>OY756368.1:12729632-15229632 GCA_963576895.1 Ceraclea dissimilis
ATAAGTAGGCACACACGTCCTATAATAATTGTACCTATCAAGTAGTCATACAACTTAGTAGAAACAATAAAATCTGATGGGATCACATTGTGAAATAACATGACGCAAACATTGTGATTTGTCGATCGGACATCCTGAAACATGGACTGGTGGCTGAGATATATAGAAACTATACAAAGAAAAAAATGTTGGTACATGGGACATAGGTACACATTGTATTCAATTTACAAAGGACTTGAGAACGGAAGACGAATAGGTACCATATTAAGTTTGTGGTAAAAGTTAATTTAAACAATATGTTGTATGAAAATCCGTCGAGTATTATAAAAATATTACACGAGTACTTAAGTGTAAAGTGATAACATTAAGCCAGCCGACGATCAGTCATATAATCCTGATGATAGGTCCATCCTCCGCTGTATATCTGTTGAGATATAACTACTTGTATATTTAATGAATAGACTAGGATCAAAGAGCCTGCTAAACAGCAACGCATTGTTACGGCAACGGCGTCCGGAAAGCAAAAGAATTATCGTCAAAGAATGGATACCATCATGCAGACTTCGTTATATCGCACTGCACCAACAACCTCGCGCCCTCGCTGAAAACCTGCCAAAAGATGGAAGTATATAGCTGGGAATTCATCAGACAAGAAGAGCTAGCAACTCTCTTGAAAGGCAGACAAGCACGCCTAGACTAAGCGAGGGAAAAAGAAAAAGTTTTTACCTAACTTGAAACTAGCATCAATGGTATTTCATCATTATCGTAAAGATTCGAACCATTCAAACCTTGAAGTACTTAAAATCACGATCAAGGTTTCTAAAAATTAGGTCGTGTGATATAATATTTGTCTGTGGTGGGTTTATTGGCCTTGAGAATAGAAGGTTATTAAATAATCTAATCATTGCATATTGTCATATTGTTTCTTATATAGAAACTATTTATAGTGATAATTTTATATCTGAAGCCACAACAGATATCATCGTGGTAAAGTTACTGCTGATATTGATCATACATTGATTACATAAGTATTGTTGCTGACATGGAAACTTCTTTTTTGTAGATATTTATTTTAGATACTTTCTGAACTAAAATAAGTGTGATTGATTTCATTACAGAAGGTCTTATTTTAGTTAGTATACGCACATAATTGGCTTACGAATTTTCCTGTGGATTGTATTCTTTTAAAGGTTTTTATTGGTTTATCGGTATAATGGTTTTTAATCATCCGTAGGTTTTAATCAAGACACTTGGAATCGTCAGGTTTACATATTGAACAAACATTACAAAGTAAATGCAGCAAATTAATAAACATTTACAGCAAAAAAAGAATGGAATCAAGAAACACATAAAAAATAAGTTGTGGATTGGTTCAATGCAGGTCTGGGTGAGGTCTGGATATGTAAATTGTCCAGATCGCGAACTACATTACGTCAATTTTAAAGAGTCGCTAAGAGAATTATTTTATTGTTGTAGCAACAATCTATAACAACTATAGACAATGATAATGAAGGTATAATTCTAAGATCACTCGCAAACGAGTGGAGGGCCTAAAATAGAATAAATGAAGGTATAATATTATGTAAAAATACGAACAACCAGGTAAGTTAGTACCGATACGTTAACAGTTACAATGTAGGTGGAAGGTACCAATAGCTATAGGTAGGTATACCTGAGACTTCCTTTGCTAATGTTTTATTCGTGTTCTTACTGCTTTACTCTGGATCATTGTCCACCACATTCTACCTAACAGTACTGAACTTAAAACTATACTCATGGATAGCTACCTAGATACATGAATTAGTTTGAAGTTTCTCACATTAATTAGACAATAGTTAGTACCTAATGATTATTATTAGACGTACAAATACTCGCTAGTTACTCAAAAGTTCTATGCATATTGGGTAGTGGATAGCTTCATTAGCTTATCTTCGCAATCAGAATCGACATATTATGTATCTTATTCTCATTTTTCTCTTTCATAATATATAATGTTTTTGGTTTTAGTTAGGTTGAGGAAATTCAGATGAAAATAAATGCAATTTTATTTCATTTTCTAAAGTAAAAATCGTTTCGAAATTTCGACGACAGGACAAAAATATCTCAAACAAGATAATTCGGACAATTCTTTTCATTAAAATATTGTTACGTATCCCCGAACATTTATTGGTCATTTTCTCAGACGATAAAATATATATTAGGTGAACGTTAGTGAAACGTAAGTACTACAGCTCGACCACTGCTATAATTCATCAGAGTTGTTCCGCCCACTACTGATCGAGGGGCATTTACCACCTCGATGAAACTTTAAGGTATAATTCAAGTGCTTTTATATAAACATACATAATACTATAACAAACTGTATCACCTCAGCGTAAGTATCCAATATACCTTCTTATACTTACACTGTCCCGTCCCTACATAAGATGAAGAAGGTATCTCTATATCTCCACACAGCATAAGAGTTTAAATTCCATTAGATTATGTTTTAGTTTTACTCTGTAACTGCATACATTCTCCTTCAATTTTTAATTCATATTTATTTGTCTTTGATAACAATTTAACTACCTAGTCGTAAAATTGATAAACATTATCATACAAAAAATTGCAGCAGGGAAAATTGTAAACTTGTATAACTTCTTACATTTAAATTTAGGTAATAGTACGTACGTTGGTGCATTATCTCTTATGAGTAAAATAATTGTTAAAACGATTTTCAACACATATTACCTACTTGATCGTGCATTTTAATATGGAGGGATATACCTAATAACACTCTAATTCTCGTATATACTATCCATAATAGTGGTGTTGCTTACAGCATACGTGTATAGATATAATAGTAGAGCTAGGCATAGTGTACGAGTAAATTCTGGTATCGATAGTTTGATATTATGTGCATAAACACTACTCCACTAAGAGGCAATAGTGCATACATTATTGGTCTTTATATCCACACTATATTGTACCAATAATATACGATGATATAACAATATTGTGTAGATATAAGTTACACAGAGTACGTAGTAGCTATCTACGTTCGAACGTCCAACACAAAACATGGATGCGAGTATCTCATTAAATTGCGTTAGTTGAGTACTAGGTACTTACTAGTATGTAGGTACGTCGTCTAAATTTATATATTGGCTATTGGAAGCTTTCGAAGCCAACAAGCCACCAAACCATCGCAGTTCAGACGATCTGACGCTGCTTTGAAACAATGTCGCAACTCCTACGATATTAGTCATAGCCACTATGGTTCAATTCTATAAATTTTTGAGCTAAGTGTGTTCATTTAAATTATTAATTTTACTATGAAATCATTGAATAAAGAAGGGCTTACAATTAGTACGCATTTGATTGGTTACAAAAATGACCCTGTTCTCTTAACATTGAAATATAACAAATTATTGAAAAATGCCCACTACACATTCATAATCGTAATTTGAAGTTAATAAATTGGAAGAAAATTTAATAAAACGATTGGTATTGTAGTGTAAAATGATTGGTAAATTTTGTGGATTATTGTTAAGGGGGCAAAATTCACAATTTGATTCTTTAATTGATGGATTGATTTTGATTCACTGATTATTTTATGAAATTAGCGCTTACGTATACCTCGTGAAAGGATATCTCCCTGGCTTGAACAAGTACATACAGGGCAGCAGTTTAGTGAATAGAGGCGGATTCTATTTAAGGTCTAAACCAAACTACTCGTACATTAGCAGGCTGGGAAACGGTCATGTACTCAAACTCCCCCGAAATTCCGCTTCGTCCGCTATGGGAATAATACCTAATTGACCATCGTAAATTTTCAATCGACTCTATGTAAGCAATACCTACCTAGTACACTATGTTCTACCTATACTATCTACCTACCTTAATACTACAAACCATCCAGTAAGTTCATGGTACTAAGGTTGTCGGTACGTAGAACCTTAAAATAATATATTCTGTGTATTACGTTTCCTATTATCTACGCTCTACTACAACATAGAACTTTGCCAGCCGTTAATTGATTCAAATTAAATTAAGTAATAATGGTAGAAAGTTCAAATAATAATTATTACATCATTCTCAGTAATAAAAGCGGATCCTTTACGAAATATCTGTGTCTTTGTAGTTACAGGCATAGTTTGCATTAATTTTGGTACCTACCTGATGGTTTTTCCATTGATTTCAAACAGATGAATTATATTCATAATGTATAGCATAATACTGATCGTTAAAATCGAAATACTATATTTAAGTATTTTATATTAATAAGCAACATCGTTTGTAGTTCGTAGTGTAGATATCATTGGATAGGATAAGGCTCCTAAAAAGAAACATCTTCGGAAAAGAGTTTCCAAACATATATTTTCTTATGTATCTTGGATATCTTTCACCATTTTACAAATTTAATAACCTATAAAAACTGTTTCGTAATTACAGGTGACTGCACCACCGTTCCTATTCGAAAATCGAGAGAAGACTCTGGAAAGGGCTATATTTCGGTTCGTTTAGAAAATCAGCCTTACTTCACTTCACGATACAAGCTTACTGTGAAGTCTACATAGATGTATTTGGGTTTATTTCAATTGTGTAATTGCCAAAAACCATATAGTATGTAGTTTACAAGAAAAACGTATGGGTGTCAGTCAGATTAAAAAATAATATTCGTAGCTTCAAAATATTATGGTTGGTGATGGTGGAAGTACTTCCGAAATTTCCAAAAATATGTCTGAATTCAATATTGGAATAACTAATTATTAATCAGGAAGGCATTAATAATATATCATGTAAGAAGGGATATTGGACAGCAAGTTCTGTATACAAACAACTATTTTACTCTATAGAAGTAGACCATCCATTGTCATCAGTAAATCAATGCAAGTTGACAGTATTCGAGAAATTCGTTGGATCATCGAGTCAAAATCATAATATTCTACCCTTTATAGGGAAAGTCTGATAAATTTGACCACTTCTTTTCCAAGTCATTCCACCACTTTAAATGTTCATTAGTATTGTATTTGGAAGCACTTGAAAACTAACCTTTGCTGTGAACTAAAAAATAATGTAAAATTCCTTAGTGTGTTGCATTTTTAACTGTCATATCCTACTCTGAATCTTAGATCTGTTTTTGCAATTATCGTAATATTTTCTTCTTCTTCTCTTTTACTGATTATAAGTATTGATTTGTGATGAACTACGTATAGTAAAAACTGAGATTTTTAAAAATATTTTATTCTCCAAGTTGTTTACAAATAGTGATGGATTTGAATTAGTGAGATCTTAGAAATTTTTTAATGCGTGTCATAATTTATCAGCCTGTTCAATCGTCCCAACATTCCCCTGTTATATGTAGATGTAGTTGCTCTCCATATTAAATGCGGGAAACTCAATATACGGTTAGATTGGTGCTTTCGTTCATTGAATTAGTTTTCATATGAGTACACTCAACAAATTTTCCGGTGTAGTATAAATCTGAAATCTATAGTCAACAGTGGTCAATATCCTGGACTTGTATATTTGAATCCTTTTCTACATACGTTTTTAAACATTCAGGTATTTACTGTGGCACTTTATTAAGAATATATTGCCTATGCTATGGCCCAGAGTCTCCAATGACTGGATTTAGCTGAAAAGATTTGCGATGAAAGCGTATTTTCTCCTTGCTTGTTGTATTGTTTGCTTAAATAATAACTTGGCATATGAAATACCTACGAACGCGCCTCTTCTAAGCGAGAGGTTATAGCGGCTTCGAATATTAGTATCCAAGACCGCGACATTGCTACAGCTGAATGGAAATCCAAGATGATTAACAACTCCTTGTCTGCCGAGACATGGGGGAGAGGTGTGATATAAGTTGGACCTCTGATAGAGTCAATGACAAGGTAATTGCTGCTGCAGTGTATTGAAGTGGATTGGCCTAGTGGACACAATACACAGGTAAGAAATAGTAAGAAACAGTAAGAAATAGTAAACAGTAATAAATATCTAAGACCACATACATAAAAAATTGGATTCAATTATTCTGTATGAAAGTATCGTTTAGCTACTTTTACTTCTTCCTGATAACGAAACATTAAGTAGTTCCGACACAATGATGTGCCAAAATTTTCTACCTTTCTCTTTTAACTTTTGTTCTATGGCTATCCATTATTTTGTTAATAGCATTGTACCCGCACTAAGTATATTTACTTTTAAGTAAATTCGTCGGATTTACCAACATTATTATGCAACAATAGAGATATGTATCAGACATCAAGCGGAATGATAAAGAGGCGTTCCATATAAACAAATTTATATCAATCATTTTCCGACTATTACCTACCATACTTACATATTATTGTGATATACGAGTGTTTGTATTGCATCACATCCATTATATAACAGCATAATATTATTATTGATGATAGGTAAATGTTTGAGGTTTTATTGAAACCGCAGAATTATAATGCAACATCATTGAGTTGTGTTTTATGGGCCACATCGATCCGCGGTGCATAGATATCTTCTGTCAGGTACCTACCGATCTATCTGTCTATTCAACTATTTATCCAATCTTGCAGTGAAAATTCTCATACTTACAATTATTCAGTAAGTTTGTAGTTGTCTCAACTGATATACAGCGGAGGATGTACTTTCCATCAGAGTCGTCGTACTATTTGCTATTCAACTACGACCTTAAGAAAATCGGATGTTATCAAAAAATAATTGTGAATAATAAAATTCTAAAACAACTTAATTCAATTCATAAAAAATGGGATCTTAAAATTAAAATCATAGAAAAATGATAACCATGGGTAGCTTCTCGTGTTGTCGCAAGACCTTTGTACCTAAAAAAATACTTGGATGAAAACACTTTCTCCAATAATTGCCGTTAGCCTTTGGACAAAAAGAATTTTCTGTATGTTTTTTAAAGCCATCAGCGATTACTGGATATTCATGATTCAGGATTTGATGTGACTTCCAGTAAGTAAATTATTTCAACTAAACAAAATTAATAAAATAATAAATAATAAAAAAATACTTGGATGAAAACACTTTCTCCAATAATTGCCGTTAGCCTTTGGACAAAAAGAATTTTCTGTATGTTTTTTAAAGCCATCAGCGATTACTGGATATTCATGATTCAGGATTTGATGTGACTTCCAGTAAGTAAATTATTTCAACTAAACAAAATTAATAAAATAATTTTCCAATCAAGCAGCGCTTTATTTTCACAATTTTTCAGTAAAAAAATCTGAAGAGAAAGGGTAATTGTTAAGCAATAGGTATACTTTACCGTCAGAATGTGAATTCTTTCATTTGTAAAATAATACAATGCAGGATCCCTTCACATTACAATACTATTCATGTACACATATAAAAGTTCAAAAAGAAACTTTAATATTAAAACTATCACTCCTGCCAGTGACACATCTACACAAGACAAAAGGGACTAGAGGTGACTAAATTACTTTTTAAAACATTACGAGTATTTTGTTCGTTTGCATGTTCACGATTTAGCAAGAGATTTTTTAAATGGAATCGTCTTCTTGGTTTTTAGGCTATATTCATGATCCATTACAACCTAATCTTGAAGTAGTATTCATTCTTGGCTCATGTTTATAAGTAATATGCACCAGGATATACCTATTGTAGTTTATTTTATATAAAAGCTAGATGCACCAGAGATAGTTTGAAAATTATCCTACATTTCTATACTTTCCACATTCCTTTCCTCTCCATCGCACTACAGTTTCTTTTATATATACCTTTCACATTTGTTTACTCATGTGTAATATGATTTTGAAATTATCTTAGGTAACAGATAGATGCAATAATTCGCGTTGTAAAAAAAAAATGTATCCATTAAAATGAGTAATTTGAAAAAATAGGAAAAATCATACAATTTGTTTGGATACATCAGGGCTTGCAAGCGCCCACTACTGAGATATGTCGACAGCGAACATACTTCACCGATTCTAATAGAGGTAGGTACTTCTTCATCTTCCTCAGCCTTCCTCCCTCCACTGCTGAACGTAGGCCTGTTCCATTTCCTTCCACTCATCTCTGTTTTGTTTCTCCCCCTCCGCATCCAGGTTCTTCCGGCTTGCTGGACTAAGTCATCAGACCACCTTTTGGGAGGTCTCCCGACGCTTCTACTTTTGCTCCAGGGCCCAGGTCCGCCACTGTAGAGGTAAATGCAGAAGGAATTAAATTTGGTGTGCCTTTTTCAATAGAGTTCCCCCAGTGGGTTTTCCTCTACGATAAAACTTCGACATAATATACAATATGTATGCATATAAGTAAGATGTATGCATGAATAGATACAAAACATACAATATTGTAATATCCACGATTTTTAAATTTTGCTCCAATGTTGGATGTGACAATATGTTGAAATTCACTCACGTTTGTATCCAACGCGTGGAATATTTTATGTAGATCAAGATATTATTATTATCTTCAACTCCTGGAAACTATTCCAGTCGACTCGGATCTAGTTTGTACAAACAGAAAGTATGGAAAAAATTATAATATTATTATACAAGATTTTTTTCTTCTATTCTCTTCTACCCCGTCACGCAGCGTCCCTTGCGAAGTAGGCAGAGTGAACAGAACGTCAAATTTCACTAAATGTTTTTTTTTAAAGGATCTGATGGCCTCCATACACAAACCCAAATACTTTCCTGCACACCTTCTTCTTCTTCTTCTTCTCAGCCTGGAACCGTCCACTCCTGAACGTAGGCCTCCTCCAAGCCTCTCCACTCTTGTCTATCCTGCGCCCTCCGCATCCATGTTCCACCTGCAAATCTGACGATGTCATCCCTCCAGCGGAGTTGGGGTCGTCCGGGGTTTCTTCGCGATGCTCTAGGGCGCCAGCACACCTTGCACTAGGCTAAAAACCTGTATCGCAATGTGTGGAATACATCGCCAGCGCCGGGGTTTGAACCTGGCACCTCCCGCTCGAGAGACTGCCGCCTCAACCAACTGCGCCAACCATGTACTCTATATCACTATAGTTGTATATTTTTTAACATGGATTAACAACCTCTATAGGTTCTATTTCTACGCAAATAACATAATGTAATTCTCGTAAGATAAGTGAAAGATTTTCTAGAGGATATTCTAACTTGTACCTGCCTACGTTAGATATGTATGTAAAAAAACAGTTCGAAATAAAATACAATATTTTAGTAATAAAATATGCAATGCTTGAAAATTTCATGTTGGTTTCCAACAATACAATATTAATCCAGGTAAAACACTCCCTCAACAATAGTTTATCCAAAATTTTCTGTACAAGTACAATGCAGTGAAAATGGTAGTTACCCAAATATAATCCTCTCCATAAGATACGTAATCGCAACAAACCGTTGTACATTCGCTTGTATTGTAAATACTGAAATGTCGTATTCGGCTTTTTGGGAATATAGACTCTAATGAAAATAAGGGTTGATTCTCTACAGCGAATTGTATCCAATTAATTTGTTGTATGCCCCGTGGTAATTTTCGGAACATGTCTGTAGTTGGATCGTTATGAAACATCCCTAGATAATATGAGATCATTGAGGTAAAAATAATAATATACCGTACTTGGGTACCTAACCACCCACCAATCCATATACCTACTAGGTTCATAGATACTATTTTACAAGTTAGTATGTAGCATTTCATGTTCGGTGAAAATAAACTTGAAAAAATCTGATGCTCATCGTATTTTTCATAAAGGGCAAAAGAAAATTGTCTAATATTAAAACGTTGTTCCCATCACACATGCACCTACCTAGTTCTTTAATCTTCAAAATACCAGTTTATTTTATTTTATTTTCTTAACAGAATCAAATAGTTATGGCAGTAAATTTCACAACAGAACAAACATATCACCAACAAACAAACCAGTAAAGATTCTACATTTCACTCAATTATAATACCATGAACGGAAAACACAAAAAAAAACACAGGCTCAGTGAACAATCAATACATCAATTACGATTATTATAAAAAATCTGTATTTAATAGAGCAAAATTATTTTGTTATTTTTAGTCAACATTCTTTAATACCTAAAATCGTAGTCCAATCTGGTCCAATCCTGTAACTTTTCGAACTAATCTTAAATTTACTTTACTATGAAAAAAGAGCTTCGTAGTTTTCACGCAAAATTTATTGGAACTAGTGTTTTCACATCGAATAATCCATTCAACTTTACATTCGTAGATGCTAAAAAATGTTGGATGGTGTACACTTTAGTTTCAAGAAAATTAGTCTGGTTAGGTTTATGTCGTCATCATTCTGGTGACGAATTTTCAGTCACAAAAATCATTGCAATACGATTATAGGTACCTATACTTATTATTGGTCTACGTTTTATAAAAAAACGGCATCTGGGAACGGAAAAAATGTAGATTGGTACCTAACAAGGAGAAAAAAAATAAAAAATTGAAAGTGTGTTGCTTGAGGTAGGAGATTCATTTTTCAGAAGGCTAAAACTAAGCAATACGCGTGGCCATTATAAACAAATAGATTACGTCTATATTACGTGAAAAAGTTATTGGTTAGGTAAGTGCGTAGGTAAATTTTTTAATTTCGGATTTTAAAGTGGATAAAAATATACATATTTAGCTATTAGATTAGTCCGTCATTAGGTATGCTACTATCATTGTTTTATTTTTTTGGCTACCTGATAAAGATTTATTTAAGTACTTATTAATTTGTTAAAAGTGGACTTGATATATTTTACAGCAATTTTGGCATAATGTCTATTATATTAATTTTTAACAAAAACTTTTATTTTCTTAAATTTTGTACCTACCTACCGAAAGCATAACTTCGTGTTGCAAAAATCTTAATTCTCAAGTGCTTTACTATAATGCAGCTCATTATGGTAGGTATACGTTTTTGGTCGACTATGATGGCCATCTTGAGGTAATAAGAAATGGTACGAGCCTCTACGGGTGATATACCTGTGCAGATCACATCGAGTACATCTCATCATGTACCATTCGTGGTGAAATTCTGTAACGGGCGGGACTCCAGAGAGGGAAAATTATTTAATTCTCATCTTCACTCTTCATTCTTTTGCGACGTAGCCTTCGTAAAAGTGTAGTGAATAAGCGCAGGTGTTTTCACGTAGATTATACTACCTTTGAATAAGGTGGTTTGTATTAGCAGACAATAAGGCTCTGTATTGTTGCGCGAGTATAGAGACAGATAGATACGTTCCCCGCCCTCCGCTTGGGCCAATCCACGTTCGCCCGCCCGCGTTTTGCCGTCAAACGACCGGCATTACTTCACCGAGCCGGTAACGCGCTACCACTCTGTAAATCAAACGATATTTTTATTATCAAAGCTGTGGGAAAAGCGTACTTGATATCGTGTTTGGAAATTTCAAAAATAACGCGCGATATAGTTTTGGCGGGACTGGCTCCGATTGGTGGTTGTAAAGGCGCGCGGGTCCTTCCCGCCCGCTTAGTTTTTCTTTTGACAGTTTGTTACAGGTGTGTATTTCAAAAACGTGTTTAAAAATAAACAGATCAGCTGTAGTTTCCTAGATCTGTCATGCAGTCTTACAAAATTACAATCACATGAATCTGTATCGAGAATGTTTAGTTTCATGATGCATTTTTAATAACTCAGAACAGAAATAGGTAAATAAAATATTGACACGTTTTTGACATACAAGCTGTTTTTGACACCGGCCCTATTATTTATTTAGAACTCGTGTTTTATACATATCAAAGAAGTTTTCATCGAATGTGATAAGAATAGTATTAAGATTATTAATGAATTAGACAGCATTGATAAAGTGCACTAATATGTGTATAGAACAGACAGTAAAATAGATGTTTGGATGTAGTGATTATTGTCTTTTGAAAAGGCAATATAGAATCATTCTACCAGGATGGATGAATGGGAGAGACATGTCACGCCACTGCTTCAGGATATGGGATGTTCCGGAGACGGACACGAAGATTTCTTCAATCCTCAAGAAGTAAGTGGAACATTTTCTATTAAATTAATACGAATTAAAATGCCCCGAAGTATTTCAATCGAAGTTAAAAATTGACGTTGCCTGTAAATTGCTGTACCTGTATAGTGTATGTCCATAAATTTATTACAAAAATTAAACGCAAAATATTAGAGTAAAATAAAATACTTACATTAATTGTGATTTTAATCCTTGAGCATCTGGTCTTCATGGACAAGCCACGCCATTCTTGATAAGACTTTTAAGGACGGACGCGTTTTGAATGAAAGGAATCGTAGATTATCTATGAGGCATTGCATGAATGAGATGGGAGTTAGACGTTATTTTGTTGTCTCTGGCTACCCCGCAAGGGATGTGGCGTGAGGGGGTAGAATGGAATAGTATTTTTATTTAAATATCGTAAGGAGTGTCTTGCAATCTTATAATGTAATAATGAAAAACTTGTAATCGTAGAATCGTTAATTAACTAGAGCACGAAACCGCGCAAAATTGAATTAGTACCTTCCACTATCAGTAATCAACGGTTTTCTCGACAGATATACAGTGAAGGTTGGACTTTCCTTCAGGCTTATGACTGATCGTCGACTGCTTTAGTATTATGTGATGGACTGGAATTGGTGATTTTATTGATAACTTAGTGTAAAGTGATCAGATTAAGCCAGCCGCTGATCACTCATAAGCCTGATGAAAGTCAATCCTTCGCTTTATATCTGTTGACTTATATCAACATGTTATTCAACTATGTCATGTAGAAATCTGATGTTTAAAAATTAGATTGTAACATCATTTTATTCAATCTACTTTGTTTGTCATATAAATTTTGAGATATCCTGTTTCAATTCCTTACCTAATTATTGTCTCCTCTCGTTATTATGAGTACGAGATAAAATGTATTATATATGCAAATGAAGTGGACTGGACATGCTGTATTTTTGTAATGGCTATGCGCTATAACCCTTTCAATGAGAGGGTAGCTTATTGAATGTATAAATTTATATCCCTTAAAATCTGCGATGATCGTCTGTCGCTCGCTGGAGAAAGTATATCGAACTCAATTGAATTGAAGGGTTACAGTTCGACGACTCACCTCGACTCCAATTTAAAGAATTGTTTGGTTTGTAGTGGTGTCACAATAGACTTACTCTGGTCGCAGTGACGCAGGGGATATACGGTACCCTGACCTAACAAGGAAAAAAAAAGGTTTTTACGGACCTTGACACGATTGCTTAAATTTTTGGTTTCAGGGATTTCGTTGTTCGATCAAAGTCAATCTACATACAGTCCGGCCGAAAATCAAGCAATCATGACTAATTTGCTAATTACAGATACACCCACAATACATTGATATATCTAATAAAGTATCAGCTAATTTCGTATGTAATATATTTGGTAAAGAAATAAAGAAATTATCGAAATGGTTTTGTATACGGCATTCCCCACGCGAGTTTGAAAATAATCTTACCAACTTGACCAACATTCTAATTATTATCTATAACATTTCAGCTATAAAGTGCCTCGGTTATCCTTTAATTCATACTATCACGTCGCTTTCATCAATGTGATCTAACCAGCGATCCCAACACCACTGCTTCATCGGACCATAGACACTCTAAATAGGTGACTCGTTAATACAACGAGATGTCATATTTGTCCTTTACAATTTCGATTCCTTAATTTGGTAAAAAAGAAAACAGGGTTTTTTAAAAGTAGTGTGTAAATACGAGACCGCATGGCTAAAATTTAAATTACGTTATGTCAAAGATAACGTATAAATGGTGCTGTATGGTTTGCATATAACCAGGAGCAGAAGCAATCTAATAAAGCCTGTAAGCGATTATTTTTTTATGTGAACCCTAGGCTAAGCCAATGAAACGGGTGCCTCAACATAACAGGAAAATCGTGAAATCACACTGGCTTTTTTGGAAGATTAAGGACACATGAATCGATGGCAAAAAAATTAAAACAAATTTAAATCATAAGTATCTGACGATAATTAAAATATTGTAGAGACTTGTTATAAAATTGTAAAAATCTTCTATCTATTTTAAGGTGTTAAAACTGTGTAGTGATTGTGGCTTTGTAGAAAAATAATTCCCTAATTTCATTACCACCGTCAGATTGACAAAATCTGTGTCCGCATGTCTTGATCATAAGCTAATTTATTATGACTTATTTTCTCTCTAATAAAGTTGCACACTGAATACCACATCGTCAGCAGTCAAAAACTGCATATTCGTAATGTATTTGGGTACCATAAAAAAAATCTGTTTCATCAAGGACACAGAATCCGAAAATCTTGAAAATGTTAAATAATGCAATCCGCTAGCTACCTATATCTGGTATAGAAGACATATTATATTGCAGATCATAATATGCACATACTAATCTCCATGAACGAATACGTTTTCTCTAATTTCCTTTTCCGTCGATCATAATACGTAATTTATTTAAGAGGTTGAGACCTGCATGCATAATATGCGTGCGTTTTCGATCAAGGACAATATTACACATGTTAGTTTTATCAACCACATCGCAGTATTTTCCTACATAAAAAAATATAATAACATGCATTACGTATCAATGGATATAGATTATTTTTAATACAGAAACATGTGTTTATCCTATATTACGAGTATATTTGCGGTTTTCATAAATTTATCAATTGCATACTAAACCTCTCACATTAAAAAAATAGGATCTAATAAATATTTTCAATCCGAATCTATAATCTTTTTATTAGCTAAATTTTTGGATGCATTTAAACTAAATCCTGTCTGTCTTTCTTGAAAATATTGTATCATCATGATGATTACAGTGTTGTAACTGTAACGTACCCATCCTGATGTCCGGTCGCCTAGGTGTTGTGTCGCCCAGTTGTCCATCGACCACTACAATCATCAAAGAATATCGAGTTCTTAAAAGCCCATCGGAGACCGAATTAATCGGATACCTGTAACTGATTAAACAATGAACTTTCTTTATATATGGAATATTCAAGTGCTTACATAGGTAATATCAAAATTATCATAAAGACGCATCGAAGAGTTAAGCATATCCTATAAATATATAGTATTAGATTTCTCACTTAGTCAACAGATTTTTTATAATCGGAATCGTCCTAAAATTCCTAAAATTCATAAAGAAAACTTTCGTTCGATGTTGCGGCATCGTCGGATGTCAAATGTTGTTTATTAATAATTTCTCGCTTCAAATGGCTCCGAGTGATGGAGAAATAATCAACTATATTTCTTAGCAGTTAACCTTATAGTCAATAGACATTAAGCTGTCTTTAAATAAAGGAAAAGAAAAGAAAATATCAGAGATGAGTGGTTATGGGATGGACATGTTTCCAGATGCCAGGATTTACGATGGTCTAAAAAGAGAATGAAATGGCGACCATGACCAAACCAACGAACCGCCAATAGACCCCAGGCAAAGTGGTCTGCAAAATATTTTTTTATTGATTTTTCGAGTACATAATATATAGTTATTTCATCAAGTACAAACAATTTTAATATTAGTAAGAAACAAACCAGCGAAGAGCCAAACATTTCTTAATTACAATTTTTGGGTAGTCAAAAGCAGTAGATTATGAAAATTAGAAAAGTTAAAAATTAAGGTTCATTATGACGAGCTCACAACTTGACATGTAAATAAATAAAAACAGGACACAAAGTGACAAAGATATAAAAAAAGTTCTGGAGAGAGATGATTGCAGAGTGCCCACTGCCCAGGAGAGTTATTTCTTTAAATATCATTAAGGGAAAACCATTGAAGGACGAAATAGTATGAAAAAACAGTAAATACTTAACTACTCATATATGTGTCCAGTTTATGGTGTGTATTTTAATGTTTATATATCTACGTACGATAAAAGGTAATACGATGTATTGGTTGCACCGTCCATTATGCATATTGTAATAAAGTACAAACGCACAACAATACACCCGCATCTCTCTGAAAGGCAAAGATGCTATCTTGGGGAGTCATCGGCGCCACACATTATAATACTATACAACTTGGTTAGGTAGTACAATGTGTATACTTTACTATATCAAACATCTACGTACGTAAAATATCTTAGAGTATTGTTTAAATTACTAAGCAGGCTCGGCGTCGTTATTCGCATTCATGTAGTCATGTAAAAGGACTAAATTTTTTAATTTTTTTAAACTATTTTTAGGTAGGCAGATGGTTAGCGCAGTTGCTTTGCTTGAGCGCGGACCATATGATATGGATTTCAAGAGTGTTCTTATAATGCTGGTCCAGAAGTGTAAACTATGTAACATGTTACTTCTCCGTTTGGAAGCTGGTTCGGTTTTGGTGTTGGTTTCGGTGCTGACGATGTACACAAAAGCTTCACGACACAAGCTTTTAGCTTACTGTGAAGTATGCGGGGAAGCATTTGGTTTTTTGTACGCAATCCCAGATCATTTTGTATAGAAAAACATCTACTCGCTGACAGTCGTTAGATTAATAATGAGACCTACATATGCGGGACCAAAATTCCGATAAGCTTTATGATTTGTTCTTGTTTGAGGTTTAAAACTGTAAAGCGAATTTCCATAAAACTATCCAAATTTATGACCAATAAAAGTTAGCTCGTCTCCACATTCTTAGAGATTCTCTCTACGTCATCTTCACTTCGAGCAAGAATATTTTTTGACTCCATAAAAGACTAAGGTTCTATCAAGAAACATCTCCCAGACAAACTTCTGACAAATTTGCTAGTTGCTACTACCCTTAAGAACCCTTAAATAAAGAAAAAGAAGTGTTTTATTGGATTAAAAAAATAATTAAGAAAATTATAATTCACTCGTAATTTAAAAGAATATTGATTTTGGGCGGTTGTTGTTAATGAAGTCGACTCTGGTACGATAGTAATATATTAGCAATGTTAAAAATGTCCCTTACTTATATTACTATTAAGCTCATGTAATTAAGTATTATGAGGCCGATGTTGCATTATTCTTAATGAAAACTATACATACGGAACTATAAAGTATTTCATTTAATTATACTCTGTTCACATTTTATATCATATAGACTAGCTTTTAGCATTTTGAATCCGTATTAGCTCAACTAGGAATAAATGAACGAAAAATATGTACCTAGTTTTATTTTATTTTTTTCTATTTTAGTTTATTTAACAGCTTATATAACATTTTAAATACACAGAGATAATGAAATTCTTGAAGCCTATTAGAGTGTTACCTTAATTTTATTAATATACTTATTACTTAATTAGCTAAAGTGACTAATTACATACGTGAATAAATGATTAGGAACTACAATTGAGGTTTTTAATATACATAAATATAATTATCGAATATTTCTGGGAAGGGGATGAGGACAGGAAAGAGGAAGGAGTACCTACATTCTCATAACAAGTAAATATAACAAATTTATATAAAAATGTTTAAAATCTACTTTCAATATTGTGTGAACTGTGCAGATAGTTTTACTTTGTTTTATTTTTTATTGGGGGGACGCTTGTAAGATTTTATTGACTGAGGTGATGAATGTGTTTTAGCACAGTATTAAATATAAGCCCAATTTAGTAAATAGTTAAAGACCAATTTAGTAAATAAATCAAACTTGTAAGTATCACTGGTCACCGCACATTGATAAAAGTCGCGCATTGTGAAAAACAAACAATATACATTGCCTATGTTCAAAAATCTATACACTCAAAAGTTTAGTACGCGTGTGTCCTGTTATTTTTTTATTCACTAGATATCTATTAGGTTCAATTTGGTAACTTTACTATTAATACGCACTAACTAAAATAGGACGTCCTTTTTTCAATTAGTACTTCAACATAATGAGACCTATTCGAAAGTCATAGTAGACAATAAAGAGTACATACGAGTAGTTTAAAAACTTATGCAACATTGATACCTAGCCATCTATCATAAAAATATCTTTAAAGAGATCGGGAACGAAACTGCAGTCAAAAAGTAATTGAAACCCAGTCTACTTACTAAGCTAACATTTTTCCCTGTTTCAGCAGACCATTACACACTAGTGTTATGATAACATATAGGTATCAGGCGCGAAGCTACCTAAGAACACGTTTCCCATCAAATTACCTTTTGGAAAAAAATGATGGGTATAATAGTATCTAATCTGACGTAATCCCATAAGAAATGTCAGTCCCGGCTTCCCTTCTGCAGAAATCCGCCCTTCGCCACTGATAGGTATATTGGAAATTCTACCTATATTGGATATTTTCCTTAATTGCTAACTATGTAATATGCTAATAATAAATATCCATAGGATAATCCTTGCGTAAGGATTTGTAGACTTAAATTATAAGTAGTTGGTATGTGAAGATTTGTACGGATGTCGTGGGATGAGAATACTTTGATAAAATCCCAGGCAAGGAATAGCAATACGTATAAATACCTACATAGGACGTAGAACCTGTGTACTGTGTAGAGACTTTTGTACAGTGAATTCCTTGACTTTCTGTTCCCAACATAAAGTAAGTACCATTCACTATTAGTACTGCAGTGTTCACTTTCATGGTGACCACCAAATCTTGTTATTTTGGAAATGGTCTCTGTAGAAGTGGCCTGCATTATGTAGGTTCGGTTTTGGATTACATTATACAAGTAAATTCATTTGAATTTAAAACATATTGATGACAGACCAGCCTCTTCTGAGCTCCTCTAGTATTTACGTAAAATGTGCAAGAGAGATTACATGTTTGAGATGGTGGGCACTAAGCTCAAGACTTATTTGTAAATAGGTATGCAATGAGGGAATTATGTCTACAAAAAAACATTATCTTTATTAAATTTTAAGCAAGCAGCATACAGAATTTTAACATAAAAAGAAAGGTAGTTCAACATTGTTCACTAGGGAGAGCGTATCGCAGTGCTGCGATCTCAGCCAGCTAACGCCAATATGTCATACAAGAAATGCTTTAATTGTAAAAATATAAAGAAATAAAGATTAATGTAGATTCCGTTAAAATCAATGTTACTGAATGAACTAAAAAATCTTTTCTGAATGAATGATAAAGCATGGGTACTGGGTAGGTACATATGAAATATGCAAAACAAATCAATGATGATTCACAGTTAAAAATACCTATACGCTTAATGTGATTTGTAATAATTATTATCAAAATAATAAATTTAAATACGTAATTTATAATAATAAAATTTTTCTTATTATAAATAATCTTGATACACAAAACAAAAGGCGAACGCGACGGGGGTCCAGGTCGGATGAAATAAAATAATAATAATAAAAAAAAAAACAAAAAATATAAACATGATTTGATATATGCTCATATCGAGACATTAAGTGATGGCTAAGGTCTATGTACCAACTTACATACTATTCGATTTATCATAAATTATCATTGTAGCATATACTACATGAAATATTATTTCATACTTATACTATACACTCTTTTTTGTGGGCGAAACGCCCGGACAATTTATTACATATTAAATGAATCATTTATGTACCTATACTTTTTTTCATTCATCCGTCCATTCATTTATACTCGTAGATATTATTTTTTGTATGTTGGAATTAAAAAGCCAGTTCTTGTATGTAAATATTTATTATGTTGTTATCTATGCATAGTTACTATTTACTTTTTTTTATATAATATTAGACGTACATAGTTAAATATTTCATTTTACATGACATGGTGTTGATAGTTCATTGGAAATTATTATTATATTAAACGCTAGTCACTATCAATATTGTTCGTGGTTCTTATAATCATTTTATACAAATACTATAAGGTATATCGTATTAATGGTTTCGTATCAAACGTTCCCTATTATCGGATATATTTTATTCAATCAGCCCAAGACATTTGAATAGAGATAGGTACATACATGTATCGTTTTTCATTTCACTCACTCACCCAGCCTTCTCGTGGGCCACTTCTGGACGTAGACCTCATTCGATGATCTCCATGTACCCATGTCCTGGGCCTTCTACATCCATACCTTACGTCTGACATCTCCCGAATGTCATCCATTCATTACTTGAGCTGGCGTCCCAATGATGGTCTAATCGGTTTCAGGTTCAACGCACGTCTCGTTTATCTTTTGTGCGACTGTCGGGCTAAGTGACCTGGTCAACTGAGGTTCTAAGATCGCTCTACTAACGTAAGTGATCTTGGTCCTGTTTCTGACGTTAGGGATATGATTTCTTAAACTAACACCGAGCATCGTGTGTTGCTAGCTCTTTGCTCTTGCCACATATTGGTACGAAGAAATTTATGCACAAGACATTTGACTAATTGGGCTGGATTGATACTATTTACTCTCCACACCCTGAAAGACATGTGATACGTGAGGATTGATTTGGCAAACTTAGCGAAATTTTAATTATGATTGTACTAATACTTAGGTAATGCGCGTATTCCTATAAAGAGATTAACGTCCACTTTGCTTCGCCAACTAGAATAATTTTACCAAGCGATGCATTCTAATACAGTTTTACAATGCATAGGTAATTAATTATAAATGCGATGGAAAAGATATACAAAAGTTTAATTAAAACATTTAAAATAATGATTAGAAATGACGTGTCGGAGTTGATAATGATTTTGTTTTCAAATTTTTGACACATGTAATGGTATCCAATCTAATTTCTT
Organism: Ceraclea dissimilis; assembly: GCA_963576895.1. Taxonomy (NCBI): domain Eukaryota; kingdom Metazoa; phylum Arthropoda; class Insecta; order Trichoptera; family Leptoceridae; genus Ceraclea; species Ceraclea dissimilis. The sequence goes on from OY756368.1 coordinate 12,750,225, forward strand.
ATCAAAATAATAAAACTCAAGGATCTCGGACCTGTCAAAACACACCTGTCCTTATTTTCATTTACTTTATTATGGTCAAAGGGATGACTTAATATCAAAAGTAATTAAAACTTTAAATATATATTCAACCGACGTATTATTAGGGGCATTGAAATGTGACAAAAATATACGTATAACTATTAATACATATAAATCAGGCTTTTAGGAGTTGTCACAATATGTTAATTCATCATTATTTGAAACCCTATAGACACAATAGATACCTATTTAGGCATTACTACTTAAAAAATTAAAGCTAAATCATTAGAAGTAATCGAACTGTTAAATACTAATAAAAAACTATCGTATTTGATATATTTTCTATTTTTCTCTTTGTTCTCCAATCTCCTACAAGAGAAGGGTCTTTGAGAAGGTGTTTTACTTTGAAAGGCCTGGATGAAGAACACATTTCATTACAGAGAAAGTAGGTGTGTTATACTACTGGAAGCAGGCCTGTAACAAACTATTTTACATTTCAAGATTTGTTTTAAATTTATTCGTAGAATATAATTTGGAAAAACGGCGGATCATTCGGTTTTAATGAAACATTTAATAGTGTGGAAGTGTATTAACAGAAATACAGTTATTAGGTTGAAAGTATTGACATCGATTGGCTTACAAAATGCAATATCTTAGTAGGTATATACTATACATACATACATACATCTTCTTCCCCGTCTATCCTTGATTGGGTCGGGGGCCCAAAGCATCTGCATATCTTCGCCAGAGGCCCCTGTCACTCGCAGCTTCCAGGACCTCTGGCCACTCCAACCACAGTCTCTCCTCGCACAACTTTGTCACCTGCCTCTGCCAACTATTTCTGGTATATACTATATAGGTAAGTTTACCTATTTAAAATTCTGAAAGACAATTCTCACATTAATATTACAAATTGAGAATTGATATTTTTCTCATTTAGAATTAAAGTTAGCGGACATCAGGTAAACCTAATTAAACACAAGTATATTGTGGTAGGGAAGAGTTGACATATAATAATAACATATCGTTACATTGAAGGAACAAGGAAACATGTGTTGTGTATTAATAATGATTTGAAGATGTTTTAATAACTAGGTTTGTTTTTTAAAATATCATAATAATGAATGGTTTATATTCGAATAAACGAGGTTCTAATTGTTTTTTAATTAGCAAATAAAGAGTTTGTTGAATTGACGGTGGGGAGATCGCGAGGTGTGCTATAAGAGTAAGTATAGTAATAACGTATCCTCTGTCTCTCTTTCTATTTAGGCAAAGCACCCGGGAACGAGTGATACATAGTAATAATATATTATACCTATTACAATGTATGTAAGTATTTTTATTACATGAAATACTATCAAACAGTAATTACTTATTTCACGGCAGTAAATTAACCGGTGGCCACTTTGGGAGTTATTACTTTAAGGTAGTTACCAAGGAACCCTTCACTGCGCAGAATAAAAAAATGTAGGTATATAACATACCAACTTAATTAATTATGTCGTACCTATCAGCAAAAGCTGGTTACCTCCCCAATTCGGGAGAGATGAGGGTCCTGGCTGGCCGATTTTTTTTCGAATTCGCGTTGAGAGTTGGCGGCTATTTTTCAATGCGCCAGAAATCAATGGCCTGGCCTCTGTGTAGTGTGCACCGTCAAGAAAAGTAAGTAGACAAGGTTTTTTTGTTTCTTCTATAGTTATGAAATCAAACCACCTGCAGATAGTCGAGCTCCTGGTTTATGATGTTATACGTGATTTATTTGTTATATTTCAACTGCATAACGGACATTTTCTTGGATTCTCCAGCATAATGCATCTTGGACAGTTCTGCAGTACAGGATGTACCCTGGCTCAGAATTGAAATATAAATGGATAGAAAATAATTATAATTATCCACCTGGATCGACGATCCACGAGTGGCGCCGACCACGGGGGAGACCCCCAAAGAGATGGCGAAAGAGCTGGACGTCCTCGTCGCAAGACCAGGACTGACACCTGTCAAGACAGATCTTAGATCTACCAGAAGACGAAGAAGAAGAAGATAATTATATTGTGGGTGGATAATACTCAACAGCTCACATCTTTCGACCACATTAATTAACGTAGGTACTATTCTTACTTTGAACCTTATTCGATGATACGAGCAATAAAATAAAATATAAGGACACGCTCGGGTTAAAAAAAAATAAAAACAAACAAACGTCCCTATAAACAAACTAATAGCCTTTAAGGTGAGAAAAGGAAGTCATAATGACAGGGTTTGTTAGAGAGTAAGATTAATTGGTCCGGTACACCTACTGAGTCACAAAAAGTAAGGAATACAAAAAAATAAAATAAAAGGAAAATAAAATAATAATTATGGGGCCGATGACTGATCCTCTATATCAATTATACAAATATATGTTTTAAGGATTTTTAAAAATAGAATGATTGATCGTAAATTGACAAACAGGCTAGGTCCGTGTTCCGGATGAAATTTAATCTTTAAAAATTTAACGATTTTTTCAATTTTAAGATTATTTTTATTATCCTTTTCTACTTATACCATTAATTTAATACATTAAGTACATACAATATAATAAAGTTCTATCGTAGATAATAATAGTGATTCGTGGAAGAGCTCGGAAATTTTGCATTGATAAGCAAAGTTGCGCAATGATTGTGTCCTTCGTAAAACTGATTACCTACTAATGTCCTATAGTCCGTCAAAAACTCCAAGTTTCGCGGGATTACCAAAGCATGGCTGAGTCATCTAGATAGCCATTTATTACTATGTGCTTAAAAATATTGCCTGATGTTGCAATTATAGAATAATGAAAAGCACACTATGTATGTTAGTCCAAAGGCAAATCTGAACTAAACTAAAAATACTCTGTTGCAGATACGTTACCCAGAGATTCAAAAGTAATATTAATTCAATTCTTTTTAAAAATTACTATGGGTACCCAATTCTGTTCACTAGGTATGTATATTTTGAAATTACAAAAGGTGGATAGAGCTACTAAGTGTAATACATTATTAACCATAAATGCAGGTGTTCCGCAGGGTACCCGAGTGGGTCCCATAATTGGTTCATTTATACTTAAATATTATATCACAATATTTAATATGAACCCGAGAGGTCTCTATTATTTTTTATGTTATATTCCCACACCCTGGGTAAGAGATACGATGGTAGTGTTGTCGATTTCGGAAAGGAATTACAAAATTAAAGAAAATAAACGCCAAAGTGCATAATAGTCTTTGCTTGATGATGATCAGCGACTTGTATTAAATTTCTCGACTAAATTGTAGTCAATTACTAAAGAAGATAATACTTTTCCCCATAAATACAGAAGTGCATCATCTTCATACATTTACATCCATAATCGTGATACTGAATGGTATCTTTGGAAATGTTCATCACACAGAACTTTATAATAGTTTCTCTGAATAGTTTACGAGTATTCATTCACGATTTAACAAAAACGGCGTGTAGCTAAATTTTCTTTATTAAGTGGTTAAGGATAACTAAAAAAATAACTCTTTTCATTAAAAAGGTTTTTTTTGAGAAATTATTTCCCTTCTAAGCGTTCATTCGATTATCTTCAAGCAGCATTTAAATTTTCCTTTCCTCCTAGATGTATGTTTGCCCAGCTATCACTACTACTTTGCCCTTTAACGTTCTTCAAGAATTTAGGCGAGAGGTTTCATGGTCCTGCTGTGGTTTTGTGCAGTGCGTATGTCTTAATCCTTCTTCTTCTTCTTCCGCAGCCACTCAGGTCCATTGTTGGACATAGGTCTCCCTTTGGTCCTCAACAGCTCCCTGTCTTGGGCACACTGCATCCATCCACCACCGGCACATTTCCTAATATCATCAGACCACCTTACCTGGGGTCTGGGGATTACTTTGTTTGATTTTATAGACATATGAGATATAGTTACGGTTCTCCTTAATATGAATGTACGACTTGATTTCAATAATAGATTATATATCACGTAAAAAAATAATTTTGAAGGAACACGTCTTACATTAAAACTCGATTTGTAATACATGCTGTAGTAATGATTCTATAAAACCAACAATCGAATCAATGTACGAGCCGCAAATCTAATCAATGTCCATGATCGTTGTCTTTTGTGGTTAAAGTCATCGTTTGATGTTACTACTGTCGAGAAGCAGGAAAATATTGTTAATGAAAAGGAACAAATACTTTATTTATCATTGAAATACATAGAGTCTTTCGATATCTACAAACATACTCGTAATTAAACCTAATTTAAAGTATACTCTTATTATATTAGTCCATTTTTAAGGAAGAAAATACCGAAACCCATTCAATCACAATTGCATCATCAAACTCTTCATAGATACCCATCACAAATATCATTTTTTTTAGTTTGCCTCTCTGTGTATTTAATTCTAAGCCTAAAGATGATAAGCTTTGACAATGTTCACATACTTAGCAAATAATTCCCAGATTTTGATTACGATATGAAAGACCGTCTTGATAACCATCACACGAATTGGCCGACAAATATAGGGTAGGTAATTACTATGATAATATGTATGTATAAATTATAGTAGTCTTATTTTTTAAGTAACCATCTATTAGGAAGGTGTTTAATGCAAAACATAGTATTATTTCTATAGACAGAATAACAAGGCAACTTCTAGAGGTTAATACATAATTATCAGTAAGATCACTGACCGACACAACAATATTATGGGGAATATTGATGAGTATTCTGTTACACTATCATTACAATTTATTCTATTAGAGCCAGCTGCTAGTAAAATGCATCATGAATACCTATTCATAATTATTCACAAATTAGTGATAAGAGTATAAGCTTGCATCTAAAATTAATTTTAATAGAACTGTTGGTCTGTGAGATAGAAATTATTGCTTTTGAGATTGCTGTCTCTCCATTTCTAAGGTGTTCATCCAGGTAGACAGCGTCCAGAGGGGATTTTATTGGCTGCTGTGTCAGCTGTGCATGTGAGAGACAGCCACTATTCATTCTGGCAACATGATCCCTCCAGTATCTTTTTCTGGATCTACTCCAATTAAAAGTCAAATATAACATTTTGCTTTTTTTCTAGCTGTTATTTGTGTAAGCCACTTGTCTTCTTTTTTAAATTTTACCCATTTCCATGAACTGTTAGGATTCGGTCCCACGGTACACGACAAATAAATACATAAGTATGGGTAAGTAAATTTATCAAATTGTCTAGAAACGTTCACATCGTAAATGCCGCAAAAATCAGTGAAAAAAAAAAGTAAATTTATTTTCACGGGCAAATCATAATAGGCATTGAAAAAAAAAATTTTTGATAGACGGAACGATGACGTGTAGTTGGAATTAAAAAAAATATTTGTAGTCGAGATATGATGATGAAATTTTCTCTTTAGATTTGTCTGACACGTAAGTAACATCAAATTTTAATAAATTTTATAGAAACGGTCAAAAATGACTATGAATTTGTTAACCTCTTCATGATCCTAATATTCATGAATTCGTAATATAGAATTTTTACTACCTAACTGTCTCCTAATATTTTGAGATGGCTTCCTGGTAGGAGACGCCCTAAGGCAATGATAATGTTGTATGCAGTCACGTGAGGCATTCTGACACCCAAAATCTTGAAATTCCTATTTCACTCAATTTATCAAACCTTTTTAGTTTTTTATAGGAACACTACATCATCTTAGACGATCATTTGAGTCTCTCTGAAGCTTTGCAATTAATTAAAGTTCTGTTTAGCAAAGCCTTGAAACTGTCTGGAATAAATAGACATGTTAAAGAAGAAAGAAGAACATTTTTATCTTTGACTTCCTCTTCTTCAGCCTCGATCTCTCCACTGCTGGATGCTGTTGCGTACATTTCGTACCCACAGTCCACCCGCTAGCTAGGTTCTGTCATCTATTCATCCTTGCTGGCCTTCCGGCTTCTCTTTTGTTTATTATGAGTCTGGGTGTCCACCTTCTGTTGTCTTGTCTTGCTTGTGCCCTACCCATTACCATTTCAGTCTAACTGTACCTTCTACGTTTGATTTCCTCATTTCTTATTTATCTTTGACTAAATAATGAAATATAAGTTGGGTATATTCCTGTATTTCTTCCTGATAGAGCTACCCATGTTTAACTGTTTGCATGACAACGTCACCCCGTATCTTGATTGTAAATTAATAGCGTCGTATTATAATATGTATGGTGGATACTACATTATGTGGGTACTGACGACAAGAAATATTTCCTTCGTAACTATCATAATATCGTTTCATAATCTGATGTATAAAATTACATTATTATTCTGTTAATAAGAAAGGCGTTACATGGTGAATTAGAAAACAACGGCATGTTAATTATTTATTATTTCGTAGACCGAATTGAACTGAAGTTTTCCATTGACAATTTTAAACGATTAACCTACAATTTGGATATCTACTAACAAGTATTATCAGCAATTTTAGGTCTTCGGACATAACCTGATTCTTCTTTTTCCTGAAGTATCATGTCACGTCCCCCGGACATTGGCTATCAGTTTGGCGTAAGCTTTTCTACATGTGCTTTTTTTTTAATGAATCTGGGTTTATCGAAATAAACCCAAATACATCCTTGTACGCTTCACAGAAAGCTTGAAAAACTTGTGTTGTGAAGTGGAGTAAATCGGGGATTGAACAACTCCGCCGCCCTCTGGATTCCGGCCTATTTTCTCTGATGTTTCTTAGCCAGGACTTTTGCCTTTTTCCCACACCGCGAGTATCCTGAATTATGTACCTTATATTTTAACTTATCGTTTTTAGAATTACTATGTCTAATATAATGCCCATAGTTTCACTTCTTAAAAATTGAACCGGTCATTCGATGGTGATGACAACGGTGTACAATGAAGGAGAGTTTTCTCGAAGATATAGTAAATATTTTAGATTCCTTAACCTTCCTACTTTTAACCGTTGTTCTTTTAATATTATCGTCGCTAATAGAGTGTAGGCAATCGCGTGTCGTAGAACTATAATTAAAATTTTAGTGTATGCAAATGATATGCACGTTTCTGTTACGTATTAAATGTCCTAGAAGGACAAATCGACGACACCTGGGTAGGTATTATTATAATATACCTCCACCTAGTATTGGTACACATGTCAATAACTGACATTCTACCCTTTTTGCATATTGATGCACGCATAACGTCGCCCGTATCTTTGTAACGACAAGCCATCAACGCTTCAACGTATACGAGGATTTTTGTCTAGAATACTCGTAAGAAACAAGTAAATTAAAAAATAATATCTAATTACTAATGCCACAAATAATGTAACTAAATCTGAGTTCTACTCGTGAAATGTTTTCATTAATATGGCACCATGAGGCACGGCGGTATGAGGTGACTGGTTCCTCTCGACCGTTGGTTGTCTCCCGATGGCTCTGGCTGGACAAAATCTGACGTTCGATCTGAATATCATAAATATGAATCCCCTTGCATCCTTCAAATTCTTTTTCTAGAAAAGGCTCGTCCAATGTAGAACAGAATCGTAATGTCATCTAGTTTACCCACTTGTTTTGAAAGTTTCAGAGCTCTAGCTAGCCTGGAAATGGATTAAAATTTCATTACAGGAATTAGATTAAGAATTAGAGTTTAAAAGCGTTTAAAACATAATTTATCAAATCGAGTTAAAACGTTTCAAATATAAGGTTGTGGAACTTATTCTAAATGCCGCAATACCAACTTATATCTAGGTAAACATTTGCGCAAGGACTATGTACGATATTCTTTTAATTGTTTTACTGGTTACCCCATTTTTGGAATATACCTACCCTGATCATATAAGTAGTAAAGGATCGATAGCCGTGGGAAGACATTCAATAATATAATATAGGTTACTGTTGTTTTAAAAATACTGTTAACATACTAAACTATATTAGTTGTATTAGAATTTTTAAGTTATAGGTAATAAGTAAGAATAAGGTAGCTTGAAGTATCGTATACATAGTAGGTAATAAGTAATGATGGAAATACTCGTAATATCGAGGGGAGATTCTGTTATGTGATAAAGCTAATTCCTTTAGTGCCCATTATACAGGCGGACGTGGTCCTCTATGATAATTTTGACGCTTTGCTAAGAGGTAAATTTTTGGAATTATCATTTTAGTACTATTAAAACTCCATAATTTTTAAATGTTTTAAATAATATTATTAAATGAAATGAGTGATAGGTACGTCGATATAAATTTAATGTTTAAAACTGATACTATCGTAATTGGTTCATATTATTATAAGTACGTCTAATCATTATATATTCCGTAAGGAGTACTTTTAAGTTTATAATATTTAAATGATTTTGTATACCTGTTGAAATGTTTTGAAATAAAATTCTTTAAACAAGTTCGTTAGACGTGATAAGGTTATTAGATATGATTTTTTATACTTGCTCGTTGGGTAGACGGAGAGAACAGAGCCCTACACTACACTATCCTTACACATTTTAGCTTTTGTCACGTTCATGCAATTCGTCATGCACGCACGTCTATTCCTTTCAGTCAGTACATGTCCGTCCTTGAGCGTAATCTATCCAGGTTACCCTACGACAGCTACATTTTCCAAAAACTCCTCTTAAAGCCACATACAGTTTTTTGTCATCCTATCGCCACTCATTCTTTCGTTGCATATTTTGCTATTCTTATACAAATATCTGAAAATACCCGCCCAGAAAGCATAGTAGGTAATAGCTGAGCTAGTGAGCGATAGTGTTGTTATAAAAATGATGAAAAAATCGCAGACAAAAGGCAGCCATTTAGTTAAGTGTGACCAACTTAAGAGTCACAGTATACTGAAGAGTATAATGTGTTGATAATATTATTTCGTCTAGTACTTTGTCCAAATAATTTCAACGTCATCATCGGGTGGCATAACTGTTTCCTTCTATTATTCTTTCTACTCTAAATTTACATCAAGCAATAATACAAAGTACATACGTAACAACAATAATGAAAAAAAAAAAACAGAGAATAATTATTATTTTCAATCATCACCCATGGCATAATAATACGAATGAGTCATGGTGAGTTTGCTGTTATCATTCGACAGCTATATATTAACATTTTAGTTAGACTTCACTTAGAAAATACTACTACTAAATGAATCACACGTATGCTAATAGGCATACTTTATTATTATATTGAAATATTCTTGGATAGTTTGTCAGAATTTGGGAGTATTTTTATTTTTCTCTAGATTGTCGCCTGCTGCGTTTACTCGTACAGCTTAGATTGATGTTCGTTCAAGTTTTCCTCAAAATTGAAGCTTGTCCTGCACAAATCCACCTCTCAATTATATTCTTCATCTTTGTTGTTCTTATTTAACAACAATATTTCCAGTGTCGGCCGATGAGAATGTTTAGAAGGAAAGTTTTTTTTAAATTCCGTATTGAATTTGTTAAATTAATGTTGAGATGGTGTAGGGTTGAATAAGATGTCTCATTGACTACACCATTCATAATCAAGTTATAGTATGTTTGAAGATGACCTAACAAGTCGAAATATGTGAAATAAACAATTGCAAAATATGTAAATACTAGATCTTACACGCATTCAAAGTGTTTATTTAAATTAATAATGATATATTTTCGCTTTTGCATAAAGTTGTAACAATTTCTAGAAAGACAAAATGATTGTGTATGGGAGAAATTCACAAATTTTACTATAAAAAATATCTACTTCGTATTTAATTTTATTTTATTACAGGTATAAGTGCAAAACAGAAAACAACTATAGATATAAGTAATTGAAGATTAGTTCATTCATAATTCAGCTGTCACCCACAAGCATGCACCACAGTTAAATTAAAACATAAAACAAGATAAAACATATTAAAACATAAAAAACACAAGTTCATTCCGGTCGTCTCACACATCCATACTAAATCTCGCTCACACACTCACCCATCGCACACGCACACATCAGATTTTACAATTTATTCGTACGTAAGTAATGTTCAAAACAATACGAGACACAGTCCTGAGTCATGTACCTGTGATTAAAATACTATGTAGGTAGGTACTAGGTAGTATTAGCTAGCGACTAACGACTATCATATCTGATTTTGGTATGTTTGCTTAGCAGTTTGTTTAACAAACAGTTTTGATGTATATGACTTGGCAGTTCTTTAAATGTTCACCGTTAATTTCTTGTAAGACTCCTAGCACATATTATTTTTGTTGTAGATCGTTGATTGAATAAATTACTATGTAGTAGTACTAGGTACATTTTCGGCAGACGATATTGCTAGAGTGTCATACTGTGATTGAGAACTTGCACGCACTGGGGAGTCGGAGATTAAAAGTATTCATACAATTGTTCGTATCTACATTCATAATGATATTTTCTTCGATATGTAAGTGTAGGTATAGGCATAAATAGGAGTAACGTGCCTGATGGACGTTTTATGTCAGGTGAGTTGAAACTAATGTCAGCATAAAAAATAAGTAAGCACAAGACTCTTTTTAAAATTTCTTCATTATTGTTTCGGTGTATCCTAAAAATAAATTTCTGACCTTCTAAAATAACTGCATAATATTGAAACTGCATAATTAGAAAATGTGAGAACTTCATAATTATCCAATATTCAACAATCAAGCAATTACAGTTGAAATAAAAAAGAACTTATTTTCTCAATAACTATAACTAGTTTTCTATTTCTAATGTTGTATTTTGCAAAGGCCCATGGCAGTGAATATTGTAATAAATAAATAAATTTAATAATCATATATTTTGCTGAATGTTCTTTTCATATGTGCATATAAAAAAGCGCAGGAATAACTCGACGAGACGGTGCGTAAAATATGTTTGATTGTAAAAACACATGTTATAAAAATTGTAACGAGGGAGTGCGACAAAAAATATTAATTATCCACTACTACTGTTACAAACTACCATCAGATATTATTTTATATTGTGGGTGGTTGTCACTAACGTGATTGGCCGACTCTGATGATTCCATACTTATAATTTTTTTATAGGAATGATTATTACTACAATGGTAGGTAAACCCTACAAAGTATAATAATGTCATATTGTAGACACGCGTCAAAATGGCCTCTTTTCGTAGAACACTAATTACCTATTATTGGGGTAGTTGCTGTATTCATTATGACACCTATGGGATATTTAGTAGTTTAGTGTACAAAAGGGACTCCATAATGAATTAAAAAAGTGTTTCATATCATATCATAGAATTATCATAACTTAGCTATAAGTACTATATAATTAACATGTCGTATATGAATCAGTTTTTTGTTACCTGCTCTATGGTTTTGTTTCTATATCCATATATGTTTTAAATAAAAGAGAAAAAAACAAAAAAATTGTAGGTATTATCTAGTTAGCATCTTCCCCTGATTGGTGATATTTGGAACTACGTAAACCTCTGCATCCTTCATCAAGCCAATATGTTTTCTATTTTCATAAAGTTGCTGGTTGCTGGCCTTCGTATAGATAAAAAATCTTAATGTAGTAATATCAAATTTTGTTTCATTTAAAAATTAGTGCAGTTAACCGGATCTATGGTTTTACTCTACCCGCACTAAAAAAACAGCTTCAGTAGAGTATCGCGAGTTTTTTTATTATATATATATTTTATTATTAATGCGTACCATATATATTTATTTATCGTATGGTCAAAAGAAGTATATCACATCCCTCAAAGGAAAAAGTTTGAAAGTTGGGCATTGGGCAATTATAAATTTCGCAAGCAAGCTTGGTCGTCAGAAATTAAATTGAACGTTCTTTATATATTCATTCGCTGGCTCATTCAGGTAAAGGAAGTCATCAAAACTCCCCACATCGTATATTACTAATTATTATGACTCTGACAATGAAGATACCTACCTGTAGAAGAGACACTGCTCGATGAAAAGATGATAATTTTAAAATCGCATATTATGGACTATCAGTTTCATACATCTGTTTACAAAATCAAATATTTTAAATTATAATAGTATAACACCGGTACCAACTGGCCGTTTCCCATTTCCTTATCAGTTCGTCATTAATAACATTATCCTACGTATCATATTTCACGATTTCTTGTGGAGACTCTCCACAAAAAATATAGTAACAAATCTTCGGGTAGTAAGTTTATATGTATATCTTTAGACCTGGTATTGAGTGCATAAAATGCGTTGTCCGTTCCGTAGCAAAATGTCACACCTACAGAAATACTTAATAGAATTTTCTTACAATTTTTAAAATAAAATTTGGTAGAATAATAATATAATAATAACATGGACAATTTATAATGCGCCGTTTTGTGGAGCAAGTCCACCTCAAGGGCATCTTTTACAATTCTTGATGAAATTTTGATGAATTCGGTTACGACTTCCGATTGATAATATTCGTAATTGGTATAACTAAATTTGATGGTGGGTTGATCATATAGTATATTTCAGAGGTGAAGGTATAGATGACCTAGAATAAAAATGGACTGGAGACCGAGAATTGCATGAAAAAGTGGACCGTGGACCAGAAGAAATGATGCTCTAATATACTTCTAGGGATGGCAAGAGACGGAGATAATTGAGTACTAAAGGGTTTATGTTCATTTGCGGTGGGCTTACTTTATTATTGTATCGTCCTGGGAACATAGAAACGTTTACCTGTTCGTTACTCTTTATCATTAAGAATTTGAGACAGTTCCTACATTAGAAGATCAAGGACCTACAGAATACTAGAAAATATTGTATTGGTGCTTTGAATCTCAGATATTTTCTTTTAAAAGTTCATACACATACAAAATAAGACTTTTTTCCATATCCGGATATCTACTATCAAATTCGTAGCTCCCACTTCCAATAGTCGGCTTCCGGATAGTGCATTATGCTACCCGAATTTGTTTTCTATCTGTATTTGTATAATTGGTTGCTGCACGCTGCATACTATTACAGATGTATACTTTGCAGTATATATAAGTGTCCATATAGTACATAGTTGTAATTTATATTGTATAGAAGTCTCTGTGTAATAGTACATATATCATGTCATAATATATTTACTAATTTGTAAACACTCCTCTCTCTACTCAAGTATTCATTTACTTATTGAGAGAGTAGGACAACGTAAACTGTATACCTTTGTAGCTATCTACTGAAAAAAAAAAATTACCATTATATAATATTACCAAATAAATAAATAAAAAAAAATTCTTCTCTCATATTCATGAGATAAAACATTATGCCACCTTGAGGTTTTGAGTATATCACAATCATCTTATTAGTATCATTGGTATCATCTGGTAGCTACATACATATTATATCGTTAGGTATGCATATCAGTAGAGACCCCTACACATATACATATTAGATCAATAACTATTTTATGTCAAACACCTTTTTTGTTGCAGAATTTGTGACAAGTTCCAACTTATTTTTATTAATGTTCTCCTTTGCACCATTAGGAACGGATTTTCAAATTAAATTTCACTTTGAAATAATATTATTATCTACTTATATCAGTCTGTTATGAAAAACAGTGTCTTGGATTAATTCGGAACTACAATTTCTTTTGTCGGCAATAACAAATTCATTGAAATCTAACTAGTGTTAACAAGTATTAGGTACATGTAGCGCCCTATTAGAAAACTTTTTCCTGTCCTACTCCAATAATTAGATTATACTTATTAAATAAATACACAAAATTAAAAGAAAAGAGATAAATAAATAAAGCACTTCCTTGAAAGCTCCAGTGAGGTGGACTAGCTTAACAAAACGGCGCAATAAAATTGACCTTAGATAGTATATTATGGGATAGTAGGTATAGGTAGTAGATAGTGGGTAGGTGTGTGAGCGAGATTGAGTGTAGGTGTGTGATACGACCGGAATGAACTTATATGTTTTACTTTAACTGTGGCGCGTGCTTGTGGGTGACAGCTGAATTATGAATGGACTAATCGTCTTTCTTCATGTTATTACTTATATCTATAGTTGTTGCCTGTTTTGTGCTTTTGTTTGCAATAAAATAAAATAAATAAATTAAGATACCTAGGTACCTATGTTCCGCTTTCCAAGTAGAAATCCTTCTCACCAAAGAACGAGCTTCCAGCTCAATTTTAATGAGCAAACAAAAAAAAAAAAATAAGAATAATGTTGTAGAATCCGTTCCCTCGTTAAGTGGATAGGTTGTTCCCCACATAATATGGAACTGAATGAGGAGTTATTTATAATCCGTGCCATAGTGTAGACATTGGCGCCATGGGCCAACATTTTTACGAGTCTCTAAAAAAAATGGTACCTACCAACTAAACCTAGTCCCATCACTTCCGCTGCTTGGAACCAGGATGGGGATCAACCCAGTGGACATAAGACACTTTGAAGAAAATACTCTTAACAAATTATTTAGACTTTAGAAAAATTCTGCGACAGCTGACGATTAGTCATTAAAAATGCATTTTTGTCAACGCGCATTTGACGATTGATGAATATATCTAGATCTATTAGACATTCGCTCACCCTGTGTCTCTTGCGGGGTAGGCAGACAGAACAGAACCTTGTTCCGACACAATCATGCAGTTTGTCATATATGCATGCACTTCGTCCCAGAAGTTCTGGTCGACACGATTAGACCAGGTCAGTCTCAGTTGACCGCGCTTCTGCACACTCCAAGTTTCATATGTCATTCGAAATAAATTCTACACGTAAAATAAATTCAGAGCTGGAAACGCTTTGAATTGTTTCTACTAAAGCTATGGGGTTGGCTGGCAGAGATCGCAGCACTGAGATAAGCTACATAGGTATAAATAGATATATAGGTATCTTAGGTATAAATATATCATAGGTTTAGATACATAGGTATCTTGTTCACCAAAAGTGCAAATAAGTAAATATAAAGAACAGTAGTAAAAAAGCTTCTTTGTTTTTGGGGTTTATTTTAGGATAAAAAAATAAATTAGTTCCACATACCTACAAACCGAAATTCTTACCTTCACCGTCAGTTTTTTGTCGCGAAGTTCATTAATCGTCAGCATCGAGCTTTGATTTCGTCCAAACTCGCCGCGTTTTGATTAGAGGTCAGTTAAAGTTAGTTATGGCATAAGCACTGTTCTTTATTTATCTTTATTAGCTACAAAAGTTTACTGTATTTTCTTGAGTGACATTGTGTAATGTGATTCCTATTTTATGAGTCAAATTATGTGTGATTGTGTTGGTTGATTTTTTGTGCAGAATTTTGTCAAATACATAATAATTTTATGTGGAATGTTTGTCTTTAAGGTATGCTTAATATGTTTCATAAGTGAACTGACATAGAAACATCGAAATGCCTAATTAATTTATATTAACGACTACATAACTATGTTACTGTCTATATGCGAGAAAGATTCGAATTAATAATAAAATTCACACGTCTGTATTTTACCTAGTAATTGAAATGTTCAAATTTCCCAAAAAAAAGCAAAGACAAAATTGCATTGCAGTAATCATGCGTTATGTGTATGAGACAGCAATTATCAATGTTTGGAACAAACATTGTTGATGAAGGGAGCTTCGATGACTTCCTATATACCGGAATGAGCCAGCGACTGAATACATATTATATAAAGAACGTTCAATTTCATTTCTGACGACCAAGCTTGCTTGCGAAGTTCATCATTGCACAATGCCCAACCTTCAAACTTCTTCCTTTAAGGGATGTGATTACTTCTTTTGACCGATAAATAAATTGTATAAAGAATATATGAAATCTAGTGGAAAGATAAAAATTTTCTGCGTCTTCAGTGGGGTATTCACTTTTCAGGAATGTATTTCATAATGGATTCGGTTACAAAGTCAGAAAACTTGGCGTTTTGCACGTAAAAACCCGACGTAAAAATTATTATTTTTAATTTATTTTTCTCTCTCCAAACCACTTACATTGAAAAAGACTTTCCGTTTTAATTTTGCGTCTACCGTAATAAGATTATGATGCATATATGAATTTGAATAAAAAATAAGCTATTTCTTTACATTGACGATAACATTAATTTAAAATCTAATACACATGTTATCAATGAATGGTAGATTTGAAATGCTTTTATTAGCAGAGTCCACAGTGTCAGGACTACGTATCCACGCAATCAATCAATATTAGAAGTGATAAATGTTTTCAAAATCATTAGTGCTGATCTAAACTCTGTACGTCATCACCAGAGATGATATTTTATACATCATTCTCTATTAATTACAAGATGTTTCTAAAAAAATTGCTTACCTACATAGTATTTTCCTATTACTTACATACATAAGTTCACAATTTCACATACGACTGGGATAATGCTGCAGTTAGATTCTCAACACATGACCAAATGGGAAGCGAGGGGACTGCGTGTGGGAAGACCCAAGCTAAGCTGGATGGATTAGAAAGAAAGGCACCTGGACAAACCGGATGTTGCCAGTGATAGACCGGGTAGTTGGGAAAGAATTCTGGAGTAGGCTTTCAAAGTTCGCAGTGAGCTGTAGTGAGCAGTGAGCTGGTGTTATGATTATGAATATTGTTATTACTCATGAGTACAAATATGATATAAAATATGAGGAACTATTAGAGTTTTTCTTTAAGAAACGACGTGCAGTTAGTAACTAGAATGAAAGTGAATAAGCTTAGATAATAGATATGTATGGTTAAGGCATATTTGGACCTGACCTGGGATCCAATTCACCATCCGTTGTAATTGTAAGGATCATCTTTAGCAAGAAAAGATCAAGAATCGTACTGTCGTTAGAGAAATATTTCGCAAGCGATAGTATCCTTACTTAAAGAGAACTTCCTTAAGTTAAGAAAAAGAAACAGAATCGCATCTCTGGACTGATCAAATCCGCCGAAATCTCAAGGACAGACATGGATAGATAGCTTATGAATTAGAATTATTTGAAAAGCGAAAATAGACTCACTTACGCGAATGTGAAATTTAATAGTAGCTATACGTTTCTTCATTAATAATTTATTGGATATTGTAGAGACTGTAGTATGCATACCATCATCTAATTCTAACACAATAATATGAATCAGTAATAAGAATCCTAAGTACACAAAGAGTGTTACTAGCGTAATATAATTTAATACTCCATTGTTATATTGATTGTGTTGTTTATAATGCTCCTACATTATACATACTTTCATTATAGTAGGCACTTAATATTACTTATTATAGATATACAATGTAAGTTCTAGTTTGATCTGCATATATTGCCAGGTAGACATATCATTAAAAGAGAGATCACTCAACTAGAATTGAGTCAGTTAGGTTAAGGTATACAATTTAACTAAGATATGCGCCTCCTTATCAAAAGGAAAAATATCTTATTTATTATAAAGCACCTTTTGGCATTGTAGATTTCTTCTTCTTCTTTGTCTTTTTGTAGATCTGTCGATCTGTTCTTCTCGGATTTTTTTCATTAAGGGTAAACCCACCTCCACCCCTGGATGTTTCAGGAGCTTTAGCTCCAACATCAACCAGTCTTTTAAGCGAAAACATTTTTTCAAAGGAGGGCTCAAGGTTCGCCGGAAGGGCTCCCCTCAACAAACCTTATACAAATCTTCTCGGATTACTCAGTTTTTTGCGATGAGGCCAGGCTGTCTTCCCGCCGCTTAAAGGGCCCTCCAGGCGGGCGTCGCCCAGACGGTAATTCTGTGCTGGTAAGGAATTATGATCTCATCCACTGAATTTTATAAGAAAATGACATATTTTTATAAGAAATTTTAGATTTTTTAATTTTGCAAGTAGACGTACATGATGGATTCTTCCTAAATATAAAATTAATTGTGTATTTAAACCCCTAGTTAATTTGTAAAATCATTGGGACATCTATTAATAAATTAATAATTATAAAATCAAAGTAAGAGTGTACAATTGTACTTAGGTTTACAATAAAAATACTAGTTTATTATTATCTATGTAATAGTTGGTTGTAAGACGCCTAAGACGCCGTTGAAGAATGACGAATATAACAAATACTTTATTTTAATGTACACGAAGTTAGTATTAAGTATTTTGCCCGAGTTCTAATATTATATTAAAAATTTATTGACGGGCAAAATTGCTGTCAAATATTAAAACTAGAAAAATTGCATACTTGGGAGTTGAGACTCATTCTCGGAGTTGAGGTCTCGCAACCAGAAGTATGATCTGCTGCACATCAAGATCTGCGTAATTATATTATTTATGTAGCATTGTAAACACTATACATATATATGTACAAATATTACATGTACATCATTTTACATATTATTAAACACTTGTATTCTATGCCGTTATAATTCAAACAAAACATTTTGCATCAAATAATAATGAAACAATACTAAGAAAGAAATATTACTTCTTATTAGTTATTATATTACCTACGCCTACTAATTGCATGATAAGTAATATGTACATATGCAATATTTTATTCATAGATAAACAATGTCAGCTTCATAATATACACTTACATAGTGGATGGAGCATACGAGACTACCCTCTCACAAATAAAAGTGGTCCAACGAAGTGTTATGAAAATAATGCTGCGAAAGCCTATGGACTATCCCACTGTGAACCTACACGAGGATCTACCGGTCCTCCCCATCAGCGAATTGTACAGAAGAGCTGCACTGGTTCAAGTCTTCAAGGATTACTTCATCTTCTGCCTTCACCCACATGAAGCCGTAAGCACAAGACCTAGAACGGAGGGGCTTTTAAAGATCCCGCTCCGAAGAACCACAACTGGACAACATCACTACGCTTTTCTGGGTGTGAGGTGGTATAATCAGCTGGACCGAGAATATAGACATGATCCACAAACGAACTATAGAGATTTCAAGCGCAAACTTAAAGAAATACTTATTTAATTCCAAACGTCTGCAATGTGGATCTGTGTGTGTGTGTGTGGGTATGTATTTGTGTGTGTTTGTGTGTATGTGTGTGTCTGTGTTTATGTTTCCTCCTTCCGTCGTTCTTTTGTACATTTCTTTAATGCTTTAACTTTGATTGGTAATGATACATACATATATGCATAGATAAACTAATTGTTATAAGTTCTTATGTTTTGTTCCTCTCCAAAGCACGAGCTCTGCTCAATTTTGGAGAGTAGTTTTTTTGTGTTATATTGAGTTGTAATTTCATTTGTTTTTCTTTACAATTTGTAATTTTATACCCAATAAAAAAATTTGAATTTGAATATAGTATACGAATATTAAGTACTTAGAATTTAAGATTCTGTACATTATAATATTACGAGTATGCATATTGACATTTCAAAAATTTCTAAATACAGGAGACCTTAGATCTCGACAACCGTTACTAAATATGCTTTCGAAAAAAAAAATAGAGAAGATACATTGAAACTTTATCTAGTGAAAAAGCTTAAACGATTTTTCATATCTTGTATAGATTTCTCAAAACGTCACTGTAGTACATATAAAAATGGAATATTTTTTTTAGCTAAACCTATTTTTAACAATTGACTGAGAGATTAAGACTTCATAAGGTAAAAATAAAGAGACTATATATAGGTAATTAGACGGTCCACCCTGGTGAAAAGACTAGGTATATTATATTTAGTTTTAAAATCCGCATTAGTGACTTTAAATTACGCGACTAGTGTTCGAGAATTTTCACCCTGGTCATCATCAGGCGTTTGACAACAAACTTTGTTGATTTTATGAGGGTGAAAAGTCTCGAACACTTACCTCGTAATTGAAAGTCATCATTAAGGATTTGAAAACTAAAAATATAGTCTTTTCATTTTTACCTTAAAAATGGACTACCACCATGTACCGACGAACCTAATGATTACTATGTAGTGATGAACTAACAAAAAATATTGTTAATGGCTTTATCCGTTTATGTATGAATATAAATAAATTGACATTAAGAGATAAACAGGGATTGAGTCATTCTGTCTTTCAGTTTCAAGATGTCAATTCATTTTTTCAATAGCAAAGTTACAAGATTTGTTTGAAGAATTCTTACTTTATAGAAGAAGTAAATTCCTGTGTTATCTTTATTCAGTTTGATGAAACATACACGTAATCATAATGATTGTATCAAAATTTGAAAACAATAAGCATTTTAGCTTTACAAGACCCGAGGGTGATTGTAACAGTTTCAATAATAAGTTTCGCAAACCACTGCAGAAGTGAAAATTCCTTATGGGACACCGTGTGAAGATATTAGGAGAGCATGTGTGTATATGTATCTACTTCAATAGAACATGGACAAGTTTCACGGCTGACTTAATACTTCAGTCAGGATCGGAACTAGGCAGTTAACAGACTTAACTAAATTTGGGTTTGTTTCTACTTCATTGCGCCAATACAATGTCTCTGCAAAATTTACTTACATCTATTTATATCTATACTAATATACTTATAATATTTGTTACATTGTTGCTTTCTGATTTAATTAAAGCAGAATTTTTGTGCTTGACGTTTCATTTATTTCTATGTATCGGTAATCCATGGAACCTTTGTTGGTCCACATAGTGTAGTTTGGTTCTATGAAAAAATAAAGTAAAATAATGAAAGACGAGAAAATAAAATACGTCATTACTATCTGTCTACTTATTCGAGTAAATTTTAGTGTACTTATATACGTATAATTTAGTTATCTAATTCTTCTAATATAGTTTCCATAAAATTTCACAGATAGAGCAAACTAGTACAACCACAATATCTGAAAATCTTGTATAATTATTGTTCTTCATCATTATTTAGAAAGTTGTAGGTTTTATTCCATGTCTATAATAATCATACTATCGGTGAATTAAAACTAGGAAATAATTTCTTCTGTTTTCTACATTGTTTAAAATCGGTAGTGGGCCTAAGATCACTCGCAAACGAGTGGAGGGCCTTACATAGAATAAATAATAATAATAATAAAATCGGTAGTGGTTACTCAGTGGTAAAATTGGTACCAAGTAAATGCCTGATTGGAAGCTTGAGAAATATTGACGCGGATCTCTGACTCCCAGATCATTTTACAATGTTTCGCATACCTAAGACAAAATAAATAAATAAACTTTACCATAAAGGCATAAACACCAAATTATTTCTACCAATCTGTAAAGTTTTATTATTTCCTGATAGCTACAATATTAAATTTATTAACAAATATTTTTTGTAAGAACATGCTATATTATAAAATATATTGTGTGAAGGTAACGTATAGTTGTTGAGTTTTTAAAACCGGCCCTCGTAAATTGAATAGTACACCACACCTATGTATGTAGTTGTCCGGTCCGTTTTTGTACTTCCTCTAAGACATGTTACCCTGTGAAATATAAGTGTGTTTTCATGTTCACTTCACCTGAGTACCTTGTAACCACGTGTCCACCAAAGTCCCGTCGTTATGAGGTACCAATATACCCAACTAGAAGGCACATAGGTATACCTTAGTAGGCACATAGGTGATAAATATTGTACTGATGAAGGTATATTAGATACCTATCTATTCGATCAATTCAATTGTTCTAGTATTTGCCTACCTCCAACTAACAAAAAGTACTTAGCTTAGATCTCTTAATTGGAATAGAATTGCCCACTTCTATGTGTTATATAGTAAGATTGATACATAGTTACTATATCCCTTATGTTCAGAAATCAGTTTTACTTACACGGGGGAACTCCCAGACCACATATTTTTAGTAACGATAGAGCAGAAAAAAACATTTTTATTACAAAACAGTACCTACGTATCTAAGAAATAAAGATGCATAAAACCAGGCGCAATCCACTGGGCACTAAAGCTAGATTCTTGATTTTTTTTTATTTTCTGTAGCATTTATACTGAAATAAAAGAAACGGCTGTTAGATATATGAGGTGATGGTGACCTTATCTGAATGAGTGTGAATACGTTAGGATGATGAAACAAAAAAAGGGGCATCAGCAGGGGTTACTCGTGTTACTTGGGTTAGTACTGTCACTTGGGCTAAAAGAAACTGCAGAGAGAGTGTAGGTATTACAAATAGTATGAACGAGTGATATACGAGTATAGGTATGGATCTATATGAGTGCCATACAATAATCTTTTTCTACGTTGGAACTTGGAAGAATGCGGTTCGATACAAATGGGAATAATAGAAGAACATTGCATCCAATAAGTAATAGATTTGACAGCAAAATTTAGTAATACCCTCATACTGAGGTTAATGAATTATTAGCCCTATTTTTAAACATTATATAGACTACTGCCCCTACCAGCATGACCATTTCTATACATTTTTTATATCCTATTCACATGACATAACTCCTTACACCTGTCTATTTTCTAAGCAAGGTGAAATGTTAGACACGTCTTTATTATAATCCAACGTTTCCGAATATCGTAACTTCTATTATTCTCGAACTCTTTCGTTTACTTATCCATCTACACATCTATAAAAGTGGTTGAATTATTTTTAAACTTCAAGAAAAAGTATCTAACCGAGAAGAATTTTTCCAAATATATGTATGGAATATCTCAAGATGCAGGGTTTATGAAATATTTTTAAACAGGTAATTTAAAAATATTTCAATACTGAAACAATTGGTATTGCAATTTAACTTAAGCCTGGAAACTACAATAGGCTTATTTTTTATGGTTTCGTAGGATTTACCCTATTAAACAAATGTGTCTCTAAGACATTCAGTCAGTATGCCCAGATCCTGGATGACGTTGTTTATCAAATGATTCTATGGTCTTCTGCTTTTAGGATTTTTTTATTGTAGCCGTTAAAATGGAGTATAAATGAAATAAAAATTTACAGTATATTTGATGTTTTAGTATTAGGATTATCTCTTCTCAAAATCAATACTTTATTCACAGCATCTTCATAATAAATGAACAGAAATATATTTTTAGAAGACGTTGCATGATATTAAGATGATACTAGAACATTATTTCATAATCATAGTCTGGGTTGTTTAGTATGAAAGTTGATGGTATGGATGTCTACACTAGGTAGGTACTTGTATCTAATATTAAACCTCCATACATTTCATGTAATGTCGAGGTTTACCATGCACCCGCCTAGAGATTCCACCACTATTTCCTGAGTGGTTTGGTTGGTTTAAGTATTGTATTAAAGTTTAGTTTCCATTTACTTACAAATTCATAACAATAATATATTTCAACACTGGCAATAATTTCGTCTGTGAAATTTACTTTGTCTGTCTGTTTATGATATACGAGTATCTCTGTACTACTTCAAACACTCGTCAATATTAAACATCATTAGCATATAAGGTAAGTCATTTCTATTCTACACCCCTCATGCCACTTCCCTTGCAAGGTAGGCAGAGAGAACAGAACGCCATAACTTTTCTAAACACATCTTGCTTCCGTTACAGTCATGCAATTCGTCATACATGCACCTCTATTCTTTTTACTCAGTGAAACAGCCTCCCTGAGTATCTGATCGATATGATCCATCCAGGTTATTTCAAGAAGGCCACGCTTTCAGCAAATCATAACCTTTTGGTCATCATATCTTCACTCATTCTCTCAACATTTCCAAAACTTTCAATCTCTCCACAACTTCCGTTTTACATTCACTCATCTGTCTAATAATTGCCTCATTCCTCACACGATCCACCAGAGTTTTTAGATCGACTTTTAACTAATTAGCCATTGTATTTAAAGAGAGAATTTTGAGAAATGTTTCCTACTAGAAGCTCTATTAAGGGCTTGGCACCGATAATGACGTCAGTCATTTCCCACGGCAATAAGGTTCAAAATCGCGTGAACAATCGCATGAAAAAATGACAAAAATAGCGTATTTTCCATTTTTTGGGATTAATTTTGCGTCTATCAAAAAACTTTTACGGTTATTCCCTAGATTTTAATGCACATTATCAGTACAAAAAATAAATTATACTCCACGACTTTCGGGAAACGAGTTTCCGTCTTTCGGAAAAAAGATCAGAGATGTTTTTATTTTTATTTTTTTTTTGAGAAATCTATAGAAGATAAAAAAAATCTTTTACGGTTATTCCCTAGATAAATGTTCAATGCATCTACCCTATTTTGTTCCAAAGCATATTTAGTAACGGTTGTCGAGATATAAGGTGTCCCGTTTTTAGAAATTTTTGAAATGTCGGTATGCATACTCTTAATATAAACGAACTAAATGTATTATTTAGTGATAGTAAATAACTATTTAGTCCGTATTATAATTATGTATTCATAAGAATGTTGTTAATATATTTCTGTTATTGTTCTTACACTCATTAATTATTAGATAAAGCATACCGTAAATTATTTTATCTACGTATTTGTAATAAAAACGGATCTATTTACATAATACCCATTATACTCATCATTATCTCTATCGTAATTTTATTGTAATTTGATAAAAAAACAAATAATCACCTTTCGCTTACAATAATATACCTCACAACACTTGTATTTCACACGTCTGTGAATGTCGATCGTTAAAAAAGAATTTGATTTTCCTTTCTGCTATAGGCACAGTAGGAAAAATTGAGAAAACTATGGTTTTGAATGAGGACGCTGCAAGTAGCTTTTTGGAAACACTTACTTGCTTTACTTAGAAACATGAGAATTAGAGAGATGTGCGAGGTCGAGGATGTAGTCAGATGGGGAAGGCAACGGAGGAGATATTGGTACGCTCATGTGAGGAGAATGGAACCATCCAGGCTCCCTCACATTGTGCTCCATGGCCAACCCCAAAGTAAGCGACCCCCGGGCAGACCACCAAAGAGATGGATTAACAGCTGGGAGTCGACCTCGCAGGAGGCTAACCCCTCTTAAATAACAGACCATCAGGCCTACATTAAGATTAAGAAGAATAGAAATGCCATTGTTGCAGCACACAATCGCTGCAATTTTTTTTTATCAAAGCATTTAGGAATGTATTTAGGAATGTATTTAGGAATGTATGTGTGTGTGTAGGATGAGAATCTGTGACTGTAATTGTAACTGTAGTGGAGACACAATGAAAGTTATCCAAATTAAAATTGACCCCTACTCTACTTTATATTGCACTATACCAACAGTAACTAGGTATACCTTGGGGAAACACTCTCGTTTTCACGACAGAATGGGTGGGTATATAGTCTCGTTACTTAAGAAATTGTGAATTGTCTCAAGTACGGAAGTTTTGCGAACACCTGAATCTTACAAGACTCAACCGGAGATAGTACAGGGAAAAATGACTAACGATTGTTTATATTTCCGATTAATATTAAATCTTTTTGGTAAGTATATTTTCCTACACACAGGATATAAGAAAACATCTTTAAAAACATGTGGGTGTTATGAATATTACATTTCGTTCGAATATTCACAGCTCTTCCCATATAAAATAACGCATATAAGCACGCGTATATAGCTACCTATAATTATAATCATATGGAGATTTGAACCTAACACGTTTGTACCCATACCCACATAAGTATGAAACTAAGAAACTTACATAGATATTTTTTTTTGATAAGAATAGGCATACTTCAGTAGGTGTAGGTATCATATGACTGGATCCTTTTACTCTAGGCGTATGTATGAATATAGGTACCATCATTTCCCTACGTACGTAGGTGTTCATATTAGATATACGTACTTGTATACCTACATGCATATCTCCATGTAGTTTGCCTATAGATACGTAGGTAATATGTAGATATATCTACATTACAACATTATATTGCAAAGGGGTAGAATCTATAGCTGAAGTAGTAGTATACGTATATGTAAGTATACTGTATTTAAAACATGAGGGTGCTTATATCATGCTCGAATATCGTGAGTTGGTGCTTTCCAAGTTTTAGATAGGTGTCTATCCTATATCTACATTTATAATATAATATCTCTTCTTGCCCTATTCCTGCTGCTTCCATAGAACAGACTGGCTAATAATAATAATGTATTGTATGTATATGTGCCTAGCTGTAATAGAAATATATCAAGGAATATCTATCTATCCATTTACCCAGTGTCTTTCCATGATGAACATAAAGGATTAGACGCAAAACTTTTAGTCCAATCATTCATTTCAGTATGAAAAAAGTGGTTATTTCATCGATGGTTAGAAACCTCAAACACGTAGTCTTATTATACTGGGTTAGTTGGAAGAGATCTCAGTACTGCAGTTATCTCGCCCTAGTGAACAAATGTCGTAAAATCGTATTGCTTATAAAGCAATTAATTACTTGGCAACCTTGCTATATTATACCATATATGACATATATGGTATAGGTATATAAGATGGATTGACCATGTAGACCAGATTCTCAAGGACGGACGTCTTCTGAGTAAAATGAATCGTAGAGTGTGTATGACGAATTGCATGCATGTGACGGAAGCTCGAAGTGTGTGTAAGGATAGGAAGGTCTGGCGATCCGTTCTCTCTGCCTACCCCGCAAGTGATACGGCATAAGGGGATAGAATAGAATATAAAAGAACATACTATGCATTTTTTTCAATCAAAAGCTTGTGTTGTGAAGTGGAATAAGTCGGAATCTTTTGGAATGTTTTGTACTTGGTTAACTTTGAGTATCTACTACCTACCTACCTACCTAGCTCTATCAATGGCGAAGGGTGGATTTTCGCAGAAGGGAAGCCGGGGCTGACATTTCTTATGTGATTATGTCAGATTAGACACTAATACCTATCATTTTTTCCAAAAGGTAACTCGATGGGAATCGTGTTCTTAGATAGCTTCGCGCCTGGTACCTACTTATTCTGTTACTTACTCATCCTGTTTTTATTTATCATTTTTTCTTTTCTACTTCCTTCGGTTTTTATGTATGACACAATACCCAATATTGGCTACGTATTCATGTTTCATATTTTTATTGTAAAGATGTTAGCTGAAACTGTGACAATTTTTTTTATATTTTCTTAAAGCATCATTGGCTTTGGGCATGCATTACCTACTTGACACCTTCTTTTGGGCCTCCAAATAAAACCTCTCTTAGGTCAACACTCAACCGGCATTCTAAAAATAACAGAAAATTTGAAGAAAACTAGGCTCTGATGCCTGAGTGTACCTATACCGACGCATTGCGTTTGGGATAAGTTTATTCAATATTGGCTACGCATTTGAGAAAAAGATTTTCAGCAAAGAATGTAGGATAACTACAACTAGGTACCTACTTGCTTGCCTATTGTCAATTTGAAAGTTTGAGTAGGTATGTAATCATCTACCTATTGAGCAGTATAAAGTTTGTCTTTTATAAAGTACTTGTAATACGAGTACTAAGTAGTGTGAGTTTCGTAATGAGTGGCTATGATAGTCAATAATTAATCAGTGGTTCCGAGTAAAATACTTTTTAATTGGAAGGTACATATCCACCTACTACTTAGGTACCTATAGGTATCACCAATATTTTGAATACCATAAGATAGTATTCATAACATATTATGGTACAATTTGTATGTTAGCATAGGTAGTTAATAAAATTAAAATAATTGTACGTACATCACCGAACCATAATAATACCTTTGTACAACCTAAATCTCTATGGTTGATGTCTATTATTTGCTGGTTGAATAAAATACACCTTGCGGAATACGTGTTCAGTTATCGGTAGGACAAATCCGCCCGTCATCTCATAAGAAGCAATTGTGAAGTTTGTATAACGACAACGCTGAACATAGCGTCTCTCCTGAGGGACATCTGTCCCCATCCTCCCGGCGCCGCTCCTGTTTCACGTATACTAAAACACCATGTCTCATTTCTGATACACTTTTTTTTATTCGCCACAAAAGATTTGTTCACCCGACTAGTAAAAACTCTCGGTTGTAACGTCAAATACCTCGGGCTAGAGGCCGGACCCGAGTTCGTTACGGGGCGTGACCTATAATGGTGGGGGGTTTGAATGAACCAATGAACGCGTTAGAAGCGTGCTTACAATCGAAGCTCTCTCTGCTCTAAAGCCTTTTTCATAAAATTTTCCGCTCTCTCATTGGACGGCCACGCCTATTTGTTGGATAGAGGCGGAGCATGGGCAGGGACGCCGTGAGAACAGTATGAGTTCGACAGTATCTTACGAGGAGTGTTACGCGGCGGCTGAGAGTTGCGACAGCGCATCTTTTAGCATCATACTAGTAAGCGTATCGAAACTTTTGACACATGACCTCGTTTATAATATTGTCCGCGCAACAAGTTTTTAATATTTTTACACAACCAAGAAGTGCATTGTCAATAGAATAAATATTTACAATAATCACTATTTATACTAAACGGAAACCACACAAGATGACTGATTTACTACGTGTATTGCGAAAGGATTGCCGGTGACCGACGCTGCAAAATAAATACAATAACTCATAGTACAAATTAAATGTTGAAAATAAATAAATACTTAATAATAAACAGATAAATAAACGATACAAGATGAAGATATGGAAAATGACAATCGGACGGTTAAAGTGAGGAAGAGATTTTATGAATTTATAACAAATAAATAAATAAAATGGACAAATTAAATAAAAATAAAAGTATTTTCAAAATTATAATGATAGTTAATTATGTAATCGGTTTTTGATGATGGACGATAGAGCAAGGCTGTGATTAAAAACAATTTATATTGGTGTTCATTACATCTATATAGATGCGTAGTTCATATTATTATGTATGAAATTGTATTATAATATTATTATAAAATAAAAATAGATAAATAAGTGATAAGAAAAATAAAGAATGGCAGCATACGCTCAGTTTGGATATGGTTACCCGCCAGCTTCTCAAGTAAGTTTAGAATTAAGCTTTTACTTTTCACAAATTATGCAATCTTTTCTGTGTCACTCGCAAATATAGTACCTAGTTCTCTTTTTGTATTACAAATACACAGATAAAAAAGTATGTAAACATCGAGTGTGCCTACTGTAATGCCGAAAGCTCAAAAGCTGTGCTTCAAATAAATTTTAGTAAGTATTTAGTCAGTAGAGTAAGGCACACGGATGTAAAATATTTATTGATTTCATCGTTTGGCCATTTATTTATTACAAATGGAGCAGGTACAGTCACAAAAACAAACATTGACAGGGACATTAGTACAAAAATATCAATACACAAGACCAATAACATCCGTTCACAATTAGCACGCAAAACAAATAGATTAAAATTTAAATAAATAATTTTTAGATTTAACCAGTTATACACAGATCAATTCTTATTAGAATATTTTGAAGTGGTATTTTGGATTCGATACCTATCTCATAAAAGAGCTGTGCGTAGGTTTTATGTATAATAATTCTAGTAGCCAATACTTTTTATAAGTAGGTAACATCAATTAGAACCTAAGAACAAAGAGTAAGCCTTATCTCTGTAGAATAATACATAGGTTTATTTGTAATATCTGCTGCAAACCAGATACTTATCCAATTGTTAAACCTATA
The DNA here is from genome assembly GCA_963576895.1 of Ceraclea dissimilis. Taxonomy (NCBI): domain Eukaryota; kingdom Metazoa; phylum Arthropoda; class Insecta; order Trichoptera; family Leptoceridae; genus Ceraclea; species Ceraclea dissimilis. Next base: position 12,779,565 of record OY756368.1, read on the forward strand.
TAATCTAAATAATAATAATTGGATTATTTATGTAGCGCCGTTTTGTGGGTATTCCCACCTCAAAGGGCGCTCTGTGTTCCTCCCTATGTTGTTGGGAAGGAAGGATCTATACAGAGCATATTATTATTTTCTCTATTTTTCATTGTAAACATATGTAGATACCTACACTACCTACCAGGTATATGTACCTACTTTTACCTATTACTAAAGTATGAATAATTAGGTAGGTATATACCTAACTACCTACCTATTTATTAGGTACCAGGAGGTACCTACCTCATAAAAATATCTAGACAAATATCTACTTGCCTATAAACGCATCTGTCGTGCATCAAAAGAAACGTGCGCTAATTAGTTACCGAACAAATAATCACTTATTTAACATAAAGATAAAGGCATGCTTTTCCGTTGAAGCTGTATTAAGCTGTATTATAGGTAGGTGAGCATTTTACTACGAAATTCTAAATCAGCTGAAGAGCTTCTCCCAACATATACATTCTGTAAATTCTGTAATATATGTACACCCATGTTTTATATTTTTCAGTAGTCGATAGGTAGGTAACTGCATTATCAACCTACTAGGTCTGGATAACTTAATATATGCGTACCTGTCAACATTTGTATAAAAATAAGTAGGTAGTAAATACATAGCAGTGGCGAAGGGTACTAAGAATACCATTCTCATCTAGTTACCTTTTTGATTTTGGATGATAAAATAATAGATCTAAATAAAATGTGTTACTCCCGGCTTCCCTTCTACAGAAATCCAATCTTCGTCACTGAGGCAGTTGGCAGTTGATGTTCCTACTTAAGGAACAACTGAAAATACCTATTCCTTGCCAATAGTTTATGGTCAGTGTTTATGAGCAGTGATTTTTACCTTATATAATTCACCTTTGACACTATTAAGGTTTTAGTAAGCGATATGATTATCTATTCTCTTTTAGTAACATCAGTAACCTATAACTATTATTTTCCAATTATATTCCAATTGGAATTGTACAAGACACCAAATACTAAATATGTACCTTGGTACCTAATCTACATAATAATTCTGTTAGGACGTGGAAAAACGAGTCGAGTCTACCCATTGACATTGCCAACGGCAATTAACCCGCCGTTTTAAGAATATTTTTTCAGTAAAGAATTGTTTTATACTGTTCAAAAACAGTATACTCAACTTTTGAAACCTTTCTGCGCAGGTAGGTAACACCTTTCTAAGTATACCAATAAAATGAGCTGACCATTATAGGACAAAAGTCTTATTTTTAATTCATGTAGCAATAATATTACCTGACCAATAAATGACAGTTGTCAGTCTATGCGCAAGAGTATTTTTAGAAAAGTTTTATAGGACGGTTACATATTATTATTAGTTGTAGTGGGGATTAAGGATCGTCCATGACGTTGAGACATGCGCAGGCGATTGTTTTACTATATTTGAACAGATTATAGGTTTTTGAATAGACTCACCTACTCACACAGCTGCATCATTTACCCCTGAGTGTTTATAAATGTGCTGTAAACCAAATTTGAACTTTGAGTGTTATACATCGTCAGTACCGAGATTCGAACCCGTCCCGATTAGAAGTCCGTGCTCCATTAAACTGCGCCAGCCGTGTACTCAAATTCGAGTTGACTAGCAAATGCATATGATTAGCACGATGTCTTAAGTTAAATTGGGTGACAACTCTGGCTCATTCTCTAATACAGAAGATGTAAAAGCTTATACATAACTCTATTACATTGTGTATGCATAACTTTGGAATGCAGCGGTCACAGATTCGGTAGCAGAATCTTATCCCTTACGGATAGGTGTATAATAAAGGTTATACTGATTTAAATTATACTGATAAAATAATAATTCTGTGCATTTCTCGTAGAAAAATAGTATATTTCTCTGGTAGAAAATCCTATACAACAAAATATGTAGGTAGGTAAGTTTTTTTAAGCTAAACATCCTACCCTTAGAAGTTGTCTGTCATATAATAATGGTTGTTTGAATAAAGACTTACCTCCATCAGTAAGAGATTTATTCGCCTTAATCCCATCAAAAGATGAATAATATTATCAAAATATAACAGATGTATAACAATATAAAACTTTATACTTTAATAATAAAACTTAGATTGACAATGCAGTCACAAATATTGTTGCAATCTGCCCATCTTTTTGTCATAGATGTACATTTTGAAATTCACATTCTCACTTAACATTTTATTTCCACCGTCGTGCTATTCTGGAGATCAGTAGGTATATTGTAATTTTATTGAAATCTAGTTTCTAGTAATATTCTATTCTATCCTTTAACGCCGTATCCCCTGCGGGGTAAGGAGAGAGCGAAGAACGCCACACTGCTCTATCGTTGTACACACTACGATTCCTTTTACTCAAAACACGTCCTTTCTTGAGAAGCAACTGTGCAGAATTATAAGAGTTCTGGGTAGTTAAAAACTTAGTGAAAATTTATTTCATAACTTCAGGCAGATGTGTGAGGTATCTAATGTTTAAAGCGTCTGATCATTGCGGTACCTATGAGTTTTTTCTCTCTTCATCGTGATGGTGTTGTAATTCGATAAACCAATCTCTGTAACATTATTGATTGTGACAAAATCCATGTCTTTTTATCCCATAATTGTATAGCTATTATTAAATGTTACCCGTTTATCTTACATATTGAAATAACCATATGTAATACTCAACACAATAATGATAACTTGAGGAAAGACGTGCAAAATATTCAAGAAGATATACGTATAGCGATACTAATTCATCATCTAGATACCTATTTCTGTTTCAATCTCAGTTAGGCCGCGAATAAGAATAATTTTTCAATGATTGTTTCACTCTCCGAAATAGTTTGCCGTCTTAATAAAAGCTGGCTGATGACTAGTGGAAACTATCTCATTAACAAATCTGTGCTTGTGGCGTCATATTTGTAGAGAAAAAATGGATCAGGAATGAATGAATATTAAAATTAATCTCTTTCCATGTTTTAAATTTATGCAGCTATTCAAATATTTAAATGCAAAGAAATATTAATTAAGTGAATCAGAAAGCTGAAAAAGTTTGAAACAGCAGTACCTATTTACCGTCTATGTATATACTTGCTGAATTATACCAAATAGGTAGGAACACTCTCTACTTATAGTTCACAAGGAATATTTTTTATGAGTTTATCATACTGACAAAATCCTACTAAGTTACAAAAAGCTTGTTTTATGTTAGTTGAATAGACAGGTTACATCGCCAAGTAAAGTTGTATTAGGTATACCAATCGATGCTTCGTATTTCTTCTTACGCTATGCGACGGCTAATTCGCCATCGCGATGCTGGGAACACTAGTAATAATATAATTGTATTGTTTTAAACAATCTCAGTATTGGATTATTTAGAAACATCTTGATCCGATATTGTTTTACAATATTCCAACTCATCGACGTACCTAATACATTCTTCTAAGGATGTTATTTCATTTTTACCGTAAGAAAAAACCATTCTATAATACCTAAGAGGAATGTGTTCTGGTTAAATGGGTGTTACGAATAAAAAATAGTGTCGTCAATTTAGCTAAATATTCCATCAAACGCGCTGACAGCAAATTAGCTCTAGAATAATCTGTCATAAAGAATTGCACCCGATGTAATTTGAATACTAAATTTCTATATAAAGAGATTTTTCCTTCAGATAAGTAGTAAAGAAGAAACTAAAAAAAATTATATCATCAAAATATTAAATATATTAAACATCTCACACATTATGATAATATGAATGTAAAAAATAAACTTATAGGCGATGGTCCATCGAAAAAATATCGATGCCGGGGGCTTAGATTCTCCATCAGAGATATTCTAATGGATTCGGGTGACCAGATGATCTCACACGAAGAGAATATTTTATCATTGAAATTGTATTGTAAATTCACGGTTGGTGCAGTTGATCAGAGCTCGAATATTTCAAGCAGCTCTTATACTTTGCAGCTCATGAGCTTTTTTGTGGTGAGTACGCTCAGGATATTTCGAAAAACTCCGCCGAAGTTTATTTTTTACAGGGACATGAATAATCTATAGCAAAAATTAATTAAGAGCAAATTTACTATGCTAAACAATCTGTAACAAATTGTACCGCACAGGTAGGTACATTTATTTCATGTCCTCTAGGTGTTTTTGTCATTTCTCTAACACCTAGAGAGGTTACCTGAGAAAAGAATGGAAAAATACGATTAAGTATACGATTAAAAAAAACCTGGTTTCGTTATGTCGATCAGATTTTCAATTACAGTGACTAACTTTAAGGCAACCTAAAACAGTTAAGTGTAAGTAGGTATGTTTGATGTAACGTATAGCAAAGAGGAATGGATGTTGAAATAGGGCAGTGTGCTATTCTATTCCCCTTAACTATTCAAACAGGGCGGCTTGAGGGTATTGATTCAGGTATTACAGTCAGAAACTTAGATTAGGTGTCTTCTGCAAATATTTTTTTCTACGGAGCATTGCTGCAAGTTCAGTTCAGTTATTCGTACTTTTACAATGCATACAGTATAGGTATATTGGATAGGTATTCGTAAGGAGCGTTCAAAACCGGTTTTTAAGTATGTACCAACCTATGGATATTTGTTCTTACATGTAGACAGACTAAAACTTCTACATTATGCTTTGTTTTTTGTTCTCCTAATTCATTTTCTGTCTGTGAATTATGTATGTACCAATCATAATTACCAACACCAATTCGCTAATTCTGTAATTTCATCACGAAACGTACAGAAAATGCAATAATATTTTACCTGATACTACATCCGTACAAGTCAGTTGTGCGGAGTGATTACTCCAATTAGTCTTTGGAATCGAGATTGGAAAGTGCACATACATTAACAAATTAATCTATAGAACTCGTCACAATTGTCACACACGACATTTCTACCTGTTTGTTATACACGTTATGTAGATTTATAAATTTCATTCGATGAAAATATCTATTACCTATATCCAAATTATAAGGAGACATACATCCGTAAATACGGATGTACTTACTAGAATGAAAGTAAACAAGTTGAGATGGCTTGGACGCGTGCTGAGAGGATGAACGATGAAAGGAAAACAAAGGAAATACAATTGGGCGAAAAAAGAGGTGTGAGGAAGCGTAGCTATCCGAGAATACTTGGCTACCATTGCTCAAGGATGGACGTGTTGTGAGCAAAAGAAATCGTAGAGTGTATAACGAAATATAAATGTGAAGACTTCTTTAACAAAGTCACAACATCGTCTTTTATTATTCAAATTATTTCTCTACAGTATTACAGTACACCGCTTTGGTCACCATAAAAATACGATACCCAATAGTATAATATAATGCACTATCTTGATTTTGATGATAGGTATTCAATATTATTATTAAAGTTTACCGGAGTAGCTGAGTCTGTCCTACAGGTAGTCAAATTATAAGAATCATTATTATAATTCAACTAATTATGTATATCATAATATTTTTATTCTCCTACTTAACAATTCATGGACTGAATTAGGTAATTATTATTTTTATATTAAAAACTTATACCTACCTATCTACTTAGATACTTCAATACGTATGAAGTAAATTTGTCCTGGGGTACTGTTGAATTTAGTAATGCTTTTGGAGATCGTATCTATTGTAAGAAGCTAGTATGGCTACTAGAAAATTGTAATGGTAGTATAAATTTATGATTAGATATTTTTTTATACGGCGTTTAAGTATTTTAGTCTCGCTCAGAAAATATTATATAGATGTTATAATTTTTATTATTAGATATTATTATAGATACGGCTACTTTTTTAATGTATTATAGTCATAATATAAAACTTGCATAATTCTGTATATTGAGATATCGATCGAAAAACAAAATACATATTTATGTAAGATGTTGGAATATGTAGCCTATAAGTTTATTAAACTGCTATAAAGAAACCTTACATCTTTCAATACCACATCTATTTTGACTCTGTTATTTTATACCAAATGCATTTAGCAATGTTGTCTCTATTAGATTTAGCAATAGACACTCGTCTATTTTTAATGTCATATGGAAAATAAAACATAATTTAATTTTAACCGAGTTTGAAATCGAACTTTGTTAAGCGTTTGTTTTATTCTGAGTGTGGGTACAGCTGATCTTACATAATATCCAAGTTTCACCAAAACAATTCTCACAATACAATATGGGTACACGAATCCATACCCAATAGGTACTAAGAATGCTAAGCTTTTGTTAGGTATATCATCGTTAAAAAAAACAATAGATGTAGTTTTACGTACCTCGTTGTAAAATAATTTTCAGAAAATTATCACTAAATGGCAGTTTTCCGCGAATTGGTATTGGGCACACATTGCAAAAAAATACTTTTCGGTAATTCTGCTGATATTTAGCCCCTTTAGAAGGTTTTTTACACGTCTACAAACTCGCAATATAATAATGAACATAGCTGGCGGGTTTATTATTATTTGGGGGAACAATCCAACCAATGTAACTAAAAGTAATTGCGAGAGTATAATGAAGGAATTAAATAAAATATGAGTAGTTAGATATATGCTATGGGTAGGTACATGGACGATTGGAAAAAATGGTTTCTGATGCACTTGACGACACAAGCTTGTATAGTTCTCTGTACAATAAAGTATCTGGTCAGATCATTACAAGATCAGATCTTTTTAAGCCAATGAGCATCCCGAAAACTACACAAGATATGAAAGATGTTTTAAAGTAATTCACTAGAGGAAGTGGTTCAATATATCTACCCCATTTTGTAAAGCATGTTCAGTAAAGTTTCCTACTTTTTTTTGTAAAAAAACATTAGGTGTACCTGATCAAGATATAATAATAAATTAAGATTTAGTACGTAGCAATACTTAACTGTAAGATTCTAGTCTTAAGAAAATGTAGTAGTGTGTAGATTCTTGAAGTGGACATTAAGGGTGTCAGAGTAGTTTCGGGAGGGGTTTGCCCTTCCTGCGAACGTTAAACCTTCCCGTGGAAAAAATAAATATTTATTTTTGACAAAAAGACTGGATGACATAGGAATTGAAGTGCCTGAAACATCCATGGGTGGAGGTGGGATTACTGGGGATTACCCTTAATGTTAATTTTGATCAAAATAAAACTATATATAAAAAATGAATCCGGACTTCATATTAAATAGAAATATTCTCAATATGGCATGGATATGCCTACTGCATAGTAAAATTACATCATCTGTAGTAGGTATAATGGCTACAGCTAGATACGAGTATATCAGCTGTATGATATATGTACTTATAGGAGATTTTACGTATTATTCTAATGGGAGTCGTGTACATAGGTATCTATTATTTCAATCTATTTTAATTTGTTAAATTAATGGTTTGGAAATACTTGTGTAAGCACACTATAACGTCATGTAAGATATTATTTTAATAAATACTTCAACAATGATTATCATTATTTTATAATATACAAGTCCTTAAATATTTAATATCTAATATTACTGTACTCATAGTTTCACTATTAATCTACACTAACTCTGATTTTATTAAATCGAGTGCCGGGTTATCTAGAAGAGATCTCTGCATAGCGATAAGCTCACCCTAGTGAACAATACTTATTATAACATAACGTATGTGTATTATCCTGTATTATTTTGTTATGTAAGTAATATTTACTTAAAAAATAAATAAGAACCTACCTATTTCAATTACACGGCGAATTGATTATTTAAACCATCATCATAATGTCAGCCTCCCTGTGTCCATTGTTGAACATAGGCCTATCCACATCCTGGGCAGACCTCATCCAACCGCTTCCCGCAACTCGTCTTACATCGTTATACTTACACCATAAGTAAATAAAATAAGAAAAATGTTAACATTGTAAATAAAACGTTTGTTCACTAAGGCGAACTTATCGTAATATTATTAGTATGATATGCCAACCTCAAAGTAGAAGAGTTCCTTTTCTTCTTCTTTGGCCTTCCAATAGTAATCTGAATATTAGTGAGTTGGTATGGTTTGATATTGAAACATCGATATCGAGGCTTGTACCATAAACACCGCAGTTTTAGTATCTATGCATATATGTAGATAGGTAACCAAAATTAAATATTGTAGTGAGTAGGCACTTCGACATACAATATATCTTAGTAGTTAGATTTAATATAAAAACGTTTGAAATTCTCATTATCTCATGTTCACGTTACCATCAATATACAAATTATAGTATCCTATACAAGTCTTACATATGAGTAGTTATATCCTCTATCTATATGAGTAATACCTAGGTGTTCTTAATTATAATACATGTGTTTTTCATAATACGTATCGATCCACTAATACAGAATTATACATTTATAAGTACCTAGTCCTACTAAGGTCCTAGTGAATTATTAGGTTTCTTCCTGAAGATATACAATTCATACCCACCTTATTATTGCAGATTCTACAGTAGTATCCTAAGGTGTAGGCATCCACATTTATTAATTTAAAAAATGTACAACCTAATGGGCTATTTAACAGTATAAATCCAAAATCATGTACCAAGTTTGCCTGACTTGGTCACAAACTGATGTGATAATGGGGATGATTTTTATATAATAATTAATCATCAATTTACCAGCTTGCCTCCAGTCTAAGAAAATTCTTCAGTGAATAACTCTACGTTACTGTATCTATGTACCTAAAACCACAAGTATTTTGTAGGTAAGTATACCTATTACTGTCCCATACATTGAAAAGATAGGGTCGCAATCTGAGATTTTTTTATCGAAGTTTTTATGAACCAACAACTTCGTTATTTTCTCCATAGTTCCTTATTTTCTATGTAAACTAAAAAAAAAAACAAAATATACTAATTACTCCCGCCAAATATGTAGCTGTTTTACCCCCGCCCACAGTAATTGGGAACCCAGGTTGTAGACTATGAACAGTACAAAAAATTTAGTTGCGAGCTTTAACTATCGGTGCGAATATCAAAAATATTACGTATGTAGCTATGTACGAGTACTTCACGCATGAAGTGACATCAATTCAGTAGATTTATTGCGAAATAAATACAATAATAGAAATATCAATGTCACTATGACACGTTACTGACAAATGTCAAAATAAGCAAAATAAAAATCTCGTACCTACTGGATAATCTTTATTGTCGAAATATCAAACGTCATAAAGATATGATCACAACAATATGTGATCTCGCACTAGTGTCTAACAACGATGTTTGTATATCTACTACCACTGTTTCCTATTGAATTTATTGTTTGTTTACATTGTGTATTTGTTGTTTAATTTTACAGAAGTTCACACATTTGTTTTTCTATTTACCTACCTAATCCCTACACGCCACGTCTTTTGCGGAGTAAGCAGAAAGGACAGATTGCCGGATTGGTCCATACAAACTCCTTGCTTTGCGTTACACTGATGCAATCAGCTGTATTCTTAGATACCTAACCGACAATACCTACTGTTGACTATAATATGCTCTTCTTCTTCTTATACTGGTCAAAGGACACTGCATCTGTTTGTACAGAAACTACCGCCTCTTGTGATTTGGACACCCAGCTGTCTTTCCATCTGTCGGTGGGGGTCTTCCAGGCATCCTCCTTCCGTCTGGTGTGGTATTCTTTGACAGTTCATTACTAGTATATGCACATTGAAAAATTACTAATTCTAATAATATATGTACCTACATACTTTATCTATAGATAAGTTAAATGAAATATTAATAAGAGGAACCGCTGTTTGCTTTGTAAAGAGCAATGTACCAACTCGTACTTGTAAATTAATTGAAAATGCTGCGGCAAATAATGATTGGTTCTCGGATTTCAAAGATTAGTCATTTTTATTAATGCGAAGATTCAATTTATGAGATTTAATATAAAGGTCTTATACATGAGTAGGTAGTAGAAGTAAAATCTCTGACACGAGGGTGCGCCACTTCAACAAAGTGAAGTGAGTTTACAAGCATTCTTGACTAGAGCCGCAAACGATGCATGTTACAAACCATCGATACATATTACATATAAAGGGACAGATTCAACAAACTTAATTATGTGTGAGAAATATAAACTGTTGGATTCTTATAAAATGAAAATAATATTCTTTCTCTCCATCTTCCTCAGTCATTGAAATCCATTGAATATGGCCATCTTTTGGCACTCCACAATTCCCTGTCTTGGCTACATTGCATCCTTCTACCTCAGGCAGTCAGGGACATTTCTTTATATATCATTAGATTCTGTGCCAAGAGTCTTCCGTTGCTTCTTCAACTTGATGATTTTATTCTTGGTCTAGTAATATTAGTGACATGCTAATTAAGTCCATTGGATGAACAACCGAAGTCTCATAGGTACTAGATAAATTTAGTCAAGACCTTGTAAAACTATCGATGATAATCTAGATGATCTATTGCACGTTTCATTCATGTCTATGGACGCTGAAAACTGTAATATTATATGTAGGTAGTCGAAGTAACTACTGTAGGTTACTGCATCGAGAGTTGGAGCCCTAAAGAAGTCGATGTTATTTGTTTTGTGTGATTGTCCTCTCTAGTGAACTGGGAAGAGGCAAGGAAGAAGGATATTCGTCTCTCTTCAAGACATTTAAATTTATAGGGCGATCAGATGTATTGTTCTGATTGTTTGAAATGTAAATATTAACATTTTAGTTATTAACTTTATTCAATTTAATATTTTATGTTTGGCATCGACTACTATAAGACTCTGGCATAATACGTAAATGGACTTCGCAATTTTTTTAATAGTACTTACGAAAGTGCCTGACTCAGTAAAACGTCTTTACGTATTATTATATTATAATCAAATACGTATTATACGTAAATTGTTGATTTTTTTTTCAGTAAGTATAACAATATTTGGGTTTGCATCCCGAATCAGCTTTGCAAAAAATATATGGTAAGATTTCATGAGCGAGTTCTATATGTTCCCGTAAAAACTGTCTTTTTGTGATTAACCAAATATTGGATGCAATGAGAAAAATATAAGATAATTAGCATTAGTATGAAGTAATATATGCTTATAGATGGATATGATATTAAATTTAATAGAAAAACAATAAAATGTTGTCCATCTTTGTATAATAATAATACCTATTAAAGGACACAATAGACAAATAAGTTATGTAAACCATAGATGACTGCGGAGATCATTGAGATATCTGTGCTCTTAAACATATCAAAGATTCCGACCACAGATAATGTGTACATAATATTACGTGAAGTGTACTCGGTGTCCTCATTTTTATAATATCATAGTAAATATGAATCACGGAAAGCCATCATTCAAATATTGACACTGCTTTTGTCGGCAATAATATGGGTACATAATACATAATATTATTACCCATTGAACCCACACACTCTGCACTTAATCCTTATGTTAACAACATTGATTGGAATGCCATCTAGCGAAATAGGCACGTAACTTGTTTAAATTATTATAATACATTAAAATTTATTATCACTTTACTCAATTTTAGATTTCGGATCAAATTTCATTTGGTAAACCCTCATTTAACCTCTTAGAATTAACGTAATACACAAAGAGTGATAAAGAAAGCTTAGGTATATGCTTTTCTGAGTTGATCTTGATCCATCGGATGTTAATACAAATCAAAAGTCTGTCTGTACGTCCTGTTCATAGCTAGTTATGCCACTTAATGAATATTAACTAGGTACTGCAGGCGCGAAGCTACCTAAGAACACGATTCCCATCGAGTTACCTTTTGGAAAAATGATAGGCATAAACTATTATCTTTGACACTAGTTTAATCTGACGTAATCCTATAAGAAATGTTACCCCCGGCTTCTCTTCTGCAGAAATCCACCCTTCGCCACTGCTAGGTAGGCACCAGTATCGAAGAGTGGATTTCTGCAGAAGGGAAGCCGGGGCTAACACTCCTTATTTAATTACGTCAGATTAGACACTATTATACCTATCATTTTTTTCAAAAGGTTACTCGATGGGAAATGTGTTCTTAGGTAGCTTCGCGCCTGGTAGGTACTTACAAGTCCTGGTAAAACCTGGCAGATTTTTATTTACTTAACACATTTTAGATTAAACTTAAACAAGCCTTATATTGTGTCCTTCTCTACTCCCACGTTACTGCGACGTTTGACTTGTTTTAAATTGTAGAGCCTCTGGAATCTGGAAACTGAAAACAGCAGACTTCTAACTAGAGCTCCATATTATATTACCTACTGATATTACTCTATACTTTCGGTATAAAGATTTTGTACATGGTTCTTTGTAGATACTATGGTGACTACAAAGAATTACATGGTAAATGATATGAGTGAAAATATGCTATTTCTCTCTTAGGAACGCAATAGTTTTTAATCGATTTTTTTTAATACAAGTAACACATAATAGGCATTATGTTTACTTGTCCTCTCTGTTACTATGTCTCTGTTTCGGATTAATCTACGAATATATATTCTTAGCAATTTTACTTCTAAGTTCTTGTCGACGAAATATATTACTCATTGACATTATTATACTTGTAAAACATTTACAACTTAGTCACAATATTATTATAATATGCACTGAAAGCGCATTATTTTCATATAAATATTTATCCATAAAGTTATTATATTATTGTATCACTTGCCTTCACACCTGTTTGGTTATAGTACCAAACCAACTCATTCCATCTGCGTTTTGCTGGTGTAGTTTTACTTGACATACTAAACATAACAAATAGATCGTTGGCTTGAGATAAACTGAGTAGCGCTAACCTGTAGTCGACTGAAAGTCAGATTTATGAAACATGAATAATCCCTATAAGGCGACTTGCCTTTGTCAAGTAACATACACTATATTGTGTTTATATTATTATTATACAAATGCTATTTAGTTGTGTGAAACTCTTTACACCTATCTTGCCTATAAGGCGTTACCTGTAGTTCCCTTATAATATACATAAATATTCCTACGTACAAACATTTTACTAAGCAAAAAATCTCCTGTAAACTTCATAGAAGGAATAATCCAAATTGCAATAAAATTATTGTCAGCGAAAATCTACATTTCGTTTCATCAGTCTTGTCACACTTTTTGTATAGAATTACTATGTAGCCAGTGGCCAAGTTATATGAAACAAGGAGTAAGCATTTCTCACACATTTTGTTCGATAGACAGTTGTAAATATAAAAGTACCTACGTTTGGTTTACCACCCATTAGTCTTATTACTACAACTAGCTACATGAAAGTGTTGAATTATTATAGGTGGACAGTTAATTTTTACATCGTGTTGATTTTACAAAAACCTTTGTTCAGGCTTGTATTGTTATGTATTATTATTGCTCATGTATTATTAAGGTTATGCAGCGTATAGGGTTTCCCATTATACGGAAGGGTGTTGAATAACGATTTCCCAATATGTTAAAATGAGTAATTATATCATAAATAAATAAGTAATCTCAATCAACAATAAATTTCGTGTGGTTACGAAAATATCAGTAACCATATAGTACTTATAATTTTACAGATATGGAAAATTATAGAGAATTCATTTTTTTTGCTTCGCTAAATTTTTTATCTACATTCATAAGTAGATAGTTGTGAAAAAGTTTATACACTAATTCTATCTCCAAAGAAATCAGAGAATCATGTAATATTTGAGGGTATCAATCCATGGGTTTATCTTACTTCTACACGTATTATGCTACCACCTGGTGGGTCAGATTTAGCTGCAAAGGCAACCAGAATTGCATATTCTGGACATCAGCTTTGCTCACTTTGCTTATCGTGGAATTTTATAAGAAAATGTAGGTTTGTACCTATAATGCAATCAATATTACTCGTACATTATAATCTACATAAATACATCTTCTTCCCCTTCTATCCTTGGTTGGGTCGGGGGCCCAAACCAGCTGTGTATCTTCGCCAGAGGCCCAGCGCCAGCGGCCCACCGGTCTTCTGCCTTTACCCTCGCCTTCCAGAGCTCTTAACGAAAGTCGCTCCTCTGGCATCCGAAGGACGTGTCCGAGCTCAGTTGAGGCCTCTTTATGAAGAGGAGTGTGGGTTCCACTTCGAGAGCCTCCCGAACATACTCGTTCCTTATTCAGTCATTATAATCTACATATTTTTATTTTTAAAGGGTAACTTATTACTACAAAAATAAATATGTTGGAAAGTGCTGGTAGGGAATGAAGACCGATGGAGTAAAACTAGTGTGTCTATAAATAGTGACTGCTCGTATTATAATATAAAAAATACAGTCAGCAAGTATAGAGTGTACCTAGAGGTATTGAAAACATCTATTATTATGTAGTAAATTATTGTATGTCTGAGCTTGCATGAGGATTGAACTTATTATGTAGAATGTTATGAAGGTGTGTTGACAAATCGGGAAGGTAGTAGTGGATAATGTTGTACATAATATTGTGATACGTACGTACTTCTATTCGTACAATAACATCATTGTATGTAATCACTAATCACTACTGGCAAACTATTACATATCTATCGATTTTATTACGTACTGAGCTGCATTTTAATAAAAGTTACTCATAACTTATAATACCTAGATATTATCATTTCGTATAGCCAATGTGTTAACCTAGCGACCCAGCTATGATGTCACGATCATTTCCCACGGAATTAAAAGGTTCAAAATAGCATGTACAATCGCATGATGAAATGGTAAAAACAACTTTTTTTTTTCAATTTTTTGGGGTTAATTTCACTTCAATCAAAAAACTTTTATGGTTATTCCTTAGATTTTAATGCATATTATCTCGACTTTCAAGAAACGAGTTTCTGTCTTTCGGAAAAAAGATCAGAGGGGTTTTGTCAATTTTTTTGTGACACGAAAGAAGATACAAATTTCGACCTAGTGGCCAATATTGTATTATTTTAATTATATATTTAAATAAATCTATATATAGTTATCCAATCTGTTTACAAGCAACCTATTATAACTGATAATATAAGTTGTCATATGATTAGCGTTGCATATTGTAGGTATTATGTATTATTAAGTAAAAACTATATCACCTTCTTACTTTGTATAACAATGCAAAATCATTAATATATAAAAATTCTACTTGTAAGTGAAGACTCACGATTTTGTTTATGACACCGCGTTACAAAAAAGACTAGATTATGTTTGTACAATCATTACACATTTTGTTACATTTTTATTTCTTTTTCAAGATTGTTTTCAATAATAATATTGCTCACGGTAAGTACCTAATATTGTTTATATTTCTTTACAAATGAAAGCAACATTTCTTTACAATAGGTATCTATTTAATTAATAACGTATTCGCTTATACACGTATGTAGTATGTGAGAGAAAACATAGTTACAATGCATTTTTATTTCATACACTGGAAGAATAATTAGTTACAGTACACCTACCTAGAAAAATATGTACGTAAGTATAGGTAGGTACCAGTGGCGAAGGGTGGATTTTTGCAGAAGGGAAGCCGGGGCTAACATTTTTTATCGGTTTACGTCAGAATAGACACTACTATACCTATCATTTTTTGCCAAAAGGTAGGTAGCTTTGCGCCTGGTAGGTACCCTACTTAGATACTTATATGGTTTTCTTAATATCAATTCTAAAATGTGTATGTACATCTAAAATAAGAACATAAATAAATAGTTAGACGTCTCCGTGGATATCTTTTTTTTTTAGGAATAAAAACTGTATCGTAAGGCTTACTTCTTGTGGACGTGTGGAAACGAAAATGGGTATAACAAGATATTTTTCAAAGACGTATCCATCTTTACTCTACAAGACCCCCACTCCCATTAAAAAAATCTTCAGTTGACGTAGTTCCTTCCTGTTGATTTAGAAAACCGCGAAATCACCAAACGATTCTCGACGTGGGTGGGTTTAATTAAGGTTATGATTTTTCCCAGCTTCCAAAAACTTATGGTTTCCGCAAAAGTGCCTGATGTTACGAGTCCTTGAAAGTACGTTGTAGGCGTAGATCTTACAATTCCATGTTTGCGAGTTTATTCTCGTCATGATTTCAATTTGTTGTTCAGTCAATTTACATAATATTTTAGCATTCGTACGCCGGACAATATAGTTTGTATTTAATAGTTTTCTTTTTAAGTACAACTATTGCAATTGCACAAATCGTTATCTATAGGTATTAGACCAATTACATAGTAAAAAGAATAACATAAATGAAATAGGCAATGAGTAGGCAATATTCTACTAAGTAAGTAATAAACGTTTAATTTCGACCCTCAACACAAACGGTACTAATCAAGTTATTGAATTGTTTATAGCCCATAATTTTTGTATACGCCAGACTGTAATGTATGCATAACTTTTAATTAATAAAATCGCCCCAAGGGCACCTTACATTTTTCTTTTCACCATATATGATCGTCACAAACAGTAAAAATGATAGATTGAATCACCACATAGTATCGTCACAAACGAAATAGCCCTCCCTCCCGAGCCCTCCGTGGCTCTATATAGCATGTTATTATAATGGATATAATATAACCACGGTTGAGATGATCAAAAGATGAAGATAGATTCGTCCTATTGCAACATTCTAAAATTCAAGTCAGTAAGTAATTAGTCACTCGTTATTTTGTCACACGAATGAAGTCATCGAAAATGGTCGTAGTGTAGACAGACACCCAATACACCCAAGCTTATATCTATCTATGTATTCCCAGAAACACATGCATAATATGAAGGCTCCGTTTATGCATAAAATTAGAAGCATAATACATGCAAACTTATAGACAGGTTTATGCCCGATCGAATAATAACCTGTATGCCAGCGAATCTGAAATCATGAAAAATAAACGATTTCTAAAAAGGAGCTTAAAGCTGCGACTCCCTCGTCAAAAACAAATAATATAAAATCATTATAAATAAGTTATCTGATATAGATAAGATATTTTCGAATATTTTTATACCTAATATAATTTAATTTAAATAAGAAATTCGCCACTTGTTTCTACTATACTGGTTGCACATAAATAACAAATCCTTTTTTTTTTACAAATTTCCAAATTTATATCAATACCGCTACTTAACGTGCAAAAATACCCATTCAATAATAAATTCACCTTTGGTTGTATAGATTTCTCAAAAAATGTGAAAAACACCTCCGATCTTTTTTTCCTAAATACCGAAACCCGTTTCCGGAAAGTCCTGGAGAAAACACTATTTTTACAATTTTATCATGCGATTGTTGATGCGATTTTGAACCTCAATGCCGTGAGAAATGACCGTGACTTCATAGTTGGGTCGGGAGTTTTAAATAGAATAGTTATTATAAGTAGACACTACACCTCTCCACTATAATTATCTATTGTTTCCCTATTAGTTGATGTTTTTTATCGATTAATACTTATTGGTGTACCTACTTATGTTTAGATAATATTCGTATTATTACACCGTCATTAGCATTATCTATTCGTAATAGTGTTATAATATTGTTATCTCTATTCAATACAATATACTTTATGCATAACTCGGTACACTATTGTATAAATTATAAAAGCAGTTAGAAAAAGCTTCGAAAATCGCTTTTTTTATAGGAGCATGAAATCAGTTGCATCAATGCATTTTATGTAGGAATCTATAAAGATGTAAGAACACAATGAATGCAAAATATTTTAAAGAATAAAAGACCGCAGAAAAATATGCATTAATATAATTTATCAATATCTATTTTTTTTTCTTAAAAAAAAACGGATCTGGGCTTGCATACACAAACCCAAATACTTTCCTGCAAACCTTGCACTAGGCTAAAAGCCTGTTCCCCAAAGTGTGAAATACATCGCTAGCGCCGGGGTTCGAACCTGGCACCTCCATCACGAGAGACTGCCGCCTCAACCAACTGCCCCAACCATGTAACTCCATGTATCAAACTGAAGATTTTATTTTCAATGTTATATGGACTACTTACTTATTTTTTTTATTTAAGGATAGTCATGTGCCTTAGCACCTCAAAGAAGCTGTACATAAAATGTTAAATTCTCTACTACCTATACAATCATTGGCGGATCCAGGATTCAATTTTGGGGGGGGGGGCTGAATCTCGTCACATGGTAAAAGTACTGTCACTTAATGTTTGGGGGGAGCTAAGGGGCTGAAACCCCTAGATTTGTTGTATATAAAGTACTGTCACCCATGGCTTTGGTGGGGGCTTCAGTCCCCTAGTCCCTCCCCTGGATCCGCTAGTGTATACAATTCTTAAACAATGTGCCTATAATTGTGTTATCCTTTGTGAAACATTGTTTGATAGTCAAACGACTAAACATACCTATTTCTATCCATAGTTGTAGTAGTAGGTAATAAAAAATATATACGTTTTAACGCGTTGTAAATATAGTCAATCATGACTATGATAAATATAACAGTTATTCTAACTGCATATATTGTTGCAAAGACAATAAAAATATTTTTAATTGAGTCATAATATTTTGAAATAGTAATGCAGAAATACTTTTTAAGTTTTTGTTCATGTGTTATTGCTTTCACAACAACTTATTCAATATTCATGTTAATTATAGTTAGTACTAGAGGGTACCTACCCGTGAAAATCACGGAGGCTTGCTTAAATATGTTTTTGTGTAACCACCTATTACTATTCCACCCTTCAAAGTTCCTCGAGTAAACACAGGAAGATCACAAGGCTCTGTCTTTTCCCCGTTACTCCAATATCGTCATGAAAGTTGTAAAACCAGATTCATATTGTCGACTTTTTTAGTTGGTACCCACACCTGAAAGCCACAAAACTCGTGGTGGGTAGGTACTTTAAATACTTCGATATGCAATCTTTTCGTGTATAGGTACGTACCATATAGTATGTATGAGAATTCGATTTTCATTTTCTGTCACGTTGTATAAAATGCTACTTACTTGATTATTTCCACGAAAGAAATTTTTCAAAACTATTTTCATTCATAATTTCATTAGTAGGTACGGTACCATTCGATATTTCAAAATTTTCATTGATAAAAGTTTTAAAAAATGAGATTTTGACGAACATTTCTAGCCATCAACGAAGGCGTCGCTGCTTTAAATTTACATACATATTCATCGAACTTGCAAAATTTCCCAATGGGCAAACGTTACATACCTACATGACTTGGATAATACGAGTATTATGTAATGGAATTGTGTTAGTTCAATTTATGTAAGTTCTCGTGGTATTCATAACATTCCATACGACACCATCAGTGACCTACTAGGTCAGAAACCTAAACCATTTGAGTGTCTTTACTAGAGGCCCTTGTCTCCTGCGTTTGTCCGTATAAGTCACTCAGTCAGTCCCGGTATTATATTAAACGTAGAAAATAAAAACGATCTATCTATAATAAATTAAATCATATTTTTATTAAAGTTTTTAATTTCACACCTTTCCTTCCCTATAACTTTCCTATCTTAGTCCTTTTCTTCGCTATAACTTATTTATCAAGAATTCCCATTTGGAGTCTTTCTTATTCATTATCCTTCGCCACATTATGTGGTCTTGTGTACCCATAAGGGATAACATTACGTCATTACATCCTCCAAAAAACATGTTAATTGTAAAACGTTCTCGAACTGTAGCACAAAGCGAGCACTTACAACTTCCAAAAATTACACGTTTGACAGGAGGATGTGGTGGAGTGGGCTAATGTGGTGCGACAGCCCAGGCTACTCGTGAGCATAGGAACACGCGTCCTGCTTCCTTCCCAAGGGAGTTTTAATAATGCTACACTATTTGAATGTAGACACCTCTCGCTTCCGTTGAGGCTAAACTATAATACGATTTAATAATGATTGGACGTTGAAATTGGCTTATGACATTGCTTCACCCTTGGACTTGTGACTTTTGTATAGAAGCAGAAACAACAATGGCTTAATATTATGTTAATGGGTAATAACGTCTTTATCTATAATATGAACTGTAGATAATAATGACAACAACGCTTCATGAACTGGTAGTAAAATTATTAACAATTAACTCATTATGGTAAATCACCTTGCATGCTTTGCTCATACTAGGTATATTGTACTCGTAGATACATTTTATGAGGCAGTTACTTCATACATACCGAAATTAAACACTTCTAAAATCATCACCCTTTTTTTCTCTACTTAGACACATTTCCAGTTTACATAATAAAATGTGTGCTTGGATTGTATGTATTATAAAAAAACAGTATTTTGAATTGTATGTTTTTTTTTTCAGTTACTGGTGCAAGGTGGCCAGCCTACAACAGGTGCCTCGGCGACATCACCGGGCGCATCATCAGCCCATGCACCGTCACTCAGTCCAGCCGGATCAGCTCCGGGTGGACTCGCAGCTGGCGGGGCATCGTCGCCTGGAGGCGCTGGGGGCTCAGTGCCTTGTTGCGAAGGAGGTCGACCAATAATGACAGATCCTGTATCCGGACAGACAGTTTGTTCGTGTCAATATGACCAAGCGAGATTGGCTTTATCAGCTGGATATCCAAGATTGTCAGGGGGCGTTGGAGTCTACGGAACACCTTATCCTTCAACGGACCAGAATCCTTATCCTAGTATTGGAGTAGACAGCTCAGCTTTTTATTCGCCTTTGGTAAGTACAAACTCGTATTTTTATATCTGTTTTAGGAAGTCAAGAGTTGATTAGCTGTAGGTATGACGCCTTCTTCTTCTCTCAATCACATCCATACCATGTGACATTTTAGAACATGGAGCCAAAGCTTTATTTTGTTATGTTCTGTCAAGTTATTTTCTAACCGTGACGAATAATAATTACAATTTCAGAATATATTGCTTTTGAACATAATAATACGTTGATTTAAATTGAAAACGTCGACGGTTCTATCTCAATTATCGAGATGGAATTTCTCATTACAGAATTTACCATTATTAAAAATACAGCAGTTTTAAAATCCTCGATGTTTGCCGCGCGGTTCAATAATGATATAACAATTATGATCTCTATTCTCGGTTGATCGCTTTAGATACTTATTATAATATTTAATACCTCAATTATAAGTTTTTTTGATCAAATCAATGATTATCGTATAAAATATTATGTTAACAAGTGTCGCAACAAAAAATCCACTTAATAATCGACAACAACTATGTAAAAATGTATCTATACCAATCTGACATCATAATAATATTAAAATATAATAATGTTGTTTTACATAATTCTGCAATTTGTAAGGAGTCGTAATTACACTATCGGGATTATTTTATCAATATTTTTATGTAGGAACCTAGTAATAATTTAAAAGACTCTTCAGTTTTGTGTCATCATTCATAAAGAAACAGTAATGAGTCTTATGCTGCAAGTCTTGTTCAAAGTTCATTTTATAGATTGTTATACTTTCAAATCTACTTACGATGAATCTCTGGGGAATGTGATGGAAGTTCTGCGTGTGAATTGGATTGTATTGCTTTCTGTCCTCTCTGTCTTCGGGTTGAAAGGGTTGCGGCACGATTGTAACTATTATACGCAGTTATACTAATGTGCATAGTATGACGTGTTTAAATGTATGTAGAAGCATCGTTTCATATACGAGATGTATACGAGTATTCATTAGAGAAACATGTATGAGAAGAATAATCTTAGAAAATCGTGAGTCGAAATCATAATGCATAATGTTATGAGAGCTACCTACTACCACCTACTTTAGATTTTTGCATCAAAATTTACATCGGTCATTTAGTAATAATGCTATGAACAAATAATAACGAATACTAGTTCATCGTGTTGTCTCAGGAGAAATTATTTCTGCGTGAACTATTTGCTCAATATGAATGGTGTTATTACAGCATAAATATGTTATTATAAACTAAGAGAAAACATTTTCTTCCTTAGGCTACGACTGACATTACTGTGTAATATGATATACGTACATAATGAACTAACATTACATATTAAAAGGTAGGTAATTATATGATTTTACCCCAAGTCATTTGATGTAGGTATTATTCTCTATTACGATAAATTCACATGTTTTGTTTCGTATAACGTTATATCTAGTATCTTGAATAAAACAGTATCAAAGAATTGAAAATATTGTATGTAATGAATGTAATGATACATACTTACTATGTAAGACTAAATCGAACAAGTTATAATTTTATTAAACAACGTTTACGTTCATATTACAGAGAATTTCATATCATTTAACAAGTCCGTATATTCAATGGTATTATGGTATTATGTTTCGCATTTTACCATAATGTACCTATCTAATGACAAAGTACTAAACGTATGAAGCCAATATTAGGTTTTTTAGACTTGTAGGTACCTATAATTGAAAAAATCTTGACATAGCGTGTTGTTGTACAGTTGATATATCGATCTTAGGTCAAAAACCCTTCAATTACCTACCTACGTTTGTTGATATTAGGTAGGTATTTATAAAAACCTAATATATTTTACGTAATTTTTAGCATAACGTGCGCGAGTACCTATTAATTATGATTGCGAGATATACACATACTCGTAATGCTGGATACAATGAATTTTCCTTTAATGAATAATACCAGTAGATATGTGAAAAGGGGAATACAAGGTATTTTTTAAAATTTTAAGAGATGCCTGACTCATTTCGTTCATAAAATGCTCAAATCTGAGTTAGAAAGCACAATACAAAATGACATATTTAATTCAAATTGCATTGTACATACATATGTACATACATATTCTTCCCCTTCTATCCATGGTTGGATCGGAGGCTCAGAGCATCTGTGTATCTTAGCCAGAGGCCCCTGCCGCTTGCAGTTTCCAGGACCTCTGGCCACTCCAACCACAATCTCTCCTCACACAACTTTGTCACCTGCTTCTTGTACGCATTGTATGACTATGAATTGAGTAACCATTTTAACTGGTTTGTAGAGTACACATTAACTGCAAGAAACTCAATTAATGATATCAATATTGATCAGATTTTTTTCGGCTAATTATTTAGTATGGTCCTCTTCAAACTACAAGTACCACAAAATACTTTGAGGAGGATTTTTCTATTCAGAATTCATTCAGTTTTGTGTAGTGTCTTCATATTTCCACACATTATTGTGTTTGATAACCATAATAGCATGATTTTTCTAACCAGTGCGATCTAGCAGGGAAAATTGTTGAATTATCAAACTAAAACTACGTGTCTAAAATCCCCTGTTTATTGGAATTGAAATTATAACGACACCGCACGACTTTAAAACTAACTATTATTGACTTCCATTTTGAATTTTATGTTATTTTTTACACATTATCATGTATAATACATGCACAACTATAATTTTGTATGTAGTTACTGTACATTACTTGCAATCTGATGTACCTTACATCAATTATTTTGTTTAGTAGGTAGGTACTACATACAAAATGTATGTTTTTGTAGGTATAGTTGGTACTAAACAATGGCAATTTGAAATAGGGATGTGTACATAGACATCAATATACAGCATGACACATTTAAATCATTAAATGCTCACAACTTTACATGATGACTGTTGTATTGGTGTATAGAACTTTTTCAGTGGGCGCCTGTAAACTTGTCGATTTTTGATGAAAGACATATTAAGTTGTCCAAAGTTCTATCGTCTTTGTTATGGACTAAAACCGAAAATGCAGACTTTAAACAAAATATACACACGTATAAGAATTAAGTTTTCACGGCTGATGTCAATGGTATGAGTATTATTCGGGCTATGAGGTATTACAAAGTTTACACATAAGTACATAAAATTCCCAGATGATATCTACTTCAACGTTGGACGACACGTTGAGAAACCACGGCCTCGTAGCCCGGATAGAACTCATATTAAATATGGATACCTTTGTATTACAAAAAGCTATCGTAGTTTTAAGTTTAGTATAAAGCAAATCCGCAATGTGCTTATTTAATTACTTACTGCTAGCCACTTGCGTTTCACTGCTGGACATAGGCCTCTTCTAAACTCTTCCACTGTCTTCTATATTGGGCTATCTGCTGCCATCTACGACCCGTAAGCTGGACAATGTCATCTGTCCGTCTTTTCTGGGGTCTTCCTACGCCTCTTTTGTTTTCCCAGAGCCTCCACTTCAGGATTTTAGGTGCCCATCTGACACTATCCTGTCTTGCCACGTGTCCCGCCCACTGCCATTTTTGCTTTGCTGTGCGTTCTTTCTTTTTACAAGGGGATTTTTAACAAAATTAAGATTATCGACGGGTAGTCTGTAAAGATGAACATTTGTGAATTCCGTATATTACCTACAATAATCATGCTGTAATCACACAAAATACGAATGTAATAAATATGTCTATGTAATATGTACGTACGGTACATCCAACGTAACACAGTTGTCCGCTAACTTGTTTACACGAATACCAATCACGCAAGTATTATTAAAAATACATCTATGATATCTGTACATCTAACACTGTGTTATGTTGTATATGAAACTAACTAATGTTTTTAATATGAAAAATACGTAAGTACATTTGGTACATTAGGAAAATCACCGCCCACACAACGTACTCATACTGCATCTAAAGTACCTACGGTACATTATACTACTCGTACTACTAATGTTAAGGGAAAATCCACCATTGGATTTTTCACAAATTTTTCGTCAAACTCATATTTGGGGTTGACTGTAAGATATTGCGTTAGCAATAAATCCGCCTTTTGGCACACTACAGTTGTCTTATTTCTTGTAATTAATATGCATTTTTGTTTCGGCCAATAAAGATTTATTTATTTATATTTTGTTCAGTCTTTCAAACAAAATATTTTTTCACAAGGATTCACAAGATTTGCCAGAAAAGCTCCTCTTAACAAAAATCTCAATCATATTTTTCTTTATTTATACTAATAATTGGACTATTTTTGGCGCCGTTTAGCGATGAAATCGCCCCAAGGGCACCTTACATTTTTCTTTATCACCATATATGATCGTCACAAAACAGTAAAAATGATAGACTAAATCACTTCATAGGATGGTCACAAACAAAATAATAAAAATGAATCTACCTAATCAGTTTTGGCTAACTGATTAGGACATTTGGAGATTCTCGCTAAAAGGAGCCACACTATTACATTTTGCATGCACTGCAGTCCAGTGTATTATGAAGCAGGCCTTCCTCGATAATTTACACACACTCTGATGGAACTGGGCAAGTAGCATGTGCTACAAGAACTGAAGACCCCGCAACTTATAATGTTAAATAATATCATATTTATGTACGAAGTTCAAAAAGAGCGATTTTTTTTCTAATTTATGGTCATAATAAAGCTGAGAAGAAAGCTATCAAAGTAGATTTTTTTATTACTACGTATATTTTTTTAAAGCACGATGCTATTAATTTATTACATAGTTAAGGTATACAATCTACGTGTTCACT
Organism: Ceraclea dissimilis; assembly: GCA_963576895.1. Taxonomy (NCBI): domain Eukaryota; kingdom Metazoa; phylum Arthropoda; class Insecta; order Trichoptera; family Leptoceridae; genus Ceraclea; species Ceraclea dissimilis. The sequence goes on from OY756368.1 coordinate 12,804,894, forward strand.
TATTAGTAGATATCTCAAAAATATATAAATAAATAAATAAAACTTTATTGGCCAGTAAATATATGTTACAACAAAAACAAGACAATGCAGTGTGCCAAAAGGCGGACTTATTGCAAAAGCAATATCTGTACTGTGCAATGTTATATGACTCATCTTTTGAATACTATTGTGATATACCCAAAAAGAATATTGGGTATTCTTTAGTCTAGGTCGTTAGGTCAATATTTTTAATTTGGAATCCTCAAACACATTGATATTTTTTTAGTATACATATTTGTAGACACCTAAAACATATTATGTCTAAGGCTTTCAAAGTAACTACATATCTTCAGCATTAATAATGATTGTTTTGTGATTAGACCAAAAATATTAGAAACGAGAAAATGAGTAGATTTTTGAGAGCATTATTATATTTGATGTGCTACACAAGATTTTAAATGGATTTGGTACAAAATTCATGGTTATCTTATTGATTATTTTCTAGGGAATTTTCTTCAAAGCATAAGGTGAGACACTTATAATGTTTCTATATTATAAGTATTTTTATGCAGTAGGATCCTCCGACGAAGTCCTGTAAATTTTATAGTAGGTCCGGTATATGAGCGAATACCAAAGCCCCATGGCTATATTGAGACCCACGCTTAGGAAGCACATTGCATAAATTACTATTCATTATCATATCGTTATTGTAACTTATACTTACTTAATAATATTGCTTTTATAAAATATTATGTCAGTTATTTTCGACAAACGGTAGCAAGGTAAAATAATAATATTTAACTTAAATTTAATGTCAAACAATTTAATTTTATGAGGACCTTAAGTAGTTTAATATAGTACCTGCTATCATTAGACGCATTAAGCCGTACAATGTATTTTATTATAATAAAGGTATAAAACTTATAAAAGTTTTATAATAAGTAGCTAGGTACATAATATAGACCTAGTAGATATGTGAAGGTAATTGTAGCATACCTAACTACTAAGCAGGTACGTGTTTCCTGAGTGACTCTAAGACGAGTCTAGAGACGTATGTAGGTACTACTAGAACATGGTGATTTCCTAAGTCTTAAACTATAATGCTCTTTATGTATTTTTTTAACAGAGTTTTCGGGATTGATCGGTGATTTCTCCCGACATTTCACGATACCTTTGGGAACATTATGAGCCATCATGAAAACCTTCAATAACTATTTACATTCCTTTGGCTCACTCAGTTAATCACAATCAACTTAGTGATATCTGACATAGAGCCGAGTAAAGAAAACAAGCCAAGCCGCGACTGAATATAGTGCTGGATATTGATAAATAAAAAAAAACTTTCTTATAATGGCGTGTCTTTGATTTAGGTCCCAAATAAAATAAAAATAAATAATATTCGTATTATTGAATGACTACGCGAAGGAGACGTTAGGGGCGTATAAGTAGGTCTTAAGCGTAATATTACAGCCGTGGCTATAAATCACATTTGTAGTAGTAGGGAGGTATTGTGGAATATTGGTTTACTGAAAGATTATCCGCCGAAAGCTTCTTTTTATTTCTCAATTTTATCTACTGTTTGTAAATATACATAACTTAACCGGTTAACCCATACCTTTGAAAGGGACGGTTAATCGGATTGGTTTATTGGTTTTAAATCATCCGAAGGCCTTGGAATCGTCAGGTTTACATATTGAATAAAATTTATACATTGCAAACTTATAAACCGGAAACTTATAAACAGTTACAGCAAAAAAAAAAAGAATGGAAACAATAATTACATGGTGTTTTGATGCAAGTTAAACATGTTGGTGTCAACTGGATCCAGAGATCCCAATATAGGGTAATTGAGGAATATGGGAAATGGGATCAAGCGTCGTGGAAGGAAATGGAGGAGGCCTTCTTTTAGGAGTGGACGGGAGTAGGCACAGAAGAAGATTAGTCAAACTACATATTATGTATAAATGCTGAATGTTGGGTTTCGTTCTTTGAGCATTGTTTTTGCCGGGTAATTCGCTGGATTGTTCATGGTTCTATTGTTCTCCGTTTTTAGCGGTTATTTCAAAAAACGTCTTCCATGTGCTCGATTTACTCGTTCAATGATAGCGAAAAACACCCAGCGAATTTGTAGTGTGACTATCGCATCAAATATTTCTGTTCTCTGTTAGACACCAAAACATATTTTTTCATTAATTTTTTTCTATTTTGTTTTAAAAAATCTTCAATTATTTTAAATAAAATGCGGTTAAATTTAAGAATCCGGTTATCCGGTTTATCCACCTCTCGGTTACGTTCGTCTTGGGAAACTGATATTAACCGTATCCAAGGGGTAATAATAATAAATAACGTAACAAGTGGTCGAGGTGGCTGCGAGCAAAAAACTTTCTTATATTCTTACAATACAAGGATTATATTCGTGCATCACGTACTGTGATTATGAAGGAGTGTGGTCGAATAAAGAGGATCGTTTCTTGCCGAGTTGTCAATTAAAATGCAATAACTCTTCGCTTAGGTGGGGTTTTTTGGGAGTTAGGACACATTTTGATATCCTTACTATATGTAGGTGCTAGATAGTAGATACTAACTCGTCTGCTTATGTAGTTTCATAGGGTTTTTACGCTGAGAGTCTTCGAAGTAAAAGAACACATATTAATATTGAAGGCTGAAATAAATATGCGTATGTAGGTAATCGAATTTCATTAACAGCATATTTATTTAATTTCTTTTGTAGTTATACCTAATACAAAGTTATCAAAGCATGGTGAAGGAAAGCATTGAAATCAAGTTCATATTTTAAGATCGCAATTAATTGTTCTCTTTTTTCACAAAATTTTATTCACTTTTAACTTCTTCCGCTCAATCCTAATGACCTGTTATTTAATAGAGGTTAGCCTCTTGCGAGCTCTCCGTCGCTTTGGTGTTCTCCTTGGGGGTCGCCTACATGGCGGTTGGCCATGGAGCATAATGTGAGGGAACCTGGATGATTCCATTTTACTCACATGCACGTACCAGTATCTCCTTTCCCTTCCCCATCTGACGACATTTTCGACCTCGCATATTTCTAAGTCGAGTGTTTCTTATTCTGTCTCTGAGAATATTCCCTGCTATGTTTCTTCTCATCGTCTTTGTTAATATTTTGATTACCTATGTAGATGTGAATATTGATTGTTTCATACGTTTAGCTAAGGGAAAATTGTAGACTTTTTTATTATATTTCGTAATGATAGTATTTTATCACATAATTATTTTATTAACACGTAATATATCACAAAAAAAAAAATAAAAAAAAAACACAGATCGTTAGATTTTATTGGTAAATATAATATAATAATACGAAAGACGTTGTTGATAAGTTCTTTTGGTTTTGTGTATAAAATACAACTCCACGTCAACCTCCTAGGCACCTTCTTATCAACTGGAGAGACGAAAAACACATAACATTAACTTTTTATATCATTTGTATCTGTCATTATAGTATCATAAATAAACCCAATTGTTTCCCAAATTAAAACAGGTTCCTTTTTTTATAAAAAAGTGTATCTAGATCTGAAATAAAGATAAGACACACATCTTCTCAGACGCTTTTTTAATATTATTATCTTTTTACCTCCATTCGATTATTTCGTTATCAAGTGTGTGATTTTTAATGATAATTTATTATAAAATAATTCAAATTACATCATGTTGGTATAGAGAATTCAATAAATCCATTATTTTGTTTGTGAAACGTTGTTTGGAAATAATATTTTTTATTAAATTTCTTATCTTAAAGTGTATTGGATGTAAGGAAAAATCCCGTCATTATTCTGTAGCTGCAAATTAAAATCGAACACCGTTCATAGACGCGAAACTTGTTCATAATAAAATTTAAAAATTAATAATTTCTTCATCATCAGCCCATCTCCTTCCACTGCTGAACAAAGGCCTCCTCCATATTTTAAATTTATATTTATACGCACCTTTTTCTCGCATCATTTTTTTCGGCATTGAATGGACCTCATGTTTGCCAGTCGTTAAATAGTTTTGTTCGAGCATTGTTTGCTGTGAGGTCTGCCTGCTACATTTTCAACACATTAATTTATTCAATCTCAACGTATTGTACAACAGACTGTAATATAAAAAAAAATACGCTGTCTTATGGAACATTAGAACAGATACCTATTGTCTCTACACTTCCTAACCCCACTAGGACATAATCATGTATCGGGGTTAGTAATTTAATAAAAGTGAAGACAAAAAACTATTCAAAAACGAATAAATACCGACATTGCTTATAAAATTGAATATATTTCAGTAAACCTCTACAGTATTATAAACTTTTTCTTGTTATTGAGAAACATTTTTTTTTTGGCATATAAATGTATTTGCCCGGGTGTGAAAACTATAAATCATGTAAAACATTTAAAATGTTAGTTAGAATTGGTATCCATAATGATAAAAGGCAATAGATGTATTTTAATCACTGTTCGACTAGTTTTCATTAGATGTTACATACTTGAACGGGATAATCTTTTAGCTGGTCTTCGTGAATTTTCACGGGTTAGCTCTTCCTAGTTTTTTTATAATTCACACAGGCAAACAAAACAATTAGCGGACTTCCATTACTATCTAGTCTGCTATTTATCTACCTACTATTATGTATTATTCTACATAATTTCCTGTACATAATGTTATGTAATTAATAAAATTTAGGTACGTGTTGGTACATAGTAATATACTTTGATTAAAATCAGAGAAAAAAACTTTATTTCATTTACAAATTTTTGCTACCTACCAACATATTCTTCGAAACATCCATCCTGCTTCCTCCCCGAGGAAGTTTACAAAACATTGTGTGAATGTAAATAACTCTCGCTTCTGTTGAGGAAAATCTGTAATGCATTTACAAGTTTCTCGCCGCAACGCAAAATAACTCAATCGATTATTACTAGTAGAAGGTATTTAATATTAAATGCTGGTCAATATTGTAAATACCTAATTAGGTATAATTTCCATAAAATAAAAGAACTAATTTAAATGTCCATTATTCCTATTAAGGTTAGTGGTTTATTGCAGTGAAAACACAATCATGTAAAATGTCCTAATATAGATAAAAACATCAGTTAAATGCGTAATAAAATAACACATACCCGGCCGTGTTTACAGAATTAGATTCTTCACAAGGAAATGCCGATACAATGTTATTTGCTCTACAACTAACATCATATTTTTCGATCTTACACAACTATCCATTCAACGGTTTTCAAGTCCAGATGCTCCTTCACAATTCTTTCTTTCAATTAATTTAGCTTAATATGGGCTGCCTTTGCATCAATCATTTAATCAACGTAGAGAATAGATAAATACGTGAGTACTTCATTCTGCTTACATAGTTATTCTTCATGTATTGGGGTAGACAGGGTTAATGATGGCGATACTGGAAGATAAGCACATGTAGGGTTAGTAAAATTTACTATGAAGAATGTCTTATAGTATTAGTTAGTTAGGCACTTAATTACTGACAGAATTGACTCCATAATATCATCCACTTCTGTTGCATTTATTTCAGTTTCTTTTCACAGAGAATGTATTCATCATTTACGTCTTTTTTCATTTCACCGTATCTTTTAACTCTTTAAGCTTTCTATACCTCATTGTATCATATTTTAATTGTTGTCCAATTAATTTATACAATAATAATTATTTTGATGGTGTCCATCATTTTATTATATGTAATTATAAGTCTTGATTATAGCCCAGAGTGTAAAGATACTTAAGAGCGTTTTCAATGCTGTGACACTACGGCGTTAATTGCAACAAACCTCCAACATATTCTATCGTGTTAACAAATAATAAACTGTTGATAAATTACATATCATTGGTTTGATATTCAATGCTGATGAATATGTTTGTATCCACGTCCCAGTTGTTGCTTGTGATCGTACCTAATAATTTTACATGTTTTTTATCTTCCCTTTGTGGTTTGAGCATCGTTCTGTGACATCTCTATAATATCCCTATATACCCATAATAATATATTATAATAGATATTACTTTATATATTACGTAACAGTGTAGCTAGAAATGAAATCACTATTATTTTTCCAATGATTTTATAACATAGCAAAATCACGGTTATAAATACCCATCCACAATCACTTAAGGCATTAATAATCATCAAACTATATAACCGATATACCTAAGATATTTTTCGAGCTGTGTACTGTTAAACCCAAGAAACGTAAGTAAATATGACAAGGATTTTTGTATACACATTTTTTTCCAATCAACTCAAATAAAAACAGCACTGAATATACTGAGTATAAAAATAATTGCAGAATTCTGCACAAAAGCCCATTCAATTGGTATTTATACACCAGCTTACTCAGTAATTTCGAATTACGGTGAACTTTTGTCTTAATGTGTTAATGTGAATTTAAAAAATACTTAGTACGAATGTAATACATATTACGCATTGTTCTTTTGACTCTATATTATAAAATGAAAATAACGTTCCGAAGTATCTACATTAGCGTTGTATACTAAACCCCACTATACTAAATACCTACTCGGTCATGGTAATTACACATCATACTGTCTGTATGATAAGACTACCAACTAACACAACTACAGGAGTCATTTGTGGAAATGAATATTGTTGTACAGTGCACCTAGCAGAGGTGGGCACCGTTAGTCAAAAAGTTAACTTCGTTAATCGATAATCCGTTAACGAGAAAGTTAACTTCGTTAATCGTTAAAGAGTTACTGTTCGAAAAATGTAACGGAAGTTAACGTTAATCCGTTAAAGCGTCAATGTAAAAAATCGTAGTTAAATGGCATGAAAGATAATTACATAAGTACAACTACTATCACATTTACACTACCGCGATGTATCCCAACAAAGTGAAATTTCTTTTCCAACTCCCAACTAACATACGATACCACACATAACCCCATACAACCCTTGAATTATCTAATGCCAGCGCCTCCAGTGAATGTGTAACAGGATATTGTAATTGTTTACACCGAGCGACGCAAAGGCCAAAGCTGTAATGTTGCTCGGTGTAATTTCAAGTTCAAATAAATAAATAAATAAATAAATGTCTATGCAAAAAATCAAATATTAACGGACTTAATTAACGGAAGTAAAAAAATCCGTTAACAATTTTTGGAGATGAGAAAAGCGTTAAATCGTTAACAAAAATGTTAACTTCGTTAATTAACGATTAACGGATTAACGCTTTTCTGCCCAGCTCTGGCACCTAGGTATGAATATTATAATATAGTCGAGGTGTAAATGGGATAGCTTCTGACCGTCAACTTTAGCTGTGTACACTTATTTAATTTGATTGTACCCGCAATGCAATTTGTATTCACTACATGAGTTGTTCGCTGATCTGATATTATTATTGTTATTATGAATGCTCTCAATGATATTATCATTTAAATTTTAGAGACTTGAACATTGATCAAATTTCATCATTACAGTTTTTTCTACGAGACTATTTAAATTACCATAGCTCATGGCTAACACTAATTGTAAATAGTCCACTCAAATAAGTCTATAGTTTATTAGGTTTGAATTAAAGTTCTTGAATATGAATAGTTTGTCCAAATCGATAAGGGAACCTGGATGCGAAAGGGTCAGAGCAGAGACGAGTGGAAACAGTTGGAAGAGGTCTATATAATAGATAATCTTAAATAAACGTATATTTTCTATAATTATTAGTAAAACGAAAAACTATATAGTAAAGTTTATACTATATTGTATAGTTAAATAGCACCTATTTAATCAGTTGACAACTTCCACCTAATGTACCTACGAGGCCGTATGCTAAAATTTGAAAATGAACCAACACACGAATTTACCAAACTGATATGAATTTTTCCTAATTGATAAAAGAAGTGTTCATAAGTAACCCTGAGGCGACTCAATCGTGGTTATTGAAAACTAATATTTGTCATAGGAGGTGGGGGATTTGGGAATTATTATACAAAGATTAAATGTTTGAAACTGTATAACAATAATCTTTGATAAATCCCACTTTCCGCGGATATAAGTATCATTGGTTAGTAAACCTTTATTCCTTAAACCAATGTCAATCAATACCTACTAATAAACAAGGATACTAGTTAAGTTTGATAGCTACTACGGCGACGCCGCATAATTTAATCAATCAGTGGTTGACGAATGAAATGTACTTATTTAAATCTACACTTCAGCTATATTACATAGGTTTTAAACTAATTTCATGTAGATATATTACAATAATCTATCCTTGTTTCTTTACGACTTCGCTGAAAATATTATGAATCTAGACAAGCATCCAACCAGTATAGAAACATTGATTAACAAAGTAATATGTTAACTGTACTCTAAGTTAAACGAAGTAAATTTATTATTGTTTTAAAGTCACTTATCAAAATGTTGTGGTATTGTAATTAAATCACAATCGTTAAATTAGCATGTTCAGATGCCTAGCTGAAACTATGTATGTAAATTTTCCTCGCACTCTTTGAATACGTTGAGATTCTTACCAGAATCAGATTACCTACCAGTCTTTATAAGCACTCCTTAGTAAGATTTTAACTGAAATTGTAAAATGCAGAGCAGTCCCATAAGTTTGAAATAATTTGTTATTTCTTTCATCAGCTTCTCTCTACTAACAGTTAGCGCCTAAAAAAATCGCACTTCAATTGCAATCAAGATAATATGCTTCACTTTTAAAATCACATTGAGAGATGTCACTCATGCAAGTAAGTCTCCTTTACCTACCAAGTCGAGAAAAAGTTTTGAATTGAACTGTTTTGAGTTAAAACCCGTTCTCCACAACAAGCGTGTGATTGTTGTATACGTACATAGAATATACTAGTATACTTCACCCGAACTTAAAGTTTTACTCAACGTTATTTCGCAGCTTCCTTGCTATAGCATAGTATTCTTCTTCCTTTAATGACATTACCAACAAAATACCGTGTTGATACAGAAAATATTTGCTGTGTTAAATACTTGTGAATTATTGTTCGTTGCCTACCTTCGCTCCTCCAGTATCTTAGTATCTATAGAGGAAAAATTATTTATCATGAAATTTATGTAGATATTGTTGTCCTTATTTCAAAATTAAATCATAAAGATGTGATATGAATTTTGTCAAAATAAAATACGTACCTATTATTAATTTAGTTCATTTAATGACTTTTTTTAGGAGGAATTTCATGGAAAACCTAAAATGCTTTGTGCGGGAACTCAATCAACACTATCTTTGATTCTCAATTATTTTTAACAAATACCAAGTTGAAATGATTAATTGACACGTGTGGAAGAGAAATGACTTAATTCTTATTCACTTTGTATTTTCTTGGCTATTATTGTTCTTATTAAGCTTGCATCTGAGGGTAAATATAGTAAATAATCAAAGTTAGGAAAGTAGAAGGGGTGAAAACATTGTCTGAGTTTTATTATCAAGGGTGCTGAGTGAGCATAAGGGTGCATTAATTATTTGTTTTGCCATACACGGCAATGACGGCTTACTTAAAATCTGATTTATAGCCAATGAAAGTTGATCTTGGGGATTTAATGAAAACACACAGCGGGTGTTGTTTCCTTGAAAATGTAATAACAATACTTATGAAATTAATTCTTTATTCCAAGCGCGAGCTTACTCCTTACTGTGGTTCACTTTCCAGTATCTAGCAATCAGAATAGTACTTTTATATTTTTATTTCTAAATGTCCTATTAACGAGTTTTATATTTATATATATACTCGTATTGTGGCAATCCACCCGTACAGTAATAAATGAAAATAATATTGCTGTATTATTCATCATACAACAGTGTTTTTTTTTCAGTACCTACACCTTCAGAATAAGAATATTTTGCATTAATATTTCAGTCAATAATCTTCAATATTTATCTATTTATACAGAATTTTAACTACAATGTACATATTTGTATTACAACTATTATTTTAAAATATAAATCAATAATTTTACTATAATGGCAGGTTCGTTGATACAGTATTCTTAATGCAGAAGTAGATTATTTCTTTGAATGGCCGATTAAGTGTAACAGGGAGAGATTTTTTTATTCTTAAAATTGTTAAAATACTTTCTTCAACGCTACTTTCTATATTACGGAACGCATCGAGAGTAAAAATGCTGTATTGAAGAAAGTGAGGTAGCTTGGTATACAGAATATCTTGAAATATAGATATGAAGGAACAAATTGTAATGTAGACTTGCAGAAAAGTTTCATTTTCTTAAAATAAATATTTAGATATTTCCCAGTAGACCTACTTTGGCCAATAATGTAATTTGTATGGTAGTAAGATAGGGTGCAATAAAACATATTAACCTCTAATATTTAATATTAAGGGTAATCTTGTTCAGTGTTATTAAATTCATATTTCATACTAATACTAAGTCTTTGTTGAATATTAGTTCGTTCCTAGTAATAAATTCTTCTTTGGAGGAAAAGCAAATGCTGAAATAATTTCCACTAGTATTACTACAAGAACTAATTGAGTAGGCGAAGTCAAGGGTCAAGAGAAGCTTTATTATAACGTATACCCGGCTCTATTCCATTTGTATTCAAAACCCCTTCTCAGAATATAAAGCTTTTCAGGGTAAATAAATAATTTGGAGACGATGAATTTAAAGTGCGTCCCATTCGGGATGTGAATTCTACAACGAATAAATTATTATCGAAGCATTAGAAATCAAAAAGTTCCAACTCAGAAGACAATTTCATTATTTCTTCTTAAAGATTTTTCTCTAATTTCTGCTAATGTTGTAAACTTGTTGGTTTATAATTAATACTATTTCTGTTACTTTTCCCGTTAGATTTCCTTAACGGACTTCATCATCACATAAACCTTCACCCATTCCTAACACTTTAACAAAAAAATCCAAAACCATTATTTTACTTGTGAAATTTGTTTCCAAATGATCTGGATACTATCACAGTTTGTCTTATGTTTTGTATGATTGTGTTTCATTATAGACGATTCTAGTACAAGAATATCGATGCTTTGTGATCGATGATAATATTGTAAATTAGTCTTCGTGGCCTATTAATACTCTCATAATTTAAGGGCAAACTCTAAAGGCGAATGTAGTGGAAATATTAATTATTTGGAATGTAAATTCGTTTAGATATAAGGTACGAGTCTGAATCTACATGTGGAATTAAATACCCTTTGTTTTATGCGATACACATAGCAATGCTGGCTTAACTTCAATGACGGTGTCCCCAATAAATTACACATGCTAATATATTATGCGATTTGTTTTATTTTGAGGCATGGACTGATTTGTAAAAGAAAAACCATAATGATTTTTAGAAGAAATGAAGTATTGCACTTTCTTTCACCGTTCCTTGTAAATGGAATTGGATAATTTCTGATGTGCGGTATCTTAGACTATTTTTTTCTATTGGCGTAATATTTGAATTGTAATACCTGAAACTTCTGTCGTATCTTCCATGCATACATTTTTGCAATAAATTAAAATAGAACTTTACAAAAAGAACACGAAGATTTGAAGATTTTACAAGAAGATTTGAAGATAAAATATCAAAAATCTACCCAGGAGTTATAGAGTCTTCGTCACTGGTAGTTTTTCAAAGAGATTTATTAACTCTCTCCATGTCTTATCTCATCCTTTGATTTATTTCGATATCGGTTATCATCTTGATATAATAAATAAAGCGAAAGACGATCTCCATAGATTACTTTGTTATTTGCGTAATACGCCAGTCAAATATCTACGAAAAAAATCTGTCATTTCATGATTAAATCATTCTGATATCGCGTATTACCTACTAATTATGAACAATGCATCTACACGGCCGGTGTTTGTCAAAGCCGACACTATCACATAGAAATTATTTCACAAGGATAATCACTTCATTGGAATCCAAAATGTATGTAGATTTGTTTTAGTAAAAATAAATTAAATTGTACAATTTTTGATTTGATCTTCAGACGTGAATGATATTGAGGCGATAAGGAGAATGGTGTAATTCACAATGTTTTCGTAAATCATATCCGTGTTTAATTCTGTGAATTGTAAAATATATACTTTAGATATTCTCTATAGGCAGCGTTCTCCAAACTTTGTCCAAGTACACTCAACACAAATTTGTATAATTCTAAATTATTTTTACTAAACAATGTATCGCAGTGAAACGTCATTCAATGATATACTCGTTAGTACCTATCTTTATTAATTTTTCTGAAGATGACGAACGAAACAGGCGTTTTGCATTCAGGCTTTGTTTTTTGTATGTCTTTTTTCAATACATTCTTATGTCTTATGTGAAAACAATTTTCTTACAAAACTCCATCTTTTCACTCTGTCTCTCAAAAAAAAAAATCGTCTGCGGCGCTATAAAACATTTATTAAAATTCAAGTTATCCCGCTCTCCCTAACTTCAAAGTTGACGATGCCCATGTTGAATAAATGTTTTTTTTTGTTCTTATATCTGTATATCAATCAGCCCCTCAATTCAGTACTCACTCACAAGTAAAGTACTTACAACGAAAATTGATTGACATCAAGTAAAAAAAAACACCATGGTTGCCCTAGAATTTCACCCTAGCTGAGGCCCTGCTCCAGTACTCCATGTGTTGCCTAAAGTGGAATCTATGGCCACAGTAAAATCATAAACATGGCCTAGAACGTCAAACCCTTCCCTGAAAAAATCGGCGTTTGTAATGATGATGAGTACGATGGTGAACTGGCGAATCGGCGATTCAATTTTATTTGTGGAATCTGCTACTGTGCAGAAGTATTCCGAATGGTGAAACGTTGTAGGTAACAGATTTTTGTTTCTATGTGAAGTGAGTGGTATTAGGTATACATTTGTCAAAATCAGTAAATCAAACATTATTTCTTGGAGATTCTGTTAAGAGATATTACGGATTTTTGGTTATCATTCTATTACATCAATAATATTTATCGTAGATTGCCGCGGTACGGTGACTTGAAAATTTAATTAGTTTTATTTTCAGCAGAATTAATAAAGTACTGATAGAATATTGTATTCCTTGTATGACTCAATAGTGTAGTATTACTTACCTTACAACAGATAAGAGAGATAATCGAACTATGTAAATAACAAATTATACTTAATTACTCTTTGATTATACCGCATGTTCGTATTATATTAATCCAATTATAGTTAGGTAACAAATTACATAGTCGTTTGATTAGATTTTGTATATCTACATAACCATAAATATTAGGCGGACGAATTACTCGTATATAGAGATATCTTTTAGATTAAACTGTAGGCAGAATATTTTTATCATAACATTTTACAAACACACGTAGTTTCATATATTTTAGTAAGTAAAGTAAGTAATGTGTAATCAGTCCAGTTGTGTATACAACTTAGGTACTATGATGTGTACATAATATAATATCTATTAATAACAAAATGTTGATCCCTTCATAAAAGATAGGTTTACCAATTGATCGAAAATCAAAGCAGAATGGTTATCACACGCTTCACTGATAAATTTCCTTTGTCGGTTCGATTTGAAGTAATACTAATACATTATAGGTGTACCTACATAGCTGAAATACTGATAACGTTAGTCAAATATTATAACCTATATAATATTATTTTTTGAACACTCTGAAATACCTACATTATGATAATAACAATCTTCCTGTTTGGGTGCCGTTATGTGAAATTATTGTCAATAATATAATGTTTGTTGTAAGAAAGATAAATTGAATTTCAAATAATGCAGCTCAATGTAGGTCGTTGCTATCCAACTGTATGTGTTCTTTGAGGTTTTTTCAATAACCGAATAGCTCCAGAAAAGTTTTGACCTATGATTGTGCATAAGTGTATATCTTCTTCTTCTGGTGTCGTGTCAGGTCCCCCCAACGTTGACTATCACTTGAGAGAAAGTGCTCCTGTCCTGGGCAGCTCGAAACAGCTCTTCAGCACTCCTTATTCCAGTCCAGTCTCGTATATTTCGGAGCCAAGAAATTTGCCTTCTTCCAATCCCTCTACGAACCTCTATTTTGCCCATAATGATCAGGTGGAGTAATTCATATTTTTCTCCCCTGAGCACATGACCCAAATATGATACCTTCCGGACTTTGATATTTGACAGCAACTCTCTATTGGCTCTAGCTCTTTGGAGAACTCTTGTGTTGCTGACCATATCCGTCCAAGGTATCCATATCCATATAAGTGTATATAACGTTATTAATATGAGCGTTACTGTTTATAGATAGGGCTCATACGAGTATATTTCTGTAAACGACGATTTGGTTTCAGCTTCGTTATATTTTATTATGGTTAATCAGGTATAATTATCTCTTAAGGACAACCTATCTACGTAATACGTATATATCCCAAAAATTGATTATAAGAATTCACTTGAAATGAACATAGGTAAATGTTGCAATTAATTACGTATATTACATCATTGCACAATTGTACATAGGTGTGCTATATTACAATTAGAATGATGACGTACTTTATATTACTTATATATTATCAATCACTTGCAATACCATAATACTATTGTCTTGTTAAATTATTCCGATTGTGCAAAGAACAATGAAAGGTGACCATATTGGTGTAAAATACTCAATAATTCGAGCAACTGTAATGTATTGAGTTATGGCTGAAGTCAATTTCAAATTAATGAGCACAAAAATATGCATGAAAGGAAAGGATTAAATATTTTATGAGAATTTTAATTAATACGAATCTCACTTGGGCATGGTATTGTTAAAATAATATTACCCTTAAAAAATTGATTGGCAACATGTAAAGTAACATTACAATTTCTTTATTTTATTATAAGTGCTATGTAGTGTTAAATAATATACGAAATATTTATGCGCAACGCTTTTTAAGTACCGCCTTTTATTTACCTCCGCGTGAAATTAAGTAATAAAAGGAAAATTAAACAAACGCCTTTTATTAATGTTCAAACGCATTACCATATTATTTTAATTAACTTAATATATTAATAGTATTGTTTTGTATTAAGTATATTTATTTATTTACACTTGTTTCAACGTGGAATACAATGGAATTAAAACTCTTTGGGATATCTATATTACGTTGAGAATTAAATTAACCATTATTATATACTAACTTACTTTACTTGTATTAAAGTGCCAGCCCACAAAACGAGTAAATTATTACAAGACATTTATATGGACAGTTTGTAGATATAGCAATTAATTTTATGATGTGTTATCTTTTAGTGACCAGACCACATACATTAGTATTCTTAAATTTATTGGCCTAATACAATATCCTCACTTTAAGCATTATTACTTTGTAAACATTATTTTGGGGTCCCAAAAGGACGATTAATTTGTAATTTTGATAAATTTGAATACCAGCTATCAAGGTAGACCTATAGTAACTGCTAGTTGGTTTATTATTATTTTACTTCCCGCATTTAAAATAGACACCTAACACAGTCCTATAAAATTCTTACTTTACTTCAGAGATATAGAAACGTTGTTAGATACTTAGTCGTTTATTGCAATGAATAAATACAATTTCATATTTCTCTAACATCCTTATGTGCACATCGATGAAAAATACAAAAAGATAGGTATAATACATAAAAAAGCAAACGATCTGAAGGACTTGAGCTGAATAGTATACCTACGTATTTACAATACTTACAAGTCTTACTTTTATTTACAGGATACAAAAAAAAAAAACAGTTTCAGAATGAGCGTGGATATTTTTCCACTCGCGGGACTCTAATTAAAGTAAAAGTTAACCAACCCTTAACTCCACTGGGATTGTCAACACAGACCGACAAAAAAGAACACCCAATAAATTTAGTTGTTCGCTGGGTGTTTTGTATTTTTAATTTATGCAGATTAATTTTTCCCCTGAATTAAAAAAAAAGCAACGATAAAAATAGTAACATCCACGAAGTGCATTTCGTTTAGTAGGTTCAAATAGTAGGTTAAACCTAGATCTATTATGTATACCTAGAGTCGAACTCGGCCACTTTTCGCATTTTCCCTCCAGTAAATGATACAACTGCATTGGGGTCGTATAATGCGGAGTTCTCTCGTTTAATAAATTAAGACTGTTAGGGGATGCGAAGTAAATGATATGGCCAATGGTTGGAATGACGAGCGACTATTGATGTACTATAAAATGAGTACTTACTATCAGCGTTGCTATTTATAAGAGGGTAAAGTGTTACATATATGACACAAAACCCTACCATCGTATTATACAATTTTCTTTTAGTTCTAGTTACTCTTCTTATCCTTCAGGTTTTATTAGAACTGCGTTCTGTCGCTTCTCAGAGATAAATTCTCTTTGGTCATGGCACCGTCACCTTGACATTTCTTTCTTTCTCATGAACATCCAAAAAATAAGACACAATAGGTATAATCTAGTTACAATAGGTTACACAAATTACAGTGTTGTATTTTTGCATATTTGAATGCGAATAACATTTTCTTTAAAAAAGAATCGGAGGCAGTGTGAAGAAACCGAGTATTATTTCCGAAAGCACTCAGGATATTATACATATTCCTATGTTGTGAATTGTATGGTCTTATTGTTTTAATAATATTTATATTTTTTTTAACTTTATCAACGCATAACAACACAATTCATATTAACAGTTATAACATCCTATGATTCATTGGAATCAATAATAATTATTGTTATGAGGATGATGGCTTTCAAAGCAATGGTTTTCTAAAGGAATAAGTGGTTTTTACTTACTGTTCTCACATCCCTCTATTTGCATTGAGATTACTTACTACTCCCACTTACTGCTACTACTGACTTATCACAATTTCACTTTCCCAACCCCCTATCATACTCTCGCCCTTTTCTTTTATTATTAACACAAAAAGTAATGGACCGAATTATTGCTCACTACAATTGTTTGCTCATAAATATCTAATATCAAATTACTTATTCCGCAATAACCTAATGCTTAGTATTTTTATCATTGACCCAATGCTCCAAATTCGATGTCATTGTAATTTAATTACCCTAAATATTGTTGTATTTTAGGTTGTGTTTGAAAGACAATTTTCTTCATGAAAATAATGTAAACCTTTTAGATGCACTACTCTCTAAGTACCTACCTACAAACTAATCTGGTTAAATCATCTGATTCTTCAGTCGACGACTGGATGGCTTGAATGTAGAATAAGTATAATATAATATTTTTCTTCAGGTGCCGTATCAGTTTCCCCCGACGTTGGCGATCACTGTGGCAAAAGCCTTCTTGTCAGATTTTCCGCCCGTCGTTATTCCGGTATATTCCTTAATGTTACGCAAAAGTGAATCTGCTTACTGCGAATCTGAAGAGATCACTTTTGACTCTGCTCAATACATCACCTAAGCATGCTTCACACATTCTTGCTTTTATACCAACATTTATTAATTCTCAATCAAAATTTCGTTATTAGGTATCCAGTTTAAATTGACTTGTTTAAACATAGCCATACAATTTGAAAATGAACAAGTGTTATTCAATACTAACAGGTGCATTATATAGTATGCAAGGATTACTTTTATGACTGAGTATTAAACATTATAATTTATTACATCACTAATAGTGAATATTTACTTTTTAATATAGCGAGGGTGAGGTGCTACTGTTGATTAGGTATATTGTATGGGGAGGTCTAATCTTCCCTCTAGGTGATCCAGAGAGGAAGGGTGTTAATGGGCAAGGAATGAGTCTGACCCTATTACCTAATGGAGGGAATGCGATCTGTCTTACTTTTATTTGTCTTTCTGGCAACATTAAACGTTTTACTACAGACTTTGCTATTAACAGTATAAGGAAAAGGGTTAGGTTGATACATTTGACTTTTCTTCCTACATTTTATTACCTAAGTACTTACTAAATTATTTATATGAAATCACTCAAAATTATATATTCATTTACGAGTACAATAAATTGTTTCTAATTTTGTGCAGTGAAAACTGGACTTTATCTGAGCATATATCTAACGTTGCCTGCTTTAAATGTGCCCACTTTATACTCCTTGGAATCCATTTCCACACCAGTAAAAACATAAATATAAAAACTTCCTCTTTCAATAGATCTAATTCTGTTTGAAATGTGATTCGTATAATTACCAAATCATTTGTTAAAGTTGTACTAGGTACGTCTTTTCGTAAAATGGATATTGATTGGATTATTATAATATAAAGACCATTTTGGTTGACACCAAATGACGAAATGTATTTTACTGAATCTACCCCATTCTCAGTACCTAGTACCTACATACATTAATCATTAGGTGTTATTAACTGAATAAGCCACTATAGACAGGGACGTGGTAGAAATAATACCTACCTAACTACCTATAGATATACTCTACAATGACGATATTAGAAAATTAAAATGTACTGCCTATGTAGTTCGCTATTTCGACATCAGATGGCGTTAACTCATTTAATATTAAGGTAGAATTGTTTTTGTGATTATCTACCAATGATTGCAAGCTTTCTTTTATTTGTGTGACATTTCTTTGCTCCATATTTTTATCTTAGAAAAACTAATTAACTACACCTATAATACTTTATGGTAAGAAAAGTGAAATAGTGGAGTAGATGGTCAACGAAAGTAGATTCTATTCAAATGCCACTAGCGCACTCCACAAGTGATTCTAGTAGTATTTATATAAGTCAAATGGTTACCTCTATCTATAGCTTTATGTTTTCATCGATTTTTTACAGGCATTTTGGACAACTACTATATTTTCTAAATGTAGGAGAAAAAAAGTGAATGAATGTTCAAATAAAGTTTGTATTATTCTTCTCAATACAGACTTGTGTATAGGTTGATACACGTACAGATTGTATGGGGTGACATTAGTTTAGCAGTATAAAAGTATCAGATATTGTAGGTTGGTTCTATTCTCACCCTAAATAATAAAGTAATAAGAATAATAATATCGTTTGGATCGTTAGAGTCGAGGGCGGTCAGCCCAAACGTCCGAAATGGTTGGCTTGCAAAGTGATTAATTTCATCTCTCAACACTCACTCCTATTTTCCCTGAATATCACACACACTCACACCGATATTGAACTTTCTCGAAAATGCGACAAGTTCGATAATGATGTAAGTACATATCTCACTAGATGGCGCAGCGGTTGATTTTAAACGAAAGTTCAATTATTGTGTTCTCGTTAATGTGAGACCGAAACCATTGTGCTTATAGGAATAATTTAACATGAAAATTAAGTGTGTAATGACATAATTAAAATAAGTAGATGTCTACTGGTCATGTTTTCATCATTGTAATGACTAATAATTGTCCCGCAAAAAATATTATGTATAATATGTCATCGTATATAAACTTTCATAACGGTAATTGATGTGGGTATGCATCTTGCTCTATAGCGTAATTTCTTTCTTTTATTTGTTCAGATTTTGATTTTCTAACATTCCCTACACGTTTCCCCTTATACAATTTTTTCTACAGTGTTTTACAAGCATGCGTAGTGTTCGTATGACGAATGTACAAGGGTTGACGCTCTGTGGACCTGTTGTATACTATATGAATGTATGTGTTGTATAATAATCTGTTACTTCTCTTTTATTCAGCATCACTTTCTCTCTCCCCTATGCCAGTTGTTTGGTGTGAGGAAGATTTATTCTTGGGCATTAAGTGAAGACATTAGGGATAAAATTCTGAGGATGACCTCTTCAACCATGAAACCCCATGAATATTTTATGATTTTCAAAATGCTGTCCATCAACAAATTGCTTCATACTTGTACCTTGTCATCGTCTATTGTAATAAAGAACCGTCTTCAAACAAACTATTCACCTCACTCTAATTGGTTTTAATTGTTATTAATGATAGTTAGATATCAGCTTTTTGATATTAGAAATAACAACCCCAGGTACGTTTTGATTCGGATTATGAGAATTCTTCTTCTTCTTATCAGCCTCTTTCCTTCCACTGCTGGATATAGGCCTCTTTCTTTGTCTTCCACCATTCTCTGTTTTGGGCGCTTTGTCTCCACCCATGTCCCACCGATTATGAGAATTAATATCTATTATCTTCACAGCTGAACAATAGTTTATTTTTTTTCTTTACTAGCCCTAGCTTCTCACAGTAATCAGATCTCTTTCTTCAGATGTTCATATTAATGATGTACTTACAGTTTTCAAAATTATATAATATACGACTGTCGGTCGAACTCCGAAAAGACCAGCCCCTCACCAGCTTCAGGAGCAACCTGAAAACCAATAGTTTTAAGATCAGCTTCCCGCGCCCTTGAGATGGAACACAGTCATCCATCATCATCATCATAATTACACTTTATTTCATCAAGTGCATAAACACATGTAGAGTAAAAGTATTTTACCGTTCTGTAGTGCTATGTTAAGTTCATCATAAAAAAATAAACTATGTTTGCTGAGAAAAATGTACACTAAATGTTAAAATTAATGCAACGACTAACCAACGATTTAACAGGTTGATAAATATGTAGAAGAGTCGCTAAAAATTATTACACCATAAGGCAATTATTACCTATTATAATATGTCAATGAAACAATGTGTTGTGGAAATAAAGGGACTACGATTGCTTTAAATGATTTATATCCTGCGTTTAATATAGGTACATAATATTTCATTCACTTCGTGAGCTTTTAGTCTGTGGTTTCACGACCGGCAACCAGGTGGCGGTCAAGTAGTAATAAGCAGTAGCGGTTATTCGGAGTATAAATTAATTATCATTTCAATTGTATATTATTAAAAAGGTTTTCGGTTGTTTATTGTATCTATTAATTATTGATGCTTCTCGGACTAAACGTATTATGTGTTGGTAAGGATAATAAAATAAACATATTAAGCGTTATTATAAAGAATAATTGATACAGGTATAATATTATAGAAGATTGGAGGATAAAGATACCAACTTTTAAGAACGATACAATATCTGATGTTCTTCCGTTCAGCTTGTATCATCCACGAAACTTCCCACGATGTGATGTTTATTGATTGCGATTTTCTCCGAGATTACCTATATCAGAAATTTTAGGGACGTACGTAGGTTTTGAAGAATTTGAAATGTAATTTAGTACCTATATGGCTGCTAAGAGTTGGCTTATTGTTGGATAAGCACATATGAGAGCACCTTTTTTAATTGATGTATATCATTAATTTATTTGAGAGGAGGGAATTTTAATATAAATTATACGTTCATTTAAAAGTTTCATGAACCCGCTTGAATATTCTCACTTAATCCCTGCACATTTTGTGTATAATTAAAATGAAAATTCCCATACAGTTAATACAAAAAGGGTCAAATGAAAAGATATACACACTCTAGTGGGTGGATTCGTATACCTACGTTATATACTTGTGCGGTTATACCATCCTTATTTCAACCCTTATTTCAAAATACTTTGGTGGTGTATATGGAAACCTCATATTGTTTTATACTTGCCTGCAAAACTGACCAAATTGTGGTAATTATTTTATTATACCGAAAGATACAAGTCTTTTTAGATTTCAATTCCAAAACTCACTTTTGTGAAACATTATCATTGTTGGATTGCATTCAATAAGTTTTGAATGGTAGCCAGAATAAATCTATAGATGTATTTAAACCAATAATTTCCAGTATCATTTCTTTAAAGAAATAATATTGGAAACATTTATAAGTCTCTTCAAGCATATACGAGTATAAAGGAAAAAACATCACGTATTTTTTTATATGTCGGTATAATACGCAGCAATCAATTACATTTAATTTTGATATAAAATTCACCCACGTTTTATCGATTTTGCATGCCGAATAATATTCCAGTATTTCTGCACGTTATGTAGGTGGGGTATAAAAAGCTCTGAAGTGACACTTCTACGAAAAAATAAGCAAAGGGGTGCCTTATCGTAGGTCATTTTGTTTTTGAATTGAGTATTTTTTAGTACTAAAATAACATCAAAAATTCTACTTCACTTTGTGAAGTTAAACACCATTGGGCCACGAGGCTTATATGCTTTATGAATTTCTAACGATAGAAAAATCTCTTCACTCTCAAATCAGATGTTTGTGCTATTCAAATAAAACAGTAATGGAAATATAACAAGATCCTTAAGGAAAGTTTTCGAGCCTTCGTCCGTTTACATACTATTTGTTTTCATCTTAACGTTCAGAGAACAGTACACGGTATAAGAAGCTTTTTAGACTTTATAATCCCGTGCGTTGTAAAAAAACATCGCTCGTTTTGGCCAACACTTATAATGTTCAATTCTATTATATTTTTACTGCAATCACTCGTGCTGAGTGTAGTTGAGTTTAGTTAGTAGAGATATTTTAAAGCAATTTTATTGTAACCAATTTTAATTCATTCATCCTACGACAATTCCCAGTTTTGTTAAAAAAAATCAAAGTGTATAAAAAACCTAACAGCCGCATAATAATAAACTTGAAGAGTGTTCCCCTTACACCGCTGCACGTTTCGTAGTTGAAAAATTGCCCTCTTTTTTCTTTTTATACACAACGACCCTACTGTATATTTTTTCTTTATTTTTTCACCGCGTTAGGGTGGAAAATGCGTCTCATTTCTCCTCTCTTCTTACAAGGATCATTGAGAAAATATTGAATAACTATTATTTATTCCAAGCTATAAGTTCTAACTCAATTTAGACATTATTAAAAGGGAGTACTCCATCTGATTTATAACAGGAAAACTGCGTATATTATATGTATACACTAACTTTTACTAGGAATACTGTTACTAACATACATGGGTCCATCAATATTTATATGGTGCACTAGATTATTGCACTCACATTAGGTATATTTACCATCATAATATAGTAGAAAAACAATAATTCCTCCACAAAGCAAGAGTTTCAGTTCCATTTCGGGGTGTTTGTAAATTGGCTTTTTAATCTTTAATATCAATAAATATTTTCCCTCTAGGATGAATGATGAAAAGGTAAACTTCTTGTCCAGTTAAATTAACTACGTCATACCTATCCACCAGATTTTTAGAGATAACACCGTTTTTCGTCTGCATTTCTATTATGTTTGGCTACTCCGCAAGAAATGCATGATGGCATCTAATTAGGCTCCTGTTACTCCTGATAGTATTGATGAAATCAAATCAAGGGCGATGATAGGCGACAAAATTTTTAAGTAATCGACGAGTCCTTTAGCTTTGTCGTGGTGCCTCGAACCCTTTTACAAGAAAAATTACGTTCTAAATTATTAATTCCTACAGGTGTTTTATCATAGAATGTCCTGGAATTACTATCACTTTGTAACGTCTATGTAA
The DNA here is from genome assembly GCA_963576895.1 of Ceraclea dissimilis. NCBI lineage: Eukaryota > Metazoa > Arthropoda > Insecta > Trichoptera > Leptoceridae > Ceraclea > Ceraclea dissimilis. The sequence continues at coordinate 12,828,144 of OY756368.1, forward strand.
TATATAAATTGCGGAATATTTCTTATCGCGCACTGCAAAGTAACAATCAGCCAGGTGACGCGTATCAAGGCGGAATAAGGTGATCCGTGACATCTTAATTGTTTTGGGCAGCTTGTGTAAACGGTATTATTGTGCATAATTCTATGTAGATACAAAATAATATGCATAATAATGATATACATAATTAGTTCGATGCGTTCTGAAATTATGACGGACGTAGACGCTACTGTTTTTGTATTTTAGTAAAATAGTCCTGGGTACCACAAGGCAATATTTATTCACTTGTATGCTGCATTACAATACAAGCATTTTCACACATAATATTGCTGCCCCTAACGGAGTATAAGTACATATACAATTAATTTTTGCCTAAGTTGAAAGAATTGGTATAATATGGGGAATTTCTCCACAGAAAAGCTCATGCACCTAATCTTTCCATATCTTTTAATTTAACTCAACCAACGGTCTTTAATTCGGAAGGAATATCAGAGCTTTCTTTCTTTAATTTCCAGTTGTTGTTGGGTCGACTCCCATTTTATTATCTCGAGATTGGCATTGATCTGGGTACTAATTGACACTTTTTATTTTTCATATTTGTCAATGTGTTTGCATATAATTTACTATTGAAAAAACGAGTTTTAAAATGATATGTATCATCATCTACTACGAGAAATCTAGTTATTAATAATGGTTTAATAAAATGATAAAGATGACTTCAGCTGTAAAACATATTATTTAATATGTAAATTTGTCTCACATAATTGTCATAATAACGCATTTTCTTACAATATTATTATGCATATTATATTATAGATACCTAGTCGCTTACTTCTTAATATGACAGGTGTAATAATGTCTTGAATATAAATATAATTTAATTAAAAACACCAAGAGATGCAATCGATGCATTTAAAAATATTTAAATATTTTTATTCGTGATCCATGGAGCAATAAGCAAGAATGACCATTCCCGCCATTGTAGATTATGATGGTAATTTTCGTAAATTTATCCTAGAGGGTTCAATCATTATACTCTATAATGATCAACCGCATTTACTGATATTAAGATTTTGCACGACAATGCACGGTGGAAGTCAATTTTAAAGGTAAAAACGAAAGACATGGTGAAGATAAAACTTATATACAGTCTTTAATTTTTACGTGTAATTACAGAGGGTTGTATTTGCAACTTCAGCAGTAGATTTTTTCGAAACACACAGCCAAGAATAGCATCAAATCCGATTAAAGTTCAACCACTATACGTAATGAACCACCATGAAAATCTTCAACAGGAAAGATTCATAATTACAAGTGTTGACATTCCATTGCTAGACAGAAACAATAATACTAAGCATATTATTGTTGTAAAATTAAGCATAATAAAATGCCTTACTATAATAATATAATAGCAAAGATTAGTTCATACAGGTACTACATGAATACCACCCCGCCTCAGCGAATATCGGGGAAGAATAAAATATGATCTAATACTCGTAACTTGAATGTCATTGTCACATTTTCTAACTACATCATCACTGGCGTACAATCCACTGTGAAGCCTTGGCCTCCTCAAGAATTCTTTCATGTTCTACCAGGTGTATCACCCGCATCTTCCAGTTTGTCACTCCTATTGCCCCTTTCTCTCTACGCCATTCACCCACTTCAACTTCCCACTTCGTTTTCCATTTGGTCATGTGCTGAGAATCTTCTTTGGAATTCGGTTGTCCTCCGTTCACTAGATATGTCCTAACCACCTAACTCTTAATCCATACAAAGGACTTCTAACTATGTATTTTATTTCTTATGAATACCATTTTATTCAACATATTACTATATCATATGAACGAGCTTGTAGCTTTTACCCATAAACATATGTTTTATCAAGAACTGGAGATCGTTTACGAGTGAGACAATTCGTTGGTTTGAGAGAGTACGATGAATGCGCGACATCTATCACCAGTTACCTCACATTGTGAGAAATGCCGTGGTGGTATGAATGGATGGTTAGTTTCACTATGCAATAAACATTAAGTTGTTTCATGTTTACGTCGACATCTTTTATAGTTTGCCTCAGTACAATTTAATACCAAAATAATAGTACAAATATTTTTATTCGTTTTGTCTATAATAAAATTCAACATTTTATATCGATAATAATTTAATTATAATACCTGTTTATTTTTCCATAAAAATATTATAGGTAGTAATATTATTATTATTGGTAAAGGGAAAAAATAATTTATTTCACTAATTATTGATGATTTTTTTACGTTTGGTATTTTAATTTTATTATAGCAATAAACGAAATCACATTATTATTTATTGTGCGTGTCCGATTACGTAAAGTTATATGGGGCAAACAAGTAGAGAGAAAATTAGAAGGAACTTAGTGGGTATATACGTATTAAAGGAAAATGAAATTAATATGAATAGGTCTATTAATATTATTATGAATTTATTACCAACTTAGCCTTTGTACTACGAATATCTACTACAACATGCTACAATAGAAACTAAATACTGTCTAAATATTTCACTGGCTCAGACACATTCCGTTTTTGCATTTGCGGTTTCAAAACTCTTGAATCACATCTTATTCGGGTTGACTGTAAGATATTGCTTTTGCAATAAGTCCGCCTTTTAGCACACTGCATTGTCTTGTTTTTGTTGTCATTTATATTTACTAGCCAATAAAGATTTATTTATTTATTTATTTCAATCATTCATAAGCTTCGCCATACACAAGAGCTTTGCTTGATGTACCTATTATCTTTTCCATATCAAAAGTGTGATTTCTTGGCAATCAGAAACCCCATGGATTGCAAAGAAGCACAATGTTTGGCTAACAATAGTTTGGGGTTTAAAAAAACCTATATCTTATCTGGAATCCTCATAAAGGTTCCAGTTAAATAATCGAATACATATTATCGTTTCTTAGCGTTGTGACCTCCATATGTTAACGCAAGGCATATTAAACGGTGAACCAGAAGTATTTAGATGTAGTTTCGTTATCTTTCTCTGTTATTTTGGGAAATTAGTCGGCCCGACAAGCCAGGCATCTTATCTCCCAATCCTCAAATCAAATTACGTATAAAAATAATGAAAAGTGTAACGATTTTACTAATTTCGTTTATTGTTTGTTGTTACAGAGTAATCCCTATGCACTGAAAGATGGCAGCGGAGCAGGGGACATGTCTGCGTGGACGTCAGCCGGTCTCCAACCAACAACCGGGTACTATCCTTACGATCCAACTCTTGCAGCGTATGGGTAATTATTATTTATGAAAACATTTAATAAAGAAGAATGATAATGGGTATACCTATCTAAGAAATAACGTTTTAACGAGAGAAAGACCAATAGTTTGACAAACCATTGACAATTCAATTTAGGGAAATAGGTTCTTTCTGTACAAAAACTTGAGCAACTGAACAATTTTAGAATACTGGTCTAAGCCATTGTCTGTTAAAACGAGTCTATATTTTTTAGAAAAAAAATGTTAAATAGATCATTTAGAATTCATCTAAGTAAAACATAATTTACGTCATTTTCAAAATAGTACAGTTATATTTTATCCACATAAAATTATTATAAAAAAGGTACACATAGGGTATGTGATAGTCTAGGTAATCTACTTAGGATGTTTTACATAAATAACAAAGTCTTTCTTTCAGACCACGGTAAGTCTTTTATCTATATTTTGGCAAGCGAAAGCATCAAAGCGATGGGATATAGAAAACTAAGTAGGTACGCATGTGATATAAGAATTGAAACAATAATATCCTATTTTTGAGCACAACTAATAAGTGAGCTTTTTAATTGTTTTATGTTTGTAGCGATTTATCATAGTAACTGCAATCGAATATTGTTGAAGTTTAAGAACATAATTTTTATATTATTTTTTGTAAACTGTGTATTGCCACAGTTGAAATATCATATATAGTGACGTAAAATAAATTGTATAACATTTTGGTTTAGCCTATAAGGGTAAAAAATATTGCTTAATGTATTGGAACATACTTAAAGGTATTTGCCACTTAGTTTTCTATATTTCCGCCTGCGAATTTCATACATGTTTTGTAATTTTAAGAACACACAATTCACAATCACACAAACACCACAAGCAGCGTAAAAATAATATGAATAAATATTTTAGATAGATTTGTAATTATTAATTATTAGTAGAATATCTTAAATTCATATAATTCATATAATTTTCTACTGCATAATAATTATCATCCATAAGATGTCCAAGGTAAGTAAAATATTAATTAATTGATTTCTTTGTATTTCACTATTAAATTTTCAGATAATTTACTTTCATAAATGTTGGTATAAAATGTGTTAAATAATTTAATAGGATAATTTTCTTCAATGTATTCGATGTATGTATTTTATTGTTATGTGAACAAAAACTTGATATTTTATTTGGTTGAGAACAATCTTCGACAATCATTTTTAATTAAACTAATTTGTCGTGTATAAGAAACACTGGATCTCGTAAAAGACACAAGTATGTGTGATTTATAATTTCAAATATTTTTTACATTCTTTTATGCGTCTCAAAATACTCGTAATATAAGAATGTTCAATGATAAGCTCGGAGAAAATCTCCAAGTCTGGAGATTTTATAGAGCATTTCTTCTTCTTCTTAGTCGGTCCCTCGGTTTGGGTTGATTGGCAGAAATCGCCAACAGGCGATAAATCCGCCCTTTGTGTATATATTTATGTGAAATAAAGTTTTTATTTATTTATTTACGAGGATCGTGACCGCCATGCTCACGGATGAGTCTCCCCCATCCTTCATAGAGCTTTTAATTCACATTTGATAACAAGTTGATGATCCTACGTTTTTAACATCTCAGTATATAGGTATGTAAGCAAAATATATGAAAAGACAAGTAGTTAATAATGTAACTAACTAGGTAATAAAATGTGTTTTAAAAATTCCTTTGGCACGCCACAGGCATAGGTAGATTTCAAGTGATTTATTAATTTTATTAATTTTAAGAGTACATCTGTACAATAAAAACAATCACAATATTATCAGCAAATAAACCAGCGAAGTGATGAAGTAGTATGGATGTAGTTTATTCTTTGATTATCGAAGTACCGTATGACGAAAAAATATTTGATTAAATACTTCAATAATCAAAGGAAGTACCTAATCCAATAATCAAATTATTTTCATTCCACGATTAGTACCGGTACCTAAGCACTAGAAATTTGAAAAAAGATGTGAGTTCTACTCGTATCGTGAAGCACTTTTCTAAGACAACAAACACGGTAGTACCTATGCGGTAACTACTTAACTAGATCTTTCGATCGATCATTGTCGTCCAAGGAATTGATCTAGACAAAATCTGTAAATTGATCTGTATTCCTTATTAAATGCCCTTTCATACGATACCAGACACGGACCCTCACAATCATTGGATCCCCTCAGAATGATTGTTTTTGTATTTAAAGCCTTAAAAAGTGAACCTTCCTCTTAATGGATTTCACCCAATCTCCTATCAGTTCATCTACCCCTTACCAAAAATCTACCACCCAAGTTTCACGTTTCTGCGACGCATAGGTTGGCCGCAAACGTGCGCACAAGAAAAGGGACATATATATGGCTTATATATATAAACTTTTAAACCAAGGTCGGATTCGGGTTCTCCTGGTCCTAATTAGTGATACTGAGTAGAAATTTTTCAATTCTGCGACATCACGGGAGAAACGAATAGGTAGAGTTCCTTTTGGAAATCTACCTAAAATGCGTAAGACTGTCAACGTAATTAGTTTGTTCAAGTAGTTTTCCTTTCAAGCGGTTGATGAATTAATGTTATTGTCTAAGGAATACCTAATAATAAAACAAATAATGCACGAAGTAGTGAAAAAGCTGGAGGAATAAAATTAACATAGTTATTGTTGTGTTTGCCTGTTTAGTTCTGTTCCACCTCACGGAAGCAAAGTTACACTGTGTAGACATTACGTTATTGTATGCGTCGTTGTCCCGGATTTGACACACCATTTAATGATATTACACATTGTAGTAGTACGCGCTGACATAATATTACTCTGTCATTAGTAGGGATGGAAGTACGTAGTTATACAAACACATATTATTATAAGTTTGAAGATAACAGACTTTAATGAACGTGCCTATAAAATAATTTCTCTTTCACTAAAATTTTTGTGTTTCTTCAACTGAAATGGGACAAACTGATATTTGAGAAACCAATTATTTTAATTTTTATTCATCCCTCGCGAGGGATGAATAAAAATTAAAGATTTTTTTTACATATTTTTTAGATATTTTTTAGATATATTTAGATATTTATAGAAACGAAATGATGTGTACCAAATAAGGGATGCTTCAAATAAAAGAATATGTTCGTATACATTTATTTTGATCCTATGAAAACTTACAAAATTAACATTCTAAGTTGCATACGTAATTAAACAACACAATACATTAATATGTTTTCGGAATCTACCTAATATTAAAAACTTCAACAAAGAATCAGACAATATCACGAGATATTATAGCTACAAGGAACTGATGAATATTTAGAAGTGTTTTTCAAAACAGTCGGAAAAACTTATTTACTTACATAGATCTTATCGTCTATTTCTGGTGATAAAGTCCGTAGACAAAAAGGCATCTAATTGATAATACAATCACACCACCCGGCACCCCTAGTCAGATTACATCAATAGGTATTTAGTATACAAGTTGTGTATATTAAGGACAGATGTATAAGCAGTATCTACACATTAAAATTTGTTTGTTTATACAACTTATACATTGTGTCTGAATATAAAACGCTGTTTATATTACGAATATATATCGTGTCATTGTTCAGTTTTATATTATTAGGTATTAAAGTAAGGCAAACTCGTTCCGTTAAATCGCGTGACAGAACGTCCATGTTCCCACTTACCTTAGTAGGTATTGTAGTATGTAGTTACTAGGTACGTACACTACCTCCTTTTATAATCAATATCAAATAGTGTCCTTTGAATGTTCAAGCACTCGCCCGGTATACTGATATACTTTTTAATTTATCATGACAGAATAATTTTATTGTACTATTGTTCCTACATAATTGGTAAGTCTGTTTTGCAACTTCAGACTAAATAATGTAATCGATTCAATAATACGAGAAGCAGTTATTTATTTCACTTTGGACTTATGCAGCTCTCACACAGTTGTGAATGAAGTACATTGCTATTCATTATTCATACTATACCCACGTTGGACATAGGTATCTGATGATAAAACGTAAAAAAAAACTATGTTTTAGAGAGAAGGTAAATTCGAATTCGAACATAATTCCTCTAAGTTATGCATTGTATGAGAGAAATTAAGACGTAATAGTACCTATAAGGATAGAAATTTCTAAGAGGGCTGTGCAGATCTCTGCCAAAGGTAATGTTCAAATTTCTAAATAACTCGTCTATGAACAACGAAATATTGCTTTATGCATAAGTCATGCTATTATGCATTACATATTGTGAAATCCAATGCGTTTCAAGCGCATTGTATTGGATCTATCCAATAAAATTATATTTGTTAATATAACATTTTTAAATCCTTAAAATTCGCATTTCAACACAATGTCACACAGTCAAATGTCACGTTTATTATGGGTAATATAATTTATTTGTACGTACCTAATTTGTATAATGTGATTATTTTTATATTATAAATAAATAAATATCTTTTATACGAAAACGCCTATAATTTATTGGTCGTGCTAGGTGGCAAATATTTGTGTATACAATGATAATATTATTTCCAAACTATATCGAATATAAGAGACGGTTAACACTTCACGGTTATAACGCTTATTATGCATTTTGAATAATATTAACCGTAGATTGTAATTTTATCGTAGCGAGGTTTCGTTTTATAGACGCAATCTCGATAAAATATTATCTAATAAAATCAAATAAATTTTCTAAACATGCTTATTTAGAATGCGTAAAGGAATCGTTTAGCTCATTTTTTTATATATTGAGAATATAAAATTATTATACTGTTTTCAAAGTAGCACTGGATTCATTCCACAGTATTTACCTACATGTTGTTATTATCGTCAACCGTCTAACAAATAAAATTGAATAACGTCAGAATCAAATCAATAAATTGTCTACGAATCGCAGCAATAACTTATAACGATTGTTTTTTATCGCTGATTTTCAGTTTATTATTAAATATTAACACAATTAAGTTTCTGTAAAGTCTCGTAGATGTGTTATAGGGGAATATTAAATTTATAACTGATCTATTATCCTGATACCTTTTTACCCATAATTTCATATGCAAAATATGCATAGGAAAAATAACTTTAAATTTTGATTTATCTAGTATTTGATCTACTAGGTCTTTGGGATTAAAATAGTATAAGAATTGTTTTACTATTTTTATCAAATTTTTAGTTATGGTTGATCAAAACATACTTGTCTTTTATGAATAAATATTAGACCAGTTAAAATACGATTTTTGGTCCAAATATTGACCTGTATACCAACATTAGTAAACAAGAAATATTCCTAGCGGATTTCTTGATGAACGAACAACTCATTGATACAGTGGATTTTTTCTTCAAGTATGCTCCAAGTATAAATATACCTACAAGTTTTATATTGAAAGATTATATTCGCCCCTAGTAGTACAATATTTTAGAAGTCCTTTTAGAATACCTAAAATATAATATTGTTTGAATATATTTATTAAAATATATCGTGACTGATAGCCATTTCAATATTGGCGTATTATAAAGAACGATTTTATTCGGAAACGTCACATTTTTAATGTCAACAATAAACTCAGACACCACACAGTAGTTGTGCTATAGAGAAAGGAAAGAATAAATCACAGTAACAATAAAAATAATATTGATGGTCAGAAATATCGTAACAGTGTTTTTTTAACCCAAAAAGTAACAGGTTTAAGGAGCAAAATGTGATTACTTATGAATTTTTTTGTACGTCTTGCGAAAATCAAATATGAGACATAATTTCAAAAGAAAGATATCTCAAGGTCTAGGTATTGTGAATGAGCTCGAATCTTTTATAAATTGTTAACTCCTATCGAGAATACGGTAGTCATGGGAAGTTCATAACAGTATGGAAAGATTGGAAAATTATATTTACATTCTTTAAATGAACGATGCACAAATCTACAATGAAATTACGCAGGTAATAATCATAAAAAAATAATAACAGTCACTAGGCCGAAAGTATCGTGATGTTTTGATTTCTTTGGACGCAGAATGGGAATTTGTGCAGTCTGTAAATGGTCCCCCCGACGTTGACGACCACTTGGGAGAACGCCTCTCTGTCCTGGGCAGTATGCGAAAAAGCTCCTCCACAGTCCTGATTCCTGTCCACTGTCGAATGTTTTGAAGCCAGGAAAGTTGCTTCCTTCCAACCCCTCTAAGGCCTTCAATCTTCCCCTTCATAACGTGCTGGAGAATGGAGTATTTTTGTCCTCTAAGGCCATGGCCAAAATATGACGTTTTACGGAGATTTATTATTTATTTGCTCTTCGTAGTAGCTAAGTAACAGTTATTAATAACATTTAACTATTCACTGCTATTTTGGATCACGTCTATTATTTATGTACACAATCCAACACGCTTTACAATTGACTATACAACCCTCAAGTCGTAATACAAAACTAGATAACAATAAACAGATAGTGCACAGTCTAGCGGAAATCAAGCATTTACAATATAAAGGCGCTGTACGTCACCGTCAAATTGTAGATTTACGTTTATTTATAAGTTTCTTTCGTGTTTCGTCTTTTTGATTGTAACGTTATAATATTTTAGCTATCGAAGATATCGTAAAATAGTAGATAAATATATTTTTACAATCACGTTAATATTATGGTATCCAATATATTTCTTATACAGTATATACGAAATAATAAATAGGACCCAGTGAGGTACGAGTATATTTGTCTATTCGTTTTCTATTTTCGCTTATCAATTTCACAGTGAAGATTTATATTTATACTAAAAAAAATCATTTAGAAGTAGGTGCTCATTATGTTATAAGTAAGTACTAGGTAGGTTCTCATATTGTTATAAGTAGGTACTCATCTTTTGGAGTAGGTATTAAAACACATACTTATGTGCAAGAAAATTACATATTTTTTACCTGAATTTACTAAACTTAAGGGTTTAGATTAATTGCGATAAGTTGTAGACATATCAATAAACTTTTTGTTCTTATAAATTATTAAAAGGCTGATTGTCCAAGCCACTTTTTTAGTCGCGCCATGAAATGTAGATTGTCTAAATATGTAAGTGCAACTTCAAAAAAAATCTCTACCCAAAAAATACCAAAAAAAGACAGTAGTGGTGAGGCAAAAGAAGGACTTATGTTTTAAGTAAACCCAGTCAGGTAGATTCACGTGTCTTGAAATGAAACAAATTATTGACTGCAGGGAAAAATTTTCGAAGCACTCTTGCAGTGGTTTTAAATACAGTGGTAAATACTTGGGTACATAGCCAACATTATGTCACACGAATAATGTACTAGTAATTCAAGCGTGTGCGTGCCTAGTTTCATGTCAAAAAGATATCTATTTGTATTTATAATATTAACATACAAAGTACAAATATAATAAAACGACAGGGCGATACAAGGTATTTGATTTACTGACCGGACATAGAAAAATTTATATCAGACAAACGAACAAACGTTAACCGTCAGTTTGAACAGAGGAAAAAGTGTCGAGCAATAATAATTTGTAATGAACTTTGTAACACGTAATAAGGTTTATTATTACCTAATACTTAATACAAAATTATACTTTCTGACATATTTTCAACATAAAATTTGGCATCATTGCGCAGAATTAAATCACAGAATAATAATTAGTGTTTAAATTAATGTTGATGTAATCAATTATAGATTTAGAAAAAGGCGCTCGTGTAAGGTGTTATTTTCCTTGTTTCGTTACACAACCTTGGATCCATCACTCGATCTGAATTTTTCCTCTTACATTATAATATATCACCCACTTATCTGATTTATTATTGAATTGATTACGATTGCTATTAGATAATGTTTATTCAAAATCTGCTTTGCCGCAAACATGATCAAGCTGTAAGTCACATAGTATGGAACTCGAGGAATTATAAGTTTTGGGAGTGCATGTACCAATATGTTTTCTATATTTTGAGTTCATTGAAACGCAAAAAGAACACATCATAATTTATCTATATGTTATGTTATGTAATATGTTTCCTTTTATCATAATGGCATCTTCATTACGTGTTTATTGAAAATTTCTGTTATTATACAATTAATAATAGTAAACTTTCTGGTACCTTGAATTATTTCTGCTTTGAGTAACATAATATATTTTTATTTGATTTGTTGGTTCATACTCGTATAAATACAGTAAGAATCTAAATGTAAAGGTGTAGGTGAATCTTAACATTCAAATGAACGGTTAGTTTTGAATTAATAATCGCTATAAATAATAAAGTATAATTCGTTAAACACGACTAAGATAAGAATCAATACATCAATAAATAGGCGATAAACTGTTTTTATCTCTGTTTGGTATGTGACACGACACATTTATTTTATATCGCCATTTCTACCGCACACAATGTTTTCAAAATAATGCTATATAAAATTCGTAAACATTTCACAAGGAATTCCAGCCGATGACATTTATTTATTTAATTGGATAATTATTCTCATCTTTACGATGCAAGTGTTAAAGTAGAGAAAATTTTATCACCTCTTATAAAGGTGCGTTACGTTTCATATCCTCTTAACGTTTCGGCGCTATATCGTAAATTGCCCCTTCTGAATAGGTGGCAATCACCTTGACTTGATATTAAACACTGAACGACTATTTACTGCTTGAAGGCACCACCGCGCTAACTCGCTATCCTCTTTAACAGCCTATTTAGTTAGCTTACCTTGGTTTTATTGATACCATAGTGCCAATTATATTGGAGAGACTCACCGTTTTAATCTACAACTAATACACTTAGTTTAGATTTGTTCCCTGTCGCGGTGAATAAAATATTTCTACCGCAACAAGTTCCAATTAACGATACTAAGTGATTGATTTACACTATGTGTGAACTTATTAATTAAGTTTGGTACCGACATATCACTATCTCATTACTATCTCGACATAATTTTAATTAATTTCATATTAATCAATTTAAATAGAACATATTGTGTTTAATCGAATTAGGTATTATATGTGAAATGATCGATTTTCTTTCGACGTGGGTTCAAAAACAACGTAATACGTTATATTATAATAATACAAACGATGTCTTTATGTTTTATAAAATCAGAAACATTATTTTCATAATGTTGTAATATTTTCTAGATTTTATTAATAATAAAAACTTTTATAATCCAATAATATAATAAGAATCCCCGCATTAGGGGTAAATTAAAAATCAATTAAGTTGAATAAAGTAAAGGCGGGCTGCAACGAATATAGAAGGAGCCCCTCAAAACCATTGATAGCGTTAATATAATAAAAAAAGAGTAAACGGGGATGAAATAAGGGAAAGAACCGAGTCGGAAAAAGGCATAAGAGGAAAAAGAAGGGGAACAGTTTCCACTCATTCCAAAGCTCTTAGTGTGAGAGTGAGGGGTTCTTTTAAACGATTACTTCAAACTCTTCATCTGACAGATGCTGAAAACAAATCGTAAAATATATCCGTGCTCTCTCTATTTGTCATTATGTTGGTTCTCCTTAAACATTAAAAGGGCCACTCTGTCAAATAAAATATACAAGCATCGTACTCGCTGAGTTATAGTAGAGGTACGTCCCAGTAATAATGTAATAGGTATGTAATGTTTGGGAAATTAATGCCTCTAACAAGAAACATGTGTGACTTTATTACGAGCATTTCTTACAACACTCTCTAGATAATAATGATTTTAATTTTATAATAAAATTTTTGTTACAGTTGTAATTTTTAGTACCACTTTGAATTTATGTACGATTTCCTTACACTTACGTACATACGTGGTAATTCCATACCTACATTTTTTAAGTACTTTTTTTACCGTAGAATAGGTAGGTACATCACTTGCACCCTTTCAACATCTCATTTGTAAAAACACAGACTAAGTTGTAAAAATCCTATTATATAATTTAAATCGTAGTAGAAAATTTTATTTAGGGAAGGTAAGCAAAAAGGTCTTGTAGTTATACTTACATATTCTTTTCTTTACATAATTTTCAACATATAGTTCATCAGTCTCAAATTTGCCAAAGTAACAAATCCACTCTACTGGTTGCTACAAAATTTGATTCAAGTTATTATTGGTAAGTACATATGTAGGTTAATATTTCTATAATAAGTTTCCTCATAGTAGCACAGGGCTTGTCACAAAGTCCACAAAACTTTTCATATATTTATTAAATTTGTCTTGAGGTTACAATATTATGAACTAAATATTTTCAACATTGGTAAAGTTCATTGCATAGGAGATGTCGTATATTATACTTGAGTAGTTGATACATTATTGGTGCTACTAAGTAGGCATACGAAAATAGATCCCTCACCCATTAAGTTGTTAGGAGTTGGTACAACTGAATAATATTAATGTCTTTGAAAGAATTCTTCTTCACTTAGAGAATTTTGTTGTGACATTTTTATTTATTTTATTGTCAACAGCAATTTCCTGATCATCTTTATCGTCACGATGTTTGGAGAGTAGTAATTTATTACTGGATCACATACGTGCATACATGCGTGTTCGTAATATTAAATGGATAAATAAATTGGTTCTAATTATTGATATTATTCACCTTTCTACAGAAAAGTTTAAAGTAATGCCAATCACTTCCCTAATTTTAGATATATATCAAGCTTTAGATAAATACCGAACAGAAATAAATAAATAATCCTTAAAATATACCGAAATAATTATAAATAAATAAATTATTTACTATTTTCGATGAATTCTAGAAACAAAATTGTAGAAGATTGATGGGCTAAATATAGCTGTGAAATCTGAAAAAAAAATCAGAGGTTCTGTAGAAAGTTGAGGATATATTTTATCATTTCCTATTTTCCTAGTTTCTATGTATGTCTGATGGACATATTGCTTTGAAGTACTAGATCTGTTGTGTCCTTACGCCACTGGGACCTGTTTTACTGCGCAGAAATTTACTATACTTCCATATCAATAGAGATACTGGATAGACGCTCCATCCATCTATAGCTTACATACTATAGCCGTTTGAAAGTATTCGCATTTTTTATTAGTTTTTATTTTCTAAAACTTAAATTACATTTCGACATTTCAGTAATCAAGTTTAATTAGTTGACTTTAACATATTCGGTATAGTCAATCCTCGGCATATCTCACTATTTCAATCGATGACGATATATGATTCGTTTTACGCTGTTTCAGTCATGGATTCATGGAGCTATCTTTTAATAAATCGTTTGGTTATTAGAGGTACCTTACTTATTTGATCCAATGTTTAGGAGAAACGACCAGCAATTTTATTGATTACACCTTTTGTTCAGTAGGTACTTGAAAGTCCATGAATAAGGTCGAGTTAAGTTGATCTTCGAATCCAAATGTACATATAAAACATTCTCCTCTAGCCATAAAGGTATTTACGCACTTTTTGACATCCTGTCGTCATTCATTCTCTGTAACAAGAATCCAAACTTATTCACTTAATTACTACTCTCCCTTATTACATCATTCAATATTCGGCCATTAAAAGTTTTCCAAGACATTTTCTTCAGCGATCTAATTTCTACTGCATTAAATCCTTCTTCAGCCATGTCCAAGTCTCACTATCGTAGGTACATAAGCGTTGACCGTGTTGTTTAGTGTGCACCTTCACTTTTGCTTTCGTAAACACTATACTACTAAAATTATGTCCTGGTATAAGAATCGTTTTATTTTAATTCAATATCGCGGTTGTATTGTAGGTAGATTGCGTTCTTTATATTACTGTTGCTGGATTTTTTCTACTCGAACGAAAAAATGCCGATGGCTTTTATTTAGCGCGACGTGGAATTTAACTAACTGTGTGGCGGCGATGTCTTGAAAATAGTTTTTTTTTTATTATTATTTCTGTAAAAAGAACTGCGACATCTTGACGTCTGCTGGCTACATAGGTAGTATTAGAAGTGTCGACTGGGAATTGGGAAATAAAAAAAAAAAACAAAGTATATAGGTATATTATTATAGTATACAGTAGGTGCCTATTGGTTTCCTTAATACATTTTGACTTTAACAACTCACAATTTCAAAAGGCTCAATTACTGTAAGAGGTATATTAAAACTTAATTAAAATATCTGACGTATTTCTTATAGGTATATTATATGTAGTATAGTGCTTTGTGCCCGTTTGTCCAGTTGTTATTTTTTCTATATGCATAGATGTCGTTGCTTTGAGAAGGCTCACAGATATGTATTTTATTGTACCTTATTAAGTAATTTAATGTTTGTGTACCGCATTATCCATGCTTTCCTGGATCACTTTTAAGGCAGTGTAAACCATAACGCACTTTCTTTCCGATCATATTGTGACGAATGAAAGGATAAAGCGAAATTCCTTAATATGAATATAACTAGATGATCTTGATGAAATCAATTCTCGTTTCGAGACATCATCAGTATAGATATACGTATTCAATAAAGTAGCTATTTCGTTTCAAAGTTTATTCTTTTATTTTGTTAGCTATTAGTAATGCAGACAAAAACAATGGAAAAGGTGAGAAAAGAATTTAACTCTAACAAAAAATATTCAGAGATTGCCAGCTGGGAACAGAGATAGTTTTTGACACTTTTTTGTACTAAAATCCTATAGAAATAGAGGAAAAAGAAATATATTTAAACCGACACAAGCATTCCTCCTTTTTTGAGGAGGATAACGTTCGTTTTACGAATAAATTCGATACAAACTATGAAATATATTTGCCATAATATTTATGCTATGAATATTTTTACGTTAAGGAAGAAGTGGCTATTAAATTTAATGATTTCATAAAGTAAAGTAAGGATTTTTGTTGATGAATATTAGCAAAACCTCGTTATTAAATAGGAAGGTCGTTCCTCATGGGAACACAAAGAGGCTTAACTTCTGAATATGGCGAATTTTATGTTCCTTTTGTTACGTAGCGCTCTCATTTCATTGAGATATATAAAATAGTTTTTTAAGAAAATATAGTACATATGCAAATTTGTTTTCGTTATAATGATAAACAAATAATGGTAGGTCTATGAAGAAAAACGAATAAGATTTTTTTTAGAAGTTTCTTATAATTTTGACAAAATTTCAGTGTTTGTTCTGCAGTGAAGTGTATACCTGAAATAAATCAAAACCTATTTGGTTATAAAAAAAACTCAATGTCGTTTTTCGCCCCACGGTTTATTTGTCGTGTGAACAGTTTACCAAATGGCAAAATGGTATTTTGAATATTCGGGAAAAATGCTACCGTTGTTTGAGACAAAAGAAGTCAACGGAAATAGTTGAATGCGAATATTTTTGACTTCTCTTATCGGCTACCTTACATTATGTTTTATTTTTCCCCTATACACCGCTCTTTTGCGAATATGGGAGCGGAGATGGCTCAGACGAAGAATAATAATTTGCACCTATTTAGGGCCCTTGTTTTTTTCATGAATGGATTCGTAGCCATTCCATTCATTCACAAAATGCAGGATAATACCTACCCACTTACCTACAATAGGTATAAGAATAAAAATAAAGAAAACACCAAAATTTAGAGTTCTCACTAAAATGATCATAATCTGCTTGATGTGTTACCTTGACGAGTGTCTAAAGGCCATTTAGGTATTGGTAGATACTATACATAATATTTTTATATTAGTCGAGTTTTTTCAATGAATAAATTGATGACATGGAAAATAACTGACATTAACAATGACGAAAATAATAATGATTAGACTGCCATCACGCGTTTGCCACAATTTGGGGTATTCGATGACATGCACGTTGGTGTACACTATACCTACGATACTATCAAGCCATATGCACGATATGGAACTAAGTCGTGTACCTATATGTTTTTAGACACATAAGTGCCCTGTAAAAAAACATATATGTAGATTGCTCATAAACTTCATCATTTTGTCTCTTGTATATTTTCAAGTAAAACAAACTATTTCTATCTATCTATCTATACCCTCACGCCACTTCCCTTGCAAGGTAGGCAGAGAGGACAGAGCGCCAGACATCCCTATCCTTACACACATTCTTAGCTTCCGTCACACTCATACAGTTGGTCATACACGCTCTCCGATTCCTTTTACTAAAAACGCGCCCATCCTAACTATTTCATTGTACATTTTATGTGTAGTGTCTATGTAGTTATTATATGTAACCATATACGACAAATAAAGAAGTATCTACAATAGCCAGGAAAGATTTGCTTGACGATATAACACCTTTAATTGATTCAGGAAAATGTAAAAGTAAAATTTGCTTGCGAGGTTTGGCATCAATCTCATTTACAAACGGCAACAAATGCGTTTTGTAATTTTCCACGAAGCGTCATTCGTCCTCTTCAAAAAAATAATGTTTCATCTAAAAAGTAACATTGAGAAGACATTCGTGTGAAAAATTATTCCTTTTAAATGTCAAGTAACAACAAATATGTAACCCGAGTGATATTTCCTGAAATCTGTAGGTACAATGTATTATGTATATTGTAATATCTTTGTTGTCTGAAAAGTGTTATTCTGAATACTGATGATGACACTACTCAAACAGCTGTTTCTCATACAATCTATCCACTTACTTACATGATATTGTGTGTGACAACTATGATACTGTGGTAGGCATCATATACTCATATACATCACCGCCTTGTCAACACATTACAAGTACCTACTACTTTACTTTACTTAGTTCAGTTTCTCGAAGCATGTTGATAAAGAGATGAAAGATACAAGTATCACAGTATCTATGTATTATTATATTTCGAAGTCAAATATATTTAAATACAAACGGATTTCCCGTTGAATTTATTTGAATACACTTTCATACAATGTGGTCGATGTGCCTAATTATAATATTGCTCAATTTCTGGAGTCTGGAGTTCTGTCAAAAATGACGGACTTTTTCGTGTTTCCGATATTAATACAAATTAAAAATAATATCTTAAACCACCTTAGGAATCCTATTACAGTTTACAGTCTGACAAGACAGAAATGGTCTCTGATAAAATTGGAAACATTTCTATTGAAGTTCTAAGTTTTACCACTATGGTTTCCAAAAAGGTATACCTACGTGAAGCGTCCTCATTGAAAACCTTAACTCTCTCCTGAATCTAAGTAAATGAGTAAATGCTTTTGGATTAGAAAATGTTCGATTTAAATGTGAATTTCTAAATTCGAACTTCCAGAGGATTCGATTACTCGGCCGCTGATTACACAGTAATTCTATAGAAAAGATGTGACAAGTAAGATGATACGGAGTACAATTTGGGTAATCCCGCATTCATAGATTATCAAAAATTATTTTCTTTCCATTTTTCTGTATCTACGCAAATATATTTTGGTTCGGGGAATTGCCGCTAATAACAGTTTGAGTACAGCGAACTCGGTTGAGTGACAAGCAATATTACGTATTAGATTATGTATTATTATCGACGTTGATTAATTACAAGTCCGATAACGATGACAAAAGTCGACAAAATTATTCCGAAAAATGACATTTTATAATGAAAAGATTATACTGTTAGTATGAGTTATCAAACTGCAGTATTTCTCGGAGAAATTTATTCATTCAGAATAAACTATTGCTGACCACAATCTATTTAAATAATTCAGCAGTATTTCAAGTAGGTATATGATTGTATTATAAATACGTAACGAAATATTTAGATAAGTATACGAATGATTCACCATACGAAGTCGAAAGTTCAACATCAGCAAATATCTAATAAAATTGTACAAGAGGATTAAAATAATGTGAAGATGTGTAAATCTTAGCTTAATTTTAATATTAAAACGATTAATGCTGATTTATTTGAATCGGAAACCAATTTTGTTTAACGAGAAATATTGTTAGGTGAAAAAATATTAGAATGTTGGCATATGGTGATAACACTTAGAAAAATAATCGACGATCCGATGATATGTAGGTCTACTACTGCGTTAAAATAATCGGTTAGATACATCCCTAGTAATTAAATGTGTATGAAAATATCCCCGTTCAGTCATTTGTCGAGATTTGGCGAAAGAGTTTCTAGGGATATACTCAAGTACCCAACTGCCAAGTTCTGATAAAATAGTCAAAATCGAAATTTTACACGCTCTGCTGTTGTCCGAATGTTTAATTTTTTTAAATAGATGAATAGCTCACAAATAAATGCAATTTTCTAATATGAAAAATTTTCAGTTTAGTGTTGACATATAGGAGAAATACTTAATAACATTATTAATATTGGACGTTTACACATAAAACATATTTTATTTTTTAAATGTTCCGATCCTCATCTCACGGCTAATTACGCTCAGACGGATTGAGTTCAATGTGACAAGAAAATATATTACTCTCGTTCAGCGCTCTTCTTAAAACCAGAGCTGATCGCGCAGTATTAATTAAACCTCCTAATATTGGAGAACTAGTTTATTCATGCATTTGAATTCACTCCTAGTGCGCTCAATTCTATAATTAAACTAAAATAAGACGTCCATTCTTTATTTATTTCATACTTACTTACTTCCGATGGCCGTACAACTCCGGTAGAATTGTGGCCGCCAGAACAATGGATCCCCGAGCCTCCCTATTTTCATCAACGGACTCCCTGTTTTTACCAACATTTAATACCCTCTGATCTCGGGTTGATTATTGTCTTGGTCTTCGTAGCCATAGTAAAATAAATTTAAAACACACTTTTAATTAGACCTTCGTTTTTCTTATTATTTTTTCTTAATAAAAATAAGTGAACTAGCTTCAAATGGATATTCAATTTTTAGAAGTGTTTGAAATTGTGATAGAATTGTTTGGCCCTAGTACGTCTTCTTTTTTTTCTCAGCCTCTCAGATCCATCGTTGGATATAAGTCTTGTTTTTCCCCCTGTACAATTCCTCGTCCTAGGCAAATTTCTTTAAATAATCAGACCACCTCGCCTGGGTTGTGCGATGCTAATTAATTAAAATAACTAAAAAACTACTAAAAAATCTGTATCTCAACGAAGCCAGATTTTATTTTGTCAAAACTAGATAGCAACATAATATAAGACAACAGTCATATAGGTACCATTACTACGTTTTTTTCTATTTCATAATTAGTTTACCATTTCGTATGCAATTGATTCAGCGTGGTATTGATGCGCGGCCTTTTGTCAAGACGCCACTTATTTTCGTTGCACGCATGATAAATGTGGACGCAAAACGGTAAGGCGTGAAACTGGAGATTTGTGTGTGTCTCAAATCTCAAGCTGTAGATCTAACAAAGCAGGGATGAAATGGTATCAAAAAAACGTTTTTTCAATTGCTATAAAAAAGTACCTAAGTAAAAATACCTTTTCTTACAAGCAGTTTTGTATGAAAACTTTTTCTTCATTTCTTGATATGAAAACCAACATTTATCTCAAGCAGCTCATCCGTGAGAGTATTGAAGCTTTGTAAAATGTTGTTCTTTTTTGTCTACTCCCTCAGGGTTGTGTCGTAGTGTTACAAATATAATTAAGATTATCAGAACGTACCTATTGGATAATTCACAGATATAAATACCGGTCGACGATCATTCGATTGACAATATGTAGATTCGATTCGGTGAAAATTCATCCCCCGTCAGATGATTATTCTGACAGTTGTTCCCTTGGTCAATTGATACTTTTCAACTCGTTTCTGCAAATCGTATATCTACATAGTTATCAAATTGTAATTTCTTTATACTCACGTATCACCACACCTATCAATAATAAATCGTCACAACAAGAAACTGTCTAAAATCAACTGTATGAGTCGAGTCTAGGGGCCAATTATTATCGATGCAGCATAGATCTTACCGATTGGGTCATTAATTTACTTTGCACATTTTTAGGGCTTTCTATGGATGTAGCCATATGTACCTAATTGTGTTTAGGTATCTTTATAATACCTACACAAAATTTAACATCAAATAAGTTTGGCAAGAAAGGGTCTTAAAGAAGTTAAGTTTTAATGATAGTCTAATTAGATTACAAATTAAATACGACTCTGTGTTCAGTAGACGTTCGGGTATTTTTCTTCATTTTATTAGTTCAAGTAGATGTCGTGTGAGTAGGCCGCCTCTATTCAGTGATGGGGCACGTTATTTTATTATCTATATACTCTTGACACTACTAGAGTTGAGTATAATAATAATTATCTAGTACTAAATGTCAACTACATCCATATATAGATACCTATTATTGTCATAAACATCTATTGAAAAGTGATAACTGATAAGAGGAAATAAGATATAAAATACATATAACTTGCTGATGCGATAGTTTGTGAGTATCTACTAACGCCATCTATGTGTAGGTGTACAAATCACATAATAAAATTAAATTGTGGATACATTTAGTTTTTATAGCCATCCTATAGTCGACCTTTCTCGTTAGCTTATTGGTATATTATGAATAATATTCGGCTGATTACCTTGCTGAAGATACGAGTGGGGAAACCTTTATTTCAATGCGGTGCTATCAGAAAATGAAAAACGGTTGTGAAAATACCTACTGAAGAAGTGACTTAAGGCCGGTCATCATATACTGTACATCTGTTGAGAGTCTACACAAACGTTAAAACGAGAACTATGAATATAGAAAACCCACTCATTTTTTAATGGATTGGTGTAGTCGTCGCTGATATTTGAAAACACACCCGAACTTCTGGATGGGACTTCATATAGATATGGGAAACATGTTCAAATCTCTTACGTATATCCACTTTGAATTATAGTTATAGGTTCGTAAAATTGATTATCTAGTAAAGAAGTAGGTATATTATTTTTTTGCATCTTCTTTTTCCATACTTTCCTAAGTATGTGTACAATTTATCTCATTTTATCGTCACAAGTGTTTGGCAGGCAGGCATTGCCTACGGCAATAAACCCGCCATTTGTTACAATGTTTTATATCAAATAAAGATTTTATTTATTATCTTGGATTCTCTGTTGGTCCTCATACCAGTTGTCTATGTTCGAAATTTTGTTAATTCCGTACCCCATTAGTTCTTCCTCAGAAAAAACGTCCAGCCAACAACACTAACAGTTTCCTGGATCACAGACATACCAAATATGAACTGGAAAATCAATCCATTTATTTCAACTATCGACATCATTAACATTACGAATCGTGTATACACAGACCATGATCCAATTAAAATTATGTATGTAGATAATAGTATTATTGCGATTATTATTTGTGAATAATTTTACTATGCATAGTTAATACCGTAGGTATTACGATAGTTATGTACACGCGTACTTATGTACGTATTATGCCAAAGCGTTTAAAATATTGATATTTTATTCTCATATTCAGTAGTCGTCAATATTTTTTATATACATTTTTCTTGTACAACATCGTACAAGGATTTCTTACGCAGTGCTCATTGCTGAATATTTCTAACTTTTTAAGCACAGAAGTACGCATTTGAAAATCTTTCACCATTCTTATAATTGAAGAAAATTACGCTGTCACTTGACGATTAATCAGTCGTAGCATAGCCCTACATTTGATATAAACGAGAAACAAACTGTCAATGCTAAAATGCAGCGACTGACCACGACTGCCTTAGACACCTTAGACCATATTTACGAAAAGAAAGTGGCACGAGTATTATCGGGCAATATTAATTGAACCTAACATTGGTACGAATAAATTTTGTACTCTGAAATTATTTTGGCACAACAAAACTTCATAGATTTTTACGTAATCATAGTACGTAAATTGTATTAAGTAATTTAAATTCAATTTAGCTCAAGTTGATAATTGCAGGATGTAGAAGTTCCTACTATCTGTTTACGTATAGGTACTCGTATCATACGTTTGGTATACCACCCCATTATTTTCATAGTTCTACGTTATAAGAACGATTCATATTCGCATAAAGTGAGAAAAGCTAATTTAGTTGACTATAACTGTTCTAAACATCATGTTAAAATAAATCATAATTCATGTAAGTAGATAATATGGAACATGCACGTTTGAGAATGTATATTATATTGTATTTATTAAATTATGGGTAATCGCTGTGCATCTAGTATGTTCGTATCTCCGTACAATATGGAATATGGATGTATGAGTTCTGATGTAAAACTCCGCTACGAATAAATCACGTTAAAAATCTAGATCAAATGACATTATGAAGAAAAGAAAATAATAATTAAACGGAACGACATTGAATAATATAATTAATGACATTATTATGACAGAGCTGAAAAATTGTCGTTTATGATTTTGAATATATTAAATTTCAAATTATTATAATGTGTGTGTTTTAGTGTTCAAGTTGACATATTTTTTGACAACGCTATAAACATTGATGTAGTAGATCTAAGAAACGTTATTCCATAGTAAATACAGAGCATTTAATATTAGATGTAGAGAGAAATAAATTAATTAAAACGCGGATTTGTCATCGTAGATTACATATATTTTGAATTTTCAAAAAAATTCCATACTTGCCTACCAATTAACTGTTAATACTCGTATAATAAAAAAGTGTTGCCATTTAATATGAATAAAATACACAGCACTACTAATTAGTGTATGTAGTACTGCCAGCTACTGAGCTACAAAACACGTTTTCTTTGAATGACGTTCTAATGATGCAAATGTAGAAAAAAGAGCAAAACACAATTCAATAAAATCCACAATTACAATGGGTAGGTAGTTATTACTATTGTACATATCTATCCAGGTTGTAGATTGTATTTAAATTTATTCAGCTTATTTGCACAATTACATTATTTATAAGTATAAATTGCTCTCTTTAAAATTCCTATATGCTTTTAGAATATTTTAATAATCTGTAAGTATGGAAAAAAACTATAGGCAGTTAGTTACGCAATAATTTGTTAGTATAATTATTGATACAACTGAATCAATTAACAACTTTTTCTTTGCCATTAATGGGTGTTTTCACGTTTTCTTACCACTCTAGAATGTCCACTTTCCCACACACTATTTTAGACCTCATTTAGCGACGTTAGTTAAAATGGGAACCTATTCATTTTTCCTCCTGTATTTTTTCATGTTGCCCCGTCTTGTGCAGGCTGCATCCATGAGGTTACACGGACATGTTCGACCAGGTCATCATTCCATTTTAGTTGTGGTCGCCCTTTACTTCTACATGTAGCTCGAGGCCTCCAATTTAGCAGGTTCTTTGTCGCTTCTGGCCATGTGTTCTTCCCATTCCCACTTTAGGGTCGCTGTGCGATGAACAATGTCAGTGACTTGCGTCTTATTTCTTCATTTCTGACTCTATCTCTCGAGCTTATCTGTAACGTGGCTTTTTACACTACAAGTACTTTTTTTACGTTACACGAAAACGGCTTCTCTTTCACGTGCTTTGTATACTTTTTTCTTCAGGGTGATGGGTATTTCCGAGCAGCGTTTAAAACCCTATTATATTTCTAGGCCATGATAATTCCTTTAAATAATTTATTCACTCGATAATTTATCACGAATCAGCATGTTCATAAAAGGCGTAGAACAATTAAGTATTAATAATTATATTAGGAATTATATCGAGCACTCATATTAAAAGAATTATAACTAGGTAACTCATAGTGTTTTTTGCAATAATTATTGCTTAGATACACATGTCAATCAATCTATCTGCGTGTGTAATCTTAAAACATAATTAGTAAGCTTACTGTTTGATGGCTAGCTAAATCCGATTACGATTCCGCCGGTAAAAAATTGTACCAAATTGAAAATATTTTGGCCATTGCTTGATGAATACGCTTGCAATTAGAATAGTAACTTGTATGTCAATAAATAAGGGTCCTACTAAAATATCTACATTTTTTAAACCAGTAGGTATAAAAGTTTGTTATACTATTTTAGTAAGTAGATTATTCTCTAAGCAGCAAATCGCGAGCCGACCAAAAAAGAAATTGTATGGAGTTTGCCTAACATTTTGCCTAACAGCTGGGACAAATGCGTCGGACCTCGCCAAATGTATGGAAAGAGACGTTACATAGTCATCAAGGTATATCAATGGTATTCTATGACGGCTATGTATGACAGAAAAGAGGGTGTGTAATGTGTATCTAGACGTGGACCCCGATCTTTAGTTTTTATGCCAGGACTTTTTTGCACTTTACTTCGTTTCTAATACGCACGCAAAATCGCCGGAAATCTTACTATATTTTTTTGACAATCTTTAAGGTTGATATTCTAGTTTATAGTTAGCAATATTTCGCACAAGAAAGTTAATTTACGCAAATACCTATTAGTTTTTTCTTGGTTTAATAATACGTACTTATATAGCATAGTAGAGTTGTGTATTCCACGGTGTAATATAATAATATGTACGGAGGTAACCCTCCACTCTGTCGAAGGTTACAAATGTCCCCCAAGGCACCGTGTAGCGGAGGGCTTATTCTGTATCCAGAAAGAGCCACAATACTACAGAGCTTCAATAAGAATTATAAAAACGTCGTAGCTTTTGTAAGTCAAACAATAAAATCGGAAATTCAAACAGTTCGGTCCACGGTACCAAAATCATACCTAAAATATTCTCACAAAAAATAAAATTAAAACAATCTTCTCACGTCCTGTCCCTTGTGTCGTACGCAAAGGATAGAACGCCAGACTGCACTATCTTTTCACATTCCGTCACATTCATGCAATTTGTCATAAGCACTCTCCGATTGTTTTACTCGCAACGTCCATCCTTGAAGATCTGGTCGAAGTGCTAGGTCCAGGTCAGTCTCGGACGGCCACCAAAGTTAAAATATTACAAAATTAAAATTTAGTGTCAACTTATAATAACAAAGCAAAATAATTTTAAAAACCCATGTCCAAGACGGCTGTAGGTTCGCCGAAAGGTCTGGAGAAATCTTCTACTATACACGATCAAGCCCGAAAGCTCTACGCAGGTACATCGTGGACCATCGTTAAAATTTTCAATAAATGTTGAAATTATATGCTGTATCCAATGTAATTATATAATTTGATATTCTAGTAGTTGATGAACCCATCTTGAATAAAATATAAAATTTATCGATAGAAAGAATATACGGAACTTTCTAATATGTAAGTATATTAATATGTGCAATGTAAACAAACTACTGGACACTTCATTTTTCGCTGTTCATAGAAAGTACTAGATTTCAAATAAAAAAATTCAAAATGTGAGGTAAGTAATGTTTTTCAGCATCGGTTCGACTCCCCTTTGCAAAGTAACATTGTCTTGTACGAACACAACACGATCATGGAATAACAAGCCGTATATCAGCGTGTATAAGTTCTACATCCGTTTGCAACATTCACGTACTTGTTACGTTACGTTTTTCCGAGGAAAACATATCTCCTTGTTGTAAGTACAGAAACCGAAACGGCATGAATAAAGAAGGTGCACACAAGGGCTGTATTCAGGAACAAAAAAAAATCAACAAATAATGAACGTCAAAAATTTGATTTAATTAATGAAAATTGTTTTTTTTTTTGTGAAATTATGATTATTATTTCGTAAGGCTTCTGCCGCAGTTGTGCGGTAACGTCACATGATAAGAGAATTATGCTATCTGCTATATACAGGAACATGTACCCTACAGAGCAACATCCTGGCTTCCAAGCCATTCAAGGGCATTGGGTGTGGCATTGTGGATATCTGCATATGGTCCAGGAAATGCTCTCAAAGGACAGTCTTCGACAATGTGCTTGATGGATTGCACTGGCTCTCCGCAGTCACAGGCGGGAAAATCTATCTGTGGAGCATTAAATAACTTCATATTAAAACAATTTTTTTCACTCGTAACGAATGTTGTACAATATATTCCTATTGCCAATTTTAAAACACCGGACGGTTTTGAATCGAACTAAATTAATTAATGACCTCTAGATCAATATTTGACAAGATGAATGTAATAACGATGCCAAGTGACCATGTTCCAAATTAGTTCATTGCATTTTATCGCTGATTCTTGATAGGTGTAATTCTTAATATGACGTAGAACGATCATTATTCGAGCAAACGAATATTCAAAAAAGTTTTTCGTTTAATTTTCTCTTGATCATCTTGGCAGATGTACTACAACAATAGTAATAATATAGGTAGTGTGTTATATCTATTAATTGCTTGACATCTTCGAAAATACTGTTCGTTTTATCGTTTACTATTGTTCGTCGAGTCTGGATAAAATGTATTGTAACCTTCAATGTGTTCGAATGGAATGCATCTGGTGACAAGCGATACCAACATGACAAAAGATTAATGTTACATTTTTTTTGTTTGTGCAGAAAACGATTTGACTGAAACCGTCTCTGTGAAAATAATTTCGATATGCCTTTTCCATTCTCGTTGTTAGAAAGAGACGACAGACAGTTTGTTGTTAGAGTGTACAAAATGGCGGGCGGGACGTATCGATTGGAGGGAAAGTCACGGCGCCGCTTTCCTCTTCTCGCAGAGTACCCTTCAATCCCTCCTCCTTCCCCAAGTGTCCTCGCTCTCCCTACTACACATGACGCCGCCTATAATAAGAAGTTGTAGAGGCAGTATTTGTAGGAATAATGTAATAAAAGGCAAAAATAAAACCAACCACCGTCGGTAAACGTTGCGACGGCTAAGTCAACAGCGCTGTAGCGCTTTTAGAACTTCACGGATGTTGATTTCTTCATTATACCTAATACATCCACTTAATATAAAACACTCAAGCAATACAAATACCTATAGCTTAGTCCTGTAGAGCAAGAATCGTACATATATTGAAAAATAATGGCGTAATATTAAAAATAAGAAAAAATTAAGGTACTTACTTTGATTTTATGGTTTTATAAAGGCCGTCCTCAAGAGATGCCAACATGAAAATCACTATTTTTCTTTTGTGAGAACTTCAGATTTTCTCTATGCTGTAACAGTATTTACTATTATTTATAGTATGGTCAAAAGAAGCATATCACATCCCTCAAAGGGAAAAGTTAGGTTGGACATTGGGCAATGATAAATTTCGCAAGCAAGCTTGGTCGTCAGAAATTAAATTGAACGTTCTTTATATATTCAGTCGCTGGCAAATTCAATGTAGGGTTTCCTCTTCGCTTCGATTACAGCCTTCATGACACGGCTGATAGAATACCAGTGTTTAAGGCTGGAGGTCTGGGTTCGACTCCCAGCCGCAGCGTATGTATGGGGTGGAATTATTGGTGGATGTAAAGTAACCAGCCGACGATTAGTCATAGACTTGATGGTAATTCTACGAGATAACCTAGGTGAAAAAAAAAACTTTTTGTTGTGCATACCTACCTACGTAGATATTCTTCTTCGTCAGCCTACTCCCGTCCACTCCTGGACGAAGGCCTCCTCCATCTGCTTCCACGCCGCTCTATCCTGGGCTCCCTGTATCCAGTTGGTACCCACGTATTTCACCAGGTCGTCTCTCCATCGTAGAGGTGGTCTTCCTACACCCCTGGTAGTCATAATGGGTTTCCAGGTTACGTAATTTGAATCCCCGTATTAATTTTTATTAAATTTAAAAAATATATAGATAAGTACTAATTTGGTACGAATTTCCAGCATACACGGTTTAATATAGGAATGGAAAATATTTATAATCTTTACAGAATAAATCTTTAGTATGAGGCTTAGAGGTGAATTATTGCCTTCCGTTCCCAGTTCTTCAGTGATTGAAACCGTGAAAGAATTTATGAAGAACTCCGAAGGAAGAAATAGTGAGAGAGTTAAAAGGAACGTAGATTCATGGCAGAGGGGGAGAATATATCATATCGTTAAAAAAGGGTGAAAACAAAAAAATAGGGGACGAGAGAAAAATACTACTATTCTCCATACATTTTCATTATATTGCGTACCTATCAATTTTCCAAAACATTTGACTATTTTGTATTTCGGAAATATTGTTTTTTTCCTCTCTCTGGGTAATAAATTTCCTCTCACGGATCGCCCATATTCGCTTTATTTGTTTTTATCTATATCTACAAATTATTTTTATTCATTGCATGTTGTGCAATCAATTGAAATGTTTTCTATTGTATGTAGTTGCGTCACATATACCTACATAACTTCATATTATAAAAAAAATATATTTTATTGATTTTTACCGAAAAAAATGGTAGATAAGTACTATAAAATTATTAGGTAGGTATTTAGAAATCGCCTATGTGTTAAACTCGCGCATTTAATTTTTTTCAAGTAGGTATGGGCTTAGAAAAATACCATTATTTTGTATTTTACTATTTTCAAGTGGTTTATATTTTTTACAGGAAATCTGTATTTGTGACATTTCTGTTCGTTATTTACACATGCTTTCTACGTCCAGACCATATCCACCCAATATTTATTAGGTAGAGATAGGTAGTACTTAGTAGGTATCGTTTCGTTTCGTTTATATTTGATCATTTTTTTCCTTGAAAGTTGTTGCATATCATACGAGTACTAATGAGTTTATTATACATTTTTATAAATACTTGTAGGTACCTTACCTTATTAGTCAGTTTGAAGATTAATTTCTACAATTTAACTACTGCATTCGCATTAGTTAAAGATCTGTTAAATTATTAACATTCAATAAGCACTCTTCCCAAAACTATGTGTCGTAGGGTTGGTTGCACAGATAATAGCAGATAATCTGGATATGCTAATGTAATTTTCCTGCTAAGTATTAAGTGCTGAATGATATATATACGAATCAGGAGCAGAGAAAACGATGAGGGTTGCATATAAAAATGTGGCAATTTAAATACAAATACGTTTGACAGTTGTATGGTAGCACTTACTAATAATACTTTGAGTGGCATTTCATGCCAGAGCAAACGAGAGCTCATAGAGTTAGCGGGGTTGTATTATAGAAACAGAGCAGATAATAAAATTATTATTAAATACAACGTATCGAAAAGAGACAGATATTTTCCTCACAGTTCATTCAGGGAGTAGGTACTCACTCACTTCAACATGACGAAACACCCTTGTGTTAAACTCCTCTTCAGCATTACATACGCCTAGGTAAATAATATAGGTAGATACATTTCTCCTAATGCTCGCTTCTCCCCTGATACTTGGATGTATATTATTCTATAATATATCAGTTTAACTTCGCTGTGTTGATCTTATCCTAATCCAATCACAGTTTTTGTTTGATTTTATAAACATTACTTCAAACTTTCCTCTTTTTTATCCTTCCTGCGAGACCTACAAAGAAAACATATTGGTAAAAAAATAACATTATTCCAACCTTTCCCTCGAATTTGTCCTTTGAGTATTTCGCAATAAATTCTCACTACACATACGTTAATTCCACCTTCCAAAATGTGTAAGACGTAAGTACAGAATATGTTAGGAAAATCCAAATTCAAGATCATATTTATGCATACTGATTGTCGTTCGATCGACGACTTTATTACTATGTTTTTTTTTATCGTTTTTGTCGATTCTGTAGAGTAATTGAAGTTATTATTTTAAAGCACGAAATATTGTTCGCAGTTTTCTATAAGTACGTAGGTTTTAGAGTTGAACATGCTCGTTAGTATTTAATATTATTAACATAAACAGTAAATAGTAATGCTGTGTACTCACTTGCTTGAGTTATTTATTAACAAAATACTTACTTATACAAGTACAAGTCCTGGTACTTAGACCTCTACAAGAGATAGCATATTCTCAAGCCAAAGCATGTAGACGCCTTGCCAATACGATCGAATCAGTCACGATATATGGGAATGCTACATAACTTGGCAACGGTTCCCACACCGCAATATTTTCTGCTCTTTTCTTATCTCTGCGTTTAAAATGTTCAAAATAATTATTAATCATATTAGGTACGTAGTTAAAATTATCATATTATCATTATACAGGTACAGATTCATATTACATTTACAACAGTAAATTAGTGTAGTTTTGATAACTATTTAATAATAGCAACTTACCAAGATCTACATATACATTAAGTACATTGAAGAAAACATTACCGAGTTGTAGTAATAATTATGCAAACATTTCATATAAAATAATAACTTAAAAGTTACATGTAGACATATTGTAATATCAAAGTGTGATTGATATCATTGTGTTAATACCTATACCTAGTAATTATATAGAAAAAATCTAACGTACACTGACGTGAAGCGAATGTTTAAATAAACACAACAGCGATTTTCAAATCGGTCTCCACCTAGTTAGTTTAGGTTCAAAGGATTGGTTAGTTTTTAGTGAATTTGCGTTTGCCCAAAATAATTATAAGTGTTTGTTTTTTGACTTTGTCAACAGATATGGTGCAGGATATGACCTTGCAGCCAGAAGAAAGAATGCTACTAGAGAGTCCACCGCAACATTAAAAGCATGGCTGAACGAACACAAGAAGAATCCGTATCCAACGAAAGGAGAGAAGATAATGTTAGCCATCATTACAAAGATGACTCTAACGCAAGTATCCACGTGGTTCGCTAATGCTCGCAGGAGACTCAAGAAGGAGAACAAGATGACGTGGGAGCCGAAGAACAAAACTGACGATGATGACGAAGCGATGGTATCTGACGACGAAAAGGATAAAGACGACATATTAGAGGATAAAATGAAAAATCAAAAAGGTATGTAAAGTTTGAAAATAAAATAAAGAGGTATGCAAATAAAAGTATGCTAAGCGTCATGTTGTACATATTATTATTATATCATCATTATCATGTTGATATACCTACATAGTCATTACCTAGTAATATTCGTTTCAAATTATAACTTGTCAAGTATTTTGCAGCGTGTTGAATACCTAATTAATGCGTTTTTAATAACATGTTTCATATTGTATCTATGTGTAAATCGCCTTTTTTGTGTACCTACAAACTTTAACAAGGTTCTATTATGTGTAACTAATGTTGGCCCTTTTATACGTAGTCATAATACTTGATTATTTATCTTCATTCTTTTATACCTGTATTATAATATTATGTATCTATTAGCAGAGTAAGTATATTCCTTGTAGTTGATTGTTAAATTTATTCATGGTACGGTTGAAGAACTGAAATTAGTTAATGCCTCCTCTGTATAGGTACCTATGTATAATGAAAGTATTCTTGTATACGTAATAGGCTACGATGTTGGAGGGTCGGACTATGCTTACTGATAGTTCAGCAGAATACAAACATCTCATACCCTTAACCGACTACCTAAATAGCCAATCTTTTAAATCCCACTTTAGTTTTATTGGAGAATAATTCAGTAAGTGAATTATCTCTGTAAGAGAATGAAGGCGGGGAGAAAGCGAGCGTAACCGCTTTTCCTGTGTTTCTTCTATATTACGCTATAGGGATTCGGTATCCCTTTCTTTCTTTCATTGTATTTTGGTGTTTTTGTCTCGTGTTGCCCTCCTTAATATCGCTTTATTATTTGTGCAGATATACCTACTCGGTATTTCTTACGCCATTTATTATGTAGGCTGCGTGGGGTGGAAATCTGAAAAGGGAAACTGCGGCGAACGCTTCGGTATGAGCGCAGAACCCCTCAGGGCTCCACATACCTACAACATACTTCGCTACTACGCCTTCTCCTACTAATATACCTACACCTACCTACTAACCTATTACCATTATATTTCTTCCATAAGTTTACACACTACACTCACTTATTTCCTTCCCATAATATTTTATAATAAAAACACTATAGGAATACAATACATTTTGTTGGACACCAAAGTCTAGGACTCTGTGTATAAAACAATAGAGAAATTATCATGTTGTGGATATAATAAAAATATTTTTTTTTGTGTGTTCTTGTTTGTTTTCTCTTTTTTATGTTTAATAAAATAGTAATATCAGAGGTGTGCGTGTGCGGTGGGTGAGTGTGTGAGCGAGATTGAGTATGGGTGTGTGAGACGACCGGAATGAACTTATATGTTTTAATTTAACTGTGGCGCATGCTTGTGGGTGACAGCTGAATTATGAATGGACTAATTGTCTTTATCTACATGTTATTACTTATATCTAAAGTTGTTGTCTGTTTTGTGCTTTTGTTTGTAATAAAATAAAATAAAATAAAAATAATGGACTTATCATTAACAAGGATAATTTAGTTGAAACAGATTTTTCAAGGAAATTGCTCCACAGAAAACCTCGCAATTGTATATCATACTTAATGACTTAACGACAATCGAATTTAGAAGAATCAGTTTGGTATGCACAAATCACTCGCCAATCGGGTGGAATGCCTAATAAATAAAAAATAAAAAAAAAGTTAGGTATAAATACACGAAGACAAAAAATAAAATATTAACCCCATTGTGGAACACTCCGCGATTGTCTAGGACCTAGGAGAATAAAATTTATTATTTTTATTACGAGAAGTTCGGAGTATACAAACTAACAACTACATTGGTTGTTACCTACTATTACGAGTATACTGATACTATTATTCTTGCCTATTCAATTTACTCTATAGTTATTTTATCAATAAAACCATCTAGGGTAATAATATAATAGAGACAGAACTGATTGTTTTACCGAATCGCTTCTGCAAATAGGTAGCTATCTCTATGTATTTTATTAGCTATACTCTATGCCACTCCATGGTCTTGGGAATCTCCTAATTATTATACAACGTGTTTAACATGATTAAGAAACTAATTTGTCTATTAATTTTCACACTAAACTTGTCTTTAAAATAATCTGTTCTTGATTCTAGATTAATGTATCTTTACAGTTTCCCTATATGGATCTAGTTCTGTTCACGTTCACTCACAGTAAGTTTCGCTCACACTTCGTTTTCATATTACTCGTAATATACCAGTTGCAATCGTAGAGTATCAGTTATACCCCCTCGGGCAGTCACAATGGGGTAAAACTAGATTAAAACTCGTCTCATAAACAGGAGAATGCTGAACATATGTTGCTATTAAAATAGGTGTAGGAACATTGAGCGAGAGAGCTGTTGATAGGTAACCTCGTAGTTATATAATTGTAAAGTTTCATTATTTTGTTGCGTTCCTATCTGAAATATAAACGATTTGAAACATAAAAGTGAGAAAGTAAAGTACATTATTTTCTCTTTACCGCGCGTACGTTTTAACTTCTGTGGGCTGTGGTTCGAATTTTCGCAACTTTTTGGTGTTAGGGGTGAAAGCTCTTAATATTGACGTGTCCCACACCACGGTGAAGTGAAAGAATGAAATAATAGGGAGAGGAGAGTAGTATAGATTTGAGCTGGGAAAAGTCTCCGTCCAGATGGGGGAAAGGTATAAATGAAATCTGCCAAAATACTCTCTAGTATATTATAGTAACATACGCCCCAACGGCTGCTTTTAGCTCAATACGACCTTTTAAATAAGTGCGGGCAAATAGTAAAAATAATATATGGGGTACAGCGAAGGTGATTGAATAAGGATATTTTATAATATAACCACTTACTTCACAAAAAAAAATACTTCTCAGTGCATACATAAACTAATACGAAATATCAACATCTCAATGATATTTTCTTTCACGTAGTTATTGAATTGATATAGGAATAACTTCTTCTGATTTTCACGCCTTTTCTTAGGATTTACTCAATTAAAATGAAAAACGCTCCTCTGTAGTATTTATGCGGCTGACATTATTTTTAATATTACAAGCCGAGGACAATTTTTTTTACTGCAAAGTATTATTCATCTAAAATATTAGATTTGTTTGCAGATTAAGAACAGTATGATAACTATTAATACCACTATGTATATTGTTTATTACTAAATCCCTTTCAATGTCGCATTACTTACGATATTAATAGTTCCTTAATAGAGAATTGAATAGAAGAACTTGCACGGTTTCCCCTATCTTCAACTTTATTGCATAACCATTCACTATTGAATCAACTCCCCACATATAATATTGAGTGTCGCACTTGGCACTTATAATACGTATAAGATATTGTGAGAAAATAAATATGAAACGGAATAAAAAGAACTGTCACACCTAGAAATCACAATCCATAAGAATATCAAGGAACAGTGAAAAATAGCATGAAAATCTCAGATATTGGCTACATGTTCTTGAAAGCTTTCGCAGCGTAAAAGAATCTATCGGGCACGTGTTTTTTTTTACAATTTTTCACATTGGTGTTAATTTCTTCGAAATGATTCGAGCTTATTGATCTTTAAGATTCGTTTAGCTGGAAGAATATACTGTATATTTTGTTACTACTCGTATACAGAAATACATCTTACTTTTCATAAGAGGGCACAGAGGCCACACTTTATACGTGTAAGGTGCGGTACATTAATCAAATTGTAGACTTTGTAGATCAATCTTCAAGATTTTGTGACACAGTGTTGCAAATATCCGTATTATATCTTCTACACCCAAGCTTTAGCGACAATATTATTATTTCACTCTAGTCTTTACTATTAAAGTGTGATTAAAAGGAGTGCGAACGCTAAAACATCTTAATCAAAGATTCTCGCAGAAGTGTGACAAATGATATGAACGTGATAACAGCCAAATAGGTAACTATGTAATGCTAGAAGTGTGTGGCGCTTTGTCCACTCTGCCTCAATCGGGGAGACGGTGTGATGGGACAAGTAAAAAGATTTATAAAAATATGATCACTTGTTTGTTGTTATTTTATTGAAAAATACTAGTGTTTTCTTAGTTTCGTCCATATTATTTATTCAATACAGCTCCTACTAGTAGATATATCGAACTCAACGTGATTGTAGGTTTGTGTGAAATATGGAACATGGTCCCTTGTGCGTATTTTGGGTGGAAAAAATGTATTATACAACGCTGTACACATATATGTAGTAGACAGAAGCTTTTATTCCGTTCAGTCACATAAATTCTTCACGTTTATTCGATGTGATGTATGAGCAAAATAATAATACTATACGGAATGAATTTTTATATTCTAGGAAAAAAAAATGTATTGAATTTTTATAAAAAAAAACCAACGTAGGTGAGTACGTACTGCTTTTTGCTTTGTCTCGTAACAGTTACCAATGAAGGTTGCTTTCAAATAAATAAATAAATAAATAAATAACGAATTGAGCACATTTCTTGTGACAATTCAGAAAAATTGCAAGACATGAAATTACACGCGAGTTTCATTATTGAATTTGATATCATTATCATAGAAACATTATACGATAAATGAAAAAAAAATCAGACTATCAAATGAATAGGGGTTGACGAGTACGGTCCACTGTGGCAAACAGTAGGAATAGTGAAATGAAAACAAAACCATTAGACATCACCGTGGGATCCACTGGGTTGTAGAATTGGTCCCGATTCTTTTTACACATTTTTTTGGAAGTACTGTTGTTAGTAAAATATCCATAAAACGCTTTTCATAAATTCATGAGATTCGCCACGCAAACTGGATGTCCTATAAATGCTTGAGCAAAAGGAATGATATTATTCGTTTACACATTATTGGGTTTGGGATATACAGTGATGGTATGGTAAAAGTACTAGGCAAAAACTTGCGACTGAGAAATAGCTCAATTATGAAGTTAAGTGTAAGTATTAGTTTCATTAAAAATTAAAATTTTGAAAACATGACGTCAAAGTTTTGAAACTTGTGAAGATTACTGATGCGAAATAAAAAGCTCGATTTATCAGTAGTAAACATTTAATGCACGCAAATTTATTTTTTCATTACGCTATTGCAAAAATAATCTTAGATTAGCTACCCCTAGAATGCTTACAGTAAATATTCCTATAATCATCTTAATAAGTCTTCTTTCAGAAAATAAACGTAAAATTATGTAAAATTTTGGTGTGTTATTCGGTCAAACGCTGCACCAAATTACGTACACTTAATATACATACATAAACAACCCACAGCGTTTTAGTAAGGGATCTGTTATAAGATTGTATAATAAAAACATCATATTAAATTGAATTAAAATTACTGATAGTAAACCAAATTCGATAGTTTCAACACAACTGATCTTCAACAACTACACTTTCAAAATAGCTCAAATCCTATGCATAGCCATTACCCAATGATCTAAATCATAATTTTGTGCTAGTCCTTCATTTCAGAGGATCGCAATCTCCGGTGTGTAGGTATTCCTGTTTTCTCGTCGGTATTACTCCTGTTGAAAGTTGGCAATCATTATTTGCAACTTTTTCAAGTCACTCAGTAGTCAGTAGGTATGTGATTTACGAAAAACAATAATTTGCACTTTTGTACGATCTCACCCGAAACACACGCTAGTCTAAATTGTTGGTACTTTGTAATGAGCTTCTTGATCATTTAAGAGTGCTCATCAGGGTTGCTACTTTTGCAACGTGTATTACAAACCACTCTCTGAGATAGATTCGTGAACCTTGATCCTCATTTCGCCCTATCCCACATTGACCCCATTTCGTTTTTTTTTCAAGCTGTATATTTTGTATTTTTTATGCTCTATTTCAATTTTCAAAATTATTTCGTAAGCGTGCATTCATATTTATTACGATGTTGTTCATGATAATAACAATAATAATTTTCATCTTTATTAAATGGAAACGACCCTAAAACACGAGTAAACTGCCCGAAGCGTTACTGGGTAGGCACATTGTACATTTTAGTAGTGACTGAAATAAGGTACATCGGAGTTAGAAAGTGCCCAGATAAAAATCTGAGTTTAATAATTTAATGTACTAGGGTAATGTACCAAACTAGGGATGATACTCGATTCAAAACGTCGATGAAAAATAATATTTTCGATGATTTTTAATGTAACTGAGTTCTGGAAAATTAAATGCAAAAATTTGTGACCTCTCGTATTGTGTCGCTCTAAATGGATTTCAGAAGAGCGAATAATTCGTGATTACTAGGGTGCTTCTTAAATCAAAATTTCAAAATGTTAACGGGACACCCTGTTATTCTGTTCTCCTATGTTAAAAATGAAACTACAATCTTTTTCAGAATTTTTAAACATGGTTTAGGGGTTTAGTGATTATCCTCCTACAGCAATGTATTTTTTGAGTTAAGTTGAATTTTAGAATTCAATAAATTGGTATTTTTCTATAAACCTGTTCAATTTACCAACGTGTGGATTTACATAGTTGTGTTGATATTCCAAATTTTCCATTTCAACAGTAATTCAAGTTGATTCAAGTAATCTGAAATACGTAATGTCAATGTAATATATTAAGGTTTCGCATCTCTCTGCAAGGGTCCAGGATGCGATGATTTTGGTAATGAATGAGAATAATTTGGCGGATAAGTATCTTAATTCACCCCTCTGATCTTTGTTAGAAGCCAAACGGGGGGTGGGTGCGAATTCCTGGCGTGAATTTCATTATTACAACCCCTCCAAAATAGAATTTGATGGACCACGTCTGCCTCAGATGCCTCAAAATGCATTATACCCGGCCGCGAGGGTAGAATTATGTGATAAATAATATTATTAGGCGTCGTATTTTGACTTTGTACACATTACTCTTTTTACTGCTGATTATATGGGTAAGTAGGTACTTAATAGAACGTGTACCTATGTACATTAATACTTAAAATAATACTTTAAAAGATGCATTAACTTCATACTTTTAAACTACATTTGACATAGGCATACGTAAATCGTTATAGGCAAAATCGAAAAAGAATTCGATTAGTTACAAGCATAGAAAAATTAGCGGAGAAGGTGTTAGGTAAAGGCAATGTGCTTCTAATTTCTAATGGACACAAACCCTTCTTATTTAAAAATCAACAATACATTATTCATTAGTAATAACACTCATCAATTGACATGTTTACTTAAACACATCTCCATACTAAACAATAAGTACGGCTCTTGATGTACATACATACCTATGATAAATGGATGTGAAACTGCGAAGGGGTGGTTGGCCAAATAACAATAGTATAGAATTGTCCTAAGCGACATTCCCTCATTCCTAATCGTATGAATGTCTCGCTAATGGATCATTTGAGGCTTACTATATTTTCATTATTAGATTTACCTGATATCCCTTCAGTAAACTCTAGAGCTTCTAACATAAGGATTGAATTATTGCGGTGTTTCGCATACAAACTCTACACTGGGTTCATATTATTATTATAGAGGCATGTAAATAATTGATAAAGTATCCCCTCATTCGATTTTATCACCCATGTGTTAAATTGAAAAGTATTTAAGTATCTGGGGGATAAGCTGCACTTTATTTTATTTTCTCTCACACTCTCAACATGAAGATCTAATGAAGTATGTGAATCTCAGGGTACTGGACCTGTGACAATCAAACACAATAACAGCTATGGGTAAACCTAACAGGAACCTCTGAAATTTCATTGCTTATATCGTACACTAAATTTAGTGTTTAGAAATAATATTAATACTGATTCTGATGACAGAATAACAAAGAGAACCCCCTGAATTGAACTCAGCCAATATTGAGGGAATCGTCTTGAAACTGAAGACAGTGACAGATGAAAGTATGGACTACAAATCGCCTGTTTTAGAATTACAGGATTTGGAAATATTCTTTGAATAAAAAAATATTCCTAAAGTACCCCTAAAATTTACGGGATCTGAAGATTTTCCGTTCAGTTTTTTAGATACAAAAGTATAATTTAGCCAAAATACTGGTAATTATAATCTTAACAAATCGGCTGTTTCAGATTTTTGAATTTGTTCCCAGGTTATTTTTAAAAAGGTATAATTCACTTTGTCGCTTACATTATAGTTTGAAATATGGTCACTGTTTGAGATCTATACAGACTTGAATGTGTTGAGTCTGAGCGATTGATTTAAGACAAGCAACAGTAACAAAATTATGAGAATCTAAAGACTTGAATTACTGCAGTTGCTGTAAGGGATGCAATGTAAAACAATATTACATTGATGAGTAGATTTCAAATATGTACGAAAGTGAAAATACATATAATAGGAAACACATGTTCATGATAATTATTCAGGGATACAATTGACGTAATGCTAAGTACAAATAATATACTACATAAATCAAAAAAATGTATTGCGTTAATGATAAAATTATGTAAAAACTTTAACGCACAATGAAATATAGATCGGATGTCAGGAAACATTTTTACTATAAAATTCAAATGAGGCAATCGAAACGTCAGTTTACATTATTTTATTATCAAATATAACCAATATGCTCAGTCCTTTTGCAGCACGAAGTCGGCAAAATTAATAACAGATGGGACTCTATGCAGTATGATACCTTAGGGTGGGATGTTTCAGAATATCAGGCGTCCCCCCCGCCACACCTGACGCGTCACCCCCCTGGCCCCCCGAATAGGTCCCCCTACGTGGTTTTCATCTATTTATCAAAAAATTGTAACAGATAGAAGGAAAATGTTAAGGACAAAAATAGTCCTTAATAAATTCTCTACAAAATAGGTAAAGCACATTTTTTGATAGGACTAGTAATTTACCCGCAATAGCCGGTGAAAGTATCGTAATTTTTTAATAAGAACCAAATTTTTTTTATTTTACTCAAATTGCTGAAAATTCATAAGAGCTACAAGAAAATGGTCAAAGAATGAATTAATTGCTATAGTTTTAGCTATAAAATGAGCTATTATTTATTTTTGCACGGCTCATAGTTTTTGAGTTATAACATAAAATTCCAATGACAGAAGTCTTAAAAATGGAACTTTTCATACAATTTGTATTGAAATGCTGTGATATTAAAATTTAGGTTACGCCTGTTTTTCACAAGTATGTGAAAGATAAAAAATGTATTGGAGTATGACTGGATTTTGTAAGTATTTTAAGGTATAATTCTTTAGAAGTTCAATACACTTT
This sequence comes from Ceraclea dissimilis, assembly GCA_963576895.1. Classification (NCBI taxonomy): domain Eukaryota; kingdom Metazoa; phylum Arthropoda; class Insecta; order Trichoptera; family Leptoceridae; genus Ceraclea; species Ceraclea dissimilis. The sequence goes on from OY756368.1 coordinate 12,869,021, forward strand.
TGCCAGCCATATTTCAAAGCCGTATCCCAGTTTTGCAGAAGGATTCGTCAAGATCATTAAAGAAGAAAATTTAGTGTATGTCTGTGTAAGATACGAGGTTCGGCTGAACACTTCGTAGCCCTGAGAAAAAAATGTACAGACCAGTTTAAGTTCATTATTGATATAGATAATTTAAACTTCATTAGGGCTATTTACAAAATTTGAGATCGATAGGACGACGCTGGCACTCTTGGCACCATTTTTATTTCAACGTGTTTGACATTTTTGTGAAAATGTGAAATTGTCAGCTGCGATCCGTGATAAAATATTATTTTATCTAAGGTCATAGACCGACACGAACCATAAAAGAAATATCGGGTTCATTAATGGAGTCTGTTCCATCATATGCCATGATTAGAAAGTAAGTGCCAGATTTTGAATGGGCACAGCAAGGTGTCAAACACAACCCTTGAAGCGGAAAGCAATAAAATGCAGTAGTTCTGGAGAACGTCGATAAAGACATGGATTAATTTTTCAAAGATCGCGGAATTATTAGTTAGGTGATAGCAGAGATTCCAGTGATCTGATTTTAATCAGTAGTGTTCATCTTAACTTCAGAACAGGACTTGTACAAACCCTCGAATCGCCGGGTGCCAATGCTTTTGACCCATATCCTAACCTTGAGGAATCCTTCTGGAAAACTGGGATAATGGCTTTGAAACATGACTGGCAAAAGTGCATTCAACTTCGAAAGGATTATATCTTGAAATACTAAAAAGACCCAATCATACTCCAATACATTTTTTATCTTTCACATGCTTGTGAAAAACAGGCTTAACCTAAATTTTAATATCACAGCATTTCAATACAAATTGTATGAAAAGTTCCATTTTTAAGACTTCTGTCATTGGAATTTTATGTTATAACTCAAAAACTATGAGCCGTGCAAAAATAAATAATAGCTCATTTTATAGCTAAAACTATAGCAATTAATTCATTCTTTGACCATTTTCTTGTAGCTCTTATGAATTTTCAGCAATTTGAGTAAAATAAAAAAAATTTGGTTCTTATTAAAAAATTACGATACTTTCACCGGCTATTGCGGGTAAATTACTAGTCCTATCAAAAAATGTGCTTTACCTATTTTGTAGAGAATTTATTAAGGACTATTTTTGTCCTTAACATTTTCCTTCTATCTGTTACAGTTTTTTGATAAATAGAGGAAAACCACGTAGGGGGACCTATTCGGGGGGCCAGGGGGGTGACGCGTCAGGTGTGGCGGGGGGGACGCCTGATATTCTGAAACACCTCACCCTAAGGTATCATACTGCATAGAGTCCCATCTGTTATTAATTTTGCCAACTTCCCCATACATTGATTTCCTAAAGTGACTGAACATGTTTGATAAATGTATTAATATACCAGGTAGAACGTCCTACTAGAATTTCTATATTTATTTTTATTTAATACAACGTGTGAAATGACTATTATTGAAAAACATAATATTATTATAGGAACTAAGAAGCAGAAATATTTGGGAATATTTTTAAGGAAGATTGTGAAGTGAATTGCTGATTTTTTATATAGAAGTGAATATCAATAATGATTTGGATATTTATTGAAAAAAGTAAATGCGATCATTTTATAATAGCGTGAGAGTTGTCCAAGTAGAAATTGTATGAGAAATTGCACTTATTCCTCTTTGCTTACGGAACAGGGGTGATTGTATAGGATACATTATAATAGGAGACATAATATATAGTTTTATATTACATAGAAGAATCTGATTTTAATTGAGCAAAATATTAGTAAATTTCTGAAGTTGATTGACTGGGAATATTTTTTTTCTATTTTTTTTAAATGTGTGTTGAAAGTATAGATTTTCTTGAATGAAATATACCTGTAGTAATACATAATATTGTCGGTAATTCAACATTTTAGGTAATATTTGAAATTTGGTGGGTATAGGTTCAAATATAGGTACATATATGTAAGTATAGTCGTGTTATGGATACGTATAAAAGTATTCGACTAATATTTCTTCTATTATTTTTATATTATTATGATTGTACGTATCTTCTAAAATATAAATTTATTAGTGGGCACATGTTCATACCCCGCTGTGTATTACCAAATGTGTTTCATATGTCTGAATTGTTCGTGCCATTCATCAATATCTACGGGGAACACGCTTATATTTTCTTATAATATTTGTTTAAGATGTTTCGGTAAACCATTAATAATAAATATGTAATAATACCATATTTTTTATATCAAAAGAATGTGTTATACCTACATAAATACATTGGTATTTAATATTAGTAGAGAAGAGTACACATAGTACTCTAGTCTCCTCATCTGCTGAACTATATACCATACTATTCTAAACAAAATTATTTTCAATCCAAAAGTTTTTCAAATAGATGTGTTTATGGATTATTTTGTATCAAATGTAGTCTTTCCCTTTGCAATAATTTTCAAGTTCTTGATGACATGAATGTGTAGAGATGTAAAAGAGCCAGCCGGTATAATAGAACCATGCGAATTGTACTATGCATAATAATGTAAGCGAGTTTGTACCTAATGTTGTGTAGTGCTCTGTACATAGATAGTTGTTTAGGTATATTGTGACTTATTGCTATTGTCAATGCAGATTCAATGCATCATGTGAAATCAGAGCACCATCAACAACATCACGGCAAACCTCTTGATGACGATGATGACCTTACAGATGACGAGCGCAAATCCGAGGACATGATCGGACATCATGGAGGGCACGGCATGGGGCATGGTCACCATGGCATGCACATGATGGGGGGAGAGTGCGGCGTCCCTATTCCAGCAACCAAGCCCAAGATATGGTCTTTAGCAGATACGGCTGCCTGCAAGACACCACCACCTCCCGTCCCGCAGGGCTGGGCACCTTCCCACTACCCTGGTAACTTCGCACCTCCTCAAGGGTACGGGTATGGACGGCATCCGACGCAACACCAACAGCAGTCGGGAAACGGGCAGCAGTCCTGCGCGCTCCCAGCGGGGTTCCCGGAGGTCCAGACGGATACTCCGCCACAGACGCCACCCAGTATGAAGCTGCCGGGTGCAGCTCTTCACTGCGTAGGTGGCACTAGCGCGCAGGGCTCCTCCTACCCCTCACCCCCGCCCCATAGACATCACAGAGAGGACTACCATCCTGACATGGCTGCCTTCAAGCCCTTCTATAAAAGGTTGGTTCAACTCACATTGATGCACCTATTTTAACCTATATGTGCCTAGCCTTCTGCTAATTATCAACTCATTGGATTTCGTGATTTTTTTTGTGTAAATACTAGTAGCACACCGTGGCATTTCCCTAACAACATGTTGCTAATGTATTTTCTTTTAATTTCTAGCTCACAACACCTGAATAGCGGTTTTGTGTCGCCTGTTTGAAGACGATCTTTCTTAAACGAGGTGAGTTAAAATTTACAATTCCTCAAACACTTTATTAGATCCGTCGATTTACTCGAGTATGAAAATCTGCATGAATGTAATGGAAATACTTAGTGTCTGTAAGGATAGGGCGCTCTAGTAAGGGGGATAGATACGACTAGATATTTAGAATAAAAGATTCATAGAACTTTTGATCCATCCTTCATTACTTTATAGAATATATGATGAACCGCTCCTTAAGGCTAATAATTTCCGCCTTGTATATTTTTTGGACGGCTATTTTTAATCTGTCATCGCTTAACAAGTTGATATCTTGTATATAATATTTTTTATTCACAAATTTCCTTCAATGAATCAACTAATAAGGGATATGTTTTATTATTATTATCATCATGTAGATTTAATATAATGTTGGTATATTATAAAGAGAGGAATAAAAAAAAACACATCAGGTGACATTTGATCGAGAGTGTGACGTTTGATAATGAATCAGTTCGCGCTGTGTTGACGTATCTCATTAAATTGTATGCAAGCCGGTTTTTGAGAGGATGAAGTCTAAAAAATATAAAAATAAGAAAAAAAAAAGAAAATATATCTACATATGTACTTAATAAAATAAAATATAAACAATATCAACGCTGTTGTAGGCCAGGATCGAAGTTATTGTTTCCTGTTATATGCCTTTAAGACGAACTACATACATGACCCGGTAACAGATGACGAACATGGAATATTTTTAAAACCGATCGATGGTCAAATGTAGAGACTCGAAACACCTTCCATTATTATATTCATATTTCGAAAGATTCTTAACATGCTTTTAGAAAGTTTACGAAAACTTTTTTAAATCATGAATTCAGCGCTTTAGATTTGATCTAGTTATTAAAATGTCGTAGTAGATATCGGTCAATACTAATGAGAGTAATAGTTAATACTTCCATGTTTGTTTTACTACTCGAATTAGGGAAGAAAGAACTTGAAACATTATCTTTAAGTGATTTGTCCTCTTTCTGAGACACCAAAGCATTCTGGCAACAATCTATTAAAGCACAAGTTCCATTTTTTCTGCTTCTAATGGTTTAACTCCTTATAATTTATATCACCTGCAGTTTCAGACATAACAACTCAAGAAGTTTGCTTATCCTTTATAGAATAGTCAAACACATCAATCAACGAAACATATTAAATCAAACATTATACAAGCATAGTAGATAAAGCATTCGCTAGAGACATGTGTGGTGCACTAAAGAAAGGTTAATTTATTACGAATCAGAATTCATTGCTATATTCAGGCGTGACAGACAGTAAAATCAATAAAATATATACATAGAGGGATAATACCTAATAAAGGTGCCTTGGTAGGTATATCCTGAACCAAAAATGGTGTCAGAATTTAATACGATCGTCGGGTCCAAGTTAAAGATCACGAGGAAGATAAGAAAAAACCTGCTGTGGTAGGTTCAATCATTATGTGATGTTAGACACTTGGATCGTAAAATATAATATGGTCAACTACTAACTAAACACACCAATAAGGGTGTACGGTAAGTTCGTCTAAAATCAATTCGTCTAAATTCAATTCGTCTAAAATCAATTTGCCTAACGATGAATTCGTCGATTTTAGACGAATTGATTTTAGACGAATTGATAATTAGACGAATTGATAATTAGACGAATTTATTTTAGACCAATTGTTTTTAGAAGAATTGATTTTAGACGAATTGATTTTAGACGAACTTACCGGACACTCCAATAAGTATTTGTCTGGTGTATCCCAAATTATACTCATAATATTGTCAGCGAAAGATTGTGATAAGAGATATAGAGTAAAATAGTTAGAAGATATCAGATATGAAGTTGTGGACAATGTGAAACTTTGAAGGCAGAAGCCTCAAGAAAGTATAATATTGCAACTTTAAGCGGTTGACTCGGTTGTAGGAAAATAAGGAAGAGTATTGTACTAGATTGCAAAGTGCCTATGATAAGATGCTGGTAGGTGGAAGTTAAATTGTGCTGTGGTGTATTGTTGAAACGTAAAACAGGTAGCTTTTTCATATTTTTTATAATTTAATATTCAACATGATACAAAAACACTGAAAACTATGCACACAGATATAATACAATTTTGCTGACCCACATAAGTACTAATATTTTTCTAAACATCTCAGTTGTTATCAGGGGCGAAGGGTGGATTTCTACAGAAGGGAAGCCGGGCTAACATTTCTTATGGGATTACGCCAGATTAGACACTATTATACCTATATTTTTTTCCAAAAGGCAACTCGATGGGAATCGTGTTCTTAAGTAGTTTCCCGCCTGGTGGTTATATTTCAGAGCAAAGACCTGAAGAAAATTTCCAATAAATAAATTTCCTCGTAATTAAACGGGGTTCATTCATTAACCATTAGGATTTTTTTCTGCCGACCGGAGTTACACTCCTGTAAATCATTTTTCCGAGGATTCGACAATTTTTTGAGGACAGCACATATTCGAACAATAAACATCGCGATACGATTTCTCCCAACTAATCCGATGTGTCATTTTATATTATGGTGTGCCCACTTTTATTGAATCATTATTCGTATAAACTTTAATATAATATATTAAGTGACCACATCTAAAACTGATAAGCTTTTGAATCCTTGTTAAATAATAGTAATACGTTTTATATTAAAAAAAAAAAACTCAACACAGAGTGAGGCTTTTATCTTTGTGGAAAAATTTAAAATCACCGGATGCGTGGTGACTATACATACATTAGGTAGGTATACATCCATATATAAATACTACATATCACTTCATATGTAGTATACAACATAGTATGGTCATTGAGAAACTAGTTTTTGATATCAAAAATTGTTTCATTAATAAAATAAAAAGAGTAGGTGCTACACAACATTGTAGGCCCATTCATAAGTTAGTTTCATTCAGAATTCTCAAATGCTCGTCCGATTCAGGATGTTTGATAAAATCCCTGATAGTTCGGCCCAACTAGTTATGTAAGTACGTACGTATAATATGTCAATGAATCGTATAGTATCTTAGTAGCTGGAGAGTTTACAATGATTTACATCGTCTATCTATATTTTAAATTACTAATTATTAGTTTTTTCAAGTATTGTTATCTTTTATTTATTATGGGATTTTTTCTCAAATTGTTTTATTATTTAGATTTTTATGAATGACATCATAGTGTCTGATACGTTATGAGAATAAATTTTAAGTAGAAGATATTTACACCGTGACGTATACAATATTATTATCTAAATATTATTTGACAGCTTTTTTGTCAAAGGTATATTTTAATTAAACGACCACATTGGTCATAATTCGTCTTCGATTTTCTCACATTTTACAAACTCTTATCTCAAAACATTCGTACAATATTACGTATGTAATAAAAACTAATTCCTTATTAACAGACTTTATCGTGCAAATAACCATTCCACGCCGTACAATAATATATTAAAATTTACAGAGAAAATGAACTTATATTCATTTTATTGTATAGGTTTTTTTTGACTACTGTAGATATATTCATTTTATTTTCACTCAAGTCACTTGGTGACTTTGTCTCCTGATTGTCATCTTCCATCTGGTTCTAGTTCTACAACTCTCATACTTTTTAGCTCAATTCATGGTCTTCATTCTCCTACTCAATCTACCGTCATCATTGGCCAGTTCATCGTCACAGGAGAATTTGAATTCTTCAAATCAATGACAACTTTCTCGAGCCCCACTTCAAAAAGTAATGATGAAAATTTCCCCATACCCTAACCTTCCTTGCTTCTGCCATTACCTTAGATACAAGCGAACCGTGTTTTAGGAGGCAAATTACAAAATTATTACTTGATGAAAAAAACTTTTGTGCATACTTTTTCAATAGAAAACAATTGTTTCACAAACATCTTGTGTACGCTACAGGTTCACAAGTTTTATTTCATAATATAGATAATACGTACAAAACCTATATATTTTATTGTCTCTCGAATACGAGAGAGAACCTAAAAGGGATGCTATTATTTCGAATCTAAACCTTACCATATTATTATTATGTTTATTTACATTTTGAAAAACCTGTTTTAATGCTGTGTTTGATTCTGAAGGTGTGAAGAAAACAAAATTCGATAAAAAGAGGATATCGTAAAATGGAGCGAGAGCCGTATATTCTGTTTATACTATTTCATTTTATACAGATAAATATCGAGTGTGAAAAATGCGTTGTCTTTCATTTCTAACACAATATCGTTAAATAAAACTTAAGCTCGATTCGAAAGGACACTCCATCACCACCTTTAGGAGCAAGCTGAAAACTGCTCACCCGCACCCTTGGGATGAAGGACAAATCATCCCACTTTGTTTAATCTTCTCCTTCATGAAATTTTAGTAGAATACTTACTTACTGCTAGCCACTTGCGTTCCACTGCTGGATATAGGCCTCTTCTAAACTCTTCCACTGTCTTCTATCTAGGGCTATCTGCTGCCATCTACGACCCGTAAGCTGGACAATGTCATTTGTCCACTACTAGAATAGAATACTACTTACTGGAATATCTTATCAATAAATAAAAGAAAACAAATAGGTGCATTTGTCCACTACTAGAATAGAATACTACTTACTGGAATATCTTATCAATAACTAAAAGAAAACAAATAGGTGCCTACGAATGGCATTAAATTAAATTAGGTAGTTAAAAATTAAGGTGATCAGTATGATTTTTATTCTTCAACATTCAATATATCCTCCGTGCTGAGTATTTTCTGGGAAACCAGGTCCAGCTTATCGAACCTATTGGTTAATTAGCAAAATTAATGAAGCACTCAGAATAATTCTGAGATTCTCTTTCCTCAATAAGATATTCAACAGAAAACAATTATTAATACACATAAATAATGCTAGATTCACTGATATTCTCGATCGAATACATAAATAAAATATTTATTGGACAATCCCAAATGGCGGGTTTATTGTCGTAGGATACTCGAAAAAGTTGTGAATGACTTTGTTAATAAAATATTTCATTGAAAGTATTGTCACCCTCTGCGATCGCATCTCCATTCTCCATTTATTTGTCACTGTCCCAGAGGTGAGAGGGTCGCCAGTTTTCATCGAGTTTAAAAAATAAACAAGTTTCTTAAAGTTCGGCGTAAGGACGCTCTAACCAAAAACAGAGGAATAGGCATGACATAAAATAACCAATAATGTATATCTATAAAATGTAGGTACGTAATATACTTTTGTTGTTATTATTAGTCTTTTTGACTAAGGTTTTTGATTCCACCTATTCGAATGTTTCCTTTTCAATAAAACCTCATGCATATTCTGATGGTTCGTTCAGACTGATGCGTTAGTATGGACTGGCTGATCAATCCAGTACGTACACAAATTAATACCAAACTTATAATTTTATCTACGAGTATTTATCCCCTTACGCAACGTTCCTTAAGTAGCGAAGAAAATAGGACTCCAAACTGAGATATACGTTTATGCAAGTCCTTATGAAAACTTGGCGATACTCTTATTATATCCTAATTATGAAAATATGTGGAGATTAAAACGTGAAAGTTCTCTACTCTTTGAATTTTTATATTCATTGATTTTGAATCCTGATTCTTAGGCGTTTTTTTAGAGAACCCAAAATAAAATATCTAGATAATATACACTTGTAAAACATTTTCAGATGATTTTAATTTCTTTGTTAATTCTCTAAAATAATGTTGAAACCTATTAAAAATTCTAGATGTATTACATATGCGTATGGGAACTATACGCTTCCATTCATGTTCTCTCACAATTCTTGTGAAACGAGGCCTACCTTTTGTTAATGGAATTATTTCTCGTTTCTCGGAATCACATATCGACATTTTTCTGAGATTCGTGAATACTTTTCCAAGAATTCGAGTGTGGAACTGATACATTCATAAAATATCACTACCGACTAGAACGACTCGTTTTTTTTTGTATTTCAGAGTATCTAAACGAATCCCTTAATTAATACTTACGAACTTACTTATTTCACTATTTTAATACAGACTTGTTAAGGCTCCTTATGATAACAGAAAAGGAGTAGGTACTTATAGATATTTTGAAACTAAACAGAATTGGTGAACTATGCTAGGCCACGAAACTTTTTTTAACAAAAATAAATGTGTTTTAATTTTATTTTACATGCTTTGAAATAATTGAATAGGGATCGTCTTATTTTAATTAGTACACACTACGCACTTAGTTAGTTACTGGACTTATGTAGTTAATACTTGAATGAAAGAGTCCTTTATTACAGAACGACTTCTGGTTCAAACGACTATGTATTAGAGTCACAATATTTTTAATTACTTCTTATTTACTCGTAGATACTGTAGGTGCGTCTTTATATAAGATTTTAATATTATCGCCAATATCTCTAACTAGGTAGGCAGGTACTTGGAAGGAAGTAAGTGATCGCATGATAGTTATTAATATTATCTGACTTGAATGGTGCTATTACGTTGTTGATAGAATAAAACTCTCCACGCTTCAGTATTACTTGATTTACATCTATCCTAAGGTGTAAATTACATGTACATAATAATTTATGAATAAAAAAACACAACGACCATAATAATAATATACCTAGTCACCGTTGTCCAATTTAAATTTTTATAAATACGGTAGGATACCGACGGAGGTCAAATTACCCGAAGATTTGTTAAAGAGATCGTTGTGTTCGGACACGAGACCAGATGGAGATATAAGAAGGACTCCAGCTGGTTGTTTACACTGACATTGGATATTATATTATAGCTTCAATATAAGCCTTTTTCTCATTACAAACTGTTATATTGCTTACAGTGATTAGGTAAAATAAAACATCACTTGAAGTTTATTTCTTATATTATTTTTACGGCCCCAAGGCCTTTGGAAAGTTTATAATATTATTAAAATTTTAAAGTATCAATACAATATTTTATTAGAGGTTTTTTCAAGTGCCAACTGATGAGAATATGTATTTGTAATGAAAGTTTTCCTAGTTGAATTTTTAATGTGGTGATGGTGTAGTGTTGAGTAAGATGTGGCTGTGATCAATAGTGTATGTGTACTCAGTAGTCAAGGTGTAATACGTTAGAACTGAACAAGAACAAGCTGTAACATGTAACAAATAATTACAATATGTAATGTAGATCTTACACAAAGTGTTTTCATCAAATCACTTGAAGTGATTAGAGAGTCGGTACTGACAAGAGTTGAAAACGAATGTTGTAACTAGAATGAATGTGAAGAAGTTGAGATGGTTGAGACGTGTTTAGAGGACGAATGATAAAAGGATAACAAAGAAAATATGCTTGGGGGCAAGAAGAGCAGTAAGCAAGCGCAGCCGTCAAAGAAACACTTAGCTCAACCATGTCAGCAAATGTAGGCGTAACATATGACGAATTGCACGAATGTAACGGAAACAAGAAGTGTGTGTTCAGATATGTAAGTTTGGCGAACTGTTCTCTCTGCCTACCCCGCAAGGTACGTGACGTGAGAGTATAGAATTCAATAGAATATTACTTATCTACACCACAAATTTGTAAAAACAAAGTGCGACACACTATGAATTATTATTTGGTAAAAGACTGCAATATTTCACTTTCCGGCATGGCAGCTTTTAAGCCTTTTCACTGAAGAGTATACGGTACAGTGTACAGTTGTACATACATCATAAAATAAGAAAAAAACATATCACAACAGTTCAAATCCACAAGAAAATTAAATAAATAAATAAATATGTGGCAAAAAGAAACTCACAATAATGACTAAAGTATGGTATAATGTTCACTTCCAGCTAACCATGCCCTTATGTTATCAATATAGTCCATGTCTAACACAAGTCTGTAAAAAAATTTAACAATATTCGATATAAAAACCCTATATTATTCTCTTCATACAATACGTGTTATGTCGAAATCATAGATGGCGGTAGTCTATAAGGAAACTTTCGTATGAAACGGCTCAAGTGTTTCTATATAGCTTTTACCGAAATCTCGTTCCATATTCAAGGCTCTTGAATAGTACTCGATCTTGATACTTCGTTAAGAAGTTCAAGGAGTACTATTTGCCGGTTCGCTCGGCGCTTGTTCGGTGCGACACAATTTTTGAAAAGCCGTCTTGGTGAGGCTCAGAGTATCGCATGTTGCTCTGGGCTCGTCAAGCGGCTTGCAAACACTGTATTATACATAGTATTTGATTGTACTCCCGAGTATTATGGTATTCCTACTACTATACCCTCACGCCACGTCCCTTGCGGGGTAGGCAGAGAGGACAGAGCGCCAGACATCCCTATCCTTACACACACTCTTAGCTTCCGTCACACTCATACAGTTTGTCATACACGCTCTCCGATTCCTTTTACTCAATATTTAGTCGTGGTATTCCTCCACGACTAAATATCCTGTTCGTCGTTGTCGTTATAATATTCTAACCCCTTGCGGGGTAGGCAGAAAAAACAAACTTTCCCATCCATGGATACTTGTGCATACACTTCTTGCTTCCGTCACATTCATGCAATTCGTCATTCACACTCCACGATTTATTTTACTCAGAACAGAACACATCCGTCCTTGGGAATCTGGTCTACATGGTCAAGCCATATTGTGTTTCTTGGACGGCCGCGCTTCTTTATTCCTCTTTTCGCTCTCAGAGATACATTTTTTTCTTATTCCTATTCCCTTCATCATTCATCCTCCCTACACGTCCCAACCATCTCAGTATTTTTTGTAAAAGGAATCGTAAAGTATGCACGACGTAGAATGTGACGAAGGCAAGTGTATGAAGTGATAGGAAAGTCAGGCGATCTGTTCTCTCTGTCTCCCTGAAAGGGATGCGGCGGAGGGGATAGTATAGATAGATAGATAGATAGAATAGGATATACTGGTTACCCCATTCTTGGGATGTACCTCGAGGGTGTAATAGAGCAGTAGGTAGGTACCAGTAACGGAGGGACCTAAGAACACGATTCCCATCGAGTTACCTTTTCGGTTTAGGATGATAAAATTATAGGTCTAATCTAGCCTAGTTCAATCAAAAATGTTAGTCCCGGCTTCCCTCCTACAGAGAATCTAGGTACCTACTACGTAGACCATAACGTTTCTTCGAGAACCAAATGAATCTTCTTCTTCTTCTTCTTCAGCCCTCTGTCCTCCACTGCTGGATATAGGCCTCTTCCATATTCCTCCATCCCTTTCTGCTATTTGCTGCTTGCAGCCAGTTTTTTCCCTCTACAGCGGCTATGTCGTCGGACCACCTCTTTTGGGGTCTTCCGACGCCTCTTTTATTCTCCCAAGGTCTCCACTTTAGGATTTTTGGAACCAAATGCATACTTACCTCTATTATTATTAGAAGAAAACTATCAATAACTCGATTGTCTATACCGAATAATAAATACATTCAAAACATTCTTTGTTTGTTTTTTCATTTGTAATAAAAAATAAGATTTGGCAAGATCCTAAAAAAATTTCTAAAAAACGGGAGACCTTCTATCTCGGCAACCGTTACTAAATATACTTTGGAACAAAATAGGGTAGATGCATTGAACCTTTATCTAGGGAATAACCGTAAAAGATTTTTTATATCTTGTATAGATTTCTCAAAAAATATTTTTATTAACACCTCTGATCTTTTTTTGCGAAAGACGAAAACTCGTTTCTCGAAAGTCGCGGAGTAAAATTTTATTTTTGTATTGATAATATGCATTAAAATCTAGCGAATAACCGTAAAAGTTTTTTGATAGACCCAAAATTAACCCTAAAAATGGATAAAAACGCTATTTTTACCATTTTATCATGCGATTGTCACGCAATTTTGAACCTTAATGCCGTGGGAAAAGAGTGTGACGTCATTCCTGGTGCCATGCCCTTGAGCATCGATCAGCAGTTTCCCCAAAGGTCTATATGGGAGCTTGATTTATTAACATGAAATCCGCTATGTAATAAATTAAATTCTACATCCATTCTCCAAAACACTCCTACGCATATCGTTCAAAGGTTTCAAATTGTTTATAGCGTCGTTTATTAAAGTTATTAATTGTATTCAGACTAATATAATAATGTTCTGTTCGTACTTAAATTTAATATACTTAAGTAGATAAACTTATAGAACTTTTGGTATGTACTAGTCTCTATATTATATACCTACTATGGACGTAGACTAACATATCTCCTGGCATAGAACAGTGCCTCAATATTGACATTAGTAGGATACGCCAAATGAGTCGAGAAATCGAAACGTTAGCTTATGAAGAGTTAGTTGTGAGAGTAAATTATAACACTTGTATTATTTTTAGTTTTACAAATTATTCTTGTAAAGCGTAGGATTTTTTCTACATTCCGTAATACATATAAAGCAGTATTTCTACAACAGTGTAGAAGAATATTGATTCTTTCTGCAGATTATACATAATACCCTATTGATTAAATAATATCAATTTTTTAATAAAATGAGCTAATCGCTGTTTCTTTACTACTACTACCGTATGTGTGCGACCATTGTACAGTGTATCTGAGAGTCAGCTATTTCTTTTTAATAGGTAATCAGAAATTTTTGGTACGAGTACCTATTACGTAATCATAATATTATCCTAAAACATTTCACAATTCTGAGTTAGCCTGATTAAGAGTACCTAACTAAATGTTTATTTTTTATAATTCTTTTCATAAATAATAAACTCCTGTAATTTTTATTTATACGTTACAATCTCACTGAATTGAAAATGTGCTTCCGTTGTGTTTCGCAAGAAAGAATTAAAAAGTTATTATTTTTGTTACAGATTAAAGAAGGTTGTTTGGCGAAATGTCGAAGAGAGTTCTTCTTTTCTGGACCATTGTTATCACGGGGATGCAACTGAAAAAGGAAAATAAATATTTCTATAATTATTATTATTATTCTTACTGTACTTATTACAAAAAAATGGCATAATAATAAAAATTATGAACTTTTGTGAAATAAATAAATAAATAGAAACATACCTTATTATTATTATACAGAAATAAATAATTTAAAAGAGATCGATACATAGGTTATATTATGAGTAGACAATATAATGTATAAATACTTTTAATTTTGTCATTTCATATATTTTCTTTCACACCTCATTTTTAATATCTATAAAAGATACCGTGTACTTAAAATTATATAATTATGAATAATATTGTGCAATTATCCCTGATTTTTATATATATTATTATACATAGAGATTTTATATATTTTATTATTATTATTTTCTCTGATGGAAAATGTTTATGCAGTATTCAATTTGTTTTGAAATTAAAGCGTGTTAATATGTAATTATTTTATACTTTTTGTTTTATTTTTAATTGAATATTATATAAATCTATGATCATGTATTTTTATTATCATTGTATTATGCTATTTTTAGATATAGGTACACATATTATATTTATAGAAAATTCAACACAGCTTAAAAAATATAGTTTATAAGATGTTTGATTTTATCGTCTAATTCATGAAATAATAAAATAAAAAAATAAAAACATTGTAATTTTCTTTCTGTCAAAATTACAGTCCATGTTATTGTTCTGTTTCATTGATATTGTATAAAAACCAATGAGTTGTACTGATTATGTACATTGTTAATAATATTACATACTATTATATGTACGAAAATAAATTAAAAATAAAATATGTATACGAGATATAAAATAGGTTTTGCAATTTTGGTAGAATTCATTACATAATTATTTCTATTGTGAATAATAATATTTTACAGTGATATTATTATAATTATTCAAAAGATATTTGTACAAAATAATAAATATTTGGTTATTAAAAAATATATAATTGGGACATTTTAATATATTTTACAGCGTACTACTAAAACACTGTATGTCCTGACAGTGGGGAAACCAGTGAATGCTGATGTATATAAAAATACATGACACTATACTCGCGCGATCCTTGACATGACATTCGAAATTGGTGACAAACCTCATAATATATATTTTATCATTTGAAATATTATTATCCTCTTTCAAGAATTTAGATGTTTTTTAATTTTTAAAATTGATAATGCGACCCAGTTTACTATTACGAAAAATAGGAAATCTTTGATATGATGGTAACATAATTTTTATTTTTTAATTAAATATCCAAACCAAAACCCTGCAATGAAAAACAATGGGACCTGCATGGTTTCTAAGTTGAATCAAAGTATGGAAAAATCTCGTATTGCACTTTTAAATTTAATATGCTGGAAAAGAAATAAGTAAGATTTTAAATCTATCATTTTCCACTGCGTCTGTATCCAAATACACTACTGAAAGAATATTGCATGTGTACTACATATATCCTGTATTTTTAAAACGATCTCTCTCTTTCTCTTTCCCTTGTCTCAAGTACTATAATTAATTTAATCACTACTGTTTCTTCATACTTATTCTCATATAATTTTAATTTATTTTCTTGAATGACAAGAAATAAATATTAACTTATATTACCTAAAAAAACGCTCACTTGTTTTACAGGACACTTTCATGTGCATTTTATTAACAAAAATCAATCATCAATGTTAAACCAATTTATGATTGCAATATATTTGAATATTTTTATTACTTAACGCCTTCAGTTTTTAAAATGCAGTATAACTCAATTTGAACAATAGTTTTTTTCATAAATGACGTGTTTGATCTCAAAGTTGTAATACCTGTATTAAATTAATATAATTTATGTATTTCTGAAAACTTGTTGTAAATTTTTGCTCATGATACTCAAAAAAGCATATTATGTCTTGAAAAGCATTTTTCTAGCGTTTCTTTTATTAAGTAAAAAAAAAAACTAAAAATTCGCACAGATATTTTCATATCAAAATTGTTTTAATAATATTAATATTTAATAACTATAGAAAAAATACACTTTATATGATAGATGAATTTAAAAAATAAAACAATTACTTAAATAATTACTTTGAAGAACTTAACACACGATAACAACAAATTAATGATTGATAACATATAAACTTTTCATTTTTTTATTTTAGATAAAATATTATTGTAATTCACACACATATTATATCTATAGTAACTATTATTATTATTATAATTATAAATAAGTAAAAAATAAATACTTTGTAAATAAATTTATTTGTTTCTTTAATGTTTGGATTTTTCACGTTATGTTAAATTTTATTTATATATTTTTAAGGGAAGAAAACTAGATAAATGTATGCGAATCGACTTCTTTTTAACATAATTACTTATAAAAAATACATATATACGTATATCAAATGTAAAAAAATGTGCAACCACGTTTATTATAAATATCTCTGAGGACATTGTTGTTATGAATCATTTTCCTTTATCAAAATGCACATTGTTGATGATTGAAAAAAATCTTAACCTCTGATTAATATAGCAATAGTTTTGTGGTTCCTAAAACTGAGAATTAATAAAAAAATGATAAAACGTTAATTAATTACGTATTTACACAAGTTCCTATCCATGTCAAACAAAAATACTCTTTTCTTATCAACAGTATTTTTATTTTTAAAACGAATTGTTAACACAGGTTACTAGCAAAACAATGACAGAAAAGAAAGCACATGTACCTAGAAAATTAAAAAAATATATATATTGCAATTTGTTCTCGTCCATGTATAAAGTTTTTCCACTAGATGTTATCATTATATTAATTATTAATATAAAATTTAAATAAATTAACAAAAAATATACTATTGAGTGTACTTAAATGAAAAATAGTGTGGAATTTTAATGTTAATAAAAAAATCAACAGTTTTCAATAAAGAGAAATTGATTGACAATGTGTCTTTGTATTATTCATGGAAGTCGTATTGCATTTATGGAATATATTCACAATATAACATTAATAATTATAAAAATATTATTATTTCTCCATCATTGTTTTATTTTCTATCTATCTATACCCTCACGCCACGTCCCTTTCAGGGTAGGCAGAGAGGACAGAGCGCCAGACAGCCCTATCCTTACACACACTCATAGCTTCCGTCACACTCATACAGTTTGACATACACGCTCTCCGATTCCTTTGACTCAAAACGCGCCCATCCTTGAGGATCTGGTCGACATGATCGGACCAGGCCAGTCTCGGACGGCCGCGCTTCTTCACACCTTTTCGTTTACTCAGATATATCTTTTTTGTCACCATCTTAGTTTGTTCACTTTCATTCTAGTTACAACACCAGTCTTGCAGTCCCTCATTCCTTATCTTATCTCTCAGCGTTTTCCCACACATTCTTCTTATTTTGCATCTGTAAAATCCTATATAACCTCAAATATCACGTTTGAACATGATTAGAACATCAAAAAATTCCTGCCGCATTCAATAACTTCATGAAAAGTAAGTACCCTGCAAGTCATTGTAGTAAGTTTTCTTTCATTTTCACACGAAAACCGGAGATTACTTATAATAGGACTTACCTCCCGAGATGGCGTCACTCAAAATCAGTATTTTATAAGCCATAAATTTTATTATTATCAACAAGAAGACGAAAAATCTTTATTAGGTGTTTGGGGTACTCTTAACGACCTCATGTTTCGCCATCGTATATCTAGATGATGTCAAATGATTCGGATTAGGCAGAAGAGTGAGAACACTCAAAACGATGACATCACGTTAATATTATTATTTCTATACAAAAGTATACTGCAATGGAAGCCAAAATATGTCTCTAAAATTTATGAAAATAAATGCCTACTGATTATATTTTTCAATGCAATATTTTCTAAAAAATCATTCCCATGATACAGAATGGATTCTATAAGAAAAGGTTGGGGTAAGTTAGGTAAGTACATATCTAATCTAGGGAATTGAATTATGGGTAGACTCTAGAAAGATGGGCCGACGACCATAGTATATATTGTATAGTATCTTGTTCCAGGAAGAATATAGTGGTATCTCTAAACCTGAGAAATTGCTTGCTACTGGCTGATTCAACCAGGTAATTTTATACATTTCGTACTATTTATATTATACCTAGTAATAAACAAAAACAGGTGAAGAAGGTGCAAAAAAAAAAAGAATGGAAAATGGAAAACGTTCAGAACTTATAAAAGAGTCAAAACGGCCGGAAGTATGGCTGAAGAATAAGAAACGAGAATATAGTTAATAAACAAACATCATAAAATAAAATGCGATTCATCAATACATAGTTACCGCAGAAAATAGGCTCTGTCATAATTTTATTTCTGGTATTAGATTTAGGATTTCAGAGGAAGAAATTCTTTTGGCGTCTTATGTTGCCGATCCAGGCGATCACCCACTGTAGGCAAAAGTTTGGTAGGCACCAAGTAAATTGTTATAGGTACCTATCAATTAATATTTATAATAGCAACTTGGGTACCGATATGAAGAAATCTCCTCCTATAAGAAACAATAAATTACATAATATGGGGCTTCATTGGTATAAAATTTAAGGGGACAAATATAGGGTTCGCTGCAGAAACCATATCTTCGGATGACTTCCAATTCAATAAGGTAATTCAGTAGTATTTAAATATTCTTACTTAAATATTGCTGACCACATTCTTTTCAATACTGGACATAGGCCTCTTATAATATTTATTTTCCTTGGGATATCGCTGCTATCTAGGATTCGCAAGCCGAACAATGCCAACTATCCACCTTTGTAAATCGCCGAATTTCGATAGGTTCGCACTAGTGAACAATATACTTATGATAAAAATCTTACTGCTCTTGAGACAGAATTATCTAGATAAATAAAAATTAAGCTTTGTCAAGCCGAAGAAGCGTCGGGAGACCCCAGACAAGGTGGTCCGATGATATTAGGAAATGTACCGGTGGTGGATGGATGTAGTGTGCCCAAGACAGGGAGCTGTGGAGGACCAAAGGGGAGGCCTATGTCCAACAATGGACCTGAGGGGCTGCGGAAGAAGAAGAAGAAGAAGATATAGGATATAACAGTCGAACATTATTAGTAGACTAATATCTACAAAGAAATACCACTACATTCTAAGTAGAAACAGCCATATTTTATTCTATTGTATTCTATACCCTCACGCCACGTCCCTTGCAGGGTAGGTAGAGAGGACAGAGCGCCAGACATCCCTATCCTTACACACACTCTTAGCTTCCGTCACACTCATACAGTTTATCATACACGCTCTCCGATTCCTTTTACTCAAAACGCGCCCATCCTTGAGGATCTGGTCGACATGATCGGACCAGGCCAGTCTCGGGCGGACGCGCTTCCTCACGCCTGTTCGCTCACTCAGATATATCTTTTTTGTCATCCTTCATTCTCTCAACATGCCCAAACCATCTTAGTTTGTTCTTACATTTTCTTCAATTCGTATAATCCTTTTTCCAGATTGTAATAGTGACCTTTGACATTATATGTAGTTACTGGGTGCTTCCTACTCTTCGTACTTATACATATTACGTATACAATATCATAACCTCGTATATACAAAAGCATTCCTAACAAAAGAAAAATCATGGATAGTGCTGGCGCCAATATGCATACTATGCGATACCTGTGCACTGTGCAGTCAATTATAGTTGCTTTCTTTGTACTTTACAGTAATATCTGTAATGCTTGTATAGGTATGTATTCTGAATAGGTAAGGATCAAGAAAGTCCAAGAATTTATCTTTTACTTACAGGCACAAACATTGTGTACTAGGTATATCAATATTAGACAGAGAATAGACGTAAGACTGTACCAGAATGTTATTTCTCTATTCATCAGTTTCATATTTCACAAAATATACTAAAAAATATGCCAATTATCTACCTATAATGTTAATAAATAATTATTGTAAAAAATATACAAAGTCCATATTATTTGTATAAGGTATGAAGATATTATTAATATTATTAGGTAGGTACATATTAAATAATAAAAATTAACATATGTTTCATACATTAATCTGATAGGTGTAACAAACATTTTTTGTCCATTATTTATGTGTTTATTTCCACTGCGAGTGAAACATCTTTAAATATTATTATTTAATATTGTTTATGTCTTGTTTTTATATTTATTTTTTAAACACAAGCCTCGTGGGACACTTCCTTTTGGTAAATAAAATGTACAAAAAGACAGTCAT
Source organism: Ceraclea dissimilis (assembly GCA_963576895.1). Classification (NCBI taxonomy): domain Eukaryota; kingdom Metazoa; phylum Arthropoda; class Insecta; order Trichoptera; family Leptoceridae; genus Ceraclea; species Ceraclea dissimilis. The sequence continues at coordinate 12,889,511 of OY756368.1, forward strand.
GCTTAGTAATATTATCACATGGTGAGTCGCGGCACGTTAATGCGCATGCCTCGGATTATCCATCATACTTTGCACTATACAGTTGTCGGAAACCAAAGGAAACTACGAAAGGAAATTGTTGTAGGAATAAGTTATTGTACTAAAAAATCTGCTCGTGCGATCGTGTAGGGATCGTGTCGAAAGGATTCCTAGACTTGTAATTCAAAACATCCCTAAAGGATCCCGACCACCAAGTAAGATGGTGTGGAAGCTGGACCACTTCATAACTTTAGAACGCGACTGGAGCCCTGACTGAACAGACCACATATCAATCTAAAAAGGAAGAATTTCTTGGAAGGAAGAAGAATTTTATTCTACTACTAGGTAAGTAGGTACTTTGCATTCTCGACGGAAAGCAGAAAGACTACAAGATCCTACTATTACTACTATACCATACCCTCACGCCACGTTCCTTGCAGGGTAGGCAGAGAGGACAGAGCACCAGACATCCCTATCCTTACACACACTCTTAGCTTCCGTCACACTCATACAGTTTGTCATACACGCTCTGCGATTCCTTTTACTCAAAACGCGCCCATCCTTGAGGATCTGGTCGACATGATCTGACCAGGCCAGTCTCGGGCGTATGCTATAAGATCCTACTGCATTATATACCTACCCACGAGATTATGATGATATGATGAAGATAATAAAAAAAAACTAAGTACCGCTTTGAGTGGCTAAATCTGGTGACCAAATAGGTTGAGTTAGGTATATCCATGACTTAAGTTTAAGGGGTAGGTACAGTTGGGCAATTTATATTTCAAAAAATCTGTGAATGAAATAGGAATCAACGTTATTCGCAAATGATATTCATAATTCCACCGCTGCTTGTACGTACGTTGTATCTCATTGTGTATAACGTTAGTACTACACACGGTGTTATTTATTTATATAAATGGCATTCCTGTTGAGAGAAAGATAAATCTCTATCGCAATAGGGGGTCACAATTTCTCGGTCCTTCCTGCGAGCTGCTTTCAACCAACCTATATAATATCTACATAACAATATACGAGCCTAATAGTATAAGATGTTGCCTAGCCTAAACACAATGTTCTACCAGCATACTACAATACTTATTAAGTACCTACCTTTATTATGGTAGGTACTGACATACTTGACTTTCAGATTTACGTTGAAATAAAATCTTTGTGGCATTTCAAAACCTATTTTACTGTGAATGTGGTCGCCGCCAGACGATGGGCCATATAGTTGAGTGTCCAATTTTTGGTTTCGAGCGCGGTCTAACTGAAATCCACGGGGTCACTGCTGACGCTGCCAATTGGCTAAGAGATTTACCTCTTAATTTGTAACTGCCGGGTCTTTTGCCATATGCATTAAAAATAAAAACTATTTTCCGTAACTTGTCTAAGACCAATTAACTTGTGCTGTGGAAACAAGGGCAGATCGGACAAGGCCAAAAATCAGTTCAAAACATCGTAAATAAAAATATTAATGGCAAACACAGAGATCAAGTATGCAATAAGATTTTAGGTGTGCCCGTGAAACCGAAGACAACGTACGATGGTGGGAGCAGAGCTAGGCGATTCTGGAGGGACCACGTTACAACGTAAATAGGATGGATGACTCCAGAAACACATGTCGCTAATGATATCCCAGCAGGCCACTGCTTCCTTGGAAGACAGCCAATACTATGGAGGAGCAGTTGGACTTCCCGCAGAAATGAGGGAATATGTGGATACAACAATATAGAGGGTGATTTTGCTTCCACTGACTATGATTTGGCAATCTATTTGGTATTTAAAATAAATAGTACATATGTAACCAAATCATAGACTGATTGTAGTAATAAAAATCACTAAGTATTTCCCTTTTAAGCCGAACATATTATTGTCCCTGTACAATGTACATACAATTGTACAGGCAGTTGCTTACGAGTATGACGACGTACTATCTCTTCCATAGGTGGGTTGGTTTGTACACTACCTGTAGAATTATTTGTAGACATTACAATGTACCTACCAAATAGTATGTAGGATTGTTAGGTACATATCTTACTATTGTTTAATACTCGTGTTGAACAAATTTACGATTATAATATACATGAATATAATTTAGGTTTTATCATACAGATATAACTCATGTTCACGAATGTTTATTGGTTTCCGCACCACGGAATACCTACTGTTTTTCCTTGGAAATATTTAAAATTGAAATGGTAAGAAATAGGAAAACATTTTAGAGAAGGAATATGAGATCAAATACATAATACAAATAACATAATACTTATCTCTCTATTATGTAGCAATTATTATAAAATGTTAGAGCTTTGATAGTGAATTACGTACTGGGCAACAAACGAAAGAAAAATCTGTGAAAAGAGATGTAAATTTAGCAAATAATATCTTTACACAATTTCAATATATACCTATTGCAATCAAGAATAATATAAAATTTATGGTAGATATAGTAAACGATTTGCAATAAATGAGAAATAACGTGTTTTTTTTTAATTTAAAAGCGTTGACAAGTGCATAAATTTGATTGTAAGCAACTAGTGCAAGTGAGTGCTCGTTGTTTCGACTTCCAAAGCCTTACAAGAAGTGTTCTTCGATGCCGATACCCTTTCAGATTTTACTAAGAAAATATAGGAAAGAAATTATGGTTGCATTCTTCGTCAGATGCCAGTATTTGCCACCTTGAACTGACACCCTTCGTGATGTCGTCGGACCATCTAGTTTTGAACCTACTTAAATTCTCCATCCCTTTCTTCGCCTCTAGTCTGATACCTTATCGGAGCATCTCTCATCGGACATCCGAGTAACGTGCCTCGCCTAGTTGCATTTGAGTCAAGATACTTTTTGCCCGTATCTGCTTACCTAAACATATAATAGATATTTATACAAAATTAATCATTTTCACATGTCTTGTGTAATTGGGTAATTTAATAAATACATAATTATTATAATCATAATTACACTCTAATAATTACACGTACAATTATACTTAGTTATATGAAATTAACATACCTAATATTAGGTATTATGTATTATTAAAGTCCAAAATACTTGTAATCATTTATAGATCCTCTAATTTGGAGACCTAAATATTAATATTATTAGTATGTCGGATATCATAACATATAATCTCATTACACAAAATTACTTTTTAAATAACAGGAAAACACAGTGTTTAAGGAATATTTCACAGAGGCTTTTTTATTGTATTATATTTAATGTGTTTAGTAGTTTTATCTTTAAATTAATTTATGAATCAGTTTTACACGCGAAATAAATTTGATTAATCTTAATCTATCTCTGTAATAATCTTGAGTAAACAAACAATACTACTAATAATGTAGTCTATTAGTACTTATAATAAACATAGGTTTTGTAAAGCAATAATTACAGTATTTTTCACGCTCCATAAAGTCTATGAAGACGAAACAATTTACAGTCGTAATGTATATAAGATAATTTCACATGTCTAATCACCAAAATATTAACAATAAAATGTATTAATTATATTATAATGATATACCTACCTACTAATTAGTTGTTAGTAAATTGAAAATTACTAGGTAGTAGTAATATGACATTCTATGTATACGATACGGCTGCCTGAAAATTCTATAGCCACTTATGTACATCGCAACACAAAGAAATGCAATTTTTGTACAAGCATTGGTACAAAGGTGTTACAAATATCTACTTAAACTTATAGATTACCCGGAAGGCCCCCGAAGAGATGGAAGGACAGCTGGACCTGCTCATCCCAGAACAGCCCGCCACATAAACAGTTTATACGACCTAAATTCACAGGACAAAATGGAGGAGAGAAACAGGGAATTCACCAGGCTTAAACACTTTCAAGTCATGCCTAAATTTCTGATCATTGAAGATATGGATGACTTTTGGGCGCCGTTTAATGTGTTCCATCTCAAGGGCGCGGGAACCTGGTCTTAAAACTTTTGGTTTTCAGCTTGCTCATGAAACTGGTGCTAGGCTGGTCTTTTCGGAGTTCGTCCGACAGTCTATTCCAAGTGATTGGTCCCGCGACAGAGAAAACTCTCTCGAAGAAACAGGACTTGTTTGCTGTGTTCCGCTCTCGGAGTTTGTTGGTGGATGTGGACCCTGAGCGCAATGGCCTTCTCAAGGAATTGTCCTGTATAAAATGGTAAAACGAAATGTGGCCATTCAGCAGGTCTTAGAAATACTATGGATTTAAAGAAAACAGTGCTACTCTTTGTTGGCCAACTATAACCCCACATTTCCAAAAAAAAAATTTACAAATATCTTTACGCTTACAATGCTTTCCTCTAAATATTTATGATTTATAACTGTGTGTGTGTGCAAATACATATTATCTATAGTATCTGCAGATAGTTAAACATCGATTTTATTTAAACAAACGGTATTATAATAATTATTGAAGAAATATCCTAATAATATATAGCCACGTGCCACGATAATTGATGTTTCTCTTTAATAAAATGTTAGCCAACAAGTTTTTTTATAATACGAATCAACGAACATCATACACTAGGATTAGTATTGAATTATTATTCAACATTTCATATTATATTAACCCTTCATAAACTAATAAAGAACACATGCGATCACTATAAGAAGACTTCCATAGTCATGAATGAAACTCAGTTAAAATATTATCCAAGGGTAGGTATTAGAAAATGTGCCGGTGGTGGATGGATGCATTGGATGCAGTGTGCCCAAGACAGGAAGCTGTGGAGGATCAAAGGGGAGGCCTATGTCCAACAATGGACCTAAGTGGCTGCGGAAGAAGAAGAAGAATAAGGTATATTTCATTATCGAACTACTGCTCCAAAAGTATGTGTGATCTGTGATAACTTGATCAGTGATAACTTTTTTAAGTTTGCATTCAAATTACAAAAATTTCCATGTCAATAGATCTAATAAAAATAATCTACCTAATATTTTGTACTAACTAGAATGAGAAAGCCTTAGGTGTCAATATTGGGGTGATAGCTAGCGTTTTTTATACCGGGTTTTGAAAGAAAAATATCTGCTTAATTCATTGAAAGGTAAAATAAAATACAAACATCAGTAAACCACCGCTCTGAAAATAACTTATAATATTTAGGTTTGAAACTCATGTCCACGATATCTTTTGATTATTTTCAGAAGACGTACGCACTTTTACCAAGCTAATTATGTAATAGTATCTATAATTATGTATCTGGTCCCTATTTCCATGGCAATCCAGCAATGCAAAAATAGCAGTTATTATACAGTCACTTCACTTTAAATCCAGCAACAATGTAATAGGGATTCACTTCATAAACATACAAAAGTGTGTGTACATATTAAGTAGATAACTTCGGGACATAATACTCTAAATTAAAACATTAACACTGGTCCTTATTAATGCATTAGCATCGGCCGTAGAAGGGTTAAGCCCCATAGGGTTTTGTTTGTTTTTCGACCCCAGGGGAGGTCAACTCTGCCTCCCCGTTGCGACTTCCTTCCTTGTACATGACTCTTTAGAATAAAATAAAATAAAAAAAAACTGTTGAAAACACCGCACGTCAGACAGAGACGGCGCCATACGTTTATAGACAATTGAATAAAGGGGAGAAAAAGATGGACGATTGTCATTTACCGTCTAGTCTCTCGAAGATGCTGTTCGATGAGTAAACGAGAATGTTCTAATTTTAAAATTAAATTTTCAAATTAGCAGAGTGTTGACCGATTAAGTCTAAGATCATTTTAATACTGTTTAATTGACAACACAGACTTTGAGTAAATTAAAACACTGTCTGTAAACTAGTCACGTAATAAATTAAAAGTCTGTGGAAATTCTGTGTTTTCATTTTAAAAATATTCTAAGTTAGCACTTTCAATAATAGAGGGGTTTATACTTCAATCTTTACGAGACGGCTTACGATTATTGAACGATAAACAGACGTTATCCAGATAAAATTATCTGGATATCTGGATACAGAAAATTCTAGCACCCGCCTAAATCTGTCAAACATAAAGGGAAAATTTGGAAGGAAAGTTTTGGGAACCATTTTTTTTAATTGCTGGATATCTGGCTAAAATGACAGTAGGATATATGGCCAGTCAAGAAAAAACTAGAACCATTTTCTAATAGAGGCCCTGAACGAAAAGCTGAAGGAACAGTTCCCAGAAGGTGTTCTGAAGACACTGTCCAACAACGCGGCAGAATCTGAATGCCAAAGGGGAAAAAATAGATACGAATGGTAGGAGATGAAAGATGCCTACACCCAGCAGAGGCCTGCATCTAGGAGGGCTGAAGGAAAAGAAGAAAAAAAACCTCTATATGATATGATATGAATATTAAACCATTTTTCTGTGTGATTGTTTTTTACTTTATTATTCCTGTGCGTGAAGACTGCGAGCCTCGCGAACCGTGGGGGTCACTTAGAACTCACGGACCTCTTATTGTGAATTAAATGAAAAGAGACAAATATATGCAACTTGCATATATTTGTCTCTTATTATGCAACTTGCATAATGCAAGTAGTCTTGTCACGAACTAAGACAAAACAATGACTATGTATCCTAACTCTAAGGCAGCACCCACTGTGTATGGAATTCTTGAAAGAATTTCTATGGACCCCTATAGGATTTTTAAGAGTCATCTCTCACCACCTATGAAAATTATTAATATGATATTTAAAGTCAAAGTCATTGTACAAGAGAATCCCCATCTAGGTACGCAATACGTACATAGTTTCAGATTTCAATTTCAGCAAAAAAATCACATTATGATTCTGGTTCATTATCTCTATTTGAGGTGATTTTTTAGATGCACATTGATCTTCGAGATCTCGTCTTCTTTTTCTTCTTCATCTTGTTCTAGATCATTGATCTGTTTGTGAACGGATGCCTTCCTCTTGGGATGTGGAACACCAACTATCCTTACAGCTTTTTGGGGGTCTGCCTGGTTGACTTTGAGATCTCATTACCTACCGCAAATATAACAATTTTGCAGCGTCAAGTCTTAGGGCGCTGAAAATAAGGTTTATTCTTCAATTTTGTCCTTATTAATGCGTAGGTACGTTCATAATTTGTGCAGCCTTCTTTGATTTGTTTGCTTCCGGTTTGGTATTTTTTAAAATTAATGACACATGATAGATTGTGAACCTATATCTACATAACAAAGTAATATTTTCTCGGCGCCAGGGAATTAGTTTAGTTAATCTGTAGGAAAAATCTAAAACGTGCAAGGAATACCATCATAATTATTGAGCAGCGTTGTATGAAACAATGTCATATTATTTTATCATGTCGTAGTTTGAAAATCTCGGTTCATAGTCAAACAAAAGTCACTTTATCATACCACGCTGTGAACATAGATTTAAGATAGTCCAAGTATTATTATTACCTAGTAATAGCTCGGGCAGAGAGGTATAAAGTATATTATGTGTAAGTAAAACATGTCGATGTAATGCGATAGAATAATACTAACATCAATTAATTCTATTGATTGTTTTATTTGTTTTGATTTTTTTATACAACGCGCTCAAAAAAAAGTTGTTTCTCTTTTTATTGTTCCTATTCAACTAGGATGGTGTTGGTTTTTATATTGTCCCTAATAATATGAGCCTTATGTACAAAAAGACAAATGTTGATAGATTTTTTTTCTTAAACTGACATCGAAAGTAGGCGTTTCTTTTGAGGAATTAATAGGAGACAGGCAGTGGAACGTTCTATTCAATTGAAATGATTTCATGTATATGATGTCACTGATGGTTTGAGCGCCACCTATTTCTTCGAAGATTTGAATTTCAGGAAAGTTCAAGATGTATTTGACACTTGACTATGCAAGCATCAGGTACGCCACGTTCTTGCTGTGCACACGGAGCTACGTAGTTTTAGTTTATGTGTAGGAATCTACAAATCCCTAGCAAATCATATCGGTCTCCAGAGTCTTCTAAAAATGTATCTATTGGTTTATTTATTATTACAGATATTGTTGGATAGTTTTTAGTATCAAGATTCCTCTCAGTCGGTCCCTCAGTGACCACCATTCTCACGGATGAGTCTCGTCCATCCTTCCCGGTCCTGCGCCATCCTTGTGGATTTGTACAAATTGGCCCCAATATCTAGATTAAACATACCTTAATCTCTTAATCTAACACACAAAATCTTTGACAACAGATAACAGACAAAAACAGATTTGCGAAAACATTTCGACATACCAAAATAAGACTTACCTAATTAGTTCATTTATTTTTAGTTAGGCACAATTATATTTTAACTTTTGCCCATTATACAATCAGGAATTGCCTGTACCTAATGTTAAGAAGAGGCGTACGTCTCGAGTAGATACTAAAGCGTGCTAATAAATTCCTTACATGTTTAATTTTTAGGCGCCTGCCTTATCCTGTTCTAAGATCAAATCATGTAGGTTAGCTGACATTATACAATATAGATTCAATATACACTACAAATACAATAGATATATTATAAGTTCAGGCCAATAGTCTCATCCATAGGTATGATTGATTTCATTATCTCAAGTCACGGGTCTACAGTGTGCAATATATAGAGGAGAGGTACCTGATGCCTACAAGAATAAAATTAATTGTTTTCATTTTAATTTATTATAAACAGTAATGGATTATGTCATTGTGACGATATTATAAAAATTACATAATTGTTGTTTTTGTAATATTGTGATTTTCAGGAATTTATAATGTTGGAATTAGAAAAAAATGATAGAAAACACAAAATAAAGTAATGGTTTAAAAAATAACAAAATTAGTAAAAATAAGTAATCCATCAGAAAGTTCTGTATTTAAAGAGAGGCAATAATGAACATATAGTGGAAGTATTGATGTTGTGATCGTTGTCTGTCCTAGTCTTTTGCCTTGGAATATTATGATTTGCTGGAATCAGATTACTTGTTAATGTAGGTATTTTCCTCGGTGCCCTGTTAAAGAAGACTGAAATCCTGCCAATTATTTTTGTCCATTTTGAAATCAGCTATCTAATTTCTTCGGCATTCTGAAAATTTTATCAATAACTATAGCGCGCTACAGAATGCATGAAAATCAAAACCTATCTATCTATCTATCTATACCCTCACGCCACATCCCTTGCAGGGTAGGCAGAGAGGACAGAGCGCCAGACAGCCCTATCCTTACACACACTCCTAGCTTCCGTCACATTCATGCAATTAGTCATACACGCTCTCCGATTCCTTTTACTCAAAACGCGTCCATCCTTGAGGATCTGGTCGACATGATCGGACCAGGTCAGTCTCGGACGGCCGCGCTTTCTCACCCCTCTTCGCTCATTCAGATATATCTTTTTTGTCATCCTGTCATCATTCATTCTCTCAACATGCCCAAACCATCTTAGTTTGTTTACTTTCATTCTTGTCACTACACCAGTCTTGCAGTCACTCATTTCCCTAATAACCTCATTCCTTATCTTATCTCTCAGCGTTTTCCCGCACATTCTTCTTAATGACCTCATTTCTACTGCATTCAACCCTGATTCATCCTTCTTCATCCACGTCCACGTCTCACTAGCATACATCAGGGTCGGCACCAAGACAGCATTGTGCACTAGCACTTTTGCTTTCATAGACACATTGCTACTACTAACAATCGGACCGAGCGCACCATTCGTCCTAGTACCGGCCAGCTTCCTTCTTTCAATGTCTCCATCACAGCGTCCATCTCTAGTAAACAAACTTCCCAAATATACATACTCATTCACTTGCTCCAGACAGTCATTACCAACCTTTATCACACAATTTGTCCTTATTTCCTCTCTTTCGAACACTAATACTTTCGTTTTATTTACATTCATTTTCATACCATTCATATCGCAGCTTTCGTACACACAGGATACTATCCGTTGTAACTCACATTCATCATCAGCCATCAACACTAAATCATCTGCAAACATTAACGCACATACTTTCACTCCATTTAGGTCCACACCAACATTCAGCTCATTCAGAGGACGCATGCAGTAGTCGAAGAACAGGTTGAACAACCAAGGCGACATGACGCAACCCTGTTTAACCCCTTTTGTGAGAGTGAACCACTGCGACAACGCAGCATTCACCCTGACACAAGCAGAGCTCTCCGTATATAGAGACGCGATTGCGCCAATCAGTCGGTCGCTCACCCCATATTCCGACAGTACATGCCACAGTCTTTCTCGGTCCACACGATCGTATGCCTTCTCCAGATCCACGAACGCGCAGAAGAGCCTCTGGTGTTTAGCCAGAAGCTTCTCCACGACCATCCGTAGGGAGAAGATCTGATCGGTGCACCCCCTGCCACTCATGAAAGCACCCTGCACATCCCATACTTTACTTTCAGTCACTTTTCTTACTCTTTCAATCAATACCTTTCCATACAGTTTGCCCACAGAGCTCAGCAAACTGATAGCCCGATAACTGCCGCATTCCAACCTTGAGCCTTTCCCCTTGTACAAAGGGCAGATGACTGCCCTCCTCCAATCCTCAGGAGTGCAGCCACTCTCCCAGCACAAGTTGAAGAGCCTCAGGCACCACTCGAGAATCTTCGGGCCACCTTGCTTGATGAACTCTATGGCCACACAGTCATGTCCCGCAGCTTTACCATTCTTTGCTTTTTTCAATGCAAGCACAACTTCATTCATACGTATTTCCTCGTCCTCAGCAATATTTACATTCATACTATCTGCAACATTCGTCTGGTCAAAACCAAATTAACAAATTTGACAAACTACGAAAACGTGCAAGAATCTTCGGTAATATAAAAGTTTGGAGAAAATGTTTTTGTCTACTCTTTGATTAAAAATGCAATCGTATGTCTCAAATCTCTTTTCTCTGCACCACATCCCATTTATTTGGAGTCGGCGGCTCGGATCCTCTCTCTCCATCTGCCCCGTTCGAGGCAGTCTTCTGGAGTAAGCGCAAATGTCTCAAATGACAACGCTTAATGACAAAAACTATCACAGTTTTTTCGTTGCAATATATTAAGCACACAGATTAATAATATGTAGTAAAATTATATAAGTGTTAAGCATTGTTGATAGATACGAGTATTTATATTAATAAAGCAACAAGTATTTTGATAACACAAAGGCCATCTTACACAAGTATGTAACACGCATTTATGATAAAAACATATTACACAGGTTTTGTTCATTCAAAAATAAATTGATTCAATCGTTACATTTCGTTAAATTAAAACAGACGACTCTTAATACGCGATCCGATAGTTATATGGATAGGTACACAAAGGTATTAATAATAAACAAACTTACCAATACGTTAATACACAGCAAATTTATAAAAAAATCCATGGAAAACTTTTTTGATAAATTATTTTCTGTATATCGTTTCCATCCTTTCTGTTCTGTGACTTCAGTTTTACTAGGTTTTTTTATTTGTGTTGGCCAGTATTTTTAAAAGCTTTTGTGATAGCCCAAATATCGGATACCAATAAAGTGACGTGATAAATCGTTTATAGGTGTAATGCTAGCAGGGTTGTCGATTGTGTTAATTTAATTATATGCTGAATATACGGTTAATATACGCTGTTGTCATCTATCAAGGTCCGGAAGATTTCATATCTGTGTCACGTGCTGCGTGGAGAGAAATACCACCTTTTCCAAATGATATTGAAGGGGAAAATTGAGGGACGGTAGAAGACAGATGTCCTGGCTGCGGAATATAAGGGAATGGACCGGGATCAGTAGTATGGGGACCCATTCCGAGCGGCGCAGGACAGAGATAAGTTCGCCCAAGTGATAGCCAACGCTGGGGGGCCCTGACAGGGCACATGAAGAAGATTAAGAAGAGGAATATAGGTTCCTTTAATTACCAGCATTTTGTATTTTACTTAACTAAGAACATTTACTTTAAAATATGTTAAATTGTGTTTACGATCAGATAGACAGGTACGCATTTTGTCATGTATTTTACAGCAATATTGGTTTATAATAATTTCAATAGTGCAACGTTCCTCTGTGACGATAACCTTTGATGAATCCTTTTCATTTCGTTCGACTCAGAAGAATGAATCAAAATGGTAAAATTGGGTCTATTTCAAGACATTTACGAAACATATATTTTCATTATACGAGTGATAAACAGATACAGAGTTAGCATAAATTCAGGAGTAATATCAATAAAATTGACCTATTCACATTTAAATACATTTTTTTTTAACGTCGGCGAGCTGTTCAGGACTGCAGCAAATATGAATGCTTTCTCCATACTGATCTCCAACGTTGGGAGACCTGATGCTGTACGAAAAGAAGAAGGACAGAAAGGCCGTCAACTTTGGTGGACTCCGATAGCACACGTGAAGAAAAAGAAAATACATCAAGTAGTTATCTCAACAAATATACGGCAAAGGATGGACTTTCCATCAGGCTTCTGACTGATCGTCGGCTGGCTTAATGTGCTCACGTTCACCAATTCCAGTCCATCCATCTGCCGCGGGCGGGAATCAAACCCAGACCTCCAAACTGACAAGCCGGTATTTTACCGCTGGAAAGTCCATCCTTTGACGTATATCTGTTGAGATAACTACCTACTTGTTATATTCAACTACGACATGTAGAAAATTCCGATGTTCTCTCAAAACATAAATTGAGATTTTCAGAAATAAGAAGACAGGTACATTTTTTATAACTTACTCACTGCTAGTCACTTGCGTTCCACTGCTGGACATAGGCCTCTTCTAAACTCTTCCACTGTCTTCTATCTTGGGCTATCAGCTGCCATCTATGACCCGTAAGCTGGACAATGTCATCTGTCCACCTTTTCTGTGGTCTTCCTACGCCTCTTTTTTTATAACACAAAAGTTTAATTCATTTCACAAGATTACTAATAATAGTCTAATTCAACGTTTAAATATTTTTTTCTAAACCGGTTCGTTGTTGGGCGAACCATGTCTTTGGTAAAAGAACTGAGGATGATAATATATAACAGTGTCATTAAGGCTTCGAACGAACTGTTGAAGGCATATCTTAGTATTAAGAAGATATCGAGCCATGTAATGTATTATAATATTATTATTATAAGTAAGAGTCCCATGATGTATAAGTGTTCGCAAAACTCGCGCATTTTACGATGGATTGCTGTGAAAATTCACATAAACTCTTCCAGCGATCCGCTTTAGGTTTTGACGGCGCCATTTTTGGAAAAAAAAACTCATTTTAAGAGATATTTGGCTTTAAAATCTAGATACGAGGACATGACAGGACGGCCATGTTGTAATTAATGTGTCACGCCACACATGTGGAGATGATTGCCTGAAGCATGCGCAAACCTGACAATTAGACTACCAACCTTAGATTAACATGGGTAAGTTTTCTTAAATCCACAATATGGCAACATTTTACATTTAGTGGTTGCGAACCGAGATATTTCATACAAATTTACAGAAGTAGCCGAGTCGCAAACCTATAAATTTAATTGTGCGGAATGGGTAGTTTTTTACCCGGGCATCGCCGGGTAGCTCAGCTAGTTAAATATATTGCGTCTACTATCTATACTGTGTGGTGTTTATTTACTTATACAACTTTTATTACAAACCTTTGTAAATTTTATGTTCATTCATTAATATTATTAGATAAGAGAGTAGTGTGTTTAATTATATTAAACCATATAGCCATCCGGCCCGTGAATTTGTGAATGAAAAAATATAGGTACACGTACATTATATACATTGATATAGTATTTTATATGGATATACAAGCAGTTTGGGCTTATAGTATACCTATAATGAACTTGCACGAAGGATTATAAACTTTACAATACTTCAACTTTGCCTCGACTTTGCCTCTGTTGTTTTTTGTGGAGCTTTTAAAACTATAAACTTTCTTGCTTAGGTCTCGTCCTCTCGTTTTATTTTGATTCGCTGTTATTATTTGCACTTTTTAGTATGCGAGTATTATAGAACATAGGATTGGAGGCATTGGACTCTGGGACATCGGGAGTTTACCACATGAGTAAATGGATCCATGTAGAGGTGTTTCTAACTAAGAACTGGGGTATTATTGCCTTTTGTATGGCGTATATGAATCTTTGGAATGCCTTTCTGGATGAGTTCAGGGCTTAAATTTGCTGCTGTAGGTCTGGTCGATAAGTGATAGACTGATTGAAATGCTGACCACGTATGTCCGAAGTAATTTAACATGTCCATATGTCCGTCACATTCTGCCTCGGTCTTTCTAGAAGAAAGAGAACAATGATTTCTTCAGTCAACACTGTCAACAGTCATCGAGTATTTGAACCAACTTATTCTAGCTTGAATGGGCTTACCGCTGAAAAGGAAATCAAATTTCCATTCCTGAAAACTATGTACATACCTATACAATAAGTAGCATAATAAAACATTGTGAAAGGATACTGTTTTTACAAAAACGACTGTGGCTTTTTCTTTGATTCTTGCATCTAACTTTTATTGTATATTGTATAGATGTACCTTCTATAATATTATTATCCACTGATATTTCTCGAATGCAAATATTAATACCCATGCCTAATTTAATAATGTATGGTGCCTACTTATTTATACAATGAATTTAAGAGATGACTAAATTTGTCTGAGAACAATACTCTATATCATAATATCCATACGGATTTTTTTTATTTTTATTGTACAAAACGAGATTCGATGCGGCGCTTATGTCATATAATAAATATCATTTTATAACTGTGACTCTATAGATACACACAATGTATGTACATACCTAATAGGTTTTGATATAGGAATTTAAATATTTGAATATTACCTCCATGTTCAATGTTCATGAATACGAAATCTTTATAAAAAGTGAGTTATATTATGTAGTTAGAGCAAACCGATGAGTACTTGTGCTATATTCTGAAAATCTATGTGATATATCAATAGGTTCCTACTCTATTTTTTGTCAGGTTTACTGCAAATAATAGTATTATTATTGTAAGTCCTTAAGTCATCACTAATCTAAAATAAAAATTGTGCTTTTTAGAAAAAAATTAAGGGGGCGAAATGTGAAATTACTTATATACCCACTAATGATAGTATTGTAGTTGTATATTATATTGGTATCGAAAATAAATCTGTTTAATAAACTATAAGAAATCCGTGCAAATCGAGTCTTATTTAGAACTTGTTTACGTGCCTGGAGAAGCCCGTTATAAACTTATAAAAATATTTAATTGCTTGTCGAAATCAAATGAAATTAATTTTCTAATTGTTATGCATTTCACAGTAAGCTGAAAGAGCTCGCGTCTTGAAATAAGTCGGTCGTACTTCAGTTGATATTTATGATTTTTCGTATGCCATTTTCATAAACCAATGTAAAAATGAAATATTTAAAATTATATAGCGTGATAGCCTGTCCCCAGAGTTCCTCCAGTGGCTGGAGGCGCTGGATGTCAGACTTTAACGATGTGACAATACTTCGACGTTGCCAAACGATAAATAAATAATAAAATAATATAATATAATACCTAGTTTTACATGGACTAATGGATAGAAACCGCGATAAACTTGCCTATTCCATTCCTACCCTAATTGTCTCCTACTTCAATCTGTTGTAAATTAAGTCGATTAATAATCTATATAATTTTTATTCATATGTATTGTAAGTCAATCATAAAATCATCTTTATTGGCTTTATAGTTTTTATATGCCTAAGTTTTATCCAAAGACCAAAACCACCACCTTACTATGAGTGTAGTCAGTCCCTTAACCTTATCTACTAAATGTACTAGTTCCCGATACTAAATAATACGATATCTTCAATTTTTTTGATTATACTTCTGCCAACCTTCGTCCGCAGTACTACCATACAAACACACGAGCACTCTAAAATATTTCGTTGATTATAAAATACTACATACAAATCTACATACCGCAACAATGGGTTGGTATAGTAATGTGTATTGTGTATGCAAAATGTCGTGATAGGTTTGTATAAACAAATTTTGTATTTTGCCGAGAATAATTTAGTAGTTTGTCTTGTTTGGACAAACGGACTTTACGTAGCCGGACCTCCTACGTCTTGTATCTTCTCTCGTATTCGAGTCGTACGAGTATAGTACTATGAAAGCAGGGATTAATAATAAATACAACAATTTCTCACAAAAATATTTCTTTACAAAGATGTTCCAGGCGAGATTATTATTAACTAAACTAAAAAGCTCCACTCTCCGGCATGACAGCCTTTAGGCCTTTGCGCCGGAGAATGTGCAGACATGTACAAAAAATATCAACAGTCATACACATCAAACAACCAATAAACAAGGGATGAACACATATCAACTACCCTCATAATATCTCTCCAACGAGCTGCCCCAGCACTGTCAACAATGAGGGACAGTAATTCGGCTTCAGTGGTAATCCATTAATTTGGCTTGAACACGACATCCGGATGTCAGAGCAATGGCTTCCAATAAAATTTTTGAAAAACTGAAGGAGAAGGCAGAAGACCGGTGGGCCACCCCGAAAATAGCTGACAGAAGCAGTTACCAAAGGTCTGTGAAGGGAGACTGAGGTTCGAGTGGCCAGAGATCCTTATAGAGACTGCAAGATATGTATGTGAGAAACACTACTACATATTAATAAAATTTTATGTAGGAATATTTCATTGTGACACTAATCGGATTCTAGGTCCCGGAGGCTCAATTTGAATTTTGGAGCAACAAGCAAGGTAGTTCATGGTGACCGTCCTTTGGAAACACATGGAAAAATAAACTAAAAGAATGAGAAGTTGAAACAAATGGAAGTGGCCTACGTCCAGCGATGCAAAATTGGCTCATGAAGAGTAAGAAGGGGAACTCTGGGGTTCTTAAAACAACCCACGTGATCTTTAACAAAATTTTCTGTAATACATTGCGTAATGTCATATAGAGGTTTATAGGTAAATCAAACGTTTTAATAAATCGGCATTGTTCAATTCTTAGAATGCTTAGATATTTATACACATTTCAAAATTATCTGCGAGAAAAATCTTTACATTAGGACTATTTAAACATATGTTTCCTAATAATGAAATATGACTTGGCGAGTCTGATATTATTTAATAGACATTTATTTAACCATATTATGATTCTATTCTATTATGACAAAACTTTCAAATACTTTATTGACACCCCCTATCTATTCAACCTAATAATGATATCTCTACAGCATATTTCATGCGAATTATAAAAATACAAAAGACACGAAAAACAACAATAAAAACATTCAAAAAGACACATATTGACATGTTCATAAGGTATAGATTTGTTTGAATGTCTCTATAGGTTTTTTCTCTGTTTTTGCATAATATTATGAATAATGGAGTCAACATGATAAAGTGGTCTTTTTGTTTGTTTAGTGGAACAATAGTGATCCTTGCGGACATCGATACTCGGAAATGGGCAAACAATAGATATTATCTAAGTACCTACACGCTTACTAGAAAATGAAATCAAAATATAACCAGTAAATACTGTGGCTTTCACGGCCGAGGTCAATCATAGTAGCTGGATTGTCCTGGCTGTATCTACAACGCCGGAGAGGACACTTCGACCGCTGAAACACTGCGCGCGATCGAGATCTTCTCACCCCTGAAGAAGCCCGCCACAGAAGATGGGCGAAACGTTGGGACTGAATACATCACCCAATAGACCACGGCCATACAGTCCAGACAATCCAACTACTCTGAAAATATAATTACATATGTTTGTAATATTTTGTCTATATTTTATTTAACCTGAGAATGATGCAGCAATGTTTTTTATAATAGATAAATTGACTTTTCTGTCGATTATTGATGGAATCCTGTCCTCCACACAAACATTAAGTTGTTTAAGGAGGACACTATCCAGTAAATATTACATAGGTATGTGTTTGTTTAGATGAAGTTAATATTATAAGTTAAGGGCTTGGTACCAAGAATGACGTCACGGTCATTTCCCACGGGATTTAGGTACAAAATCGCGTGGACAATCGTATGATAAAATGGTAAAAATAGCGTTTTTTCCATTTTTTGGGGTTAATTTCGCGTCTATCAAAAAACTTTTACGGTTATTCCCTAGATTTTATTGCATATTATTAGTACAAAAAAAAATACTCCGCGACTTTCGGAAAAAAGATCAGAGGTGTTTTTCTCATTTTTTTTAAAATCTATACAAGATATAAAAAATGTTTTACGGTTATTCCCTAAATAAATGTTCAATGCATCTATCCTATTTTGTTCCAGAGCATATTTAGTAACGGTTGTCGAGATATAAGGTCTCCCGTTTATATAAATTTTTGAAATGTCAATAAGCGTACTTTTAAGGATAAGAATTTTGTGGAAAATTGTATAGAGTTTTTAATATTCACAGTGCGGATGGATAAACTCCATTCTTGTAACATGTAATAGTGTAAAATAATATTAAAGGTCTTTTTAAGATTAGCATGCTTGTACAATTAATAGATACCTGCGTGTAAGCAATTTTGTAATGTCCGTGTATCTGTTTCCAAAGGTACAACAATACCTATAACAACATTATGTTTTATGCGTCCAATACCCACATTGTGACAATAATAACTCAACTGCAGTTTTATTCCTGGTGACCACACGCGATTCTATAAAATAGCGGGAGTCAGGTAGGGTAGATTGCATTCGTTGCCTTGCCAGTTAGTAGGCCTACGGTGATGAATGGAATCGTGCTATTGTACTCCTGTCAAATGCACATGTTGTATATCTCACGAATTTCTAGATACAAAACATATTCACGTATACCTAACGTAATTTATAGCAAAAAAATAGTAGTCTACTTATACCTAATTGCAGATTGTTTTTAATCATTTTACCACATATAGACTACAGGAAGACACCAGTAGGATTGCTGAAACGTCGATCAAGTTTATCTACACACGCGTTCATCCGAAATACCAACAATGTCAATGTCAATCGCACACCGTGAAAACCTTAAACATTTTGTTACCACATACCAGGCGCGAAGCTTCCTAAGAACACGATTCCCATCGAGTTACCTTTTGGATAAAATGATAGGTTTAACGTAATGTAGTTCTGGACAATTTACATCCAGACCTGCATCGAACTAATCCACACCTTTTTATAATTTTGTTTTGTCGCCATGTAATTATTGTTTCCATTCTTTTTTTTGCTGTAACTCTTTATAAGTTTGCAATGTATAAATTTTGTTCAATATGTAAACCCGATGATTTGATATGTAAACCCGACGGCCTACGGATGATTTAAAACCAATAAACCAATATATATACCAATATAAAAGTGTCTAATTTCACGTAATCCAATAAGAAATGTTAGCCCCGGCTTCCCTTCTACAGAAATCCACCCTTCGCCACTGCCACATACAGACTATTTCGAATCGCTAGAGACACCGCAGTTTCTATTTCAGTTTCAGGCCATCAACCACAAGAGTACGCCACTCAGTTCTTCTCATTCGTCGAATGAATGAAGGTACCTTTCGCTGTTTAGTACTGACCAAGTTTGGTTTAATCGACACTGAGGAAGAAGGAAGGAAAGTGGGGGAAACTGTTCCGCTCACGAAGAAATTAAGAAGAATTATTCGCTCATGTTCTACGGGGCATCCATAGGAAGACACTTGCGCGGAATATGGAAACTGTATTTTGTGAGAATTCATTGCAAAAACGTTGGGAGGTAGGATATCGATCAAGTCGTATACGATAGTAGATACATTTAATACGTACCTATACATTATTTTGATATTGTATGTATGTGTAGGTATCGGGGTGTATCATGTTGACAATGACAGATAAGCATGTATCATGAGTATTGTAAAGATATGTAAGAACTGACAGTTGATGTCCCTCGAGAATATCATGTCTATTACATTGTATCATATTATAATACAAACACATAGTATGAAATCTCCTCGTTCAGATTTGCTTTCACTAACAGTGTCATGTTTTATGAAAAAAAAACTAAGACGTAAAAAGCCTGCATAAAAGAGGTAGTGATGTAAAACTAGATTATTTTTTATGAAATACAAAAATATTAATGTAGGTATTCGAAATCCGTAACAAAATAATTAGGATAATTACCGCCGCAGACTATTTTTTTTATGAAACAATTGTAAATTTACCTACGTCCTTCCTTGAGTTCCTTGTTAGATTTATCGTAATACTTGAAATTCTATTTTTATTTTCGACATGGGCGCTAAGCTTCCAAAAGCGCGTGGTCAGTGGCATCTGTCACAAGTTATGCTATGAAATGTAGCAAACACAACCCCTTACAACAATAATTTGTCGAAAAAGAAATGTTTTTACTAATATTTTATTAACGAGCCATCAAGTGCTGATGCAAAATTATAATCAGAAAGAAAATTAAAGAATCTTATCGCAAATATGTAGTATGTAACAAAATGCTATCAATACAACACAATACTAGCATAACTTAGAAATATAAATAATAATCTTGTATACTTCTATGGTGGCATCTTAAATTCATAGAATTTATACTTTGTTTTCATATAAGGTTTTGTTGAAGGAGATATCATGTAGGCTTTTACCCAAATAACACACAAACAATAATAACAAAGTATCTACGTATAATATAATATGGAGCACCATTGTTTGTCACTGTATGTTATTTTGAATCGGTGGTATACGGTGAATAACTTGTAGACAAAATGTTGATCGAATTGCGCCGGGCATCGTTTTCAAAATGATACATAATCTTTGATGATATTATGATACGGTCGATGAGATGCATTACCTGCTAGGAAAAGTCGTTTACAGGAGGGCTAAAAATGTGTACATTTTTAAATTAGGTATTGCTTTTTATGTGACGTAGGTATCTTCTTTTAGATCTGCTGTAGAAAATTCCGATTCACAAGAATATAAAATTGTGATTTTCAAAATAATCTTATTAAATGGGGAAATGAGTGACTGCAAGACTGGTGTTGTGACAAGAATGAAAGTAAACAAACTAAGATGGATTGGGCATGTTGAGAGAATGAATGATGACAGGATGACAAAAAAGATATATTTGAATGAGCGAAGAGGGGTGAGGAAGCGCGGCCGCCCGAGATCGACCCGGTCCGATCATGTCGACCAGATCCTCAAGGATGGACGCGTTTTGAGTAAAAGGAATCGGAGAGCGTGTATGACTAATTGCATGAATGTGACGGAAGCTAGGAGTGTGTGTAAGGATAGGGCTGTCTGGCGCTCTGTCCTCTCGCCTACCCTACAAGGGACGTGGCGTGAGGGTATAGATAGATAGATAGATATGTAGATAGATCTTATTAAATTTGTTAATAGATTTTACTTGTAAAAGCGGTGAAAAAGGAAAACAAACAACTTATACGGCGGCGGGGGATGGTTGGCGTAATTCATATCATCTAAAACCTTCCTACTGTGTGCGTAGTCCTCAACATTACATAGGTGTATCATTCCTTTTGTGCACATTGTACCTTATTACATTCAGCAATGTTATTATTATTAATGTATTGTGACGTCGTGTAATTCATCATAGTGCGAAATGACTTCAACGATATTAGTATTAAGGGCATGGTACCAGGAATGACGTCACAGTCTTTTCCCACGGCATTAAGGTTCAAAATTGCGTGACAATCGCATGATAAAATGGTAAAAATAGCGTTTTTTTCCATTTTTTGTGGTTAATTTTGCGCCTATCAAAAAACTTTTACGGTTATTCCCTAGATTTTAATGCATATCATCAGTACCTACAAGAAAAAAAATTTACTCCGCGACTTTCGGGAAACGAGTTTCCGTCTTTCGGAAAAAAGGTCAGAGGTATTTTTAAATATTTTTTTTGCGAAATCTATACAAGATATAAAAAATCTATTACGGTTATTCCCTAGATAAAGGTTCAATGTATCTACCCTATTTTTTCCTAAAGCATATTTAGTAACGGTTGTCGAGATAGAAGGTCTCCCGTTTTTAGAAATTTTTGAAATGTCGGTATGCACACTCTTAAGTTGAAATGTAACATGATTTAGTAACAAGTAGAGAAGACTCTATAATACTTACATATGTCATTATTTACTATGTCGTACCACCCTCGGGCTAATATAATGATACTTGTATGTATAGCTGAAGAATGACTCAATATAAAAGAATTTATTTCAAATAAGTATTGATGTTTTTAAATATGAAATATACATTATTTCGATAGCACTATTAAATATTTTTTGATCAGAATAAAAAGGTGTCAATGGAGTATTTTTTTTTTTCAAAGAATCTTGAACTACAATTATCCCCTGACGGCGCATTTATTAGGCAGATAGGACAGAACGTCAGACTGCCCTATCCTCACACCACACACTTTTTGTCTTCGTAATGTGTATGCACTTTATCCATAGAATTATAAGGGACTTTGTCATGCACTCTCTCCGATTTCGTTTACACAAAACTCGTCCATGTCGACACAATTTCTCGATTCGATCAAAAAGATATTAATAGGGTATACTTATAATTTAAAGAATCTTGAACACACATATCCAAATAATTATTTTCCGCACACTTTCCGACAATAGGTAAGTGCACACCTGCAAAGTGTAGAAAATATCTTCAGCTGACCACCAGGATTCCGCTTGTTAAGCCTGGACTTCAAGCAGTTGCAAGAAATATGTATAGGTATCGGCCTACTTGAAATATAAAAATACGTAGCCCCTATCTAATTATAAATGTTTTTGTCATTAGGTATAAATATTGTTTGGTGGAAGAGTGGAACACCCAGAACCCCGATCGCAGACAACTTGTTCAGGACCCTACAGTGAATCAGCCTGGGTTCGACCTACCCCACAAACGATGGTCGACCTTAATCAGGATCCGAACTGGCGACGGTAGATGCGGATACTTGCTCCACAAATGGGGCAAGAGGGACCATCCCCTTTGTGAATGATCGAGACTGTTGACCATAGAGTAGAGAGGTATCCTGACAAGAAGTTTGCAGGGGTTCTTGAGGAAATCCACAAGGTGACGCCAAGGGCGATAGATTACTTACGGAACATTGACGTGGAGCTTTGACTCCAAGATAACTTGTACAACGGTCGCGGGCATACGAAAGAAGAAGAATATTATTGGTACTTCGTTTGAGGTATTAAGAGGGCTACAGTAGCAAACATGGCGATTTTAGTGATTTTTCAATCGATATACCCGCGTTATTTATTGTTGGATTTCGATGAAAAAAATATATTATATAGATTGAACTTTAACGAAGCGCATTATAGAGCAATATAATTAATATACTATATAGTTTCTTGTAAAAAATAAAAATTGTGAACGTCGTTTTTCATCATTTTTTTGATATTCCAAGTGATTCGTCCGTCGGAATTAAATAATTCTTTTTTTGTCTTAAAGAACACTAAAATATCTAGCGCATTATAGAAAGAAACGTAAATATTTTTTGTTTGCTTCGCGTCAAAACCCAAAAAACCTCAATTTCATAAAAAGTCTCCGTACTAATATACGCTATCGGTTTTAGCGTGCACGCGAATATGACACTTATAACACGGGAATTACAAGGAACGCACTGTTTTTCGTTTCGCCAAGGATTCAGACGCCCACAAGACTGTGGACTGGTAAGACGTGAATTCTGTGCTAATTGAATTGTCGTTCCATACTTTTATTCTTATTGACGAATGTTCGCATATTACAGAGGACGGCAAACATTGGCAACTGATTTATATTTTAAATTATTTTCACATAATATTACGAGTACGTAGTTCCCACATGTTTTAGTGATTTTTAGATTATTTAGATACTTATTACTTAAATGTGCGTGCCTATTAATTATATTATCCCGGACTAAACTAAACTATCTTTTCCAAAAATAGGTAGATTAGCTTTTTTGTGTTTTTTTTTACTCTCAGCTATTATCTCATCAGACTATAATCGTATATAATAACATATACTTTTTTATATATATACATCCATGAGCGTCGCCAAGAAGGGGAAAGGGGGGGGGGGGCAGCTGCCCCCCTAGAGATGAAATAGGTATATATTTTTCATACTAAATGATAAAACCTCATATCATAAATTTTCTAAAATTAGTATGTACATCCACCAGTTTCATAAAAAAAATTGCCTGCGACGCTATTTTTTATTACTTTTTTAAATAAAACATTTTTCGTACATATTATTGTCCAAAGCTTTATATGTATACATTTTCAAGTAAACAAACTACATCAAGACCTCATTCACCATGTCTCACACAAAAAAATCGTCTGCGGCGCTATTTACACCTTTTTTAATTTTAATCCAGTATACCAAATGAAATAAACACATGTATATCACCCACCCGTTGTAGATTGCGAACACATGTTGGCTATTGCAGTGAAAACAACTTTGAAGGTTTTGAATAGGCCATTATAATAGGCTCGAAGACAATGACCCTAATTAAACTATAAGATTTTTCGGGAAGTTGGTACTAAGATAGCTACATATATGAAATATGGAACTGTAATGCAACTGATGTTGGAATCTACCTGTGGGTCTATATCTCATGGCCAAAAATTCTTTATTACACAACTAACTGTAGTGTAAATATTGCGGTGATTTCCACTGGTTATGGACTCCTAACACTACAAGTCCATGCGTACAAACATTGTAGATGCGGGGCAGGGGAGAAATTTTTACGCTCCGCCCAAAATTGACCTTGAATTCAGAACTGTAGCCCTCTTAAGGCACTTACTATTTTTATTTGGTGCTTGCATATATTATTGGGAAATATCAATGTGTGGGGCTTGTAGTTTCTCTTCACAACGTATCAAAAGAAAAATCTTATCTGTTTATTTAAATATGTACACAATAAAACATGTCAGTCAATGAAATATGTATCTCCGTAATTGTTTTTCTTATCTGTAAACCTTAAAGATAAAAATCTCATTATTTTTCCTAAATGGTGAGGTTTTACGATGAAAACTTGATTTATTTTTATATGCTTTTTTTGTAGGTATATAAGCACATATTATACGTAAGTATATTGGCTACATTTATTATTAGTTAACCCATGACGTGTGTTCCTCTACGAATAGGTAACTACACAATGTTTTGGTTAACACACTTCTCAGTATTATCAGACAGAAGAGTCTACATATTATCATTCATGATTGAAAAATTCACCTATCCAGATATCACGGATATCACAGGATAAGATTCAACGCGGGGCCTAGAATACAAGCATTATGTCTGAAATATCAGTATTTAGAAACTGTCTTACAATATTGCAAGTATTAATATACTCTATTGATCTGTTAAATGTTGTTACCATAGATTATTAGTTATAAGATAGTAATTATCATTGAAATACAACAATTTATAAAATCTGTGAAGTATCAAAAATCTTATATAAGTATTCTCGTTCTAGTATTCTATAAATTCACCATAAGAATATGATTGCCGTAGTAATATTACATTTTTTTGGGAAGGCATATGGGTACGTATGCGTTTTATTATACGATTTTATACCTATATAGACAGGAAATTTTAAAATAAAAATGAGAAATTTACATTATTAAGAGATGCTTATACCTCATTTATTGCATATAATAATCATTATATTATTAGGTATCATATAATATAATATAATTTGTATTTGTTTATGTAGTATACAGGTAATACTAATAGCAACTACATATGTGTTATATACCTACGTAGTACACATTTATGTATAATTGATGTGTTCGCTAGCTTAGCTTAATATTCTAACATGGTTTCCCCATTAGGAGCAACACACTTCTTATCAGACAAGATCTTGCTGCACCGCCGACCAAAACCTAGTATCTGCCCTGTCTGATGACTGGTCCCGCTATCAGGACCGAATCAAGTATTATCAAACGCTTTGATAATAAAATACTTGACGTTGAATCACTATGAGCCAGTATACAGTCACTTCATATATTTTTGTAGGGAGAGTTGAGTTTAGAATGAATAATTGTGCAATATGCAAGCACCTACATTTGCAAAAAAATATTACTAGGTAGTACTAGAAGCAAATAAAGTGTCGACTTAGTGGTTCAGATTTGGTTCAATAGAGACCAAAGTCTTAGTATTTATGGTTTGCTGTAAGCTATTGTTTTTGCAGTAGGTTAGGTACCTAAGTCTACCCTAAGTAACTCTTGATGATGAGAAGATGAGGTCAAATCAAGGTCATTATTTCGTGTTTTTTTAAATATAAAAAACGTTAAAAAAATATTCAATTTGATCTTATTTCATACATGATTCTCAAATGAGAAACGCTTTTAAAAAACTGCTTTAAAGTCGTTGGAAGGGATGGAAAACTCAACTATGTAGCCTACCTGAGTTCCCAAGAGGAAAGGAAAAGACGATCGAAAGAACCAAGTGATTGTTTTTTTCTGGGTGAAACTAAAATAAAATAAAATACCCTTTATTGAACAAATCTTCTTTCTAAGAAGAAGATTGAACAGGTGAATATGTCAAAAGGTAGGCTTATTGCCTAATGGCAATTTCCACCGGCCAATCAAATAAACGTAATCATCAAAATTACCCCCTTAATATAAGTTACAAAATTGTTCTGAGAAGGCATACCAGTGGCACCATCTGCTGGGAGAATGTCACAACTGAATGGGGTAGTGGTGGTAGTATACAATTTTCATTTGAGAATAAAGCTATTATTACATAGAATATTTATTGCCAACGAATAAAATAAACTACATAACCTATAAAATGAATGTTTCATCTGTCAATGAGATAGTAATTTCATTTGTAGATAGATGTGCCTATAAAAGTTGATACATAGATAAAATAGTTATTACAAGTAGAATTAAATAGAAATAAACAAATTATTATGTTTTAAATGTCCTCACAGTTTTAATAGCTACCACGGATAGTCCCTAATCAAATTAAATAATAAATTATCTCTTGTATTTACGTATAACGTACCTATAAAACCCTTTATTATTACCATTTTTATATAAAACATTCTTGATTTTATTATGTGTTTATAATGTTCTTGTCCTCAGCTTTGACGTGTGACTTTGAGGTTAAGTATGCTAATCTCTATTTAATAAAATGCTTGCTGTTTGTATGTCCTGTTAGGTATAATAATCAATAAAAATCAATAAGTATGCATATAATGTCGTTTATAACTACTTACATAGAGTAAGTAAATTAAAAAAATATGAAAAAATGGTTAGTGTCTTTTTGCAAAATTTATACCTGTCTACCTTCCCGTTTTAAACTATGTAAGTAGTAAGAGTGCCACAAAAATCTGGACACTTTATTAAAACGGTATTTTCATTTGAGAGTCGTTGTTAAATTATGGTTGAAATAAAAAACGCTTTTTATAAAAATTCTCGAAATAATGATGTGTTGATTTAAATTGTGGTGGAGTTGTTATCTGAAAAGGAGTTTACGGTAGACTGAAACGCAGGTTCTATTACGTCAATATTGTCGCATGTTTAACAGGCTGTTGGACACTAGTGTATGTATTACTATAGAGTTATTCATTAGGCTATACTAGCTAAATCTGAAACTCATCATGAGGTATTCATGTTTTGTCTTGCCTATGAACGTTTTTAATGTTACAATTTTGAATAATTTACACCTACATTTGTATATTATGTGTACCTACCTTTTGGTTAATACACATTTGGATATCAATTTGCTTTATTGTTTTTATTGAATATTTAGGTTAATAACCTACAATTGCCTTTCTTCATAACAAAGACTTGGCACAAGATCAGGCTCCCACTACTGCCTCATCGCATCATAAATAGAAACATTCAGAATAGGTTCATTCAGAAACATTCAGTTGAATCAAGACAGTCAATAATCACTCACTATGTTATATTGAAACGAGTGGATCGGAGACAAGACAAACGTCAGGGACGTAGCACATAGAACGGCATCATTAAAATGGAGTTGGGCTGGTCACATTATAAGAACTACGAATGATAGATGGACCAAGCGAGCCCTAGAATGGCGACCGAGAACCGGCTACAGAAATTCAGGCAGACTACAGGTGAGATGGTGAGATGGTCTGATGACATCAAGAAGGTGGCACGACAGCAGTGGCATATAATGGCGATGGACAGGGAAGTGTGGAAGTCGGAAAGGGAGGCCTATGTTCAACACTGGACGAGGAATAAGGCTGATGATGATGGTGATGATGTTATGTTGTCTCTCAGTATATATTTTCGATTACCCAGCTTGTGCAGGACATTCGAAAACAATACTGTTTTTATTAATCATACTTTGATAACACAACCTATGTATCTACGGCATACAGAAATAAAAAGGATATAAAAGTATTTTCAACAAAGGAAACATGTTCAAACGTTTCCTTCAATATTTCATTCATGATCGTATAGGTACAACAAATAAATCGTCTTTAAATGGCGCTTATTATTTTTATCGTGTTGTTTTTATTAGTACCATAATGCAGGTGATGACCCTTAGCGTTTAACTATAGGTACTTACTCGTTTAGTTAAATAGTTAGTACCTGATGCAATTCCATGGTGGGCGAAAAACATGAAATTGTAGGTACGTATGCAAAGAAGGATGGTCTCTGGAGTAGAAAGACGACTCTTTCCCAGGATATCCTGAAGAAGCTGAAGACGTCACATAAGATGGTAAGGAATGTATGGGGGAAAATATTCCATACTCCAAGTGTATATCACCAGGACAAGGTGACGTCACGATTGTGGGTGGTTGCTATGGTGATGTTCCTGGAACCCTCGCTTGCTCCGTGATTGGATCTAAAGACTGATCTTCGCCCAATTCTTAATCTCGTCCATCTACTGTCATCTCTACAACACATTACCTGACTGGATACAATAAAATAGAGATTTCAATAAGCCTGTGAATAACTTATACAATGTAGAGGATTCTACAGTAGGACAGCCAGGGTTCGACCTCACGGTAGTCTGGTGCGGGTACTTGCTCTACAAGAGGGGCAAGAGGGATCACCTCCTTTGCGGATGTGGCCAAATCGAGACTGTCAAACTATAGTGGAGAACTGTCCAAACAAGAAGTTTGTAGGGGTTCTTGAAAAATCCACAAGGTGACGCCAAGGGATATGGACTACCTGCTTCAGCCAGCAAAAACGCGGAGCTGTGACTTCTAAATAACTTTTACAAATATAGAAACAGTAAGAATTCTGTGATGTAGACTCATAATACCCACCAATTTGTGTGACGAATAAGTTTTCGTGGTGGACAAAATCAATCGATTATTTTCGATATGTCGTGTTTTATTTGTAAGATTAGATTATTATAGGTAAAGTATTATGTATTGTTTTGTTCATGGTTTGTCTAGACTACGAACGAACACGATTGCAGACATTCGATAAAATTTACAGAAAAAAAAACGCATAAACAACACGAAATTATTGACTTAAATGACAAATTTATGAACCGACCGAATCTACAGGATGTTTGGTAGAAGACGTCATTATGATGTTTTTATTCTTGCGTTTCCATTGTGCCTTTGAAATATCTACCTACATGTTGTGGCACATATTAGGTATCTCCTCCCTTCTTCTACCTATGGCAGATTTCCTAATTTGTCTGTCCTAGAAAGTACAGTCAGCAGTCCGTCCGCCGTGTTATTTCCCAGTCGTCTCTAAACACGCATTCTTCTTAGGGATGTCGACAACATTTCAGCCGAGTCCATGTCTCTCTAGCATACGTCAGTCTCGGCACCAGAACAGCGTTGTGCACCAGTAGCTTTGTTAACTGCTACTTTTGATAATAGGTGAGTCCCCCGTTCACCCTAGTACCGGCTAACTTTCTTCTTTCCACGTCACTTTCACATCGTCCGTCCATCTCTTGTAAACGCCGTTATAAATACATATTTTGAGGTAAACTACATATAATATATTATACGAAATCTTACTATTTTTCTAAATCCGTAATTCCCAGACAAGAGATTGTATATGTTTGTCTGTGTATAACTGTGTACGCAAGGTTTAAAATCGTCTGCTTAATTAGTGTTCAAATTGAACGTTAGTAGGAATTGTTATATTAGAATCACCCTGTAATAATGTAGTTAATATGTGGCGTAAGAATGTAGATTGGTATCTAATCTGTTAGTAAGACATGTTAGTATTATGTCATGTTATGAGCCTATGGCGTCCTGTTGTCACAGCGTGAGTTCCGACCCAAAGTACCAACATACGTACATATCAAACAATACAATACAATCCACATTACAATACAATCTTACATAGTGCTAGTTAGTTAGCTAGTTATGTACAAAAGTCTGCCGTGAGAAATGGCTATTTATCACAGCATTGTCCGGTGACTTAATATTGTTATTGTCAAATACTTACTAAGCATAGTTGTGTGTTTAAAATGTTTCATTATGGTGATAATGCGACAAAATATGTACGTTTTTGTTTATTTCTTTATATGGGATCTATTATGGAGCATTCATTGGTAGGACCACGTTCGATCGAAGGAAAATCCTGCGGGGTTAAGATCCTCCACATCCCCGGGTAGCCCAGGCGCATTAATAGCGACCTATTTACCCGCACTACTAGGCAAATCTTATTAAGAGGTGGGCCCAGGGTTAGCCTTAAGGGAGCCCCCCGGCAAACCCCACCCCTAAATTACGTTCCTTCAGTGTCCTTAATACAAGGAGGTTACAATTCGTTACGAACAAATTTGTAAATAACTAGCAGGGTCAGTGAAGTAAGGCGAAGAGAATGACCCCGTAGGTCAAAGTTTGTCAGGAAGATCACCAAAAATATGGAGACACTGTTGGTCTTCCGCATCCCAAGAAGGAGCGCCAGATAATATGTACAGTAACAGATCCTAGATCAAAAAATCGATCCAAGGTATTGACCAGGGGGGGTACTTTGTAAGCTTTCTCACCCAAAACACGCAGATAAAATGTTTATGGGAAATTACCCTCATGGCGATATACATAAGGGCGTTTTTCGTGTGCATTTTATCTGCGTGTTTCGGGTGAGAAACCTTTAGAAAGTTTCAGTACAGGTATAATTATTAATACGAAAAGACTAACATAGAAATTGAATTTTTGAAGACTGAAATTATCCATTTCATAGAAATAATTTATCTATCTTCTTTTAAGGTGAGTACCCATTTTTTTTTAAATAATTAGGCAGTCCACCCAAATGGGTGATTTGTGTAAGTACCCAACCCATATACCGAATTGGTTATTTCGACTTTACTATTTTCGTAGGTAGGTACTACGTACTAGTTTGTTCACCCCCCGCAGTTTACCTGTGTCCACACGCGGCTTGTCTGACATCAAATTATTATTACACTAAAGCTTGATTCAATCGGATTTATTATGACCAAGACGATATTTATATTATCATAAATTATTTTTTATCATAGGTACATATTTCCAGACATAGGAATGCGATTAAATCTCTCGGCGTAAAATTGCGACGATTTATCTAATTATTTCTACAATCTAAGATTTCTCTGTGTAATAAAACAAAGTTATTCATTAATAAATAAATTCTTTAAATGAATATTATATGCAATATATTTGACCGGACATTAAGTACAGTTATAATAATAACTGTTGCCTAAAAGTTTGCTAAACAGGCATCGATATTGTGGCATCATAGCCTGCGTTTTCAACAGGGGCTTCCGTAACTACTTTAAAGGTATAGAATTGCAACTTGTGCATATCTTCTTCTTCCGCAGCCACTCAGGTCCATTGTTGGACATAGGCCTCCCCGTTGATCCTCCACAGCTCCCTGTCTTGGGCACACTGCATCCATCCACCACCGGCACATTTCCTAATATCATCAGACCACCTTGCCTGGGGTCTCCCGACGCTTCTTCGGCTTGTTCTTGCCGCCATTCTATTATGTTCTTGGTCCATCGGGAGTCTTGGCACCTGGCATAAATTAAATAATGAACGACATATTTACAAAATGCGATTTATTATTATTATTATTATTATTATTACAACATAGGACAACGATCGAGTGTAGGTAAGGTAAGAATATGAAGTCTTTCGAAAGAGTGAACACGTACGTGTTTGTATAGCAAACTATATAATAGATATGTAAGTAACGCTCACTAGGGTCAACTCTACCAGCTAACCCAACAACATAGCTATCAAAGTGTCTCCAATTGTTTGCGATATTTATCTTTTAAGAGTATGCATACCGACAAAATTTCTAACAACGAGAGACCTTATATCTCAACAACCGTTACTAAATATGCTTTGGAACAAAATAGGGTAGATGCATTGAACATTTATTTATGGAATAACCGTAAAACATTTTTTTATATCTTGTACAGATTTCTCATTTTCTGATCTATTTTCCGAAAGACGGAAACTCGTTTCCCGAAAGTCACGGAGTATTTTTTTTGTACTGATAATATGCATTAAAATCTAGGGAACAACCGTAAAAGTTTTTTGATAGACTCAAAATTAACCCCAAAAAATAGAAAAAAACGTTGCTTTTACCATTTTATCATGCGGTTGTTCACGCGATTTTGAACCTTAATGCCGTGGGGAATGACTGTGACGTCATTCTTGGTACCAAGCCCTTAATACGTAAATGGGCAATTACTAATAATAATTACAGATACATAGGTGCATATAATATGTTACAAATAAAATATAATACAAAACTGCTTCTAAATGTACAAATAATACCTACAATCATAATCACGATGAGATTACTTACATGTAACATATTTTTTATTTGTATTTGATATCTACAAACTCAATGTACTCGTAATAATGTCTATGAATTATATGCTGTGGTTGTCATATGTATGAAGAAATTATTATATGAACAACTTACAATATATTTAATTAAAAACTTGTTTATAACAATATCTAAATATCAGACTAATTAACATAATAACCGAGTAATAATGATGTTATCCGTCCATATAAAATAACATTAAGTATTAGATATTTATAATAAAATTATTTCTTAGAAGGCTTGAAGTGACATCTAGTATATAAGCATGTGATATGTACAACACTTCCTAATTGGTTTACATATTGTATCTTATGCAGTGTGTACGTATTTATGTAATGTATCTACCGGTACATACGAATTACATGCAATTAAACATCATGTACTATATTTAGAATCTTCTTATTTTTCAGCCGTCTCTCCACGGATGGATATCTATTTTTTCCAGCCTTTGTGCTTTTTTAATCACCCCACTAGAACGTTATCGGCCCGTCTCTTCTGAGGCCAGCCTATTCCTCTTTTCATATCCCACGATTTCATTTTCACGACTCTGGGTGGGTCTAGTAACATGACCTGCTCTTAATTTGGCAATGCGATCTACCACATACCAAAACTTTTGTCCGGCATCTGATCTCTAAAACTTATACCTATCATCTACTTCTCCATAGATAACAGCATATGGAAATGCATGAAGTATATCCTCCATGGTACACATTGATATTATATGATGGGGCATAACCTACATTTTACTTGGTGTACAGTCCTCTCAGTTAGCCTCATAGTTTCCAGACCATACAAGAACGCAGGGAGGATAATGCTTCAAACATTTTTCTTTCTAAATTTATGTGAATATCTCAATTATTCATCTAGTTGTGGTTACGTTTATTTCGTTTGACAACGTACACGTAGTATGACTTTACGTATTTCTTGTATGTATTGTGATTCATCCATGATTCTACACACAACTGTGTTTAAGGAGTTTGTCCGAATATGAAAATGAAATATATACATAAGAATTCCTGAGTTAACGTATTTATAAATGTACTTAGTATCTATACTGTTCATAAATGTTTCTTCTACTAATTTTAGAGGTATTATAATTTTATAGTTTGAAGTAATTTCATTCATGAATACAATTTTTACGTACCATCAAACCAACTAATGACTCACAAGCTAAATACTTGGATCTCTATGTGTACGACGACTCCATGAAAAAGTCAAGTCGCGAAACTAAAAGAAAACATTAACAGCTAAACGTTTCATAATGCATCTTAAAAATAAGCAAGTTTATGTTAGACCCATGTATAAAAATAATTAGAATAGTTCATTGAGTGTAGCTGGCCCTGCCAGACGGAACAGACTTTCTGTGGATACGCAGGGACCATGACATACCATCACATCATTCAGGAGCAAGCTGGAGACGTTTCTCGTCGCAGCCAGTTTCCTGAGCTCTTGAGATGGATGATTCAATAAATGGCCCTTCAAAAATCATCTGATGATACCATGGTGAAGATTTTGAATAAAATTATCATATCCAATATATCTATGTGGGTAGGTACCTACATAGTATAATAGGTTTGAATGAGATTCAGTTGTTTCATTCGCCACTGTAGAGGTCTTTAAAGTGGAGAAGAAGTCTTTGTTCGAGTAGGTAATATTTTTTTTACAGGAAAACATATTTTATAGGTCTTACAAAAGACCTGTGATTCGTCATAGAATTCCGCAACAGTGTAAATTCGTTAGTGAGGAGGGACGAATGTTAATCTGATACGAATTATATAGCATCTAATACGTAATAATTATTGTCTTCGCGCATAAATAATAATAGTTAGTAAGCTAATTGCTGGGTGTAAGCTAATTACTGTTATTAAATTAAATTATAACTATCCACTGCTAACTAATAATTGTAAATATTCTATGAAAACGAAACTACTCATTATTATACGGAAATATCAAGTGTATTAATGGTCTTAAAAGCTGATCATATATTTTTGGGAATTCTGTGGAACAGACACATACAGAAGATGGTAGCAGTACTCGATTAGGTAGATACATACTTCATCCACATAATTCACGTAATCATCAGCCCTCACCAGAGTTGGATACATGCCCCCATTCCTGATTACCCCCTCCCATTACTCCCAGTCTGTTGGCACTGTATACCACTGGTCTTTTTTTTCACCGATCTTTTTATATCATCAGACCAAGTCAACTGAGGCCTCCCCGAGTTTCTGTGGACGGTATTCGGTCGCCACTTTTACGCCAAGGTTCTTTTGGATTCTCTTGATTCCTCTGTCGTCTGATCCATCTCAATTCCGTTTTAGTGAGGCCGTTTTAATGAGCCACATTTGTCACTTTTGTCCGATCTCTAATAGACTTATTCCGTTTTATATCTCGCAAGCTGATGTTTAACATATTTCTCTCCTCTTGAGTTTTTTATTTTTCTTATCGTGATGGTTTCAAAAAATTACCTATTAATGAATTTCAAAAGGAACCGCAGAATGGACTGAGTTTCGTCTTTCTGAACACTTTTTTTCACGACTGCAGTCCTTTCGAATGACATGCAATGACATGTCAACATATAAATAAAAAGGCTAACGATAAATCAATCCAACTTAAATAACTACTACTACTACTACTACTACGCCCTTTATGTCTCCATTCGGGAGCACAGGGAGGCTACCAGGCGTCTCCATTCAGAGCGATTTTGTGCGAGTGATATTACCTCTCTCCACGTCATTCCTAACGCTCTGATCTCGTTGTCATAACTTAAATAACAATTATTATTATTTACTTTTGGTATCATTCATAATAATAAGTAATAATAATAAAATTAGATAATATATTACGGGTCATAATGGGAACATTTATTATAAAAATGTTCAGGTATATTAAATACACATATAACAGTTTGAGATAACAATAAAACAATCCGTAAGGCCATATTTATACACCTACACTGAAATTTAACATAAAATATAGTCATATAAATACTTACCTAATACTTAGGTATACTTTGTATGCACCAACTATAAAGCACATACCTATTTAATAACATATGCTTCATATGAGTTTTTTTAAATTTATTTTTTAGATGTGAAAAAATAAAATTTTGTAATATCGACTATCGAGTGATGTTAGAAGAGAAATTTTGGAATAATAATATCAATCATTAGGAGGTCGTGTAAGTCTTTGTCAAATGTAACTTAGCCCAAGAGAGCTCGTTGTTCAAAAATCACAATTTTCAAATTCAAACTTTTGTGGTTTGTACGTAGACGGCATCCTCTCCGGCAATCATGAAGAAAATATGGAAAAATGAATAAAACAACCTAATTTCCCTATAGTGCTCCTTATACTATTTTATGTACCATTAAACCTTTGGATTTAGAAAATATAATAATATTGTACTTAGTTTTAGAATTTAGAAAGCATTCTTATTGAAATATACCTACATACTTCCTCGTGTCTCAATACTCATGGTAATTTCCACTCTGGTAAACTTTCCTCGGAACATACTTAAGTTAAAGATTTTGCGTAAAGTGAATTAATAGGTACCTAATAATATTCACATCCCCACCAAACTTTCTACAGCTTCCCCCTCTCGAAGTAACTTACGAATTAAAGCTTCCGATTGTTTTCAGTAATAATATGCAAAACAACAGAGTCGAAGCCACAAACCTTGTAAGACTTCTATATTATACAGGATCAGACATTCAGTAAGATACTTGTACTTTTGTCATAACTTCTGTTGACTGAGTTAACAACGTTTGTCTTCTGTGACAGCAGTAGACACTTCAAATACTACATAATCCATCATAAGAAAACATAGGTGAATATAACTATAAAAGTAAACCCACCTCTACACCTGGATTCTGGATATATTTAGAGGGCTTCAGCTCTCATATCATCCAGACTCTCAAGTAAAATCATGGAGGAACATTCTAGGTAGCCTATTTCTAAAAAATCATTTTTTTACGATTAATTGAACAGAAAAAAAGAAGCTAGTGAAAAATCTATTATTGTTTTTTCCTGTATTTGTTTTACACTAGTGTTCATCAACTGTTATTGTTAATTCTACCAAAAAAACCAAAGAGATTTTGCTAAAGTCTACATCGAATGAGACCCTGTTGTTAAAGAAAATGTATCTGTGCAGATGTGTATGTAATAGGGTAAATTAGAGAAAAACAATTTTCATTTTGCAATAGGTGCCAGATGTTTCCAAGATCTTCGCTTGGAATAAAATTATAATACATAGGTATAGAATAAGCAATTAACATTGTTTCTATGTAAATGGTTGGTTGAAATTTTTATGCGCTACCTACACAAGGCAATCTCAGGTAATTCACAAGCAGTATACTTTGGGCATTTTGTTGAAGAGATCTGGATAACATCGAAAACCCCGACCTCGTGGTCAATGGTCATGGGTAAGACCATCCAGTGAGTATTCCTTAGCAATGAGTCGCAAGAATCGAGAAAGAGAGTTGTAAAAAAAACTTAAACATGTATCCATCAGGATTACCTGCCGTAGATCGTTATCCTGTGTTCGAAAAGATGAGATAAACTAATTATAACATTAACGATGTTCTATTGATCTTGTTATTTTTTATGTTTCAACAGGCGTCATCTAACATGACCAATTATAATGATTTGATGGTTCGTTCATGATTAGATATTATTTGTATCTAGTTAAGGGTTATCATCATTATCATCACTGGCGCTAGAGCCCACTGTGAGCTTTGACCTCCTCCAGAATTCCTCGCCATTTCATTCGGTCCATCGCTCGCACCTTCCAGTTCGTCATACCAATTGCCCTGAGGTCCCTCTCCACGCTATCCATCCATCTCAGCTTAGGTCTCCCCACATTTCTTCTGACATCTGGTCGCGTGCTGAGAATCTTTTTCGGGTTATACCTACGCTTATTAATTTGACATAGTCATAACTCATGCCCAATGAAAGCTGATGATAATGTAGGTCTTCATACTCGAATCGCGGGTATCAATGTCTTCATTCGTATTCGAAGACAGATTCGTGGACTAGCCAGGTAACCTACATAGTATGAACAAAGACAAAACGCCCTCGTAATATTATAATACCTCTTCCTTCAGCCATGTGTAGCCATGGGGTAGTCATACTTAATCAATAGTTTATACAGGAACAATTTATATAGGAATATGAGTAGATGTGTTATAAAAGTGAATTATAATATGTTTAGAATGATCTGGAATGGAACCTCGTGGTTAATTATATCAAAACCTGTCTCAAGATAAGGCATATTAGAATATACTCCTTGTCATATGATAAATATCTAATCATCCTATGCCAACAACGATTGAGCGATGATCAATGTTTCCTAATGAATGAACACAAGGAGGGGCGACACTTCCGCCATCTATTGTCTGATGTAGATAACACGGCCGGAGACAATAAGATCAACGAAACTTGTTTTAATACGACATAAGTCTACCTATCTATATTATTCGTGATATGAAAAACTGGTCACCACATTAGTTCATCGATTAATTTAAGCCATGTGGTGTAAAAAAAGTTTACAGGGTTGTAAAAATATTGGTACTCCCACGTATTATGGAAGACAGAGCGATTGGAGATTGTGATTAGACATTTACGACATACGTAACCGAGAGACTTCTATAGCTAAGAACTGTTTCCTGCAAGAAGATTACCATACTGGGACATGCATCATACAAATTGTGTGTCTATGAATTCAGTAATCTTTAATTTTGAGTTAAGCATCAGTTTAGCAATTGACATTAAATTGCGTTGGGTATACTTAATTTCTTCAGTCCATACTCCCTACTGATTTTCAGGATGGATCGAATTCCACTTGGTTCAATGTAGGTTGCTTTGCTCACTGAATGATTCTTTCATTGAACGAAACACTGAAAAGCATCTAAGGAAAAAATGCTTTCCTTATATTTCTATCTTTCTATCTAACTATATCCTCACGCCACGTCCCTTGCAGGCAGAGAGCCAGACAGCCCTATCCTTGCACACTCTTAGCCGCCGTCACATTCATGCAATTTGTCATACACGCTCTCCGATTCCTTTTACGTACTCAAAACGCGTCCATCCTTGAGGATCTGGTTGACACGATCGAACCAGGTCAGTCTCGGGCGACCGCGCTTCCTCACCCCTCTTCGCTCACTCAAATTATTTCA
The DNA here is from genome assembly GCA_963576895.1 of Ceraclea dissimilis. NCBI lineage: Eukaryota > Metazoa > Arthropoda > Insecta > Trichoptera > Leptoceridae > Ceraclea > Ceraclea dissimilis. The sequence continues at coordinate 12,928,319 of OY756368.1, forward strand.
AAAACTCTTGCAAAGTAAAAACGTACATACAGAATACGTTATTTTATTCATTCTCTTTATATACCTGAAGGTAGATGATTTAATACAACATGGCCTAAGTCTGAGTGTTGAAAAAAAGTACTATAAAATAATGATCTTAACATCTCGCCATTGGTTGGATCTTGTATGAAGACGATCTCTCATTGGTCGACTAAATATATGTGTGGTCCAGAAATCGTAAAGATTTATCATTGCCTGGTTGTTGAAGTGGTAGATACATATTTAAGTACGGCGTCGATTTTGTACAAACATATCGTCCGCTAAGTTTTTGCAGAGAAAGCAGTGGTGTAGATTGGTAGAATGAGAAAATAAAAGTTTTATTTCTATCCTCAATTCCAAACAATTTAATACAGCACCTAAAATGGGAGCTACAGAAAATTCAACCAGTCCAAAATTATATATGCAAACGATCAAATTAGTGCAGACTTCATAAAGGACGGTTTAGTTGATGATTCCACCTTGAAAGTCACAAAGTCACTTGCCCAACTTATGAAAAACATTAAAAATATACCCCGTCCAATATTCAGAAGATGATCATTCCATCAGTTCCATACAGGAGGATATGCTGATCTAACGATGGTCGGGAATTCTGGTTCCATCATTCGAAACTGACTTCTTTAGGTGATTTAGGTGATGACAAAAGCATATTATCTTATTGAAACTGAGCAGAATTGAACTGATTTTATTTCATCCACCATGCAATGGAATGGTGTGATACACACCTTCCTTCAGAAACATGTAAGTAATTTTTAATGTAAAACATGCATACGTTTTCCCTGCTATTTAAAACTAGAGAAATATCTAAAATAACTTAAAAATACTGTAAAATATTTAGACGTTCTAAAGTACTTTGTAAAGAAGACATAAATTGAACTCTAGAATCTATACGACTCACCTTCTTTCAAGTCTTTTTCATACCAGCAACTTCCATACAAAATTTCAGCAGAATCGCAGTACATTATTTTATAGTTATTGCAGGGCGCCCGTGCTTTCGGTTGTATGCTGTATGCTCGGACATTTTTTATTGGAGATGCTTATAGGTAGACTGGCTGGTGAATAAACATGGGTATACCTATACAAAATATACATATCAGTGTTTCCTATAAATACGAGTACATATATTAGTTATACTCAAATAGACCCAAGAAGACGCGGCCCTAAGTTTACGAATGACTTCATTTGAATTGGTTTATAATATATTTTGCAAGTCGTAGAGGTACGGGTAAACCTAGGTACGGTATAAGTATATGGTTTGGTATGAAAACTTTGTAATAAAAAACTTTAGATGAACAAAAATTTTGCCGTATTGGAGATGTATTAAAAACGTGGACAGACTTCATACAAAATGCTAAGAAACACAGGGAGTTACTAACGGCAAAAACAATGACTCAAAAAAAAATGTTGAATAATAGTAGTATAGATAGTCATAAAAAAAGATGTACCTATTTTATAAAGGTGTAGCTTTGGAACCATCTTCGTTAAATGAGTGATCCTTTCATTTTTTGGTAACTGATGAATGTAAGTTTTATTTGATGCGCAATACAGTGTAATAGCGCATGCGCAGACTGACTGCGTGTTCGACAAAGCCTATCGGCGCTATTCATCTACGACCTTCCAATACCATTAGGTGATCATGCAATAGTAAGCAGTGCGGTCTTTGATTCGCGATGTCTAAGTCAATTGTTGGTGTACAATTTATTTATATCTACGAATACAATGTAAGTAAAAGTCTGACACACTGATTGAACCTATCCCCAATCTACTTAGTTACTGAAAAATGAAATTCTTCGAAGCTTCAGAAGTAAATGAGGAAATTTGTCTAAGAATATTTTCAGCATTATATGGTAGATCTACTATTTAAAAGCCTCAAGAAGTTGGGCAATAATAATTGCTGACTTTTATTTTTGTCCGGCACCAGTCAAAAGCTTCCACTTTTTGCTCTAAATTGAAGCTTTACGTATTTACTCCCAGTCGCAGGAAGAAAATGGGTGAGCAAAGCTCAAAGTAGAAAAATTTGGAAAACTTTAGAAGAGGCCTATATCCAGACAAGAAGAAGAAGGTATTTACTTTTTTTTTGTTTTGTGATGTGCAAGTATGATAGGTCAATTTTCAGTGCCGGTGTCCGAACCCGGCAGTTCTCGCTTGAGATAGTCACGCTCCAAGCAACTGCGCCAACCAGGTAGTAAAAAAACGAATGAAAAGCTTATAAGCTCAGTTTTCAATCAGTAGCGCACTCTATGAAATTTACCTCAAACTAAAACCAGACACTATAATAGATCAGGTGTCGTAAAAACCCAATCAGTATTATACTAAAACACAAACGTTCAACAAAATCATTTATACAAAAATACGATAAATTTAAACGTTCATACAAACACTTATCACCCTTTTATAAATTCATACTAATCTACACTACCCATTGATTAAGTTGAAACCACATTTTTTAACTACCGTTTAATAGCGTCTTATTATAATACCTCCGTCCCTTTCTAACGCTATGCATATCCATAGATTTATATACTTTCTGCGCTTAATTTCTTTAAAAGAGCTTTAACGAAGGCTTCAAGTAAATAGTTTCATGAAACTTTCATAACAAAGTTTAAAAATATTTCGTTTTCTGTCACATTTTAAAGCGAAAACGATGAAAAATTCAATTTACCTGTTACTTTACACCTGAGAATTGTTTTCCAATACGCTGTCTCTTTCACATGCTTGTGCATTTTGCGAAATGCATTCACTATTAAAACACATACCAGGTTCCGTCTCACAAGGGACAATTTTACAATACGATCTAAAAAAGTGTTTCCATTTATATTCGAAACTTTTTTATGAAGTGGATAAATTTTAAATTAAAACTGAGGTGTGAAAGAGAATTAATGTAGTTGCATCCCGCTCTAACCACCTGAATTAATCGTTTGGATTTTTTGTTTCTTTCTATCATAATTTAAGAGAACATTTATATCACTATCTCTTTTTATTATAATAACGTAGTTTCACCTACTGCGCTTAGTAAATACGACGCGGTGGGTTAGTGATTAAAAAATACCACCTTTGATGATATTATCATTGTGGAATCATGATCGATTTCAATTCAATCGAAATGTGACTTGGGTGTATTTTTCGTGGTTCCATATTCGATTTTAGGGCTAGGTTGTGGATTATATGTGGGTAGTAGTTTTTGGCTCAATGGCTCAAAATTCAATGATCATGAGTACTTTATAGTTCCTACCCATTTTTTTTATTTTTATATATTTTTTAAATTAGGCAGCTCACCCAAAATCACCCAATTAGTTATAGTTATTAGTTCTTACCCAATTATTGGTTAATAACTAGGTTTTACAATATTAAGAATCCCTCGGTCAGTAGATTCCTCTTTCTATACGGACTCGAGGCATGGACCATAAAAGCAGAAGACAGGAGAAAATCGATGCATTCTAGATATGGAGCTGGAAGATAATGATTTATGACGTGTCCAGGATAGAACAAACAACCAACGAATCCATATTACGGGAGCTGGACAAATCCACCTGGAAACTTAGTTCTCCACAAAATGCTAAAGCATACTCTTTGTCTTTTTGGACACAAATCAAGACTCGAAAAGAACTGTAATGCTAGGAAGTGTACAAGGAAGAAGACCATGAGGCAGATCGCCTGTGCGATGGAGTGACCAAGTCTGGCCAGCCACCGAAACCACTTCACATCTGGCCATTGACAACACCTCATCGAGAAGCGAATGATCAACTACATGAGTGGGAGTCATGACGCCCCAACAACGAGAAACAATGACAGCGGCAGGTGTACTCAATTCATTTTTTTCTATATTTATGCACCCAGTTGCGATAAGAAACTACTCTAATTATGAAAGAAAATGACCTCACAGGTGACAATCAACGCACAGCCCAAACCGCTAATCCTATGGGGTTGAAATTACAACGATGTTTTATTTTTATTATTTATTTATTAATACATTAACACATTAGCCGAAGAAGCATCGGGAGACCCCAGGCAAGGTGGTCAGATGATATTAGGAAATGTGCCGGTGGTGGATGGATGCAGTGTGCCCAAGAAAGGGAGATGTGGAGGATCAAAGGGGAGGCCTATGTCCAACAATGGACCTGAGTGGCTGCGGAAGAAGGAAGGAGAAGAATACATTATGGCAATCCACCCGTAAAGAATGATTATTGATATAAAAAAACTCCAATAAGAAGGAATTTTGGAAAGTTCCATCCCTGAGGAGTGAGGAGTTTATACTCGTAATCGCTTATACTCGTATTTCTGAAATTGTGCAAATGCCGGAAAGATAAAAAAAAATGATATCAATATCTACGTTTTTGGCAATTTGTCAGCAATTCCAAGAAATTGGTTGCTTAATAATAATAAAAAAATGGGAGGGGGCAACCCGAAGTACTCGCAGCCGTCACTGAACCTTGACTTTTGACGAAAACGAGGAAAAATGTAAACATACTCAAATACTTTCATGCACACTTTGCACTAGGCTAAAACCCAGTATGCCAAAGTTTGGAATACATCGCCAGTCCCGGGGTTTGAACCTGGCACCTCCCGCTTGAGAAACCGCCTATTAAACTAATCCAATTTAAATAAGCCAAATATAATGTACGCTTGTTTAATTCACTGGTTACCCCAAAATTGGGATGTTATAATAAATTAATAAAATAAAATAAAGTAAAATAAAAAGGAGTAATGATACAAACGTTTGTCACGCTATGGTCTCGTAGTTGTATGCGAATGCACGCCTATGTGTGTACACACAATACACAGACACTTATACGTGTATAAATTATACGTACACACACAAACTAATGTTTCTATGTGTGTGTATTTAATAATATAATTAGATAGGTACATACAGGTATACAGATGTACCTATATGTATCGGTCATGTATGTACATACTATCAAGTTAACCCTTTTTAAAGTGTGTGTATCAGATACCTATATCTACCTTAAGGGCTTGGCACCAGGAATGACGTCACAGTCTTTTCCCACGGCATTAAGGTTCAAAATCGCGTGACAATCGCATGATAAAATGGTAAAAATAGCGTTTTATTTCCATTTTTTGGAGTTAATTTAGCGTCTATCAAAAAACTTTTAAGGTTATTCTCTAGATTTTAATGCATATTATCAGTACAAGAAAAAAAATTACTCCGCGACTTTCGGGAAACGAGTTTCCGTCTTTCGGAAAAAAGGTCAGAGGTGTTTTTAAATATTTTTTTTTGCGAAATCTATACAAGATATAAAAAATCTTTTACGGTTATTCCCTAGATTAAGGTTCAATGCATCTACCCTATTTTGTTCCAAAGCAAATTTAGTGACGGTTGTCGAGATAGAAGGTCTCCCGTTTTTAGAAATTTTTGTTAATCAGTTCTTTTGCGATTATACACTAGCGTCCCCTGAATGGACAAGCAAACTAGGGCATACAAAACTTTCGCCTGCATGGTGCCACACACTTCAAGGATTTTTTTTTACTAGGTTCAGAAAACTTTTTATATTTGTTTAGATGGAGAACGTTATTCTACGTAGGAAAACCTGCTGTCTGCTGACATTAAAATTTCAATAAAAAAAAGGATAAAATAGTCGTGGACCCTTAAAGTGAGCACCATGAAACGGCTGGAGGCATTCGAGATGTGGATACATCACAGAATGCTCTGGATACCTTGGACAGATATGGTCAGCAACACAAGATTTATCCAAAGAGCTAGAGCCAATAGAGAGTTGCTGTCAAATATAAAAGTCCGGAAGGCATCATATTTGGTTCATGTGCTCAGGGGACAAAAATATAAATTACTCCACCTGATCATTATGGGCAAAATAGAGGGTCGTAGAGGGGTTGGAAGAAGGCGGATTTCTCGGCTCCGCAATATACTAGACTGGACTGGAATAAGGAGTGCTGTAGAGCTGTTTCGAGCTGCCCAGGACAGGAGCACTTTCTCTCGAGTGATAGTCAACGTTAAGGGGGACCCAATGCGACACCGGAAGAAGAAGAAGATAAGAAAGGTACCTACACCTACTTTACCTGTACAATACAGTCCATACCTACTTACCTTAATAACAGTTTCCTTCTTGTTACATTATATGTAGCTATGATAAAGACATCTAAGGACGCAATTGTTTTCTTAATCATACCTACATATAAGAACGTAATCTTTTGTTTGGAAGCCACTCTCCCAATATACCATGGCCTCATAGCCCGGATAATATTCATACTACAGTTGACCAAATAGTTCCCTATCATGATTATCATAAGCCCGTTTAGCCCGCTGCAAAACCTATGTAACATTTCCTTTTTCACTTGCCAACCTCCAATAGGACGAGCAAAGAGTTTAGGTACTTACCCACTACCCAGATGTAGGTATATACTAACTTAATTACATACCTTTATCTTATTTAGTTTCCATCTTGACTGTTGCAAGTTGCAAGGTGCTTGATATCCTATATTGCATCTATGTAGTTACACATTCCTAATAATCAACCTATATATTTTATATAATAGGATAATGGAGTCATCCAGGATCCCTTACATCGTGCTGCACGGCCATCCCCAAAGTAGGCGACCGCCAAAGGTATGAATAAACAGCTGGGAGTCGACCTCGCAAGAGACTAACAATTACCAAACAACAGGCCACTAGGACTAACACAAGGAGAAGAATATTTTCTATTATATTGTGTCCTCTGTAACCACAATTATGTTGGTGTCTAACTTCTATCAAAATATCCTACACCTATTGGAGTCCACTGTTAGAGTAACTAGGAATAGGAATATACATTATATGGATGTGCATTGTACAACCTTTAAAAAAATGCAAAACATAACAAAAGGTTGCAAATGTTGCGTCCAATCCACAGCAGATGGCGTTAGCATCGAAAAATTCGTTCATTGTGAAATAGTTTCCAGGTGTAGCATATATACAACTTCCAAAAATTACACAATTGACAGCAGGATGTGGTGGAATGAGTGAACGTATCCCTGGGCATAAAGTGATCACTTAAGCTAGCCAAAGCCAACCCCTAAGCGTCGGAACACCCATCTTGCTTCCTCCCCAAGGGAGTTCACATAATGCTACATTTTGTGAATGAAGATGCTTCTCGTCTCTGTTGAGGAAAAACTGTAAAGAGTATAAGTGGAATTAATTCAAAGTACTCGCTTATTAATTATACTTACCAGAAGGCTATGAATCTTCTAATATAAATCTCTTCTCCTTGCCTTTTATATCTACATACCTACCTATTTTATGTTCTTGCTGTGACGATCTTGTCCATTTCGTTTGGATTGGTTCAAGGGGGTGGATTAGGTTCAATAAGGGAACAGATATGGTAAATGTGCATAAGATGTTTATTAATGTACATAGAATATTATATCTATTTCTTTCCCCCCTCACGCCGCATCCCTTATGGGGCAGGCAGAGATGACGGAATGCCACACTTCTTCATCCATACACGCACTCCTTACTTCCGTCACATATTTGCAATTCTTCGTGCGCGCACTTCACTTTCATTTACTCGGAGAAACATTTACCTAAGAACATACCCGTCCCTGAGGAACTGGTTGACATGATCGATCCAGATTCCCGTAGGACGACAATGATTTCTATACCCTCCCTCTTTCAGCCACATACCTACCCTCATTTTGTCATTGGCACTCATTTTTTCAATTTATACAAACCATCCTAATTTGTTCATTGCGGAGTTAAGTATAGGTACTATTATTCAATTTTAATAATAATTTTCAAAATATTTTGTTCTTCAAAATCGTATAGCATTGCGATAAGTTGGTCCTATTTTGAACAATTCAAAGGGCAATATTACTACCTACAGTATTCCTAAATTCCTCCTAGTTTTTTTCGCAGTTATCACTCGGTATAAATATAGGTTGGTGCAAACTTCCAATGTCATTAGATTCCTAGTAATAAAAATATAGGTAGTAAGTACTAAGTAGGTATACTTACGTAGGTATAGTGTGTTCACTTATAGTTTCTAATAATTTTACGTGAATAAATGATTAGGTGCAGATGTATACAACAACATACCTACAACAAAACAATAATTTTATCACAAGTAGTTATCTCAACGATGTACGGCAAAGGGTGGACTTTCCATCAGGCTTATGGGTCGTCGGCTGGCTTAATGTGATCAATGTTGTGTATCGTTTTCCAGGCTTGTGGGCCGTGTTAACTTTGACATTTCAATTATTAGTACATGGTTGGCGCAGTTGGTTGAGACGGCAATCTCTCAAGCGGGAGGTTCGTGCCAGGTTCGGACCCCGCGGCACTGGCGATGTATTCTACACTTTGCGATACAGGCTTTTAGCCTAGTGCAAGTTGTGCAGGAAAGTATTTGGGTTTGTGTATGCAAGCCCAGATCCTTAAAAAAAACAACTGCGACATGTAGGAAATCCGATGTTTGCCACAAAGTGAGAGATGTGATACTCAAAAAAAAAAAAAAATCTTATATTAAAAAAAAGTCATAATGTCATAAACATAAACCAACCATCATCAGAAGACGGATACTATCCAATTAGATTCCATGGTTTCCCATTCAACACGGCATTCAAACATTTCCAATTAGATCTTATTGGAATGTGGTACGAAAGATTTTGCATAGACATAGGTAAACCTATACGAAGCTTGAAATTAAAAAATATATATAGTGGCTGGAACAAGCAGGATAATGATATTCTGAAAATCTATAAAATTATATTTTTATGACGAGTTTTTTTATTTTTTTGTTTAAAATATGTTTGTGTACCTTACCTACTAAAGCCCAGTTTTTGGATACATTTTTTGGAAGGCACTACATCAAACCGAATAAACAACCTAGTACAGTGACGAAGAGTAAATTTCTGTAGGAGGGAAGCCCGGACTAACATTTTTGATTTGATTATGTTAGACCTATAACTTTATCATCCTAAACCGAAAAGGTAACTCGGTGAGAATCGTGTTCTTAGGACCCTTCGCTAGCTACTGGTATCTACCTATACCAGCAACGAAGAGTGAATTTCTGTAGAAGGGAAGCCGGAGAAACATTTGTGTTGAATTATGATAGACAATATCAATTATTTTATAATCGTAAATCAAAAACCTTCTCGATGGGAATCGTATTTTTCCGTATCTTTGCCCTTGGTAGGTACCTAGATATTCACCTTAAAATGGAGATATATCTACTTGGCATCTGCACAATTAGATTGCTTGCCCTGAAAATAACAATCATTAAATAATTTTCACACTGCCTATTAAATATGGAAAATAATAAATAAATGAACTATGCAGCAATGAAAGTATAGAAAATAATTGAAGGTATCTATGTATTCTGAAATACACGATCTGTCATCTTCTCTGCATGCTAGGTAGGAACTTAACGTCTGCACAACTAGATTATTTGCCCTGAAAATAACAAGCATTATCTATATATATCAAGTCTCCAGTTACAACCATCGAAAAGCTTTTCTGTACTGGATAGTATGAAACAGCTTTCTCAGTCCGGGCTCTGGTCCATTCATGAGCGTACATAGCAATGAAAGCAGTTGTGTTTTGAAACAGGATCGATAAAAGCATTAAAAAAATAGGTAAAAACCAGTCGAGAATTAATTTTACAAAACATCAGAAATCCCGAAAGAAAATGATCTAAAATTAATTAAAAAAGGTCAAAATACATAGTGGCCAAGAAGTTTTCGCTAAATGAAATCAATGTACTAGAACTACTACTATGCACCCATTTCCTGATAGATATTATGGTATAATAATATTAGATAATTAAGTAGATAGGTGTCTAAGTATATCCTATCCCATCCAATCTCCTATGAACTCAGCAGCTGCCAAATATCATCTTGAAATAAAAAGACGTAGGTACCTCAGTACTTTTTCCTAATCCGTGGACACTTAATCCTTCTCGCGTTGGTAGGCGTATTGATGGGATATACTACAGACCTACATCCCCAGGAAAAAATAATTAGGGTACTACGTAAATATTAAATTTAAAGACAAAAAAAGACATTGGAAATTTAATTTAGTAGCAGGTTAAATAAATTGTAATTACTAATTACCCTATGAGGGATATCAATAAGGTTCGTGATATTATGAAACTTGGACACACTAAAATAAATAATGTTGGTAACACCTAGCGATTTTTATCTTAAATTAATACATATAATCTTAATTAAATTAATTTCGATTAACTTTTTAAGTTGGCATTTATTCCAGACATGCTTATTTTTCTCCATACATATATATTGAACTAAAACTTTGATGCCTCGTAGTTTTGAAGACATTTCATAATAGTACAAAAGATAACAAAAAACTCAGCTATTTAAGATTTTTTCACCAGGTGGGTCAATATGAGAATTAATAGCCACCTTGATGTTGAATTACCCACAAAACTGTTATGAAATCATGTTCATTGTTATTATAAAATTTTGGTCAAAAATTATTTCATACGCGCTTATTTTGGTATCGTTGACAATGAGTTGCCATCCTGGCTCCACAATATTTAGTGACTGGGGAAGTTGGACCTCAGATGTCAGAACTTAACTTTGGGACAATATTCGACAATGTGAAACGATTATTTAATAAAGAATATATAAAAATGGCACGACAAAACTATAAATAATAAGTCCTCAAACACCTATACGTTAAAGGAAATAAAAAAAGTCTTTTTCACACAAATATCAAGAAACAAGCAAAAAACGAATTTTTACGAATTTCGTAGTGAAAAATCTTTAATGGTTTACTATTATAATTATGAAAATTTTATTGTTTGCATACAAATTATACAGGTACTATAATTCGGGTAAAATATTAGAAAAAAGAAGTTGGGCTTGCCTGACTCAAAAGCTCCAGGCACGCTACTCCTTATCACTAAAACAAAATATATGAAGCATGTACGAGGAAAACGTTCTGCTCAAATAAGTAAAAGGAAACATCGTAGGTTACACGTAGGTTACATCGTAGGTTACATCGTAGGCACCTACATTATAATAAGTACATATATTCTCGCTTGAGTTAAAAAGTACCTATAACAAGATAATAACCATAAAGGACTCTGAGATAAATAGATAAAAAAAATCATAGTTAGATAAAACATAAATTGCATACCTAGAAACATTCTAATAAATATTCCCACTGGAACACACCAAGCAACGTTCTTCGTTCCTTCTGTAAATTCCCGAACACTAAAACATAATGATGTTACAAAGTACAAAAGAAAAATCAAAACAATTATGAAAACTGAAGTTGTATGAAGTGCATTTACAATTATTTTCATATTTCCGTGCGCACGCAAGAACACCCAGTCACCAAATGACTGAGAGCGGGCGGTCCTAGGGGGGTGGGCCAGGGGGCATGGCAAGCCCCAACCCCATTGGTCGTCTCCACAAGAGGCGTGGCGCACCAAAAGTGGGGGCGATTACGCCCAAGAGAAGGTGGGGTACAAAAAAAACAATAATTTTTATATGCAAGACCGTGATCAATCGCGGCGAGCGGGGTGGGAGGGGATTTTTTATCCTTTTCACGAATGGAGGGGGGGAGCGAGAGCGAATGCTTTTCCCCCCCCGCGTTCGCTCACTTTTTTCTGTTTTACAAACGCGCGCCGACATCACGGCCGATAGGTTTGCGTCTACTCAATTTGTCACCGCGCTACCGGTCGGCCGCCAACGTTGCGCCCGATGCGCTTTCAAATCGCAATATCAAAATCGAAATAATTATTGTCATTAATTTGAAAAATGCATTTTTATTTTTTTAGTTGAAACGCGTGAAGAGTGTAGACAATATTACAATAGTGGATGTGGTCGTCAATGCGAACTTTTGACAGTCCCACTATTTTTTCGTTTTCCCCCTCCACTTTGTCTTTTTCCCCCACCGATAGCAAAAATACACACACAAGTACGAGGTCAGCCGAAGCGTCGCTTAGAGGTGCCAATTATGATCACCTGCTCATAGTAGCTACCGGGTTACACGATACGACAGATCATTCATGAGACGGATCGGATCAACAAACATTTTCATACAAATTGTAAACAATTGCATTTCATTTGCTTTATACGCCGTGGTTCATTATTGACTATGCGTTTCGGTCGACGTACAAATAAACAGTGCAATATTATTAAATAGTGAAACAGAACTGTGTGCATAAAGTGTGCAAACTTTTGTTATAAATTTTATAATTGTGAACTGTGTTTGTTTTTATGAAACTGTGAAGAAGACAAACAAAACATGACGTATTCATAAATTAAATGTGAACTGTTAGTGACTTAATTCATTAATTATTTTGTCCTATTTTATAATAAGCAGTCATCAACTGCCATCCATAGAACAGCAACAATGACATTGTTTATATGAAATCTAAAGCAAAATAAACAATCATTTTGACATGTAGCATTTGACGAGTGGACAAGGCAAACGTTTCGTATTTGAAAAGGGGGAAAACTGTTTTATAAAATTGTAGTTTTTTTGTAATTTTTGTACTTAAATTATCATTATACAATTTTTTAACATGACGTCACAATTTGCGTTTAGAGCTTCACCACCAAACCAGGTATGTCCAATTTGATTACATATTTTTGTCTATGATATTTTTTTCAAACCCATAGTGTGTACCTACATCACAAAGGATAAATACCTCCAAACTCCAAAGAGATCAGAGTACCTACCTATTGCATAATTAACAAGCACTTACAAACATTTTTCCCAATGTACAAGATTGGAAGTGTATTTCAGGGACTGCAAAAGTAACTCTTTTTTATTGTGTAGCTAGGTACATACCTATTTTTTTTTAAAGAAAAACATCATATTATTATAAAAATAGATTCAATTAGGTGTGTATGTATGATTAGGTAGCCACCTGTTCAATTCCCAATAAATATTAATTACTCAATGTGATTGTCAATGTATATCATACTAATAAATATTGCTGAAACCTAAGCTAAGGATATGCTCAGGTGCTTTTTCCCATATTATGTCCCTATTATACCCACCTGAATATTGAGTATTTTTTTTGGCATTTCAAATAGGTGAAGCATATTTATGTTTGGTATAATACCTACCTACTTACAAATTACAGAAATAAGATTTTCTAATCAATAAATATGAGTAGGTTTTGAATGATATATATTTAAAGATCACTAATTGATTGTTGAATATTTCACTATCAGCATTTTACCTATAATTGAATGTGTAGGAAAATAAATTGTGCATAACCCCGTAGGTAGGTACTCACATCTCTATGGAAAATATTCTAAAACATCTTTAAAGTTGATTAATTACATCTAGCATTCAAATAGTTGGACTGTGAGAAATTTCCATTTAAAAGCACGCTGGAGCTGCTTGTACAAAACTTACAAGGAAAATATTTGTATTCTCAACAAATTTGCTGATTTCCGATGGCACTGATTATCAAAATTGTTGTATTCTTAAAAAAAAAAACGTTTTAAACTCGTGGCGGAATACTTGTATCAAAAATATAATGAATCATAAGTACCGACAATGCTAGATAAAATCAATCAACTTATTTGTATGATAAAATCCATCAGGTAATTGTTCAATTTTATCAATAATTAATTGAAAACATTATTTTGATAAAGATTTCACACATGACAAACAATTATTTGTACATCATCTTGTTATTTTTGTAAATTGTTTCTAATATTGTTTCATCTACAGGGTAATCGATATTCTCAAAGGCATCGATTCTATGCTAATCATACCTTTTCATTTTCAGCTTGGCAGTTTTCAGTAATCGCATTTCGCTTACTGAAAAAAAAATCTCTCGTATAAAATGTTGAGAACAATTTCATATGTGCACATATGATAGATCATTTTCTTACTATAGGTACCTATAAATTAAACTAGAAAAATGCCAATTAAGTTATAAAACAAATCAATATTGGTGTTCATAATTTCTGCCTGATTTTATTAAATTATTGAAGTGGTACCTATATTTAGAAAAAAAAGTAGTAGTATTAGATTTTACAGCTGTAAGCGAATTTTTAGATATTTTCAAGACAGCGAATTTGCAGCGATAAATTTGCAAACACACTCTGATCGTCGATTTTCTGTCAACACGTAAGTGAAAAACTAATTTATTAATTTTATTTTCGTATTAAATTGATATTATCTGCACCTGTTAATTTGGGAATAATGGGGTTATTCTATAACTATGAATTTTGATGGCTTTTCGTAATTATTTTTCATAGGTTTTCGTACACAATAAATTCCTATGTTAAGTAGGTAGTACATGGGAGCAGTGAAAACATTTGTAGGCAATGAGTTGAAAATCAATAAGAGTAAAAATCATCAAATTAGCAACAATCAGCAAAATTCCAAGGTAATGTAATATGATCTAAATAATTCTGTATGAGTAATTCGCAAGTGGGCAATTGACAAAGTCGCTCGCAGACGAGTAAAAAATAATAGGAAATAAAACATTGGCAAAGACAGGCAACAGATAATTTTATAGACGCAAAAATATAGGTACTTCAAATAACTGCATTGCCCATCTGTTTTTACATAGAAGAATTTTTACATTTTGATATAATAAGTTCATCTTCTTGTTTATTACTAATAGGCAGATCGTAAGTAGACGCTAAAAATCTGTCACTAAGGATATTAGGAATAACTTTTCTTTCATTTCAAATCGAATCAAAGTTATTGTGGGTAGAGGTTTAGATTTCATATTACAAATCCACGTATAATATTATTGTTTTATTATGTAATAATTTTTCAATAAGATAACCCTATGTGTTGATTATTTTATTTATTATAATGTTAAAACAGCAGGGAACCTCTCGCTTCAAAGAAATTGATACACACTTAACTGGTATATATAATTCAATGTTACCTGCCTGGATTGTCCTCCCATTTTTTTTATATTAAGTAGGTATCAATTAAAATTTAAACATACAAATTAGTAACGTATGCTTTGGGTAAGTCTACGCGTATCTATAGAGTATAGAAAAAAATATGTTTATTTTGGAATCACAATTGTATATTTTTGTGAGACCATCGGAATTTTCTACATTTCGTAGTATCCTTTGCTGTGTATCTGTTGAGATATAACTACTTGTTAAATTATGTTTGTTCTATGCAACATATCGATTAAGATTTAAGACGCAGGTAGGCACTTATATTAGTATCTAATAGTACACGTTGAAGTATTATACCTATAGTTATCGGTAGTCGGGTACAGATTCATAAATATGTTCATTTCGTATCTATTACTGTCACAAAAAATGATTTAATCGTTACATGATAATTTCTGATGCATTGAACCAGTTCTTCTGCACAAGCAGTTGAATTAGTTGTTACAAATTAGACGCATTAAAAAACCACTCGCTTATCCGGCAAAATAATTACTATTCATAGAAAAACTATTTGTGTAACTAGAAGAATTTTTTGTACTGGCAAGTATTTATCTACCTACGTCAAGTATAATATCATAGATTAATTCAGTTTCATTCGCCTGTCAATTAAATGATTAATGCGACTAATAACTGTATATATTAATTTCATTACATACTAAGCTAAGGCTTTATTAGTATATTCTCATTTTCAACATGTGTTCATGTCTAATTAACAAGGAGTTTCTGGTAGTTTTCTACATACATAATTATTTAATATTAATAAAAAATATAATAATTAACAAAATTCATTGTACAAATAAAACTTAAATAAATAATATATGTGAATAATTGTAATGGAACCAGATTGAATTAAATTTGTATGTACGTAGGTACATAATTAAAAATAAGCTATAATAAAATGCCTTATAATACGAATCTACACTATCATTTCTCAAATAAAATCGTATCAAAAACTAGATCTATGTATATTTCTTTATATAATTTCGTTTATATCTCATATTTACAAACATTAAGGCTACGGACCCAACTATGACATCATTGTTAATTTTCCGCAGCAATAAGGTTCCAAATCGCACGATAAATGTTAAAAATAGCGTTTTTTTTTCATTTTTAGAGGTTAATTTAGCTTCATTAAAAAAAACTTAATTCCCTAGATTATGAATGCATACTACGAGTATCAAAACAAAAAAATCTCTGAGACTTTCAGGAAACGAGTTGCTGTCGTTCGGAAAAAAATAATCTATACAAGATAATATAAAAATTTTTTACGGTCATTCGCTAGGTAAAGTTCAATGAATCAAGATTACTTTTTTCCAAAGCACATTTCGTAAGGTTCGCGAAATCTAAGATCTCCCGTTTTTAGATTTTTTGTAATATCAATATACCTCAGTACTCTTACTTACGTAGATATTTAAAAAAATAAAACGCTAGATCTAATTAGGTAAATACCTGGTCAAGAAACATAAAACTTGTTGATTATGTATCAAGGTATTATACATTAAAATGATTTAGTTATATTCTATACCTATGGTTTATAATAAAGCCTAAATATTGTTGTGGTAATTAGATAGAAGTAAATAAGCGTCCCAGCTAAATATAACTACTAGATATTTTACAATGTTTAAAACTATTTAACATAGATTATTTTGAAATATAACACAGCTTAGATATTAATATTTTTATTACTTTCTTTAATCTTAGGTATATCTTTCCAAGACATGGGATGTAGCTAGTTTCATATTTTTACAACAAACATAAGAGATATTTTTTTAATTAAAATGACCATCAGTAGTTATGTAGATACTATTAAGAATAGTCCGTGTTTCTACCTTATCTAAGTTCCTAACTTAAATATCTCATAGGTATACGGAATCGTATACCAACTTTTTATATAGTTAGATTTTGTAATATTTTATAAAACTACCTATAGGTTTTGTGCTTTTAATAATAATTAGGTACTTACTAAAATTCTAGATGCGGGAAGATACCTAAGTGAGTAGAATCACATAATACATCATAGGCACTCCCAAATCAGGTTAATATTATATGGATATTACCTAAATCTTATAACATTGTCACGTGGCGAATAGTTTAATTCTTTTTCTATAATATTGATACCCTGGCAACATAAAATTCAAAGTGCCTAATTAAAATGCGTCTAAATGTATCCTTATTGCGACTCATAAAAGTTTCAATTTTTATGTAGAAAAATAGACTAATTCTGGATTAGCGGAGATAGGAGCCAATAAGTGGCTATTCCTCACCTAAAAAGTTGGTCAAAATCCAACATTAGAGTAGTACCCTAGTACCTACTATTTCTATCTAACTTTTTCTTCTTTTTCTCACCCATTTTAATTCCAATGCTAGTCATAGGCCTCCCCTTGGATTTTCAATAGATCCGTATCCTGGGCATGCAGGATCCACTTTTTATCCACATCACAAATTTTAAATCGACTGACATCCGCATTTTCATTTTCTTTCAGTAATACCTACGTACGTGATATACATAAGATATGCACTATACTCTATACTATTATTTCTCCTCTTAGGAAATTTTATTCTTAAAAATCCGGGTTGACATATTACGTAGATATAAACTCCTGGTACGCTCAGAGTGAACAATATTGATTTAGTCCGCAGCAAAATGCGTTAGGGTTTGAAGTATAGGTTGTCTGCGTATCTTACATGTAATTTATTATAATTTAGAAGTAATTGTAAAAAATGCGGTAGGTAAGTATTAGTTTCGTACATTGATTAGGTGATCAAATCATTAATGAGTTTTGTATCAGCTAATATCAAAATATCACAGATAATTAATTAGGTAGGTACCGGCTGATATTAAATTTAATAACATTTTACTGGTTACTGATTTATCATCAGCAGAGCGGTTTCGTTTCATGATTTCTTTTATGTCATTATCAATCCATTACAAAAGTAATAAGTAATTGTCGATAAAAACAAAACAAGTGTGAACAACGATAATTTGGATGTTATCAATGAAGATTTTCATTACCTACTTATTTGATTTTACGAACTCAGAGAAGTTTTAATATTAATATACCTTAGTTATTGTTAAATCAAACAAAATCGTTATTGATTCCTAAATATTACCCGCGGGCTCACTTTTATAGTTTTTGTTATATCATTTTTTAGCTCTGAATCAATCTCATTTTTCTTTTCATTCTTTCATACTGGCCAAAAGTCGGTAGGGCCTGTTTGTGTAGAGTCTGCTGCCTTTTGTGATGTAAACTCCCAGCTGTTTTTACATCTTTTGGGGGTCTTCGAGACTTCCTTCTTCTCTCTGGTTTTTGAGAGTCCATATTTGTTGTTATTATTCTAAATCAACATCCATAATAATTAATCGTAAGATGATCTTACCTTTAGTACTTGACTTTTTTTTATATTTAAATAGGGACGTTCGCTGTTTGTTGTGTCTCCGTAACTTTGTAGATTTTAGCACCTATATTACTTATTCTATTTGTCAGTCGGTAGATACACAAAACACATGTATCATAATTCATATAACAAATGATAATATGGCGACTCATACTGTTAGTCAGGACAATAAGTTAATTTAGTTGATACAGTTTCGTCTATTTGTCACGGCACAGTGTATATAAGAAGAGTACATTTCTACACATAGTCACTTAGGTTATTCTAGAGACTATTATTTCAGATTACTTACTACTACCTACCTTCTCAATGGTGTGTGTGCTTTGAGTCTAACACCACTAAATTGACGTTACGTACCTACCTATGTTTAATATAATGTTTTACATGAACGTCGTCTCTTGGCAACCAAGACAATAATGATTGTTTTATAAAACGATAGCTTCCGTTTCCGTTTTGTGTTCTGACTTCAAGCGAGGTTTAATAAACTCGAGTCAACTTGTATTTAATAGTATTGTGTATGACTGTATTCAAAAGGAATCGAGAATTATCATATATTGAATTATAATATGGCACATTGGAAGTAGCGAATTGTTTAGAAATCAACTTTTACATCCACATTCAAATACAATAAATGTTCATTTCTATTATGAATTGAGGTGGATGATTGACTGTAAGACGAGTGTAGTCGCTAGAATGAAGATGGAAAGAATGAATGATGACAGGATGACCAAAGAGACTAACCTGGACCGAACATCTCAGGATACAGAGATATCATTCACTTCTTTAACTAACATATTTTTTTAATGAAAGATCAAAGATTGATCGTAGTACGCATTATGAAAATAAATTGATAACGGAATATACTTACATTGATTTGTAAAAGTTCCCGCAAGTAAAGAAGATAAGAAAAGTAAACCTTTTTTTGTTACGGCCTGTTGCAGTCTGTAACAAGTCCTTTAAACTGAATGCACGATAAATTTGTTTCATATTCAATTTGCATCATTGTGATTGTTTGAAGATGTTATCAAAAATGTTTTTAACAAGCAATGCCTTCATAAAATTTCCTAGGGTTATAAACATTCTTTAGTCTACTAAGTATTGGAATTCCGCAGGGCACTAGTATAGGCCCAATTGAAGACTCAATTTTTTTTATTTATTTCAACGTACCTAAAGGAACTAAAACGGAAAACAGTAAAACTTCGTTAGTTGAAGCGTCGGTCTAAGTACATACATACATGTACTAAATTTTGACGGGGTATTTTGCATCTACGACTACTAGCCAAAAATAATCTCCAGCGAAAAATGTAACGTTTGTGAGCAATATATTGAGACCTACCTACTGTTGTAGATGTTGTAATAAATAATATATTAATTATTTTAAAAATAATACAAGTCAGATTTATTGTTGAGAACGTGTTTATATCGTAGGTATATGCGAAAACTGACTATTGTCGGATTTTTACATTAAATTTGACCTAATTCTTCATACCTTAAACTTGAATATCTTTTTCAAATGTACCTTTGTGACTATAGGTATACCTACTTGAAGCCCTGACAATGAAATAAGTACTTAAACAAGGTACGACTTTAAATTAAATATTCACAGTAGAAGTTGTATATTTCTGCATCTGAACTGATGATCTCTACAGTCAAAAAATATTTGTACATGATTGAACGAATTATATTGCATGATAAAGTCCTGAACGTATCTACGAGTCGAATACTTATTCCAACTTAGTTAGTATACCTATATTGTAGGCACTTTACCCCAGCTTATAATTAGTTAATTATCAACCATCTGCAAACAAAATCAGGCAGTACACGCTGTTTGCGCAATTACAAGTTTTTTTTCTTTAGGTATACCTATCAATCGTAACTTCAGGGCTTTGGACTAAATCAAAGAGGGGATATATTTTGTTGGCTTTAAATAAATATATGTAAATTATACAATGTTTTTTGTCGATATTCTCAACATTTATTTATTTATCGTATGGTCATTTCTAGTACATCACATCAATTACAACATTAATTTACATTAATAACTCATGGTTGATTGTTAGAAATTAAAAATTAAAAGTTATATTTCTTAAATACTCAGTCGCCGATTCATTTAGTGTCACGAAATCTTCCGGGTTTCCTCCATACGCTCAACAAAAGCATATTGATGGGAGACAACTAACAGGTTAATACTAGCAAATTTGGAGACTTTCACGATGATCCATTTAAGAGTTTTGTTTTGTGTTCTTGATACATTTTTTTATTTGTAATAATATCTTTCATTCAAATAATAACGAAATTGTGATGTTCCTGTGACGACATCCTAAAATTTATATATGTTGCAATATGTAACTCTTTTGATAAGTCAAATGGGTGAGTTAAAATATCATCACTGTCGATAGTTTTTATATTATCTATCTTGATCAACAAGAGTTGAACCATGAGAATTATATGGTGTGCGTTGTAATAATAATCGTTGAATCTCATTGTTATCTTAAAAATGTGCTGATTTCTTCCGTTTTTTTCTGTAGTTTGTAATAAAATATTAGGTATATAATTCGAGTGTCGAAGAACTTTTGAAACAGTCATAATGTTGGAAATAATAATTGTGAGTAAGCAAACCATACCCAATTTAATTTCTACACCGGATGGACAGTGCAGATAAGAGTTACATGTTAAATTTTCATAATAATTATTGAGTTAGTGAAGGTATATACAGAAAAAAAACATGTTGCGATGTCAACGTGGTACCACAATAGGGGTGGACTTGACAACATCATGTAAACTTCATTCTCATCGATATTTTATCGTATACGGGGAGTATCAGGGACTCCATTATACTGACGTACACAGCGATTGAATATATTTTAAACATTGACCTAAACCTTTGACAATCAGGTCTACCTGTGCTATTGTTACTGTTCTATGTCCTTATTTTAAGATGTGATGTTAAATGCCATACGATAAATAAATAGTCGATATTTTAATAAAATAAAAGCTACTGCAGGACAAACATCTAATAAATTGAATAAGAATTGCTGTTATTGCAACCATAACATCCATAATATTGGGTAGATTTTATTGTTTATCAATTCGATATTATAATTAATTGGAGTCAGCTAGTAGAGATCGCGGCTCTTAGATAAGCTCGTCCTAGTGAACAAATGTTATAGCATCTCTTACTTGTTGTGTTAATATGTTTTTGATGTATTTTGTTCACTTAAAGTGTAAATAAATAAATACATAACTGTGTTTTATCTGCCAAATATTTTTTATAAACAAGAAAATAAGCCATTTAATATGGTCATATTATGAAGGTATCTAAATTTTCTATTAAAAGCTGGATGTTTTCTCTTTTTTATAAAGATTTGTTTAAGAATTCCATCGAATATATTGTATCGGTGAATGTGTTACGGTTTATCTTCTTTTAAAATCTCGATGGTTTCATAAAGTAACGTTGCATCACTAGGTGTACACGGTACAGCAAATATTAAGTATATTATACATAGATACGTATTATTATTGCCTGTTTATAATACATATTACCCACTAGTTACCTCATTGCTATTATTTTTGGGTATAGGTTCCCGCAAAACATAATAAATAATATCCAAAATTACATCCCTCAGTTGATGTTAGTATATTAAAACAAAACACTCTCTCGACTCTGGTAAACCAAAAACATATTTGTACGTTTCACAGTACCTAAGCTAGAAAAGTTTGTGTGAAATGGAGTAGGTCGGCATCGGGGATCGAACCTGCAGTCACCCGATTGCCTGGAAGACTAACCCAGCTACCGTTTTACTGAAATAAGTAATTTTTACAATCTCTCTGCCCTTCCTCTCTCATTACCTCTTAAGTCTTGACATTCCTCTTGTGAACACAGGGAAAGTACAAGGCATCGTTTAACTTATATTTTTCCTCTTGATTCTTACGGTCAAATAGGATGATTGTTACGGTCAAATAGGGGTATTATAAAAATACCGAAGCAAACTTATGAATATCCTTTAAACTTTTCTACTCATAGATAATGTATATGGTGACACTTCTCGGTGAATCGTCTTCCAGGACATTAGAGTCAAAGGTTTAGTAGTAATGTAGATACAATTGATTCTACTTTTGCGAACATTGTTGCAAAGATATGTATGACAGTAAGTAAAAGGAATAATAATTTTCTCATAAATAATATTACAAGAGATCGTCATACGATAACATTTAAAATTATTAGTTCGTCATTAATTATAACGAAATGAAACGCAGGGTTGCCATAGTACAATAATTGAAACACTAATGGTGCCACACGATTTCGCGTCTACTAGCACTGAACGCGAATTCGCGTTCGTAAAGGTGGCTCTCTACGATATTGGTGCTTTTACTTTTAGAACATCTAAACCCTTTACTTTTCAAAATAGTACCTACCCACTTTGTATACTAACGCGAGTTCGCGATATAACGTTTAAATGCAGAAAATATGGACTCTCTATTTCAATAATTCTTGCTCCGCAACATATTTTTAAATAGAGTGAATTCATTAGTCGTTATAATGTATAGTTAATTAAGTAGATACTGGGGTACTTACAGTGACCTAGATGTTTTAGATTGATCGAAACATGTTATAATATGTATGTAGAAGATGATGCTAATTTTCAATGGAGAACTAATTAAATTAGGTAATTTTGAAGGTATCTGTGTTAGCTAATCAAATTAGAACATAAAAATTTAATGTTCGATACCTATATCTATTTATTTATGGTTTTATATAGAGACATCATGTATGCATGTATCTATGAAAATTAAGTTGAGGCTGAGGCTAAGTTCGGATGTAATATGGTATAAATCCTCCATAGTATATGGCAGTGCCACAACCAACATATAATCTAATCACGGAATAAGATACATACTTTATTTTTGCCATCACTAGTAGAACTAAATGTACCTAAACCTATCTCCCTTTTTAACGCTCAGTAATATAGAGAAATTAACCAGGTTTCGCTATACTTAATCAGATACGTTAGTATACCTATTTTAAACGTACAATATTTTGAAAGACATGTAGGGAATTAACATAATTACTGATTAAATAAATAAGTTCTAATTATATTTATACATAGATACAGAGTTGTATATTATAGTAATTTACCTCTATTATAGGGTTGCCAACTACAGGATAATTATTATCATATTATTATTATAGAATAATCGATCATCAGCCCTGATGTATCTAGATGGCAGTGCCTGATAATAAAAATAATACCTTATAAATAATATTATTATTGTATAAAGACACCATCAGCTTTGAGCGAAACCGGTATAGACAACAAGGCGAGCATACGGTTGATATGTCAAAAATGTTGCAAAACTATACAGAAGTTGTAATACGTTTACAAATAATATATAATTATTTATAGAAATTCATTACTCAACATAATAATATTATCATGCTTACGTACCAACTGTAATTTCTAGATGTATCTACAAACACACAATCTTCATATTATAATTACTACGCGAACTATCTAGAACAGTGATGAGAATTTTTGTTTTTCTACAAATTTATTTTTTTGCAAGTAAGGTAAATGTTATGTAGTAGAAATTGGGAGTATACGAAACGAATACTATACGGTTTTAAAATAAATGGAATCTTAATTTGCCGAACAATGGTTCTTGATGAGCATGAAATTGATTGTCCAAAAAAAGTTTTGACTTTTGACGTACATTTAAGGAAAATCCACATCCCCGGGTAGCTCAGGCGCATTAATAGTGACCTCTTTACCCGCACTTCTAGGCAAATCTTATTAAAAGGTGGGCCCAGGGTTAGACTCAAGGGAGCCTCCCGGCAAACCTCACCCCTAAATTACGTTCCTCCAGTGTCCTTGTCCAAGGAGGTTACAATTCATTCTTTTGACGTACAGCAGGATATTTTTCTTTGTACAATTCAGTGTTGGTGATGGTCATAATATAGGTAATAAAAAACTTAATGTGCGTTACGCGAAACCACTCAGTCACAAGTTTTTCTCTACGAAAACATTATTTTACAATCTAAAAAAATATAGGGTACTTTTATCTCACATACAGTCGAACATCTTTCGAATCATTTGGAAGCTTGAGTATTCGCTCTCCAGCCAACTGCGCCATCTATCTGCCCAAGCGTCTCGGAGTTATATCGAATAATTTCAGAATGGTCAGTCTCATACTGATCTACCAAGTATATTGCCAGCTCTGTATAGTTTGGTATCTAATGGATTCTAATGTTTTGATAACACAATTTTGTCTTTGTAATTATCTGTAATTATGTAAGTGGTCGATACTCCCACCTCATTCAATTCAAGTGAATGACATACGAAATGCTATAGTTATGAAAATGCTTACCGATGGATATTAATTATTTGGTGGGTTGTAAGATGTTGTTAATAAAAATCCAATTGAAATAAGACTTGCCAATGAGCTCGTATTTGTCTAATCTCTTTTTTATTTATATATCTATTACGTGGATCCCACCATCTAGCGATATTTTTAATTATACATATTTGATGTTTTAGTTGTAAATGCTTACGATTCTCGACAAAGAAGCTCATGAAACTTTCATATCTTACTCCTTGATCTTATGATATGAAATTCACCAAGATACTTCGTACGATATTCTTTACTACTTTGAAATGTACCCATCAGGGAAGAGGCATAACGCACTTCATGAAATGCAGTTCTGAGTTGTGGAGCCTTATTTTATCTCAAGGAAATTGTAGGTAAAAATTAGTGATAGTAATATTTCTTTTATTCCTAGTTATCTACGCCACGCCATAGATTCTCACTACTTGCTCTTCTCATCAGTAAATTCATTTTCAGATTCAGTTATTTTCAATTTCCCTTACGATCTCGCGTGCCTTATCACGACAGCTTAGTTAGTATCCAATCACGCATTCAATAATGTAACGTTACTTAGTTGACGTGTGCTTAATAGATTATCTCGTTGAGGTAAAAATCATTTCATTCTACACATCAGTACGATGTTGAAATAAGTAATTGTTAGTGTTAAGTGTCACTTTAAATGAGTTATCTCCGCAACTAACGAGCAATAGAAAGGAGAGAAAAATGTCCAATAAATCATTTTTAACTAGGGGAGACAGGTTCAATGAAGGTTAATTGTGAAAAATAATTTGTGTAAGTATTAAGGTTTTCAATGTAGGTATATTTACAGCTAATAATAACAGATCTTTACACCGAGTATTTGATGGGAAAAAATCATTAAGATCAAAATGTAAACAGTATCAATGTATGTAGGTACCTAGTAGTATTTATGTAATCCCAGTTCACATGTCAATCTTTGATAATAATGTACCTAGAGAAAATAAGAAATACTTGGTTTGATTTCATTTAATTTCTTCAAGACTAGAATCCAAATAATTTTTGACATTTTTATAATATTCTTACATATAATTTCTGGCAAAATAATGCAATGTAAAACAGTATTAATTTCTCAAAGTTTTTTGTCATATAATCAATCCAATGACACAAATGATGTCATATATATTGTACGTTGTTTTACTAAGATCAGCATTACGAATTTCCATGGAAAAAATATTTTATGTTGTAGAGAATTTTGAAGGTAATTCATGCATGATGCATTCCTTCACACAATATTCTTTCAATATTGTTAACACACGCGAATAAAAATGCCTACTCATCAAATTGGATACCTACTAATTTTACTTAGAAACACGTGTAGCAATATACTTCAGTACCAGGAAATAACGCGGAAACTGTTAGAAGATAGATAACACCACAATAACAATGTCTTCATATTACCAAAATATTCATCTAAATTTAATAAAGTTACGCACTGGTCCGTGGGAAAGAAATTATGGCTCTTGAGAGTAGAGATTCAAATATCCTCTATCATCTCTATGGTCTTCAAGGTGGACCAGAGAGGATCTCATTGGCTGCTGTGTGCGAGCCTGACACTATTTATTCAAACTAATTCTAGTAGGCATCCTTCCAGAATCTTCTTATGGGTCTACTCCACAGAACAATGTCTTGTATTTCCTACGTTTTTATGATGTCTTTATCATGGAAAGTTTTCCCAGTATTGCATCTTAAGACCTTCATCTCGACTTTTAATTCGAAGTGTCAAACCATCTATAATAAGTCATAATATATATTCATATCTATAAATATTAGCTGTGATGAATAAATATAGAAAAATATGCGTATTTACAAAAACAAGACGATGGTGTCAAAAGGTGGACTTATTGCAAAAGCAATATCTTTCAGTCAACCGCTCATCCGAGATCTTGTTTATCTATTCTTCTACATATTAACTAACTGCTACCCAGTATACTTGACTTCACCCATAGGGAGACTACAAAGCCCCACCTTTGTGCGGTGGGTACCTACTTATTCCCATGTCATTCCCACTGCTCCCGATAGCAATGTCATAGGAAAGGCGTATAGTGGTATTTGTGGTATAAGATCTTCTCGAACATAGGTGACCCGGAGGCGTATAAAAAATACGAGCATATAACTCTAAAAAAATTGTAGGAACCTACCAGTGGCGAAGGGTGCATTTCTGCAGAAGGAAAGCTGGGGCTAACATTTCTTATGGGATTACGCCAGATTAGACACTATTATACCTATCATTTTTTCCAAAAGGTATCTCGATGGGCATCCTGTTCTTAGGTAGCTTCGCGCCTGGTAGCTACCTACCTATTCCTTTGTCATTCCCATTGCCCCTGATAGCTATGTCATAGGAAAGGCCTATAGTGGAATTGGATCTTCTCGAACGTAGGTGATCTGGAGGCGTATAAAAAATAGGAGCATAAAACTCTAAAAAAAAATGTAGGTACCTACCTACTGTAAATGTGCACACACACGCACACATTTCAGTCTTAAATACAAATAAGTTATTACATATAATATACATATAGGAATCTGCCTACATAGAATGTTGGTAGTAGACATAGGAAAACTAATATGGAATAATTCATAAATGGTATCGACTTCACTGATGGTCATGATGAGTATGTTTTTTTTTAATCTACATTTCTATACATTGACTGCTACACAACGGAAATTTATAATATTGTCATACAACATTTTTATAATGTATATTTATGATGTTATAATAGAGTTGGCACTAGAAGTTATAGCGCCCATCAGATTGTGTAGTCCAGTTACTCAGTAAGCGATAATCATTCTATATGCGTCGTCTTCGGTCAATCTCTTTATTTATGTAAGCCTTATAGACAATGGATATACCTACACAAGCTTTTAATAACAAAATTTTGGTTAGGACATAAAAAGTACGGAATCGACACATAACATAATATCTGTAGGTATCATAGAACGTTTGTTATTACACAGACAATATTCAATTGTAAAGAGTTCCGTTTGGCATCTCACCCGGAAAATAGATAGAATAGGCAATACAAAAATATATTGTAAACTTATTTTAAAAGAAATTGTAATAATATAAAAAGGACGGACGAAAACAAAGTTACTAGCACTAAAACACAACAAGTCAATCACGTAACTTTCAACTAACTGTCTGTGTTTGTGGCGGCTCTGTTGTATGGGTGTATAAAATGCGGTGAATACAAAGGCACATTCGCCAATGTTTTATTAGATTTTAATGCGTGACTACCAATACAGATAATACGTTTTTTTAGGTAGGCAGCAGCTACTTACCTGACTGCTTCTAATCATATCGATTCTTAATAATAATAGTAGTATATTAACAAGGTATGAATGTATGGCATAAGTCAACAACTCCAACAAATACATGTGTACCTATTTAACTTCTTCTAAATTTCGTTGACAAAGTATTGCCGTATATGATTAGGAGCGAAACTACTTTGGAACTCCTATTTTTAATTTATTACTAATACCATCAAAGAAATGTCTACCTACCAGTGGCGAAGGGTGGATTTCTGAAGAAGGGAAGTCGGGCTAACATTTCTTATTCGATTACGTCAAATTAGACGCTATTATACCTATCATTTTATCTAAAAGGTAACTCGATGGGAATCGTGTTCTTAGGTAGCTTCGCGCCTGCTACCTACTGCAAATGACACATTTGCTCCGAATGTAGCAAAACTGAACAAACTGCTAAAAATGTAGCAAAACTACACATCGATGAGTAGTAGAAGTACATATACACATAATACTATAGATCCAGATAAGTACCTAATACGCATAGGTATGGCGAATTTTTGGAAAACCAATTTAGTTCAAATATTTCCACTACTACCTCTCATCTTAATCACTTTTGTTAAAGCTATCACCTCACCTTTACTCGTTAACATACAAACGCTGACCTCAATGAATTGACGACTTCTGCATAAATCCTACATGAATGATTACATATAAGCAATCTGCAATTTTCTGCAAAGGTAGCGAAGAAATGGCTGCCCCTGTAGAACGTCTTTAGAATACCCTTGCCTACTTATTACATAAATTTAGATTACAGATGTTTACCTATAAATACAACATCCTTATCAGCCAATATTCATTGTATGCATATCTCAAAGCATGTACAAAAATAATTGATTTTTATTTAAACATGTCTTTACGTTATCAATTTAGCGGCAAGATCAGATGATTTATCGATAACGTATTCATATAAATCACATTTTTATGTAAAATCGGTGTTTATTTAAATAAATCACTATAAGTATTTGTAAGTGGTGTATAGGTGTTACATAGTACCTATGGTAATATCTTATCTTTGTGTTTTTTCTATTCCCTTATCAAAAAAATCTTTTCGTTTTTTGCATGTAAAATTTAAACGTTTCAAGGTTCTGCTTGTACTATTATTATCTTGAGTCAGAACGACGCAATTCTAAAATATGTATGAAGAAAGGAAGCATTATTGTTTAGTTTTAGTTTTCTCATTTTTTTAAGTGGAAATGAAGCCAGAGATTCGCGGTTCAAATTGTGTAACTATCGTGCACATATACGCAGAGTTTCACTACCAGTAATCTCAATCGAGATATAGCAATATCATTACCTGATGGGCATCCCTAAATAGGATCCGAACTGGCCACAGGAGATGTGGACACTTCCTCCATAAATGGGGCAAGAGGGAACATCCCCAATGCCAGTGCGGGCAGATAGAGACAGTGGAACACATTGTGAAGAGAAGTTCGAGGGGGATATTTGGGAAATCCATGAGGTGACGCCAAGGGCAATTGAGAAATATTGACGCGGAGCTCTGACCCAGACTCCCAGATCATTTGTACAATGGTTGTATTCGCATACGAAAGAAGAACCTGATAATAAAGGGAGTCATTGATTGTTTTGGTTATTTCATATTGTAAAACGTTAAACAATTTTTGTATTCGCAACTTTATGTACAACTATAACTACATTCATGTAACTATAATATGTATGCAGATCGCTGTACAAAAGGCATACGTATCTACCTATTTATACATGGACAAGGTGTGAACTATTGTCATTGTATGTATATTGACTATTTTGTTTGCATGTTATTATTATTTATTATTATCAAAAGCCGGGTAGTGTGAACTTTGGTTTGCGATCTACTGATTTATGTGATTAAAAAATCGTATATTTTTACCTGTTTACAGGCAGAAACCTCTGTAAGCTACATGTCTCTTTTATATAGCAGATATTATAATTCTCTTATCTTCTGACGTTCCCACTGATCAAATCTCTGATTAAAAATAGTTTAGTTTACCTGGTAGCGTGCTGTGAAATTTGTTCAGTCAATTTAACTATTAAAAACCCACTTGGGTATACTAATAACCTCATGGTGGTTTGATGGGCAGATTATTTTTGTCATAGTGATTGTATAAGTACTCCCTTTCAGATAAGATTTCCACGGTGATCGGCGATCGATTTACTATTTTATTAGTTAATCAAAAACAGAAGTTTAGAGAAAATAGTGTCATATTTGGAAACCTTAAATTTTTGTGAACGGAAAGTTTGCGTACACCTGTTGCTCTATATAAAATACATATTTTGTGGAGTAATCCCTGTAGTACAACGTCTGTCAATAATGCACACACATAGGTAAAAATATTCAACGCATTGTATCCGCGTTAATTCCTTCATCCGTGAAATGTTATTGTCACATTTTATTGATTTTGCGACCGTCATAATAGCTGCAGATATAATATGAGATTTGTTGAAAGTGTCAAAATTGACACTTTTAATTGTGCATGATGCGTGCGTGCGTGGATCAAAATTTAAATTTGACGTAACACACATCTACTAGCTATAGAATTGTAGAGAAATTTTTGTCAATGGTGTGTTATTTTGGCACTAAACAAACGATAGAATTAAAATGAATTATGAAAATGTCAGTCAGTTTAACATTATGTAATGCGATTGCATTTCGTTTATCATATTATCGGTATATCTGAAATAATACAAAATGTGTGCATCTGAAATAATACAAAATGGATTTCTATTTATTTCGACAATTACATAGTGTTAATCTATTGCAAGACACCCATACGTGGTGGTTTTCAACATTTGATGAACACCATATTGATATGAGAAAGTATGTAGGACGTAAGATAACTAAATTAGGCATTGGAGTTCACATAACTTTTCGCTATGGAGAATTTACAAGCTTATAGGTATAACATCGGCAGATACTTGAATCTGGTAGATGCATCATATGAATAATACCTAGTACTTAGTTGAATTATTGTATTATACTAGGAAAATATTAAAAGTAGATTTATGCTTGTTATAATAATATACTTTTATTGTTTACTTGAGAATGTTAGTTAACTTATTGTTAACAAATAAAAATACGCGTTAATTCTCGTAAGAATTACTGCTACATACTTGTAAACGCGAACTCTGTCTATCAACAAACTACACCTTAATCACTTACTTCTTCTTAATAAGTACTCGTGTATTATAATTATTATATTTCGCTTATAATGTCTATCAAGTATCATGTATGTTGTATGAAAAAAATCTTGAAATATTTTCACACATCTTGTGGTGGAATCTTGTAATGTGAATTACAATTGTAAGAAATTGGATGCGATAAGATTCATTACGATTCCCACCTAATTAATACCGATGTAAATAATCAAACATTTACAGTGTAAGAAAATTAATAATATTCAAGAACAAAATATATGATTTAGCTAATCTACGTATTACAATTGAAGATTTCGGTTAACCTGAGCAAAACTAATCGAAAATGACTTCTTTTGAAATAATGCTTTCATTACCCTACTAGCTTGTATGGCATTTTTTAATATTATGGAAACAAATAGTATGTATTGAACAGACATTTGCTTTTTACTTCTTTCTCAGACTTCTCTCCACTGCTGGATGTAGGTCTCATCAAATCTCTTCCAGCAGTCGTCTCTACTTTGGGTATTTTTTAATCCACCCGCTATACCCACTATGGGGACCATGTCATCGGTCCATATTCTCGGAGATCGGCAGATTCCTTTTTTCCCGTTCCACGGTCTTCACTTCAGGACTCTGGGTTTCCATTTGTGTATTTTCTGTCTGGCATCATGCTTGCTTTTCAATGTAATATTTGTTGATACATAAAATAGACCTACACCAGGATTCTAGAACATCCTCCAAACTGAACATAGTTAAAAGATAATCCTGTCTTTGATAATGGATAATTTATAGTAGATTCATTGAACAGGGACTTATTAAGTACGTAATTAATAATAAAATAAGCATTCGTTTGATTAAAGTTGCAATAACCTTGAATTAAATAATATGTACGTTGGATACGTAACACAACATTATGTTAAGTTATGAATAAAGGAAGTAATGTAAGTCACTTTACCTAATATGCTAATTAAAAACATGTCCGTATTAGTTCATACATAGTAAAATCAATTGTAACATCTAGTACGCGATAGTTAGGGATGTAACCGAATCAGATTCAAAGGAGTCAGACCATTCAAACATCGTGCACCGTTTATCGTAAAGAGTACGTGAGAAAATATGTACTGCAAAAAGCAGTATTCTTCTTCTTCATCAGCCTTGGTCCCTCTACTGCTACATACAGGCCTTTTCCATTTGTTTCCAATATTTTCTATCCCTCGCCTTTCTGACCCACTGCCTACCCGCTACCGAGGTCACGTCGTCCGCCTATCTTTTCTGGTGCCTACCGACACCTCTCCTGTTTTGGCCTCCACTTTACGAGTCTGGGTGTCCATCTATTTTCGTCTTGTCTTGCTATGTGCCCTAAAAAGCAGTAGCCAGAAAAAATCGTAATAATTAAATTAAGTGATCGGAGTATGTTTCATCCATAATCATCATCATCATCAGCAGCACGACTGTTCTAAATGGAACCAGTCAAGGAATCTACTCCATCCTTTTGAGAGCTAATACCTACAGTTCTTCATTCAGATTTCATATAAAGTACAGTTCATCTCCGACACAATACTCCTCCATTATTTTCCGGTCCATATAGAGTTTGGGTAGGATCTTCTTCTCGAACACAGTAAACTGTCGCTCACATCCACATGATATGTCAACACTGGTTTTGTCAACAAGTACATATTTTGAACAGCACCGATTTTGTCCTTCTACTGAGGTTTCTTGATCAATCTATAGTATAGAACCGATTAGCAGCCATATGATAATATTTTTGATTTTCTAATGCCCAATCCCACCAACTTTTACCTAGGAAGGAGAGCCTTAAGAAATTTCCATACAAAAACAGGGATAATATTCTATTTATTGAATAAAGAACATAAGCCACCAACATAATGACACCCAAAATCCATATGAAATGCAACATGCAACTCACCTACGTTAGGTGCCCAAATATCTCCGCCCAGAGCAGGTGAGTTTCATGTTGCATTTCATATGGATTTAGGGTGTCATTATGTTGGTGGCTGATGTTCTTTATTCAATAAATAGAATATTATCTCTGTTTTTGTATGGAAATTTCGTAGGGCTCTCCTTCCTAGATAAAAGTTGGTGGGATTGGGTATATAAGTATTCTTGTTGTGTATTGCATCCCTACATAATATCAAATGTTTGTATGTATATTTACAATACATGATACCATGATAATGTATTTGTATCTAGTCATTATTACGTTGAACTCTACGATGTCATGTTTCACGTTTTGTAACTCGATAATAATAATTCCTAATAATAATTATTATTTGTTATACAATGTCCCGAATCTGGGGGTCGCGACCTCCACAAAGAAACATTGCTTTGTAATGTAAACACATAGTTGATAAGAATAAATTAATATTATACAACTACAATATTTTTTATTGATATCGTAATAATTATATCTAATATGGTATCTACCGTATAAAAAACTACAATATTCAAAAAGTTTTAACGCGTCACAAATGTTGAAATTTATGTTAAGAAGAACTGCGTAACTATAATTCTAACTCGTCTATTCGTCACTGAAGTGCAATAGTTCACTCTCTGGCATGATAACTTTTAGGCTCTGCGTCTAAGAAGCTATGCATCTATATACAATAACTAAAACATACCAATAAATCTAGAATGCAAATCACTAGACTGCAAATTAATCAGGGCGATTCTACAGCACAATAACAAAATCAGTAATCAATCCTAACAAAATGGTCTCACGTGTTCACTAGAAATTGTGACAAATTAAAATGAAGTCCATTGAAAATTGACCAGTCCACTAGACTATACTATACGTGAAATCCACTTGACTATGTTGTGCAGATTATTGAATTGGATTGAAATACGTACTCGTACTTGTTCACAGAAATATCTACTCATTCCATACATATTATCAAATACTTTGTATTCACTAGTGTACTTTGTCTTAACTTGTGAACAAACGAGGAAATGTTATACATTGTAGATATAAGAAGGACTGAAAAAGATACGAATTGACATGAAGTGGGCTTTCTGAACATCACAAAATTCTTATTTCAAATTATACATACATACAAGTTGTGGCCATGAAATAACGAGACTACTGCTGTAAAATATTTTATATGATTTTTTTTTAAATGAATCTGGGATTATCGAAATAAACCCAAATACATCTTTGTACACTTCACAGAAAGCTTAAGGCTTGTGTTGTGGAGTGGAGTAAGTCGTAAATAATTTATAAATATATATTTATTTATAATCACCTTCATCATACACCCCTCCTCTATCCGTAGGTACATCGCTCCTTCTATTGCTTCCTTCACGACACTTGCGGGATTTTCTTTCAAAGTTTTCAAAAGGTAACAATAGTGGATGCAATTAGGTAGATTCCTCCCAAACTATTGTACTTACGAATTCTTCTATCAAGTACTGTAAACGTATTGTTAAATGTCGTCATACGAATCGCTTCGATTTACTGCTTGTTTACCTAATAATAACTAATAGTAACAACGATAATACCTCAGAAATAAATTATGGATTGTAAAGAACAAACTTACTACAAGTAGAGTGCACAATTGCATATACACAATGTAAGAAGTAACGTTCTTATATTATACAAATGAATGTCTGTATGTCCCCTATGCATTCCCAAACCATTCATCCAATTGAGACGAAACTTTAGGACATGCAAAAATTACGGTAAATTTCTAGGATTTTCGGTATAGATGAAATGAATAGTGACACTCCCGGCACCCGCAGGAGGTTTGGGGTTGAGTAGGAAAAAGTGGAATGAAAAAAAAAAATGTATCGAATCCATAGTTTTTGGTGTGGATGAAATTAGGTATTAGTGACACTCCCGACTTTTGTCTGACTCATTTATATATTTTTTATATTATATCTTACGTCAATAATATAGTTGTCTGTTTTACCAGGCCTTTACGTACTAGCATTTAATAAATGGATGAATTAACCTATAGATGTTGTAGGCATATTATAAGCTGCAAATTAACATGAACGCACGTAAAATGTGATCTTGCATGATAAACTTTATACCGACGTTGCATTTAAATTGCATTTATATTAATATTTACCTACAATCATAATAAGCAGGTATTTAATTACTTATGTTTGAAATAGTTATACCAGTATTGCGGCTATATCTACCTGCATTTATTGCAAGCTGCTATGTTTACTCACGGAAGAAATGTGTTCTCAATATAGGTAGATCTGTTATAGAAATAAATAGTGCAAACACTAATCCATCCAAATATCATCCCGACTTATTAGCCACAGTGCAATAGGTACAATAACCAGATCAGTTCTTTTGTACTACATGATACAAGCATTTAGCTTACCTACTGTGAAATGTCCGAGTTATACTATTTGTCGTCTATGTAGTTTCATGGGGTTATAACCTGAAGAATACCCGAAGAAATATGCCCAGATTCTTAAGTTTTTCAATCTATATTTTTTATTGAATAGGCGTCACATAGGGCTCGAATCTTGAAATTACGTCGATACTCACTACGTTTTACGTAGGCATGTAGACTGTAGGAATATACCTCTGTTCATATTTGCAGATTATTGATGTAAATAATTCTAAAACAGTTTTTGGGGCGACCGATAAGTCATATTATCCATAATTCAGTCAGTTTTCTAAATCGGTCTATACTTTAAGAAAATTCTGTTACAGTTAAGGTGGAGTAAAAAATATACGTAGGGTATTGATAAAATAATACAATTTAATATGTTTGAAAAATCTACAATGTTAACATGCAGGTAAGCATTAAAGTATAATTCAAAACATTATAACTAAAACTATAATTATATATTGTAATTAACAGTACTGTATATGATAGTACTTACGAGTAGTGTGTAATTTAAAATTTATAAACCATTAATACATAATAATCAGTATATTTAAAGAATGAATAAAAGCACTATTATTACTATGTTTAATAGTAATAATATAATCGTGTCAAAAGAGTGACAAGTAGTTGTTGGTTGTGATATGCACGAAGTGTAACAGTCTTTTACTAGGGTATGTGCTCTAGTATGTAACTAGCAGTTTATTACCCACTACTAGTTAATACCCTGCCGTGACTTTCAATATTGCAATTAAATAAAACCAGTCAAAAAGTTTGAAAAATAGAAGACATCCTAGATATATTTAAACAAGCCTGTACTCATACACGCCCATCAGAAACAGATAAAATTATTGTCTAAATCGTAACATTTTACGTATATTAGTTAACATTGCTACTATCGACATCTATCGATGCATTTTAATTTGAGGTGATTGGTAGCCTGATTGGTAAAGCGCCCAACTGTTAATCCAGTGGACGTGGTTCTATCCCGATGTCGAGTTAGTACAATTCACGACACAAGCTTTTCAAGCTTATTGTGAGGCGTAAAAAAATTAAGTATAATGGGGTTTATTTCGATAAACCCAGATTCACTTAATTTAAAAAAAGAAGTGTGTGTCAGAGGCTCCCCAATGATAGAGGCACACAAAAATGTAGGTATTACTTATATTTTTTTAAATTACATAACTCTTGTACGAGTATATCGAAAAAAAAACTTGAATAACTTACTTAAGTTACGTTATTTTTTAATATCAAAACTGTAAACAAAATGCTATAGTGGTGTACGGTGTAAATGTGCGAGTTTTCTTTTAAAAAAAATAGGTATGAAATTTGAGGGTGTCAAAGGTGCCCCACCTTTCGAAGGGGGGAGGGTTCAGTCTCTTATTACGACATTATAACGTATGATCTCCTTGTCATGATAAAAAAAAGAACTGCAAAATCATGCCTTCGGTATTCATTATTGTAGATAGATTATGAAATTGATAATCGCAATAAAAATACAAAGAGTTATAAAAAACATACATGCAATGTTTCCTACTAATACACGTAATAATATAATGTATGTAGATGTAATGTTTTACATACTAACTAGCGGTAGTATCATAAAGGTCATAGATTAACACTATGTATAATAATACATAGTATGTATCCACTTACCTATAACGTTGGTGCGTATATCTGAAGATTGGTGACTGAAAAGTGCGCCAGAAATTATATTGACGATAAATTAATCGTTTTCTGCTAGGCGATATCTCTATTTAAGCTAAAATAATTTTTATACGGTAGCCCTTTACTATTTTATGGATGAACTCTGAGCCCTCCCTGTGATGATTTTTTCTGTTCATTAGAAAATAATAAACAAAAAAACACTCTCTAATTAATATATTATTTCATTTAAGTCCCTCCACTGGTCTGCAAGTGGAGAAATATACATCTTTAAATAATCATGCAATAAGAAACCATGACGTTTAATCACTAGGTTAAGATTGTCGCAATGCTGCTATCTTTTAGAATAGGCATAACATTATGGGAATGTCAAAACTCCGAATATTAGTAAACACTAATCTATGCTAACCCGTATGGGACACTGGAAAATAATACCAATACTAAATTATTTAAACCATAATATTATTATGCTAGAATGTTTAGCCTACAGAAGCATATTCTATGAATGAATCTGATTCTGAGTAATATCTTGTTGCGTTAATAGTACGTCCTACCTGTTGTATCGTGTTAGTATGCAGGTCAGGTAAATTCATAGTAAAACACCTATCTACTAAGTATAATGTCTTCTTGATTTGGCACTCAATTATACATTACTACTCGGTATAAATAACGTGTTTTCTCACAATAATAGACGCCCACATTCCTTCTTGCTAATATTTTGATATCCTTGTCATAAACAAGGTAAACTATAATGATGAATATCTTGAAAGATACCTATGTACTTATGGATATAATTATTACTTGTGGAATTTTAGAGTGCTGAACGGTATGTAAATCTATTGAAAAAGTGAGACACATTCTCAAAAATAGACTAGCTCGCGTTTTACTGTCAATGTCGTCCCAAGTCTCATAATTTTTCACACAAGCTTACTTTGATGTGCAGGCACAATGTTGCACACAATATATATTTCGGTTAATTTAGATGAGCCCAGAACTAAATGCGGAGAATTTGGTTGGGAGAGCCCTTTTGGTGAGCAATGAGCCCTCCCTGTTTTTATGTTTTATGTTCTATGAAAAATTGATGAAGTGCGACTGATGAATGTATCTTCTTCTTATTATTCTACTTCTTCATCAGCCTATCCCCGTCCACTCCTGATGAGTGGATAAATCAAATAAAATCATTTGGGTTTATTTAAGTATGTATTTTTTTTATAAACGGAATGTGGAGCTTTGTGGCTTTTTTGAGGTATAATACTGAGATTACTATACTTTTGAATTGTGCTAATATTTTATAATTGTTTTGACAGACCTAACCACCGCACTATTCGCTTCATTGAAAAACTAAAATATTTAATATCAGATATAAACTAAGATAAATATTTGCCAATACGGTTACATACAATACATTAGATCCGATGATTAATTGCCATATCAAGGTAAATAGTGTTGGTGTCATTTTAAAAATCCCTGTCGTAAAAATAATATAAATCATTTAAGACTGTCCCTCCAAAATAAATAATATTTTGATATTTATACCTATACAATAATCATTAGAAATAATATCCATTATATTGCCTTTGCTTATTTGGGGAAGGATCGATTTTATAAACATTATTTTTGTACCTTTGTGGATAAGTGATTTTGAGTTATTAGTATCTACAACGATACAGTCACTTGTACTAGGTACTCAAAGCAGTGTGATTGAAATTTAGTGTTATCTAGTGAGAACACAACACACAAATTAAAACAGTTCACATATTATACTTAGTGCACATGGTTCTTTATTATAGACTCTTCTTAAAGATACAATGAAGACTCCCACGTGCTTAAGGACCCGGGTAGCACAGGCGCATATACAGCGTCCTATTTACCCGCACTTCTTGACAAAATATTTTTAAGAGGTGGGCTCAGGGTTAGCCAGAAGGGAGCCCCCGACAAACCTCCCGACAAACCCCACCCAGTTACAATGGTAAATTTTGCTGTGAACAATTTGGAATAATTATTAATTTAAGGAATTTACAAAAATATTCATCCTACCACACGCAAAGAAAATCCAACATTTAGTTTGTGGCGAACCAAATCTGTAGTTATTTTTTTTAATTTTCAAGGGCATGCTATTTTTCTGTCGATTTTCTTTTAAGGTACGCTTAGCATTTCACTATAATGACGTTATAAACGAATTCACAATTCTCAATCACTCGTTTTATGTAAGCATCTATCCATACTTACCAAACTTCGTATTGTTTTATGTACGAACGAACGTGTCCAGTAAAATCGAAGTGCGCAGCTGCGCGAATCGCATTGTTTATTTTAGGCACAACAATAATAAAATTTTATAATGGACGTATCTGTATAATACTTATTACATTAAGTGCTATAGTCGCATGCACAACGTGTTTAGACATTATTAAGAATACTACGTATGTGTACTTGCA
Organism: Ceraclea dissimilis; assembly: GCA_963576895.1. NCBI lineage: Eukaryota > Metazoa > Arthropoda > Insecta > Trichoptera > Leptoceridae > Ceraclea > Ceraclea dissimilis. Next base: position 12,967,917 of record OY756368.1, read on the forward strand.
TGTTATGCCAATATGAGTGTAATTAATTATCCAGCAGAAACAACTTAAACCTGGGATCCAAATAATCTATACAACTAAAGTATATCATAGTACAATATTATAAGAACGAAAACTGAATTCTATTGAAATTTCTTAGGTGCTAAACTTTTCACAAATCTACGACAGAGTGTGTAAGCAAATTTATTAGAAAACCCTTTCAAGCAAGCGATAGTATAAGACATAAAAAAATAAATTAATTATTGGAGAGGATTAATAAAATGAAATGCAAAATCTCATTTTCAGATTACTTGTTATGAAATGAAAATCATCCATTTGCCTTATTGTGGCAAAACAGTTGTAGGTGAAAAAAGAGGCGTGCGACTTTAGTGGCACATTAATCTTGTAACCTTGTTACAGAGTGCTGCCGTTTCTCCGTCATCTTCATCACCTCCACCATCATCAATAGGAGGAACCGGCGGAGGAGCCCCTTCATCAGCACGTGCCTCACCCCCGCCACCCGCACCACCAAGATGCTGTGACACTGGACGTCCCATATTCCAAGATCCAGTCACAGGACAAACAGTTTGCTCGTGCCAATATGAACTTCTCAGCTATCAGAGATTAGCTCAGGCTGGTGTACCTCTATCAATGTACAGCGCACCTTATTCAGATGCGGCGGCGGCGGCGGGAATGGCGGCGTACTTTCCAGCATTAGCGGGAGACCAAGCACCTTTTTATACAAACGCGGTAAGTAAAATTCTATACTTATAACTTAGTATTATTATGCTTTTGTTTTACCTGATAATACGTTCATCTGAATCTGTGCAGGAAGTTAGAAAAATTGTATCTCAAAAATATAAGATACGCTATGTACTTTGATGGTTACCGCCTTTTCATATTAAAAAAAGTCAGTCGCCACGACTTTATGACTCATATTATTCAGCGAAATTAATTAATTTATATGATTTTTATCGATTTATTCATAAGTCAAAAGATACAATTAGCAGGAAGTGCCATATATGCGTAATGGTGTGAATGGTAGGTAGTAAGGCTGATGCTTGTATGTATTTTGTATGCTAACCGATACAAACGGGTTTTCACTATACAAATCAACGTACTGTGAAGTCTTGCGAGTAGATAAGGAATATTTCACGAATAATGTTCATTGGAAGGGTAAATACAATTCGTTGTTTTAAAATGTGTGTATAATAATTCTCTAAGGGATGGTACCTACATCTAATATTACACCAGCTACTACTGATACAAACATTCACTCACTCCCTTTAATGTAGTACCTACGTAATATTGATGTTCAGAAATACAACGAGAATATAATGCTTACAAAATAAATAGAGATTGCAATAGGCGATGTTTTCTTTTTTACCGCAATACCAACTTTTTGGCGTCGGCATATGAAAATCTATGCATGACGAATATTGAGACGTTCATTATTTTTTTTGTCAGTAATTTGTAAGCTCCAATTCAATTGACAATAAGTTTTCTTCTAGAATCTGAGCTTGTAAATGCAATACTCCTGAAAACTTCTCTGGGAATAGATATTTTACTATTTGCAGAATATCGAAATACGTTGTAATTGTAAGTCAGTCAGGTTTCGAAAATGTTTATTTAACACAATTTTTGAAAAATCGTTTTTAAGCTACCTGCTCAAGGATGGACGCGTTTTGAGTAAAAGGAATCGGAGAACGTGTATGACAAATTGCATGAATGTGACGGAAGCTAGGAGTGTGTGTAAGGATAGGGCTGTTTGGCGCTCTGTCCTCTCTGCCTACCCTGCAAGGGACGTGCCGTGAGGGTATAGATAACTACCTGCTTACATAGTATCGCAGTCAATGTAATAATTTACAAGAACATAAATAAGCAGGCACCGGTAGATAAGGAATAATCTATAAAAATGTGTAAAAAAATCTGTCAGAGAAACTCGCAGAGTTATTGAATACCGAAAAATCAGACAAACCGGTATAAGTAGTCAACTCTACGGTGGGTAATGTTATACGAACAAAATGCTATGTACCGACATGAGTGAAAGGTAAAGTGTTGTACACAAAATGTAGTAGCTATACATTACATATGACGTATACATACATTCAAAATATACGTATGTCGGGAGAGTACATACCTAGAGGTATAATATTTGTGGGTTGGATGTGTTTTATATATGTTCCAAGTGGAAAAGTACACGAAAAAGTAAGTGTTTGATGGAAATTTCACCAGCCATTTTTCGACGCCATGATGGAAATGGTAACATGATGTCTGTTATCCCTCTACCCGACATAGTAATATTCAGTTAGCGCTGTTTTACACCGTGTAGATCTTCCCCTTATGTATTTTCATACATATTTATGGATTTACCAACACAATTTCTCAACATTTTTTTTCTCGTTTGTTGACATCACTACGTGTGTATTTCGCGTATGTCGTTTATGTGAATTTTCACATTCCAGACTGTTGGCATCTAGGAGTGTTTTTATAATACCATACAAATAGACAACCTCTATTCTATAGCTTTCTATTTAAACCATCACTCTTTCAGTGTTTATTACATCACACCTTTATGGAATATATTTTTCTTGGGTTGACTCTAAGATATTAATTTTTCAATAAGTGACACGGATCAGTGACGATCTGATACTAGAAAATTAGCTTAAGAGTATGCATACCGACATTTCAAAAATTTCTAAAAACGGGAGACCTTGTATCTCGACAACCGTTACTAACTATGCTTTGGAACTAAATAGGGTAGATGCATTGAACATTTATTTAGGGAATAACCGTAAAAGATTTTTTATAACTTGTATAGATTTCTCAAAAAATAATTTAAAAAACACCTCTGATCTTTTTTCCGAAAGTCGCGGAGTAAATTTTTTTTGTACTGATAACCTGCATAAAAATCTAGGGAATAACCGTAAAAGTTTTTTGATAGATGCAAAATTAACCCCAAAAAATGGAAAAAACGCTATTTTTACCCATTTTTTCATGCGATTTTGAACCTTAATGCCGTGGAAAATGACTGTGACGTCATTCCTGGTGCCAAGCCCTTAAACTTAGAAATAAAGACAATATATTATAGTGTAGAATCACAGGTTAACGTGTAAAAGACATGTCTGTGACAAGTTTAAAGTACTTTTGCACTAATGGAGTTGACAAGACTACTTGTATCAAATCTTTCATATAATTTATATGGTTTCGTCATAATAGACGATGGCGATGTGGGTATTTACTCTAGCAAGGTTTATATCGTAGACACGGAAACTAGCCAGGATTCAAAATATTAATCGCAGTTAACTAACAGTCACTGTGAAAACTAATTATTTTTTCTATGGACAAAATGAAATAATAAGGAGCTGGCTATTAAAAAAAAAAAAATTAAATTATTTTCTCGGTATTCCTGTAAGGAATAAGAAAATTTCTGCATGAATAATACCTATGCAACGAATATTATTTTGAGTAGAATATATGTTTAAGGTTCTCGACCCAACTATCACGTCACGGTCATTTCCCACGGCATTAAAGTTCAAAATCTCGTGAACAATGTTATGATAAAATGGTAAAAATAGCGTTTTTTGCATTTTTTGGGGTTCATTTCACATCAATCAAAAAACTTTTACGCTTATTCCCTAGATTTTAATGCATGTTATCAGAACAAAAAAAAATTCTCCGCGACTTTCGGGAAACGAGTTTCTGTCTTTCAGAAAAAAGATCAGAGGTATTATTCACATTTTTTTTTTTTGAGAAGTCTATTCAAGATATAAAAATCTTTTACGGTTATTCCCTAGATAAAGAGGTTCAATGTATCTACTCAGTTTCTTTCCAAAGCATAGCAAATGCAAAAGCAAAGCAAATGTCAATACGCAGAGATACTCTTAAATTTCTAAAAACATCTGTGGAATGTGCATTTGAATGAACTGAAATTAGACATGTGCGCCGGCTGCAAAAAAGCCGGCGGCGGCGCCCATGTCTAAAATCGTCGGCGGCGGCGCCACGCCGGCGGCGTGGATACAAAGTGGGGGGGAGCATTGGATTTTCTTGCACTATTGTTTTAAATGATAAAATACGTATATGTGAAAAGGATAATGATAAAATCGATTTATTTATTTTGAAAACTATGATTATTTCAATGAAAAAGTAAAATAAAAGCTCATATTTGAAAAATAATGGAAAATTTCATTATTGCTTTTTCATGGTACTGGAGGGCATGTTAAAATAAACTAAGCAATAAAGTCAAACGCATCAGAATGAGCCTCACTATGGGCAGTGCAGTCGAACAGGTTTCTCATTTGGCAATATTTGGGCTGTTAGCTAAACGGTCAGTAAAATTGAAACTCTGAAATAAAGTATAGAATTGCAATGACGAGGTCGACCTTCCACAAAATCCAAAACTCCTTGAGCATAAGCTGTAAAAACATATATGTTGTATGTACTGTTGTTTGTAGTTGAAGGGTAATTTAATAAAATTATGTACTTAATTTAATTAAACTATCTTATTTGCGATGTTATTTTAGGAGTAAAAATAAGGATAATTAATGAATAAACATAAATTATGGCGTTTTTTGTCGAAAGGTGCATAAATTCATAATGATATCAACCAAAATACGTAATGCTTACCGGTGGAAAGATAAATTACAATTTGAGAGTAGTCTGTAATCACAGTCTGAGAAACCATGTTAGGGGATAGTATTTTTTTATTATTAAAATGCAGCCTTTGGTGAGCGAAATAATTGGATTTTAACGTTAAAATATCAAATTATATTCACATTTTGACACTTTGAAGATCGTAAACGTCAAAAATTACCAAATGAATATCGTTTTTTGTCAAGAGAAAAGGAGTCATTATCCTTTTCACAGTGTTGTATTGAAACAAATGAAGTATAGCGAATCTAGTCAAGTGGAATAAAAATAATTTTGATTAGGTACTTCGATAATCAAAGGTTAAACTAATGAAAAGAGAGAACGGTTGACCGAAAAGACGAAAGGCCGCATATTTTGGTCAGATATTCTGCCAAAATTCACGTGGTTTAAAAATTTCAGCTTGGTAAAATCGACCGGTGTCCTAAAAATCGATAAAAAAAAACATAAAGTTACTTTCATAAAAAAAAACGTTTGTTTTTCATTTAATTTCCACCACGAAGAACCAAATTATTAATGCCCCCATCCCATCCTATTTCTTGTTTTCGAATCGAATACGTAAGACACAGGAAATTCCCCGATTTTTTTATGCAAAACCAAATGAACGAAATATTTGAGAAAATTTCATTATTGCTTTTTCATGGTACTGGAGAGCAGGTCAAAATAAACTAAGCCATAAAGTCAAACGCGTCAGAATGAGCCTCACTATGGGCAGTGGTGCAGTCGAACAGGTTTATCATTTGGCAATATTTGGGCTGTTAGCTAAACGGTGAGTAAAATTGAAACTCTGAAATAAAGTCTTGAATTGCGATGACGAGGTCGACCTTCCACAAAATCCAAAACTCCTTGAGCATAAGCTGTAAAACATATGTGTTGTATGTACTGTTGTTTGTAGTTGAAGGGTAATTTAATAAAATTATGTAATTTAATCAAACTATCTTATTTGCGATGTTATTTTAGGAGTAAAAATAAGGATAATTAATGAATAAACATAAATTGTGGTGTTTTTCATTGAAAAGTGCATAAATTAATAATGATATCAACCAAAATACGTAATGCTTACCGGTGGAAAGATAAATTACAATTTGAGAGTAGTCTGTAATCACAGTCTGAGAAACCACGTTAGGGGACAGTATTTTTTTTATTATAAAAATGCAGCCTTGGGTGAGCGAAATAATTGGTAGACAGATATTCTGCCAAAATTCACGTGGTTTAAAAATTTCAGCGTGGTAAAATCGACTGGTGTTCTAAAAATCGATCAGAAAAACATAAAATTACTTACATAAAGAAACGTTTGTTTTTCATTTAATTTCCACCATGAAGAACCAAACTATTAATACCCCCATCCCATCCTTTTTCTTGTTTTAGTATCGGATAAATAAGACACAGAAAATTCCCCGATTTTTTTTTATGCAAAACCTAATGAACGTAATTCAGACGACGGAATGGGTCTGGAACGGAACTGCATTAGTTATTATTCGATATCTTATATAATTGCTGAATACCAGCGTCGCCACAGCTGAATACTTATTTTTTTTTACCTGGTAAAGTACTTATTTCGATTTCTGTCTCAAGAAACAAAGGATAAATACTTTTAGTTACACGGTTCCCACGCCGCCGGCGTGAGCGTTTTGCCGGCGGCGGCGCGCCGACCGTGATCAGCGGCGGCGCGCCGGCGCGGCGCTCATGTCTAACTGAAATCAATCAAACTTTCTTCTGAAACATTTTCGTGTTAAAATAATTTTGCGATTTTTCATAAAATCACAGTCACAATCACCGTATGATACAAATAACTACATTGAGTATCTTTGTACTTTATTATTGTATGTAGGTAGGTACTCGTATTATTATCAAAGATTGACCCTTTGACAATAATAACTTTCCAACGAACATTGACGACAATGTACACAACCTTTATGTTATATAAATTGGTAACGCTATTTTACATTTATTTACATAACACAATTATATTATTACCTACGGGTTTGAGTCATAATAATATCATGTAGTACCCTAGTATGTACGGACCTATAATGTTTTACCTGTGTGGGTCGAACTATCTAACTTTGAAATTGGAAAACATAATGAATAGTATTATTATTTAATAGGTAAAAACGAAAAAAGTAGAGAAAATGGTTAAACATCGACGTAAGTATTGAGTTTTTCGATGTCCTCATCATTAAGCGTTTGATAGTAAAGCAGCTATATAGTTATATTTTATTTTTTAATAGATTTTAAACTCACATACTAGTTTTTCACTTTAATCTTTTATAACGGACTTCCTCCATGTACTGTCCGCCGAAAATCTTACATCTTAAAATTTGATATTACTGTAAGGTAGGTACTTACCTACTTAAATGCTCATTAATATGTTTTGTATGTTGCCTAGACTTTATAGAATAGAAGTTTCATTGTTTATGTCTATTTTGCTGTTGGTTGGTACTACTGAGTTGGTAGAGCTCATTCTATTTGTCTCCATCTGTCAGATTTGAATTCAAATTCTGAGCGTTTTTTTTTTTTATTTATTTTCAAAGTATTTAATCAATTTGAGTAGGTATTTCAGTGATATTTGAACATGCAAAAACATTATTGTACTACGTGTTAACAAATTAGACCTATAAAGTATAAAATGTATCAAACATGCAGCTAATTCATACACAACGTGCATGCATACAGCAAATATTACACGTTGATTTTTAAAGAATTTATTAGTAGCATGAATGTACTTCCTATATCAGTTAGTAATAATATAAATAAAAATAATGGAATAAAAAAAAACTTACATAAAAATGCAAAAATCGGTTATTATCAATACTTGCAATATTGTAAGACGATTTCTAAATACTGATATTTCAGGCACAATGCTTGTATTTTAGGCCCCGCGCATCTGAGCCTGTGTGTGAGCGCATCCTGTGATATCCGTGATATCTGGATAGGTCAATTTATCCCAGTATTAGGCTGATGAGTTCATATGTGAATCATGAATGGTAATATGTAGACTCTTCTGGCTGATAATACCGAGAAGTGTGTTGGCAAAATCATGCCTCCGCGTAAATAAAATATTACCTAGGTAGAATCAATGATATGTCGAACACCTCTTCTTACGAACTCCCTAAGTCAATGTATTATAAACAAAAAGCATTTTTGTAATCGCAGCGTTTAATGTAATAGATTCCTCGTTCAGGTCACAATAACACTGTGTTGACAGGTTTCAATAGGAAATTGGATACCTTATGATGTTGTCGCCTAGTGAACTGTGTATGTAAAATCTCTTTGTCTATTTTGAGCCACAATAGTGCAAGTAGCAACTCCTACTAGCGTGGTAGAAAAACTATAGTTAAATGTCTTTAAATATTTTAGTTTTAATGGACTGTCTGAAAAAGTTTGACCGTATTAATTTCTGTACCATGACTATTGACCATACACCCCTGACAATCGGTTCATGGGCGCCTCTTTAAAATTGTTTTGCAAGACATGCGTTCCCGTTCTTGCGAATCGACTTGAGTTGATGTAGATATATTCTAATTTCTCCACAAGAACAAGTGCAATCATACTTATCTATTAGTTTTCGAGTAAATCAGTACATTTATATGAAAATATTACGTTAACGAGCCAATATTAGATAGCATGCATATTAGATTATTGAGATTTCCTGCGCTGATAAGATACGGTTTTGAATTGCGTTATTTTATGTAATCTACTATATTGTGATGGATGTAAATGACTATGTGATTTATTGACACATCAATATTAGCCATCTCCTTCCTCGTACTGATACGAAAGAGAAAATTTAATACGATTATACACTCCTTTTATTTCTTTCTCACTCTATCTTTTATCGCCCTGATGTGAAACGGTAATCACGTGGTCTATTATGCCCATATTTGCCAAATATAATAGTAGGTATACACCTTCTCCAATTGCTGAGTAATTTGTAGTAAACTTTATATACCTCGTTGATGCACTTAATCTGAAAAAACGAATTCAAGACAAATGTCTAACTTTGCCACTCATCATCAATTTTTCAATGATTTCAATTTCCACATCCTATCGAATAGAAATCGTTTGCATCTGAATTATTTGAGATCAAACATAACTGTATATGGTTGTTTACTAACATAATAAAACAGAATTCGTGTTTTATGATTTCATGTTAGTGCGTAATCAATACTTAGATGTTATAACGAGGTACTTAGTACTAACTATTATTCTAGGTAAGTCTATAATCCGATTTAAACATACGTGGATTTAGTACAAACCGTGCAGGGAGTGATAACCTACTTATTGTTAAACTATGTTGTTACTTAGACAAAATTATTTAGACGAATTACATAAAGTCCTTATGTATTATTATGGTTGTACACAATATCTTAATAGGCAATGTCTTACATCAATGTTTTCTGTACTGAAGAATGTTTCAAATTAGATTAACGTTAAGTATTAGTTACCGATCTATTCTAAAAATAATACGGTTTTACATTTTTCTTATTATTCTTTTAAGACCCTTTCCCTCCTCTGCCTCTTCCTATCCCTGGTTTTACCATGATTCTCCGTCCTGGACATCCTGCCTCCACCAATAATGTCCACCCGTTTTCTCTGTGGTCTCTCTACATTTCTTTTTTCCCCGTTTTACTATATTTTTTAAACTAATCTGATCTATCGAGAAACTGAAGTTCGTGTGATAATGTAAAAAGTAAAACACAGTGCTTTTGTTATTTTTTCATATTTCTTGTAAAATGTGTTACTGTTTTTATGAAAGGTAATAACAAAAATATCTATATAGATACCTCTACTCTTATAATAAAGTGTAGATCCGTTTTTTAATAAAATAACAAAGATGTAAAAAAAATTGTTTTGTGTAATACACAACATGTGTCATTTATTAACATGGGATTTTAGACGTAAAAGTCAAATTTATTTATTTTTTATTGTTATTAAATCGCGTCTGGGTGTGTGGTGGGTGCCTAAGAAATACAAATACTGCGGTATAATCCTAATTGATGATCTGGTACAACCAGCGATTTTGTGTGCTTTGTTCTCTTGTATATATCTTTATAATTCTATTCGATATTATTGTATTTATTATAAACCTTCTTGGATAATGTTTTTTGATAACTTTTTTTGTAACTCTAATAAAGTGGCTACTGGTATTTTGGTACTTAAATAATAAATTATTATACAAATTATTTATTTACCTTCTATAATGTTTGTCAAAACATTTAAATCGCTTAGCAGTAAGGTGAACATCATTTATTTAAGATTTTGGTACATGCTTTCATTCGAAAATAAAATTGAAATATCAATTTAGTATGAGTGATTTTTTTGAAATTGGTCCTGTGGATACAACAAAATCTCCGTAATAAAGGTATATTTTACTATATTACATGTTTTTATGTAAAGATGAAGGCATAACAAACTAATATTCGTTATATATTTCTACGAGTCAAGCGGAGTCGATGAGAGCTGGGAACACCAACCTGAGCATTATTTGAAAGTAACAAGAAAAAACCTAACAGTTAATGTACGGACCGAGGTTGACTTTGGTATAATACTGACTTGCTTTGGCACATTTTAATATGTATGATTATTATCATTATTGGCAAAAGACCCCAAGTGAGAGCTACATATAACTATCGTCTCTTGTATTAAGTTGAAATTTCTTATGAATTACAAAGAAATCACTAGGTGCTTTTGGCGCCATCATTTGAACAATATCATGATCGCCAACTGTAGGTTCAAACACATCATTACTATATCCATATTCTTCTTCTGAATCTAAAAATACTAATCTTGCTGCCTCCACTGAAGTGGGTAAAGTAAGGTCACTAAAGTTTCAATAGTGTACTGTACTAGCACTTACATACAATTCGGGGGAAAAATACATACGCAGAAAAATCTTCTTCAAAAAAACACAACAAATGGAAACAGCAAAGTAGTTACAGTTTAATAGTTGAATGAAATAGAGTAGAATTTGTGTCACAATATGTTGAAAATAGTCGTATTATAAAGAAGGTTGTGTAAGTAGGTAGAGATACTTGTGTATAATAATATTACTACAATGTGATGGTCACACGGTGAATCAATGACCACCAAGGAAGTCGAATAAATCTCAAAATTTATTGTTCCTTCATTGTTACATGTATTCTCCCATCCATAGGGATGCCAAGTTGTCCAAGAATCAAAATTGTTCTTTCTCATATTATCAAATCTGTTATACCAAGTTTATAAATGATAAAAAAATACTGTACTGTCTTCATATTTTTAACGTAGTAAATGTTTTGTGCGATGCTTTTTCAGTAGTACATTTTACATCAATTTTATGAGGTAGTAATTACTTGGTACACTAGGTGTTATATTTCTTATTAATTCTACCACTACATGCATTTTTTTAAAATCAATATTATATACGTTTGAAGGTGTTTCCATACATTAAAAAAATCCTGGAAAAAGATACGAACCACATATTCCCTTAACATTTTACTAGCCTATTATGTACCGGTGGGTATATAATCTTAAAAAAAACCCTATTTATAGGCAAAAGAAGCGAAACTACTGTCTACAATTTGTAAACTCGTAGTTTGATCTTGTTGCAAACCTATTTAGATGACCCATTTCACATTTCTTTCGGATAATTTTTGTGTGACAAGACAAGAGTAGACGAACACCACTACATCGAATGATGTACAAAAAATGTCAGGACAACAAATTTCTAACATTTTCACGATGTTATTACGAACGCATTTGCATCTCCATTGCATACGTTTTGTAAGAATGTGTGTATACGATATAAGAATAATGCAAGATGGTTTTTGTGTACTTCAATTCATCCACGATGTGGACACATTTATATTAATAACATATGAGAACGACAAGCTTTTTTAAACTTTGAATTTCGTTTTTATTTTTGTTGTTAGTGATGTTAATATCGTGGACACATACAAGATTTAGGCGACTTTATTATAAACCAGGTATTCATTTACCTTCCAATACATCTCAATACCACAGTCAAGTGTATCTCATTGATCGTTTAATAGCTTTATTAAGGGTAACATCATGTCTCTATTTTCTAAAGAAATCTTAGGAGTGTTTAATTATTGAAATAGTACAAACGTTGCAATTCCTGATACACATTCTACGATTACTTTTACTCAAAACACGTCCGTCCTTGAGGATCTGGTCAACATGGCCCAGCCATGTGGTTCTTGGACGGCAGCGTTTCCTTACACCTCTTCTTTCACCCAGGTAAATTTTCCTTATTATCCTTTCATCGTTCATTCTCTCCGCATGTCCCAACCATCTCATCATGTTCACTTTCATTTTAGTCACAACATCCTTTTTTACATTCACTCAACTCTCTAATCACTTCGTTTCTTAACCTATCTCATATCAACGTTTTTCCACACATTCTTCTCAACGATTTCATCTCGACAGCATTTATACTTGATTCATCCTTCTTCAGACATGTCCATGTCATATAGTAGAGATGTGTCCTAACAAGAAGTTTGCAGGGGTTCTTGAGAAAATCCATAAGGTGACGCCAAGGGCAATAGATTACTTGCAGAATATTGACGCGGAGCTTTGACTCGAAGACAACTTGTACAATGGTCGTGTGCATACGAAACAAGAAGAAGCCATGTCTATGTCTCACTTGCATACATCAGTGTTGGTAACCATTTAACCAGTAATTTATCACACTTTATTATAGGTATGTCTAATACTACTATGTATAAAATTACTCTCACATGGGTATCACTATAGAAGTATTCTGTGGTCGAATTCAACTTGTCAAACTTATCGGGGTACCGCTATATAAACACCATTAGGTATGTACTGAATACAATTAATAAATTGGGCCCATAATCAGCCTACACAGTGTTCACTTCTCAATTCTTTACTACTTTTTGTGTAAGCGCTTTTAGTAAAGGCCAGAAGTTCATTGGGGAACCTTGGCTACGATCTATTTATTTTTTAAGTAAGTTTACTGTAGTCATGATCATTTTTTATGGTATTTTAACCATCTTTCCGATTTACTTTTCTTCTTCTTGTATTTTGTCAACAGAAGAATATCAGCCAGATCAAATCTTTTTTCTGTCCTTTGCTATTTCAAACGTTTATACACACGGACGTTTCTGAGCCAAGGCATTTGGTTACAATCCATGCTCTTTTTTACTTTAATATTTCCTTTGAGTATCAACTATATTAGGTACCCATGTTTCGACCTTCAAATTTACTCTTTTTTTTACCGTGGACAGTAGTTGTCTCTCAGAGTCAGCTCTAGGGAGTACTAGCTCTGTTACAGGAATATGTCGATTAATTCTGAAATTCATTTCTATGTTGTTCGTTCTTCGAGTTTCCTTACTGCGAATGGTTGAATAACCGAGCTTTCGGCAGCGATACTACTGCCATCTTCAGGGTGAAGTAGTTTATTATCACGCTGCGAAAGCCTACAAGATTAATTCTAAAATTATTACCTACTGTCGCATGTATATGATGATTTTCAATTTATATTTGGATAAGCTAGGTTTTCGGGTTTTTGAGACAGGACAAACACAAAGTAATGTACCAATATACATACTCTAACAATTACCCAATACCATGTCACATTTTTAGTTGTAAGTAGGTATTATATTTAGTTTGGTAGTGTGAATAATAATAGTAACCCCTCCTCTCCTATAAATTCATATTGTAACATAATAATATATCACAGTACTTACGAGTATGTTTATTAAGTGATAGGTAGTGCTTAGTTAGTTTCCTTTTGCGGTTAGGTGAAGACTTAGTAATATGAAGTAGACTCCACCCTAGGACTGTTTGTACGCCATGATTTTATTAAGTGTAGGTACAGGTACAACTAGGTATCATTATGTATAAATATATTAATACCCCACAAACACCAAGGGATACCGTGTTGTTAGATCAAAATATTGTTGGATGGATATTATATGTATACGAAAATAATATTACATTTTGCTCAAGAACTATAAAACATATCATGCTCAGACTGATTATAATCTCTAAATTATTTGAATTATTATCATCAAACGGTGAAGTGTACTAATTCTGTATACCTATTACCTACATAGCTATATGGGTACCTATACAAGTTGACGATGTTTCCATATAATATGATTGTACACATAATACTCCTAATTGCACATAATTATTACTTCAACAATGAAAACATGTTGATATCTCTAGCAGAAACAAGAATTACGTATTGTAAATGTATAATTTGTTACTATTTGTTACAATAACGTAAATACGCTTAATTATAAATTAATTTTTATATACGTTACATGTATGTGAATTGCTTTAATTAATTTTATATTATATCTACCTGGTTATTGTCATAAAATTAATTAAAAAATACATTGTACCGAGTCATAATGTATACTACAATATAGTTTTATATCTAAGTTTTAACTGTAAGTATATTCGTATTTCTAACAGAAATATAACTAATAATGTACATACGTTATAACAGTACGCGATATGTACCCACTGAAAATTATAATTATACAATAACATCTTTATATTCAAGTACTTTCCAGATGAAGTGGTACACGTAGTTTTCAACTACTTTTCGAAACTGCTTTGTCCTGCAGTGTTGACTGAGATTTGAGCCATTCGTACGATTTTTGAGTAATAATGCAAGCCGAATATTTGAATGCAAGAATCAATTAAACATCGCATGAAGTACCCTTGAAAATATAATATAGTGAAAGACTGGATTACATAGAAGCTGAAGCTCTTGGATTATCCTAGGGAAAAGGCATGGCTAGATATTTTCTGAATATCTAAAAGAACACGAAATTCAATTTCACTACGTATTGTGTGTTGTAAATTTTGTTTATATGTATTTTCTGTATTTTGTTTTCAGGCTGGCGGTATTGATCTCAAAGAAAACTTAGCAGCAGGAGCGGCGTCGTGGCCTTATCCATCAGTTTATCATCCTTATGATGCAGCGTTCGCTGGTTATCCCTTCAACGGGTAAGTTTAAAACAATTACATCTAATAATTATTCAGCAACAATTCCGTAGATAGTTTAAACTGAAATTGTACAAGTAAAATAATGCGAAGTTCTGATCAACCAAATTAAATACAAAAACCAATACTCGTAATATACTTGAAAACAGTTAATTTCGGTTATGTATTCAATTTACTAATAACAATATATGATCAATCCTACTTAAAGTTGTCGACATTTTAATATATTAATATGGCATTCGACATTTCTATTAAGACCAGTTACCACTTTAACTAAACACATATTATTATCATCATAATATACTAATATACCTACTTGTTACCTATTAACACCGCATAGGGGGGTGTATAAACAAATACAATTACGATAATTTAAGGTTATGATAATAAGTATTGTGTGTGTGATCATTTGTGTGCAGGGGTTATTCTTATTATATTACATACTTACTTTCAATACACAATAAAGTAATTTAGGAACCGTTATTTCTCCAACAAAAAAGGGGTCACAGACGTAATTTTAATTAAGGAAATGGGTTTAAAATCACTACGCATCACATTATTAAATTCAGGATTGGTCATCGAGACGCATAACTTTGAGACTTTTAATTATCGAAGTACCTAATCCAAATTATTTTCATTCCACTTATTTGAGACAGATATTGTCTTCATACAAGGACAGTTAGAAAATTGATAAACTCTGAGGGATACGATAAATTATGAATTACTCATTATTATAGTCAAGAAACTTGTATGACAATTGATCTGGAAATTGTTTTAACATTGCAGTAATAATAATTATTATTAGAAGACAATATTCAAAATCGCTGCGGGTTAAAATTAATACACCTCCACCACCGTTAAATCCAACACGTCAATAAGGATGGACGGAATTATTGTTCGCTACGTTAATAAATATTTGTAATATTCAAGAATTAAACCAACATTTCTATATTCCCTTCATTGCATTCTATGAAAAAATTGCTGAGACACCGTTTAGTGAAGAAATTAATTTGTGAACAAACTATTACATATTTAGCAACAGCAAAACGGACTAGATCTCCGAATCCCAAATTTCAATTGGATTCGCACCATTCTAAAATCAAACCCCTCCGTAAGGATAGAAATCAATTTTACCAATTTTAGGATTTGGCTAGAACGATTTAATTTCTACAAAGTTTTTCTGTTTGTGTTTTTTAGACATGACAGATATTTTAATGAGTACCAACATCGTTGTCACCAAAGTATTAAATTACACCTTCAAATGTACCTACTTAAAATATAGTAACTGGAATTATTTTACTATTCTAGATTAAAATAGTATAGGATAGGTAATATCCCATAAATGGCAATATAAAATATTTTCTACACATAATGTAATGTTGTGATGTTAATTGATAAATGTTCAATAATTTATGATGCGTGATTTTACTCTGATACTATATAAAGTTTACTTTATTCATCATAATAAACAAGTATTTAAAGTGAACATTTACTATCAGAAATATGTTTATTTTGATTATTGTTGGATCTGTACCGAAACCGGTCACGCAATTTACATATTGAATTGGAGTGGTAAATGGGAAATAAAGTCGAAACAGATACTTACCTATTATTATAATAGAAGAAAATATAACTACCTACTGGTCATGAGAGATTTTTTGTATAACAGGTATATTCGAGTAGGTGGTACTTCCTAATGTACATGATATTCTAAAGAAATACAAAGAGGATTGAACATCAGACACGTTCACTGGTACATTACTTGCTTGCGTCACTTGCAATTTAGGTATTTTTTAAAGTTTTTTCGTGTACGCTATCGCGTGTCCTTCAGAATCTGTCCTTAGTTATTCTTGAAAGCTCTTATTTCCTATTACTACTTCTTTTTAAGGTTGTACTTAGTTATATTCTTATGGCATCTTCTCTTCCGCGTCCCCTATGTACATTTGCGTTATTCGATTTTACTTTGATGAAGATATGTTTGGTCTATTTATAGTAGTAAAGAGATAGTTATTTCGGAAGATTTTAAAGTCTTGCTATAGCCTTTTGTATCTAGGATGGTTTTTTAAATAGGTTATGTACCACATTACTTATACTGTGTAATAATATCGGGTTACGTGTGACAGTATTATTTAGGTTTTGGTATCAAATAAACAGGTAGGTTTATTGAGGCAAACATACCTGTTAGAGAACAGTTTGACAAAAATACGTATCTACATAATATGTTCTAATTCATTCTATTAATTGCTATTAAAAATCTCATCTAGTCGGCAAAGCAATTGCAACATTGCCTCTAATGCTCTGGTACATCAGTATAGAACCTATGTCTCTTGAACATTATGATATAAAAAATTGAAAAATCAGAGTAATGTTAGGTATGAATGACACTAAAAATAATGTATTAAAAAATACTCGAAATAATCAGCAGGAACAATTCTGTAGGTAAATAAGTGGGAAGGTATACGTTCCAAGTATTTATAATAAAAAAATGAAACACAGTTATCTTAGTTAGAAGAGTTATAAATTTGACCTAGTATGAATGGTACCAAAATGTTCCACTATTTTACTTATTTTTTTCTATGATGCACAGCCCTAAAAAAGTTTGATACGGATCAATGATTATATTTTATAATCTAATACAGTTTCCCATTCTCTCTGATACATTCAGTTCACACTTTACTTATTATTATTATGGATCATCTGTGTGGGAGTGTCTCTCATCGCCTCCATTGGTGGATCATTTTATTAGATCAGTAATCTAATTGACATGTTTCTACTGCCCACAACTACATTAAATTAGAAGTGTTTAATCTAATATATCAGATGACTACAGTAAATTTACTAAAACGATTTCTTAGTGATCCAATAACAAGACAAATTTATTTTATTCTGTTTAAATACGGATGGAAGTAATATTCTATACATATATTAATAAATACGTATATGGCAATGGGCAGGGCACATAGCAAGGCAAGACGAGAATAGATGGACTCCCAGACTCGTAGTGGAGGCCATGGGAAAATAGAAGAGGTGTCGGAAGGCCCCAGAAAAGATGGGCGGACGACGTGACCTCGGTAGCGGGTAGACAGTGGGTCAGAAAGGCGAGGGATCGAAAGGACTGGAAACGAATGGAAGAGGCCTATATCCAGCCTGAAGGGACCAGGGCTGACGAAGAAGAAGAAGACGTATACGAAATTAAAAACTGTAAAACATTGAAAAAATATTAGGCAATAAGGGAAAAGTTTGGTTTTAGGTAGTGGTGGTAAGTGTCTAATTAATATAGACATGTATTAAACATTGTCGTATTATATGAACTTAACATTGTGAACTCTATTACGTTGCATAAAATGATATTGATTGACAAATTAGCGTGCATGACTTCATTCTTGTTAAGTATTAGGTAAGTACAATAAAATATTCATATATAATATGTTCAGTAGGTACACCAACTTAACAAGAAAACCTAGAAGCAGATCATTATTGAATATATCTACCAACTTAAACATCACCAAGTTTTTATTGTTCTTTGCGTTGGTTTATCTGCTAATGAAATCTATGAAGTGCTTTACTGCATTTGGCTTTGAAATTATTAACAGGTTGCGACGTTGGAAAATCGTAAAAATATAATGTACCCAACGCCTATTTGAAATGAAAGAAAATTATTCATAGGAACGGTTTGCGTTTGATAGGATCAATAAAGAACAGGTATATAGTAACATTTTCTCTATATTATTATGTAGGTAGAGGTAGGTAACTACCCCGCTAGTAACAGATAGGTACTGTCACATTCGATTGCTTCACTTGATGGATTATGGAGACGTTTGAAAAATTTGAATGTAGATTGATTTATTTTAAAAAATGGGATGAATAATTTTCAAGCGGCACTTTTGGATATTTGCATATTGCAACATTATTTCACTTCGTAACCGATAGATTTCCACGAGCATGCCTACCTAAAGTTTGACAGCTGTTATTACCATTTTTTTTAGTTTTTCAGACCTGATTGAGTAAAATGACAGTTTTGTGTACGAAGTAATAAACCCTAAAATGGTCTTCCTAAAAGGTAGAGTATCTCATCTTTACACTGTAAGAAGTATTTCACTGTTTTCTTACACATTTATAATCTACTTACCTATATGTTTTTAGGCATGAAATGTAGATGATTAGTCGAATATACTATTTCATTTCAGAATCGGAAAACCTTTGCCGAACGAACTCTTTTCCATGCAATTAAAGCAAGGTTAGCGGATACATTTCACAATAATAGTATGTAGGTATAGGATGTATTCAAATTTGAAACGAGAATAGGTTTACTGGATGGTTTTATACTATAAAAGTTATAGGTATAGTATCTACAAGGTAGTTAGTGCTATGTTTTAACACGCTGAAGCTTTTTTTATAGCTTTTTCTTTTAATTCCCTCTTGTGCTGCTGGGTAGGAGGGTAGGTGGCGTCCATCCATCCATCGGAGACGAGGCAATATACTAGCTGCTGTGTCGTGATTTATGCATTATTTATCACAGAGACGGTAGCTGCCTACCTTTATATATTCGCGCTTGTCATCGACCTACCGTGTTTCATTCTCTATGTACAGGAATTTTCTATAATAATCTCCAACTATACTACACATTGTATTACGTTTCATATAGCTACATTGATGAGCTAGTAGGACGTGCATGTAGTACTGCGCAATTCACATTAACTGATGCTCGTTACATTATACCTACCTAATGTGCACTTACTCTATAACAAGACTTGAAACTTATGTATGGTGAATGAATTACCTGCAACATAATTACACATACCCACGTTCAAATCTATGAAAAACATGAGTTTTTCAAAAACTTTTTCAAGTTGTTTTATTTAAGCCACAACTTCATTTACTATTTTTACTACTTCGCCATCTAACGTTCCTCGATGGAACAGAGGAAGAACTCACCAGAGCTGTTTTGGGTGGTGCGTATTGCCAACTCTTTTCTTGTTATTTCAAATACTCTGATATCGTAGGAACTATATACAATGCAAGAGTTGCCTGTGGCTAATATTTAACTTAAAAAATATATTAACTAACCAACTGAATCCATGAGAAGTCACTAATTTTCGCCAACAATGCCAACATGAAATTGTTTAACATCTCTCATTACGCCATTTTCCAAGCTTTACGTCCTTGAGCTTCGGTGAAGTACCAAGACCAAGTAGTAACATTCCCATGTAAAGATATTCCTATTATTTCACATAGGCAACAAATTATCTTGTCTATAATTACTAAGTACATTAGGGGTAGATGATTAATGATAAATATCTCTTATAAATTAATCGCAATTTGACGTTCGTCGCTCATACTAATGCGATATTAAAATTCCAGAATATAATATTGAATTTATTTATTTTTTCCCCAATAATTTAAAATATTCACCACCACGCATCATTATCAATTTAATATTAAATAATAAATAAGTAGTTACGTGTATAAAAACAAGTCTGTCTAAAATACAATGGGGTGAAGATAGGGATTCAAATTTACATCAATAAAAAAATAACATCGAATTAAAAGTTATATAATATGTTCTATTGTCGATGTTAATAATGCAGTCGCAAATAATATCATAGTTGAATGAGCATCGTAATTATTTTCTACGAGTTTATGAGTGTATTCAAGGACGAGAGGTTCTGATTAAGTTTTAGTTGACTTACCATGAACAACTGTAAGTAGGTATAAGAAATCGAGTGGGTTTAAACTGTAGGAAAAGAAGTTTATGACGGATTTAAATTTTCTAATAGCTGCAAACACATTGATGGGTATTAATTTATTTATTTCAAGAGACACTGACAGATGGTTACAGACAAAACATAAAAATCTGGTCAACTCACCAAGTGTGGGTATTGTGTAAATTGTGCGATCAGATCATTGGACCTGAAATAAAGACTCGATGAGGAATTTGATGCATAACTTCATGAAATAGATAGCCAGTATTCATAGATAGATTCCTTCATAGATAGATAGTATGGCTATACGTTCAATCCAAGAAGTTTTTGTGATTGAATTTGTTTTATTGAGCATCTAAACATTTTGTTCACTTGTTTAGATGCTCAATAAAAGACGGCAGGGGCATTGTTTCATTCTAAGCAAATCATCGTATCTTATTATAAAACATTATAAAAATTCGATCTATGTTATAACGATTTTGTTAATAGTTTCATCATTGCCACCCCTAGCCCGTTTCTAGAGTATGTTTGATAGGGTTGGAATTGGGCTTATTTCAAGGTTAGTTAATTTCATAATGGCCCTATAAAGACTGTAATGATTTCCACCCTTCGAATAATATTTCGACTTTGAATATTGTATTTTTGGCATGCTGGAAACACTCGTATAATACTAGCAATAAAGAGAGTATTTGAACTTTTGTACAAATGGTAATAAAACTATACAATACAATACAAAAACAGCAACTGAAAATAAACAGTATTCACATGAATTTTAACATGAAATCTTGCAGACAATTTTCAGAAAGGGTCGAATGATTTCTGATGGTAAAATTAGTAGAAATCGTATACAACGAACATAGAAAATATGAATTTCCAATTTCGTCAGTTTTATCAATCGTTTGTAAGTACGAGTATCTAATGTGATTTTTTTTTAATTTCAAATTATTTATTTATTAGTAACGTTTTAAGAAGATGTAGAATTGTATGATATTAACAATATTAGCATGTATCTTAAACCCCCTTAAGGAACATTACTTCATTTGGTAGCCAGAAGCTCAGACGTCTCAAAAGGAAACTTACTTGGAAAGATTAAAAGTGTCGTACATTTATACTGATTAACTTCGCTTTTTCAACATAGAAATGCAGGTTAGGGAGGCTACCAAACATTGACATAGACCATTGTGAGAGCAGTATTGACAAGTGTATTTTACTTTTTCTTTAAAGCCATTTCCAAAGCTCTGAACACACCCGAGTGTTTCAATTCCAAAGAAAGCTCTGTTTTCTTAATTCAGAATAACGTGATGAAAATAAAATTATTGGTGTATGATATCGATTAGTTTAAAAATCTTCTCGCGGTTGTACCTACAAGGCAAAAGACATGTTGAGTGATCTGTAGAATTTCGTATCAACTTAATATTATTAATAACGGTGTTTTGGATATAGGTAGGCAGTTAATCTAAAAATAATTTGGAGTGAGAGCGATCAATCACCCGACACTAGTTTCGGATGACACACTAGATAATACTACTGGCAGTTTTGAAAAAATATGATATTAAATAGGTACCCGTGTACCAGCTTCCATCGACATTAATATAACTACCTATCTACCTGCTTCCGTGTACTATAGTGTCTGTTATGACACTTCATATGAAAATATTAAGGGACTATATAGTTATGTGCATATCGTTACTAAAAGCAACAATTCTTCTTATAATTTCTATGTCATTTATTGACTGTATATTTGTCATGAAGTATTTACTAACCCATACGTATTTCCGTGAAGATATTTTCTAGATTCTTTCTCACAGTGTAATGTGGTCTGTCAAAAATACAACAAATGAAATGCAAACTCGGCATATTCGATAGTGCGAAAATGCAAGACAAATCTCATACTGATAAGGTTTTCTCACAAAAGTGGAATAATACCTATTTTTTTTATGTACAACTCGTAATCGGTTGCTTTGCCTTAAATGTTTTTTTGTTAATTCTGGTATCTGGGTGCTCTGTTCTGAATGTTAGGGGTAGTGTAACCCCCGTTTTCACCAACTTTTACCTAAGAAGGAGACCCCTAAGAAATTTCCATACAAAAACAGAGATAATATTCTATTTTTTGACAAACAGGCCTACCAACCACACCCTAATTCCATACAAAATGCAACACGCAACTCACCTAGCCTGGGCAGAGATATTTGGGCACCTAACGTAGGTGAGTTGCGTGTTGCATTTTGTATGAAATTAGGGTGTGGTTGGTAGGCCTGCGTGTCAAAAAATAGAATATTATCTCTGTTTTTGTATGGAAATTTCTTAAGGGTCTCCTTCTTAGGTAAAAGTTGGTGAAAACGGGGGTAAGTCTATTACGTTAGACACAGCAAGGCTGAGAGATCCATTATTTAGAAGGCAAATTTTTTTAGGGAACTGTTGGTACATGACAAGAAAATCTAAAGTAGGTAAAGTAAAATAACTAAAATAAATAAATAAATTCAAGATTTACAGAACAAGGCAATAGTGGTCTGCTAAAGAGCGGACTTATTGCAAAATCAATATATTACGTAAGTAGGTAGGTAAATAAAGAGCTTCGATGACTTCCTATACCTGAATGAGCCAGCGACTGAATACATAAAGAACGTTCAATTTGATTTCTGACGACCAAGCTTGCTTGCGAAATTTATCATTGCCCAATGCCCAGCCTTCAAACTTTTTTCCTTTGAGGGATGTGATATACTTCTTTTGACCATACGATAAATAAATAATAAAAAAAATATTATTTTACCCGTGAATATTGACGCGTCAAAAATATCATCAGTTACTATACTAAGTGAGAAATGTAAATAGAACTATTTCCTATGCATTTGTCATTTTCAACCCCTTCACGGCATATGTAAATGATGTGTGATATTATTACTAACACATGCATACACACAACTACCTATACATTAAAATATGAGTTATTCTCCTCATTACCACTACAGTGATGAAAAAATCTGTATAAAAACTCACAAACACTTGTAAAACTTACACGGAGATGTATTCATATTATTATTATAATGTTCGGATACAGGGTGTTCATAAGCGAAGTTTAATCGCGTTCATTATTATTTTATTTCTATATGTATGTTAAATGTGAGTAAGCAGTAGTAAGTACCCATTTTTTGAACTTATTGAAATAAACCCAAATACCAGTGGTGGATCCAGGATTTGATTGGGGGGGGGGACTGAATGTCGTCACATGGTAAAAAGTACTGTCACTCAACGTTTTGGGGGGGCTAAGGGGGTGAAACCCCTGGAATTGTTGTATATAAAGTACTGTCAATCATGGTTTTGGGGATCCCCTGGATCCGCTAGTGCCAAATACCTAGATATGTACACTATGTACGCTACAATATGTACACTATGTAAGCTAGGAAAACTTGATTTTCTGAAGCATTTACGACTAATTGTTTTAAATTCGTCAGCTTTTATTTGTTTGTGTACCTATTTACTTATTTGGGGTCATCCACCGTCACCTTGATATTTCTCTTTCTCTAGCCATGATGCAGGATTAATAGTTCAACATTATAGGCGAGCTTGCTTTCACCGTCGTCGATACGTATGGTACAGCAGTTCCATAACAACGAGTATGGCAGACCACCCATTACATATGTTCTGTTACAAGATTTCACAGGATTGGTGATCCTATGCCATATTTCTAATCCTACAGCATGGCTAGAGTAAGACGTCGAGGCCATCACTATTGTATGACCATTTAGAACAACATGACACAAGAGAAAGCAAAACGGATTGCACAAAATTGCTTCCTTTCAGAAGTTCTTTCTGTCCTCTTGTATTACAATTAGGATTGTATTAAACGGTCAATTCTTTTTCAAAACATATAGTTGCATATAAGAACCTACCGACTAGTTTTATTATTAGTATTTTGATGATATTGAGTATTCATACCTTCCCAAACACCCTGTACTAGGATCATCAATCAAATTTTTAACGCGCATCTGTTTTGAATGTCTTTTTATCATTTTATTATTAGTTAGGATCAGAAGCATCATGTCCTAAAAAAGAGATGTCGCATCACTACTGCAACCATCGATGACTTTCCTCATCGATGGCATCAATTGAATCTAAATTCATTTTCATAGTGTTGTTGTCATCTTTTGTTATATTAGTACTGCCACTCTAAGTAAGAATCGCGTATAGTAAGTCAAAAGTTAAACCTGAGATAATCGCGTAAACATCTAGCATCGCCTATATAATTTACTGCGTATAGAATATACATCATACGCGGAATAGGGAGGGGTTTGGTTAAAATATGTATAACTAAGATTTAAATGTACCCATTTCGACAATTAAAAAGCTTGAAGTTGGCTTCTATATACTTTGTTTTTAGGTAGGACGGCAGAGTACTTTGGGGTGGTACGTTGTAAGCTTTCTCACCCAAAACACGCAGATAAAATGTTTATGGAAAATTACCCTTTACAGCCATATACATAACGGCGTTTTTAGTTTGCATTTTATCTGCGTGTTTCGGGTGAGGAAAGCTTAGAAAGTTCCACCCCTGATCATTAGATATTTAAGTTTCAATATCAAGTTTGAACGTTTGTTAGTAATTTTGCTTACTGATTGTTTATATTCGATCACTGCTCATCGATAATTTATAGTAAAATATTATAAACCAAAATTCGATGCTTCTTACAAGGTCGCTTCGACGCGTCGTTTCAATTCCTTGTCGTAGCATCGTTGTCTGACGTCTGTCCATGCGATGATGCTGTGTACCTCCTTGCCTACCCGGTGCTAATGATGTTGCGATGTGATATATTACACAATAAGATATAAAGCAAGTAATATTCTATTAGCATTGTGTATGCAGATGAAGCATGTCGTTAATATTTTTGTCTAGTATTAATAGGATGCAAGTAGATACCTACATGATATTGTTTAATTATCAACAGGGGTAAAATATGGTGTAATAATTATTATGTAATTATGTGTTAGTCGCGGTAGTATTTAATATATATTTGTTACGTTGTTTGTACATTTTATTTTCTGAACACAAATTTCCTTATAATATGTTGTACTAGGTACAACGATACCCATACTAGGTACAAATATTAGAAAATTTATGTAAAAACTTACCTTTATTCTTTTTCGTTTTCTAAAACCAAAAGAGATTTTCTTATAGGATAAGTTATTAGAAACTCAAATATCGTTCTCCAAGTTTGCCCCAAGTTTTCTTCAAGCGTTCTTTAATTGGCAGGTACTACCTCTCGTATTTCGAAAAACACCCATATGCCTTTTCACTTTTCACATATTTTTTTAGATGCCATTCTGGATGTCATACAAATATTTGGGCAAAGCGAATGCTACGAGTAACTGCCACCTAGATAGTCTACGAGTGTATTCATACACACACAGCATTCAATTATTGCCTCATTATTTGGAATACGTGATAGTGTAGAAGTATAAAGTAGTCGCTG
Organism: Ceraclea dissimilis; assembly: GCA_963576895.1. NCBI lineage: Eukaryota > Metazoa > Arthropoda > Insecta > Trichoptera > Leptoceridae > Ceraclea > Ceraclea dissimilis. Next base: position 12,993,694 of record OY756368.1, read on the forward strand.
AATACATCGTTGTGAGAAAATTGTATGAAATGAATAAACTGATGGGGTTCTATCAGTAGGTATTACTAAGATTCTTCAGTTAATATTGTTTATTGTTCATTATCGTCCCTAGGCCCTAATTTCGGGCACTTGGACTCGTCAAATTTACATAGTTATAACATGCAAAAGGAATGTTTAACAAACAACAGTGACAATCAGCAGAGAAGAAGAATCAATGCAAACAGAGTGCAAAAAGCTCAGTTTGCATTTCGTCATGAAGATAATAACACCAATAACATAGGTGCTTAACGTTATGATAGTGATCCATGCTAAACTGGACTTATTGTCCTGGACAGCATTTCGTCAATTGTATGTAGGTATCTAACATTAGCGTAGTTTGAGAAATTTAAGATGATGTCTTAAGAATAATATGTTCAAGTTCTTTGACATCCTAGTAGGTAACCAATACACTTCCAAAAGTTTTGTAAAAGTATCAGTAGGTATGTATTTTGATAGAAGTCTGTTACTAGTAAGGAGTACTCACGTATGTACCTGTTATGAATATTATCTATCATTCATTAATAATAATAGCGCTGTGGGTTCAATTCTATATTAGGTAGTGACGATGTACGTACACATTGTTATTATGTTTCATATTGCCTTCCGTTCAAATACAGTTCTGGCATAAGACAATGTTAATAATTATACTCGTTTTCAGTTTGAGATGTTACGAAAAGACCAATCACAGTGGAAACTGAAAATATCTGTTTTAAAAATAATTGTTACTTTAACATTGTAAGTAGCAGTTATTTCTTAAGTGAACGTTGATTGAAATTTTTAAGATTAAAATACTGCCCCAAATCTATGCTTAGACTAACGTTATGAACAACGATTATTTTTATCATGATAAAACGCGTACGATAGTCAAGCGTATGGAAGATCTTCGTTTGTGTGCTGGTAGAAGCTTTTCGTGAAACTCCAATGATTTTTCCATAAACGTAATTTTGTTATCAAAATAAAAGTCACGACCGAATAACTTTGAATGATAACTGCTAATAAAATAATGATGCGATTCTACGCTGCACTCGAATCTATGCCTACTGATATTTTTAACAGGTAAATTCAAATCACTGTTATCGCTTTTACATTGTTTTAAGCGTGTTATATTGTTAGTGTAATATTATACCTACAACCATCTAATAACTATACAAATAGTAGGTACTAACAACACCATGTAAGTCAAGTACATTGCATGAATTTCAATCACATACTCGTTATTATTCTGTCGTTAGTTGATTGTTACTGCTAATAACAATTATTAATAATAATTGTTATTTTGTTTGCGATACTGGTTAGGTACTTACCTACTTTATAATCATCGGTCAATTTTGACATTTTTGACGCTTAACACATTATTTCATGTGGGTTTTGAATGATACCAAATATCAACAAGGTAGTTTTCGATTGGTTTACTAAGTGTGAATAATAGTTTAACGAATTCATATAGTTTGAAGCATGGTTTGAGATTTATTTGACTAATTTAAAATTCGGCTATTTAGTTATTGTGATTATGCCTAGAATATTCTCTAGTACCTAATCCTATAATATTTATCTTAGCTCTTCCTCCCGAGTAAGTTTTTTTAATTTATGTCTCATTTCATATGTCAAAGTTGGGTTGAGTGGCAGAAATCGCCAATAGGCGATAAATCCGACCTTTGTGTGTATATTTATGTGCAATAAAGTTCTTATTTATTTATTTATTTATTTAAGGTCCGCGATTCTCTCTCAAGCAGTTGACCATCTTTCTCTCCGAACTCATATTGTCCATCCATGGCCATATTGGCGTCTACTGTAGATTCATTTTGTTGGTTGTTTTGACTTGAAAAATCCATTGCATCGGCAATCTGCTTCTCGGTATTCTTCCTTATGGACCCCTTACCATTATTGTTCTCTCTAGCCTTATCTCTTCACATCATGAAATGTGTCGGAAAAGACGAAGTTTAGTATAGGTACATTATTTAAATATACGGTGGAGAGCCAAGTTTCTAAGCGTATCTTACACCATTCGTAAAATGCAAACTAAAGTTCATATCAGCTACAGATTGAATTAAGTAAATCATACCTACCGCAGAAGAAAAATAATACCACAAGCTTATTCAGCCGTGATGATTCATGTGCTCAACGTTTTCAATCAATAAAAGTGGGTTGCTATTTTTACAATTTTTTTAATGTCGTTTCCATACCCCTTTCTTCATTTTTGCAACTAGTATCAGTTGTAGAAGAGTAATTATTCTTCACAAAGGAATTAAGTAATGTGGCCAAAGTAATCCGTACCTACAAGTAAGGATATAATAGTACCTACTCGTACCTACAACTTGTATTGTGTACATTTATTCGGTAAATAAATATTAAAATGTTGAACATTACTTACTAATAAATAATATTTCTCTTATGTCCCATGGTTTGATTGGTAACAACAATAATATTTGCTTTGCAAAACTCACCGGATGCGTGACTCCTACATTGAAATCAATCTATCACATGTTAATATCAGTATTATCATTGTTGATAAAAATGGTTTTCATGCCGGCATGCGTATATGATATGAATAACATATTGCTACTAAATGGATTGTATCATGCCTAAGTTTTTGCGACAAAATAAAAAAGTGATGTTTTCAAGACCAAATTTCATCGCATTTATGAAGGATTTCGTAAAATCGCATATAGTACAGTAAACGGGGAATACCGCTCTATGGGAGCTATGCAAAAGGTCCGGTAGTTCTGAATTTTTGGTATGTTAATAGTGCCGTTCCTACAATGTTAAGTTCAAAAATGTGACCTTCTAGGTCTGCCGCTCTCCAATTGGTAACGAAAAAACCCATTTATTTTCTGCCAACCATTTCTATTTTCAAAATAACTCCTAAACGGTTGGTTTTTCAGAAAAATTATAACTATCTATCAAATTTAATGTACATTCAATTTACTGTTATTATTTATTAATTCATTATTATTATCTATCAGATATCATTAAATATTTTAAAACAATATGTAAGTACTTACATATTAAAAGCCATTCCAAGACGCGATCGGATTTTTCAGTCAGAAATTGTGCGGTAAATGAAAGCTTTTTGGAAAACATCATGCTTTCAGAAGTTGGAATAAAATACAGGCCTCCACTAACGTACCTTTTAGTACTAATAATTCACAACTAACAACGTATAATTACTACTAAGCTACAATGTACTCTTAAAGTTTATTTTATATTGTATAATTAATACACAATCTTCGATATGAAACAATCCCATTGCATGTTAATAACACCTTTGAAACATGTTCAAACACACGCCTAGTTGTCTGTGTGAGTAACTAACACATATAAATAATATTAATGCATTAAATATATGTAAGAACTTACATATACACGGCTGTTTCCTCGCACATACCGTTTAGATAGTACTACCTATTACTATTATTTTCAAACGTAACAATGTTATGTAGGCACATGGTAATATTATACCATGTTTTGAACAAGTATTCCTGCTAATTCTAACTACAAGAAGGTACTTATGGTAGTACAATTCCTACCAGAAAATTTGTAAATGTTGTAACAATGATACATAATATGAATATTCCTATAATTAATCACTCCCGCAGGCTATGTTTTGCGATCAAAGGAATAGGGGATCTACCTTGTACTTACATTTTTACAACGAATAGGTACCTAAGGACCTTCCATACATATTTCTACATCATTTTATGTAGGTTATATTTTGTTTCGATCAGTCCCATAAAATAACTAAGAGGTCAAATGCCAAATTTTTAAATAAGTTTGGTTTAATAAGAGGTTTGCCGGACCCCAGTGGATGGGAATCGCACAGGAGCGGGAGAAGTGGAGGAGGAGAGGGGAGGCCTATGTCCTGCAGTGGGCAACCGCGGGCTGATGATGGATATAAGGTACCAATAGGCAGAATGAAAATAAAATCGTGTACCTACATCAAATGTAGATGGAAATCAGAATTGATGGTAGTAAGAAAATCAAACGCTCTGTTCTCTCTATCTACCCCTGAAGGGTGAGGGATTCGCCATCAAGTTATTGTGTAGAATAATACTTAACTTTCATTGCACAACAAATGGAAGTATCGATGTTGTCCTTTTATAATGAAAAGCGCTAATAGTGTATTTGCACGATAGAACTTTACAAGTAATTCGCATTTTTTTGCATTTACGTACAACAAGCTATTAACAATAATAACAATGTAGGTTGATTGATAAAATAATCGATGATAACCGGCAGATTGTTAATTATTTATAAATTATAAATGCATGTAACATAACAATATATGGACGTCGATTCATATAATAGTATCTATGGCTTGTCGAAATGTTCCATGTTCATAGAATCCATATTTGGTACTATGAAAAAGATCGCAGAAAAGAATGTGTGGAAAAGCTTTGAGATAGATAAGAAATCAAATAAGCTGAGTGAATGCAAGGCGGATGCTGTGACTATAGAATGCAAGTGAACATGCTGTTGGAGCATGTACAAAGAATGAATGATGAAACTAAGAAAATATACTTGAGAGAAAGAGCAGGTGTGCGGACGACCAAGAACCACATGGCTTGACCACGTAGACTAATTTCTCGAGTTCGTATAACGAATCGCATGAATATGACAGAAGAAAGAGTTGTGTCATGTGTGTAAAGATAGGAAAGTCTGGCGCTCTGTTCTCTCTGCCTACCTCGTAAAGGATGCGGCGTGAGGGGATGGAATAAAAAGAGAGAGATTCGGAATAAAAAGACTCGTCCTTCAAATTGCTAAATCTTTTCTTGAAAAGTGTACAAAGTATACATGCGTTCAAGAAACGTATTAAGCATTATGTTTTTACAAAAAGAGACATCACATGAGAAGTAAAATGTTATAGTGAAAATAAAGTAAAGTGTTAGTGCTACTTATATGTACTCGTATATATTTGTGTGTCCCCTTATACCAGCACGATAGTTGCTGTCTGGGGACTAGATCATATTGTGCAAAATATCATATTGATTATATTTTAATTATATTGTACATAGATATTTACGGTAAATAAAATTTATTATTATTTATTATTATTATTATTATTTGTCAACTGATAAAAAAGAAATTGCGTTGTTCTATACTATGTAAAATACTAATGTGTCAATAAATTCGTTTACATTATTCTTCGCTCCTTTTGGTTTAAATATTCACACAGTGTTGACCGAGTGTTTCCTATATCCGGTTTGGGTGCTGGTAAATACTCCTGGAATATAGACGTGACTTCCTGTAGGTTCGTGAACTCCGCGATGAGGAATATTAATCTAATATGTACAATACTATTATTATCAAGTGTTAGTAACCCTAATAATAAAGTATAATATCGATTGTGCTTGCGTGAAATCGAACACTATACCATACCTATATTAATTTATATGTTTTGCAAACTTAATTACAATATTAATAAATAAATTGAGTATTTTTTTTACGGAAGACATCGTAAGATGGGACAGGAAAAGAAGAAGATTTTGGCGCGACCACGTAGAGAGTATTGACATTAACAGACTTCCACACGCGGTGGCCAATAACATCCCAGAAGGCAACCGCCAACAACAAGCGAGATAGTTGGAGTTCGCTGTCCCAGGAGTTCCCTGTGTAAGAAACAGATCTTTCGGATCTAATCCAAGAGAATGACGAAGAAGAAGTATTTTTTAATGCAAGGATTACAGTGTTTTTCTGCATTATTACCGAAATAAAATTATTTGTCTTCATGTTAAACAAATTATCTTTCAGTACATAAATGCAATATTACGTGAACTCTTTTAGGGAGGAAGAAATATGGGTGTTCTGATACTTAAGAATAGGCATCGGCTGGCTTAAGTGATCACTTATGTCCAGGGTAAAGCTCACCCATACACGGATTCCTCACACCCATCCGCAGTCACCTCTGGGCTTTGTTAAGGAAAACTTTTTTTTTTATTTATTTAAACTTCAAACACACAGCAAACATCAAACACATATAAATATACAAAATGGACATAGTACAGATTATAAAACGTTGTTCACTAGGGCGAACTTATCGCAGAACTGCGATTTCTTCCAGTTAACCCCAACTTTTGTATATTTTGATCTTATTAGATACTCTTTTGTGTTTGAATGCGCCTAAATGAATTTACTTTAGAAATATTTTGAATAAAATAGTGATCCCTTCTGTCCTAATGTCAATATTTTCTGTTTTTTAAAAACATTATAAGTAAAGCGATTAAAATCTCAATTAAAATAGTAGTTTGACATGAACAAAAATACGATGCTCGAATATATCTACGGTAGTACATTAAATCCGTGATCTATGAAAGTAATATTAATAATACAAGTAGTTTATAACATAAAATGATGATTAACTATGGTCTATACCTATTGATTGATAAAAAAATTATGTATTCAATATGTGTATACAAGAAAACACCAGAGTTTTACATCCATTTTTGGCGGCGAGGCTACGTGACGTGTAGTATAAATCAGTTTCATGACATAAGTGTGCATACATGAACATTCTATAATAATATATTGACTTATGAGCATTATTACATTGACAGTATCGTTACCTAGAGGCAAAAGCTTGTGTGGTTTGATGATTCAGACTAGTGCTTATACATTTCTTTACATTACTCTTTATAAGGATACCATTTAGTTTTTTATATCAGTTAAGTATGTGTTTTTAATTTTATAATTTTAACATTTAAATCTTCATCCACGACCGTCATATCACCTTGATGTTACTACTTTTGTTTCCCACAAAACTCTCCTATATTTTATTTTAGAAAAGTATGTCTCGTAAATTCTCTCATTCACCAAGTTTCTCTTTAGCATGCTAAAACTAACTATCAATGTTAAATAAATTCCATTTTCATTTGCTCATTGTCCGAAAACTATCGATGCCAGTGTCATCATATACTCAAGTCTAGCACCTTTGTTAAGTTCATGTATTTCCTTTTTTTTCTGGAATGGAAAAAACTGGGAACGGTACTTTTTCTTGAATTTTTGCGTAAAGTGTTTGTAGGAAGGATTCGTTAGTTATGTGTTCAAGGGCAAAGTTAATTTAAATCGAACGTATAAATTTTCATGGTCTAATCCACGGTGTCATATGTAGGTACAATGTACATTTTAGTAAATCACCCATTCTTTGTTTCTTACAAACCTCTTTCTCTGAGTTTGTTTTCTATTATTAGTTACTTATTAATAACTCCACATTCTATATCGATTTGGTGCGACAGACTCAGAAAGAAAATTATTCGACATGGGGGCAACAACTAAGATTCAATATTGTAACAAAAGAAACAGATAATGCCGGTATTATTATTGGCGAATCGGATTCTACAGTATGTAGTGAGAAAGAAAGAAATAATCATCCGAATCAGAAGTTCAGTTTATCGTAAAGCAATTTCCGATCACCCTCATCCATGGAGGGTTCGATGGTAGTTACAGATTCTCATTACAGACGGATGGCCACTTTGATTTTATCTCGATATTAAGTACACTAAATCTCCGATCATAGGTCTCTTCGGTAATACTCGTATACTGGTTTCAAACGACAATCAGATCCACTTTTTTGATATCCTAAAAATGATTCATTATTTCCAAACAGTGGCGGATCCAGGATTTCATTTTGGGGGGGGGGGGGCTGATGTTTTTTTTTTTTGGTCCTCGCCTACAATTTTGAGCCGTCATCTTGACGTTGTCGCGTTGACCTTGACGCCTAAAAATTTGTCGAACGGGGGGGGGAGGGGGGGGTGAATTGCATTCAGTATACCAGATTTTCAGTTTAGTATTCAAAGCACTAGAAACGTCACTCAACGTTTTGGGGGGGGCTAAGGGGCTGAAATCCCTAGATTTGTTCTATATATACTACTGTAATCCATGGTTTTGGGGGGGGGGGGGGCTTCAGCCCCCTAGCCCCCCCCTAAATCCGCTAGTGTTTCCAAATATTTGTTAACAACAGGAACAAGTATTTTAAGTAAGTATAGGAACTAAACCAATGGTCTGTTTTCTGTTTAATATTGGCAGGTTGATTGCCAACTGTCTTTTTCTGGACGACCTGGCGATCGCCTACCAGAAAAGGTTATTCTTACACACAACGCGCTATTCCTATATCAGATAAGCATTCGATTCAAAATGGGATTCGAGTCTCTTTCTCTGGTTTTCCTAAAAATGTCAAATCGTAAAATATGAAGGATCTTCTTTTTCTTCTTATATAGGCCTCTTCCATTTGTTTCCAGTTTTTTCTATCTCTCGCCTTTCTGACCCATTGCCTACTCGCTACCGAGTCACGTCGTCCGCCCATCTTTTCTGGGGCTTCAGGCCATGGAAAAACAAAAGAGGTGTCGGGAAGCCCCAGATAAAGGATATTGTGCCGAAAATCAAAGACCTTGTGTTCTCATATATGAAGGTAGTATAGTATCGTAATATACGCGTATAGGTAGTAGTAGTATTGAGGACCCTTCGTTTTTAAAGAGGTCATAATTTTCCCATGTCCAATTCACCTTTTTAAGCATCGCACGGCATCTGTGTCGAAATATGTTCCACAAACTCTACAGCCCTTCTCAATGGAAGACACATACCTACATATCTCTCCTCTGCCAATAATATTATTACTATTATATTGATTCAGAAACGGCAGAGTTATATTCCACCTTCCCTACTATACCCTAAATTCTTAGGTAAGACTTATGTAGTTTTTCGAGAAATTGTATACACGTATTTTGGTGAAATGTGGCATACGTATTTGCGGATATTCATAGATGAAAATATAGAGATTAGAATTTTACCTATGTACGTAATTGTTTGTGTATATTTTGACTTATAGGTCAATATAGAAAGAAATTATATGGCAAACTATTATTATTATTTCGTATTCTGACTATTAATATTCTATTATTGTTATTATACTTGGGCCGTTGGGCAGCAACGTCAGAAGATAAGAGAATTATGCTATCTGTTACATACAGCAGACATGTGCCCTACAAAGCAACATACAGGCTTCCAAGCCATTCAAGGGCATTGGGTGTGGCATTGTGGATATCTGCATACGTTCCAGGGAATGCTCTTAGAGTACAGTCTTCGACAATGTGCATGATGAATTGCACTGGCTCTCCGCAGTCGCAGGCAGGAGAATCTCGCATCGCACTCTATAAAAGACACATTATTTTTATTTCATTCTTTTTTGTTGTAAGAATATAGTTTTCCTCTGTACAAAAATGTATAGATTTATTGATGCCTGAAAGACGATATGCGGACGGGGCGGGGGTTGAAAATTCCACCCTTAGGTACTTCGCGTTATAAAAAGGGAATCTATTATTTTACACAATTTTATACCAACACCTCCATTCAGCACTTGTGGAAGTACCTATCTATCTAGACACTTTGAGACATCTGTTGAGACAAGTCGTCTACACTCTACAGTAGTAGGTAAATAATAATATGTATTACTACTGTCAGAGATTTGATCAAAGATTTTGTTGTAGGTATAGATATTTATAATCGTAGGTATATTTCCTTGTGTTTTTATATGGAAATTATTTTTTACATTTGTTATTTATTTTTAGTAGGTATTATTTTAAACTCAGTGTAAATTGAAATAAATTGTTGAAAAAAATACGTTCAATTTTAATATTCTCTGCATTTCTTCTTTGATTTGGATGCATATTTTCCGTCTCCGGAACTAATGATTTTGCACAAGTTTTATATCATACGAATATTATTTTTGTAATTTCTGTGAGTATAAAACAGGTGATAATCTCACTCTAATGTATACCAATAATCAACGTTTTAGTGTGCCTGAATTTTCCGAAATATGTACTCATATGTGATTTTAATATCAAAACACTATTGCAACCTTTATATTGCTACTAGCACTCGCAAGTTACAATTTAGTTTCTAGATTGGTCCTAGAACGGTTCTAGAATTATTCTTGTACCAATTCAGGAACTAAATTATTACTCGGGATCTTACATTAGTAGTAAATTACATTAAAGAAAGTACAATCCTACGTATTTAAAATCACATAATTTATGCTGACATTTTCTAAATGTTAAGTTATTTTAAAAGGGGATCTCTCATTAGCTCAGATGTCACAATATGTTATTGGTTTGTCGTATAAAATGTATAAAAAAGGTACAAGAACCTTTTTGAATTAATATCATAAGTATGCACGCCTATGTATTTGTAAATATATTATTATTACAACATCAGTATACTTACTACGTCGGCAGCTGACATTTGATGTTTCAAAAAAACAAACAGAGATGTCACTGTAGTCGTCATCATGTCACACGCGAGTGAACCTAATACGTTATACATACCTATAGTACTACCTAATACCTAGAAAAGTGGATGGGTATATTATTGTACCAGATTCAAAGTTAGGGGAATTAATAAAAGTGTCACTCCAAATAGGATTTTGTGAAGATGGGATTTCGTTTTGAGGAACGGGAAGGGGGAGGATTGATGGACTATAGGCGGTAATCGGTACGGTCCGGGTGAAATGTACAGAGGTGTTATATATAGACGTTCAAGTAAATGAGTATTCAAATGTAAAACAATACCTTACGTAGTTAACATATTCATTCAGAAATATTCATAGTCGCTTAGTAAATATTCTTTGTTGGCATGAAACAAGAATGGAAAAGGATCATTGGATGGACTGTAAAAAACGATATCATCCAGTCAATATAGCATCAAAAGTTTGTACTATTTGCGATACAGTAACATTAATTGCATATAATATCTCTTTTAAATTTTGTAATACACACATATCCACGTCCGCTCTCCATGTGAAGCCTGTGGTCCAGGATTCTATCTATCATAAGCTTATCAGTTACCTGGTCCCATGTCATTCCAGCCTGGCGCAATCTGATGTATACGTAAGCCTCTGGATGTTCATTGCAGGTCTGCCCAGATACAATACTACATGTTACAGAGGTATACATAAATAGTGACGAATGATATTTTTTCGCGTTGCTTCTGAATTGGTAGATACATTATTATTACATCGTAGTACGATGCATATTATTGTATAAGTAGTTGTGAATGAGATTTATAAAGGGCGAATCACTTAAGCTAACCCGCGAGTATGTTTAAATGGCTATATATTCTCTTATCTCTCACACCCTAAACAGCATCGTGCTCCCAAGAGGGTTGGGAGTCTCTGATAATGTATTTACACTTTTAGCGTTGCCATAAGGTGCAAACTGAATAAGATGTATCTAAGGGGTGCAAATGATACGGGTATGTGAACGAGACCTTGGGGGTTCAATTTCCTCCCCACACCTCCTCCCATACCACCCCATTGGAACATTTAATGTTGTACGACGATCGCGGCTGCGTGGCGGGGAGTTGTGTGGGGAATCTTCTTCAGAAATGTTTCAACCGCTAACTGCTAATCATAAGTAGTATGGAATATCAAACATGGAGAACAGGTAACATAATAGGATCCTTGTTTATTCAAAGTTTTTCGTCATCATTCAAAAGAAACATAAAAATCCAAATTTTGATGCAGGAAATACTGACTAATAGTACCTACACTTCATTTCTGTGTCTTTGACCGGGAAACGTACATAAAGTATGTGATAAGATACGAGTATATGATTCACTTTTCACAAACATGATATGGCAAAGTAATAAGAATTAAGTTATAATAATGCGTTCTTCAATAGATCATATATGGCTTAGAACTATGTAAATATTGTTTGTGAATGATTTTTACGCAGATTGGGAATGGAGTATTTTTGAATTAATGAAAAAATATCCAAAAATATACCATCAGAAGTTAAAAATAAATTTGTCAGCTTGACCTCTACAAAAAAGATGTTCGAAATATTTTCCATGGCTGTGGTGCTCTGACAATAGATTGAACCCCTTTTCGTTCGCCATTTTGAATGAAGTGTACCGGAAGAAGCAGAACGTAACACGTGAATGGACCGACGAAAAAACGATAGTCACTAAAAAATGTGGCACATACTTTTTCGCGAATATCGCGGATATGCAAGTCTGATGCACATACATTCTATAAAATTTAGATGGTATATGGCTACCTACATATTGTCAGCTAATGAGTATTGCAATAGAGAAATTCAGGGAATTAAGCAAAAATTGCTTACTTACTGAAGTAGGGTATTCGGTTATTAGTTTTGCGTTGTATGTACTAACAATTGAAATGATTGAAAATACTTAGTAGTACAAAAACGGTTTGGAAATCTAGGAATGATAATATGGAAATCTGAGTAAGTACTATTATACCTAGAATCCATGAGAATTAGTAGGAAACCGCATTATTAGTTCTATCGATTGACAACAATAATACATTCTACCTCGGTATTATTCATACCGCGTACATTCATCCCCTAAAACGACGCCACCACACAGTAGATACCCTTTTGGCGTAGATTTACGCGTTCCACACAGAGAGGGGTGCAAAATAATCCCCGCCTACCCAGATTTTTCCACCCCTAGATTCCGGGGCGCATTTAACCGTGATACAACGAATTGCGCATCCCCAATTAAGATAACCGAAGCGAATATTTCCGTAGGCGGGTGTGAATTTTAACTTTGCGAACCGCAACGCTGCAACTTAAATTAAGCAAAATGCTTGAAAAAAAAATATCTCCACCGTTTTGAAAAAAAGACCCACGTCCTCCTACATGATTCAAACAAAGTCGTATGCGTTGAATTAAGCTCGAGAGTGCCGTCAACTGTTACAAGCACATATTTTTAAAATGGCAATACGAATTTTCAATACTTTGTATTCATCCATCCAAATATCACTTACAATATGTGGCTAGATTTTCATAACAATGATATATTATGAATATTGGTCACATATTAATAAATTCATTGGAAAATACTTCAAAAAAATACCTGAAGTTATTATTCATTGTAATTTCTCTTGTCTAGGGAAAAAGATACATTCAGTTTATTATACGAAACCTGGTTTTACGAAGATTTTAAATTTTCTTACCAACGTATATTAATTTGTTCTAGTGGCATTTGAATTCAAAATTTTACAAAATTAGATCGAATCTAGCAATATTCGGTAAAATATTCGTAAAAAAATTCAAAGCGGTACTAATTTAGCCACTAGAATGGTTTTGGGTCAGTTCCAGAATGATTCTCGAACCAATCTAGATCGGTTCTAGAATCAGTCTAAAACGCATCTTGAATCAATCTAGAAACTAAATGGTTACCTGAGCATTGTACTCGTATTTTCTCAATCATTTTCTCGTTCGATACCAATTAATTTGCCGTCTACCATACTTATTAATATGTATTTTTTTAGTTTATTTATTGTATCATATTGTGCAATTAATTTTAAACTAATAATAATTAACATTTTAATATTAACGGTCAGTAATATAAATTATGTTATCTATAATATTAATAATGTTGCATGATGTTTTTAGCGACTATAAAATAAACAAGATTATTAATATCAACTGTTAATATAATTAAAATTAAGGTAATTTATAATAGGTAGGTACATTACTAGCAAACATTACTAGCAAAATGAGTGCACTATGGGTAATTTAATTATAGCGTATACTCGTATTACCTATACAGTACTGTGTACTTACAAGCATCCCTCAACTATGAACCGTATGAACAATTCTACACGTATTTTTTTCCGTCGTATAGAAACAATTTACCTCACCAACCGACTTTCCGGCTTTTAAAAAACTGATAAACTAGCGTTTTTTAGTCAAATTATCATCCGACGTTCCAAAAACATCGGTTAGTAATTTCACAATTTTCCTAACCGAAGATCGACCAAAGAACTGACGAGCAGCATTATATTCGTCACATCGTCTTTATTAACTATATTTTATTTTATCATCATCTTTAATTCTTTTCCTTTATGTTTCACTTTACAATTTTCACTGACTTTCAAGGTGAAGAATAATAATAAACAAAAAAGGTACTCACTTTTTATTCCTTTTTAAAATTTTGTTGACGCTGTTTATATTACCAGCAATACAAAACATACACTAATAGAGTACGGAATTACAGTTTATTAATTTTATTTATTATCTACCAACACCATCAACGAAATATTATAGCAGTCACTAACACTATCAACGAAATTTTAAAGTCAAAAGAAAAGTATAGGTACCTACAATAATTAATGCAATATACTCCCTACAATATACCTATTGAGCTTCTGGGGAGCTTTTATATTGTTCATTCGTGCATTAATGCTTGTAAGTAGGTTCATATTCGTTATTCAAAACTTTGTCAACTGAACATCGAACAGGCGCTTAAAGAGGAGAGGTAGTAATAGATCTAGGTACCTACTTATATTGGTAATATTATTGAATCTCTGTATCATGTGGTCCTAACGGCCGCTACTAACAACATTGTCAATGAATCCGCAAATTGTTTTCAAGCGGTTTTCGATTAACGGACGCCACCTGATCGTTAGAAACGGTCGTTACAATAAACGAGTACCTACTCGCCTTATACTACCTACTCTATTTTTATTCAGATTGGAAATAATATGTAAAAAGATACTTTTGAAAAGTAAGATTTCATGATTTACTTCATTTTTCTGGTTTAAAACAGCTCAGAACTGTTGTATATGAGACAGCTACATTTTTAACTGTTTTAAACTAATTTGGGAGTCATTTTTTTGGTATTTGTCTTATTCATTATGATTTATTACGACTCTCATATCGTACAGACACCTACAGAAGTTAGCCGGGTTCAAAATCTTACTAAAAATAAACCTTTTCTAAAAACCCTTTTCAACAGCGTTGGTGTAGCGTCTTGAGGTGGGATTGCGCTCAAAACGGCCGCATAAAGATCATCCTGTTATTTATCACGTATTTTTTAATAAAACCAAAACCTAATGAAATAATCTATGTAAACTTCCATGTTTGAGGCAGATAGATTAGCTGAAAAAAACGAACGTAATAAGTTCTATAAGCTTTAGCAATTTCTTTTAATTAATTATTTTTTCTTTAACTCTTTTACTCCAGACACAAATTGCTGTGACGTATCCTACTAACAATATTATAAGGATTATTCTGTAATAGAAGTTGTATATAGTGTATTACACTTCACAGGTAGGATTTCGTTATTTTCGGGGACACCATACATGTCAACGAAATGTCAGTGGAATTGATTTGATGTGACAAACTTAAAAAAAAAACTAATTCCTAACAAATACAATAAGTAGGTACTATAAAAGCCAGGTTATACATACAACAGGTGAGTAGGTACTTTATCTACGTAGCGACAATAGAAAAAAATACAAGAACACGAAATTAAATATCCTTCTGCTTGTTAAAAGAAGAAACGAAAATAACGTTACCTAATAATAAAACAAAGAAAAAACATTGTCTCCATTTTGTAAACCATATTTTGTCATCTTGAAATATGATATCGACATATTGTTAACAACCACATTAGATGTTATAATATTATTATATAGGCATACAACATTGTCTCGAGTATGATTATAAGTATGATTTCTTTAATACAAGGCGGGTCACTTTATGTTTTTTAAGCGGGTTTCAGACGACGAATCGTCATTGATCCTGCCTTGAAATCGGATCGGTCATATTACTATGGATTATAACAAGAGTAGGTATGTTATATTATCTAAGTAGAGGAAACTAAATAGGTATCTACATGATGTAAACTGAAGTATATGATATGAAATATTACACACTTAGAACTCTGTGTTTTCTCTAGTTTAACAACTATATTATCCAGATTTAAAACATTTTTTCATAGAAAGGAGAAAGCTTGAAAACAAGAATTCACCTTGACAAACACCTCTTGAAAGTGACTAAAATTTAAAAAAAAATATTATGTCAAATTATACGTACTTACTGCTAGGCCAACCCTCTCTTTTCTCACAATTCTCAAATTGTGGTGTTCTAGAAAGAAATTTAAACTTAGTTCGACCACTAAAAAGTAAATTGTCTTCCCATTCACGTTCCTATGAGCGGAAAAGGCTAACTTTACAGTAGTCAAAATACATTTACATACCTATTTATTTTATTTATTTATTAATTACAACTTTGTAAATACAAAATAACATCTCTACAAAACATATACTAGGTACTTCACCCTTTGATACTCCGTTCTTGTCTCCATATCTTTCTCCATAGTCGTCGAGTCTGGTATTTCAAACCACGGTCTGATGAGATCCTACGTCCCAATTTCCTTAATAATATCCACGAAAAATTCTACCTAATATGAAATATTTTTATGCTACTTACGAGTGTCTAACTATAGAGACAGTACAGCAAGATTTTTCCAATAACAACAATGTAACTATTATCGCTTCAGACTACTATATTGTATGTAGTAGTTTACACCGAATAATTCAGTCTCGTACATACCTTTTTTGTGTATGTATAATGGTATACAGAAGGTAGGTATACTGAATTACTTTTAGAGTACCTATACTCACTATTAACAAGCGCTAGTACAAGATAAACCGCCTGTTATTGGAAGGGACATCAGTACATAAGTAAGCATAACGAGATTATATTAGTGGTCATCTAAGTAGCCTTGTCAAAGACAATTTTTAAACCTATAGGAAGGTATGTACATCTTTTTATTCGTCTGATGCGGTTAATTTGGAGCTGTCGTTCTAGTTTGACAGGAATTAGACTACACGGGATACTGGTGAATGATTTTTATTCTGTAATCCCCACTCTTAATACCCTTCATTATTCCTGCTCTGTAAGTGTTGTATTGTACGGTGTTTTTAACAAAAAAAAAAAAAATCATCCGATAATCTGATTTTCATAGGTGCGCAATATTTCTTGCATTTTGTTTTTTCAAAATGAGAAAGTTGCATTTAGAATGTCTTTGAACTTTATTTATATAAAATACCAACCTAACAAGTAGGTAGGAGTCTACTTGATTTTAATATGAAGATATACATATGTACCAACTCACAGGTAAGTGGGTATGTATAAAACTTTCTAATATTGTATAAGATATGACGCCACCTTGAAAATTTCTCTCGCTTACAGTTTTTTTTTAATCTGGTGGTACGTACTTCTACTTTTTTTTCATTTTTCATTCTCGTCCTCTCTTTTCATATTTTAATAAGATAACACGAGAGGAAAGGAGATAGAGGTGATTCACGTTAAGGACTAAACGTTACGCGAGGTGACACAAGCGTGTCGTTGTTGTTCGGTGAATCGTTAAAAGGGGCGAACAAAGATGGCGCTGGTTGTGTCGTGAAAATTACAGGTCCGTAATGGTGCAACTCAAACTATCTCTACATACATATGTAGAGAACAACCGAAAATATGATTAGGTATTTATATTATTTATCGTATGGCCAAACAAGTACATCACGT
Source organism: Ceraclea dissimilis (assembly GCA_963576895.1). Taxonomy (NCBI): domain Eukaryota; kingdom Metazoa; phylum Arthropoda; class Insecta; order Trichoptera; family Leptoceridae; genus Ceraclea; species Ceraclea dissimilis. Next base: position 13,011,063 of record OY756368.1, read on the forward strand.
TCTTTGGAGGGAAAAGTTTCAAGATTGAACATTCGATATATTTGTTTATACTAAATCTATGGAGTCGGTTCATCACATCGTGGGGTACTGTCCTAACAAGAAGTTCCAAGGGGATTTTGGGGATATCCATGAAGTGACAAGAGAATATTTGAGAAATATTGACGCGGAGCTTTGACTCTCAGATACACTGTAAAATGGTCGCTCACAGACGAGAGAAGAAATCTCGTAAATAGGTTTTTAAATTTGAAATTGAACTAATAAAAAAACAATTTATTATGCATTCGTGGTTTTCCCATTCCGTCCCCCGTTTTAAGAGCCGGCACTAGGGAATACGAGTAAGACAACGATGACGACTATAAGACTTGACACTCTAACACGCCCTTTTTCGTTGAAGCTGCTCATGTCTACACCATTAGCATATCATATTGTTATACTTTACCTTATTTTTTATACTTTTTGTGTATTTATTAATTCACGAGCATTTGAGCTTTACGATCTATGGCAGTAATGAAAAAAAAAACTAAGAAAATTTAAACAGCAAACTATGTCTTATTAAGAGCTGTGTTATTTTTGGTACTTTTTATTACCTAGAATACCTACTCTAATTGAAATTATTTTCGACAAAGTTGTCCTTGAATCCACATTACGTAGCTAGTTTAAAACACACGTAATTCTCTAGTTCCATTGTTTTCTGTTGAAGTTTTTATAAAGATTAGAGACTTCTGGGAGGTCGTACAGACTTGTCTATAAATGCGTGATCCCGATACTGCTTACATACTTTATTGGCCAAAGAAAAATAACCATAGTTACAAAAACAAGACTATATGTAGTAATGTGCCAAACGGCGAACTTATTACAAAAGCAATATCTTACAGTCAACCCGAATATACTTATTATTTATGTAGATACCCATACGAGACACTCGATTGATAATCAAGTAAAAAACATAATTTTTGCGTTGTGAGAACCTTTTCTTTGGTGAATATTAGATAATATATGTATATAATGTATTATCGGTACAACTGTAAATCAATGCTTTTGAACTTGTTCCAATTACATCGATTATAATACAAACAATGGTTGATTAGCGCATATTATACTCGTGTTAAAGAATACATCTGTCGCTGCTAGTTATTGGATTAATAATGTACATGCAATTTGACCGTTCCAATCATAAGTTAGTTTACTTGCCTGTAGACTAGACTGTAAACATTAATTACTTGTAATAATACTTTAAAACTATTCGTCTGATAATTAAGTTTATCAATGTTGTTCTTAAAGAAATTAAGAAGAGAGGAGAATCGAAGTCATTAATTCCATCTTAGGGCGAAGGCAGGAAGTATACAGAAGTTCATAAAATAAACCGATCGTATAGAATGGATTTAAAATGCCTCCATTACCTACACGAAAAAAAAATAACTAAAACCATACAAAAGCAACCTTCGTATACAGTCTAATAATACTATAGACGAGACGTTTAATATTATTAAAAGTGCGACAATTTTCCTTCGTGGTGAAGCAGTTATTTCCTCCGACGATTTAAATCTATTTAAATCTGTGTACGTTGTTCACAGCGGGACGGTAATGAGAACTCTAACATTTTAGTCAATGTACGATATTTGAAGAACAGTTAAAACAAACTATCTTACATACTTATAGTTACTTGGTTTTAGACATATTCGTTCCATTGTTGGTCACATGTCTCATCTAAACTCTTCGAATATTTTTTGCCTTGGGCTGTATGTTTGCATATCTACAACCTGCAAACTAGACTATTGCTTCTTCACCAACTTCTAAAGTCCTTTATTCGTCACCTAAGAAGTTTTTTCTTAAAAATTATAATTTATGTTTTGCGAGAACTTAGGAATTTTCTACATGTCGTAGTAACATCATAGCAAAAAGTTATCTCAACAGATATGATGGAAAATCTATCCTTTGCCGTATATCTGTTGAGATGACCTACGAAGCCGGTGAAATCCAGCATAAGTCATATAACCTACCTCGTTGTTTTTCTAAACCTAGCTTGTTATTTCAGGGCCTTCACTTCAGGATTCTTTCTGGCTATCTGACACTACCCTGGCATGGCACCTTACTGCCACGTTAGGAAAATTAACACAATCAGGAATACCACAACGCCATACTTTTGTAAGGGATGGTATTCCAGTTATTAAAAACAAACCCTCCAGAAGAATTGACGCAGGTTGTTTTTACACCAGCATAATGCTATTTTGATGTTGTGATTGTGATAAAATAGCAGTGAATATTATTTTCGTGTATCATCTAGTTGTTAGCGGTGAGATCTGCTATTGCTATTATAATTTTAATGGAAAAATATTGCCTGGGGAGCAGAACGTTGCGGTTTTTGTAAAAAAAGGCTCTTTTTCTACGTATATCCGACTTTTTTATATTTTTATTTTTACATTCATCAAAAAATAATAATTTTTAAACGTTATACACGCAGTAAGCCACAACAAACGTAAATGCATTTTTAACGCCCCACTTTCACAACATTGTTTGCGCAGGGTTTTTATTAAGTTCGTTAGTATAATATGAATGTAGTTACACGCCTTCAATAAAATGTAATAAAGTATTTTAAAATAAAGTATGGTCGAACAAACAATTATACCGTTAGTCACGTACATTGTCAGCAAATAATACATATCTCTGACCCTTTGTCTTTGGTAGGGACAATCGTGGTTCTGACCGTAATTCATAAAGGGTTTTGACGATTTCAAAAAGTCTTTTCTCATCAATGTTATACCTTCTCGTATTCCAGTGCCACTAAAATAGATCAAGTAGAAATTATCACTAAGAATGACATAGGGAGTGATTATTCACAATGTAAAAAACCTTGTGATACCCGCATTCTTGTTACAAAGTAATTATTAACATACACTCGTAGAAGGATGACCTAAAGATAGGTATATTGTAAATTTTTCTCTTTGCATGATTTCGAGAGTGTACATTGAAAACATTGTAGAGTCATATAAAAATAATAGTGCATAGGTATTAGATTATCGTATCGTATCCAAACTACATTTATGTGAAAACTATTTTTTTATATTGTTTTGAGAGATGCCTTTTATGTCTGATTTTTTTCTACGTGACATGTGTAGTGTAGATAATACTAATATTATTAATTCACACAAATATCTCTATGTTAATTATGAAAAACTGATGCCTCAATAATGCGGTTCATTGCAAATATCGTACATTATAATAACAATGAAACTATAAAATTATTGTTCCTAACCGAAGTGTTTTACTGTCGATAAAAAGTTATTGCGTTTACTGACTGTTATACCACTTTATACAATAAACAATCAATAATTATTTATTAGGTGGCAACCTATATTTTATATTACAATAGTCACAGAAAGAACACTACGTCAATGTCTGCTCCTTATATCAAGAACGTACTAGACTTTACAAAACTTTTGCATCGGGTAGTTTGGTCTGGAACCAACTGCCCGCTAATATGACAATCCCATTACAAAATTTCAAATTACAATCACAAAATAATAATCATAGTAAGTATTACTCACAACATGAAATTAACAACATTTACACGTAGTTTTCTCAGCAGATATACAGTGACGGATGGCTTATGACTGATGTTCAGCTGGTTTAAATTTACATACTTGTATTTTTTGCTGATCGGAATACAAATATATCTATTTTATCGTTTGATATCGGTGGAATGGGTAAACAGGTGTAAAGTGATCTCTACCTACTTTATATTAAGTTTTCAAAGCGAGTCCCCTTACTGTCCAACTCTGATAACCGATGAACGCTTCTCTTCCTTCATTTTTGTATTGACTGCATTCGCCATGTGCGAGCTATCTTCAGGATGTTGTCTATCCTAATTGGATATCGTGGATGTATTAGTTATTAATTGATTGCATAACGCACACACATATGAGTACGGGAAAAATATATTAATTGTACCAAATCACTTGTTAGTTTGTTGTTACCAAATCGTGTTATTATTAATAGGTATTGACCGACTGAATTTGGTGTATTTGTTGATAACACTAAAGTTATTTGTTTCTACACAAGATAATAACTAAATTGGCCGCCCACGATGATAGCCAAAATATATCATGTCTTTTTATACTTAAATACCTACACAAATTTTACTGTGAAATATAGATTTAAGTAGTAGAAAAAGTGTGTAGATTTTACTATTTTTTCTGTCTCTTTTTTATGAGATCAGCGATTATGTCAACAAAATACGGTTTATTCCATAAACGGGAAGACGAGTAGATGAATCTTTTAAATGTCCGACTAATAATATAATAATGGTGACCCGTGAATATCTCATGAATAATGTGAAATTTGTTTTATGATGCAACACTATTTTTATGTTGTTTGAAAGATAATAATATTTTTTTACACGGCATCGTCGGTAGTAACAAGTTCATATTATTTTGACTGCCCGTTTTCAATCATTTCTTCGCTGAATATAATATGTGGAATTGTGGATACGTTGATAAAAATAAAATGTAGACGCGGAAGAGCAAGCATTGATTTTTCCGGGTGAACCGTGTGTACACAGATAAACTTGATCGACGTTTCGACACTCCTAGGCGAAGAACAAGAGATCTGGTCTCGAGTCGGATTTTAAAATGGAGTCCAAGGATAAGAAAAGAGGGTCTTGTTCAGAAAACGTTGACTGAAAATATAACTTTTGCCTCGTTAGTAATATATATGGGGAACGTCATAAAAAGAAAACTATGGAAAATCACTAAAGATAAATCCGAAACTGGAAATCAGAATTATCCGAAAGTGGAAAGAATAGCCGAGCCGAGGAGATGCTATATTACATAGAAGAGTTAGCGAATTAATTCGATAGTTGTTTCAATACGGGTGAACGCACAGCGTGATGTTGATTTAATAGAAAAACGTGTTCACTCTTAAAAATTTCAACATTTTATTTCGAATGTTATCGTTGTGTCGTTTAAGGAAATTTGTTTTTATTAATGTATAGACATAATGATATTATAATAGGTCAAAAATATACAAATATAGTGACACTAATGAATTGATATAAATCTATTAAAATTTATACGACACACGGTATCGTTAAGAACAATGTCATTAAATCTTTTACAGACGTCCAATATTTTAGACACCAGATAATGATAATCAGAAATTATCAAGTCTCGCGCACATAAAACTTGTAGTTCGTAGTATTATGCACGTAGAGTTAAAAAGAAATCAACGCACTATAATCCAGTTGGTAATTAAAAAATATTCTAAACTAAAATAATATATCTAAGTAATAAACTAATAAACAGAGACACATAAATATTGTTATTTTGTTTAAAACAAATTAAACGCTTATCTTATAAATTTTCCATTAAGTTTGCCTAGTAGTTCATGATACATTAATCGGATTCGTTTTACGGCAACACATTTTCGCTTCTTGTCAAATAGCTACTTTTTAAAAAATTAAAGTACTAGTTGTAGTGTTTTATTAGTACACTCTGTGAATAGTTAGTTTGGTACTTTCTTTATGGCAGATTCTAAGTGATGTTTTCATGAAAGTATATTAGGTGTGAAGGTTGAATATTGCTCAGGAAACCTTAATATATGTATTGTCAAATATGTTAAGAACGGTAATTACGTTACGGTACTATTCAACGGTAATCACAAATCTGATAAATGAAAAAAAAAGTTACTTAAGTACTTATTTTTATAAAAGGATCTGGACTTGAATACACGAACCCAAATACTTTCCTGCACACCTTACACTAGGTCAAAAGCCTGTATCGCGAAGTGTGGAACACATCGTCAGCACCGGGGTTTGAACCTGGCACCTCCCGCTCGAGAGATTGCTGCCTCAACCCACTGCGCCAACCATGTACTTACACTGACAGTTTAAACACGTTACATCTATGTATACATTCTTGCTTGGTTTTTCGGACCAACTGTGTGTAGATTAACTTGATCGACGTTTCGACACTCTTATGGTGTCTTCCTCTTCGAATCCAGTTAATCTACACACGGTTCAGCCGAAAAATCAAGCAAGAATGCCAACCGCATACCGTAAAAACCTTCAACATGTATGTATACACACCAACCTAAGTAATATCTAGTATCGAAAACATTTATTGGTCAAATTACGTGTAGAGTTATGTATGATTGAACCTAGCGGAAAAACTGTTGGCGGATGTGCAACATATTCAACACAATAATAAGAATAATAATATTTATTATTGTTTAATTTGAATGTTTTTTTCGACATCAAAACATGTTTAATTTAATTTCTCAGTGAACTCGAGACCTCACACGTTTCGTTAATTTGAAAATAACCGATATTTTAAGAAGGTCAAACATCGTGTCAACGGGTCATGAAATTTTGTTTACAACAGCTATAATATAACATTATTTGATTAGTAATAGGTACCTTTATTTAATGATTAGGTGTGTCATAACTTAACTGTTGAATTTTATACTGAAAACACCTATTATTTATTTTTTTGCTGAACACATAGAATTTTTTGGTTGATCAATGAACTGTCGCACTATTTACTCGTACAATAGTCATGAAAATCATATATACCTTATGATTAGTTAGTTCATCCTTCCCATTACAAAAATGTATGTTTATATTATCATGATTATCAAAGGCAATGCGTTTGAATTGTAATTGAATAATGGATGTTGGACGTGAATAATTTCGAAATGTATGTATTTCTGTGAAAGACATGAAAAATTAAATTAAAAGAAAACTAAGAAATATTAGTTTCTTAATTATTCACATTCACCGAAGTTAGAAATTAATGTTTCGGACTTGTCATTCTTGCATTGTATGTGAAACAGCACAAAAATTCGGCTGACGAAGCTGGTACTGTCTGAACGGGGAAAATATTTGTGTCTATACTTGCAACTGCAAATAAATCTAATTTTAATCAGTTTTTTTTTAGTTTCCTGCTTTTGAAGCACACTGAAAAATGAAACAAATGCATTGGATGACTAGTCATAAATTGATGCGAATATGTTTTTTACAATTTTATGCGTTTTTTCTATATTTTGTGATTGCTTGCGAATTTGTTAAAATATTATCCCAATTATTTTTTTTTTGATAGACCATCTCATATTTATGATTAAGCCCAACAGAAAGTTGCGATATCAATGAAAATCTTTTAATGTCACTAAGATAAGTTATATCTTTTTCACAGATATGGAATGGACCTCAATGGAGCTAGGAGAAAAAATGCAACGAGAGAAACCACTAGCACATTAAAAGCATGGCTGAACGAACACAAGAAGAATCCGTATCCAACGAAAGGAGAGAAGATAATGTTAGCCATCATTACAAAGATGACTCTAACGCAAGTATCCACGTGGTTCGCTAATGCTCGCAGGAGACTCAAGAAGGAGAACAAGATGACGTGGGAGCCAAGGAACAGAGTAGAAGATGATGATAATAATAATGACGATGATGACCACAAAAGCACAGATGGAAAAGATGTTTTAGGTAAATATAAAATAGATGATAAAGTTACTTAGATTAAGGTAACTACTCGTAATTCTGACTGCTTTGCTGAATGTAATAATAAACACTAACCAATGTAACTATGTGCGTTATTGATAACATCTTGATTCTTACACATTCCCGTTTTCTTTGTTACAGATTCAAAAGACTCTGGTACTGGTTCAAGTGAAGATGGTGACAGACCTGTAGGAGGTGGCAGATTAGAAAGTGGAGGTGGAGCAGGAGGTTCGTGGTCAGGATCGAGGCCAGGAAGTACACCTGGATCACCTGAACCTCCGTATCTCCCATCCGCTTACCTTCCAGCACGTCGACCTCCTCCCCCACCAGTTACTAAGCCTAGAATATGGTCCTTGGCGGATATGGCGAGCAAAGAGAGTGAACCCGCGGTAGCAGCATCTCGTTTACTACCAGCACATCCATATAGGCCAGATCTCTATAGACAATTGTACGGACCCCCACCGACACATGGGGTGGCAGATATGGCATTATTAGAGACTTATTCAAGACTAGGAGCTCAAAGAGGGCCGTTAGAGTCTTATCGACTAAGTGCACAGAGAGGACCATTATCTGTATTGTCTCGGGCAGCGGCTGCGGCCGGTGGTGCGTTGGGATTACCACCTTCGGGAGGACCTCCGCCTGCCCGTGCTTCTCCCTCGTCGTCATCCACCTCCTCGCTCTCTGAGCAGCCGCCCCCGGCTCCTCATAAAGCCTGACTGTCTTCACCGCACCCCCTCCGTTGACTTGATCGTCTCTATGACATGTGATCGTCGTTACAACCAAAGTGTAATATATAATTGTATAGTTTAGCGGCATATGTAAATTATTAATATTATCTAATTAAACTTTGTGTGAATTGATCGCAGAATATCGTACTGCTAATACCTACATACTAGGTGTATCTATATAATAACTTTTATTTATGTAATTATCAATGTAAAGTAATATCGTATCTGTATAAAAATATTATAGTTAACCGAAATATTTTCAGTTTCGGATAATGTTGCTTGTTGTTGGACAATAATATTATATAATGTGATTTTTTATAATAAATAATAAATATTTAAACAATTATCGCATCAGGGTAAAAAAAGAATGTAATATGATTAAAATCTAAACGACTTGGTTCTATTATTGCCCTAAAAGACACAACAATAATAATTCAAATCAATAAAAATAATTCTACACACTAAAAAGTATAGACACAAAAAATCTCAAGAAAACTATTATGGAAGAAGAGAAAAACGATAAAGATATAAAAAAGACAACGTGTATTGATATTTTCATTCCGACGTGATTAATAAGTATCAACGAATTATGTATTATTGTACATATTATTGTAAACTTATTGTTTATATTATTATTCATTTAAAAGTTATCTGTGAAATTGTATTTATAATTAGTTATACAAAAAATATGTAAATACTAACGACATAAAATTATAATGATTATCACACTTATTATATATAAAAAAAAAAATAATAATTTAGAATAATAATTAATAAAAAAAATGGTAGAAACTGTTCGAATTTCTCTCAAAACCACAATTTCGTATATTTATTATTATTATGATTGTATATTTCGTATTATTAATATCAAAAATATCAACGGGCAGTATAAACATAAAAATAATAATAAAAAAACTCTGTACGTATATTATTATGTATTATTTTATATGTAGAACGATATTGTCGATGCAACAACATAGAAAAATATGTTTGAAAATATTGTGAGAGTAAAACTAATAATTTAATATTATAAAACACATGACATTATTTTTTCCGGCTATCAAAATTTTCTTTTTTTTATATTTATTTAAATTATTCTTATACTCATTATACTCTTATACCTATTTCCTTTTTTTTTCGGCTCTTTCCTTTTGCCTTTTTTCTTTTTTTTCCGCCTCAAAACGAGTGGGAAGATTTGAGTAGACCCTTTTAACTCATTATAATTACCATGTGTAAGGAGAATTTCTCACATAGAACAATTTAGCTCTCTACGCGTCTTTCTTAAGTTTTGGTATCTTTCTTATAAGGACGGTGTACAAAAGTAAAGTCTCCTTTGCTGATGTGGTTCTTGCCTATGGGTTCTATAAAAAACTTCCTGTTATTAAAAATTCATAGTAAGTACAAAGGGATTCAATTCATTCAGCATTATATTGCCCCAGGTCTGCAATACGTAGATTGGCGTAGAGCAACGATGAGCATACATAAAATAGTCATGGTCAGAGCCAATACTTGGTGCTTTGTTAACTTCAATCTATCACAAATTATTGTCTTTCATTCTGTTGAACTGTCAATTAATTATACTACATTTCCCAAGGGCTTGTTTGAACGGGATGCTGAAATGCTTACAAATTGCAATGAATTCGGAAACGGAAATAGTTCTGCTTGGGTTTAAAATGTAAATATTTTTTTGGATCTGGTCCTTAAATAAATCGGCAGTTTTAATTTCAAACGCAACGATTTCATAACGCTAAGGAAACTTCCGATTCCGAACACCATGCCGTTTTATTTCACACTGGTTCGCGAAACTCCACGATTTTGTAATAGTACAGTAACCTAAGGAAACCGACAGTCCCGCACGGGGTTTGACGCTAGCTCGCGAAACGGAACGATTTTGCGTACAATGTAGAATTGAGATATACATACATATTCTTCACAACATACGTTGAAAGCATCCAAGATTTACAAAATATTAAGAGCTTCTACTCAAATCTTCTTGACTTGGAATATTTCATCAATTAATGGAAAGACAGACCACTTATGATGCAAAATAGGAAAACCTCTTACAACCTCACAATAGTCTGGGCTTTAACATTTTCATGCACTACGGAATCAAATAGGTATCTAATATAATTTATATAAATGGCAACCCTTACGAATCTCTATGTTCACCTTAAGTATTTTCCCAATGGATATTCTTCTTCTTCCCTCCAATGCTGGATATAGTTCTCTTCCACTCGTCTCAGCTTTGACCCTTCCGCATACAGGTTCGCCAGCAATTTGGACAATGTCGTCGGTCAATCTTTTTGTTGGCCTGCCAACACTCCTTCTATCTGTCCAAGGTTTATTATAATTATCTCAAATTAATTTATTTACATTTATTCAATATCATATTATTTTCTTGCTGTTACATTTTCAAAAGCTTTAATAACTATTTTTAAGCAAATCCATTCCGCATCGATTAATGTGCAATGAGTATGGAATTAAGCTACAAGTTGTTTATAATAATATTATTATTGTACCTACATACCTATCTACAACGTTATATTTTATACCTAGATTGAAAAAAAAACATATCACTAATTCTGATCAGGGACACTTCATTTGCTTACCTACCTACAATATTACATGGATTTGGTTAAAAAATATTTATTTCGGTTTCGGTAACCAAGCAAAATTTCTGTAGGTATACATATTTTATTATGCACCTTCTACAAAAGACAAGAAAATTTCGCGTTTTTGTTTGATGGAATTCGCGTACCATGGTGAAATTTTACTTACTAAGTACACCATAAGAAAATTTTAAATAATATACTCGTACCTTCTGTGTACTTTAGTTCCTACCTACCTATCGCATACCAAGGAATAGAGGGTTGTAGAAATAGATGTTTCTTGTGGCAACTTGAACTTTTTATGATTTAAATACTTAATGGTACCTACCTATCAAAGGTTGAAATACTTACCTATTCGATAAAAAGAAAAACTCGAAATAACTAATGCTGGCTTTTATTCGCTATTCTTACCTTAGGATGGCAGCATAATATATGCGGAATTCTCTAATTCGCGAAATAATTTATTTGATCGCGAAATTTTCAAGTCTAATCAATCTATTATTATTTATATTATCTATGGGTATATATTTTTGTTTTACTCAGACCGTGATTTTAATGTACTACTAACACCTAATTATTAGTTTACGGTATATTTTATGTTCCTGTCACAATATAGCGTTTATCGATGATTATTGATTGTCTTGTATTGAATATGTAATGTTGAAATATTATCGATAGATTGATTGTACTAAACCAATTATAATTTTGTATCCAACCATAAAATAGGTCGTGTGTTATATAAATTAGATGCAATAAATTGGTAATGAAAATTGATTATAATGTTTTAATTTCGATATAAATTTCCCATTCTATTTTTCTTATGTTACTTTCGTGCATCTCATACACAAGGAAAAAAAACGTAAATGGAAGCGACAAAATGATATCTCTGTAGACGTGACTGTTTCTGATTTTCTTGTGAACCTTGATGGACATCCAGTGGCGGATCCAGGATTCAATTTTGAGGGGGGGCTGAATGTCGAATGTCGTCACATGGTAAAAAGTACTATCACTCAACGTTTTGGGGGGCGGAGCTAAGGGGCTGAAACTCCTAGATTTGTTGTATATAAAGTACTGTCACTCATGGTTTGGGGGGGGGGGGCTTTAGACCCCTAGCCCCCCCTGGATCCGCTAGTGTGGACATCAGACAAGAAAGATATGAAAAAAAATACACCAGCAAAAGTGTCGAAACGTCGAGTTCCTATACTTGAGAAAATGTGTACTTATACTACTGATGTGGGACTTTGACTTTCATGGGCACAATACGACAATATTATGTGTTCGAACACCAAAGAAGAACAGAATGAGAAAAATTGGAGTAAAAACTTATAAAAATTATGCTACCATTCTAACAAAATGATAAGAAACTGACGCTAGTACCACCAAATTTGAAATTCTACATAAACCGGACTAGCCGTATAAAGAATTAAGTAGAATGTAAAATACCTATATAATGTAAGTATAATAAATCGCTTAGGTGAAGTATTAGACCACCGGTGACATAGCATTGTATGCTAAGTCCAATCGATTATGTCAGTCGATACATCGCTTCAAATATTTTCTATACTTTCGAGCAAATAAAATAATATGACGAATCATGATGATGGCTTACTCAAGTACTTGATCCTTCGTCATAATTGATCACATTTTCTTTTTGTACATTGACAATCGACGAAGTGACCATCATCAAATTTATTGTGCACAACGTATTGGCAGGTTATGCTCAGTTGAATGAGGTCGCCAAATAGTAGTGTTAAGTTTGCCCCAGTTTTTTACCCATTTGAAAACATACAAAAATCATTTTATATGCCTATTTTTCTGTGCATATTCCCGTCCATTCCTGGACGAGTGTCCCTTTCCACGATGTCCTATCTTGGGCCTTCTGTATCCAGTTGACACTCTCATGTTTCACGATGTCTTCTCTCTATCGTGATGGTGGACATCTCATTCTTTTGATCGCCGTTCTTCACAGGTAACGTGTATTCTGAAACTCTGGCTATGAGACCAGTCCATCGCCATTTCAGATTTGCGATACGTTGGGCTTAGAAATAGAATCAGAAATGCGGGAATCAGACGCTGGACAAAAGTTGCCGATGTGATGGGTTGTATTTCCAAACTAAAATGGCAATGGGCAGGTCATGTTGCTAGACAGGGAGTGGACAGATGGGCACCTAGAGTCCTCAGATGGAGACCGTGGAACATGAAAAGAGGAATAGGCAGGCAGCAGAAAAGATGGGCCGATGATATTGTCCCCGTCGTGGGTACTGGATGGATCCGAAAAGCCCAAAGAAGAGAGGAGTGGCCGTAGTCTCTAGGCTGTATTAGCAGCCCGTACTATGTATTTAAATTGACAAACCTTTGCTCAAAGGGAAAATCGATATCTATTCGATAAATAATAAGAGTATTGTACCTATAGATAGAGATATAGTTAGCACAGACCCGAAAGTAGTACAATTCAACATAGCCATAAATTCTGTAGAAGAAGTACCGATCTGAACATTGTCATACAGTACAAATTTCTACATACAAAAATAATAACATTTCAGTCTAATTTTCATTGCATATTAAATGTCGCCAATATTTGTAAAGAGTCGGCCTCCCGGTATTTGAATTGCCGACAAACAATATTTCGTGATTCAACATTTCTACTTGTTTGAATTATCTATGTAATAATAAAATGATTGGGCTTGTCAAGTTGGCAAAGGACCTACGGATAAACGGTGAACATGCGACATACTGTACGTAAGATGTTGTTCTTGTATGTGTACCTGCTTGCTTATGAGAGTCAGAGGTCAAAGTGGGACAACCTTTTTTTGTAAAGAGCTTCACGATGCTCATGAATACACTATGATCATATAATATAGTACAAACCGTCTTCCGCAAACCAATGTGACACATAGATTGAAGACCATTGGGCTCAGATTACGGCGAAAATTCATTTATTTCCATAAAAAAACATTCCTATCTAATAACAAATGATAGACTTGCTACATATTTTGAAACAATAGTCAATTTAAAAGCTAATGCCAAAGTTTGCCAAGGCTTTAAAAGCAACCGTTGGATAAATCTGGTGGTTGGATAAATGGATTAAATCATAGAATTGCGAAAAGTCGTTTCGTCTTCTTTTGAATCTGCTGATCTGCTTGGCCTAAACGTCACTTTTAAATGAAATTCCAACTTCATCATTAGAGATCTCCCGAGCAGCACCAGCGGCGGAGTCCCACAGGGTACTCATTTGAGACCATATACAGAATTATCTTCTTACTTTGTACAGACTTATTACTTGTTAGTTCACCTGGTATTATCGTAGGAAATTTCATTAATGAATTATAAGTAGTAGCAAGAACTTAAAAACTCCTCTTCTTATGTTCTACTAAAGAGTATTTTCGAGAATAACATTGATTATTTTAAACAAATGGGGTTTAGGAAGACTGCTTTACCTATTTACTATACGTGTCAAATCCTTCAGTCAGATTTACAATGGAAATATGGGAATATTTTATCAAAACATCGATATCAATTCAAAGTAGATAAAATCACGTTCGTGCAATTTCACATACCTTTTGTATAATGTCCCTTCTACATACCGGGGATATTCCTCCTAGTATCAGTCACATGTTTTAAGTGATCGCTGAAACTATATTCTTGTGATTTTAAGTAAGATTTTGTGACTAGAAAGGAAGTGAGTGATCTAAAATGGTTTCGGTATTTTGAGAGGATGCTAAATATTCGCTTGAAGTTAAAAGAGCTTGTTCTCAAATTTTGAGAGGAATTACATATCTTTGAAATCACTGCAAAAAATATTTTACTACCTGTACCATTGGCGGTAAATATTATGTGTAGACTCGATTTGACTTTCATTGATTTGATTATGGTTCAAGGAAATAATACGAGTGGGTAGATGTACAAGGAACTTCATACATTTGTATTATTAAAAAACACTTTATGATATAAGTCCATGAAAATAAAACATATTATTATAATACTACAACAGTATGCATGTAAATTATATGAAAATACAGAGTGATTTGATTGAATACAGAACTTTTTTGCGGAGTAGATAACATTGTGTTCTAAAACTACAAAGATAAATAAATGTGATATCATCAGTGAAAGATTTCATCAAATTTTAACAGACAAACCCAAATTCTTTCCTACATTCTTCACAGTAAACTAAAGCTCGTATCCCGAATAATACATATTAAGAACCACCTACTCAACTTACTTCCATAACGTTCCCAGCTTAGTAGACACCTGATTACATTTGTGGGAATTATGACTACCTAACTCTATTAAACGATCAAAAACTTATTTGCACATATTTATGTAAATACTAAATATAATGTTGCATGTAGGTATACGATTTGGTAGGTACATTGTGAGTCTCTTTTTAAATGTCTCTTCTTCGGATCTTTCAGCTTCAAAACATCTTCTGTAGATATTTTCCCATTTTGTCCTATCGTGAATTTTTCCAACAACGTCGTCAGATCACCCCCGCGCTTGTCGAATTTATGATTTTATGACAATAAAATTAAACGAAATAAGTACTACGTAACTAAACCACCTGTACAGCATTATCTTGTATGTTTTTAATCCTATCAATATCTCATGTTTCTCAATGATTTGTATCCAATGCATTTTGTTCGTTGTGTATTGTAGATACAAGAAGAGTTTTAATAAAACAAAAACTGATATGTAGACGTTACAAAGATACGTTGTATAATTTTACATACACCGGTACATGTAGTTTTGAAACATTATGATGTTTTATTTAGGCGATAGGTATACAATGTCCTTAACGATGTTCCTAATGTGGATCCACATTAAATTAATAATAATTTATAGGTGTGTATTGGATTAAATACGAAGGCACTCTAAAGGCGAACCTGTGAAACCGAAGACATCGTACAATGGGGCAGGGCTAGGAGAAGATTCTGGAGGGACCACGTTAACAGGATGGATGACTCCAGAATCCCATGTGTCGTGGCCGACGAAATCCCAGCTGGTCAACGGCTCCCCGGTAGACCGTCAAAACGATGAAGGGACAGCTGGACTTCAGCCTCCCAAGAATAAGGGCTTGAACGAACAGACCACAAGATCTAAGAAAAGATGAAGAAGAAGGAGCACTCTTAAGAAACAGTTAGATAATTCAAAATAAACTTACAATATTTCGCATAAGTATTTTTGATTGAGTGGCAGTTTGCCTCCTGACAATTAGTTTCCCGACAATTAGTTTCCCGACAGTTAGTCCTTCAACAGTTCGTACCCCGAAACTCGTGGACTGAGGACATGGAGATCAGCTGACCTCAGAAGGAAGGAGTGGAGGAGAGCTCTTGACTCAGCCAGGGCCCTCCCAGGACTGTCGTTAAGATTATGACGATGATGAGAGGTATGTTATAAATACATTCTAAACTAAACTGTTTAAAGTGTCTAAATTATTCTCTTGTAATTCCAACAAAATAATTACGATCTTTCATACAAGCGAAACTTAATAGTTATAATTTCATGCAGAACTCGAGTCGGCCTTTTGAAAATACTAATAAAATGCTTGGTATTCGATATCATGTAGGTACGAGTATGTAGGAACGTCGTTGGACAATATAGCCCTTTGATTTAACGCTCGTCTGTTAAACAGGCTCCATAGCAGTAATCACCACGGGGAGCTTGTATAACATGGGACGTAATAGACTCACAGCTATCAAATTGATATATTTCGTTGATTTAGATTTTTTGTTACCTTTTCAGCCTATACACATTAGATATTATAACACACGAATCGTATGTTTTCTTCACACTATTAAGACATTACGATTAGTCATAGGTTCAATAAATTGAAATTTGATGACTACATAATTTTATTAAGTAGTTGAACATATTTCAAAGGTAATTTATTGAGAATATTTACTTTATTGGTGTCATTTACAATTTCAATGATTCTTTAGTCAGCGCCGTCAGCGCTAATAATTTCTTTTATAAATTAAGTAATATAGTCCTGTTCATATTTTCTAAGAACCTGCTTTGTGTTACAAAACGATTTTATGCACGTTCTTTGTATACCAGCTGACGATATTCCTATTAACAACACACATATATTTTAGTACCTATAACCCTTGAGGCAAAAGACGTCAAGATGGACCATTTACTGTACACATTTGAACTGCGTCAAACTGTGATGACATAGGATCAAGAAATTGAGTTGGATGAGGACAGAGCTGCCTAGATTAAACTGACTAGCACAAAACTCAAAGTTTTACTTTGATACAACGACATTCAATGCATACGAATACGAATTCATACCTGTTCGATACACAAAGGGAATTCTCTACAAGTTCCGATATTTTGAGGTGCATTGGGGCCAAATCGTGTACCGAAACATGTTGGAGAATGTATGAAAATATTATCTTCAACTATATTGGTGTGTTTTGTACGAATCTAAGGTATCGAATCTTATTTTCAATTACAATAATTACTTTTACAATACAATAATTACCAGAAGAGTAAACTTTTTCATGAAGATGTCATTTTCTTTCTATTAGGAGCGCTTGATCAACTTATATGTGGATATGGGATTTATTTGGGATATATGTAATTTAAATAAGTGTCTAATAGAAAATATTCTAATAATCTGCTGACTTTTTTTTGTTACTTATAAATGTTTATGGCTATATGAATTACCGTGACAATTAACACTATATTACAATCAGCTTACCTCCCAAATTTCTCTTGGGAATTTACACATTACAGTGAATAATTTGTAAAATAATTTGAAAACACTGGACGCAAGAAGAAAGTTATTAACTAAAAAATACCTTAAGATAGGTTAAAAAAAGTTTTGCAAAGTAATGAAATAAAATTATTATTTCACTTGTATATGAATTTCAACGGAAACTACAATGTAAATCTTTTAGCCCTCCCTTGATAACTCTTCTAAATTAATGTTGTAAAGGTTTTTATTGTGAGAGAATGTTATAATAATAGTTTACAATAAACAACTATGTATCAATATTATTAAGTTACATATTCAATGTATCTATCAATTTGTTGAAGATGTTTTGTTGTAAAACCGATCAGAAGTAGGAAACACACGTATAATAGTAACTTTTTTTATGTTATCACTACTGAATACAAACACAACTTATGCATTCGTGGTATAGATATTCACTTCAGACTTAGAAAATGTACTTTTACCCTGTCATATGATTTTTATTAAAATAATATTATAAACCGACTTGGGAGCTCCAGAGTTCCCACAACAAACCCTTCCCGATTTTATATGACCGTCAAAGGATACAATAGTTACAACACTTGTAGTTAAAAATCTAAATTTGAAACAAAACAACGGATAATTAGTGATAGATTATAGGCACTATGCACAAGGATTGCTCGCGACCTTCAAGCGAAAGGCCGACCTACGCAAGAGTTAGAAAACAGAGAACTGCACCTATGAAAGGAGTATCTGGAAGCAAAAAAGAGGTCGTAAAATGTGAATGTATATAAATATGAGATGATTACCTATTGAATAGCATTGAAGAAAGAAAATACAAACACTTCCTCTTTGCCCTCGCCTTTGTCCCATTTACTTGGAGTCGGCTCTCCTAGTCCTCATCCTCCAAGTCCCTCTGTCCCCCGCATCCTCCGCACGAAGCCTCCCCTCCTATAAGTCTCTTGCAGTTGTGGACATCCACGTAGTCAGGGGTTTGCCGGGTCTTATGGTCCCTACTTCTATGTCCATTGTCCCTTTGATCATGTTGTCCTGTGGCAGTCTCACAACATGTCCGTAAATACATACACAGTGTAAGAAATTTATTTATTAGGAACAAAAATGATTAAAATGTTGTAAGCAACTGTATGAGATAAGATTCTAATATGACTACTAACAACAATATAGGTAGTTCCTCCTGGCGCCACGTAAAGAATCAATATAAAATTAGTCTCCCAACAAAGGACAAACAATAGACTTATATTTCATTAGGATTTTCACATATTGTTGCTAAAACGTATAATAATAATATAATACAATATTATAAGCCCGCCTTTGTAATAAAACACAGAGAAGATGCCACGGAATGTTTTAATGTAGGTAATATTATCAATATGTGAACTGATCCGGATAAAGTATTGGAACGGTTACGGTTAACCCCTTTACACTCGTGCAAGTGAACACGTTAATTTTATTTCACTACATCAAATACAATGTGTCATAGAACGAGTAAAAGAAGTGTGTAAAATATTGCAAATCATACCAAAATATTACGTACAATTTGTTGTTTTCCCATTATACTATGGAATATACTCGGCTCTCCACAGTATGCCAACAACGTATCCTTCGTCTTTTCGGACATCTATCAAGACGCGAAGAGACCAACCTAGAAAGAACGGTAATGCTAGGCAGTATACATGGCAGGAGACCGAGAGGGAGATCGCCGATGCGTTGGAGCGACCAAGTGAGAGCAGCCACAAATACCACTCTACACGAGGCCGGAGAGTCGCTACCCTCAGTCATGAGGATAAACGACACCAGCAGCAACGATAAATATGACAATCAGTACATGAAGGTTCATCAGACTACAATCATATTATGTCAATACCAACATATTGTAAAAGGATCTGTTAGAATTGTTTCATGCGGTTTATCATTCGTAGGTTCATATCTATACTTTTGGAATCGTCATCAATATATTCCGATTAACCGCCTTGAATCGGCTATCCCTAATATAAGTTATACGATGAGTGCTTTGTTCCTGCTGTTTATTTTCATTTAGTAAATCAACAATAGGAGTATTTTAACATATAAGGAACATGGATTACATAATAATTATTAAACAATTGTTTAAGCTTAGTAATATTACCTATTCATTTATATTTTCATTCAAAATTACGAGTAACTTTCAGCAAAAATTTTGTTAGTAAGTATCTTACTGTTTAACAATAAGTGAAAGGATTTTGCTGATGGAAACTCTCTTGGGAAAATAATTCACATATTTACATGATTTACGTAAAACCTAACATCTTCCTCAGCTTCTCACATCCATTGACGCTTTGTTGGCTTGTTCTTGGTCGCCATTCTATTATCCTTTTGGTCTATC
The DNA here is from genome assembly GCA_963576895.1 of Ceraclea dissimilis. Taxonomy (NCBI): domain Eukaryota; kingdom Metazoa; phylum Arthropoda; class Insecta; order Trichoptera; family Leptoceridae; genus Ceraclea; species Ceraclea dissimilis. The sequence continues at coordinate 13,030,984 of OY756368.1, forward strand.
GGGGGTCTTGACATCTGTCTACTAGTTCAGCCCAGTTACAGAATATAGTATAGGTATTCCTATCATAATAAGTAAGTGAAAGTTTAAAAAAAAATGGTAGCAAAATCATTAATTTTGAACTCACTTTTTTTATCACGTGGCTGCCTAAATGGAGAATGTACCTACCGACAATACTTCTCAAAGCTTTAGAAGTTTGTCCGCGTATAGTATTATGTGCTTTATGCTTTATATTTCGTTTTCTTATGTTTCAAGGTCTGTATTGTTAGTAGTTGAGTTAGTAGATACTCGATACATAATACTTCCACAATTCCATTATTAAATACAACAGCATGACTAAGAAGATGAAATAAAAAACTAAGACACTTCTAAGTTGTATGTCTCCGCTGATTCATTTGTCAGTCTTGAGTTGTGCTTATTTGTTTGACATTTTCGTGTTTTTTGTTTCCGCTTCTACTGTAAAATCATTAATAAAACCAGACAACGACACTCACGAAACAAAAACAACCACGTGCACTATCATTGACACGCACATTTTGACATCATAGACATTCAAATTGTTGCTCCTTCTTAATGTTTTTGTTTTTCCATAATTCTATTACATATTTTACTGTAACTTACATACATACATGTCACTTTTTTTCGTCTAATTTGTGTGTAATTTTGTTTATCACTTGAGTAAGCTGAAAGAGATATTCTGTGCCCTTTCGACACCTCTTATGTTTGCCAATTTAATATTTGTAAATTTGAGAATCCACCTTCTACTATTAATTTATCTTCTATGCAAATCATATAAATTTTCTTTATTCACAATCACCTGATTATGAGGGTGCAAATCTTCCAACACTAGTCGCGTAATCTAAAGTAATTTTTGTGGATTTCAACCTAAATATTTAGTCTTTAATTTCACCTTATATAAATTTGTTCATAAGTTCACACTCAATAAACCAGATCCATCACCATGATGTAAGGATACATACATACATACATACATACATACATACATCTTCTTCCCCGTCTATCCTTGATTGGGTCGGGGACCCAAAGCATCTGTATATCTTCGCCAGAGGCCCCTGTCCCTCGCAGCTTCCAGGACCTCTGGCCACTCCAACCACAGTCTCTCCTCGCACAACTTTGTCATCTGCTTCTGCCAGCCATTTCGATGGAAGGATGATAAAATTTATTCTATCCTCTATTTTACTGCATTGTGTGGATATTGTTTTTAGACTGTGGATAATATTGTCATCTGAAATGCGTCGCTCAAATCATTACATCTAGTTTTAGAGATGAATGATTATCTGGCCCTTGTTAATGATGTAAGAATTAATCATAAAGACATATTGTTACTAAAAAATGAGGAATCTATCTTTCTATCTACAAGACTACCTGCTTACAACCGTATTTTTCTTACTAATAATTACACATGTATTATACGCTGTAACTTCGTCCACTCCGTCATATTTTTTATCTTAATTAATATTTTTATTTCGTAGTTCAAGTCTCAATAGTAGTAAAGAACCTCCATCACTTAAATGTAATTTATCATTAAAAAGTGTTCATTTAAAAGAGAGACAACTTGTAATTTAACGTAAAGTCAATACTCAGTCTCAAGTTTATTTTAAAAGTGGATCTGCGTAGAAAGCTGTGATCATTTTTGATACTTATAATAGCCAATGGAATCATAAGCAGAGAACTTTCCCATTTACAATTAGTTCCATAAAGTTACACAATTAGATTTTTCGCACATATTATTAAGAGATTAAAGTCGTTACACAATCTAGAATATAGAGGCGTTTTCCCGTGTAGGTAATCCTTGACGAATGGAAAAAATGCTGGATGCGATTGTGATGAAAGTTTCATCTCAATCGGATGAACGATTTAGGAGTCTGTATACGATAAAGAAAAGGTACTTTATTATATAGATTATTATAGAAAGTAATGAGCGAAATATGTAGGTAATTAATCCGTATTAGAATCAAGATATTCATAACTAAATTAAGGTGTGCTGATTCATCGAAACAATTTCTAACTCGATTGAATGATAATTAAGTTAAGAAAAAGTACCAATACAAAAAAATGATAATAAAATCAATACATAGATACATTTTTCTCAGACAGAGAGCATAATTATAATACTATTTTCTTGTATCCATTTAACCACATTAGCTTCTGAATATATGTTGTTACTTATAATAATAAATTATAATCATTCACTAAGATCATTACCATGTACAATTAAATAGATACAATAGTTCTTTGAAAGAATTATAATACAAGTGTGATGAAAAGATCAATGTACGTATAGAATTGTATTTTTCTACGTGTGTTGTTTGATAGTTAACCTATTATACTTTTGATGGTAATATAATAAGTATCCTAATCCACACATACAACCAAAAGCCTACTAATTACTTAGCTTAAACCAATATAATATTACGTTGCCATATCTACGCTTATACAATCTACATCAAGAAGTAGAATAAAGACACAGAATGTATGGTACAAGAAGGTATAAGTAAATAAGTATTTAGTACGATTTTAATTCACTATTTTGTTAACCCTTCTATGTATAGGAATACTTGAACTTTTCACGGCATGACAGGGATTATGATGAAGTCGTCGTCTTGTAGATATTTCATTTGTAACTCCATGATCAACGTCTTAAGACTCTGTAGATTCCCTGTTTTCAATATGACTCTCCGCTTCTATTTCAGTTTGCCGATAAGGCCTGGTGCGGTCTTTTTTGCCGATAACTTTTGTACGACCTTTAATAGCATGTGATTTTACAAGACTAATAAAGTTAATATTAAAAAAAATGGTATGTGTCAGAATAACAAACGGGTTACTAAAGATGCAATTAAATCGAATAGTATTTTCTGTAAGTAGACAATGAACTAGTTAAAAATTTCTCACAATTTTGTAGGTACTCATACGTAAATGCTAATAAGTTTCCCTAAATAGTAGGTATATTTTTTCATACGGGTAATGAATTACACATTCTCTGTACAAAAGTGTCAATATATACTTCACATCTTTATGATATTATTTATTGTTTGTAGATTCAGTGAGTAATTAAGATTTCTAAAGACATCAGTCTTTTGAACGTTGATGAGAAATTAGATGAATCGTATAACGCATTCTCAATTATCCCCAATGGCTTTAATAATAAGTCTAGGTATTTCTATAGATTCTTTTATAGTATTTTTGCACGTTAGATTACAAAGAAATCTTCTAATTATTATTAACGATAGATGTTCAATTATACATATTAATTATACACAAATTCGTAAATATACAGAATTAGCAGGTGAAATAAAAAATATTTGGCATTCTAGGTCGGTATATATAATCCCATTAGTATTATCAGCTACAGGTATAATACCAAAATCGCTAATAAACAATTTAAAAAAATTAGATTTACCGGAAAATTTATACATAAAAATGCAAAAATCGGTCATTAATATATTGTAAGACGATTCCTAAATACTGATATTTCAGGCACAATGCTTGTATTTTAGGCCCCGCGCATCTGAGCCTAATCCTGTGATATCCGTGATATCTGGATAGGTGAATTTTTCCCAGTATTAGGCTGATGAGTTTATATGTGAATCATGAATGATAATATGTAGACTCTTCTGGCTGATAATACTGAGAAGTGTGTTGGCAAAGTCATGCCTCCGCGTTATATATTTTCTCATCGATCGATATAATGTATTTCGACAAACTATGCCCTGTGACATTGGTAAACGATCATCAGTTCTCTCTTTGTCTGTGTCCAGAATTATTGCAGATAATGTGATCTGCTGCTGGGAAGGTTAAGGTGAACTAAGCTTAGTACCTAATTGTATTAATTATCTATCTGATTCTATTATGATAGAATCATTTGCCGGGTTCTTCAGATTTACATGTCATTTTTTCTCACACATAGGTAAATAAATACTATAAGTATGATAATATTGACAGAACGAAAGCACAAGTTATCAGAAATAACACTTAGTAAGATTTAGGCTCACCTTACAAAGGATGAAAGCTCTCAAAACGCTTGGAATACTTAGTACCTACTTGGTTAATCTACACTTTGTTCTACTCTCTAAAATGTGGGAAATTGTCTTCTTTGGCTTAACTTTACAATTGATTTAATTGTTTGTTGTAGAAATAAAGTAAGTATCTAAATACTGGAGAATGGTAATAAAATTAGGTAGGTATTGAATAGTGGCTAGATAGTCAGCAAATTCATGTAACTAATAATACCCGGAGGCTAGACTTGCCAATACACTTCTCAGTGTTGTCGGCTGGAAGGGTTTACATATTATTATCATTCATGATTCACATATAAACTCATCAGCCTAATACTGGGAAAAAATCACCTATCCAGATATCACGGGTATCACAGGATTAGGCTCAGATGCGCGGGGCCTAAAATAGAATTGTGCCTGAAATATCAGTATTTAGATATTGAAATTCTAAATACTGATATTTCTCAGCAACGGCATGTCAAATATTACCCGAAGAAGAAGGTGGTTTATTATTATTAGAGACAGTAATTTATTTCAGTCGCTAATTATTTTCTTTGCATACAAATCAACATCATTATTAAAATTGCAACAGCAACGTGTTGACAAAATGTTCTTTGATTCGGTCATATCGCAAACATAACACACCGCCAGTCTAAATAGCTGACGTATTTTGATTATTAGTTTAAGATTATTTTGCTTATTTTATGATATCCATCAATAAATTTATACTAGAAGAAGAAACGTATTAAATTTAAATTATCCGGATGGTTGGGTACTTGAAAATGTAATGTAAGCAACACTGTACATAATTATATTATTAGTAGGCACATTTGTACTTTATGATGATTTGATGACTCATTTATAAAGATTGCCGAGTAATTAAAATACGTGTAAATTAAGTAGGTACAATTTTATTGAGAGGAGTGCCTATGATTATAAACGCCGGTAGCTTTATTTGATTACAAAACAAACATCTGTAGGTCTACCTAAGGTTAAGTTTTTTACATTCAAATGTGCCATAAAGTCTGCATAACTGTTGATTCATCAGTGAAACATATCGTTTTCTTCACTTCTTGATAAAAGCAATGCGCTAAATATGAAATGTGCAATGCGCATTAGGATAACAGTACTTAAGTTTGGTTCCCAGATTTCATCTTATACAAAGAGTAGATACTTAAATTTTAGTAGTTTCGCATAGGAATTATTGGAAATACTAAATAATTTCCTTGAATTTGTTAGATATTATGTTTGATATTTATATTTATTTGTCATAAGTAAAGTTAGACACACATACATACTTTACCAAATATTGCTTTGAAATTTTTAGATTTTCGAAAAGAATTTCTTCTGATTTTGTCATAGAAAACAGAACAATTGCGTCTTCACCTTTTAATGCATTTCTACTACAGGGTTACTTACATTTAGTATGTCTTCAAACTTGGATGATCAATATTTAATTCAGACACATTCACAAATCTGAAAGTTGATTAATTTCTGAAAGAGACAAAAATATGTACACAGTATTACTAGTACAATCACATATTATTGGTAGATAAGTAAAGTAGCTGGCGATATAAGGTTTACAGATTGAATAATTATTTGTTGTATTCAAGGCTTACCCAAACAATCAAGTAATAATCTATCTACAACTGCTACCACTTAATAAGTGTGATTTCAGTAAATAGTCACTGATATCGTTGTACTAGTGGGTACTCGTTAGTTTATACTTGGTGTGAATAATTTTATACTCCTGTGCTTTTAGCAGTTTAACAAATATGAGATCAAACTCATAATAATTAGAAAATTAGCTGAGTGGAGTCTCACAATCATACAAAACACCTATTAACTTCGTTGTTGGTTCTTCGGGTTTCCTTACTGCGTGTAGAGTGGTTGAATGACCAACAATGAAGGTATGGATTCATCACGCTGCGAAACCCTACAAGATTAGTTTACCTATTAACTTATTAAGTATAGATACATATATAGCAATAAATTTTGACTGATTTTCTGTAAGTCCAAATGTTACCCAAACGTACATTGATTTATAAGGGCTCATAATAAATAAATAAATTTTATTAGACCCCCATGACAAAGGGGGGACTTATTGCATACTTAGTATATGCGTATGTATTATAATTTTAAAATAATTATAATGATGCTTTTTATTTCCAATTTTTCCTAAGCACCTATATTGTATACCACTAAAAGAACCTATACCTACACGAATATTATTTCTCTGTACAATTATTTGCTACATTTTTTAATTTTTTTCCTAGCCACCAAGGTTTTTCAATATCCCATAATTCATGATAATAAAATAGTAATAGTAGAGAGATCAAGAAAATCGGAGGATGCTACTTTCAGCATGTTAGTATCAGTAGGTACCTACATACTTGCAATCACAGTTGGAAACGTTGCGGGAATGGTATTTTTGTCACTGATGTTTTCAGTCACAGCTTGTATATTACGTAGGTACAGGTAAATGTGGTAGAGGTATCTACGCTTGTTTAATGCTAAATTAAGTATTGCTAGTTACTTTGGACAATATTCTTGAGTATTCTTATTGTACACTTCGCGTTATGTTTGTTGGGGACATTCGGTGTCTTTGATCATCGCTTTTTACTATATTACATTATCTACGACAGATATTACCAACATTTTTCCTATCTATTATGAAAATCTGATATTATCTTAAATAGTATAGATAAGTTTGATGCAATATCATATTTTTGTATTCGTTTTAGTTTTCATTAGAGGGTATTGAATTCATACAACAGAAACCTAAATTTAAGCGTCTGACAAGCTAGGAAACTAAGCCTGCGCTTAACTTCTATACTTTGACATAAATGTTTGTAATTAATAGTAGTGTTAGCCCTTCGATAAATAAATGGTTATACTCGTATACCACAAAGATACAATTAAATTATCTTTTTGGCATAAGAAGTTCCTAGAAGTCATGATTTGAATAGGAAACATAATATGTTTTAATGTGACATATAATAATCATGTGGAGAGAATGAACGATGAAAGAATAATGAAGAAAATTTACCTGGGTGAAAGAAGAGGTGTAAATAAACGCGACCGTCCAAGAACCACATGGCTGGACCATGCTGACCAGATACTCAAGGACGGACGTGTTTTGAGTAAAAGTAATCGGATAATATGCATGAGGGATTGCATGAATGTGACGGAAGCCCGAAGTGTGTATGTGACTGAATGTGACGGAAGCCCGAAGTGTGAAGCCTGAAGTGTGCCCGAAGTGTGTAAGGAAAGTATGGCGATCCGTTCTCTCTGCGTACCCCGCAAGGGTGGTGGCGTAAGGGCATAGAATAGAATAGAATAAGTAATCAAAGTTGTCAATATCTGAACAACCACAAGAGTCGACTCCTATGTACACAGTATTACGAGTATTAGGTATATTGCTAGTAAGTGAGTACATATTATTCCTCTGCGTCGCTGTTTGATGTTCCGTTACGTTATATAGAAAGACTTTATACATTCAGTATACTACTAACCATTAAAAACACACAATAGAGTTTAGTACAAGCAGTATACTGTAAGTGGCTAATACTTCGTCTGTTGAATAATTAGGCACGACAAACTATCCAAGATCTCTACCGTGGAATTCAAAGGAATCTAAAAGTTAATGTCTTTTGGGTAAGAACTATTGACGACAAATCCTATTGCATATTGTTAAATGTCCAACCAGATATTGATTTCAAGTATTTATTTCTACAATATTTGACATCTTCACAATTACATAAATCTTCGTATTTTTTTAATTAAATCTTTAGGTACCTACCAAGTGCGAAGCTACCTTAGAACACGATTTCCATCGAGTTATCTTCTGGATATAATGAATATAATAGTGACTAATCTGATGTAATCCAATAAAAACTGTGAGCCCCGGCTTCCCTTCTGCAGAAATCCACTCTTCGCTACTAGTACCTACTATTATTTATTAATCAAAAAAACTATTTCTACAAAATTATAATTTCAAACTTATAGCCACTTCAATACAATTTTAATTCACATAATAAATTAGTTTTATACTTGTAGGTTCATCGAATCATGTCAAGTCATCTAGGTAAAATTCATGGGTTCGATTCAATTTAGACTAGATTTTCTACCTAACAGTTACAAACATTTGGTTGGAATATGCATGGAGTAAAAAACTTTTGAAGTCAAAGCAACTTCCTCAATAGAACATAAAGTAATTCTGTATCCCGGTGAGGAACGAGTTCTGAAAATTTACAGGTAGGTAGCAAACTTCCGAGTATGCTGAGCTTTGAACGCATACTTAGGTACATTTTATAGATAGGTAAATACTTAGGTATCTACTAATGCCCCAATCTTTAGAGTTCAGTGCGAGAAAATTTAACATTATTATGAGACGAATGTATTGGGAATAATTGCTATGGGAAAATGATAAGAAAACAGCATAATATTGGTTTGTGTATTACCATCAAGGTGGGTAGACTAATGTCTCGTTCTAGTCATCAATAGAGATATTCAGATTACCACACGGCCGAACACAACTAAATTGAATTATTCTATTCGGTTATTATGTATTCAAACATACGTAAAATCATAAAAGGTATCTAACAAAATGCAAATAAAAAAATAAACCTTAAATACAACAAATCCAATATGTTGCCATCGGTCCCCGTCTGTTAGTTCTCTGAATGAATATTTGAGATATTATAACTCACAGAATCACAATATGACAAGCAAGCAAAAACATTATCATAATCGGAGATACCAATGTCGTCAACATGGTCAGAGTATGTTTTTCTTGTCGTGTGTTAGGTATATTTTATAATTTTTATGACAATGATGAATTGTTATATCAATTCATACTCATTTTATTATTCTATATAGAAAGCATATTAAGTATATCTACTTACTTACATAATTTTACGAGTATAGTAACTAAGGCAGACACAAGTTATAGAACTGCCATTATACAGTACACTATATTACCGGCCAGAAAAATACCCATTTCTTTGCTCTTGCCTTTTTCACTTAACTTGTACCTTGTCTAGTTATATTTATTTATTTAATTGATCTTATGAGAACCTACAAGTATGTAGTCAGAAACAATTTGAGAATCTTCTTCTTCTATTAGATCCGGGGATCTGTTTCTTGTACAGGGGTCTCCTGGGACAGCGGACTCCAACTATCTCGCCACCTCTTAGCTGGTCTTCCTGGCTGGCGGATGCCTTCTGGGATGTTATTAGCCACCACGCGTGTGGAAGTCTGTTATTGTCCATTCTCTACACACACACAAAAATATACATCGCAAAAAAATAAGGTTTTACAAATTCTCTAGCGATATTTGGTACAGATATCGTACAGCGATATCGATTAAATATGTTGCTTAGTCGGTCAGTCGCAGTGCTATAATTAAGCTAAAATACAGAGCTTTTTTAAGCATCGACGAGTATCTACTTGATGTTTTGTTTATTTGTGATTATTTAGTCTAACTGTGAACGAATCACTGACGTAACAAACGTCTTGAAAAATGAAAACATAGCTTAATATATATTTAACATAATATATATTTTATTTTGATTAGTTCGGTAATAAATATGTCATCAGAAGCAGTGCGAGTACTCATGAGAATTTGGTGTTTATTTAAGAATTTATCATTCTATATAATAAGAATAATATTACGATGTATGACTTTAGCAGAAGCGATTTGGAATATGTCTGACACGGTGACAAACTGTTATACGAGTTTGATATTTCTTGATGAAAATTCAGAGTATTTTGTGCCAGGTTTAATCATTTTCCTTTTAGATTAAGACATCGCGCCTGAAAATTATGATTTTGAAATCATTATTAAACTGGATTATTGCACTCCTACATAATTTTATTAAGATCAAATATTATGAGTTGCTTTGCACTTGCCGAATGATTTATGTACAAATTAATTGTATTATGCGCAAATTATACGTGCATCACCTCGCTAGACAACTTCTTACCTAATTTAAATACATACTACTGAAGAGTCAACAAAAATTTAACAACTTAGAATTATGTTAATAAATCTAGAAATATTCTTGAATCAAATGACGTAATATTTAGCGAAAATTAAGACGTGGTGGCGAATATGTACGAAAACATACTTAGGTGTGTTATACTTTATACTAAGGGTATTCTATGAACATGGAGCGGTTCAGCACACCGCACACATGCTGAGTTGATGTGCACAGATAGTAGGAAAAATCCAATGCCTTTTTTCATCATCCCAAGCACGTCTATCAGAGCAGTTAGCTCGTCTTGCATTGTACACCAGTTGAGAGGAACTATAGAGGTATATCGTGAATTATTGCCCAATAACTCGTATAAATTCTCTTTTCTCTGATTCAGTTATATGTTATTCCGATTGACTATATGAAACAATGTCATATCTTGAGGTTTGCAAATTGATTAAACAACAAACGACGTTGTGATATGTAGAGAAACATAATATTATTAATATAATATCATCATCAATCAAACATCGAATCGAATAGTTGGAATAGTGGTAGGTATAGAGTCGACTGGATTCAAAAGGAGACTATATCGATGTTGTGAAGTAAAAACAGTCTTTCTCTACTACCGTATCTGACAATACCTACATAGAAACATCTCATAATAATGCACCAACCAAAGATATGATTAATTACCCAGACACAACTATATATAGAAGATATCTTTATTAATAACATATTAACATTTCATACTTCAGATGATACAAACCATAGAACGATGAGCGCCTTTTATTATTATAATTATTAATCAATATGACAATATATATTAATTTATTTTTTGGCATCTTATTTTTAGGTTAGTTTTTTTATTTTCTTTTTACTATGACATTTTGTATTTTTATTTAACTGTAGTTTGTTTGTTGTTTTTTTCTTTTAATTATTGTGTGTCCATATACAAAGGCCAGATGTGTGCACCTTAAATAGGGCATAGTTTTGACTATCCTTTTTAATTCATACAATTTTTATATGTATTCAATGTCTTTGTGAATGAATGAACGAATGCGTCAATCTTATCTGAGTTACACCTTACAACTCGTTTGTCTGCAGTGTGTCTGAGGAGATTGCTTGGTTTCTTTGGGTATATTGTAAGACGGGAGCCAGACAACTAAGAAAAAATGATAATGACTGGCCGAGTTGAAGGCAGGGGAAATCGCGGACGTATATCAATGAGATGGTTCGGCCAGTTGACTGATGCCACTGGAACGACGTTTGCAGAGTCATTGCGGCAGGCTGAAGACAGACCAGGGTGGGCCAGACTGCTGTCAGAAGTACCGCATGAAGGTCACGATCCTCAGCATTGAGGGACCGATTTGGAAGAAGAAGAATTTTGCATTAGTATCGCAGTCCCATACGTTGTCTAGCGCATCGAATCTACTTTTGATATTGCTCCAGTAATCTTTTTATAGCAACTGATCTATGAATTACATAGCAAGGGAAGAAAATATGATGAGAAATAGGAAAGAGAATGAATGACCACTAAATTAGGCTGTGCACCTCGCTAGTCAAAAATATATCCAAAGCAAAAGTGTGCCGTCATCTCATCGAAATGAAATTATAGAAAGGAAGATTTCTCAGTTCGTATTTCGAATGGTTATTGTGCAAGGGATCTGAGACTCCTCAATAATACACCGTCTTTGGAGTCAGTTTATGGACTTTTACCAATATGACTCTCAGATTTTTTTTATGGGGCAGTTCGTCATAATAAATCAGATCGATCTGGCGAAATTCACGATGGTGTTGCACCTTTTCCTTCATTTATGAAGTAAGTAAAAAAGAAGGACGAAATCATAGGATTGATCTACGTAAATAATTTGTTTGAAAGAGAGCCTTTTGATCCACAAGTAAATGTTCTCTTATCTATGTATGTAAAAATTGTCTTCTATGAATTCTGTAGGTATTGGGAGATATCAAAAGGTTTGCCTCGTCATTTCAGAGAGCATTCTGTATTAAAATATTGTTTGGATGTTCCAATATATTATAAAGCTATGTCCCTCAAAGAGAATATTGTCTGGTCAACTTGGACAGAAAAAATCACCAGTCATATTATTTATATTGACAATAATATGTTTAATAATATTTTATATGTTTATATTAGCATAATGACCACGACGTCAAAAAGGAATTAACATTTGTATTAAATTCGCGGACCAGGATTATATTCGATGTAACATTTTTTACATGAGTGTGTTTTAATCTGGAGTCATATAAATTTGTTTGTTCCACCTGATATAAGCTTGTTATTGTAAATCAAAAATATGGTACGGACTGGGAGAAATATAATTGAATTGAAACTAACTCGAATCTCTCACTATAGACATTAATTAGGTTAGGAAATTAATCGAGAAGCACATAATATTTTCCAATCAAGATACCAATAGGAAATGGAATTTTTCTACTCGTTTTTTAAATTAAAAAGATCAACAGTGCCGTTCATAAAAAGTAGCGAACGATCTTAAACATTACGTACAATCACATAGATAAGTATCTAGGTATCATGAACTTTCAATTAGAAGAAATTTGAGATCACTATACTTCCGTGTCGCGTCCACCGAAGTTCTATACGGATAAATTTGCTAATGCTTTTCGAACAATTTTGGGATAGCATTTCAATAAATATTTATTCCAAGAATTGCGCCAATTCGATATACAGTAATTATGAAATGGTACATGAAAGCTAAAAATAATCTGTTTTTACTATAAGTATTTTATTATAAGTCAATAGACTTATAATAACACTGAGAAACATCACAGATTTATGTCAAAATTCTAACATAAAAAAAAAACACTGACATGACACTACTTCAAATGCTGGTCGATATTTCTGGTGACCTCAGTATAAGTTGCTCCAACTGGGCAGCTCATTCATTAATCGTTCGATGTATCAAAACGCGTCTGATCTCTGCTGGACAGAATACTGGTTAAGGGCTTGGTACCAAGAATAGCGTCACTGTAATTTCCACGGCACTAAGGTTCAAAATCGCGTGAACAATCGTATGATAAAATTGTAAAAATAGCGTTTTTTTCCATTTTTTGGGGTTAATTTTGCGTCTATTAAAAAACTTTTACGGTTATTCCCTAGATAAATGTTCAATGCGTCTACCCTATTTTGTTCCAAAGCATATTTAGTAACGGTTGTCGAGATAGAAGGTCTCCCGCCCGTTTTTAGAAATTTTTGAAATGTCGGTATGCAAACCCTTAATTAAAATGAATCTTAACGTAAAGTATTGCAATAAAATTGAATCCATCCCTGATGATAGCCATAAATGACAGGTCTTGATATTGATGTTGATGGTATACAAGGCCTACCACCCACCTTATATGTAGCGCATCCAGATATACCTAATGAAGTCATCCAATGCCGTACTGCGCTCACAGAGACGGTCTTAGTCTGAGCCATCAAGAGAAGTAACATGATCATTATATTTTTAATAATTACATTGAGATACTTAATTTTAAAATATAGATTAACCGGAAAATTTATACATAAAAATGCAAAAATCTGTAATTATTAATACTTGCAAAATATTGCAATAGTAAGACGATATCTAAATATTGATATTTCAGGCATACTGCTTGTATTTTAGGCCCCGCGTTGAGCCTAATCCTGTGATATCCGTGATATCTGGATAACTGAATTTTTCCCAGTATTAGGCTAATGAGTTTATATGTGAATCATGAATGATAATATGTAGACTGAGAAGTGTGTTGGCAAAGTCATGCCTCCGCGTAAAAAAACATCTACTACGTTCTAAGAATAGACGTATCTACCATACTTAGTCTTTAATTTTGTTGTACATTAACATGTGCAAATGTATTTATAAAACTACTCTAACATTGATATTCCAGAATATTTGAGAATGGACCGTAAAAAAATGTACATATAGATACTCAGATTCTTCCCCAGTCCAAATCATTTATAAGAGGTTCATGGATGTGGAGTATGGTATGGTATATTTTACAAAAAAAAAAGTGTGTTGATCTTTCAAAAAACATTAGGTACACGTAAGTAATATCATACCACGACAAATACAATTTATTAAATTTTATACCTCTTAGCTCAAAGTCTGATTTTCCCAAAGTATTATTTCCGTAACGGTTTGTCGTACAAGAATTCAAGTCTATACAATGTATCTTCACTCTTGGTATGTGGTGATATTTGTATAAACTTAGTACATGCCATTTTAAGTTTTAGTAAGGCAGGTCCCGAATCATTTTTTCTATCATCTCCTGACATGAAAATGTAAATTAGACTTTACTTAATACTTGGTCATTTATAAAATGATTATACTATAGCGATGGAATGACTCTAATTCATAACTTATTCATAGGCATAGATTATTGCATAATTATTATAATATACTCGTACACTCACTCATAATCCAACCATAAGATGAATGTCTGTCATACAACATTCATACACAAATTCCAAACACCTGGCAGTGTGCTTTTTGTAGTGGCTAGTAAGAACAATTCAGCTCCGGATGAAAGACCTATAATAATAGATCTCAAATCTCTTCTCCATTCTTCTCGGGTGTACCGTGTGTAGGTTGTCGATATTGTCGAGCTTTCGGCTAGGCTATGCGACTAATGTAGATGGCCTCAGTGAGTAGAAGAATGGAGAAGAGATTAATAAGGACCGTGAAAATCTACAAAGCTGCAATAGATCATTCTCAAAGTTTGTCAGTGTATTTTGGTAGACTTTTCACGAAAGCACGTAGGCCCGGGTAATAAACGAGAAAAATAATAGATTCCGATTTAAACAAATTTGCACACTATAATAGTCTAGTATAATATCATATTCTTACTTCTTTTCTACTTCTTTATGTTTGTGAACTATATGAACAGCGCCTCATAACAAACTGGAACGGGTGGAGTGGAATGCGAGATAATCTCTGCTGCAGACGAATCCACAAGAGTGAAATCAACGAAGAAGTTCTTCTTGTGAAAAAACTGAACCTAATAATTATTTGGGTTTACGAATAAAATGGTAGGTTACTTAGTATTTTTTTGAAAATACAAATTTACAGATTCGAACTTCATTGTATTTTATATTATTTTTTGTATAGGTAATGAAAAGGTTAAGATGTGACCTATAGAAGTGGAAGTGGAAAGATTTCTATAAGATTTGTAGACATGAACAATTTCTTTTTTTAGTTTTTAAAAAAGTTTTAATATATAAGTTGGACGTTTCGCGAAACGACAAATTGTTCTACGTAGCTGCAACAAATTATATCCTTAATCAAACACAGTACAATGCACTCAGAGCTGCTTAACATGGGTGACGACTTGAGGTATTTAGGTTCGGTATATAGGACCTAATTTGACATTTGATCATCAGTGATAATATTTGCATAGTCATCTTAATCATCACCATCCTCTTGTCAATCTCATACAATACATGTCATCTCGATGGTTATGTTATTGTTGATGTACTTATTAAGATCTATACAATATAATAATATCATTCACTAACACTGTAGGAATAATCGATCGAAACGAATTGACCTCATCTTCGTTTAACATTTATTCGCTTAACGTAAATTCATTATAGGTCTTCAATATCTACGCGTACTTCGAGAATGAATGACGACAGGATGAAAAAAAAAGATCTTTTTTGGGTGAGCGAGGAGGTGCAAGGGAACCGAGGTTGAAAATAGGGCCCCTGGACCGATCATGTCGACCAGATCCTCTAGGATGGACGCGTTTAGTACGAAAAATTGCATGAATGTGAGGTGCAAGGGTAAGACAGTCTGGCGCCATGTCCTCTGTACCTATTCTGCAAGGGACGTGGCGTGAGGGTATAGATAGACTTTGAAGGGTTAACTGGTAGAAGTATCCCTCAGTATCCCTCAATGACAGTGGAATTGTAGTTAGCTTCACTATGCAACACAAAGCGTAATTAGATCGTGTATGGATGGACGTTAAGCGGGGGAGAATAGTTTTGTAGATCATACTACAACAGTATTGGTTCTATAGATCGAAAAATTATGTTTTATTGTGTGAATAAAGTGGATAGTGAATATTCCTAATAAACTCTCTTGGATTATTGTTAGGTTATTTATACATTTGTATTATGACCATGGGAAATTTCAGTAATGAGGCAACTAAAAACAAATTCTTTTATGTTTATGTTAGTTGCCCGAAGATTTTGTGTAATGTGCGTACTAGTAGATTTTACTAGTAGGTACACCATTACTATGACAATAAAAAAAGAGGGTGTAAATAACGTGGGTAGAGGTAGGAATAAACTGCATTAGACAAAACCGACCTGAGTGATGAATTCTTATGCCTCTTCCCAAAAAGAAAAATTTCAGCAAGCCCTAGAAGAACATTCAAGGCCACTATATTTTATTTCAACTTAATATGAAGGGCAAGGCATATTTGCCCCAGTTTTTCAAGTCTACTTTACTGTTCCTTTGAGAAACACAGAGAGACATTTGTGTGGGAGATGTATTTAGGCAGTTCCTCAAATTCTTTACCTTTTGTTGCTTAATGTATCTGATGTTAGTTACTATAAAATGCTTTGATATTTCACATTCCCACACATGTAATAAAAATATTGTAAGTACGTAAGTCTTAAATCCTCCCAAAGTAGAATCATGACTTTTAAGTCTGATCGAAGAGTTATTATGATAATGTAATATGAAATACGAAGAAATGAGATGTCAAAACTTGTAAAAGAAGAATTCGAAGAGAATAATATTATTATATAAGAAGTAATAATACATTTTCTAAAGGAGTGCTTGTCATAACGCGAACCACTCGAGGAGTAGAGTTTTTTGAAGTGTTACTAATAAAGTTCTCCTTACAAGTTTGAAGTGTAAAGCACTCGTGTCGCGAGACTATTCGTCGAAGAATGTGTTTTATTATTGATTGACAACTTTGTGATTCCCATGGTGAAGAGAAATCAATTAAAATATATTGAAAGCTAAATTATGATGTCATACGTTGAAAATATTTCATTACCGTTCTCGTCCGTTGAATCATTAATAAGACTGTTGCTAATTTGTTGATATATCTGTCTACGAGTCGCTTATTTTAATACTCGATAATCAGAGTGGTCCATTGTCGAATATAGGCCTCCCCCATCGATCTCCATAGCTCCCTATCCTGGGCAGACCGCATCCAACCGCCTCCCGCAACTCGCCTCACATCGTCCGACCACCGTGCTTGAGGCCTACCAACACTTCTTCTGCCTGTTCTAGGTCGCCACTCCAGGACTTTCTTTGTCCACCTAGAGTCTGTGGTTCTGGCCACATGACCAGCCCAACTCCATTTCTGACTGGAAACTCTGTGAACGACATAGACGACCTTGGTCCTCTCTCTGATCCAAACATTAGTTTTCCTGTCTCTCAGTGAAATACGCAGCATTCTCCTTTCCATGGATCTTTGTGTCACTGATAATTTGTGTAAGATTCTTTTTGTGCATCTTATTCTAAATAGCTTCTTTTTGAGATAATTCGGGTACTTCGGAGATTTCAGGATATGAGATAATTTACCAAAGGTTTATGAAATGTGTTTCTAATTAATATCTAAAAAAATGAAGATGGACCCATTGAGGTAAAAATTGAAAGGAGAGCTGGAACGTAGCTGGCGCAGTATAGAAGCAGAGAAGTCAAGGTAGGGATATATCCAAGTGATCAAATGAGGCCTACGTTAAGAATACACTTTCCTAAGGCTGGATAAGTAGTGATAGAATGAGATTGAATTACATTACGAAAAAGTACAGGTATTAGAGGAGAGCGCCCTCTAATATTTTTATTTCGTTCTACAAAACATTTCAAACATCTGCATGCCTCGGGCGGTCAGTAAATTTTACGAGGAAGTATTTTTTAGACATGTTTAAGACATATTGATGATTGTAATATTTTATACATTGTGACAAAGCACATCTTGATAGTGTTTGAATAATGAATTATTCTAATATAAAACGTTTAGAGTATGACGTACAAAATAAAACACCTAAGAGCAATCAATAATATATTTTAGTAGTAGCAATTACTACACCTGAAGTAAATTTATTGAACAAAATTAGGCGGATGGAACAATTATTATCTCATATAAAAAAACGTTAAATCAAATTGAACTGTATCACAAATTATATTACTAAGTTGGACCCTATATTAAGTATTAGGTAATATCGTTATACCATCTGCCTGTATTATGCAATGCTTACAGTAGATATGATTTATCCTAACCAGATATTAATATTCGCAATCTACCTACCTATATGATAATATGTTACTTGTGTTAAAGAAACTATGTAATAAATAATAATAAATAAATAAAACTTTATTGGCCAGTAAATATATGTAACAACAAAAACAAAACAAGATAATACAGTGTGCCAAAATGCGGACTTATTGCAAAAGCAATATCTTACAGTCAACCCGAATGTAATAAGTCTTATAAATCACTAATGTTTAGTCATTCAGATTATTAGTATGATAGCTATAGAATTTTATATATTGTCCCCGAAGAATCAATTCTTTTGAGAGATCCTATAGGTGCTTCTGTAAGTATTTCACCTCTTTCACGCCACTCGTTCTGAAATCAAAGAAAATCTAGATGAAAGTGTACTGAGTACATGGTTGGCGCAGTTGGTTGAGGTGGCAGTCTCCCGAGCGGGAGGTGCCAGGTTCAAACCCCGGCGCTGGCGATGTATTCCACACTTTGCGATACAGGCTTTTAGCCTAGTGCAAGGTGTGCAAGAAAGTATTTGGGTTTGTGTATGCAATCCCAGATCCTTAAAAAAAAATATAGAAAAGATGTGCAGATATTGTGTATATGTATATGGAGAATTATATCAATAGGTGAAACTAGCATTGTAAATATGGGAATGATAGGTCATCATAGCATACTGTTTGTACCATGTTTACATCATAATGGACATGGATTTAGGGCTAAATAGATAATTGGTATTGTTAACATTTCTACCAAATATTATTTCTCTTGAACAACTATGTAATGTAGTATACCTACAGATGTTATGTACGAGCACTGTTTAATAAATTATTATTATGCCTTGTTCCTCGCAAATGTCCCTACACGAGGAGCAACCACTGTTCTCTTTGATCTAACATGGATGATTAAAAGATGTTACGAAAGCTTTGATGTCAAAAAGGTTAATTAGATGTCAAGGGGACAGCCCTGTGATATATTTGCAATATTATTCTCATAATTACTTGTTATTTTCATGTTTCGACAAATATGTTTCAGGGCTGATTTAAAAAAATAACAGTTACACGTATTTATTATTTAATAATGTTGTAGATACGTGAATCTGGTTATAATATTGTCGATCTGATGAGTATATTGGAGAAATAATGCAAATAAATAATTGTTATTTCTTATTGTCCTTATTTATAAAAAAATGTAAATAAAGTAGTGAGTAAGTAGTAAAACGAAGTTTAAGCGTTTTACTTTTAACATTTAATTCAATAGAAAAATTCTGCAATTATTCACATGGGTACGATTTTAGAAGGTCTTCGAAGCCTAATGTCAATTTGGGCTATTTTTTATCGATCAGTGTTGTACATTTTAATATGAATACATGACTATAAAACAGGGACCATAATCTATACCAAGATTGCGATATGAGAAATTATTGTAACGGCAATTTACGCTTAGAAAAGTTCATTATTTTTTATGGAAACTGGAATACCTAGTCTTAGAGATTCGTAGAATTTATTACATAAAATTAATGATAAAAGACACGAGGAAATTCATATTATTGTTGTCAGAGAGGAAATGTATTAAAATTTCAACAAGTGAGTTTACCTTAGATTCTGTCAACAGTTAGTATGTACGAGTACTTGTACTAAGAAATATACTTCCCATAGCTGTCAACATTGCATAACAAACTGATTTTCATGCGTTAGAAATTTTAGGTACATTAACGAATATGAAATCTGTCGGGTTTGGTACTGAAAAGTGATAATAAATTCATCAAATTATATGATTGTTTGAAACACCTATGTAAACTATACCTTTTAATAGTTCTCCATTTCTCAGAAAGCTCAATGCTACCCTGGATTAATATTTTGTTATCCTTACTAAAGGTCTTGCATATGAAAGGTATTTTTTTAGAACAAATAGTTGGTAACCATACTACATAAATAGGTATATTTGTGTAAAACAAATATCGAGACAAAAATCTTGCTAACCTTACTGAAGATACTTTGTAAGATATAGGGTAGATACTACCTACATTGAACCTCTTCATCTACTCACTGTAACAACACTCTCATATCTTGTATAGATTCCTGAAATAAAATCGTGAAAAATACATCTGAAAATTGTTTTCAAATAAATTAACTCCCTTCGCGAAAGTCGCAAAGCAAAATTATTTTTAGTGACAATATTACATTAAGATCTACAGAATAATAATTAAAAATTATACAAATAATTACAAAAACTTAGGAGATTGGTCATAATTTAACCAATAAAAAATAAGGCAAAATACAACTAGGTGTATTTAATGATCTGTAATCACCAAATATAAAAATACAAAGTCTTTGATCAGTATACTTTATATAACATAGTGTGAAGTAACAAATCTGACCAATGTTTATTGATCGCAAATAAAAATACATAATATTTAAGTATACCTACACGTGTTAAAAATGAAATCACATGTTCAAAGTAACTTACATCAACTTACATAGTTTTAGTATTTAGAGTGTTAACTTATGAATTTCTGTTTGAAAATGAAAAATACAAGAAAACATTATAATATTTTGTCATCATGTTTCACTGGATATTTTATTGTGAACTTTATTTTGATAATATGAAGATAACTCTCAGTCCTCGTATGTAAGATGCTTCTATAAAACTCTTATAAATTGGTTAATCTGAAATACATAAGTAAATTAAATCAATAGTTCAATAAGAGTATATGGTTGGTGCAGTAGGTTGAGGCGACAGTCTCTCGAGCGGGAAGTGCCAGGTTCAAAGCCCGGCGCTGGCGATGTATTCCACACTTTGCGATACAGGTTTTTAGCCTAGTGCAAGGTGTGCAGGAAAATATTTGGGTTTGTGTATGCAAGCCCAGATCCTTTCATATAAAAAAAGTATTGTCATGTCAGCTCATTCATTTTTATTTTATTTTCTTACACTATTGCATCTCTGGTTACCTCTACTAATATTATGATCTTTTAGGTGTGATTTAGGTGCTAAAAACGAACGTTTCTGGGTGATACACTTTTTATATTTGAATTTTGCATGTCCTTGTTGGCCAATATGAAGTAGATGAAGTGTAATGATATAATTTGACTTGTGTCTACGCGATTAGAAATTATCGCGCTTATTCATTGTACAATAATTAAAATTTTTCAAGCGTACCCCAGCGGGCGTTGACAGATTTACGAAGTGTGGAAAAGTTAGCTCACTATCCCGGTCGCGGACATTTCAAATAAATATAACAACTATTTGTAAAGCACTTATAGATACGAATGCCTACATACTACTATTATTAAAGTCGATGATACAACATTTTGTCTGTATTATGTTGTAAAATATTTCTTGTGTATAAATAATCTATAATTATGAATTAATTTTATTGTCAACAACCAACAGCATTTTTAAGATGAGAGCATACGATGACGAAAAAGCTTGCATATTTAGAAATGTAATACAATAATAGGTAGCTACTTCAGTATAAAAATGATTAGGGCACATATATTGCATGTCCAGTTTAGTAAGTTTTGAGCAAATCAATTCTTTAATTTTAGATGGGTTGGGAAACCTAAGGATTTAATTTTTAATGAAAAATGTTGCGCGTCAGTACATGCAATATACTTTTTTTTTCTAGTTCATGTAAAATTATATGAACAAGTGTAGTGAAAAGGATATGGGTGCGTATGTACTGTATTTAAATAAAGTTTTATTTAAAAAATAACTTATTTAATTAAAATAATTTATTAACATAATAAAGACATGATGCAAACGAACAACATAACTCAACTTCGATAGGAATGTATCAGAATCGAATAAGCGACAAAATAATTATCTGAATCAAGCGGTTGATTAGAAAGTGATCACTTAAACCCTCCAGTCCATCTTTCACTATACGCTATGTTAAATGTTGTCTCAGTTTTATGTCTCTCGGTAAAGTTATAATAGTTCTGCTTATGGTGATTATTTTCAGGAAACCGACTATATTATTGCTGACGGTGCAAAATCCGTTAGATGATAAAAGATTTTCCTTTGTTGGGTTAACCGACATCCGGCGTCCAGACGCCCTATTGTCACCGTGACTACCACTTTGTTCTCAAGGCAGGAGTTGCCAAGACGATTTCCCCCAGTTCATTACTTTTATAGGAAATTGTTATCATTTTCGTATTAATATAAAATGTAGTATCCAGCTTTACCCACAATTTATTTATCATACTACATTCTATATTTATTTATTTTATTTTATTTATTTATAACATATTGTCTACGGTTTACATAGATGTTCGACTGTTAATCAAGTGGGCGCGGGCTCAATCGCCGACTTATTCCACTTCACAACACAAGCTTTTAAGCTTTCAGTGAAGTGTACAAAGATGTATTTGGGTTCATTTCGATAAACCCAGATTCATTTAAAAAAATGTTAACGCATTTGCATCAAAAGAGGAAAAAATATGCTTTCAAATCTCACTATGCTGTTTAGTAAATTAATTTAATTTCGTTAATTTTTCATATTACTTTTCTACGGCTTTAACAATAATATTAAACCAATAAAAACTCATTGCACCTTCTTGAAGTTTTTACACATTTTCTCTATTTTTGTTTGATTGAAGTATAAATAAGTAAATATCAGTGGAGAAGAGTAGATACCTGTAAAAAGG
This sequence comes from Ceraclea dissimilis, assembly GCA_963576895.1. NCBI lineage: Eukaryota > Metazoa > Arthropoda > Insecta > Trichoptera > Leptoceridae > Ceraclea > Ceraclea dissimilis. The sequence goes on from OY756368.1 coordinate 13,053,868, forward strand.
AAGCCGGGGCTAACATTTTTATTGAATTATGTCAGATTAGACCTAATATTATTTTATCATCTTAAATCGAAAGGTAACTCGATGGGAATCGCATTATTTGGTATCTTTTCCACTGAATATATAAATGTGTATTTTTTTCATATTCTGTGTAAGAAAATGATGATGAAAATGGTACTATGATTGTCATAAATATTTGCCGATAAAGCGATCTGTTCAGCGGTGACTTGAAGATAATTTACGAGACTGAATATAAACGAGAAAATTTAATATTATTAACAAGAAAGTTCCAGGTACCTTTCTGTAAATGGGAAGCTAATACATAAAAAAATGATACAAAAATACAATCTTTATAGGAAAATTGAAGTCAAATCATTTAATGGTTTGTAGTCCCTAACAAACATAAGTCTATGTAATACTCCTATTTGTATTTGTATGATTTGTTACAGATTCTTATTACTAACGGTCTGCACAGGAAATTGCATCGACAATCATAAATCGATTTCAATAACGATATTAAGTAGGTACAGCACAAAAGTAGATATTGTGTTAGAAAGAAAATATTACTTCATAATCTTTGTCTAAAGACGTGTCCTATCAGTGTACGAATCTTTAACACCAAATATTTTGATTATCACAATTTTTATTTTGTAAGAAACATCGGATTTTTTACATGTCGTACTTGAAATAACAAGTAGTTATCTATTTCCATGTTGTTCGTTCTTCGAGTTTCCTTACTGCGTGTAGAGTGGTTGAGTAACCGAGATTTCGGCAGCGATACTACTGCCATCTTCAGGGTGAAGTAGTTCGGATATAAATAAATAAATAAATAAATAAAAACTTTATTGTACATAAATTTATACACAAAGGGCGGATTTATCGCCTGTTGGCGATTTCTGTCAATCAACCCATACAGCAAAGGATAGACTTATGTCTGATCCTCCGCGTCGACTGGTTTAATGTGACCACTTGATCAGATTCAGGGATTATATTACTATTTTTTTAATAAAAGGCATAAACAGTAAGTTTACGCATCAAAACATCTAGTAATTTTACCGGTGTTGACATTCTTCAAGAATCGTTTTAAACATCAAACTATTTGGAATCTGTTTCGAAAACAGTCATATCTCACAGCAATTAACACGCTACGTGTTAACGCATTTTTTCCCAATAACTTACATACCATCACAATAAAATACGGAGATTATTTTCATAACATATTATGCATATCTATGGCTCTAAAAGAATGGCTCCAGTTAAATATACCTATAGATTCCATAGAAGAATGTGCATAAACATAGATCAACAATATAATGTACCTACAGAATCCAAATTTCTACTATGCAGATACTAGATCCGATAAACCCGGGTTAAGCCCTCGTCCATCTGAGGATAAATACATAGGTTCAACTGAATCAATTAAATGGAAAGTCTTCTGACTTCTTCTTACTGACTGTGAGATTATCAAGTTATAAAGTAGGTACCTTACTTTATAGGGAAATCTAGGGTTATCATCATCAATGTCAGCCTTCACTTGTCCAGTATTGAACATAGAGACCTCATTTTCTGACTTCCACATTTCACTATCCATCGCCAGTCTGCGCCACTGTTGTCCTGCCACCTTCGTGATATCATTAGACCATCTCGCTTTTGGTCTGCCTGGATTCCTGTAGCCGGTTCTCGGTCGCCATTCTGTAAAGATTCGCTTGGTCCATCTATCATCCATCGTCATTATAATGTGACCAGCCCAGTTCCAATTCAACGATGCAGTTCTATGTTCTGCGTCTAGTGTCAATGCAAAGAAACTTTCCAATAAAAATATTGATTACATGTATCTAGTACCTATATATTACGACATTTCATCGTCTGTATCTGAATTCCCATCTATGATAACTAATTTAGATAAATTATAAAACCAAAATTAACCATGAATCTATTAGTACATCTTCTTCGTCAGCCTATTCCCGTCCACTCCTGGACGAAGGCCTCCTCCATTTGCTTCCACGCCGCTCTATCCTGGGCTCTTTGGATCCAGTTGGTACCCACGTATTTTACCAGGTCGTCTCTCCATCGTAGTACATATTGGATAAATAATAAGGGACGTATGTATTTATAATAACTTATGAAATGCTAAATCCTACTCATAAAGGAAATGCACCAATTCTCTACAAGTAATTATTTATTTGTGCTAAAAATATACGATAACTATTTGAAAGTTGTAAAAAAACAAAACGTAGACTCAGTAGCATTGTACAACAGGATCAAAGAACTCATTGACAGTTAGCAGTGTTAGTAATTAATATACCTACCAAGATAATTTAATATTGTTTTATCCATGAAAGTTTTTATCATAAGTACAATACACGTATTTGATATGATAAGGTATGTTAGGATTCTACTGTACCTACAATAGTTTGATTTTATCGCAGATATAAAAAAAACTTAACACACGAAAATAACTGTAATTACGTATTCAAGTAGGTACTTTTAAAAAAATAATGATATATTATTATCGTTCAACTAGCAAGCGATTTCACCACATTACGCTAACGTCTTATATCGCCTTAGAGAATACTTAAAATTACTGTGACTCCTAAATGAAACGCTGTGTTATCATCAATTAAATTCTAGTATTTCCTAGATTTTTTAAAGGAGTTTGATATACCACACACAGTCCTGTAAAGTCACACACCATGTAGTTTTTTGTTGTCTTTACCATAGAGAGAGTTTTTTATGAATTTGTTGAAAATAGTAATGTTCAAATTGGGCTTTCATCAGCAAACAAATTCATCAAAAAAATTCATTTATTTTTATATTTATTTATTTACACAATTCTTATTGAGCAATATACGGAGATATGGTAAGATTACAAATTTACATCATGACATTTGTTCACTAGGGTGAACTGATCACAGTGCTGTGATCTCTGCCAGCTGACCCAAATTACACTCCTACACTCTGAAAATAGGCGCACATATAAAAAAAACAATAAAAAAAAGATAGTGCACACGTCGGGACAGGGAGGGGGAAAAGAATGGGAGGGATGAACATATTAAATTTCTATCTGTTTCTATCTAAAAACTATACATAGTATCAGTACCCCATTTTGATATCAAGATATTTAACGTACGTTACAAAACCAAAGCGCTATATTCTTAGTCAAGTTATGGTATCTAAGTATCTTAAGTGAGTTTGGTGAAATGGTCTATTATATTTAGGTAACATACCCAACAATAATTAGTAATGAAAAACAATTAGATGAATTCCTCTCTGCTAACAAGCGAAGAGAAAAAATACTTGTGTTTGTTTTTGGTGATAAAAAACGTCAATATAATCGGTACATATTACTATTATTAAACCTAATGGTATAAGTTTGTATTTTGTAGGCGGGGAATATGAGAACCATAATAGTGCACTGCACAGTGCCTAATTATTTTATGACTTAGATAAAAAAAATACTAAAAATGTTCAGCACAGGAGCATTGTAAGGGGTAAAGTATGAGTTGGTCGGTAGCCTGGTTGGTAACGCGCTCGACTGTTAATTCAGTGGGCGCGGGTTCAATCGCCGACTTACTCCACTTCACAACACAAGCTTTTAAGCTTTCTGTGAAGTGTACAAAGATGTATTTGGGTTTATTTCAATAAACCCAATTTCATTAAAAAAAAAAGATCTTCTCTGTGGAACTTTAAAATAAAATAATTCTGCACAAAAGAGTACGGTAGCTACGTCGGTGGATCTACTAGGTACATAAAAAAGTTTTTAGTAAACTTCGATCTGTTCAGTCAGGCCTTTGGACTCGTTCCTGTTCTTGTGATGAAAAAGTCCAGGTTTCTTTCCGTCTTTTCGGTTAGCGTCCTTCAAGGATCTCTCGCACAACTACATATGAATTATTGTGTGGACAATTCTTTGGACATTATCTCTTCAGTGCCGTCTTCTTTGTCTGTTCCATCGCACGACATCTTCAAAGATCCTCTGAAAGCAGTTTATTACAACAAAATAAGAAATTGTATGCCGAGGTACCAATATAATAAAACAATTTCCCACCACAATTTCATCACTCATAATGAAATGTCATTAAAACACAGACACGTCTAATTACCGGTTACGTTATTTAATACTAAAAAGATAGCATAAAAATGATACATTAACTACGTACTGCAATGTAATTAGAGATCGTATCATCTTAATGGGTTACACAGTATTTCTAGACAGGTACTAAATTGAATCTATATTGTAGATGGTGGGCATGTATAAGTTTTGTATGAAGCATACTAATTATTTTTCTTCAAACTGAATTTCCTAAATCGAGGAATACTTTCAGAGAAAATTGTGCTTCTTACTTACTACTGTAGTTTATCCATCCTTGAAAAACGTATGGAAACAAAATTGTAATAATTTGTAAGATATAGCTGTATTTTTTTCCGACTTGCTACCTTCAAATTATATTTAAGAAGTGTTATTTTTTTAGGAATGATGTAGCATTTTTGTATCGTTTTTCAAACCTGTAATTACGGCACTTTGATATAGAACTTACTGGAACTTGTGTTTTTTTTCCTCCGACAAAACTCTTTTGTCTTTAAAATATTATTTCTACCACGCACTGCTTTGCAATATTTTCGGGATTATACTTATCCAGCCATCTCCGTCCACTGCTGGACGTAGGCCTCCCCCGTACTCCTCCATATATCTCTATCTTGCGCCCTTTGCATCCAATCACAAGCAACTCGTTTAATGTCGTCTGACCATCGCGTGGGGGGTCTCCCTCTATTTCTTTTATCTTACCGAGGTCTCCATTCCACTACCCTCTTTGTCCATCTTTGGCCCTGAAGTCTCGCAACATCTCGGGACATTTTGCGGCATTATAACTCCCTTGCAAAAAGTACAATATGAGAAAATTACAGACCTTAACAGCTCTTATGGCAAAATTTGACAGATACCAACAATATAGTTTTGTAGATAACATACGGATCGAATAGTACTAAGGGTAAATGATCTGTAACAATTGCAATGACAGGTACAGAATATGTTGTGTTTAATTATTAAACATTATTCAGATACATATCCATCATAGATACAATTCATGCATTATGTTAGTTAAATAGACCTTAATTCATATTTACACAAGAATCATAAAAATGTTCCTAAAATATAAACAATGGCTATTATCTAATTAACAATTTTACATAATTGAGATTTTTCATTGTTTAAAAAGTTTAGCAGATTGTAACTTAAGTATGTAGAATGAAATAATGTAATTAATTTAAAGAAATTTTATTAGAGTAGCAGATAGCTGAAACATTTCTTCAGGCTTTAAAGGATTTAAAAACAACCAAGTCTACAAACGAATTAGACAACCTTTTATAATAAAAATGCAATTTTTTTCGACGATTTTATAAAAAGACTCTGAATTACAGCATTTCACTGTTTTCTTGTTTTAAAATTAATGAAAATTTTCAGCTAATGAGGATTTTTTTTAAATATTAATATAAATAATAACAAATTCTATTCCATTCTATCTCCTCCCGCCGCATCCCTAGCGGGGTAGGCAGAGAGAACAGATCGCCAGACATTCCAATCCTTACACACACTTTGGGCTTCCGTCACATTTATCATGCAATTCGTCATACTCACTCAACGATTCTACTCAGAACATGTCCGTCCATCAGAATCTATAAATAATTTTATTAGACGGACGAAAGAAAAAAACAATGATTTTGTTTGTCGACGAAAATTGCGTTTTTCTTAACCATTATTTTTCATATGTTTCATTTTATTACAATTACCCACATATTAAACTATTGTTTAGAGTCTCGAAGAATTCACAGAATATACACTGTTATTAGTTGGTATCTTTGTCGTTATTATCCGATTACATTGAGTTAAATCCATACATAATGTATGAATTACTATACGAATAAAATAAAAATTGGTGTACACACGTTGTTACAAAAAAAAACAATAACAATTAAGCCGGTATTAATTTTTAACAGTACCTGATACTAGAGACCTGTACTTACAAATCTAGTAATTTGGGTGTATTGTTAATAGTACTTTCTTAAAGTAATGTTATTTATTAGTATAGATGGATAGATAGCAATATAAATCATACCATGGGAAACAATTTGATGGACGATAGCATTTAAAATGTTTGTCGTAGTTTTTTGTTTTCGGATTTACAACAAAAATGATAATATTTTTAGAAATATATGACGATACATGATACTTTGATACTACCAAACGGTATTATAGCAGTAAAATTTTCAGTACTTATGTTACACACATATTACGAATTGGTAGAAGGCATTGTACTTTACCTATTACTACATTTCGTAAACATGTTGGTACAATGATGGATTTCTCACAGTACTAGTACTAGGTATAGCATGGGTACATAGCTACCTAAAAAAATAACTGTTTTCGTAGAAACTAATGTTCAAACATGAACCAAATTAATGTGGTTTTTATCCTCTTGGATGCTACAGCTCTACGGGAGTTGTATGGCGATCATCAGAACTTATATTATCTGAAGTTTTCAGTAAATAATATCAAGAATTCTTGTTAGAATAAGATAAATGTAAAATTGTGTAGATCCATAACAAATGATAAATACCTACGAGCATGTAGTGTGAAGTTGTATCTAAGTAAAATTGAATAATATGGAAAGATAGAGACGGTTCGTAGATATTAGGCACTATTCTTATAAGTATGGTAGAAGGGTGGCCCCGTAAGACGATGTAGCGAGTATGTATTATTATGTATATTCATCTACTGTGTTCTTCAGAATACAGTTATCAACCCTTCATAGCGGGGTGGTATATTAGTACCGTGCTGTGAGATGTGAAGTACACGAATATATTTAGATTGCAATTTTGTGGAATTAAGAGAACATCGATTTCCCCGAACTAAAAGTCACATCAAATTCTCATTTTTTTAGATACGTTTACCTACATTAGCGTATTTATAAAAGTGAGTTTTTATGTAATTATGTTCTAAGAGATAAAGCTGGATGAATGAGTAGATTTTCGTCCATAAGTGGAAACACATTTAATAGGTGAAAACTTCTTGTCATTGCTTCTGGGGAACTTCTTACTTAAGACTCATTGAAAATCCACTGCTACGGAAAGACTATAAGTATTGAAAAATATTCATAATAATTTCATCCTGAACTCTCATATAAGTATGAATAGTATTTCCAAACACAGTATTACGAACGTAAATTCGATGTCTGTATGTGCGTCTTTGTCGCCTTATTACCACCCTCCCACCAGCGTCGTAATTTTGTTTCTACTATGTGAATGTAGTATGTACCAGCACCTCCTACTAAGTAGTATATGTATTACATTATTATAATACAATCTTGCAACTACATGTGTTTGTTTTAAGTTCTCACATCAATGTACGGGGGTTGCGACGCTATGGTGTGTATTAAACAGAGATATTGAACCATACAGTTAATGCCGGCGAAAAATATGCATATATTAATAGATTAAACATTTTTCTTCACTTAGATCTGGCGAAAACGAAGCCCTCATTGATTTGAGATGTACCGAAATTATTTAGGTATGGAACCGGATTTTCCCATCCTGCTTCCTCCCCAAGGGAGTTCACATAACGCTGCATTATGTGAATGAAGATGCCTCTCGTCTCTGTTGAGGAAAAAACTCGAAGCCCTCATTCTTGGAAAGCTGAAGTCCAGCTGCTGTGCTTCCATCGTTTTGGCGATTGTCAATAGAAACGGTGACCTATGGGATTTCGTTGATCACGAAATATGGGATTCTGGATACATCCATCCTGTTTGTGTGCATGTAGTCTCTTCTGCTTGGTCTGATATATATTATGCCAATTACATAAGTGTAGGAATGCGTGTAAAATATCGGAAGATGTCTTACATGAGAACTTTTTAACAGCAGTATTAGATCTCCGATGCTCTACGTATTGCCTACTCGAGTTAAAGAAAGGAATGTAATTGATTCATTGTCATCTAAATGCAAACATGATTTAAAAACATTATCGACTGAAAAGCAACTACGGGTTATTACATATATGAATTGATGATTGGTCGTATTAGTGTATTGTCATATTTACCGGACACCCTTTCAGTCTTCTAATAATTTCACAGTACTCGTACTGATTGTTGGCGACTACGGATGTACGGTCTTTATTCTCGGTACAACAGAACGTAATAGACGTAACAGAGTAGCGACTACTGTTACTTCCTAATATACCCAGTATATTGTACTACATACAAAACACATACCATACCTATTGTATTATTCTCATAAGGACAAAATAATTACTTAGCGACGCATTAGTATGAAGTAGCAGTGATTTTTTGATCTGAAAAGAAACTGTTATTAAGTACTAGTTGTACCACGTATTGTTATGTTGTAAAATCACAGAAAACTGAATGGACTGGAGGATGAATTGCAGAAACTAATCTCTGGCATTTTCTCAACTGTCAAGCCATATTCTAATAGATATACTGATTTGTAAAAACTGTTGACGAATCAAGATAACCTATCATTTATATGGCATATGGCGTTCACAGTTCTCCGTCGCTTTCGCTCTAGTCTAGACCAACCCCCTCTGACATTTGCAAGTATTGTGAAATATCCAGAATAAAATAATAAATTCCTCTATACTTTGAGAAAAGAGCCATACTTTGCCCGTGTTGTTTATGCTCTAGTGAGGACTTTAAAGAGCTAAGCAATCTACTAATGTGACTGCTATTTTAGTACTTTTCCTCTTCTCACATCTAATACGGCATATAATATTATCAAAATGTGTTTGGAAGGCGGTAACTTCTGCGAATAATAACCGTCTTACTTACGACAATAATTGAGGGTTCACCAATTTACTTGAGTAGGCACCTCTTAGCAGTTACTTAGGTAGGTACTTGTCTATTGTCTCGCCACTATAGATTTTAACTTAACTAATTCAAAGATTGTACATACGAGTATATGGGATACTATAGGAATATCTAATTGACCTGTATCGTTGTCCGTATATATACATTATTAATTTGCAATTTTGTAATACACATAAGATTTCTGGCTGACAGAAAAATCTTGATACAATGATCTACAGCTTAGTTTCCACCTCTTTCTTAAAGTATCAGCCAGATGTTGATCTGCTTGGATTTCTTGGGCTAAAAAAAAGTATAATTATCTAAAGTTGTATATTCGATTGTAACATTTTCAATTCTCAACCTTCTTCTTTAGCTTTCACCGCTTCATTTCTGGAGTTTTTCCCTTTTTCACCCATCTGTGTCTGGACAAATTAAGTAGTTGGTAAGTATCGGATAGTTCGGCTACCAAAGAGAGGGAGTGAAGACATTGTCCTGATCGCTGGATGCATAAGATCAAGGTACTTATTAACAGTATAGCTACCTAACATCATGTTCAGTTTGAAGCAAACACTTTTGAGAGTTTCATCACCTTAATTATTTACATATACCTAGCGCTTTTCTTAACGTCAAACTTAAGTAACTTAATTAACATCGACGCATTGTTACCACACGTTATGGGGGGCTCCATACAAGAGTATTAAGCGAAGGTGGGATGAGGTTCATGTATCTACATACAAAATGAGCGTAGGTAGAAGTGAGGGATGTAAATCGAGATATTACACAATCGATTAGAATTTAAATTAACGTTTTCTTCTATTAGTAATAAAGGTGTTAGGTACTTGAAATACCAAAATGTTTTCTTAGGTTTTAAAGTTGTTAAGAAGTGTACGTATATTAAAAAGTGATATAAAGCGAAAGATAAATGATACCTAGGTACAGTAAATCATTGATGCTAATTCAGCACATCACAACATAAGATTTTAGCTTGTTACGGATTGTGTATAGGAAAGTCTTCGGGTTTGTGATCACAGCAAAAAAAAAACAACGTCAAAGAGCATGAAAACTTACTTAATTTTGTAGCAATCTGATATGTAAAGGTAAACCAATAGATTCTACGAATAATTAGATAGAGCAGCAAACTCAATTATCAGATAAAGCTGATTGATTCAACATGCCTTAGAACCTTGCTTATATAGATACAAGTAGTTAATATCGGTAGGTGCCGACTTACTCCACACCACGACACAAGCTTTTCAAGCTTACTGTGAAGTGTACAGGGCTGTATTTGAGTACCAGATTCATTTAAAAAAAATGTACTGAGGATGAAAGAAAACAGTAAATTAATTTTATTTGTATTTTCTATCTTTCAAATAATTAAACTATTACGTATCCATCGAAACACAATTTCCATCACTAGTTTATGTAAGTATGAAGTTCTTGAATGAGGAAGGTGTAAGGGGGTTTCTTAGGAGTTAAGGAACTCTAAGGGGTTTCTATAGAGGAGTAAGTAAGTGGAGTAGAAGTGTTATGATATCCTTTAGTAGAATGTGTCTCCAATTAGCTACACACGGCGGAACCTTTCGTACAACTTACATACAATGGGTGTAGGAGAAATACCTACTACAAGATTGTACTTTGTAATGAAAACTGACAAAATGGCGGCATCGTACATTTACAACGGAACTACTAATCTAACGGCACATTCAAATTTCATCAACTAATATTTAATTTATAATGTTTTCAGTTTTGGAATTAATGATTGTTTGTTTTTTTATTTTTAGACTCATTTTTTGTAAGGGACTATAGTAAGGAAAGTTAATTGCTATGAAATAAAAACAACATTACATGATTTTATTTCTGCGGTCTGTGAAAAACTCAGTGAATAAAATACATTATGGTAAGTATATTTTTGTGTAGGCACCTATTTTCAACACAGGTTGTATTATGTTTTTTTAGACATTTCAGGTACATTTTTGTACGCACATTATGTTTTTTATTATTTTGTCAAGTGGTTGGTTGGCAGATATTGCCCATGGCAATAAACCCGCCATTTGTTTAATGCATGTCATTACTTCAATAAAGTTTTTATTTATTTATTTATGTTCAGTCAAAATGTCAAAAAAATAACATAATTGAAAAAATTATAATACATTTTTCATTTGCAAAAAAATCAAAGAACTTACCCAACAACAGAATGTTTACATGATATATTATGAATATTGTGATTCAGAATGCCTTGTTCTTTTAAAAATCAATTCAGTGTAGTTATTGAGTGAGAAATTTACCAACGGCACAAAGAATCTCTTTATAATAATATATGCCGTTCAATATTCCAAAAATACGTTGTACTTATATTTTAGCAGCTATACTTACCCACTCTCAATGCGTCTAGCAGAAAACACAACCATTTTCCTATTAATTTTATTTGTCAGGTGCAGTTGTGTACATATTATTAGGTCCGATTATATAACTTTTTGAACTAAAATAGCAGTTCAGTAGCCAAGGGAAATTTGATGGCATATCTAAGAAAAAAAGTATGTCATTCAAGCATTATCTATGTTTTATGTTATCACATAGCCTTCTCTGGTTACCTTATTTTTGGTACCTATATATGAGGCGATGGTATCGTAAGTATTAGTAGTAGTGGTATCTTTTTCTTCTACTTAGCAATTATTAATCCCACATGGTGGTGGGGTCTGCTGTTCTTGTGTTTCGCCGCCACTTTGCTCTTTCTTGCGCATCCTCCGGTAGAACATCACTCTCTCTCGAGTTGTGCCTCACCACTTCCCTCCACCTACGCTTGGGTCTTCCTCTGGATCCCCTACCGTGGTATAAAACACTTTCATAAAATAGCGTCGTTTAGTGGCAGAATATGCAAGAATACATAGAAAAATACAGAAATAATACAAATAACACAATGTGAGAATAAAACACATACGGTAAATGAAATGAAAATAAATTGAATTACTTCTATAATCAAAGCCTATGGTTATAGGTATATACCGGAGCATTCAAGAATGTTTCGTTCGGTATTAAATGATACCTATATCGATATTTGATCGAAGGTCAAGAAAAACAAGTCGGTGTAATATTATGTTTAAAAAAAGGATTGCTAAAATTGTGTGAATTCTAGATTGCATTTATCGCCCGTCCGGTTTGCCGCCGGCGACACAAGTTTTATTCAATAACAATGGGAAAATGTTTGATGTTGTTGGGTTGTTGCAATGTTGCGGCCCTCAATAAAATGTCCATTGTTGTCGTTACGTTTTTACGGCAAGGGAAGGTTATGTGTGTGTAGTGTGTATACTGTATATTATTACACTAGGGTAGACAATCTCTAAGATCGCTACCACACTTCTTGGCGCCAGCGATGACAGGCCAACGCGATTTTATGCGCTTTAAAAGTACTGAATAAATCCTTATAGAAAAATAAAACAATCAAATAACATCAACCTGTTCGTCACCGGTGCTCGTATAACGATTAGTTTTAAGAAATTGGGAGCATTTTAGTCATACGTATATGAACTAAGTATTGATGAAGGTGCGGGAATAGAAATATCATTGAAGTATGTAGGTACATACCTACATACATTTAGTAAGTGTCTAAAAAGAAATCTGCATTAATTTACTTTTTTCTAATAGAAACTACGTGTGCCTAGTTGAACATTATCTACTTTGGTATTTTTTTTATCTTTACTCAGTTTTCAATTCAATTCGAGTCAATCTTTTTTTTTCTGGTGTTTGTTCTCAATGCCTCAACCGTTTCATTTTTGCAGAAGTTCCTTCCTCAGAAACGCTTAGAGTTTTAATACGCGATCTCAAATGCATTAAAATCTCAACGATTATGTGGCACCTGCTAAAAACAAAGAAACAAATTTCAGAAAACTCGAGTGATTTCTACTGCACGTCTCGACCCCTTTAATTCGGTGGCACTGTTTTGTATATTTTCGAACATTTATTACTCCTAATCAGGTATTCAGCGCCTTATGTGTTTTAAGTTTTTGTTTTTGATTTGGGATAAAAATAAGGACCTACCTACATATATATTTCATGTTGTAAAAAGGAGCAATAAAATCTTGGTTTTCGATTTTAATTGAATGACATGTTTTATTCTAAGATGGTCATTTTTTATACATTTATTTTTACACGAGGAACATGTACGGTCCTATCTCATATCATTTTTTACCGGATTCAACCCGGTAAATTTTATTATGTTCAGGTAAGTTGCTGAGGAAATGTATTCTAAAAATGTTGGACTCTAAAACGCCCTTACAGGATTTGTGTTTTTTTACGCACATTTTTTTTATTATTTGGCGTCGTCAAATAATGTTACAGCGTTAAAGTCTGACATCCAGCGTCGCTAGCTACTGGAGGAATTCAGAGGACAGGCTGGCAGCACTGCAAAAAATAATCTCTGTGTCAAAACTTAACATGGAAACTTAGTATTAAAAATTACGGAACGACATTAAGGAATAGGACGGATCCTAGAACTGTGTTCTAGATTCTAGAACTGGTATCGGGTTTCAAAAAGATCGGTTCTCCAACCTCTATACACATTCACAATATGACAGCGTTAAATTTACATGAAAAATTACACAGATTGTATCTTTTTAATTGTAAAAAAAAAGTACTCTGTATTATGTAAACATTGTCTGGTGTTCCCTGATAATCCTTCTACGTTATTCTCCAATACAAACATCGCAGTATTATTATGAGTATCTAATACATCAATGTCCCGTCATTATGTTGACATACACCAGATCGATTCAGCAAAGAACACCCTCAGACCTTCCATAATATTGGAGGTGCGTTTCATCAAGGATAACAAGGATAAAATGTAATTTTCATCATTCGAGCATAAACCGACATCAGATGCTTCCGTGAAGAATATACATATAAAGCTATTTTCATCATAGGAATATTTAAGGACTAAAGCTAAAGAAAATGAGCGCTTTTCTCGGTCACCTTCTTATCCCTCCGTTTTGTCGTGTTTCCACGGGGTTGGCTCTCCTAGTATTCATCCTGCGTATCCTCTGAACGAAGCCTTTCCTCATTTAGATTCCTTTTTATTACATACATCCATCTAGTCGATGGTTCGCTTGGTCTTCTCGGCCCTTCTTCTACATAATTTTCTCGGTCAACTATCAAACAATTTTACGTTGTAAATGAAAAAATAACAGTACCTACCCTAGGTGTCTGTTTAAAAACAAATTTGGATGTACATTCCCATAATTTGGATATACATATGGGGCTTACACTATCTATAGAGATCAGTATCGTTATTTCGTTAACGAATTTCACCTTCAAGATTCGAGCCGAAAAACCATAGAAATACTTATTTTGAGCTGGATTTGCCAACGACGTACAATATACCAAGAAAAAACGATGCATCCACTTATCTAATTAGGTATTACAGACTAAGGTTAATAGTTTACATCGGTATTCATAAAAGTCATAAAATATCGCACACGTAAGCTCGCGAAAATGCGAATCACTTTCAATGTTTGTTTTTTCTTTCGAAGTATTCTATGAAAGATTCTAAACACTTGAGTTACCGTTTCGTCACTTTCTTTGAGATAAAATAAAATATTGCTCCATAACGTAAATAAAGTTAATACTTATTATATCGTATAATAACACTTCATACTTGTTATCTATTCTAGAGCTACCGCTTTTAAAATTAATAGATTTCAACACTAAGATAATCAAATATTTAGATAAGGTTTTTTGTCACCTTCTTCATTCGGTTCGGTTATTATAAATGTATAGAATCCATAACATTTTAACGTGGGTAATTATAATTCCTATCCTTAGATCTAATATCGTCCTACCGTATTAATGCCTTATCTCTTTGATTCTGTCGCACCGAAGTTTTTATTTCAATGTAGATCAAAAATTCTTTATCTTTTCTTAGATCAATATGTTTTTTTTTATTGTTCTAAGTCGTTGATGATTTGGGGCAGGATTTTCAATTCGAATTTTACACAAATAAATCTGTTTAACAAATTTCGGTGAACAATCTAACAACTTCAAAATTTTTCGTTTGAATGTGTAGCCTAGATGGGTTCAAAATGTTATTAAAATCAATCATCATTTATAATAGGCTATAGGTATACTGTAGAAATTGTTAATTTTAAGTAATGGATTATATCTATTGATAACTTTACAAATAAAGAAATTGAATAAAATATTTTTTTGTAAAATAACATAGCCTACATTTTTCCAAATCCAGATTCTGTGTCATTCCTACGAGTGACGTGTAGGTAAAAGCGGGACACATCTGATGTGCTGTGTCTCGATATGTGTGACCTTATCGCCTTCATCGATATGCCGCCCATATTGTAAAAAAAACTGACAAACATAATTAAAAATATCACGTCATTTAAAAAAAGTGGTATTGATATAGACGACAGTCTGAGTGTTCTGATTCCAACGGATACACTCCATTAAGCCTAACAAACCGTCATAAGCAATGTCAATCTATGGCGGACCACGAACCAGAGGCAGGTCGCTGAAGACATCCGGGAGAGAAAGTGAAACATCCCGAAGCAAGCATTGGACTGGAAGCCTTCAGAAAGGCGCCGACGCGACGGGGTCACCCAATACTACTTGGCGACACTCCATGCTTGCAGAGTTGAGGAGAGCCGATCTACAATGGTTGAATGTCAAGACCATGGCCCAGGACAGAGACCAAGGGAAAGAAGTTGCAGCCGCTCTATGCCTCCCCAGGAGTTAGAGGAGCAAAAGGTAACAAACCTCAGTATAAAAGTGTAACCCCCGTTTTCACCAACTTTTACCTAAGAAGGAGACCGCTAAGAAATTTCCATACAAAAACAGAGATAATATTCTATTTTTTGACACGCAGGCCTACCAACCACACCCTAATTCCATACAAAATGCAACACGCAACTCACCTACGTTAGGTGCCCAAATATCTCTGCCCAGGCTAGGTGAGTTGAGTGTTGCATTTTGTATGGAATTAGGGTGTGGTTGGTAGGCCTGCGTGTCAAAAAATAGAATATTATCTCTGTTTTCGTATGGAAATTTCTTAGGGGTCTCCTTCTTAGGTAAAAGTTGGTGAAAACGGGGGTTAATCATCTAATTAATAAAAATCCTATTGAAAGAATTGTCCCTGTCATTTTGATTATAAAATGAGGTATATTGATATCCATTATCGAGTGTTTGGTGATTGGTGATGGAATCCTTACAAGAATGCCGATGACTATAATAAGTAGGTTTGTACCTAAGTGGTAGTACCTACTGCGATAACAACACAATATCGGAAATATTTGTTTAATCTACCATTATTTGATTCGGTCTTTTTACAAAACGTACATTAAATAAATTTAATTTAATTATTTTCGGGACTTCTGTTTGATTACAAAAAGTATTTTAATGAATTTAACAGTAATAATTTCAACATGTTTATGGATCCAATGTTTTACTTCCCATTAAATTTGGGTTATTTTTTTATATTTTTTAATTGAAAATTAAAAGGGCGACTCCTTTTGATGTTTCTTCCGTTTAAGGTAATAGACGAGGTTAAACACAGAAAGAATTTGTTTTTAATGTGGGTCTCTTATGTTTATCTATTTTTTTTTACTTTGTCCACTCATTGGATGGAATTTACAATACAATTTACAGGCTACTGTGTATTTCCGTTTCGTAAGAAAACATCGCGACGCCCTCCCAATCATCATACATAGGTTTTTAGATTGACCATACAATTTTAAGACACAAAGTAGTACTATCTTAGTTACGTAGAATATTTATAATAATTTTGAACTTTTATAAAAATCTGTATGATTTTCATTGCACACATTGTTACTTTTCTTGAATATTTGACTTTGAGGCTACATGTTCAATTGTCATTCGCATAAAATAGACGATGAAAAAAGTAATATCTGATATATGCCTGATATTGAGGAATCTATCTCAAGAGGTGGCGGAAACTTTAGCAGACTTGTGGTTGAATGGCTTATGACAACGGGCAGAATAACATCAACCTCGATACTATTGCATGTGCTCACCTAGATATGTCTAATCCAAAATATTTGGATACTAAATTGCTCTCCCTTTAGTCACATGATCCACATGTAATATTTAACTGATGCCGACTTCATAAAACTTAGAATCACGAAAGTTTATAATATCTTGTTTATGTTAATAATATACCTCTGTGTTACTGCCTCGGAACAGACCTAGTCTAGTGAGGCAGTACAATTTTCAGTGATAAGTACGACCCCTGCTTTCCTGTGTACATAAACCTTGATTTTGTTTTTTCCTTATTTTTTTTTTCCATATTTATTTATATTTTTATTCCTACTTTTAATTTTATTTGTATTCCATCTCTATTTATATATGTGTGTGTATGTATGTGTGTGTATGTATGTGTGTGTGTGTGTGTGTGTGTATATGTATGTGTGTATGTATGTATGTGTATATGTATGTATGTGTGTGTATGTGTATATATGCATATAAATTTATTTTATTTATCTATTTTTACCTTTATTTTACTCTATGTTTGTATTATACCTATGTACTTATCAAGAAAATAAATATTCATTCATTCATTCATTCATTCATTCATTCATTCATTCATTCATTCATTCATTCATTCATTCATTCATTCATTCATTCATTCATTCATATAAAATTCTACTCTTTTTGAGAAAACTGTTTTCCTTTGGTAATTTAAATTTTTTTTTTTAAATGATCTGGACATACATTACATTAAATTTAATTTTGAATGCTTATTGCGTAAGCACGGTTAGTTATATGGTATCTACACATGTGCATCGTGCACCCGAAATACTTTGTTAATACCTATTGTATACCTGAATATTTGTCGCTTGATAGATGGACTCTCGTAGACGATAGACTTGTCTATAATCGTAGAACGATCGTTGTGAAAATTCATGTAGTATTGGCGAATATTTATGGAAATTGTAATGCAGAACTTATTGTAATGATCTAAGGTTTCCGTACCTGTATAATAATTTGGATTAATGTAGGTATAATAGGTATTAACATAAATGATACACAGGTAAGTATATGTAGATATTAATACAAGAACAACGCCTTCATTGCTACACCCAAGTTCGTGTAGTTACTTTGCCTCATGGATTTATGTTGTGGTCATGTTTCGTTTCATTTTGTATTGATAAATAATGCTGTAGGGTTGATCCTATACCTCTTACAGTCTATTACGATTTTTACGTTCCTCGTACGAACAGAGAACTTCACTATCCAAAGTGTTTTTATCCAATCCAAAGACAATAATACATATAGTTGAAAAAACCGCTGAAAACAGAGAAATGTAAAGGTATATATACAGAGGCTTTTACTGCCGACGAATCCGCTGCTGAGGTAGTCGGGAGCCTGGTTGGTAACGGATCGCGCTCGACTGTAAATCCAGCGGCCGCGGGTTCAATCCCCGAAGCCGACTTACCTCACTTCACAACAAAAGCTTTTCAAGCTTACTGTGAAGTGTACAAAGATGTACTTGTGTGGGTTTATTTCCATATTCCCGGATTCATTTAAAAACAAAAACATACAAAACAATCCCCAGTAATGAAAGTTTAGGAAAATTGCTTAGACACGTTATATCTATTGAATCATTTGATAAATCATTGTAAAAATCAATATTTGAAATCGATTGGTACTAAGAGGAAAAACTTTTTTTAGTTATAAAAGACTTGGGGAAGCTTATACAGATTTTTTACACCTAACCCATATAAACACAAAACAAAATTAAAGCAAAGAAACGTTGATCAACTACACACGGTTCACCCGAAAAACCAAGCAACAATGTCAATCGCACACCGTGAAAACCTTCAACATTTACCAAATAAGAAGTACATAGCCACCTCTTCCATATATTTAATTGTATTACCCGCTAGTTGCATCCCTGCTAATGTTATTATTGTTTTAACAAAGACTCAACACTCGCCAGCGGGAGGTGTTTATAAAAAGGATCAAAAAGTGTTCGGTTCATTCCCAGGGCATCCGTCACCGGCAGTTAATTGATAACGGATGATCTTATCTGTGAACCACCCAAGCTTCTTAATTCAATACCATTATCATCAAACACCACCTATTCATTCATACATTATAGCAACCTACATAGTCTTATTATTTATATCTCCTATTAGCTCAGTCCTTTTGCAGCACGAAGTCGGCAAAATTAATAACAGATGGGACTCTATGCAGTATGATACCTTAGGGTGGGATGTTTCAGAATATCAGGCGTCCCCCCCGCCACACCTGACGCGTCACCCCCCTGGCCCCCCGAATAGGTCCCCCTACGTGGTTTTCATCTATTTATCAAAAAATTGTAACAGATAGAAGGAAAATGTTAAGGACAAAAATAGTCCTTAATAAATTCTCTACAAAATAGGTAAAGCACATTTTTTGATAGGACTAGTAATTTACCCGCAATAGCCGGTGAAAATATCGTAATTTTTTAATAAGAACCAAAAATTTTTTATTTTACTCAAATTGCTGAAAATTCATAAGAGCTACAAGAAAATGGTCAAAGAATGAATTAATTGCTATAGTTTTAGCTATAAAATGAGCTATTATTTATTTTTGCACGGCTCATAGTTTTTGAGTTATAACATAAAATTCCAATGACAGAAGTCTTAAAAATGGAACTTTTCATACAATTTGTATTGAAATGCTGTGATATTCAAATTTAGGTTACGCCTGTTTTTCACAAGTATGTGAAAGATAAAAAATGTATTGGAGTATGACTGGATTTTGTAAGTATTTTAAGGTATAATTCTTTAGAAGTTCAATACACTTTTGCCAGCCATATTTCAAAGCCGTATCCCAGTTTTGCAGAAGGATTCGTCAAGATCATTAAAGAAGAAAATTTAGTGTATGTCTGTGTAAGATACGAGGTTCGGCTGAACACTTCGTAGCCCTGAGAAAAAAATGTACAGACCAGTTTAAGTTCATTATTGATATAGATAATTTAAACTTCATTAGGGCTATTTACAAAATTTGAGATCGATAGGACGACGCTGGCACTCTTGGCACCATTTTTATTTCAACGTGTTTGACATTTTTGTGAAAATGTGAAATTGTCAGCTGCGATCCGTGATAAAATATTATTTTATCTAAGGTCATAGACCGACACGAACCATAAAAGAAATATCGGGTTCATTAATGGAGTCTGTTCCATCATATGCCATGATTAGAAAGTAAGTGCCAGATTTTGAATGGGCACAGCAAGGTGTCAAACACAACCCTTGAAGCGGAAAGCAATAAAATGCAGTAGTTCTGGAGAACGTCGATAAAGACATGGATTAATTTTTCAAAGATCGCGGAATTATTAGTTAGGTGATAGCAGAGATTCCAGTGATCTGATTTTAATCAGTAGTGTTCATCTTAACTTCAGAACAGGACTTGTACAAACCCTCGAATCGCCGGGTGCCAATGCTTTTGACCCATATCCTAACCTTGAGGAATCCTTCTGGAAAACTGGGATAATGGCTTTGAAACATGACTGGCAAAAGTGCATTCAACTTCGAAAGGATTATATCTTGAAATACTAAAAAGACCCAATCATACTCCAATACATTTTTTATCTTTCACATGCTTGTGAAAAACAGGCTTAACCTAAATTTTAATATCACAGCATTTCAATACAAATTGTATGAAAAGTTCCATTTTTAAGACTTCTGTCATTGGAATTTTATGTTATAACTCAAAAACTATGAGCCGTGCAAAAATAAATAATAGCTCATTTTATAGCTAAAACTATAGCAATTAATTCATTCTTTGACCATTTTCTTGTAGCTCTTATGAATTTTCAGCAATTTGAGTAAAATAAAAAAAATTTGGTTCTTATTAAAAAATTACGATACTTTCACCGGCTATTGCGGGTAAATTACTAGTCCTATCAAAAAATGTGCTTTACCTATTTTGTAGAGAATTTATTAAGGACTATTTTTGTCCTTAACATTTTCCTTCTATCTGTTACAGTTTTTTGATAAATAGAGGAAAACCACGTAGGGGGACCTATTCGGGGGGCCAGGGGGGTGACGCGTCAGGTGTGGCGGGGGGGACGCCTGATATTCTGAAACACCTCACCCTAAGGTATCATACTGCATAGAGTCCCATCTGTTATTAATTTTGCCAACTTCCCCATACATTGATTTCCTAAAGTGACTGAACTATATTATACAACTCCTATCGCGTGGGTTTCTCTAAGCGATGAATGAATGAAACAATATACTCGGGTCAAACCAATCGACAACTACATAGTATAGGCATATCAGTAAGAAAACTTTGAGATACCTCTTATAAAGAAATGTTTTGAAATAAAGTTAATTTGTTCTCAAATTTTGTGCTTAAAAACAATTCGTACAAATATTTAAATCTATGTTTTATTAGAATTAATAATTGGTCATAATATCGGGAAACCTGGCCCGCTCGTTGAAAGAAATGAAGATAGCAAGATGAAAAGTAAAAAGCAAAAAGCTTTATTTGAGATCGCTCCAGAGACTGCGCTGGTGATTGGCGGATGCGCTTCGAAATATTCGTGGGTGAACCAGAGTGAGAAAAATGGATCAAGTAGATAGTCATCAATACGTCGTAGATATTGGACGCGTAATTCTTGAAAAATTATATAGATAATAGATATTATCTATTTTAAATGTACTTCTCAAATGTGAAAATTACAGTACTAATAAATATTGTTGCAAGAAAGGTAAAACATTAATTTTTCAGTTAGCAATTTGAATTGAACGCCGTACTAATAAGCTGGAATAAGTTGTTTTTTTTACATTCATTGAGTATATTCGTTTCACACTGATTGTTTTAATAAATAATATACCTATTGAATGAATACGCGACTTCACAAGATTACAATAATACCATATTGTACAACCGGTGCAGAGTGTAAATCCAATTAAAATAAATTTATATTATGTGTCTGCGTATCGAAGATACCCGCAGCAACGAATATATTCACTGAGATTCAGTAAGTAATAGTGGTAGTTGCAATTGTTGAAACTTTGTGTTAACTTGTAAGCATATTTTATTGTATAGTAGATGCAGGTTTTCACGATGATCCATATGTAGATTTGTTTTTCGGGTTGATCGTCTGGATCCATCTAGATAGATCATCTGATCACATCACACGATCAACCCGAAAAACAAAGCCACATATTTTATTATGAGTCTGGAGTTTTAGCGAAATTGTAACATTGGCACTTATAAAAAATAGGGTCCTGTCAGACAGAATATATCGATAAAGATGGAGAAAGAAAAGGCGTACCTACTAAAGAGACCACGTGGAAAAGATGGATGATGGAAAGATATCCCACATTGTAGTCCATAACATACGAGTTCACATAACATGTGAGACAGCGTCTCTCAGGTAGACCGCCAAAGAGATGGAAGGACGATTGGTGTTCCACATCTCAAGCAGAAGGCATCCGTTAACATTACGAGTATAATAGAGCATTTTTTCACTAGTGGGAGCTTATTTTTACGAGTATTTGCGAGATTTTGCGTAGGTACCTATTGTTGTCTAACTTTACTCAGGATGTAAAACTGTTTTTTAGCTGTAAAGAGTAAGTATAGTTCTAGTAGATGTCATATCAGTAAGTGCTTAACATGAGCTCTGTAAGATATTATGTTTATTCAATAGGTTTATGTATATATTGTGTAATACACCTGCTATATCTAGGTATCTATATTATTGCTTTAAATAAAATTATTGTAGCTGGTATGGTGTTTGTTGTCCGTAGATACGAGTATTATTCCTATCAATGCAGGTTTATTTTGCTAGTCCACTAAATTGAATTACAATACAAAATACATTCATTCATTGGCTCTGTGTTGTTTGGTTTACACGGTGAATCTAATGATAAGAGTATGCGTTCGTGTTGCCTGTAAATTGGGGAGAATTGTTACGTGAATATTGTTGGGAAATATTTTATGGATATTCGATATACTCGTGTACGCATAGCTTTTATACAAGCACTAATTATTCACAATCCAAAACTTACTTGTGATTTAAATAGCATGACAGTTGTCAGAATTTACTGTTTCCGCTTTTAAACTTAACTATTAAACTATTTTTTATACAACTGTCCCATCTTCTTCTTCTGCAGCCACTCAGGTCCATAATTGTTAGACATAGGCTACCCCTTTGGTCCTCAACAGCTCCCTGTCTTGGGCACACTCCATCCATCCACCCATATCTATAACGAAACTACAACAAAAGTTAAATGAAAACTCTAAAGATTCGGCAGACGACCTTATTAGATTAAATTTGACTGACTTTGACATTACATTGTCATAATTATCGAGTATATTATGTAAGGAACATTTTATTAGTAGATAGTTGTAATGTATGTAATTATAATATGCTGGACTGTATTTTCACTAAGTGGTATGTAATTATTGAAACAAGTTATGGATGTATTTAATGCTAATTTATTTGTTTAATTATTATGTAGGAAAATAAAGTAAAAGAAATATTAAACAATAATATTATTATACACTTCGAATCCTAATATCAAAGTGTGTAATCGTTAACTCATATAAAATAATACCCGTAATAAAATTATTAGAACAATAGGAGTGCATTGAACGTTAATTTGATGGAAGAATTAACAGTAATTTAACATGGCTGTCGACATACAAACATACTCGTAATGTTGAATTATTTATTAAAATATCGTTAAAATTTTAAACTTTTATTCAATTTAATCTGTTATTACTTCCTATATCCGTTGTTTTGAGTCGTATTTCATCACACGGTCACATTGTAACAACAAGTTCAAAAACATCATTTCTTTGATTCATACATATTCGTACTTATGTTTACGGTATGTATCTTTTATCTTTTTCCGACGCCATCTGAAATTGTTTGAAAGAAGTGACTGCTATCACTATAGTTGTGATTTCTACCACTAAACCCTTACTTAGATTTTTTATTGCACTCTGTATCAGTAACCAAATATTCTACATAATATATTTGTTAGGTATATTATGTACGTAATTGATTGTAAAGGACAATTAAATAGACCCGTCACAATTTAGTAGGTATAACCAAAATTTTATAAAAATCTACGTCTTCATAAATTGTTAAAAAAATATGTCACTTAATGAGCCTTCGTTCATTTAGAATTGACGACAGTTTATCGTCTTCTTCTCTAATCCTGCGGATTGGTTTGCAGCAAATTCCTACATCTTGTTCTCCACTCTTCTCTGTCTCCCGCAGCTCTCTTCAGCTCGACAAATGTGAAGCAGTTCATGTCCTCGTACACCTGGTACCGTGGTCCAGGTACTGCCGCCGGGGGCGCCCCTGTAATTTGTCCCTTCAACCATTCCCTCTATCGAGTCATGTAGGAGACCCTCGTGGCGCATGCAGTTCTTTAAAGGAACCGTAAGAGTACAATAGTTTTGTTACAATCTAATATTATAAGAGTATCCGCTTAAACAAAATGAATTACTTGATAAGTATCACTACATCGTGATAGAGGTAGCTACTAACCAAATGACATTTACTAATAACGTCCTCTGAAGTGGTGAGCAATTTATCTATTTTTTTATTATTAATTAAATGAGCCTTCATTCGTGTTTCGGATATTCTATGGCAGCATCACGATATAGGTGGTACGAATGCAGGGCTGGTAAAAGAATTTAATTAAATCGTGTTTCATATTATCGTTCAATAGGATAGCATCAGGTTGAAATTTGATTGTCAAAATGGAAAATAATAAAGTGCGAATTAGCCGTTAGATACGTAGGCTTAAGGTTGTACGACAAAAAGAGAGGAGTAGGTCGGCCACAGAAAAAATGGGCCGACGATATTATCCCAGTCGCGGGCAGTGGCGGAGCTACCATATATGCCCAAAAGCCGGGCTTACCCAGTGGAAATAAGAAATAAATCTCCGAAATATTATATAAAGCGTTTTCCGATGGTTCTCATTCATTTAAATATCGCGCGGTTCAATGCCGAAGATGTATCAATTATCGTTAGATGGCGTTAGTTCTCGCATCCTAATTCCGTGAACCCGCTAAAAACACGTAAACTACAGTCACACAATCATACAGCCATCTTACTCTATCCCACTATTATCATTTGGGCTTGTCTCCCTTACCTTTTCACTCTCATAATTACGATATTAGTAACATACATACCATTAATATGAGTATGTATAGTCAACTGTCAAAATTTTGTATGAATTCATAAGCCGGGCTTATAAGTATCTAGATGCAAATTGCAGACGAACCAACATAAAAATATTTTCACATATTAATCATCCTATTCTAATATGCTTTTTCTTTGCATTTGAATGTCAAAACAAACTTTATGCGGTAAATGTTCAAACAGTTCTTAGATTTTCGATTGTTTAACTATTTGAGGTTAAAAATATTATATTAGATGTTGTTTTAATAAAATGGGTGAGTGTTTTATTGTCAGGTGCGAAGAAATAAAGTGTACTGGTGTTTTGGCGATTAGAGGTAAGAGGAAAATACTAACTTTTACTAAAAATAATGATATTGGGGTTGACTGGGAGAGATCGCAGTTCTGCCATAAGTTCGCCCCAGTGAACAATTCTTTATAATCGTAATGTTAATTTATTGTTTTCTTAAAGAATAACTAAATATATATAATTACTTCGCCAAAACCAATATCAAACTTATCAATAACTCTTTAAGTTACTAATAGTTCGGTCATTTCGAATAGTTCAGTCATTATGCAGTTCTAAGTTAGCAATATTTCAAATCTTTTGAAATGATAGCAGAATGATACCTTGGGTAGGGTGTTTCAGAATATCGAGTGTCCGAACCCCCATCTGACGCGTCCCCCCATCCGCCCCCACCCCCCCTCTGTGCGGTTTTCCTCAATTTTTAGAAAAACGGTAAGAGATAGAAGAAAACTGTCAATGACAAAAATAATCGTTTACAAATTCTCTACAAAAAAGGTTAGCTACATTTTTTCATAAGACTAGCCGTTTACCCGCAGTTACCGGAGGAAATTCCGAAAATTTTTAGTCATGCAATTTTTTTTCATTACACATGTAATTTTTAAATTTTCTTTTTTTATATACGTGGGCTTACCTGACGTGGAAACCCTAGCCACGCCACTGGTCGCGGGTAGAAGATGGATTAGCAAAGCTCAAGACAGAAAAAAATGGAAGCAAATGGAAGAGGCCCATATCCAGCAGTGGAGAGATGGCTGAAGGAAGAAGAAGAAGGTTGTATATCAACAGATTTTTTATTGGTATAGTTAGCAGTTTTAACTTCAAAAACACCAGCAGGCAAGTACACTACTTTTAGCGCTTCTTTGTCTAAGTACAATCCTAACACAAACAGCTCGTTTATATATAAAGGAAATGAGAGAATGATATTTAAATATGACAAACTTCTGAAATCGTAAAGCGATCGTGAAAGTTATTATGGTCAAGACATATCCAGAAAAAAGCTGTAGGCCTCGTGAAAAAGATGACATAGGGTTTGGTGGCGAGGTTAATTATGAAGGAAATGTAATATTACAATAATTATTTAATAAATTGTAAAAAATAAACGGCAACCCTATTAGTGTCCAAACAGGAGATCTAGGAGCGCTCATGTTTTCACAATTTGATGAATCTAAGATTAAACTAATCAGATATAAGCTTATTGTCACCTCCAACACAATTTAAATCCCACAATACATTCGTCTTATGTAGACACAACATCAGATCCTACCTACACAACACTCATTCTAACTTACCTAATTCATAATATTAAGAGTATACATACTGACATTTCAAAAATTTCTAAAAACGGGAGACCTTATATCTCGACAACCGTTACTAAATATGCTTTGGAACAAAATAGGGTAGATGCATTGAACATTTATCTAGTAAAAGATTTTTTATATCTAGTAAAGATTACTCAAAATAAATTTTGAAAAACACCTCCGACCTTTTTTCCGAAAGACGGAAACTCGTTTCCCGAAAGTCGCGGAGTAAAAATTTTAACAGTAAAAGTTTTTTTATAGACGCAAAATTAGCCCAAAAAAAATGGAAAAAACGCTATTTTTACCATTTTATCATGCGATTGTCACGCGATTTTGAACCTTGATGCCATGGGAAAAGACTGTGACGTCATTCCTGGTGCCAAGCCCTTAAAGCTCTAAGTTTCTAGTAAGTATAGCCTACTGATTCTGGGGCATCAACACTAGTGTACGGCACATTTTTAACAGAAAAGTTATGCGTTATTTGGAAGATTTTCTGCTCTACAAGATACTGTATTTTCTTTTCAGTTACATTTATTACTTGATTTGATTACATGCCTTCAAAATGTAATGTGAAGTAGCCGAAAATGAGCATTTTCTACAGCTCCTTCTGCTCGCATAAATTGAGAAAATAAAGCTGTCAAAGCTGCTGGTGATATTTGCGCAATTCAAGAACAGCATAGCAATGTTTTTGCGTTTCAAAGACAATAATCTCAACCCAAAAGAGATGGAGCGTTCTGGATGACCATATGGACCAGTGAACTGAGATTAAAAACAAACTCTAGTTTCGTCACAATTCCCTCTGTCAATCAGCTATATATATTCTTATAGGAAGGCGATTGAAGGCTAATCTAGATAGATGAACTCCCTATTTATATAATAATATCAAGTATGTTTGTAGTGCTCAGACTTAGATACTAACAAACTTGAAATTAATATCTTGTTCTAGTGTATTATATAGATTGTACAATAACAACAATTTAACTACTCTCAGTATAGGTATTATTTATCATGTCAGATTGGACAAGAAACATGAATGAACGTGGTATATTATATCCAGACACACACCTAGTATTTACCTACTTCTGTACGATGAATTGTACAAAACCAATTAATTATATTATTTTATACATGAATAGACAGATATATGGTACGTACAGAGAGCTTATGCAAGGTATAGAGAACTTGCCCGCTAGGACGCTGACTAATAAAATTTCATTCATTTAGGAGATGGTTGCTTCTGATTCTCGGGCGATCCGTGTGCAGGTAAGTACTTTAATTTTCTGAAGGAAAAATCACTAGAAAGGATGTCGACATGTCGATCAAGGTCGCATGAAAATCAGAAGCAGTTATACCATTTTCTCCGAGAACTTCTTCAACAATTACAATCGTTTATTTAGTAAAGTTTGTTGTTTGTTGTATTTCTGTGTGTGTCCCCAATAAATAAATAAATAAATAAAGTTATCACTCGTTTTATACGCCTTTATTTGTATCAAAAATTACTTATCAACGAAAATGTGATTCAACAGAGCGTATGATCTAAGTCTAATATACTTAGGTTAATCTAAATACATTTCGAAAACATCATGACAGTGAAATTATTTCTGAAATAAAAGTAAAAACATTGTTTGATTATTAATATCAAGTAGAACGGTGTAATAAAATTTTCAACGGGAAATAAAAAACACTGTTCCCTTTGATATTTTAAAGATATTTTTTAACGTGTGAACATCTAGTATACATATGTGTGCTAAACATAATTCTATCATTTCGTGTCATTTGTATTACGCCTGATGACAAAAAATATACATTCGTGTGACAAAAATATAAATACAAGTGTTAAAATGTGTATTGTCATCATTTTTTCTGTAATTTCGTATATTATTTTTTCTGTCACACATGCTCGCCTTGTCATCAACAGATTTAGTCGGATTGTTTTATTTTTTTTTCTTCTCTCTGTCAAAATAATTTTATTTTACCTAACAAAGATTTCTACCTACTAACGATTATATTGTACTGTATAGATTCAAGTTGCAAAGAACATGGTTTTGTATCATTGGTGCGTTAAAATAAGTGCATGTTAACTGATTTGAAACATTTGGTAGGTATTTTTATTTACTAGTTTCTAGTAAATAAAGAGAAGAGGAAAGTTGGAACTGAAAAATATTGCGAACTCTGTTTTTTAATGCAAAAGGTATTCGACTACATATTGTTCCTATGTTCATTCAAATTCTTCTTATTCACATATCCGGGACATAAATATTTGAGGTATCTATGTCCCGGACAGTGTGAAACAGCTGCCCGTCGTTTCAAATGTTTCAAACCCAGGAAAGCTACTTTCTACGGTTCTCTATATCTTCCCCTTCATGACGAGCTGGATTTTATGGAATAGTTTTGGTCTCTAATTACAACTCCAAAGTAATTGTTAATTCATATAATGGAATTGAATTTATTGATATTACTCTATCGTGTCATGGAAACTGACAATCTTTTTGTAAAAATGGGTGTAATTTCTGGCGCACCCACATAAGTATGTGCATACTTAACATTTATTATTCTATCACAAAGGCTGCATCACGAACGTGTTGAAGGGGAATTTTTCAGGAAAATGCTTAAACTACATTAAAATTAAATGTACATAGATATAATACCTATGTCTACGATGCGAATAAAATAAATGAGAAATACTAATTCAACCAGCGTAAATACGTTGACAGCGAAAACTTTGAAAATTAATCTACTACCCCTAGTATTATTTTTACTTTGGTGGAAAAAAGGGGGTTTTGCGTACCTATTAATATAATTTTTAGGTAGTAAATTTCTCTTTCGCCATATAATTAGCTTAAAGCAGCGTTTGTATTAGTATTAGTAGTCGTAGTAGTACACTTAATGCAGGTACCAACTACTGGATTATGTAAATTATATCTCAGGCTATTCCGAACCAGAAGGATATATTTTTAATATATTGTGCAATGAGTCGTAATTGTATGGGGGTACTTAACAGGACCACATTAAGAATATACTGAAACCATTAATAAAATTTTAATACTTAAGAAATCTCGCAATTCCAAAAACAGGGAACTTATAGCCCATGTACTTGCAGCTCCGGAATTCCTTGCAAATATCAATAGGTAATCTCGATGTTTTCGACCGTTGGTACATGGTGGAAGTCCATTTTAAAGGAAAAATGCAAAAAAACTAAATATTTAGATTGAAATCCTTTAGAAATAATTTTGTGGATTTTAATCTAAATATTTAGTTTTTTTCATTTTTCCTTTAATATCAATAGGTATAGTCAAGTCTATTGAGAAATGTGGACATCTCCCCGGAATTAAGGAATAAAACGCTTTCGTTTGATCACATTATTTGGGACACATTACCATCAAGAAGTTTAAAGGTATCGTTGAGCAACAGAGTTAAAAGCAATGCAAATAGATACACATGTTAAGTTTGATGACCCGTCCTTACGATTGTCCTAAAGAGAGTATCGGAAAAACTTTTTCGTTGAACAACTTTATTGGTAATTTTTTTTGTATTATTTCATTACAATAAATAAACGTTTGAACTAAGTGTGAAATTCCAATTTCCCTCTGTATTAATTGACCTTATAATGCCTCGGACCCTCTAGCAGCGTTTAGCGCGCATTAAAAAGACTAAGAGCTGGTGAACAATAAAAAGGAGGGTTTTATGCCGTCATCTGGATCTAACATAATTAAAACGAAAATAATATTCTACCACTTATTCTTGTGGCCGCCACACACACATACATCTGTCACCTATTAATTGTACAATAATACTTACTAGACCATTATACCTATATTAATATTTATACCTACACATACATACATCAGTGCACTGAGCATCGCAGCCCTGTAATCTCCCTAATTCAGGAGAAAATTATGCTATCATCGCATCGTCAGGAATATTACTGGCTCGTGGATCTTTTTAGAATATGTTTATTGATAGTCACTCGAAAGTGGTGTTGATTTTCATCCAACGAGATATTCTTCTTCTTCCTTTTCGTCAGCCTTGGTCCCTCCACTGCTGGATATAGGCCTCTTCCATTTATTTCCGGTCTTATCTATCCCTCGCCTTTCTGACCGATATATTAACGGTCTGGAAATACTTTTCACTATTCGTGTAATAAACGATGTGCCTAAAGCTTTTGGACTCACATGAAAAGTGAAAGATTCGAACCTGCTTCTTCCAGTTGGCGAATAACCCTTCTTCAATACTGAATCGTTTTACGTACATTTTTACTATTATACACCTACTTACTTACTGTTTCACTTCAATGTTCCGTCGCGTCGGTTGAGATTCTCAACGAAATATGATAAATTCAGCATCTTGAGCATTGAACATTTCCTCAGTAGATTTGAAATTACAAAGTTTTAAAAAACAGGTAAGTAAATGGAATAAACTCTCTATGACCTTAGATTATACTTACTTACTTTACTTTCCGTGTCCGGAACACTATCAAATTTTGTAACTTAGATTATAGACTAATTTATTTCAATAGTAGGTAATTAAATATACAGAACTTATAAAGAGAAACGTAGTCGATATAATGTTTTTATTACTGATACGAGAATATTCTGAGTTCAAGCGACGTCGAATCAATAAAATGATTATAAATGGATACGGATAACGTATTTTCAAACAACCCACCCTTAATAAATGTTGTAACTGCGGTTCTCATGTTACAACATTATGAGTATTGTAACCGAATGTATGATAGTTACCACACGAAGAGCAAACAAACGATCTGTGTATTGTTTACATTTCGTGTGATTTATAGGTTTGTGAGGATTTGCGCTATAGGACAGATGCGCGACAGGGTTAGAACAAAAACTGTTTGGAAAAATTATAGAATGTGTGTATCTCGATTATGAATAATATATTTTAGTATTATTAGATAACAATTTTTAGGCAACGTCATGTGATCTATTCTGAAGTATGACTGATCTTCTATAGAAACGACTTCCATATTACAATAAACGATAATAGTCACTCTAAGATGAAAAGACGCATTCTTGCCTCATTCCTTTAGTCTGAATTGTTTGATTTAAGATATTTTTTTCATCAATGCACCAAAGTAATAAAAGAATTTAATTTCGACTATTCTCTACTATACAGTACCCTCACGTCGCGTCTCTTGTTGGGTAGACAGAGAGAACAGAACACCGCACACTGTCCAGGTACCCCTAAGACAACTACGTGTTCTAAGACTCCCTCTTTCAGCCACATACACTATTTTTGTCATCCTATCATCATTATACTAATTATTATAATTTCATTATACCTACAATACTTCCTTTTTTCATCAGAAAACGATAGTTCCTGCAACTTAAATAGCGCGATGAATATACATAATATAGATATGTATCAATCATATCCTTCAACACCATCGGACCACCAAACTCTTTTTAGTCCAACAACAAACATACGATATTGACGACTTAGATTTCAGAATGCCAATTAGATTTCGATTGAATTCATCCATCATCAGCATCTTGGACTTATTAGCGAACTTTTTTTTTAACAGGACACTTGTAGGATTATTTATTGTCAGTACTTATTCGTCTCTGTAAAAATATTACGTAAACATACTTTGTATCTAATAGTGCTTCGATAATGTGTCAAAATCTAAACAATTATTCGCTAATACATTCCAGTAATCTCTTTTCTATAGGATTGAGACCAATGTATCAAATACTTATTACTATATCCTCAGTATCTTCAAAGTATGTGTACAATATTTACTTTATACTTACTGTACGATGCGATATTAATACAGGGTGACGTGACTTTTCATATTACGCTTCATCTTATAATAACAATATCGACGCTGATTAGCTGTACCGTCAACAAACAACACTTAGTTCCTATTTCTGTGAGAGAATTTCGTATTGATTCCAATCGCCGTTTCACAAAGTGGACGATACTTAATCTATCGACACGCGTAAGTTATTATTTAATGAATTTATTATAGGATTTGGAGATCAAACAAGTGTGAACATCAAATGTCGCGATATGTTTCGTTCAGTCTGATAATGTTTCTCTAAGTAGTGCTTTTCCCGGACTGGTGTTTAGTCACATTTTATATTCTCATCGTTCTCGTTAAGTTTCATTTCTCTTATTGTATGGCTTTGAAAAACGCAATCACATTTATGTACTTTCAACATTCAGGGATAGTATGTGAGAAAATCGTCCTGTTGTCTAGAAATGTTGTTTTCAAGAAAATCGATTTTTCTATAAAAAAGGGAGGGAATATAAAAAAAAAATACCACCAATGTATCTATGTATTGCATTTTCCTGAAACATTTTATCAACTAAATAATAGCATTAAGGTTATATCAAACAAACTACGAAAATAATCTCAAGTTTCAGTTTTTTCCGGAGGTAAATTTAGATTTTTTATCGAGAAAATTTTACGAAAAGCAAATTTCTACCCGCTAAAACATTCTCTCATTTTTCATGTTTTATGTGTGGAGGGTATATGTTTAGTATTAGCTAAGTATTCTAAACAATGTATCGACTGGAAAATTATGGAGAGACCAGCATTAATATACCTAAATCTATTTTCAGAATCATTATTTTTTTGAGTAGATGAATATTTTTCAGTTTTCTATGATATAAAATCAAATTCTACTATTTTTTGATAAACCGTAACATAAAAGTAACTCGATATTTCCAATATTTAGAATGTACGTACATATGAAACACCACTTAAATTGGTTTCCTATAGATAATAGTACTACATTATATATTGTTACACACTCATTGTATCTGTAAACACGAGTGTCGATTCAAAACCAACCAACACCATCAGGCGATGGTTTGGGGGATTCTCTAATATTTTTTATCCCTTATATTTGACTTGCATCCTAAAACTTCCCTTAGGGTATGTTCTATAATACAATACTATATGACACCAGTGTTAGCTTTTTTCACAGGTGGTAAGATATGTAAACAAATCTGTGTTTTTATAAGCCGACGTATGTTGTTTTCTTAATGTTACGAACCATTTATATTTAGGTGTGAACGCGAATAAAAGGTACACAGATAGATATAATACGTAGTAAAAATATCTTGTTATTGAAACCGCTCAAGTACCGGATATCCACAGCTTTGACACTTTCTTTTCATTTTAACATTTTTAACTGACAAGATTCTCTTTTTTTTTACTTACTTGCTTTAGTATTTGTATTATTTTGATATTCTGATTAAGTAGGATGTTTGGCGGCTTTCAAAATGCTGGTTTTATAAAATTTGTGATCAAAATCGATACGGAATAAGTATGAAAATTCTTACTTCGGTTCGGATAAATCAGCCGCTCTATGGTAGATTTGGGAATATTTTAAAACTGCTATGATTACTTGAAGGTAATCTTTGTTAGAGATACTTAATAAAATAATGTGAAGAATTAGATCAAAATTAAAAGCAAACTTAAAGGTTCTCCGCCCGGTTTAAGAATAATATCCGTGTTTATATACATAGAAGATAGATATTTTAGAGACTTAATTATTTTACGAGCTTTACCTAATATTTTGTCTTTCCATCAAAATCTAAACGAAGGAAAAATCAGGGAAATTTACCATATGTGATTATTTTAGAAATAATTGTGCGTTTCTTAATATAAAAAAAAATGTTTTTTTAGGGTTGGTTTAGTTTAGTTCACACAAAATTCACACCTTACTGAAAAATAACTGTCAGTATATACCTACTATAAAATATTATCTGCCTAATGCGTACTAAACAGCTATTGTTATTTTTTATAACACGATTTTACAAAGTACATTGTAAACATTATAAACCACTCAAGTTATATGCATGTATGTATATATAATATATACATGTTATTACAGAAGATATTCCCTTTTTTCAAAGGTTCCTTTCCGTAATCCTATTTAAATAAAACAAGCAAATATTTACATTAGAGTACGAACACAATACAACGCGGTACACAAATAATATATAATTATTATTTTTATTATAAAAGGAACCGATGTATTTAATATTTATAATAATAATACATATTATTTGAATATATCCTGTGTGATAATAGGCAAGTAAAAGGTGTTTCGCTTTCATTACAAAAACTATGAAGATTTTTTAAGCGTGAAATAATATGATTTCACTAGGTCAAAAATATGCCCTTCGAGATTCATTGTGGAATGAAGTGTAGGGAAAGATGAGGTATGGATAATAGAAAATCATGGCTCAATAATCTCAGAAAATAGTTTGAAATAGTACTTACTTTTTTTAGGAAATTCTATACCATAAATTGCGTGTATCTAAATGACTAGATAATGGTATACGCGTTTCGTGACTTTAAAATTTCTTTGATAGTGTTGGTCTTGGTAATTACCAATACTACAAATTTAATAAAACCGTTTATATAAATACGTAACTACTATTTCGGTCACTTGAATTTTATTTATTACTAACACCATCAACGAAAGATTATATTTACCGACACTATCAACAAAATTTAAAACGAATGGAAAATGTACTACAAGCAGTTAAGTAAACATGGCTAATCTAGGCAACAGTAGGAAAGCAGTTGTATTCTGCAAAAGCTCATCATTGGTGAAAATACTGATTGTATAGATCTTGTAATGAAACTGAGTGTACATACCAATAAATCTTCTGAAATCATTCACCCATACCCATACTATAAGTTTTTTTATGGTGCAAACAGACTGTTTCATAAAATAAAAAAATACTCATATGTATTCGTCAAAAAATGCTTTGTGCATGGATCGGGAACATATGAGTTTGTGGGGGACTTTATTTCATTCTACAGCATTCTTTGTAACACCATGAACATAGAGCAAATAAAACGCGATGTACGTACACAATGTTTACACACTTTGTATGGAATCAAATTTACCAGTTAATGGATATTGTAAGATAATAGAACTATTTACCAAAATACAACATAGGGTAAAATAAAGATTAATATTTTCATAATAGTACTGCGTAGATAAGTACAATAGATATGATGCGTTGTAGTGTAGGTGTTGGATATATTCGTGTTCAATGTGTATTAGTAGTATTTAAATAGTGTTTTTGTAGTAAGTACAAGACGAAATGGGCTAAAATGATATACTTACCTACTAGTCTATAAATTTTCCACAAAATGTCAAGAATCTCTTTTAGTTTGTAAATAATTATTATAGGATTCTTCGCCCTATGCCGTTTTTCATAGGAGCATAGAGATACACACTACACAGCCGTAGAGAAATTTTATAGAGCATCAGTCGTGATCTCCTATAGGTTCTTCATGGTAGTCTTCATATTTTTGCCAGAATATTTTTTTTTATTTTAGAATTCAACAATAAAAATTAATATAGAATACTCCAGATCGTTATCAAGGACAAGACTCCGAGGCATGAAGCAAAGTCATATATTATATTTTGTCTCCGTAGGTATACGAAGAAGATCTAATTTAAATTGTTGTTGCCAACGTCTGGGGGAAATGATTTGACAAAAGGTTCACGTGAAAGATAATACGTATTATGAAGTTCGGTATTGTACACACCTGCATTTACTGAAGTACAGCATGGTCATATATTAATTTTTAATACAATAATGTTTTACAGACTCTATAGGCACTGTGCACTGTGCAGCCACTAACGGTGCCACGGCTTAATGTGCATAAAATTTCAGGGTGTATATAATATTGTAGGTACACAAAACAAATCAATAATAATTATGATAAAAAAATAGATTAACGTTTGTATGTATAGTACATATAAATAAATCGGCCATAGAACATTTCGTAATAGGGGACGTTCGTAAAAATACAATAAATAACTCAAAGCCAAATACAAATACCGCGAATCAAATTTTTGACTTACTTAATCCCTATGGCGTATCGAATTATTAATGTTGTATACAGAACTATTGAACGAGAGGGATGTCAGCAGCTAGAACGTCGCCATCGATTTATATCTGAAAAAAATACTACCTAATTATTTTTCTATAAAAATTTTGATTGAAAGTAGGTGCCTACTCCAGAGATCACTCGTTCTTTATGGGTGGAATTCCGATAAATAAAAAAGAAGTAGGTTCCTACAAATTAAAATTGTACCAAGATATTTAAACTTTAACTACAGCTTGAGTCAGTCTGTCCATCTAGGTACACGGTGTGAGAACGATAATTTTGTTTGCTAGTAACCCTGACATTCCTAATGGTTGCCAAAAACTACAAGTAAGGTCCTCATCGAACCTCATCAAAAATCATCTATTTCTTGATAGGCTGGACCAACATTTTATTATTTATACCGAATATATCTAGTCACTACATAATCCATTCATATAGTATTAACAAATCTAATGTAGTTTCAAAATGATAAAATTATAATAAAGCAAGGTTTCTCATCCTAATAAAAAATATTTTCCTTTGCAAAACTATAGTTTTCGATAGTTTAGATATACCTTGAAATAGTAAGAATCTCGATTACTTTATGTCAAAGATTTCATCATTATTTATTTCAAACGTGGTAATATCATATTTTCGATGGAAAATAATGATCGTGGACGTATGAAACATCACTATTGTTTGCACTAAGTTGTCGCACAACTCTAACACGGATTTTGATGTCCGATGCGAATTGGAAATTATTGTTCTCATACCTACTCCAAGGCAGAAGTGTAAACACGATGCCTACTAATACTGGAGATTACTTTTATTTCCATTTTACCGGTCATGAGAGACTGATTCTTGTTTCACAAATTTGTTAATAATATATTACGCCATAACAACATTAAGTATACCTACATAACAAATCCTTTCAAGCATATATAAAGACATATGGTTGTATCTACAATTAGCCATTTATAAATAATGATGAAAGCATGACATTTAAAATCAAAACTAAAATTTTGTTACCTGATAATCGTCATCAAACTTAGGAATTTTATGAATAAACAGTGTAAGAGTGTAACTTACAATCCTGACATAGAGGCTTTGGTACCACGAAATAGGCGTAGGAAGAAGGTAAAAAAGGTGCACCTACAAATGACTTTTCCAACTTACTGGTTAGATGGCAGCAGATCAGATAGTCCAAGACAGAAAATATTGGAAAAGTTTAGAGGATGCATTAGATGCATATGCCCAGCAGTGAAATGCACAGTATTGCACAGGCACAACTTAGTTCAAAATACGTATTGTGGATATGAATTGGATTATAGAGCAGGTACTTATTCAATGGAATTGCAGATACGACATAGATCGAAGTATTAATAGATTCTACACGGTATTGAACATAGAACTAGACATCTTATATATTAGAATCCAATGTATTTTACAAAAGGTTGATGGTTCCTTATAATAAAATTCCTTTACAGGAATTTGAAGCATACCTAACATCAGACTTCAAATTCATTGAAAAGGAATAGGGGTCTTTTCTCTACTTGCATTTCTAGAGAATGCATAGTTGGTACATAATGTTGATGCCATTCAATTTATACTGAAATATAGAAGTGATCAAAGATGTACAATTCTTTACTCCCCACCAAGTCCGAAAAATATTTTGTCCCTACTTAGCTACCTACATAATAAGTATTTCAGGAACCTACGTACTTAATGAAGACCTTATTTACAACGCAGATAAGTATAATTTAAATACCTGTTTACGAGTACTTTCCTTATAGGTATTGATTCTTATAGTTGCGTCAAGGAAAACTTTATTTTGTCTTGTCTACCACCCGAATACACAAGATAAAATGATATTTTATAACGATAGGTAGGTAATGGTGAAGAAATGATGTTTCCATTCATTTATCACAAATAACTAGCTACAGATTTATAAAACAGTGAGATTCGGCGTGACTTTTTAGGCGAAGTCATCGACGCTCGCTTACATACATAGGTAGGCTATACAGTTTCCGAACCCGAAACGTGTATAAAAACTAAAATCTCACATTATCATCACTGCCAAAAAAATTGGAGACCTACGTAGGTACATATAAATAAACTCAATAATCCGAAAATCAGAAAATGTTCATTTATTACCAAAACTAGAAAATAGTAGTGTGCTAAAGTGCGGACTTGTTGCAAAGGCGATATCTTACAGACAAGTCAACCTACATACATATAGATACATCAAATACTTACTCGATTTTCATCTAAAAATAATAAGTAGTGTAAATTCACAGTAGATAGGTAGGTGTAGGTGGATAATAAACTAGAGGAAGATGGATGTTTGAGTTGATGGTTTTAATATAACTAATGTCGACGAGAGTGGGTACAATGTAAAAGGATTTATTTGTCCCCTGTAGTATGTATTTAGTACTCACAATCTGACGAGGCCTGGTTCCCCCGAGTCCTTGGCCGGAGTACATCTGTCCCCATACCGAGTCTTCAATTATGGAACCCCCAGTATTTACCTTGCACTCTGGACCCTGTCTGGGTCAGTCATTATCCGAGATTGATACGAATTCGAACCAATTCGTTAATTCAACATTATTTCTACAGTTTAAAGCATGATATTTCGCAATAACCAACCATCAACATGGTTGACCACACCACAATCTTAAGTATGATTTTCTACCATACTCGGTCGTACGTTTGAGGTGGTTGAAAGCCGGGTAGTGGTATTTTATTAGGATCGCGATCGACTGTTGATCCGGTGGGCGCGGGCTCGATCCCTAATAATGTCTTCCTGCAATTCAAGACATGATCTTTTCAAGTTTTCTGTATAATGTATTTGGGCTTATTTCGATTAACCAAGAATTATTTTTTTCAATTCATACCGTAATGTTTTACATAGCGAAAAAAAAAGGAGTGCGTATGGCTAATTCGCTAGCTAATTTTGCTATGCCCTTCCCAGCCATTTTATTCATCAGCTGACCTTTTATACCAGTTGATTACCGAAGTTGCTGAATTTGGAGCGAAAAAGAATTCCTACTATGAATATTACTTACTATACAAAGAAGTACCAACATTAGCTCTTTGGATCGTATAGCGAAGAATAAATTAAAAATTGATTATTTTATTCATACTAGTAATATTTGGAACACTTTTATAGCGCCATCTATGTGCCGGAGCACCTCGAGGACGCTTCACATTAGTGAATCGGTTCGTGTTTCATTATTACCTACTTGTACTTAGTATTTAACTGACTTCATAAACGCTCAGCAAATAAATCAAATTGAAAGTTTTAATTGCAAAAATATCATCGTTTGACATTCGTCACAATTTACATACTACTTCAAAACATGATTATGTTCAAAGACAGTGAGTGTCTACTCTGCCTACCAATGATTGTAGAGTACCCAAATATCTACCAAAATATACATGCGTACAAATATGCGTATATCATCCAACAGTCATCAGGGCAACCAGCGACAGTAAAAGCATGAACCTAAAAAGCTGCACATTTGCTTACCTGGGATTTTTTTCATTTATTTTTTATTTTATTTTTATACAAACAAAAAGCACAAAACAGACAACAACTTTAGATACAAGTGATAACATGAAGATGAAGACAATTAGTCCATTCATAATTCAGCTGTCACCCACAAGCATGCGCCATAGTTAAATTAAAGCATATAAGTTCATTCTGGTCGTCTCACACACCCATACTCAATCTCGTTCACACACTAACCCATCGCACACGCACACCTCTGATTTTACTATTTTATTAAACAAAAAAAAGAGAAAACAAACAAGAATATTACAAAAAAATAAAGAAGAGTTCGGGATAAGAGCAAGAGGAGGGGGGGAGGATGATCTGCATATCAGGGAGGTAATGTAGATGATTGCACAATTATATTTGCCAAGTTCGCCAGTTCATGTTATTATTTTATATTTTGACAAGCTATATATACCCTTCTCTTTAGCTGTTGTTCAGCAAATTTCAGACGGTTGTTTTTGGAACCAACATAATATACTGGAAGGCAAAGTATTAACTTAGTCAATTTTGTATCTCTTGATTGGATAAAATTATTACCTAGATTCTTTGAATTAATATTAGGTGCTTATTTGCAATAACCCAAACAATTTGAACAAGACAAACACATAAAATGCTTATTGCTTAACGTTAAAGTATCCATACAAGATTTTATCGCCCTTATAAAATTATAGTCACTAAATATTATTACTGATACCTACAACAGTAAATACAATAAAATTTATTAATACTCTTAGATGTCATAGTAGTAATGCTTCATTACCTTCATATTCTGATATCACAGTTTTGTTTACTTACATAAAATGGTTTAATACTTTGCTTAGCCAATCAGTAATATATTTCAGACCTATATATGCATCTTACTAGAGTTATATATTACTAATGATTCATTACATCGGGAGATCGGATTCTCTAGGTACCTGGGTACAGGGAGTATTAACAAAATTTGCGAAGTAAATAAACTGAATAATATTTTTGTTCACTCTACGTCCCTGCACCCAGGTACCTAGAGAATCCAATCTCCCGATGTATGGTTATAAGTCATTCACAAAAAGCATCAATCGAGCATTTCAGA
Organism: Ceraclea dissimilis; assembly: GCA_963576895.1. Lineage (NCBI taxonomy): Eukaryota > Metazoa > Arthropoda > Insecta > Trichoptera > Leptoceridae > Ceraclea > Ceraclea dissimilis. The sequence goes on from OY756368.1 coordinate 13,094,965, forward strand.
TGACAGTTTCCCAATTATTAGGCGCTGTTTCTCTAGCAATCGATCGCCTAGAAAAACATTATTTTATTATAAACCGTTCCAAAATATTAAATTAATTTAAAGGCTTGGCAGCAAGATTGACGTCACAGTCATTTCCCACGGCATTAAGGTTCAAAATCGCGTGAACAATCGCATGATAAAATGGTAAATATTACTTTTTTTTCCATTTTTTGGGGTTAATTTTGAGTCTATCAAAAAACTTTTACGGTTCTTCCCTAGATTTTTATGCATATTATCAGTACAAAAAAAATTTTACTCCGCGACTTTCGGGAAACGAGTTTCCGTCTTTCGGAAAAGGTGTTTTTGAATTATTTTTTTTTGAGAAATCTATACAAGATTAAAAAATCTTTTACGGTTATTCGCTAGATAAATGTTCAATGCATCTACCCTATTTTGTTCCAGAGCATATTTAGTAACGGTTGTCGAGATATAAGGTCTCCTGTTTTTAGAAATTTTTGAAATGTCGGTATGCATACTCTTAATAGGAGGCAATTAATAAATAAAAATACGTTTGTTGAACAATATAAGAACGCCGAGTTGTGTAAAACAATATGTTTGCATTCTAAATCAAACAAAGGGGTAAAATCGTTGACAATGTCGAATAATGAGTACAGGAACGCCTTCGAAATATGTTCAATCATCACAATAAACAATTAAAAAATATTGTCGATATATAAAAACACTCATTTACTTCTTCCGAATCGTCAAATCGATTTAATAAAAAAACAATGTTTGGAAGGAGTCAGTAAAACAGAAATGTCAATGAATATTACTTACGCTATGATAACTCGAATGAAAGAGTTCGCGGTGACAAAAAAAACTGCATGAAAACAAAAGATTTATATTGGGGGATTGTTATTTTAGGGTAAAGAGTTATGTGTTATAGTTATATTATTATAATCTGCTAATTTTTCTTATTGTTCTAGTATAAAAGTCGTCGTCTTGATAGTAGTATAATAAAAATTGCATTGAAAATAAAATTCTTAGTTGAATACCGTTAATTTTTTGACGACTGATTGTCGACTACATGATAGAGATGAATGGCAAAAACGTACTCGTATTTAGACTAAAAATTATCTTTATTGTATAAATATGGAATTGCATGAAAGTAGTGATGTTTGGAGTCAGTGACATGAGAACAAATTATTTGATTGCAAGACTAAATAAACTTTTGCACGTCATATAGGATATTGTAGAACTGTAACGGGAATTAGCTGTCCATGTAAAGAGAGCAAAGGGTAGTAAAAATATTCAACGGGTCACAGAAGAGACGACTTTAAGATGGCAGACTCAAATACTTTTTTATGCCCACTTCACACTATTTTTTTTTCATATAGAGTCCCTCGAAACACGTGAAAAAAAAATGGAGAAGGATGAAGATTTAGGGGTTATACAACTTTCCATGTAATTATTGAATTTTATTATAAGGCGGTGTAGTATATACCGATGTAGATACTAAAATATTGTTTTTCTGAATGCCATTTTTCTCATTAAATGGTGCGTAAACAATTTTAACCATAAAGTTTTTAACATTTCGTCGAGCGCTGATGTTTGATGCATTATAGGGTTGTAATTAAATTCAACTTCTGACGGACAAAATTTGTTTACCGCTTCCATACGTTTTACTGCGGGAGTAAAAATTGAAACTTAATAAAAATACATTGAACGATGGACCAATAACATAAGGAATTACAAGATAAATCACATCGAATTCATAAGGCAAATTTGAGACCTAGATAAATGACTGTCAAATTTTTTAAAGAGTGAAGAAAATCGATTTTTCAAAATCCTTGAGTTATTACTGGTGCTCTTATCTATACTAAAGCAATTGATTATGTTAATTTTTTTACTACCTATATAAATTCGTTTAGTCTGCAGGGGAAGTGGGAAAATTAACACTACACAAAATAATTGGTTTTCTGATCAAAATTCCATTTAGCACGATGCTAACAAAACATCTTACTTCAATTCTGTAACAATCCAAAAAACAGATTTTTAATAGGTGGGATTCCGCATCCGTTCGCGTTTCCGCAAAAATTACCTCCCGCACAACCTTGCACCGTGCGAGAAGAAATTGTGTTGTCGGATTGTAGTTAAAAAATCGTAAAATAATATTATTTTTGAAACAATAGTATAATGTAGATGTTGTTATTCGTGTGCGTTGTACCAATTAACACCTTTGTGATGTTTGCATTAAGTATATTATTATAGGTAGGTTCTTAATCGATATTGAGATTTGGTACACTGTTCTTGAATCACCAAAAGAGTAAATTTTTAAGGGCTTGGCACCAAGAATGACGTCAAGGTCATTTCCCACGGCATTAAGGTTCAAAATCGCGTGAACAATCGCATGGTAAAATGGTAAAAATAGCGTTTTTTCCATTTTTTGGAGTTAATTTTGCGTCTATCAAAAAACTTTTACGGTTATTTCCTAGATTTTAATGCATATTATCAGTACAAAAAATATAACTCCGCGACTTTCGGGAAACGAGTTTCCGTCTTTCGGATAAAAAGATATATTCAAGATATAAAAAATATCTTTACGGTTATTCCCTAGATAAATGTTCAATACGTCTACCCTATTTTGTTCCAAAGCATATTTAGTAACGGTTGTGGAGATATAAGGTCTCCCGTTTTTAGAAATTTTTGAAATGTCGGTATGCATACTCTTAATGTACTAAACTATATGATACCAGTATAAGGTACTATAAATGAATCGTGTAAAACAGAAAACAGTACAATCAGACACAAACCCCAGTATAAAATAAATACAACTAAATTTAATATGTCAGTAGTTACAAAATAATTGGTTTGTGCTCCGAAAACCGTTCAAAATAATATTTTGACATCCATTCTATTAAACGCTGAATGTGTCAATGTAATTTATAATAATGAATAATAAAATCGTATATCTTCCATTAATCACTACCATACAAACTGTATGTGTATGTAATATGTATTTAGTCCCCGTATTCCGATTGTAACTTCCGACTAGGCGGTCACTATCCGGAATGTATTATTACGTGACCGGATGAAAACCCATAAGAATATTGCTCAACATGAATAAATCCCAAAAAAGACCAAAACCCTTCAGAAATATGCTCAAGGGACAAAAGCTCAAATCTAATTGAATTTTGAAAATATAATTAATTATATATATTTGTAAGCGATTTATTTCAGTGTGTTAGAAACTAGCATAGATTAGAAAATAAACAAATAAAAAAGCGGATCTAAAATGGGATAGACAATAAAATAGTCAACATTTTATAAATAGTTCTTCTACTAGAATCCAACTAGAAAGTTTGAGCTTTTATCACTTGAGCATATTTCTGAAGGGCTTTTGCCTTTTTTGGGATTTATTCATCTTGAGTAATATTCTAATGGGTTTTTCTCCGGGAACCGTATTATTATAATAATAATTATTTAAATCCTCAGATTATCATTCTTCCTTTTTTTCCTATTGTGTCGTCTACACAAGTCCCTGGCTGCGAACGGACGTCGTAATATGGCAATTATTTGCACTCGTGTCGGTGGTCGTGCACGTGCCCGATGTTTTCCACACTTCTGTGCATGTCACTTTATTTTCATTCCTTTTTTCTTCTAACAATAATTACTAAGTAATTTATTACACTAAATAATTCTAAGTACGACCACACATAATTTAGTGTCAAAATTAATATGAATTTATAGTTTGTAGATATTACTATACTATGGACAAAAAAGTCTTTACTTAAGAATATGACGCAAAAACAGGTAGTAGGCAGGTCTGATGGATCGCATTGCCAAACTAAAATGGCAATGGGCAGGTCATGTTGCTAGTGGAATCCTGAGATGGAGACCGTGGGACATGAAAAGAGGAATAGGACAGCCTCAGAAAAGATGGGCCGATGATATTGTCCCCGTCGCTGGCAGTGGGTGGATACAGCAGCCCAAAGAAGAGAGGAGTAGAAAAATTGGAAGAGGTCTACATTCAGCAGTGGAGAGATGGCTAAGAAAGAAGAAGAAAGAAAAAAGAAAGAAAACTAACATTTAGAGAGTTGAGGGTGCATAACAGCTAACCGCCTTTCGAGCCGAGCAAACCAGTGTGCGATTATATTATAACACTCATTGCAAGTAATAATATCCAGTCACCAGCATCACACGAAAAAGCGCTTATTTGATGATATATATTTTTTTTAATTTAAACAAATATAACAAAAAAATATAATATTCCTGAAGTTTGCTTGCAAAAGAACGTCGCACGACATTCATTTAATTAAAGATGAGAGAGAAATACTTCTCATCTCTGTCTAACAATAAGTGCCCAGTGCACATACATCCCTTCATACACTTCAAGTACGTACATACTTACATTACTATAACATTGCTTCTATGTTTACCCTGCAGTTGATTTGAAATAATATGTAACCGATGTGTATTGAAACAGAAAATGATTATTATGTACCTACATTCCACCCCAAGCACTACACAATTTCATGTATACTAATGTATACCCAGCATTTTATTATACAGGGAGGCCAAGTCAAACAAACACTGTTCATTTCGTTTGATCATATTAATACTCAGACAGGGTGTCTTGCATGTCATGGATTTCACAAAGTACCCACAGTGATATCAAATAATAATGATTAACAAACGTGGTTAAAAGAAAGAAGATTTTGCACGGTTCAACACTACACTTTGGCTCGACTTTTTAATAACTTCTTTACTAAAAATAATATATTTCATCATATTTGAGCAACGTTATTTGTTTTAGTATAGCTATAATTAAAAGTACGGCGACTTGTTTTTGCAAAGAATAAGTTTCAGTCCCGATTTTTTTTGGAAAAGTCAGCGCCATCTCAGCATCCCCATTATAGCAAAGCGCGAGTAACATGGAGTAACACGCAGATGTCTGCCCGTTTTGGTACTTACTTTTTTCCTAAAGAATTACAAAGTTTTATACATGTTTCACATTTAAAAACAGAACAAGGACAATTATATTTCAAGTGAAAAGAAGTGCGACCATAGTGCGTCTAGAAAAATTGCACGGTAAAATTCTAATTCAAATTAGTTTATTAATTAGGTACTAATATCATATATTTCTGCAAATATACACCTATAAAACTTATTACAATATTTACATTTTTCCAACTACAAAATAAAACACCAATGAGTACACAATTAAATACTTTTACCCACGATATTAGACCACATTTATTTTCAATAGTCTATCTAATAAAAATACGTGGTTTGTTTTATATGAATTTCCACGGGTAGGTACCGACCGACTAGTAATTATTATAAAAGTGAATATGTAGGTACAATATCGAATAACAGCATATTCGAAGCGAATACATGCTGTGAAATATGTCCCAGGCCGAATAATTCTCGTAATATTAAAACAAAGCGATAAAACAATACAACAAATATATAACCAGAACAATCATAATAATCGGGACACAATAATAATACACTATATTATCAATAATAATTGATTTCAATATTGCAGGACTAGGCATAATAAACGAATCATTTATACCAATTAAAATCAAAAACATGAACAGGACTACCTATTTGCGATAGGTGTGAAATCAAAACAAAAATCACTGTTATTTTTCTAAAGCGTCGCCAGCATCATGATGTTTACGATGAGAATTCCATTCATTTTTTTTTCCTATTTGGTCAGGGGACCGTTTATCTCTTGCGTCACTGCGACCAGAGTAGGTCTATTGTAACTGATTGTAACTTCCTTTGATTTTACATCTCGTCTTCAAGGCCGACGTGTCCCACGTAGCTCACGATCTGTCTTGGTGCGAGTAGTCTTGCCTTCTCGGAGTCCAGTAGGGGCCCTCCAAGAGTGTGACTTATTTTGTGAGCGAGTGCGTCACAGTTATAGAGGATGTGGATAGGTGTGTACATCGAGTACATACTCGTAGCTCTGCATGAAATACCAGATGGACAGTATCAACCAGAAAGCCCCCCAAGACGATGGAGAAATAGCTGGAGTTCAGCTTCTCAGGAGGGAAATCCGGTGTTAACAGATTGAGTCCAACAGAAGTTGAAGAAGAATACGTTTCTTAGAAGTTAAACTCATTGTATCTAGAATCTGCACTCTAGAAGATCGTGTCAAAATAGTATTGTTCTTGTTTATTTTAGGAACTTGTAGATCTGACAATATATTACTCTCAGACTACTTAATCTCGTGTGATGAGCCTAAACTATCATTCCACTGCTTATGGGTTCTTCCTGGTGGCTCTTTGGTTACTGTGGACATCAGTCTATCGTTGTTCATTCCGTTTATAATATCTCCAGAATGATCCAGATGAATCTTCTGCATATTTTCCATATTATTAAGCCATTTCTGCTCCGGTCGTGCGAGTATTGAGGGCCCTCGTGTCATTTTACAATATTATGATAATTTAAACAACGATATTAGAAGACACTTATTGCTATGGACTATGTAGGTAATTTTAGCAATCTACCAAGGTACATTTCAGCATATTGAGAGAAAAGTCTCCATGAAGGATTTTAACAGGTATTGTAAAATAAAATAAAATAAAATAGTCTTTATTGTACTGAAAATAATCGTACAATGGGCGGACTTATTGCCAAATGGCAATTTCTGCCAGCCAACCCACACACGTTACACACAACCCATACCCGTACACGTTAATTTCTAATTGATATATTCAGTTTAGTTACTTCTGTTATATTTCACTGCTACTTTTTAAACCTATTCCATTAACACCTCAAAATTTTAACTTGTAGGTATTGTTTTTTCATTCAATATTAATAATATTAGGTATAAAACAACTCCGAACATTAATAGTACCTATGTACCTTTTGCAAACCCTCTCTACGTAATATTTCTATTGATTTAATTATGATCGTTTCGCGTGAATTATTAATATTTAAAGCAAATAATTTATAGGGAAATTTTATTGTAATGTTGTCATACGCATTCTTTTTTTGGAAATATATCAACACACTTTCAGAAAAAATCGGATGCTGAAACTGTGTGTTCAAAATTCAACTAATTAGAATAAAAAAAAAAACAAGTTATTCTCTCGTCACATTTTTTTTTGTTGAAGTTGATTACAAATACAGGGACTCGTAAGTGTTTAACGCGATCAAGGTCTGAAAAACTTTATGAATATTTTTAACACCATTGTATGGGTTATCGGGGCAGAATCGGGTACCGTTGATATCTTCAATACCACGAGAATACTGACCAAGGTAAAGCTACCCAAATACACTTCAGGATGGTGTCAGTCGTTCTCCGAAATCTGACGACTGTGACTTAGTTCGTTTTCAAAGGAAATATTTTGGAAAATATTTTTGCTGTTCTTGCCATTTTCTTAACCGCGACACGAATATTGAGTTTGCCTTCCTTTTATGTACGTAAAATATGAATAATTTTTAAAACACATAATGTTAAATTGGTTATTTTTCTGCAGTGAAACGGTCCGAAGTACTTGTTACAAACAAAGTGGATATTTTAAGTATAAGAAAAGTATAACTAACTGATAAATATTGTATTGTAATGTTCACTTAAAGAATAAATGTTAAAATAAAAACAAACAACTCCATACAAAACCATGAAATTATAAACTCATACAGCCAATACACAAGTTAAATATTTATTTTCCAAATCAGTGAACTCCCTCCGGGAAGACAATCATCACTGGTTGGATATTGTATGTAGGTATATATTATTTGTTTTGTAATATAAACCCACCAGTTAATTTATATCGGGATAAACATAATTCTGTTACGCTTTGTATTGCTACTCGTACATTATTATCATTAGACATATTCAACAAAGTTTTTGCCCTCCAATCCTGCGATTTATCGTTGAGTTTTGAAACACGTGTCAAAGAAAATAAAAATGATGCTTTCTGTTTCCAAAACAGCCATAATGGGAGGATCACCAACAATTACACTGGCCCGCAAAACAGAACCACCTGCAGACCCGTCACAAATGAGGAGCAGCCTTGTCCAAAGTGTGAGAGTCACCTCCAATGGCATCATCGACAGGATCAGTGATAACGTGACAGCGATTCTTCGGAGCTAAAAACATGCTCGCCAACGGGCACATGGCTATTATTATAATTGGATCTACGAGTAAAATACTACTATTCCACAACAATATTCCGAAATTCTAAATAGAAAATAACGTGTTTTTTCTCAAAAGACTACCTTACAGGTAAAGGATACATCTCATATCTTTCGTGACAGTATTCACTAAGTATCTACCGAATGGAAAAGTCGCTATCAATACCTTTGACGTATTAGCGATGCTGTAAACTTTTCAACTTGTTAGAAATAATAGGTATGTGAGTTAGTTACAGACTGAGTAAATTTTCCTATTTTTATATTGTCAATTTCCGCAAATTTTAGAATCGTACATTTCGAAGTGAGATTCTTTAATGAGACCGACTTTTCAGGCGAATGCGTATAAAATAAAATCGCGTGTAATTCGTTTGGTTCGCTTCGCTAGTGTTCTCCCCCCCCCCCCCCTAGCGCGATATCTCCATGTATAGAAGTGATGTCGTTATCCAAGATATCACAGCCACTACCCCTATCTAAAAAAAGGGATGAAAAGCCACGAAATTGGATAGGATTTTGAGAGTAATTTGTGTTCACTGAAACGCTTTTAGCAATATCAATTTTCATTTTATTATTATGTTATTCTTGTACCTACAATCACGAAATACAGGAAAATAAAACAATATATGAAAATAAAGAAAAGTTTCAAAATGAACGACTCATTTTTTCCTCATACTAAATACTCTTGATAGTGTATTGAACCAAAATGTATTTCAATAAAAACTGTAAAGTTTTACACTTTTACAGTGTTATGATAGTATGTAAATTCACTTTACTGAATTAGCTAGGACTTATTTGTACTAAAAGATATACTTGTAAATATGTAGAAAATTACGCGTTTCGTTGTAAGCCAATTATTGTTTAAAAAAAAACTGATCACATGATCCTTATATGTATTACGAACTTACTCAATTCTAATTGGAAAAATATGAGGAAATTTTCCTTGATTCATTAAAAATGAAAGTACATATTAAACATATCAAACAACATCGAATTATTTTTTGACCAATATTTTGGTCATGAGTTACCTAATTTAAATTGTGCACTGTGCAGGTAGAATGACTACTAGGTACGTGTCAGAAGTAAATTAAGTACATTCCTGGTACATGGTTGCATAAGTATACGATATGAAAAACATTGTATAATTTAAAAAAGATATATCAATGCGTTTTCTTTTACGCGGAGGCAAACTGTATTAATTAATCTTTAGACGAGTTAATTAATATTAAGTTTAAATTACAATTACCAGCAGTTTAGTTAAATATTACTTAAGTTATATGTATTATAAGATGGTAGTAACAAGAAGTTCCTGCCCATTCTTATCACTTTATGTTTTAACATTGTTAAAATTTGCATTTATACTCTTGTTAGTAAGACGTTGTGTAAGAGAAACCGGAATTAATTTTATGTGTGTTTCTCGATGTTTGACTTCATTATATTTGTATAACTTGGTAAAATTTAACTAATTTAAATACATAATTGGTATCCTCAAGAACATCACTACTAAAGTACAATGCAGACAACATTAATTTACATCAAAATATTAGCGGAGTTCAAAAGATAGATATTTTCTAAAGAAAATTGTTTTAAAGAAATAACTGAATATTGTTAAAATTAGTTCATCTACCTCAAGAAGAATACAATTATTTATATTTAGTAATTATACCGCTAAAAGAGCTGCGGGAGACAGAGAAGAGTGGAGAACAAGACAAGAAGAAGAACAAGAAGAGAGTAGGAATTTGCTGCAAACATTGCTTAGTTACAATCCGCAGGATTGAAACTAGAGAAGAAGAAGACCCTTATCTGATGAAAAAATATGGGCCATCGGTGATATGTATTCTCTACTCTCCACAGGTAGGTAGAGGTATGCCTTAATCTTTACGCTTTCACATGATTAGCCACTATGATTTAAAAATAGGTCCCTATAAAAACATACGTTTTTACTAATTTTCTCTTACATTTTTCTTTTTAAGATAATCGCATCAGCTTTCTGAATTTCACTAACTATTAGTGATAAAAAAGTAACCCCGTTATACAAAGTACAAAGATCATACATTCTAGCACTTAAATAGTAAGTAATAATATTAGAAATACCCAACAATAGGGATAATATACATAGATATAAAAAATATATACTAATATATTGTACGTCAAACGATGCAATAAAAACATTAATATATTATTAACAAAATTTCAATATAAAAAGGATGGGACCTTCATTATCAAAGTGACGCGGTAAATTATGTTTATATTTTTTGAAAGTACAATGGACTCGAAGTACACAAATGAATTGGAATCGGACCAACCACATTGAGTTGTCAATGAAGATCTCATTTTATACGTGGGGTTGCATAGGGTAACTCAATTTTTGTTCACTTCTTTCAGATGTTTTCAATGCGTCGTACGTAACTCATGATTTTTTTGATCCATATCAGCCAGAAAATTCTACAGAATATTATCAATCATATCAAAGGATTACGAGTATGCTCGATTGCGCGAGCCTAAAACAGAAGCATATCAAACCGTTAGTAGGTAATGTAAAGTGAAAACCCTTTTTTTACAGGATCTTTGTGTTCAATTATACCTAGAAGTCAGCGTACCTATTTTACACATACTCGTATGTATTTTATTCTTTGTTTTTCCTTTCATACAATTACAAGAGTTATCTTTATAATTCATAGTTTATAATACAAATGGGTTAACTAGAAGAAATGACAGCATTTCACTAAATTCGCCCTAGTGAACATTCACGTATGATTTGTCTGATTGTATGCTTATATTGTTGGAACAATCTGTATTGTTCATAATTAATAATTTATAAATATTATGTAGGTATGAAATGAGCTGACCACGGAGAATAGAACTTTCAGTTTTTTTACAATAATTGTTTTAGAGTGCCCGTTTAGCCACCTAATCGAAAACGTTGTATCATACGCGAGTTTAGCGATAAAATTCCTCGTTCGTCCCAATAATTACTGCCAGCACAGGAAATTGTGTCAGAATTGTGTCACCCATGAGCTCTCTCCATTTATGGGGCAATTCACAGCTACAAACCAGTCACTCGTCGCCCCACATTGTAGAAGGTGCTGTGATGGTAAGGATGGACGATAATCTTCTTCTTCTGCTTCATCTAGGACTGCTTCCCGTCATTGCTCGGAGCCTACTCCTGGGTCACAGATGTCCAACTATCTCGCCATATTTTATGTGGCCTTCCTGGGAGTCTGATGGTACCTGATGGTAGCTTGTTCGCTGCTACGCTCACCACTCTCTCAGGACAAGCTCTCTCCACATGATCCCTCCAGTAGCGTCTTCTAGATCTTCCCCATCGGACAATGTCCTCGACGTCGCAAGATAATCGCTTTTTCAAAATTAACATCAAGCTTAACGATTATGAATCTTCAAAATCAAAATCTTATTCATTTTCGTGCCCCATAAATTCGATAAATAAAATACCCCTGTGAATATTATAACATTTCATTTTGTATATAATACGTTAGGTATGGAGTTCGATCAGTGTTGGTTACAGTAGGTACCTACCTAATAGTACATTTAACATAATATAATATTATATATGTTCCGTATTAGTACGACATCTTTTGCAAACATTCTTTCATTAGTACTGCCATTATTCAGATTAATGGTCCACCCCGCTGAGTCATTCAAGTCAAAAACCAGTAGTGGCAGTAAGTAGTATAATACTGCGTAGGTACTTTGTATGAAATAGGTAGGTACCTATTTATAAATTACCAGTATAAAGTTGTTACAATACATCCCTACTTTTACACTACAGACAAAATATTACATTAGGTTTTTACCTACTTATGTTATGGCATTGTCGCGAATCATGTTTCACGGCGGTAAACGAACAATTTCAGACACCTCATACTAACAGTTCTGTATTATGAGTAATTTATGGAAATTTTACGCCATTTCTTTTAAGTTCATGTCATTATTTTCATGTATGTACCAGGTAAGTACCTACGTAAAATCGATTATTAATACATAATCAGGTAATGTGTAAGATCAATTTCTACTTAAGGCATGTAGACCAGAGCAGATGAACCAGAACAAAATCTCTTTTAAGAACCTCCGAGATGAAAACACTGAAACAGAAAAAGAAACACAGAAATCAGGAAAATGTGTAGTAAGGAAGACATCGTCAGATGGGGAAGACAAAGAAGACGATACTGGAATGAGCATGTAAAAATAGAATGCGAGATTTTTAATTCAAAGGAAACCAAACGGAAGAAGGTTACCAAGAAGACCACGAAACGATTATGTGACAACTGGGAGTCCACATCCTTCATTAAATCAATTTATTGTTCTAATTATCTGATTCTATCAAACTGCTTCAGTTTTCAACATACCTATAACTTCTCAATTCTTCAGATTGATTCATGATTGAGATTATTAAGATCTCTGGTATGAATTTTTCTTACACAGTCGAGGAATCTTCTGCACCTACAATCTACATACTTGATTAATTCCTTATTGTTAATTAATATATTATACCTGTAATTAATACCTGATGATGTGTGTTCAGATCCTTATGAAACTGGGATGAAACAGAGAGAGATATTAGCGACGTATTCATTATTTCAATGTGACGTTTAGTCGGTGTGGGGAGATGATAGTGAATATTTCAAGCTTTGGCGTTTGATTTTATCTGTCATTGATCTCAACAAGATGAAATTGATAATCATTTAAATAAAACCATTGGAAGAAAGAACGGGGGATAAAAAAATCTACACTACCTATAAAGAGGATGAAAGTATATGGGATCCGTAGAGATTATCATGTTTCTTTTAGGAATTCATATGCTTATTCTTCTACGCGAACCTTGTAACTTTCATTTCTGGATGTAGACGCCTTACGTGGTTATGCGTCGTTGGTTGGAGCGTGTTCTTTTAATCAGGAGGTACCGGGATCGAATCTTGATGATAATGACACAGGCCTTTACCTTAGATGATTTAAATTTCCTTCAAATAACCGAGGTTGAGCCACAGTAGGTAATATTATTTTTGAGCTTCTCCTAATTATGAAAATATACCCACTTTACAAATCTCTGAAATGCAAAATTTCAGTCTATATCAGTTTTATGCCTTCGTGTACCAGTTTCTATATTAATTCGAAATTTTCTTTTCCTGGTGACAACCTGCCATTATTCAAAATGTATGTGATCCTGAAAACAATTCGGCGGCACTTTTCAGCAAGAAAACAAACAGAATGATGCGGTCGATTGATAGGTAGAGATAATAATAATACTTTACGAAGAATAAGAAAACGAGTAGGTAGTATTTACCCTCCGTACTAACTGTACGTACACCCATCCTAATAATACCTTGGTGAAGTTACAATACACTAAGAAAGAAGTTCCACTATGTGCAATTCAATTTTCCTATTTTTACGCGGAGGCATGACTTTGCCAACACACTTCTCAGATTGTGAGATTTTCTAATACTTATACTATTATTATTGTTTGAATTAGATAGAATTGAAAACTTCTTAAAATACAGATAATCCATCGAGGGAAATTATTGCGTTTGAATTTCTCTTTTTTGGCTTCTCTTGTCCATGCTTTGCCTGCGACAGGGATGATATTATCTGCCTCTCGTTTCTTGGCTATAGGCACTCTTTTATATAGCGATCTCTTCCAGCTAACCTAACTATGATGCTGTAGAAAATTGTTCCCCAAAATTTTCTAGTCGGCGTTAAAAACATCTCAACATAAACTATGCACAAAAACACTACCGGTTTCGACGCTAACTACGTCATTGACGAGTGTCAATGTAAAGGTTTTAGATTGACACTCGTCAGTGATGTAGCCAAGAGACGAACACGGTAGTACATGAATGAATTTTAAGCGGGTATACCATTACTTACTTACTTTACGTGTCCGTGTGGGTCATACCCTGACACTCCAATATGCGGCGACACACATCGCCTTGTCATTTCCTAAAATCAGGTCCTCAGGGGTGCAGCTCTCTCCCATCAGGGGACATATTATAGTAACTACATAGTTTATCTACATGTTAATTAAAAATATAAGTATTGAGATTGTGAGTGACAACAAAATCAAACAACTTAAAAATATCGTAGATAAAACATTTGCAGGTGGTGTACTTTAGTTGAATTTGAAAGATATGAGTTTATTCTTTCTCCTGAAGTAACGAGGAGAAGGAAGGAGAGATGTGGGTAAGTAAAAACCTTGCATTATTGCCTCCAGACAAAATTACATTTATTTTGCATACTGTTCCTCCTATCCACACCGAAATAGATGAGTTTATCTTCTTTTCCGAAGTAAAGTTATCAGAGAAGCGTATAAGGCTCTAAGTATGGGGTGAAGAACATTTCAATATCAATTCGTATACGTGAATTAGATTTAAATAAATTATTTATTTCGTAAGTATCCCTGCTAGCAACCCAACTCATTTTCTTGAATAAGTAAGTGCTTTAAATATCTATAGATTCCTCTACGCTTTTTGAAAGACTAATGTGATATTCTATCTACAACCAAAAACGACTGTAGAACCATGAAGACACGGTGTCGTAAATACTATAACTGTAGGTGTGTAATAATTTGATTCCTGCTTAAGAACCTATACATAAACTAGAATAATTGGTTAGCCGGGAACCGAATTGTACGTTTGTAAAACTGAAGGTATATTATTACCTAAAGTACTCCAGTGAATTGGCGATCATTAAACTCGGTTGAATTGACCGAGTAATACATGTGGATAACAGCATTTTCAACTTGCAAACAAAACATTTTGTAATCGGCCCAGTCAACCGATTATTTTTGTGTGTGACAAATCAAAATAGCTTGGAAAATCATACTCTGATTGTATCAGACTCAATTGGTTTCTATAAAATATGAATTCTTGGTGTTTATAAAAGGAGACAATCAACACAACATCTAAATACATATAAAGTTACCTACTAGGATTAATAAAATCCGAAATTAATTAGGCATACAAATGGTTACCAATCCCTTTCACTATCTTGTGAATAACTCTGTACACCGTGGTTCATAAATATTATCCATATTCTTCGTACTGTTGTATTAGAAAATTCTACATGTTACTAACTTCGCAATTGAATACGAAAATAACTGACTCTGTTCTTTATTTTTATTGCCGTTTCAAAGCAAAAACTATAATAATTTGTAAGTAGGTGGAACTGTAGGTTATCAATATGATATTATTGTTATTTTTGTGGACATATTTTATCCAAGCAACTTCTGTATCTGAGTAACTGTTGCCTAAATCTACAATTTGTAGATGAAATTACAATGTAATATGTACTGTGTTCTACAAACACGATATCTGTCATACCTATATAATAATTACACCTACACACTGGTATGCGAATCAAAATGGGCGAGAAAGTCTCGACAAGTATGTACGATTGTACGCACTAATTAATTAATTTGGCAGCTGTCAAAACTCAACAACTTACTAGCAATCCCATACAAAAATTACAACAAAATTGAATACAAAATTTCACAAAAATTACTCTATGGGTTATTTTCATGAGGATATGTGAAATCCTGGTCTACACAGATAAACCTGAGACATTGGATCACCCAGTGCTACCTAGACAATCGTTATCTGATCATTGGATTGCCAGATTATGTTTCCTTACACATATGCCTGAAATCAGTTGTATACTTACGTATACAACATTTTTTAAATAAATTTATTTTTATGAACATTACCATGATTTTAATATGTTTCATTTAATTTTAAAAGTTTATCTATTAAGAAAAAACACTAATATAGATACGAACAATTATTCTAGAATAATACTTATTTTGAATCATTTTATAGTTACACACAAAAAACTATGAAGATTGTATAAAATACCTAGCTAAAGCATTTTTGTATATACGTTTCCCATTTTTGTACTGCGAAGAGTATGTATTAAACCCTTCTAAAAAAGGACTATACACAAGTATAACCAATACATTTCAGTTGAATAAAATAAGATAAACCAAACTGTAAACATCCTGAAAGCGAAGAAACTTTATACAGCAAATAAATAATAATATTAAGTTGTTTTTTTCTACCCTATCAGTTACCAATAAGCCACCCAATAAGATTTGAATTGTTTGCAAGTGGATTCAAGTAAAACACGTCATTTGGGACTCCATTCGACTCTAACTATATCCATTTCAACTCTAATGTGTTGTCAACGTCTTCTACATACGATAGATCTACACATATTACGTTGTTGATAGATACAGAAATACGTGGTAGATATTATGGTTTATAGAAATTGGTTTGCAAATATGATTTGGAGTTTAAGAAATATTTTGATTCTACCAATAGTACATATTACGTTTACTTAATATCCTCTAAACTATACATAACTACTATACAAATTTGTCAAACTCGAAGCAAAGTTTGAAAAAGTTTAGTGTAAAGAGTTTTTCTCGTACAAATAATATTACCTGCACCAATATTACGGGAATGCGTAGGTATCCCGAAAATATTTACCGCATCTGTATGTTTCAAATAGCACGACCAAATTTCAGAAAAAGGATTTACCTATTAGGTATTTAAAAAAAATCGGTGTACCATCATGTACATATCACTACGAGTAAGTTTTTTCTGCGACTTTCGCGATGATGGTTATTTTTTTTTAATACATAATTTCAGGTTTTTCTATATTTTCATGTATGCAAAGTATATCAAATGATCTCTTACGGTAATTCGCAAAAGGAATATTCGATGAATTGAAGCTGTTTTTAAACAAAACATGTTTATTAAGGTTTTCGAGATATTTGATATGAAAAATACTCTTTTGGATACATCCACCACTTCTTTAATAACGACATCCCACAGGTACCTACTCTCCGAAAAACTATGGTAGGTATTTTATATATCACTATTTTTATAAACTTAGTGCCAAGGTGGCTGTTATTTCTTCAATTATAAAATGTTTCTACCTACATAAATTATCATCGCATATGTTCTTTGCCAAAAACATCTTCCAAATTTCCTCCCCAAACACTGCCTACTTAAAATTATTACTCAACGAATGCAATAAAGCTTATCAATTACATACATCTGCATTCATTTTCATTAGTGTAAAAATATTTACATGGGGCACATTTCTACCACGTTGTTTAACTTCCTGTATGCGAATGCGTAGGCTAAATAATTCATATTACAAATAAACATTCTCTAAAGACTTGTACAAGAGGTCAAATGTGGAAATATTTTGACACAGCGATTTATATTCATAAACAGCAAGCGAGCTAAAGATGACAAACATTTTACGAATGTAGATAATTTATATAAGAAAGAATGCAATCATACCGTGTCGCAATATTATGTTATTAGGTAAGATAATAAATATATGGACAAGACAACGCTGAATTGTAAACACAATTTGTTAATTTATACACTCAATATTTATACACAGTATTATGACAGGGTACCAAATGAAGAAATCCGCAGAACCTGCAATGTTGAGGACATCGTAAGATGGAGCAGAAAAAGAAGGCGGTTCTGGAGCAAACATGTTGAAAGAATGGACCCCACAAGATTTCTAAGCTCGTCATACAAGAGATCCCTGAGGAACGCCGCCCAGCGGGATGTCCACCGAAAAGATGGAGAGAGAGTTGGACCTCTTCATCACAGGAACGAGACTTGAGCCCTGACTAGACTGAGAAGAAGAGAGATTTTTGCGCTTTTTTTTACTCTGTAAGTTCATTTTCAATATAAAATTATCTGAATGTGACATACTAGTATTAAGCGAACGAAATCGAATTAATTTATATTAAATATGAAAATTTTTCATAGATGCAAAACATACATATTATACTACTACTATACCAACTCGGTATATCCTAATAATGGGGTAACCAGTGAGTTCTGTATGTATATAAAGAAACCCAAATTTCTTTATGCGCAAACATATATTTTAAATCAGAATGTGTTGCGAATTGCGATCATCATTCCAGAAAAATATATGAAATTTGCAGTGCATGTTTTACGAATACCTGGATTTTATACTTTTATAGAAAAAGACTGGGGGCTAATTTTACAGTCCGGGATCCCACGGGAAAAAATATTTTGTTAATATTTATTAGTTTCGAGTATCCGGGCTCCTTTACCGGACATTCGTAGTTCGTATTCGTATCTATACACTGTCTCATAATGTGGTATAAACAATAATATAAAATTTGTTTTTTTCAATGAAATGGACTTTCTAATGAATTGCAATACGCGTATTTCTTAGCAACGTGGAAAAGTAGAAGTGAAATGTATCGTCATTTTGACTAACAGAGTCAAAAACGTTGTACTTCAAATTCTTTTTTTTCGCTATATGAAATGTGAAAATTTATTTTGTAGCATTGTAAGAATTATAATGACAATGGCGACATCATGTTCCTCATGTATTAAATCTTCATATTATTACTGTAGTTCGCCATTTACACTGTCTAAAATATATTATAGAAACATCCAATCTTTTTATAAGGAGTATGCCCATGTATAATAATTAGATATAAGACATAACGACTTCGTTGATAAATATTTATGACGCGTATAAATATAAGAAGTATTTAAGGTAAAAACATTAATGTAGATAGACGGTCGTCTTGAAAACATTGTCACAGCTATTTTCAAAAATAGCCACAGACATTTTATTAGCCGAATCGACTTCAATACTGAACTGGATTTTGTGACACTGTATGTTCGACGTTTTGACATATTGTAGGTAAAATTATTAGTAAACACTTTCATTGAAGTGGACTGAAAGTAAGAGTGTTACCTTAAAATTCTGCTTGGACAAGTATAAAGCAATATACGTGTTATGGATCGAGATTATCCTCCATCTGAATAATAGATCAGACTGTCGCATCAGTTCCATGAGATGGTAGCTATATTTAGCAAAAGTGATATAAGGTTATACTTACATAAAAAGGAGACATACTCGAGAAATGATTTTTTAGACATTCCACCAGAGAAAATGTATCCTATTCGTTGCTTGACAGGGTTATGAGTTGTAGAGTCCAACTTCTCACATCTATGATGTCTTTAGACTACTTTAGAGCAGATATGATAAGATTTTCCGAACAAAATAGTAGGTAAGGGCGGTTCTAGTAATATTCATTCTATTAACATACCATCTCCTTCTTGATCTTCCATGTTTGCTTCGTCATTTGTAACTATTGAATTGAAATTACATGCGACATATTATTTTATTATAAAGTCACAAAATGCGACTGTTATTTCTTGCTGAGTGGTAGTAACAAAACAAGTAGGTACTGTTACGAAAGTAAGGGAGTATTTTGTATTAATATTTCATGGTGTCTGTGTATTCGGTACTTTGAAGACGGTATACTAGGTTGGTAGGTAGGTACTAGGTACTCATAAAAACTTAGTCCGTACATGTCTGAACAAGAGCTCCGGTTGGAAGATTAATTACAACTTTTGTTTCAAAATAATAATATTCTCTGCTCCCTTATAATACTGCAGAAGAAGAACGCTGATGATAACACCCTCATGCACCCCTGCTTACTCCCACAACAAGAAAAACACCAGGTACGAAATCAAAAGAATAAATTGAATTCTTGTTTTAATACTTGGATGTAAAATTATAAAACTACTTCTTTACTTTCTAATACTTCGCTAATACATGGGAGAGTTTCGTAAATCGCTCCCCCTTGGACGATGGCTGGATCTAGTGAGTGCCGACCGACACGATAAGAAGAAGAATACTTCGCTCCTCAAGGCAAAATTAAAAAAAAAATAGAGGTAGGTAGTATACTAAGTCACCTGCCCAAGCCACTAAGAGCGTATTTTCCCATGTTACCTCTTCCCATGTTATTCCCAACGCTTGGACCATTTCCATATTAGGAATACTGATGTGCAGCAAGTCATCGGATACACTAGGATCAAAAACAGCATTTTATACAATACCATACTTTCTTCTACATTCTGAATAGAGATGGGGACATACCTAATTAAGAGTTTTTAATTATTAGGAATATTCTCGTCATAATATGCCAAGAAATTGTTATACATATTTCCCACCGAAACAAGGTACCTATTTAAAAAAACTTTCACTGGATAGGTGTTCGGTATTTTGCAAAACCTACAAATACATGATTTGTTGGAAAAAACATACCTAATGATTTTAAAATAAAAAAGTCGGGATATTTTCTATTTTACTTAACCGTGCCTGATTATATTGTCACTTTGGTACCTACTTACCTACCGCGTAATTCTTATTTTCTGGCCGAGGTTCATTTTCAAGATGCAGGTAGGTAGGTAGTGGCGAAGGGTGGATTTCTGCATAAGGGAAGCCGGGGCTAACATTTCTTATGAAATTATGTCACTATCATACCTATCATTTTTTCCAAAAGGTTATTCGATGGGAATCGTGATATTAAGTAGCTTCGCGCCTGGTAAGTACCTACGATCTCCTAGATATTCATAGAATTTATGATGAATATTTCAAATTTAAAATGGACTATATGTACAGAGCTTATACAATATTATAAATTTATTAAAATTTATAGAGAGCTTTTTTGCTATCGAGCAATAATTTGCGATAACGCGTCTGAGTATTTATTATTTCTTACTCAATTATACGTAAGCTTATGCATTTACTGTATTTATCTGTCCTCATCAGAACAGCAGGGCACAGTCATTAGTTGTCCCTGATAGGAGATCCAGAGAAAGACCCAAGCGGAGGTGGCGTGAGGTTGTGAGTCAGGATATGAGAGACTGTGGAGCATCCCCGGAAGATGCACAGGATAGAGCCGAGTGGCGGCGGAAAATAAGAATGGCAGATCCCACCATGATCCCACCAGGATGTGGATGCAGTTGGCATTAGGGACTGGAGGAGTGCATGCCAGGATAGAGGGAGATGGAGGCGAATGCTGGAGGAGGCCAAGGCTCATAACGGGCTGTAGAGCCACTGATGATGAGATCCCACCATAATGTGGGAATAATAATTGCCCAGGGAGAGAGAGATCTGTCCTCTTCAGAAGTGGCTGCACCGGTTATCATTATTTTATTCTAATCTTTCACCTTAACGTGTAAAATTTAATTGAAAGGTAGGTTAGGTTTAGTTTAGGGTAATATATGATAAAATATTAATAAATTTGCTTTGGTTCAGTACGATTAATGAACCTAAGTATCGCTACTCGGCGAGTATAGAGGTACATTGAGTATCTGCTAGTGAATATACTGTATTAAGAGAGAATGGTATTTTATATTCATTATAATACCTTCCAATCCAAACATCAATTTCACACCAGCTGCTTTAATACGAATTTTATGCATGAGTTGACAAAAATATTATCAACTCAACGATCATACCCCGCCACAAGTACCACGGGGGTGTAAAATTTTTGCTTCTACTATACCGACGTACTATAATATTATTATTGTCACGGTTGGCACACAGTGTGAAGCTTGAACCAACCACGCCGCAACACGAGGGTGTAGAAATTTTGGTTTCAGTTTTAATATGAGTATACCTATCTATCTAACAACAGTGTTATGCATATAATTTGGAGGTATTCGGAGGAATGCATAAAACTGATCAGACAACATCGACTAAAATTATCAATCATCAAATTTTTCACTGAATTAAGCTTATCATTTTAGTTCGAATTGTAATTAATAATCGCATTTGAGAAATATGTATGTAGGAAGGAAGATTCCTATGTAATATATTTTCTTACTGAACAAATTAAGAGAGATACATCATCTCTCATGTACTTGATATCATATTTTATATTTTTTGTCAATGTTTCAGATGTACCTTAACTTACTTATTTTTGTTGTTGCTTGTATTGTACTTGTTATTATTATTATTATTCATGTTAAAGGCTTGCGCCGTGAATAAATAAATAAATAAATAATAGTAGTTGGCCAAAAGAAAACTGTAAGTTGTAAATGAGCGGAAAGACCCGCTTTTACTGCATATCCTGCTCAAGATGTTGACATTTGAGCACTAAAAATAACGAAAGAATTATGTTATTACTCATACATAGTAGGTATCTCTTTCACATTTTCTATTTTACTTTTATTAAGGGAAACTAACCCCGGGCCCACCTGTTAATAAGATTTGCCTAGAAGTGCGGGTAAAGAGGTCGCTATTAATGCGCCTGATTTTCCCGGGGATGCAGGCCTTAAGCCCGAGGGATTTTCTTGCAATGTTTACTTTTCTTGTATTATCCCTGGGCACAGGTCAAGTTTTATACAAATAATATTACATACCTATACTACTATCGATTTGGTGCAGAAATCTTGCGACCCCGGTGTGTTCCTCCCTTAGAGAAACACTATAAAGGCCAAAGTATTGGTCATGTATTAATATATACTAACGTACTAACATTTACAAATAACGCCACATCAATTCACAATTTCCACACTACTTAAAAAGGCACACAAAAAATACGGAAGTATAAAAATAATGTGCACCCAGTAACAATAATTATGTGATATATAGGAATACACTCGTGAAAAAAAATTAAAGAACCAGATATAAAAGTTAATAGCTTCCTCATGTTCAACAAAATATTTTTATCAGTGAAAAAAAAATGTAAGAATTTACATTACTTTAAAAACAATTCTCAAAACATAGGAAAAATATTACATAACAACAGCGATATTCGACACCCCATGAAACAAAATGTGAAGAATTATTCTAAACGTTGCATCTTCAGCTTATTCTCTAGGGAAATCATTATGCGTTTTTCTACAAAAGGGAATCGTAAAATTTGTGAATAATGTTATGTCATACATAAAAATTCTGTAGTACAACAACTTCTTCTAATATTAAACATGACATACTTAAACTAAGAAGTTATCCCTAATGCCTATGGACGGATAAACTATAACAACTGAAACGTAGCTGCGGCCTTGGCGAAAAGGTTCGAGTTGTGAAAAAAGATATTGGAAATTTAAAACGTATTTTGAGTAAAAGCATTTATCCCGAATTGTATGAGTGTCACGGGAGGCAAGATGTGTAAGGATAAGAAAGTCCAGTGATCTGTTCCCTCTGCTTACCCCGCAAAGGATGCGAATTTACAAACTGTTAACATATAAGCACTAGATTTGTTGTTGCCTGTTTATCAGGCCGAAACGCATTTTTTTTCATAGATTACCTAATAATAAGTACCCACATAATTAAAACACAACACAAAAATTATCACTGGAAATGGAACTACCTACTATAATCTTCCTTGCAGTATGAGCAAATAACCTATCTTTACAAAGTAAATTCTTTAAAATTTCGTTGTTATGCATGTAAATAGCGGTGCTATTTAATTATTTATCGTATGGTCAAAAGAAGTATATCACATCCCTCAAAGGAAAAAGTTTAAAGGTTGGGCATTGGGCAATGGTAAATTTCGCAAGCAAGCTTGGTCGTCAGAAATTAAATTGAACGTTCTTTATATATTCAGTCGCTGGCTCATTCATTCTAAATAGGGTGTATAGATAGGTAACTATATTATTAAGATTTCGTCACTCTTTAAACTATAAAAAACAGAAACACATCTTTTATTCTTATAAAAAAAAAGTAATGCGGCTAAGTGATTAATATTCTGGATGATTTCTTTACAACACCCGTTGTGCTATGTTGGTGTGGATTGGATGTTATTGTTGACGACGGCGGGTAGGTTGAGGTGTGGAAAAAACTAATGGTAGATTGCTCCCTATTAGGGGATTTCTGTATTGGGATCGGAACATTCTGTTTCCCGGTGTTCTCTCTAGGGACCTTCGGGAGGAAGCTAAGACCTTTATCAGATCCGCATTATTTTATTATCAATCGAATACATTTCTTGTTGAAAATAAATTATTGTAGATACGAGTATAAAAGTTCGATGATGAAATACCTGCTGCGAATTCGTATAATGTATTTAGCTTCCAAACTAGGCGAATTCATTCTTAAATCTATCTTCTATCTTATCTTCTTCTTCTGCTTCATCTAGGACTGCGTGCTGTCATTGCTCGGAGCCTGCTCCTGGGACACAGATGTCCAAGTATCTCGCCATCTTTTATGTGGTCTTCCTGGGAGTCTGGTACCTGAAGGCAACTCGTTCGCTGCTACCCTCACCACTCTCTGAGAACAAGCTCTCTCCACGTGATCTCTCCAGTAGCGTCTTCTAGATCTTCCCCATCGGACAATGTACTCGACACGCAAGTCCTTCGTATTTCAGAATTCTTCGCTCGGTCTCGGATTGTTACTCCCGCAAAACTTAAATCTATCGAAATACTTGTTATTTATTAAGTAGCGTTTTGAGCAAAAGAAATCGGAAAGCGTGCTTGAAACATTGTAGGAATGTGACGGAAGCTAGGAGTTTGTGTAATGATAGGGCAGTCTGGCGCTCTATCATCTCGTCATAGTAAATATCGTGACACAGAAACAAAGTTGTTCACTATGGCGAGATTATCAGTACGATCTCTTCTAACTAATCTATTTTGAGATTTTGAAGCGGGATACGGGAATAAAATCAGAGTTTAATGAATCTTTAGGTGGATGAATATAATAGTCGACCTAAGTACGATAACAAAACAATGGCTAATTACAACTTAACAGAATAAGCTGTGATCATAATATTATTTCCAAAACCCTGCGTGACTCATCGTGGTCGAGATGCAATTAATGTGGTAATGTGTGGAGCATAAAAATATGTAAATATATAAAATCCAATCCAGAGCTGGATATCTTCTTCCCTCTAAATAATAATATGAAATACAGTAGGTAGGTAGTCTCCTCAGAATGTATTGATATTAATGAGACCCCCGTAGAGCTTAATTCCGTTGCCCAAAACACAGAGGGTAGTAGTAGTTCGGACTGTTCGGACAACACTACCTCACTCCCCCCAGTGCGCTACTACGAATCAATTCAAATCTTGCAAAAGGATTTACGTGTAAATCGCCCTACCATCAAAACACACAAAACGAACCAACGGACACAATACGATGCTAAGCTAACGTAGATAAAGACAGAGATACGAATAAATAGTATAAAATGAAAGAGACGAACATTGTAACAGTGCTCCGATTGATATTTGTATAATGTGTTTGGAATGGGGATTTTGAACGTTCGGTGAAGACTGACCGCTTCTATCGTAATGGTGTCGGAAAATAAATCATTATTAATGATGTTCAGTAAGAGGTAGTCTTTGTCTATCTGGTTTTCATCTTGGACACAAGTAAACCACTGACCGCTACGACCACCCCTCCCTGTCGGCCACAAATCCGCCCTTTTAGCAACATCTTTCACGTTTCTCCTTAATAGGGTGTGATGGCTCTGGCGCTAGATTGATGGTCAGTAATTATATATCATGTGGCCAATTAAACATTAACCTCCCTTCCAATTCAGTCGATGTTTGATCTTGGGTAAAGAGAAGATAAAATTGTTTTATAGTATCTACATATTACATTATAGTATTCACACTTTCTCCTACTTAACCAGGAATCTTCGTGCAATATTAAGGATCTTGATAAGTGATTATTAATGAAGCTTAGGAAATCAACCAAATTATACTAGACCTTGGTACATAGGTTGCAATCTTCATCAATATATTTTACAACTTTCTACTTAAACATCAGTAGATATACTCGGATTATGTATATTCCGTACCATTTTGTAAGTAAATTATTCATCTCGTCTATGATATCCCGATATATGTAGGTATGATTAAAAACGATACATTTTTTCTAGAATTACCTACCAAAAAAAAACCAACACGAAAAACATTCATTCCCCTCCAGCTCATCCAATGTATGAAAAGAATCGAAAGTGCCTTATTAACAAAGAGCGTAAGTCATAACTGAATACGATACGTATACCTACATTACCTACTTTCATTGATTCGTACTATATATACTACTAACCCGATGAAAATGATCGAGTACCTACTATAATATACGAGATTACATTATCTCTCAAGAATAACATCTAAATTCAGTGATCGATTTACTATATTAAGAATTTTCGGGTTGTCAGCGTGTGTTTTCACGATTGTCGTGTTAAAAATGCTAAAAACACTGTTCGATGAAAAGTAAGGTTGTCAAAGTCTGCAACAATTTTAAATGAATTTGATATTCACAGCTGTCTCTCGGATTATCGTATCGGATTAGATTCTCAGAGTGCAGGAGTACCTGTAAAAATACCGTTATCTTGCTTGACGAATCTAAAAATATGAAAAAACTTGTAGCTAGATTAGTCCTATCAAAAATGTGCAAACATTTTATTCTACCGCTTCCATATCTAGTTAGGCAGAGAGTCCTACTCCGCTGTCCTTACACACTTCTTTCTTTCGTCACTTTCATGCGATTCGTCAAAATCTGGTCGACATGATCTAGCCAACTCTTGTACTTGCATCTCATCTTTTCCTCCTTTTTATTTTCTTTTATATCCTTCATCATCCATTGCAGAGGAATGCCAACTCTCAAATCGCAAAGTTCAAAGATACAAAGGAAGACATTCACTACTTGTCTTCTGAAGCACTTCAATATCTGAGCACTCATAATCTTAATCTCTGGCTCTGGTCTCTCCAATGACATACGATATACATAGCTACATGACCCAACCATCTCAATTTGTGTATTTTCATGTGCAAACAATAATATACAAAAATAATAAATCAAGAGAAAACAAAAGCATCGGAAAATAATAATAAATGACAAGTTGTCTAGAAGGAATACATGAAATATTTATCTAGGAATAAAAGCGTAGAGATACCATATGAATAAGTATTATGAGAATATTGTATGCATGTATGGAGGTTGAGAATGTTTTGGAATCTGAATAAGTTTTATATTTGTATACATTTCCACTCATGCGATCTCATAAATTTGGAGGAAAACAATAAATTTTCTTTCCTGTTCTCTATGTACGGGATACGTTATACTTTATTACAGTTCTATATACTTCACCAATATCCCCATGCCACCCATTGGAAGTCTATTATTTTACTGTATACACATTATTTATCTTTTATCTCCATAGATGTGTACCGTACCTCCACTTGTATACGTAATGTTATACATTTTTCTACAAATAGATTTTTCGTCGAAAAATTATATATTGTTGTTTATCGTCCTTAGACCCTATATCGAGCACTTGGACTCGTCAGTTTTACATAATCAAATGCATAACAATTAAAACGTGTAATAATAATAATGCACAACATCAATGCTAAAGAGTATAAAGGGCTCTGTTAGCATTTCGTCAGTGACATAGTATGAAGAATAAAGTATAGGTATCTATTCAATTCTACGATAAATCGAAAAAATCTACAACTTGTTCATTGTAAAATGTTTCAAATTAGGCAGACTGAGAAAGGCCAGGCACGTGGAGAGAATGAATGAATTGAGAATGCCAAGGAACATTCTTCAGACAAGGCCTCAAAGTAGACGTACTCGTAGCGTAGGTAGATCCAAAATTTGTTAGATTGATGGGGTGCATCGAGATGTAGACCAGCTACACTGTTGGATCAGGTACTGGAAAAGAGTTCACGAAAAACTGTCACTGATGACGACAGGATTTTAATAATTTTAAAATGAATGGTGAATTGAATGTTTTTCTTAATGAGAGTTTTTGAGCTCGAGAGGTTTCGTAAGCCCTAATTGAAAAGTCTGAGTTTCCTTGGTAATATTTTTTTTTACGAAAGTACATGTGGGTACATGGATCTGTCATTAAAATCTTAGATGCGTTGAAAAAAAATATTTTGTTCTCGTAGAAGTCTATGGTGGCTTACATAATATTTGCGTCTTTAAAAAAATCAATTTCACACTAAGTCGATAAGAATGACTTACAAATTTCTTGTCCTGATGATAGGTACATTATAATCATTGGCGCTCAATTATTCTTCATGGATTAATACCTATTTGGATTTGGCTCTTTCTATGAATGCCATCTTTTTAATTCCTCTTAAGAGGCGGAGTAGACATCAGTTATCTACATTTCAACTTAATAATAATACGCTAAGATTTTCGATTCAATAAGTCAAGAAGCGTAAAATCAGATTTGAAACACGCCAAAGAATTATTCGTATTTTTTGGTCCTTAGAATGTCAAACATCTTGTTATTGGCTTATCTCGTTTTCCAGAGATTCTAAATACTGCTTTTGAACAACTCAAAGGTACTTTGTAATCTTTCTCATTATCTGAATATTTTTTTATTACATATCAAACTCTGCTTCCAATGTGGAATACTAGAATTTCGGAAGTTCTATTGTCATGGAATGACCAGTCTAACGTCCTTCCTTTAAAAATATCTATATTCTATAATGAATTTTCTAGTTAAAGAGAGCTTCAGAGCACAGGAAAGAATGGAGATCGAGATGGAAAAATTTGCTACAAACCAATCCGTTGGATTGAAACTGAAGAAAAAGTATGGATCTTCTGATTATATTATCAGGTTAAGTCAAATCGTTGCTAATTGCTTTAGTTTTTTATTTTACTTGTGTCACATTGCTTGTTTCAGTCATATCAAAACTAAACAAAATGTGAATAGCACATTGTAGCCCAATACCAATGTTAGCCCTCGATTGAGAAACTTTGCAATAAATCGTCTGTTGAGTAAGCGAATTAATTTGTTACAAATGCAACAATCGTAGAAAATATGTGTAGTTTTGACTTCTGTTTACATGTAGCCTATTTATATGCATTATAATTTAACATTTTGTATCTTCAAAATCACACGTTGAGACTATTCTTAAATGAATATTACATTTTTTGACACATTGACAATTGAATGAATAGCGAAACATTGTATGAATGAGAGAATGGATCTATTCTAACGCGATATTATTCTGTTTTTGTTGTAAATTTTTGATTTAGGGTGGCATTATTGGGTGAATGGCAGGAGTCGTGATATGTATTGAAGCAATAATCACCTTACGTGAATAAGATGTTGTTGTAGGCAGGTAATAGGGCTAATCCTGAATGTTTGTGTGGGAGGAGACCCTTATAATAATATAGAAATATACCATCTGAGATGACACGTGAATTTAGGTTAGAATCTTACGCATTAAATATTTTGTTCACAAAAAATAATATTGTTACTGCATTGGATGGTCTTTTTGTGCATTTTTTTTTTTACAAATTGGATCGATAGATTAATTTCTTTTAAAATGCTTCCTTTAAATCCAAAAGTACTTAAACCACAACTTTTTTCGAATAGTTGATTGTTCGAAGACGATCTTTAGGCAAAAGCGTTCAATTTGCTTTCAAATTTTTATTTATTCGTCTATTTCAAAAACTATGTATTTTGTCTGTATAAATCCACACTTCTTCTACGTTGAAGACTGCTCAAATCGAAACAACTTTTTCAACAACAACTCACATTTTTTATATCGATTCAATAACGAATGTGACAATCTCTACGATTGGTTCACACAAAGCACTTGGACCTTCTACTTCGCTGTCTCCCGGAAGTCCCATCATCTCACGGTAACTGGCACAGCGCAAGTCTCCGATCACCTTGTCCATGCTGTTTAGTCTATTAGGGCGAGCTTTGCTATACGGCACTTCTTCTTTCGTATGCGAAAGCGACCATTGTGCAAACGATCTGGGAGTCTTCAATTGCCCTTGGCGTCACCTCATCTTCTTCTCAGGTTTCAATCCAATGGATTTGTTTGCAGCAAAGAACACCTCGCTTTCCACTCCCCCCGGTCCTCCGCACAACGCTTCAGCTCCAAGTATGAGGAGCAGCTCATATCCTGGAGAACCTGCTCCATATATTCCTGTCGGGGTCGCCCTCTGTGAGTTGTCCCCTCGGTCATTCCCTCCATTACAGAAGAAGAAGAAGATCCCTCAAACTTCTTGATGGCACAGTGCCCCACAATGTGTGAATCTAATTAGATTTCAGAATCACGTGCATAAAAACTGACTCCAGTATACCTAGTTATATGTGATAGATCGAGCTGAATTGAGTAATTTGTTTACACACGTTATAATATTTCAAACACTGTAAAGGAAATAACATTTTAATTCAGTCATTCATTCACAGATCCATTAGTCTTATAGCACATAACAATAATGCCATAACTCTAATTCTAATCCGTACCTTTTCCAAACACTATCACCATAATACACTACCTTCATAATATATGAGCCATGAGGCATAATAGTAGTAACATATAAATGCGTTTATACTGGTCATCCTATTCACAATAATCGAGTTTGAAAAAAAAAATAGGAAGAAGGAAAAAGGGCATACCTACCTACGAATAACACAGATATCATATGGTACCTACACATTGCTTTTGTATGGACCTTACACTCGACAGAATGTGCTCAGTTTTGGAAGTTAAATCTCATCATACATTGTGGATCTATATAAAGTTCTTTTTTCTATTGAAAATATTTATCCTTTATACTACTAACAAAGTTGTATTCAAAGATCATAGCCTAATATAATAAATTGTTGTATTTTTCTTCATCTGTCAAATATGGGTTTTTATAATACTCGTTCTATTATTGTTGTACGATTTTAACGAATTTATTAAACGGAATTGATTTGAATGAATTAAAAATGGTTTATTTTATACAAAAGAGGTCTGCCTCCCAATACGAAAATAAGGAACTTTTTCTAATTCTTAAATAGAATCTGACTAGATATCTGTACAGTTACTTAAGTGCCATATTATGTAATGTTGTCTGTTTTAGATTCACACAACTCCTGCCAAATTGAAACATTTTGGCTCACAGCAGTTTGTAGAAAAAAATGAAGTAGGTAAATGGTGGGTGCAAGCCGAAAAGCACTTATCGTGTTTTATACATATGATCAACTTTATAAATATAAAGGCAAGTAATAGGACTTTGTCCTCTCTGTCTACTCTGAAGGAGATCCTATAAGACACTGGGGTAAATATGTAAAATAATACTTCTTTAACCATAACTTAACGACATTGTCCAAATCGGTGGAGGAACCTGGATGCGGAAGGGTCAGAACAGAGACGAGTGGAAACAATTGGAAGAGGCCTATATCCAGTAGTGGAGGGAAGAAGGCTAATTTATTTATTTATTTAATCTTTAAGTGAACAAGAAATATATATACACATATAAAAATGGACATAGTACAGATTATTAATCGTGGTTCACTAGGGCGAACTTATTGCAGAACTGCGAACTGCTAATGAAGAAGAAGAAAAGGAAGAACCATAACTTTTTTCACAGCGAGATCTCGAATTCTACATTCATCACTCTGCTGTTTTATACAAATAATTTTAGATTGCGTTCAATAGAATTCAAAATACATAACATTATTGGATACCTATTTGAGTTAAAATTTGACTAAAAATGTTAACATTATAGTAGGCATTATTATAAAGTATGATATATGTACGCTCGGGGCTATTCGGGGTATCTGAACTTGATATAATAATAACAATAATAACATTGTATCACACTTTTGTATACAAGAGTATTATTTTTCTACAATTTAGTACTTCCTAATATAAAGAACACGTTGTATTATGTCAGAAAGAACACGGGTGGCCGGTCCCAATATTATATAAAGTCATCCCACCTCTGAACAACAGCGTTTCTATGAAAATGTCAAAAAATTTTACACATTGTGACTTTATCACCTTAAATAGTGGTTCTTTAACTTCTCAGGTATTAAGAACTGCCTTGAACTCCACACATAGCGAAATGATTACATACCTTGCCAACAATATTTTATTTTCCTCTTACAAATTAAAATAATAATAATAATAGACAACTTATAATGCGCCGTTTTTTGTATTTACTCCACTTCAAGGGCGCCTCCAAAATACTAATATTAATACATGCACATCTAAACCTATAGTTACATACTATATGACCTACCAACAAACTCTTGAACCCAGCAAGAGACTGTGTTTTGCGCACTTGTTCAGGAAGATCATTCCACATAGATGGTCCTGCAGAGCTGAAGCAGAGGAAGGAGTACTTCGGTCTGCCTCTTACCTTGATTTCCGTCAACCTGACACCGATGTATAAACAATTAGTATTGACAAAAAACAGACCAGAGTATCTATTGGTCTTGGATTTTTCCATCCCTCTTCGTTGGTTCTTTTTCATCCCCTTCTTTTTAGTTCGGTCAATTTTCACCATATCGTAGCTTCATCTGGTCGGCTACCCACATCAATGACTCGCGCTTTCAAGCAGAAATTCGTGTGCTATTCCAATTAAATCGTATGACACACATTAGTCTGTTGAGAAAGACTTGTACATGCAGATGTAATTACCTAGTATTTAAGTTTCTTGTTTGTAAGAAATGAATTGTAATCTCTTTGGATAAGGACACTAAAGGAATGGGAGTGGGGTTTGCCGGGAGGCTCCCTTAAGGCTAACCCTGGGCCCACCTCTTATAATAAGATTTGCCTAGAAGTGCGGGTAAAGAGGTCGCTATTAATGTGCCTGAGCTACCCGGGGATGTGGAGGATTTTCCTTCAATGTTGAGAAAGAGTTCACGAAACATATTTTGAGAATCTTCGCATAAAGGAAATGAAGACAAAACTCGGGGTCCCATAATACCTAAATTCTTTTGTGTTTATTTTATTTTGACACAGTAAAAGGGAGTATCGTGTTTGGTCCAGAATATAAAAAAATATGTTTAAGAATGATATATTACAAAGTTTATTATGTTTGCAAGAATTATTAATACCGTATCAAGCTGTGAGTGCGTAGTTCAATATTTAGATATCTGTGAAAATATTACCTTCTATCAATAGTTATGTTGGGAACATTATTCATTAAAGATTAATGTAATTTTGTTAATGCGATTCTTGCCACACATTCATTACAAAGCATAAAACATTTGTGCATATATTGTTTACATCTTCATTCTATCAATGTCCTATTTTCATGTTTCATCCTTACAATTCCTTATGATTTGTACGACACATCTGACCTAAAAATCTATTTAGATACGTTCGCACACAAAGTACGATTTATAAGCTACGAGTTAGTACACAGCACACATGTGAATTTATATAAATCCCTAGGTATAGGACTTGTGCCCAATCCCACCAACTTCCACCTAGGCAGCGGATCCCTAAGTAATTTCCATACAAAAACAGAGATAATATGACATTAATAATGGAGCACGCCACCTAGAAGAGCATAATGTGAATTAATGTCATATGAAATTCTGCATATAACTCTCCTAGTTGGGGAGATTCTTGGCGGAGATATTTGGGCACCATAACGTAGGAGAGTTTTATGCAGAATTTCATACGACATTATGCTCTTGTAGGTGGCGTGCTCCATTATTAATGTCATATTATCTCTGTTTTTGAATGGACATTACTTAGGGATCCGCTGCATAGGTGGAAGTTGGTGGGATTGGGCATTGGTCTTCCGAATAAGTAAGTAGAAACACTATGTACAATAACTAAGTTTTTATTCTACTTTTGGATTGTCTTTTTCTTCTACCGTCTGCTCTCATAATTGGTAGTGCAAAACGAAAGCAATCTAATAAGTGGCTTGATTCTGTCGTCTTCTAATAAAATCATAAAACAATCGAAAGAATACAGAGGAATTGAAAACTTAAAGTTAATTAACTCAGGGAAATATTAAATTACATTGACTTACAAACTAACTGCCACATTTTTTCTTCGACTCCTTAATTCAAAAGCTATGTTGTGAATGCGGGACATGAATATTACTCCTTAGTTACACGACACATAAATTCTATTTAAAATGAATCAGTATTAAAATATGAACAAAAAGATCATTACAAATATTTATATAGAGAACCGGAATCAGATGTCTATGTTTTGGGTACTTCAGTATGATTCCAATTGGATTTGCGAACTTACATTATTTTTATGAGATGGTAATTGATAACAAAAACATTTTCAAACGGTTTTTCCAATTCAGACGTAATTCCATATGATATTCATAGACATGGAAGAAGGACTTGCTTTGATTATGTTAAGATTCACAATTTTTTTAAATGGATAACACCACATCAAAATATTCGTAGTTATCTAAGAAGATTTTCAAAAACGTATGCCCTCTAGCAAATATGTATTTATTAAGAATAACATTCATAATTTCGTATTCATAATAGACACTTGAAAAATTATCGATTCAATCACTTATTTCGTTCGACATATTTCATAAGTTTAATAAAATTTTGAGATCATCCTTTGAGACATTCACAAATTTATTGACATCTGTTATAGAAATTACATAGAAAAAATCAGTTCTATAAAATATTACAATAATACATACTTGATAATTCTATAATAACGTGTCCCCAGTAGGAATAAAGAATATTGGCAAAGGAAGAAAAAAAAACATATTTATTATAGTGATCTAAATGACGAAATAAATTTTTATGGTTATAATGCAAATAGAAATGAAATATCGTATTGTTATTAGTAGTACGATTATTATATTTATATATCTCTTGGTTCCTTTTGTATCCGTAATAGTCCGGAACTGGCTTGTCAAAATAAATAGTATTGAAAAATGTTATAAATTAATGTATGTATAGATATACCTACGTACTTATATGCGTATTTACATTTTGTATTATGAAATGTTAACAAATGTTGGACGCAGAATTATCTACATCCGTGTTATACTCGTAGCGAATTCGACAGATAAAATTTGTTTATTTTTTGGTAAATATTTTATTGTCAATTAGGTAGTAAGTATACTTTTATCACCTGGGATTGTAGGTCTAATTCTTTAACTTTTAAATAAAAATATAGGTTATTTTGAAAATCACAATTTTATATTTTTGCGAGACCATCGGAATTTTTCTACACGCCGTAGTTGAATATAACAAGTAGTTATATCTCAACAGATACACAGCAAAGGGTAGACCTCCCAATGTGATCACTTTACAATTAAGTTACTTTAGTGTAAAGTGATCACATTAAGCCAGCCGACGATCAGTCATAGGCCTGATGGGAGGTCCATCCTTTGCTGTGTATCTGTTGAGATATAACTAATTGTGAAATATGGGTGTTTTAAATTTAATTTACTGAGTGAAAAAAGTCTTATTTTAGTAGTAACTATGCACTTAATGTAGTTACTGACCTCAGTAACAAGCGAAGCAAAATAAATAGCAAAAAATATTGCATAATTAATTTATGATATCTTGAAAGTCTATCCACATCATCACTTTTTTAATCGCAATGTGGGAAAACCAGCGGTAGATAATTGCAAATACAATTCTATTTTCAGTTTCTTTTTTCAGTATTGGAAGACTCTATACAAATATTGGTAGAAAATAACTCAGACCACCATTTTGAGTCCTGGTCTAAAAATCTTTTTATAGGTAGGCCATTCTTTCATTTACTACATTCATTTTTTAATTCAAAATTCGAATCGCAAGAAAACTGCAGAAAACATATTATATCAAAACATCGAAAAAACAAAAGACAGAATCTCCTCCCCTCAGGCAGTTCTGTACAAATTTTTATACAACTAATAATATTAGCGACGTATGGGCCAAACTAAACTGAATATATCTGAACCTATATTATCTATCTGCATTCAGTATCTATGTACATATTATCGTACAATAATTATGATTATTACCATATAAAAGGGTAGATAAATAGGTAGGTAGATATCTTAAAAAAGCGTCACTAATTCGATGCTTTTCCTGTGTTTACGGTAACCCGTCTTTCTGACCTATAGCTTCAAAGAATTTAGTAGCAACGAGGAAGGTATCACCTACATACTTAAAGGTTTTAGAAAAACACTGCAATTATTTGTACCTAACTGATATTAAATAATGGAATGGGAACGAAAAAATAATATAAAAATGGTAAGGTACTTGGGCAAGCTTATTTCAATGTCCTAATTTCTAAAGACCAAGCTCCTTTAACTAATGCATTTGCTTTACAAAAAATCTCACTGCAAGACTGTGGTAGAAATGTGCATGGACTGCCTAGCAAAATAAGGTACTTACCTAATTCTTAATTTATAGAAAAATAAGTTATCTTAGAATGCTAATGAAGCTTGTGTTATTTTTAATGTCTGCGTTCATCTGCCTGACAGTCGAACGTGTTCAGACTTCCGGCCGCCTTTATTGAATCTATCATTCGATGTTAACAAAGAATATAGATTCTTCGAGAAAAATGTCATCGATATTCTCTAAATCATAATACTGACGTTGTCAACCCTAACGAGCAATAAAATAGAAATGAATTATAGAGTTATATATATTTTCGAGTTGAATATGCGCGATGCTCATCCATCCCCCTCGCTCATGCGACATCCTATGGGTGGTAATTGCAACAAAGGATCCATTGTTGGCTCACCCTAGTGTACAATGTTTGGGTTGTGACGGTTTAAGCCATATTTCAAAAACTGGATTAATTCCATTCTATTATTGTCATTCATTAGGTATTTTCATAACACGGTATTTTATTTTAATTTGTTTGTTTGCTTGCTGTAAAATATTGTTAGGGGGTTGGTACAATAAATTGAGGAGTAGATACATGGCATCATTGGATGAAGCACGCACTTCCAAGCAAAGTGCGCTGATAGGAATATCGGCGCTGATCACGTATTCTGTCCTACAGAACACCAGCTTTTAAAATTCTGTGAAAATTAATGATCAATTTGGACGCGTGGATAGTGAGTTGTAGGCAAAAATACATTCGTATTTTTTTACCACGCAATTATCTACCAATGAGGAGATCCGCAGAACCTGGGACGTGTAACAAATTTTGAGTTGGAGCAGACAGTGAAGGCGCTCCTAGATGGACCACGTAGAGAGGATGAACCGAGAAAGGTGACGCAAAACTGTAAAAGAAAAAAAGAGGGCTGGACTCCCTCGTCCCAGGACCAGTACTGAAGAGTACTATTACCCGAACAAACAGATCACAGAAATATAGAAAAAGGAAGAAGAAGAAGAAGAAAATGTTAAATTGCCTTAGAAATGATTTTTCCAGAATCTGCGGTCCTCCGCAATTCAAATGTGCAGGTATTTCTGCATTTTCGTGATACAATAATTACAGAAAATGCTTCATTTTATTAGTATGTAAATAGACAACAGTGCGAAGAGTGGATTTCTGCAGAAGGGAAGCCGGGGCAAACATTTCTTATTGGATTACGACAGATTAGACACTATTATACGAGTATACCTATCATTTCATCCAAAAGGTAGCTTGATGGGAATCGTGTTCTTAGGTAGCTTCGCGTCTGATATACAGCAGCACCTATCCTTGAATGTATTAGCAAGTACATGAATGCACTCGCAACTTCCTAGTATTTTAAAGGGTTTCACTATTTCCAACATGGCGGTATACAAACCATATTTTAGTTTATCGTAACCTTACGTGTTATTATGACGAGTAGGTATTAATTTACCCCTATACATATGTTTTGCGATGTGAGAACATGGAAGCCATTTTGAATTAAATGGGTACCTATAACCTACCTACATCACGCTATATAGTATTTTTTCCATTGAATAAATAATGCAGGTAGTAGGTACCTGATATACCTATCACAAAATTAGTATTTATCTCTGTGTCTTTATCGTATCGCTAAGTTAAAACGGCAATGGGCAGGCCATGGGAGAACAGAAGACCTGCAGGACGACCCAAAAAAAGATGGGTAGATGATATAGTCCCAGTCGCAGGAAGAAACTGGTTGAGCAAAGTTCATATTAGAAAAATTTGGAGAACGTTAGAAGAGGCAGTGGAGGGACGGATGAGCAAGAAGAGAAGTATTTATCTTCTGTGACCCTGCAGCCCATATTAAACCTTAACTTCTACAGATTCTTGCATCCAATTCCTCGGTCCTTTAGTTTGCAATTTGCATCAACGACCTGCATCCTAGATGTGCGTAAATCCGACCCATCTTAGACTTCTTCCTGTAGACTTATTAGCCCTGCTATGTTCGCTGAGCTTGTTACTCGCTGTAGTTGCCGAACGCAAATGTCTTCTCGAGGTAGTGTCCGGTTTACAAAGTTCGGAGAGTGACGGTGAAGGCATGTTGTTTAATTAAGAGCTTTGTTGAAATTAATTATTATATTCTGAAAAACTTATTAGCAGAAGTGGATGACTCCGGTAGGGTGTAATAGAAAGCTCGACGCACTCTGAGGTCAAGTCTCAACGCAGTTGGAGGTTTTACAGTACTAGGTACAGTAGGTATACATTAATGGTAAACCCATCTCCACCCCTGGATGTTTCAGGAGCTTTAGCTCCTATATCACCCAGTCTTTTAAGCAAAAACATTTTTTAAAAGAATGGCTCAAGGTTCGCCGGAAAGGCTCCCCTCAACAAACCCCTCCCGAAACTACTCTGAACACCCTTAATGTTCCCTGTAGGAGACTCTCACTGCAAGAATCTAAACACTACTACATATTTTTTTCTTATTAGGTATAAATGTTTGTACCTCGTATAGGTACACTTATATATTAAATAATATTTTACCTCATCGGCTAATTTATTGCTGCTTCATATTTTTACAGCCATCCGAATTGTAGGTAATAATGGGGATATACGTATAGCATAATTAAATTAAACAATATAGTCTCCTATACAACAGTAAACATATATAGAGTTGTGTATAAAACATCATAAAATTCTTTATTATGAATTTATTTGAATCTATCATCATACACCTATGACTCATGCGATATTAGATATTATTACTACCTGCATATTTTTATTACCTACCGCCGGATTATATTAACTTTACGTATGTAGTTACCTATACCTATAGTCAACGACCTTTTATATAGTTATTTAATAATTTTAAGTAGTATTTTATGTTCAAACATTTTTATTCACTTCTCTCTCCCATTTTCCATTCCATACATTTTCAATGCAGTTTATTATTATTTTCAGGTAAGAATCTGTGTGGATTAATGAAAGAAAATAAATTAGATTTCTCTTTAATGTTTAGAAGAAAATGTTCAATCTGAAAATAAAAATAAATGTTTGTCCAATATTTTGGGACAGTTATAAAAAAAATCAATAAGTCCTAACGTGTTTGTCTAATACACTTCAAAACATGAAAAAAATAAACTTAATTTTTACCCACTTTCTTTAGACTGCTTCTAGTTTGTGCAATATGTAACTAGGTATTACCAATTTTACTGTGTTGATGTGACATATCAACACATATGACACATATGACACTAGGGCGAACTTATCGCAGAACTGCGATTTCTTCCATTTTAAAACCCAGGAAAAAAAAAGAAATTAAAAAAATATATATGAAGTAGAAAATATAGACATACTCATACAAGTCGTACATACATATGTGAGGAAAAATAAAAACAGAATAAAAAGTAAGAAACAGAATGCATACATACAAAAAACATATATAGTTAAATCTACAATTTAGTCATAAGGTTCAGATGCTGCATTTGACGCCAACATGCGATTTTTCACTGCTTTCTTAAGGATTGATTGTAGATACTTACACATATTTTTGTCTTTCATATCGTTATTTTCTTCAATGCCTGTCATTCAATGTTGAGATACACATATTAGACTCGTACATATATTGGTGTATGGAAGTGATTACAATACACCTACATAATTAATTATTAGTAGGAATAATATTGTTATTTTATATAGAACCTACATACGTTACTAAGTATTATAAGTCTGTGCTGTATCCTTATAATGTCTCTAATACTGTGTAGTCGTACATCAATATAATAACATCGAGTTATGAGACACAATGTGTGATATCTATTTAACATCTTTGTTCACCGTGAATAAATAATCTACAGTTTTTTATACTTTAAAGCAATTGACAACAATTAAATTGATTTCTTCTGTAGATTTTTATAGTTCGATAAGATAATTTACAAGACCCGCTTCATGTAATTTCCGAAATTATATATTTTTAAACCTATATTTCTGGAAAATTAGGTAGTTTTATATGGATGAATCCAGAGTTTTTTAAATGATTTTTTTTAGATTGTGTAGAACATGTTATTGGTGATTGCTGTTTTGTATTTTCTGTTAAAGGTCGGCCGTATATGAATAAATAAATAAATATACCAAATTAAAAGAAAACGAATGCTCGAAACTCTTATATACAACCAGCTGAGGTACCCGTGCTTCGCAAAGGCAAATTTGACAAAACAACAACCCGGTATACTTTATAGGCTTGAGCTGGACAAAATGTGACTTAAAATCTGAATTTCTTTTCCAACGCCCTTTCATAATACAATTACAAATAATTCGGTGCTCTAAACCTAACGTCAAAAAGATCAAGAATTTCCTCAGATGTTTAATGTAAACTAATGATACCTTTTCGAGTTTCAAAAAAAGACTGGCCAACTTCTCCTTAGATTAGTTAAAGAGAAGTCATATTACATTACAGCCAGTAAGGTCATTTGTACTTTACAGAGTGGAAGACCTTATGGTCCTTATATCTATAATTAAAGTTCTCTGTATTAAAAGAAAGTTTGACAGAATAATTCGGCAGTCATTAAACTATCTGCACATTGAGTGAAATAGTTGGTTAGAAAAAAATATAGAAATATTCGATGATGTTCTCTACCCCTGAGTTAGAT
This sequence comes from Ceraclea dissimilis, assembly GCA_963576895.1. Classification (NCBI taxonomy): domain Eukaryota; kingdom Metazoa; phylum Arthropoda; class Insecta; order Trichoptera; family Leptoceridae; genus Ceraclea; species Ceraclea dissimilis. The sequence goes on from OY756368.1 coordinate 13,135,588, forward strand.
AAATCTATTACATCATTTATTAGGCGATATCTCACTAACTTTACATCATCACGAAGCAACAAAGGATTATGAATCTTAAAAACATCGCTTTTTATTCTACAGTCCGTATCATTTTCCCTTGTATTTTATCTGATCGTGTCGGGTTTTGCCGTGATAAATAACGTTCCTCCATTGTGGGACTTATAAAAATGACAAATGCCAACGCATAACACGGTAGCTGTTGGATCCTTATCTCGGAGACCTGATCGAAGTCCGGATTAAAAGATGTCTACTATATTACATCACTAATAAATTTAATAGGATTTTTATTCACGGAATATTGATATTATTAATTCTTACCAACCTATAAAAATACATACCTACTATACGTACCTAAATTATTATTCAACTACCTACAAGCAGCCGAGTCGGCTACATTTATTATAGTGTGACATCACATTCTAAAACCATTTTCCTTCTTAAATAAACTTGGTAAGGTAAATTATTCCAAAATCCTAATTCGTTTTCACAAATAAATTCAAACCATCAAAGATCAGAAACTAAAATTTAGATTATGTTGAAATCGGAGTAGGAAACTTAAGCCGCCTAACAAGATGAGGAGAAAAATTTAGCTGCAAACCTCTGGAAGGAAGCGCTTCTACGAAGCTTTGGAAGAAGTTCAACAGTATCAGAAGTTATTGTGACTTTATGTATGGAAGGTGTAGTAGAAGAGAAAAAGCAACATACATGTAGATATACTCAACTCTATAGATTGCTTAACATTATTTATTCCATTACTCACTATAATTTGTACTTAAGTAGGTACATTATTATTTAAAAATCTAATGCGGATCTAATGCAGGTATATTTACGAGATATTAATATGTTGCTAGATGTATATCTCTGTCCATGGATTAGCATGGATGATGTTAATTATTGAATAACATGTTTTCTAATGATGTTCTTAGTAGGTAATAATATAGGCATACCGATGTCTCGGATCGTACAATAAATTGTACATAATGACTTCTGCTTTATGTGGATCTTGTTATTGAGTGAAAATGTCAGTTAAAACACACAACAAATCTCATAATACAGCTGAGAAATGTTTCAATACGATACTACATACGTACAGAATGTAAACACTTAGGTGCATTGAGTATTAATAACTAGCTTAATATAGCTTAGTGCTGCTCAGGTGAAAAATCATTCGTCGTAGGAATACCCTAATCACAACATTGATTTGTTTCTGTTTTTAGATACGCCAATCTAGCATAGAATAGTTTGTGAAATAATGCGTCGATTTTTTTAATTCTCTAGTTAATTTTAATTGAGAATCGTAAAAATAATATACTAAAATTCTCTTGCACAAACACGAATAGACATTCGGTATATTACGGGATGCCTGAAAAATGAGAAAACTTAGGCCCTATTTTTACATCCATAGTATAGTAATCGATGCAATATCTTCATGACCCTTTAAACTGCTCGTGATTGTATGAAATCCTATCTGCTCTATTTACAGGTAGCTACTAAAATGGAGCACCTAATCCAAATTCAGAGCATGGTTGTGTCTCGTAAATAAAAATATAGAAACACATTAAAATATTAATATCGATATGATATTACAAGGATGATGAATCTATCAAAAATGATTTTATACTTTTATTGTGAATAATAATATAATACAACATAATAACAAAATGTATCGAGCCTTGAAAAGATATTCGTGGAGTATTATTCCTTTTATATAAGCTTAATATTATTATTGTACATAACTCGATTAAAGATTCATTCAAAAAGGATTTCCTTATGAATGGATTGAGCTGTGTTCGTCAAGATAATGATTTCCATCCAAGTCAGGTATAAAAAAATATGCTGTCGAAAGGTGAAGAATATATCCTGATTAATGAAATGTGTTGATTTTAATATCTTTATATAATTATTTGTATTTATAATGATAGTTATGGTTATGCGGCTAATGATTCTAAATGAATTCCTAATATGTATAGCTCACGCCTGTTATATTATGGTGTATTGTCCGATTTACAATTTGTGATGAATGCAGCAACCCAACGATGTAATTTAATACCAATATTTAACTATTATTAGGTAAGTAGAAATGTATGAATGCATTAGGTCAAGACCCATTATTAAAAAATGCAGATAGTAAAAAAATACTCATTCCTTCTTCTTGTTGACAATAATTATATTATTTCGGTTATCCTGTGTGCACATGTCCAGCGCTTGGATCATCCTCGGGAAGAACTATAATTTCCGTAATGAAGGATGCAGAGGTTTTCGTTAAACTGGACGGTTTCTGAATTCAATTAATTGCATGAAATATACTTATCTACCTACTGAAATTTAATCTCATATCTTTTTCAGATGTATAGGACATTTGACTGTGAACACCCACAAATAATATTAGTGTAATCCCAGCCCAACCCAGTTAGGGAGGACTGCCTAGGTAGTAGGCATATATAAAAAAATAGTGAGAAGAAGGGTATTTCTAACATCTATATTGTGTGCTGCATTTTCGCGACACAATGTCGATCCAGTGGATTACATAATATTAGTACGATTAAGTTTTTTTCTATTAGTATCGAGTTGGAATCGTACTGGGCTTATTCCCTGAACAATCCAATTGGAAAGCGATTCCAATAGATACTAAAATTGATTGATAATCTCTTTAATTGTGTCGATGTCAATTCGTATCCTTTTCTTCTACGTACGGACGTGATCCAAATCAAGAAACGAATCTGTCATTGCTGTTTTTTTCCATAGAATTTTTCATACATAATTATTAGGCGTCATATTTCACCACCGTAGTCTCCTCTAAGACTGTAAATCTATTAGAATTTTAAGTTTATAATATGTATGTCTACCTTTCTACACATTGTACAATTTATTTCAAAAGAAACAGTAGTCAGAATGGTAATTATTACAATCATAAATGACAATCTACGCTCACGAAATATTAATTGCTCTATAGATCAGAGACTGGATATAATTATTATTATTTGAGGTGTGACACTGAAACCTTAATTACCAGCCTATTTATTACATTAGTATGGTTCTCTGCCGGTCAACGTGACGAACTCCTTGGATAGAATTTTAATTTGTCATTATGCCACCAGGAGGCGATAACAATAAAGTTTATTTAATAACTAATTTTAAGAAGGAACTTGGAAGCGAAATCTCGCAAAATCTTTGTGTTGAGGAAGATTAGCGCAAGAAGAAGTAAAATAATAGTAGAAGGTAACATGGGCGTCGCCAGCTTCTGAGCTAAGGGGGGGGGGGGGGGGGGGTAAAGAAATTGAAAAATTCGAAATAGCATGAAAAAATCGTAAATAGCACTTTTTTTTTTTTAGCACGAATTTTTTTTGTTAGACGTTGTGAAGAAGGTCGTGATGTGGTTTGGTTTATATGAAAATGTGTATAATATTTTGCACAATAATATGTATGAAAGAAGTCATTAAAAATAGCGCCGCATGCAATTATTTTTATGAAATACTTAACTGTATTTTGTTTATTTTCATGAAAATTTATGATATGATCAGAAAACGTGCGGTAATAATGTGATTTTTTGTGAGGTTTTATCATTTAGTATGATAAATGTATACCTAACCAAGTCCTGTTATCCTGTTACCTGTCAGAGATGGTCAAGGTAAAATCTTCGTCCTTTTCTAAACAAAATTCATTCATTCATTTCCGATAGAGTATATAGTAGTAGTAGTGGTAGTTTCATTCATATCGTGAGAAACCAATAGGTGACAATACTATGAAAGTGCCAACCCATCAATATAAAGTGACCCGTCGTATGTAGATACTATTGTTAAAATACCTATAAAATTCTACTAAAGCTTCAAATTACTTATGATAATATAGTATCTAACAATCTCTCAAAACTCTTTGGGAGGTCTTACACGTATAAGAGTACAAGTATAATATATCTAGGTAGGTACTATGTATCTGTACTACCAAACAGAATAATATTAATGTGATTAGATAATAATATATATTATTGAAGAAATAACATACTAAGAGAAGATCAGAGTTGTTAAGGAAGTGATTAATTTAGGTATCTGATTAAATATCTCCATTCAATTGGGATATAAAATATACATAAGTCACAGGCAATTGTAGAATTCATGTCACTACCCAAACGAATAGGTGAAAAGTTTTTTTGAGTCAATAATTCAATTTGTGGCCCACCACTTACTTTATCTATTTGTGAGCACACCGCAGAATTTGTTTAACACCTGCAACTTTTTGAGTCAATATAGCCGTAACCGCAAGATGTTGTGTCGATAACCAAACAAATCACTCAGTTCTGAGTCAAACGAATAGGTGAAATCTTTTTTTGAGTCAATAATAGAATTTGTGGCCCATTCATTTGTGAGCACACCGTAGAATTTGTTTAACTCCTGGAACTTTTTGAGTCAATGTAGCTCGTAGATAACTGTAAGATGTTGTGTCGATAACCAAACAAATCACTCAGTTCTGAGTCAATCGTAAAGTTTGTTAAAATATTCGAAAGAATCTACCATTTATCATTTTCGAAATGCCCCAGGAATAGCTGGCAAAAGCAGGTGGCAAAGGTGTGTGAAAAGAGATTGTCCTGAAGACTGCAATATACTCGCACAGATGCTTGAGCGCCGACCCAGAGGAAGAAGATGTAGGTCTTCATCCTCTGAGTTCGATACCTCTTTTTGAATATTCAGAAATCTACCATCCCCGAGTGTACAGTGTAGATATATGTCACGTACACCTTAGTAATTTTTATATGTTATTAGGAAAATTCTTCATAATAAAATGGTGCAAAAAAAATCAGTTTTATTATTATCGAGTATTGATACTAGCAATGACACTTCAGTAGATCGGTGTCTACTGGTCTTTTACACTCTGTAGGTATTACTTATAATTCTTCTTATATCTCGCTACCAACACAACTGGAGCTGGTTTACTTCTGTATACCTAACAGCCAACTATAATACTTATCATATATAAGACAAATATCTATCTTACAATAACACGTAGGTATGTATAGATAGACACAGAACATTTTGAATTTCCTGTAAGCCACTTAAAAAGGTCGCACATATTACATATTATTACGAGAGATGTGTTACCAAAATAATAATCAAACAAGTACAGAAACACAAAACTATGATGAAGACATATTAAATGTAGGAGATGATTTTCAGGTTTAATGATGAGATGTTTCGACGATAAGCGAGATTAGCCCGAAAAATAACTCTGCAGAGGTCGATGCTTTCTTTTTCTTAGTAAATATTAGTATCTTAGTGTAATCTTACTTGTTAGATATAATATTATATTTATTCACCTATGTGTCTACTGACCCAGAACAGACTCTGGCCTAGTGGTCAGTACAATTTCCCGTGTATCTTGTTGTCGTATGTATGTTTATTTTGTTTTTTTTTTGTGTTTAACTGTTATGAGTGTTTAAATGTATATATGGGAAGTAAGTTTTCATTCATTCATTCATATTATGGATCTTCGTGAAAACCTTCAGCAGTGAGCAGCCATTGAAGACATTATAAAACTTTTCTTATCTTCATTTCATTGAAAAAACAACTTTCCAACGTGTTGCAAATATTACCGCCCAAAAATGCTCTCTCATCCTCCGATAATTTCCAAAACACAAAAAAAATTGTTTCCATAATTACTCCAAGTTTAAATAACACGAGTATTTATTATTGGTGTTTCTAAAGATGAAAATCACAAAAAAATAATATGCGTAAATATATGGAGTTTTGTTTGAACTGTAGAGTTTGTAACACAGATACGAATCGTCTTATTAAAATATACACAAATAAATTATATGGGTGATTATACTGATATTATAAAATAGATATCATACCTAACTACTTATAAAGCACTAATTATACTTATAAAAATAATATGATGATACGATCTATTACGACTATAGGTACATACCTACTTAATCATTTTCACATTACGTATTGATTATATTTTTCATTAAGTTTGTATGGAATGGATACGTTTCTTACCTCGTTCATAATAGTTTTAATCTATTTTTTTTAAACGTGCCCCCAATTTATATTATTCTTATAGGTAAAGATTATTCTTCTTCTCGTTGTCAGCTCACTTCCATCCTCTCCTGGACAAAGGCCTCCTACATTTCCTTTTCCTATGCATCTTCCAATATTTTGTGTGTGTTTATCCCCTCCACGTCCCTTGCAGGGTATGGCTGGAAACACAGAACGCCAGACCGCCCTATATACATACACTACTTGCATCCATCACGTTCATAAAACTTGTATATACGTTATCCGATTTCTTTTATTCAAAAGGCGTCCATCTTTGATGATCTGGTTGTCGTGGTCGGTCCAGGTCATCAGCGTCAGAAGGCCACGCTACCTCCTACCTCTTCGTTCTCCTATACATATATCATTTTAGTCATCGTGGCCATTCGTACTTTTAACATGCCCAAATATTATCTCTCTGCTAGCCACTTGCGTTCCACTGCTGGAGATAGACCTCTTATAAACTCTTCCACTATCTTCTATCTTGGGCTATCTGCTGCCATCTACGACCCGTAAACTTGACAATGTCATCTGCCCAAATACCGTATTAATGTATAGAAACAAAATACTTATATAATAACTTGAAACTTTAAGTGAGCATAGGTAAAAATGTGAGCATACGTAAGTGGGTACAGTGAGGTATCACAGTAGCATGTCAACAAAGTTATTATGACATGGTGACACAAACCTTGAATACAAAGTGGATGCTTTAGAAAAATGTTTAGAATCCAACCCGACCACAGAGTGGGCTATAGAAGACCCCTTAAAGATGGAGTTTAGGGGTGACGCCCTCACTATAATATCAAATCGATCTCTGAAATAATAACGTCGAATGTCGTATCTATTCTGTTTTTTTTTTCGGCAAAATTGATAAAAAAAACGCTGTTTTTCTTTTTCCAGGGTTTCTAGCATAGTTCTGTAATGGTAATAAATGGTGCAGGTAGGCATATCCTACGTTGGACAAAATCATTCTGTGCAGTTATGTGTTTTCAAAGTATCTTCTTCTTCTTCTTCTTCTCAGCCTTCTCGCGCCCAGCGTTGGGCATAGGCCTCCCCCTTATATTTCCACTGCTCCCTATCCTGTGCCGACCGCATCCATCCGCCCCCGGCAACCTTCCTTATGTCGTCCGACCATCTTGCCTGGGGCCTCCCAACACTTCTTCGGCCGGTTCTTGGTCGCCATTCAAGAACTTTTTTGGTCCATCTAGCATCTGCTGTTCGTGCTATGTGGCCAGCCCAACTCCACTTTTGTTTGGCGACCTTAAGGACTACATCGGTGACTCCCGTCTTCTGTGGTATCCATGGAACCAATACATGGAAAGTATCTTACCTATACAAAATTTGATGATCATCACACACCGTCTTAGATCAATTCATTTTGTCTTGTTTCTGGAAAATTCTCATCAATATTTGTACGGACTTCTATTAAATTAAAAAGAATTTTGAAGGATTGGTTCAAACGCCTTCAACTCCGAATCAAATACCTGTAAGCAAAGATAGTAAATGGTTATTTACGAGACACAATCGGCACACGAAACGATTAGAATCAGTGAAATAAAATATAATACGATATATGATTTTCAGAATATATTCGGTTCCCAAAGGCTCAGCATTTTAAAAGTTGACAACGTCATGACACCAAAAAGGTCAAAAGCAATGGCAAATTTAGACATGTCTACATTTAGTAATTTATCTAAATGAAATTTGGGTTTTCAATGTGCTGACAATATTAATAATAATATTATTAAGGTAAAACTCACATAGGGACTTTCTTTCTCCCTTTAGAATCATATTCGTGAACATACACGAGTCTGGCGACAGCAAAATACGAGTAAGAACACACTGGGGGTGAACAACGTCAAAATTAGTATTCCATGCATGTTTCCTTATAATATTATGTCGGTGTATTTAGAGCGATGATTCTTTATTCGAAAGACAAGGGAGTGGTCTAGAGGAGTGATAAAATGAAAATGTGAAAATGTGCAATCAACGATGACATCAATACATAAATGCGAATGACAGGGCCTTACATGTGGCCAACTATTGGAGGTTCTTGATTTGAGGCATCCGGACACGGAAAGTAAGTAAGTAATACATTAAATGAAGCCAAAATCAGGTAGTTTATTGAACCATGTTTTTTAACAATCGCATGAGCATTTTTTCCAACAGCAAGTTGGTCACGACCTGGAAAACATTTTTTCTATGATACCAGGGCATTAATGTGGGAAGATCCTCTCAGTATTGTGCTACGTGCATCAATAGACTTTGAGCCTAACCTGGGTTGATTGACAACATCGAAGATAATTCAACATTTATTTACGAAACTAAACAACGGATTACTCTGCAAACCAGTGTCTCTTATTATTTTATTAAACAACTCCAGCCAGTGGCGTAACTAGGGGGGGCGGTCCGCCCCGGGCGGCGCATTTCAGGGGGCGGCAAAATGGCACAACATATAAAAAAACATCTTGATAAAAAACACAAATTAAAAAAAACTGAATTTTCTGAATAAATTACAATAATTTTCATAAAAAAATTCCCTGCGGCGCTAATTAATCCTGTTCGCGTCTCTAAAAAATTTCGCCTGCGGCGCTCTTTTTCTGATATTTTTTTAAATATTTTTTGTGATATGTGCTTATTTTTTTACTTATATTTTTATTTAAAGAAAGTAAACAAAATTACAACGTGACCTTTATTTTCATTTAGTTTTATGAAAAAAATTTCGCCTGCGGCGCTATTTACGTGCTTTATTATGCCACATCTATATTAAAATTTTAGAAGCTCTCGCCAAGCTTCAAAACTGCAAATACCAATGGGTAGGTATGTAGGTACTTTAGGGGTCGGGTGGGGCGGCATTTTCAGAGTCCGCCCCGGGCGGCACTAATGCTAGTTACGCCACTGACTCCAGCTGATAACAGACGACACAATTTTGAGCCTGTGGGATCTAAAAGTGGGTGGATAATGGACAATACCTAAATACGGGAGAAGGAGACCTATTTGTCGATAAAAGAAACCTATTTTCTAGTCAATGGTTTGTTCACAGTTCACTATCCCTCTACTCCTACGTTTTATTCACAGTTTCAGCAGTACCTACCTAGTGTGATTCAAGTAGTATAAAGTATTTTGAATGTATTATGAAATTTACTATTCCCCTTGGGTTTTCACCTTATTTTTCATATTATCTCCACCGTTTCAAGTCTCGATGGTGATGCGTGACGAGTCACCTCCTTTGTCATATAATTCTTTACGAGATACACTGCCACAAAATATTCTATGATAACGGCGAAATGACGAACTATAAATGTTGAATGATAATTGAGAGTTGTTGCGTCAGCAGTCTGAATCACTCTCAAAAATTTTTGGACCATGATGCTCGTTTACGCCCGTCTTTCCTTTATCTTTCCCACCGCAACAGATACTACGTAACTGTCTAATATTTTTGTCATAAGTTCTGTATGACCAAATCGAAAACATAAGGGTCGAAGTCATTGTGTATCTATAGTTATAATTGAAAAAAAAGGCTTTCAAAGAATACGACGAGAGACATTGTTCACGTATTATTCCGCTCAACTTTTGGAAGATAATGCTCATCTTCAGCTAATATGATGCTTTAAATTGTGCAATATGGTTTTTATTATGTGACGATTTTCCACTTTATAATTACTTTCTTTACTGTGTCGATGTTTCCTACCTACTTGCTACTACCGCGCCACTGTGAAAGTTCTTTGAAACATTTGTGCACGTTTCATATCGACCACCAAAAGACGTGAAAAGGGTGGTGAATGAATGAAAAACCACCCCAAGAATCCCTAAAGAGATAGGCGTTAAATCTTGTACGACAATATCGTTTTATTATTTTTCTTTCAGCCGTTTCTCTTTTACTATATAACCACCGTACAGTTTTTTTATATTCATAATACCTAAATATTTGATTTATATATCAAACGATGCCGCCCTCCTATAACGCCATATTTATTTCTAGTTATAAATGATTGAGTCGAGTTTAAACAAATTTTCTATGTTTTTTTTAATACTACCCTGATAAGGTGGCGAGAACAAGGGTAAACTCTTTGTTTTACTAAATATTAATTAGTAGAAGGAAAATTTTGATGTTTTATGTACACTTACTTAATTAAAACAGTGTGATAGAGGTATGATTCTAAGAAGATAGATTAATCGCGTAGATGTAAAAAAATAGTCGTAGTTACAAATTTCCTACGAAGAATTCACTGAATTGAAACAATGTGGATAGCTGTACCTACATTATCTCTAAACGTTGGTCACTGTCGGCATATTCCTATCTAAAAAATATCGTTACGAACACACAGTGACAAGCCTACGCTTCGTCAATTCAATTAAAGCTTACAGAACATTGATCAGGGTTACTCTTATCGAATATTCGCTTATCCGGGTATTAAAGAGGATTATCTCAGACGGAAAACCATACAGGCTTTTTCTAACTTTTATTATATCGAGACACGGGATGTCCAAAATGATCTGATATTGTTTTTCTCTAATAATGCTATCACTTTCGGTCGATTATGAAAACACATGAATATAAAGTTTCCTATTGAATTAAATGTAGTTGGAATGATGCTGAAAATGTCAGAGTTTGTTTTTTTTAAGGTTTTGGTTTATTTACATATTACTCAGGTGCATTCATTCAGTTCTGCAGTTTCCTTTTCTGGATATAGACCTTTCTAGTGTCTTCTTTCTAATTGGATAACTATAACTTCAACTAATTTAACCCACTGAAAAATCGTCCGTCGAATGCATTATATACCTACTAATTCCTACCTGTGTATATCAGCATCGGAATCTCTATTACAAAACTAGTAAAACTAGAAATATATTTCAAGCACCTAATTGTAAGTTGTAAATTCTTGCCGGAAGAGCTTTCTTTCTCTTGTTAAACGAAGGTCTCCTCCGTTTCCTTCCACGATGCTCCATCCTAGACTCCTTGGATCTGGTTGACACAAACATGCTTAACGAGGTCTTCTCTCTATCGTAGTAACCTATAAATTTTTTGTAGGTATATTTTATTTTCGGTCGCAAGTTAAGTACTCCTATAACTACAAAAGGTATTCCGGACTTTAAAGGTACTATGTTATGAGAACCACTTGAAACACGCTGTAGATTTTGTATAAACGGTCAATAGATTTAATACGTAGTAAGAAAGAGTTGAAAGTTTCATTGAAATTGAAGTAGGTAGGTAGGTTATTATGGTAGGTGGTATCATTAATGAGTCGCCGTTGTGAAACACAACAGTCGCAGTATTAAACGATGACACTCTTGTTAAATGTAAACCGATAAAGGCATCCCAGCCGTGTTTGGTCGAAGGCATCGTGTCCCTAACAATATCAATATACATGCAATGATGCTGATATCATTAACATGTATGCAGCATACAATCAAGCATCCTCAAATAATAAAAACACTTACTACTCGTATGTAACGTTGTAAAAAAAAACAGTATAATATGGCGGTGAAGTAATTTTTTGTATGGAATAGAAATAATTCTGAAATAGGTACTTCTATAATCAAAGTTATGTATACGTATTCAGGATATTATAAACCTCGATTCATAGATTCCCTAAAGAGTGTCGACAGATGGATTTTTCGTTTATTGAAAATTTTAATTAATCATTTTTGATTTTCCCATCAGGAACCTGTCAAATAAAAATGCACTAATTCGCGAAAATAATAGTTCACGAAACTGCAGTGGTATGTAGCAAGCAATCGAAACCCAAATAATCTTGTAGGCTTTCGCAGGGTGATGAATCCATGAAGATGGCACTAGTATCGCTGCCGAAAGCTCGGTTACCCAACCACTCGACCCGCAGTGAAACCCGAAGAACTAACAACATGGAAATTGAAACCCAGCTTGTCGAGAGTATCTAAGCATGGTTTTGTACATTTAAAAAAAATCAATAGCACTGTAATTAAAACATTCGCTGTTGTATTTTGACAATAATTGTAAGCCGATAATTCCTAGGTAGGTACATCTGTATCTACTTACGAATTTGACATTTTTCTCGACACAACAGAATGTCTCTGTATTATTACAGGTGAGTGAGGAGGGACTTTTGGCTATTTGTTACGTGTCTAAGTGCAAACAAAGTATGCCCTCAAGATTGGTAACGGTGACTCTCTCTATAAGATTGATGACCATGAGTGCGCTATATGGAAACAGAGTAGATATATCTAGCAGTTTCTCCAGTACATTAGTAGTTCTCGTACCCTTATTATTATTGCATTATATACTCATATTTGATACATGTGTAGGTACTACGGATTCGCAAAGTCAATATATTATAATAACCTCGAGATACAATCAGTCCTTGATGACAAACTGCTTTGAAATTTTCACAATTTCCGAAGCTTCAAAGACCGGATATTCATAGCCTCAGTCTTAACTTGTGAATGAAATATTTCGTTTTCTTCTTTTTTTGTATGTGGCGATCTGTTCGGTCCAGAAGCTGAATTCCAGCTGTCCCTACATCGTTTTGGTGGTCTTCCGAAGACGGTGACCTGCTAGGATTCCAATTGCCACGATATATAGGATTCTGGAGTTGTCCATTCTATTTACGTGATACCTTCTCCTAGTTTGGTCCATCGTAATATCTCCGGTTCGACATTTCCGCCCGATATCTTAATTGCGTATTCGATCATCATTTTCATCCAGAAAACATTTTTTTCTGACGCAAGACCACGAATTAAACTCGCAGGTCTGAAACATAGTGAAGTGAAAAAAATATGGCTCATTTATTTCGACGATTAATCCACATTGTGGGCAAATATTTCAATAGTGTAGGGTAGAGGTAAGCTGGGTAAAATCAAATTACGCGATGTACGTAGTACGAATACACGTTGTTCTAAGGTTTTAGTTTGGTTACCAGCGCGGTGATTGCAACACGTAGTATCTTAACACCCTGAGATATTGTCAGTATCCATTATTAGGTCGGACAGACCCATAACTTCTATAATAATATCTATGCTACGTAAGTACCAACTGCCTGTTCTATTATACCCGTAGCTGATAGAACTATGGAACTTACATTTAGTTACAAACCAGCAAAGTGCTATTTACAGAAACATCATTCAAACAAAACATTATGAGTCAAAGACGTATTTATGCAAACGTTATACCTACTTATTTTTATATCTTCGATTTTGGTTCTTCGGATTTCCTTAGTTCTACAGAAATTTTCGTACCTATTCATTCTCTCTACACGAAGGAATAAGAACAAAGATATGGATTCATCACGCTGCGAAAGCCTACAACTTATTTTATATAATAGAATAAAGATTTGACAAAAGTTCAAAATATCAATTGTGACTAAAGAGACAAACCGATATACTATTTATTTCCTAGTGTCATCTCATAGATTTCTTCAAACAAGACAGTGAATGATTACAGATTTCACTATTTTCCAAACCAAAAGGAAAATGAACCCGCTTCCACAATTAAAATTTATAAAATAAGATAAAATAAACGAATTCATTCGCTATTCATAAAAATAGAGTATTTTTACAAGAGGAAAAAAAGGTGTTACAGATAACACACGAACAAAAAAAAACAACAAAACAAATTTAACAAAAAAAGGTCTGCACAGCGTTTAAACACAAAAAGCTACTTGTATCAAAACAAAAATAATAATAAAATAGGCTGTGTGTATGATTACATAGGTACAGTACAACATACAAGAGGAGTAGTAGATTCTTTATTATTACATAGGCATTCTTTAGTGAGTAGGGAATATACTTAGTACTCGTATTTGGTTTACTAACTCCATACCAACTGTATACAAGTAAACACAACCTTACACACAATAATGGCCAAGTCATCTCCCTTTTCCTATCTTTCATCCACCTTCCATCTACATATTACTTTCTTTCTCCTTCCAATGATACTTTCTATTGCTCCTTTCTCATTCTCTCGCTCCCTCACCCTCTCTACCCACCGTTTTATTCTTCTTCTCCTCGTCGTGACTCTATACTTACTTTTCTAGAACGTGTACACAATATTGTCACAAAATATAATCTTTTTGTCCAGCCATGAATATCACCGCAACTACTATAAGTAATACCACAGAAAGAGACCTTTTTTGTGTATTTTTATTTTTACATACGTATTATGTACTACAAGATCAGAACCGTCTCTTAACAAAACACAAAGCATTTATTGCGCCCCTTTAGGCTTCTCCTTCTTCTTCTTCATCAGCCTTCTTTCCTCTACTGCTGGATATAGGCATCTTCCATCCGTTTCCGCTCCTCTCTGTTCTGACCCTTCCGCATCCAGGTTCATCCAGCGATTTGGGTAATGTCGTCGGTCTATCTCTTTGGTGGCCTTCTGACGCTCTTGTCTGTCCAAGGCCTTCACTTCAATATTCGTGGCGCCCATCTAGTGTCACCCTGTCTGGCCATATGTCCTGCCCATTGCCACTTGAGTTTTGACACACGGTTCATGATGTCGACAACTTTGGTTCTCCGTCTAATTTCTTCGTTTCTTAACCTATCTCGGTGGAGCCTATGAAGTCTATTCCCATCAATGATTTCAATTAGTTACCTAGATTTATCCTAGGTTTTTTTTATCTAAATCATTCTCACTTATTGTAACAATTTATTGATGTTCTAAAGTCCCTTGAAAAGGATTTTTCCGTAAGCTCCCTAATTTGATCTTATACGTGTCCTTGAAACTTGTCACTCTTTAGCTACTTGCGATTTGAGTGTTGTCATTGATTTGCTTGAGACGAGTCCAGTTAATTTGTTAAGTATCTGATTTTCTTTTTCTACACTTACACAAACTTTTCATGCTTTCTATACATATGTAGTTTCCAGGAGAATTATAATTTGTTTGACCTAATAGAGATCTTTGTTCAAAATAACACAAATAGTTAATACATCATACAGTACTTTCCCTGTAATTAAATCCGTCACCTTTTGAACTCCTCTTTTAAACAGAAATATATTTGTTGTAGGACGGTTCTCCCCTGTTTGAAAATAAATTGCTTTTCCTACGTCCAAATACAAATTCACGGCTGGGTATACTTGTGCGCGTATGTACATATGTCTCTTTCACTTTATAAAGAAAGTCGGCTCCCTGCTGAACCTCCATACAGAACATCGTGAATGGCATCGACCGGACATATGAGTATATTGTAAGCTAAGACATGTTTTGTACCGAAAATAGTATAAGAACTTGGTTATTTTACATTTATTTCAGATATCTAGTGAAGTATTCTGAAGACTGCGTACAACAACAAAACCAGAGGATCGCTTTTTTTTTTCAAAACAAGCAAGACAGGGAATTTGAAGACTAGCAAGTTCGATAAGATTTAGTGAGTATTCTAAAAATACGTACAAAAAAATCATCTTCTAAACTGGACTAGTTTTTACGGATGTATAGGTAAATTAATGCTGTGTGTGCAGAAGTCTTCAATGGAGGTCCATGATCGTTAATATATTTTACATACATAACGCTACCCCAAACGCCTTGCAAAGGCTTGATGATTTGGATGTCGCTCTCTAGTGTCTCCTGAATGTAACAGCAAAAATTCTTTCATTGTTCATTCTTTCAAATTCTCTTTGCTTTATTTCAATTTGCATTACAGACCAAAGTAACACATAACTAACGATGAAGTGTATTTTTATTAAACCAAAATATACACGAAAAAGTCATAGGATAGGCATAAGTCAACTTATTGATTTTTCGTAGGCTATTTGATTTTCAATTATACGACATATGTATGTACAAGAGCTTATGGGTAATAAATGCCCTACCGTGCATGACAGTTTTAAAGCCGCAATATAACAAGGATATAAGGTCATTACTTTTTTATTTTTATGACATATCCAATAAGTACGTACCTATTCACACAATATGTTGGTCAAAGAGGGTGCTAAGATACTTAGCGGTTATAGTGAACATCTACGAAAAACTACCCTTAAAATGAAAATGTCCATGGGTTTATAAAATGCTTAGCAAAAGATGAATCCACGAAAGTCTACGAAAATTGTAGGGAAATATATTTCTGTCATCAACTATTTTACATTTCCATTAATTAATTTGTGGAAAAAATGTCTGTCTTCAAATGCTGCGTAAGTTTTTATCAGACTTCTTAGTTTGGAGAGTAAATAGGTAAATTAAACTTCGGAAAGAATACTATTGCGTGTAAAAAACATGTTAATATACCTAATATTTGAATGAAGTGTATCTTGGATCATTCTTGTTCTTCATCGTCAGCCTATCTCCGTCAACTCCTGGATAAAGACCTCCTCCATTAGCCTCCATGTCGTAGTCGTTCTGCACTTCTATTTGTAGCTCAAGGCCTCCAAATTAGGGGGTTCTCTATCCATTAAATTTCGACTTTAGGGCGCTATGCGGTGTATGGTATCATGGAGTTGGTTCTGCGTTCATTTCTCACTCTCCCAAATATATCCATTGTCCATCAAGTTTTTACTCTTACGCAAGTATATAAACGCGGAGGCATGACTTTGCCAACACACTTCTCAGTATTATCAGCAAGAAAAGTCTACATATTATCATTCATGATTCACATATATAAACTCATCAGCCTAACACTGGAAAAAAATCACCTATCCAGATATCACGGATATCACAGAATTAAGCTCAGATGCGCGGGGCCTAAAATACAAGCATTGTGCCTGAAATATCAGGAACAATATAATATACGTAGTATGCTAAATCTCATATCCTAAAGAATAATTATAAATACCGTATAATGTGTATGTTTGAGTGTTCAAGTTATACTCAAGTCAAACAGAATACCTACAAGAGTGTAGTACAATATTCTGGAACTAGGTGTCGGCGGAGTAATAATCCTCTAAGAAGATGGCATTACGACAGATAATAAATAAATAAAATTGGGATGTCAATGTGACATAAGATTCTTTACGACAAAAGGCAATAGTACCACTAAAATAAAACTACACACATCAAAAAGACACATAACAAAGGCAATATAACGCTTCTACGTAGCTAAGTATGAAATAATGTATCTACAGTTAGTAAAGTTTTCTAAAATTATATACGAAACATTTTTATTCATATGAGTTTTAATCGTACTAATACATAATCTGTACCACGACAAAGAATGCTTAAAACACAGAAAGAACAAAATCAAAATCTTAAACTTTATGTACCCACACAATCTTTTGTGGGGTATCTTGTGATAGCTGTGCCGGTGTTCTTGTGAACGCCCATACAACCGTTGACCTCAACGTTGAACGTAATACGAAATGCTGTCTTGATTTTAGGAAGAGGGGACAAATTACATTCTCATCATTACAAAATAACATAATTATTTTGAAGTGTAAAGTGCTCTGATTAACATTACGTCATACTTCCGGGTAGGTATAAAGTTATTTCTATTTATTATAGCAATAGCAAAACTTCATAACTATTTTTATATAAATTGGTCTAATTACATGATTAGTAATATTAAGTATCATTATAGGTATTCAGTAACGCAAGTGACGGACTTGATATTTTATAGCATTCCTCCCCACTTACACACAGGCGATGTTTACAATGATTTTCGACCCTCTGTGATATCATGAATTTATACAAAGATGTTTAATAAGTCTTAGTAAGATGTTCCTAATGAAGGAGATTGAAAATAATAATATTATTATTATCGTATAACTCTGTATCTCACTTCCTGATAATAATAACAATTATTAATTTTCGTTGTATCTCTCCCCTTGGTATAAGTGAAATTATCATTGTAGGAATTAATTTTTCGCGACAGTGACGAAATTATTATTAAATTTTCAATTTGCATCATGGCGTTCGTAGGATATTTCCCTATCGTATCACTAATTCCTCTTCTGCGTCTATCTCTGAGCCCCTGTTAAATCGTTTATCAGTACTCTCTCTCTCTCATTTTCTGGCTGAAAAATGGCGTAATGTATGCAAATGAAAACATCTCACCAACATCGTTGACAAGTGAGACTCAGTATTGAGTCATGGCTCGTCAACTCTCCCTCTTTTTGCACGCTCTATTCAACTTCGCCTGTAGTTTACCGTTCCGTTATCTGCGTCTGTTTTGTTTCTGTTTATCACAAATGAAGAGCAGCCCTGTCCAAAGTGCGACAAAGTGTGCTTGTCCAGAATCGGCCTCCACAGTCACCTTCGATGGCATCACCGGCAGGAACAACTACGTAGCAACGATTCTTCGGATGCTTCATAAATATGCTCGGCAACAGGCTCTAGGCATTATTATTATTATTATCTGCGTCTATATGTATTTTCATCTTCAAATTATAATAACTTTGCAATGTCCCAGCATCTTGGAAGTTTGCACACATATAAACATATGGGCTAGCGTAAAAAAATTATATCACCTGTAGTTTTCTAAACGTTTCGTTTCCGTGGTTTTCCGATGCCTTTTTCTTGTGGATGATTTCCGTAGTCAGTTTTGAGATTGGTCTTAATTATCAAGAGTAATTTTATTGTGAACTATATAAAAATCATGTTGGTATTATTTTATTATTCTCTTTAATCTCTATCAGTTGTAGGAAATAATAGGTGTCACCATCGCACATGTCTGATATTCTTGAAAGGAATTGTGAAATAAGATTTTTTTAGGAAAATAAGTATTTATAGAGGACTATCTACTGCTTGGCATTTCAATGTGTATAAACAGATATTTTTATTTAAACTGTTTTATAAAAATAAATTGATGGATGTATAGTAAATTTTGTATAATTCGTTTCGCGTAAATCGAGGGGTGACGATTTTATCTGTGTGCTGCCAGCGGCTTAAAAGAATCAATAAAATCACACCCCTTGAATGTAATGTAAAAAATATTCGGTTGATGACTCTGTATTCCGTAAGAATATGAAGAGTGAGTAGCATGCAAAGGAGTCATAACTTTGAAATTTAGCACAAATTTTAATAATATAGTATTACGATATGTATGATGTACATTCAAGGTATGAGCTTTTAAAGCGTGCTACGATACTTACCTACTCATTTGGACTAGCAGAGAACTTAAGGTGTGGTGGATGGACGACGCGTAACGTTAACACAAGATGCATGAGTCTTTGGTCAGAGGAACCATGGCGTTAGCACGTTTCAAAAGGGTGGAATGGAGGATATCTCCTGATTGAGGAACTAAGATAATGGTATATGAAATAATGATTTACGTCAGAGATCAATATGGTACAAAGCGTATAAGTTAATTAAAACAACAGAAAGTGTTATTTGTCAGATCACAAAATTCTTCGAACTGTGACTGATTTGCGAAATAACAGGGAGTGATTATTTATCGTATGTAGTAACCATAATGTGAGTTATGAAGGTGCATATGCATTACGCAATAACAATACTGTGTTTTGAAGCGTTTTTATTAATAAATAAGCAGATATACAAACACAACAAAAACGCCCGTGCAATATCGGATATAACTAATGAACCACGCGTACGCACAGAATCACGTGTCGTACGCGTGGCTCTATACATTCATTGGCAAAATACTTCACACTATTGTGTTTATCAATGGTTATGTTAGGGGAAGAGTACAAAGCTAAATGAACATTCTCCTTAAAAAAGAAGCAGCATACCTAGTATTATAAAATAGTAGAAGTCCCGCACAGTATTGTTACAATGACGCCAGACATATTTTTGTAGGCATTGTTGGTAACATTTTCCTTTAGGCTAGAGCGACATTCATTACAAGAAAAGATGGTGAGTATAACTTGAGATTCTTTACTGTACTTA
The DNA here is from genome assembly GCA_963576895.1 of Ceraclea dissimilis. Taxonomy (NCBI): domain Eukaryota; kingdom Metazoa; phylum Arthropoda; class Insecta; order Trichoptera; family Leptoceridae; genus Ceraclea; species Ceraclea dissimilis. The sequence goes on from OY756368.1 coordinate 13,155,388, forward strand.
TAGCTATTTTAATATACGTCTTGCACGTTGACAAGGCCAGCTACTGCATGCATAATGCTCGATTCGACCTACGAATGACAATACACAATAAAAACTACCACTAGGCACTTTTGCGTTCTCCTTTGAGAACCCAATCCCAGTAGTACTTATGTTACCATTTCTTTGCTCTAGCCTGAAAACATCGCTTTTTTAATCATCCAACATTTTTCTTTGTCAAAAGAGGAACGGCCCGGTCGTCCAGATACGTTATCTCACAGTACTATTCAATCGTCTTTCCGTTCAACATCCTTTTTGTACAAGAAGGTCAGGGCACCTACGAGTATTTTGATAAACACAGAATAAGAATGAAAAATAAATACACCTACGTATGATGTATATGAAAATGTACAGAAAAAACATGGAAACTTTCATCATATTCCCATGTTTTCTTATCAACAAAATCATCAAAAATTCAAAAGCTATTGCATCGCTCCAAATTATGATTATCAATTTCACAAGTCGTTGACAATCATATTAATTTTACTTAATATATACATAGACATATATATGCACGTTATACGACGTATGTAACCCCAAAAATTTGGTTCCCAACACCCCCAGCCCTAATAACACTCCTGCACTTTACATTCGGGTAAGTCATAAACTGTTATCTTATATTTAAACTCGACACGTGTATGAACTATGAGAACACAGGGATTATTTGTTGAAATCACAATGAAAATGATGATATTACTCTGTGACACAATGTTGACTTTTCTGTGTTTGGTTGGAAGGTACCATACATTATTATAATATTATGTAGATTGACAGTTTGTCAACGTTTCAAACATTTCATACATACTGGTGACTATATTCTGATTGTATTTTTATATTCATATAGTATAACTTGTAACGTATTAATAAAATTATTACTTATAGTACTTATGTTAAAAATACTTGTATTTTAGGCCCCGCGCATCTGAGCCTAATCCTGTGATATCCGTGATATCTGGATAGGTGAATTTTTCCCAGTATTAGGCTGATGAGTTTATATGTAAATCATGAATGATAATATGTAGACTCTTCTGGCTGATAATACTGAGAAGTGTGTTGGCAAAGTCATGCCTCCGCGTTAAACAATCTGTGATGAATCTATGTGATAATGTACCTTGAATTTTAGAGAGATCAAATATTTTCTACAAACAAAAACATGCGACTCAACGCATATTAGTAGGTACCTACTGTTTTACATTAAAAAAAAAAATTCTCATCTTACATTAAAAAAAAAATTCTCATCTGTCTTTTCTACGTGAAATGGTAATAAAGTTGACGACGTACGAAAAATCCAAGAGGTTCTCGCAGATTTTGATTAAAGTATTTAGGTATATTGAAGTGTGTACATACTACATACATAACTAAGAACCAATCTTAAGCCCTCGAGTTTGATTCAGGTACCTATCTGCTTTACATATATATTAGAGACATAGCGAAGACTCGAATTGAATAAAACTCCGCCTGTTATAAACCATCTTTTGATCTCAACACTAAAACAATGCTAATGTCCCTACCTAATGGTTTTGTTTTAAGAGGGGCGAAAAAAATCTATCAAACTCCTTATAATTTTCTTTCATTGGTTTGCAAAAATTGGGAAATGTCTTTAATACTGAACTTAGCTACTTATTATTCCTACAGAATAAGGGCGCAATCTGAATTATAACATTTTTATTTATTTCAGAAAAATATAACAATAATACATTCAATACACTACTACTAAGTATAATCAAATTACCTCTATACAATGTTAAATAATGAAAAATAAAGAAATGAGTACTTATTGAGATATTATATCCATTAAAATTATTCACACTAGAAACAGAACTTAAATCAAATTGGATATGACTATTTACGAGTATGTCTCCCTAGAACAACCAACAATGTGTATTACTTACCTAAAAAAATATTTTTTAGTGTTTTAGTACTTTTTAGATTTCATTCCCTGATGGCACGTCGAATTCTAAGTCATACGAGTACCTTTATGAGGGTTTTTTATTTGAAGATTTTAACTCCACCAAAGCAAATATGAATATTTTTCGTAAATTAACTTACTGTCTGAAATCCAGCACATTCGAAACAATATTGACGTAGGTACAATAATGATCAAGTAAAATGATCACTAACATAATAATCATAAACAATCATAATAATCAAAGCATCGCATTTATGTTTAATTTTATGTATATATAATGTATTATTATACTTAGATAACATATTATTGTAAAAAGAAGCAAAATGGAAATTATGTCCTTTGCGATGACTACTAAGACTCACCGATACCGCTTAACGCTGGTGCGGCATTGGGAGTCTGTTAATTGAATAAGAAAAAAGACAGTCATTGAAGTTAAACATTTAATCGAATTAAAAGCAAAACTTCCAAGTAGAAATATCATAATATAACTATCTCGTTTATACTTAATATACTTAACGATTGGTGGGAAAAAGACGAGACAATTGGACGCTTTTGTGCGAATTGTCTGTTGGCGGTCCCCTTTGCTTTATCTGACTAAATCGAAAAACAATCACGATTTGCATTCAAAAACATTTTCAATGGGATACTACTTCTTTATTCTTCCTTTTTTTCATTATAAATGGATACCTACTGTAGAAGGGCATGTCTCAGTAGGTATGTCTATAACAATAATACATCTCTTTCTTTACCTCAAGTTAATGGTTTCACAATACCAACTCCTTAAGTATCTATTAGGCATTCTATCTATTTTGCATTCGATAATAAGTTGCTAGTAGTTTTGCAGAATACAGACTTGTAAATGAATCTGAGCATCTTTAAATTATTACCTACGTCCATATACTATAATCTAATATTTTAGTAAAGTAATTGTAATTAGTTATTATGTGTACCTATAGCTACAAGTATAGCTGCTCACCTGATCCTTATACACTCAGTTCAGCATTTGATCCTGTTATCTACATGTATGCCTCTGACGAAACGCCAATTGGAACTCTTTACACTCCAATCGGCGTCGATTTTGATTTGATTTCTTTCTCTTTAATCTGTTCAGGTGTATTGCATAATAGTTTGTTTATGATATGTATGATATGTAAAAATTGACGCGTACAAGTGCCCGACTCGGGCCTACGTATGATTAAATACAATAAACCATAATCGGTTCTGCAATTTTCTACAAGAAACACTACGCGAAATTTGATTCCTTGAGATACATTTTGAAAATTCACCATGAATACTGAAAAAAGCATTTCATTCTACGCTGCTGCATCTCGATTCAGTTATCGCCCACATGTTCAACGAGGTCATCTCTCTATCGTAGTGGTTAAAAACCTTACCACCTTCCCGGTAGTTGTTCTTGGTCTATGTATTTTCTGGATCTCTGGCCATGTGACCTGCCCACGAGTTGCGATTTGTAGAGCAATATCTATTACACTTATTTTTTTGCTTCACTATTTTGTTTTGAATTCTGTTTCCCAGAGTTAGTTTATCGGAGTACATCCTACATTTTATAAGCAAGAATTTATGACTTCTCTCAGTCTGACTATGATCCACTTGTACATTAATTACTACCCACAGTACCTAAGAATAAACCGTTTCTAATATTGTTAAACCAATCCAATTATTACAATTATCAGTTAGTTTGGTTGTAGTTTATTATACATAACTATTATTTAATTGGACACTTATTACTATCGTTTAACCAATGATCATTACACCCAAATTATTTGTTTATTGAATTGTGATATTATTCAATTATTTATTCCTTTATTTGTATGTGCGTTCGACAATTACACTTAGACACAATCGTACATAATTATTGTATACTGAAGTTGCATTACTCATTGTTCTTTATCGGCTCCAATTAAGGGTTTGTAACTACATTATGTTCTATTGAAGTGGTAATATAAACGGATCTTTTAGTCAATGAGTGAGTTTTCTTATAATATACGTATTTTATAATACTCCTTAGATATTCCTGTATGAATTTAATTGCACAGTGTCGCCAATTTAATAGCAAAATTTCAGGTTTAGTTAGGTAGGTGTTTACAATTAACAACATTTCAAATAGTACATTCAATAAGCTATTCAAAAAATGTTGAAATGTCATACTATTTTAATTCTTAGGATTCCTACAGATCATTTTGTAGATGCCACGAATTTCATCTAATTTAAAAGTGAATAGGTACTAGGTATAATTATTTTCAGTCAAGTCAGCGTCATTTTTCCATTTCCATACATTTGAATCCCATCAAATTGCACAATACTTTAGTGAACAAAATCTGCGCAATTATTATTTTCACATAACAGTTTTTACTTTATCTCGATAAACTCCAAAAACTTTGACAAAATATAATGGACTATTTGGACTGTTTATACAAGGGGTACAACTCTAGTAATTATGGAATAGATGAAAAGAAAAATACTCATAGTTAAAGGAAGCCGACAAATAAAATTAAATGTAATAAAATACCAAAACATTTAAAACTTTCGACAGTAAATTCTGACAATAATCCTCTAATAATAATCAATGATGCGTTTAGTACTAAAAATCTATAAGTTTTATTTACCTAATTCAACCACTTTATACGTATAATTTGACTTCTTAAGAAGCACGTACAAGCAGTAGAAACAGATCAATAAAATCTATTAGAATTTGTTTTTATAACATTAATTTGGAATAAGACCAATGTTGTTGTTTATTTATTTATATACTAATCGTTAGATCTTTAGGAATCCATGAACAAACAAATTCTAGATACTAACCTGCTATATATACCTAATAAGATATTCGATATTGTAACATTTTAGTGAATGTTTTGATGAATCACCGTCAGAGATAAATTGACAGAAAGATTTTGTATTCTTCTTCTTAAGAATCAGACCGTGTTTCCCCACTGCTGGAATAGGGCCTCTTACTAATTCTTCAACATCTCTTTATCCTCGGAATTCAGTCATCTTCTCTGCACTCTCTCCACTTTTATTTTGTTGGTATTCTAATTGTCTTATATAGGTATCAGCCACATTTCCCAAACCAATTATTGCAATCGCAAGGGCGATTTCAACTGTAGACACTGAGATATCTAGAAATTATTGGCAATTTCATTTTTATTTATTTATTTACACTTTTGGTGAATAAGATACCTACATAGATATGGAAACATTACGAATATAAGTAAACCAAAAGAATTGCATGTTCACTAGGGCTGCAATATCTTAGTATCTATCGATCGATGGATGGAATTTCCCTCCCTAAATCGAATTCACTATAGTACCTTATCCTTACGAATTTAACTTATAATCAAAAAATCGAAATTTAAAAAACACAGTAGGTATATCTTTAGTCTTCTGTATGTTTCTCGCATAAGCTTGAGATTTTCAAGCGTTGTAGGTTTCATATTAAAAGTCACTTTTTACTTACAGGTGAAAAATACATAGAAATACTGAACTTCTAAGTGTCTGACTATGAAGTCTAAATATCTTCACTTTGATTTAATTATTGAGAATCTCGCTATAAATAGAAAGTAATAACTAAATTCCTATTTGATAACTACACATGCTATCTCCATCCTATCTTCTTGTAATATCCACTTTACAACTAATTATTTGATCTATCGTCGTTCCATCTGCTACATTAAATTCTTGATACTTTCATTAAATTTTCTCTATTTGGCGATTTACTCGTGAGGTGAAACTTCCTCTTACATAAAGAGAATGCCTAAATATTTTTGATACAATTCGTATGGAAGAAGAATTCACGAAGATACGTAAATTTGGATTAATCATTGATAATTTGCACATCAATACCAATTACATATTTTTTTTATAATCGATAGAACAATACGATACCAATTAAATTCCATTTAGTATTATATAATATCCTATACTATCCTTAACTAGGCAAAATCCATAATTACTAACGTTTCTACTCCATAGTTTCCGGTGGTGAAGAGTGGATTTCTGCAGAAGGGAAGCCGAGGCTAACATTTCTTTCTGGATTACGTCAGAATAGATACTATTATACCAATGATTTTATCTAAAAGGTAGCTCGATAGGACTCGTGTTCTTGGGTAGCATTGCGCCTGATAGTTTCTTTCATTCTACGAGAGGTGCTCCACAAATTTTTACATAGACCAGGTGATCGGCGACGTGCGCTGTAGCAGCTACAGAGTGCTTGGTGCAGATCAACAATATTCCTATACTTTTTATAGAAAAAAATAGGTGATATTTGCTTGCAATGTGGGTTGTGAATCTACAATTCATAAATGTGTAGACATTTCATTTCAAATGAGTTATTTAGGTAAATAAAATACCCAATAATAATATGTCATCACCTTCTAACTTTAATACCTGTTGGTGACGTAATGTGGAATCCACATGCTGTTGTATTCGACTAATAAGCGATTGTAACATATGAAATATATCGCAGTTCATTCTGTTAATCGCTTCCGATGCCTGAAGTATATTTAAGTAAATGACACATCGCATATGTATCTACGTACATCGGCATAGGGAATACTACATACTCCTAGTAAATATTATATATCTTCTGCTACAACATCCACTGACAAACATGTCCCAAACGTGAAGCCAAATCCATAAATCTCCACTCTAATTATTGATTTATTAATAGATCTGTCTTTGAGTAAACGGTATCTACTTGGTACCTACCTATTTCTTTATTAGGTAGCTACACACTTTTAAATTGTGATGGTGACGTTGCTTCGTAAAGCGAATTAGAGCTTTTTTTGATACGGACAACATTATGATATGTACAGTACTTTTGACTATCATCGAATATTTTTGTAGGATATATTTTACAATTGAATACAACTTTGCGTTTATTCTTTAATGTTTTCGATAGGTACTCAATTATATTATATGTAGAGGTACATATACCAGTATCTTATATCAAGGGAGTATATATAAATGTAGATAAATATAAATGTACTAATTTGTTAAATAAAAACTGAAATTGACTGATACTAGCAAGGCAAATGTTCATATTTGGTACCTACCTACTTGTATCTTCAGGTTCGATTTAAAAAATGTATTTTTTTTTGTAGTTGGAAGATTTAGTAAACTAATATACCTAATTTACATTGTTTAACTACCCAGCTTATGGCGCCTGCAGCTTGGAGTTTGGCTGAAACTTGTCAGAATAAAAATGACTTTGGGGTTAATAATCTGTTGACATGTTCATAAATACTTTCTGTGAAATAATCATTATTTGCTTTAACTAATACCCATCAATCTTGTATTGATGGTAACCACATGACTGCCATAGATTAGGCAAACATCATGAAGGAGAGATAAAATTTTGTGAACTCTACAGAATACATCGTGCATTAAATTACCTTGTAGGTACACATGTGTGTACATAATAATTGCATTATTGATTGTAAAAAGTGAGTTATTGTATTATAAATGACTCCTAATTTGTCCAAAATGTTCACAATTGATTTTCTGTATTTTAGTCGTCTGAATTTACTTCATCCTATATATTTTTTAGGTGCTGATTTATTTATTTATCAACGGAACACATACAGGCATTACTTATGAATTAATTACAATGGGACATTAGTAGGTATATACTTACTTACTTTCCGTGTCCGGAACACTATCAAATTTTGTATCTCCAATGTTCGGCGACCCGGACACCCCCGGCATTTGCCAGTAGTGCGTCCTCGGGCGTGCATGTCACTCCTGTTTGGGGACATGAAAACAGGTGACTGTGATCCTGTACGGCACCACAGGTATATTACATGTAGAGTTCAAGCAACGCCTAGTTATAAGTGCACACAATTAGTTAACTGGTCAATAGTAAAACAAATAACAAAGAACACAAATATGACAACAAAAATGTTAGAGAAAACTGTAAAAGTTTGATAAATAAAATATTGAATTCTATGTCAGAAAATAAGTTTTTTGTTGTATTATAAGGCCGCTGAAAGAATGTTGGTACATATGTAGCACTATGCTGGATTAATGTTGGGAACACTGATGACACATATGATCATGATTTATCTATTGGTTACCTCGAAAACATAATTATTGATTGTTGGTTTTGACAATACATAAACTCTAAGTAGGTTAGTCGATGTCGAAAATAATGGCGGATTAGGTATAGAGGTTCATAGTGTACCTATATTCTATATATAAGCATTAATTTACCACATTCGCTTTCGCCCACACTCATCTTCTGTACACCACCACCACGAATTAAAATAATCCGTCCATTTACAAACAATATTAGAATTATTAAGGGCATAAAAATTTTCTGAATACCATTGAAATTATTAACAGGAGGGTGTTAGAATATATCACAATCGCACTAAAGTTATACGTTCATTTTCGTTGTGCAATTTTTTTTTGTCAAAGAAGGAAAAGAAGTAAGAACCAAAGGTTGTAAGCCAGACAAAGTGGTACTGACTATAATAATTATATGGAAAAATTAGTTACTCTATCCAAATTTCGTGTTAAGAGTCTCTCTCTTTTCTATGTTAAAATATTACTTATTTATTTTCCTCAATATATTACAGCAGGATCAAAAATGAAAACGAATATTTTGAGATTAAAAATTCTTCAGGGTTTTTTAAAAATTTAAATACGTTCTTAACAAAATTACGTACCTTCAAATAAAAAATAATCTCAGATTTTTACCTAAGCCAAATCAACATCAAGTGGTGTTCTTTTAAATTATATATGAGTATGAAAGTCTATGCTGTATTTTAATTATGTATATTGATTCATAAAATTGCCGGTTATTTTAAGGCTTGGTGGAAAATTAAATGACGATAAACGAGTCAACGTTAAGCGGATAAACTAGTGTTTACCCTCATAGAAGTAGAAGATAATTACGCTTCAGGAATTTTTGGGTCAGAATTACGATGAGAAAATGAGGTCTATTATTATTATTAGAGCCTATAATAATTGTTTAATACTACCACTGATGTCTGGGCGTATGAGCTCGCTTCCATTTTTGCTTATCTTTTTATAGTTATTAGGCCCTACTTATATTATAAGCTATGAAATCTGGTACATAAAAAATTAAGTCATTTTATTATTAGGTACTTATTTCATAACTTTTGTAACTTAGTAAATATACGTCTCAAAGAAAATCAGTGTATTCTTACACAAGGCTCTTCATATTACCTAAACCCAAAGTAATAGATGCACGTTGATTTCTCTTCAGTTCTTGATGTAAGAATTGAAAGATGTCGACAAAACATACCACCATCATACTTAGCTAGATTATACTTTTGTAATCGATACGTACCTACCTACCTCAAAATATTCGCATTTACAAAGAAAATTGTCCTCTGCGGAAATAAATTATTTCAGTATTGTCACACAAAAAACCTTATTACGTTCAGATTACATAACACTAGAACGTTACAAGTACCTAGTTATCCATCCATCCTTTGCTGCATATCTGTTTAGGTAAATACTTGTTATATTCAACTACGACGTGCACGTGAAGAAAATTCCGATGTTTTCTTCTTCTTCTTGATGTGCCCTGTCAGGTCCCCCCGACGTTGGCAATCACTCTGGCGAAGGCTTATCTGTCTTGTGAGACCCGAAACAGCTCCTCCACACGTCTCATTCCGGTCCAGTCCGATGTTTTCACGCACATAAATTGTGATTTTCAAAAATAAAGTACGTGTTAAAGTTTCCCTTACTTTCTGATAATAATTTAGCATTGTGATTTTAATGTTTGAATTAAATACGAGTATATTCAATCTCTCTCTAGTTTGATATGTTGTTTTTATTGTTTAGCAGTTACCTACAGATAACAGCAAGTGCCTTGGCAATGAAAATAGCAATTAAAATACTCGTTAAAAACTGAAAACCAACCCACGTCTCTGAACGTTAATTCACAAGTCATTAAAATTTATTTGACAACTCTATATTGAAATTGATGTTTTACTTGTATTGGGTACCTACTGTGTTCTTACAGCAAAAGCCCCCTTCAAAGTTCAGGGGTAGTTTTCAAATTATTTAGTGAGTATTATGATAAACGTGTTGTTTTTTATTATACTGGTGCTTTCATTGGGTATATGTTTTGCATTGTAAGGGCTTATGTTGTACCTATATGTCAAAAGGATAAAATAATGTAGGTATCTACTAAAGATTTTTTATCTAATAGCAGAATTTAGCCCCAATACTGTTAATTTCCGAATATTAGGAATATATGTATAGGACTCCATTTTATTTATTTCAAGTTCTAGCTTTAGATTTCATTTTTACCTATCAATAAATATTGATGGTACGCTGTTTTCTCGCCCTTAATTTTTTAAAGCATTCTGCTACAATAATTGTCGAGAATCTCCAGACCACGGATGAGTAGCTTTTCTTCTAGAATTTAAGAAATAATATGTATCACTTTATTCAATACACATAATCGTTTTCATTACGGAGTTAATAATATGTATTTGATAAAAATAATAAATAGGTGACACCGGATTCATTTGAATTGTAAATATTTTGTATCAAATTTATCTCAAAATAATTGCCAATGTTTATCATTTAGACGTGTATAATACAATTATAGAGATAATGACATTCCCTATTATAATAATACATGCCACGAATAACAAGTTAGCAGTGATATCGTGTTATATAAAGTACATAGGTGTATTGTTAGAATAACGTCGATAATTAAAATAAACATGACATAAATCTTTGTTGGAATTTTGTGAACGTTTCTAACACTACAAAGCATTAGGTAGAAGTATTGATAAGTATAACATATTAGCAATATAGCATCAACATATTTCTCGTTATTCATTAATAGGTAACCGACATTTAAGCATTTATACATATGGTGCTATGAATGTAGAAAAATACGTATGGTATTTATTTCTGTAAGACAGAACTCATATTACGAATTATCTACTACTACTACTATACCCTCACGCCATGTCCTTTGCAGGGTAGGCAGAGAGGACATAGCGCCAGACAGCCTTATCCTTACACCCACTCCTATCTTCCGTCACACTCATACAGTTTGTCATACACGCTCTCCGATTCCTTTTACTCAAAACGCGCCCATCCTTGAGGATCTGGTCGACATGATCCGTCTAGGCCAGTCTCGGGCGGCCGCGCTTCCTCACACCTCTTCGTGGCGTGTACAAATTATCTACAAATTAAAAATCAAAAGTTGTTTGAATGAAATTACATATGATTCCTTTTCAGTTGAACCACGGTCGGTTCAGCTATCAAGAGTTTTTTAATCAATAAAAACTTGTAAAATTAGACAGATGTTAACAATACCAATGATTGGTAAATATTGGATAAATTTTATCACAGTGGATTGGACATGGAAAATATGAGGTTAGGTAATTGTTTCAATTTTCCAGCAACCGTGAAAATTATAGATACATTTTCTATAATGAACGTCATTAGGTATACTATTATTAAGAAATCTGTTTGAAATTGAATTCATTGAAATTGTTAAGTGCTTGTATATAGGTATGGATGACAAAGTTTAAAAAGATGGATAACTGAAAAACATTTTCTGTTGTACAGAATGATATATGTAATATAATATGCACAGTCGACTCGTGTTGAACCTGTCCAGTGGCGTAGAGTCGCCATCTTGCTGGGCACGATAGGACGGCCCCACGGCAACCACGCCTATCTGATTTACATTATTACATTACAACAACTAGTAGTTAGTAGTAAGTAGTTGTTGTGGTAAGTATTATAATAAACATTAACATAACTCCCGCTGACATGCGGAATCGATTTGTGATTCGATTCGCTTAATTATTATTGTCTCTCACGCTATCTTAGTTATTCTGTATGAATAAAATAATCAAACTTCTTACTTCATAATGTTAACGAACTACATAATGATACCTTCTTCTTCTTGTTATTATGTTAGGGCTAGAGGGCTGTTGTTTGGGAGTTGTTAGTCTGTTGCGAGGTCGACTCGCATCTTTTTGGTGGTCTGCCCGGGGGTCGCCTTATACTGTGGAGTGTGGACTGTGGGGTTGGCCGTGCAGACAATGTGAGGGAGCCTAAATGGTTCCATTCTCCTCACGTGTGCCATGTGCGTAGCAGTGTCTCTGTCGTTGCCTTCCCCACCTGACAACATCCTCGACTTCGGACATTTCTCTTATTCTAGTATTTATTACTCTATCTTTGAGAGTCAATCTTACTTGTGTTAATCAATATTTTATTTAGAACTCCAGCGTTCATTGAAATCTTTTGATCTGCTGTAGAGCTAGAAGTCGTCTCACGAGAAATCGATTTGCAGCTCTCCATATCTTTGGTGGTCTATCAGGTTGACGTAGTTACTTCGTCTTCTTGTTCAGCCGTCCGTCCCTCCTCTGCTGGATGTAGGCCTCTTCTAACGTTTTCAATTTTTTTCAACTTTGAGCTTTGCTCAACCAGTTTCTTGGGACTATTCTCACAGTGTCAATTTGTGCGTTCGACAAAGAAGTGTGTTATTTCTATATTTTGACATCTAATACGTTCTTTATACCTCTACATAGATTCAATAGGGTAATAGGATGTTGTCTCATGGTGAAAAAATAAAGCTAAAAAATAACGAGAGTTTACAAACTGATTTTGTTAGGTTATACTCTTTGTAGATGTGAGTTACCGATCTGATTTATAGTTCGGCATTCATGTTTTTCTTCATCAAATAGTGATAGCCCAGTCGAGAAACGTAGCATTAGATTACTCGTAGACCTCTAGGCCACACTGGAGTGTTAAGCATACCTACCATAATTTTAATTATGAGTTTCCCCAGATATAAAGAATCTTGAATTCGTATCATAAAAATAATAATAAGTTATAAAAACTCATCAAAAAATTTCTTGTTTGACAGCATTATGTATATTATTGACTAATGAGTACACGGATATAATATATTTTATACAACAGTACCTACGTTCATAAATAAGACCGACTTTGAGAGAATTTTTATTTACATTATAAAAAATATCAAAACTAGCTTAAGACAAAGATAGTGACTTCCTATACAAGGCGGTGATTCGGCTAACTACAATAATAATTATTATACTAGTAAAGAATTGGGTGCTTATAGTTGATAATAACCAAAAATTTACAACGGCCTATAAAATAAACCCCACACGATGTTACCTATATAAAACACATGCTTCCGTGTGCCTATTAGGTATATCTACTATTTAGTGGTCGGTTTTAGTGTATTTAGTCAACAGGGCCGCAATGCCAGATATGTAATTCACGGTGACACCTCGACTGACAGTTACAGCAAATAATATTGAGCGAAATAGGCATAATGCATTATTAATTGTTTAATTATTAACATGAACATGTAAACATGAAGAGACACAATATCAGATACATATCTAGTTGCATAAAACTCATCTGTCAATATTCCTAACGATTATTTATGCGTACATTAATATATTACGTAGTGCTGTGGTATTTGTTACATTAGATACCGTTTTATCCGTAGATTGTATAGAATTATGTCATCTTGTATCTTTATTCATCAGACACTTTCATAAACAACATTTAAGTAATTTCATTATTTTTGCACATTGCAATATATTTTACGTTAATTTATTTAGGGTGACACCAGATGGGCGCCACGAATATGGAAAGGGAGGCCATGGACAGAGAAGGAGCGTCGGAAGGCCGCCAAAGAGTTGGACTGACGACATTGTCCAAATCGCTGGAGGAACCTGGATGCGGAAGGGTCAGAGCATGGACGACTGGAAACAGTTGGAAGAGGCCTATATCCAGCAGTGGAGGGAAGAAGGCTAATGAAAAGAAGAAGAATATATTTTATAGAAAGGCAGGTTGATAGAAGCGATGTAGAATAAGCCAGTTCTGTGAATTTCGCGATTTTAACCAACTATTGCACTACATAAGTACATAGTAAGTAGTCACTAAGATACCGGGAGAAAATCTCTGATTGCCGATTTTAGACACATATTCTTCTTGCACAAAATCAGGTTTAAATAAACCAACACAATATACTATTTTTTATACCTATATAAAAAGGATTTGGGCTTGCATATACACAATCCCAAATACTTTCTTGCACACTTTGCACTAGGCCAAAAGCCTGTGTCGCAAAGCGTGGAATACATTGCTATATAAAGGTAACGTACAATGAGTGAGAATACGGCGATATAGCATTTTCAGTTTTCGAATCCTACAACCACCCCTGTTATGAGATCATAGATGCCAATGATTATATTCCATTGGTTGAAACAAAGTACACCGCTGTTGTGTTCAAATAACCGAAACAATTAAAAAACACCAATTAAAATAGTCCACAGTTCTCTACTCTACATAGATAATTTTACCGTCTTATAATAATATGTAGTGGACCTCGGGTCGATGATAATAATATGTACCTAGTCCACAAATACATGCATCGATGATTTAATCACATTTTTTTTTCGATGTATCCACTTTTATCTCAAGACGCGGCACCATGTTGTTATAAAATGAAAGGTGTGGTCGCTAGAGTCGGCGACTATCAAAGGGTGTATAGATATATTTCGAAGTGATACATTTTGGCGTTAATAGTCCTGAATCGTTCATGTGTAAGCTGCCTTTAATACTAGCTGTATCGTCCTTTTTTGGCAGGTGAACGCCCAGATGAGAGTGACAGGTTCGATAGGTAGTTTACATAGTAAAAGACATTTTTTGTTAAGTACCTTATTTATTAAATTAAGGATGCATACATAAAATGAATCGTAATTTACCGATTGAAATTTTGAGATATGCGGCATTAGAAAATTCAAAAGTAATGGAAAAAAGTTTATAACTTAAAATTTTACTATATTCCGATACGAAACCTAAAATGATTACTTTGATTTTTATTTGGTGATCGATTTAATGTGAGATATTGTCAAAAAATACCAATCGGCAATGGGCAGGGCACATGGCAAGACAAGACGAAAATAGATGGACACCCAGACTCGTAAAGTGCAGGCCGTGGGAAAACAGAAGAGGTGTCTGAAGGCCCCAGAAAAGATGGGCGGACGACGTGACCTCGGTAGCGGGTACACTGAAAGAAATCGTATTTTTGTTTCTTGTTAATGTATCAGTTGTTTGGTAGAAAAGGTGCCTATAGGCAGTGGGTCAGAAAGGTGACGAATAGAAAAGTCTGAAAACAAATGGAAGAGGCCTAAATCCAGCAGTGGAGGGACCAAGGCTGATGAAGAAGAAGATTGTCAAAAAACCTAAATGAGAAATGTTGTAAACTTTTAAATTTCAAAGGGCCAAAACGGTTTATTTTTGTTCATGATGCATTCATTAAACAATTCCGTAATCACCCCTCAAGAGTTTTCACATGCGAACGGAAACAATCTGAATCTGTAGCCGAATCTCTCACGATATTGGTAGAACCTCCAATCCAAATTTAAATAGGACCACTGAATTGAAGCGTTTGTAGAATGAGATGCAGAAATGTGCTGCAAACCGGGATCGACACAGAAATTAAAGGAAGTAGAATCGAAACAAAATTATCGATTTACGAATGATCGGAATCGTAATCGGTTAATAAATCATGGTCGCATCCCTAAACAGTTTAATGTAGGCATATGAATAAGTACTTGGCACTAAAATGTTGCAGGATGATTTTAATCAAATCGGGTTTATTATATCATACGCCTGTATGCAAATCGGTATTTTATTTTAAGTGGATGTTTTTTTTTCACTTAATCGTCAACATGGATAAGATTAAGTTACAGATATTAACATCCACTACACGATCATTTTAATCCATTGAACAAAAAGTAAGTTAATACTCATGCTTGATTCTATGTAGATCTCGTGTTCTACGAAACGAATATAACTTTTGTAGGTACTTACCTAGTTTGCGATCTACAATCTTGCTTAATTATCTGATTCAGATTGTAGAAGGTAGATATATGATATTAATTAGTATTACTATATCCATTCATCCATTTTTCTGCAACACTTATATGAAATATTTTGGAATTACATCTTCTTCTTCTTATCGTGTCAGTCAGCACTCATTAGATTCCCCTCCGCTCCCAGAAAGCCACAACCTATCCTGCGTCATCGTCCAAGGGAGAGCGAATTACATTGATCGAGTTCTACAAAGTTCTAAATGTACAAATGATACATAGTTTGCACATAATTCCTGACCAAAAATAATAAGTATTCCAGAGCGTGGGCATAAAAGAGTACCATGGCTCAGACATGATCATATACAGTGGTTTAGAATTCTAAATTTGACAATTCTGAGCAAAAGATGCAATCTTTAACAGTGTTGATTTTTCAAGAACTTTTTACTTGCATATTGGTGCACTGTCAGTAGAACTGTTGTTAAAAGAAATAAAAATTCTCGTCGATTGAATAATCGAAGAAGCTTGTCAAATAAATCGAGGAACAAATTGTTTCACTAAGAAAGAAATAAAAAAGGTTAACGGTTTGAATTGAATTGGAAATCTTAGTTGAATATTGGTCTATTATGTAATTGTTTTGGGCGTATTTTAAAATTAAAAGTTTCCCCTTAAATTGTCGACTCGTTTCGTAATTTTAAATGCGGGAATGAAGAAAAAATAAAACGTCCACAAGCGTCTATTAATTAATTTGTAAACTTTATTCCTACTTTGCAAGTTTAAGCGAGTTACAATTGGAAAAATCTGTTCAATTTTGTCCCGGAGCTGAAAAGAAAAGAAGAATATTTAAAACTGTCGAAAAAGTCGTTCGAGGAAAAAGTAAAACGCCATGGAAAATTTTTGCATAATGAAGTAAGAGAATTCGCGTGTTTTAATTAGGCGATTCCAAAATGAAAGCATTAGCAAAATATTTTTAATTGAATTCGAGGATTTGGGAAGGATTAGCATCGACTGCCACATTATTATTTTATTCAAAAAATTGTTTCATCGTAATGGGAATTATACTTAATTCTATCACAGTACCTAGTTAAATATAAGTACGTAATACTTATTAAAATAATATAATTAATATGTATACCTGTACATAGGGAAATCATAATATTGATGCAAATCTGTTAAATTTTAATGCGGTGTTAATTAATTTTCATTGATTTGAATAATAATTTATATACGAGTTTAAATTAAGCCCCACCATCTATCGACAAATTAATTACAGTTACATCATATTAGTAAAACCAATAATATTATGGTTTATTGTGAAAGCAAATCATCAAATTTAATTGATATTTATTTTAATACCTACCTTATACTATTATTATTTTTTAATGTTATTGTTTTTGACAGTTCGTTAGATGATTTCTAAAATAGATACATAACAATAAAAAGTACTTGCCTAGTTATCTAGCAATGCCCAGATAACTGCTACTTCTTATTCAACTACGACATGTAGAGAATCTGATTTTCTCACAAAGAAATATGACAATAAAATATTCATATTACCCATAAATACGAGTATTGTATATTTACTTATCGCTGTGTGCTTTTTTAAATATTGTTTATTTTATTATCGGTGTATTAGAAAAACTGAATCTGTAAATCTTGATTCACTGTCAATTTCTAGAGCCATTTTTTATTAGGTATTCAATTATTCATATGACCATCCACCCGATCCGCGAGTAATTTGTTTCATTGACATTAAAGATAAAAAATGTGAATTTTAAAAATCTTCTTCAACAATAGTGTTACTAGTATTATTTTCTTTTAAGTAGATATTTCAAACGGTTTCACTAATTACTGATGAATGTAGAGATCTTTCGCATTCTTCCACGCTTCTCAGTCCTTGGCTGATCAATCAACCCTTCTGATGGGAAAACATCTGATCGACTTAATACGTCTTCAGTTTCTTGCATAAATTAAGTAATTAACAGCTTATTAAAATTAAACTACACTTCAATAAATTATATTCGAATGATTTTGATAGTACCGTTATAATTATTTTGCATGACAGCGCCCTTAAAGGTAAAATAGCCGAGATGATAATGAAATTGATTAAAGTATATCGAATGAATTGATCATGATAAATGCCCTTTACATCAAGTATCGGTTTTAATCAAACAAATACCCCGGTACCTAATTCTCGTTATTAAATTGAAAGGTGGTGAAAATACTTACACTAAACGCACATTTAATAACAATTTGTGAATTGTGACTAAAAACAGTGATTTTTTTTCGAAGATTATTTTATCCTGATTATCAGTGAAAACATATCGCGTAAAACAATTGTCTCTTGAGGTATTTGCAGAAAGAATGAAAATCAATTTTAACTGGTGATCAGATCAGATAACAGTACTTTATTTTTTACGGGTTTCCTAAGAAAATCTTATGGGTTTTCAAAGTTGTTGACCAATATTGTGATTATGGCCGGTGTTGCAGGGTGATTCACCTAAAAAAGCTGCACAAAAGTTCAACCAACATACGTATTAAGAACATTATGTTTTAAGACATGTACAATGTACATATTTTCTTTACTTCCGCAAAGCCAATAAACTAGTGCGTACGACGAAATACCTACAAAAACATGATGGGAATAAAAATTGTAAGACAATGTGGCTTTCCAATCAACAGCGTGATTGAAAATAGCAGTGAACTGTTTCTGTCGGCCATCTCTAAATCGAATATAGCGTGTGCTTCTGATAAGAATGAATACTTTTACTAACACAGTGATAAAGGTTTATAGAAGGAGAGAACCTACTTATTTGTGCATACTTCCTTCCGCAAAGTAAGCTTTAATATCATAAGTACCATATATAGAAGTAGTAATTACAATATGTGGATAACAGGGAGTAATTAAGGTGGTCATAACGTTAATTGGCCGATTTATAATGGTGAAATCAATATGTAAAGCAGGTGACTGAAAAACCACTGTGATGTATATTAAGTATTTTAAAACGATTACGATTAGGCTTCACTTATACATTACATATCATACATTTTTAGTTATCATGTTAATTTTTGAGTCAATAAAGTTTTATTCATTGTCAAAATAATGTTTTAGAGGAAGACCCAAGCGCAGGTGGAGGGAAGTAGTAAGGCAGGGCATCAGAGAGAGTGATGTTCTACCGGAGGATCCGCAAGATAGAGCGAAGTGTCAGCGAAACACAAGAAAAGCAGACCCCACCACCAAGTGGGATTAATAATTGCTAAGGAGAAGAAGAAGATTGGCTAAAATTAGATCCCAATTTTAGCAATGGGGATCTGTAGCACAGTTACCGATACATTCCTATTATTTTATAAGATAAAAACAGCGGGGCTTACGACCAATGTTCATCCGTAATTATTCTACACTGTTGTAGGAATACTATATTGTATATACTACGGAATGTAGGAAAAAATCAAACGCTTTACAAGAATAAAATTTGTAAATCAAAAATAATTCATTATCATATACCTTCCTTTAAAAAATGAACGCACGTTGATTTTTTGGACTCGAGTACTTTCGTCAACAATTATTCTTCTCGTTCACTACTTGAAACTAGAGGAACTAAAAAGTAGGCGCACAAAAAACAAATTATTTAGTCGGATATTGTCTGTTCTTCGCACAATATGAAGATTACGTCATACTTATTCGTATTTATAGCAGGAACTTTGAGTTTTGTCATCATAGCACTACAACAATAAATCAGCCTTTTCTTTACGAATGTCTCTATGAACAGAAGTCTCACTTTATAGTGGTCAAGGTACACTTTTGGGTTAAACCTAATAATACAGTATAATGTACAAAATCTTGTATGATGTTTATCATTCAAGGAATCAGTATAATGGTACGTACCTACGGATGCTCGTAGATATATTTTGTCCAAAAAAGATTAATGTGCAACTCATTGAGTATTATTTTTAACTTGTAGAGAACGTCGCCTTATCGTAATGACAGATTACTGTGTTTATCAAAACACAAATCTCCTATTATCGGTACATAAACAATACCGGATAATGAATGAAATTTATTAAAAAATACATGTAAGACGGGTGAATGTCTTAGTTCTAACCTTCCTATTACAAATATCAAACATTTATTACTGAGAGAATCAGAAGGGAAGAACTTATATAGTCGCCGGATAAAGGTTATGGCGAATTAAAATGGCAATGGGCTGCTCATGTTGCCAGGGAACAGACAGTTTAGCACCCTGAGTCCTGAAGCCTTTAAACTACCATTTTGAAGAAGCCGTTCAATCAATATTGTTCGTACATTTTTCTCTAGGTAATCCGCATCTCTTTCTATTATTGAACTGAATGATAAAATCATTAGTAATGGTTAAGTAGTTAATGAAAAAGTGGACGAATAAACTACGATTGCTTAGTGCTTTTTGGAGAACATTATCTAAAATTATTTGTATGCATATAAAATACATACTTACCTAATGTACTGTTTGTAGAGTGTTATAGTAAGTGAGTAGATATATAAGTACCTAATATAGTTCCGAGATCTCTGAGATCAAGGAGAGATAAAACAATAAAAAAGTGACCAGAATTCAAATGAGTCGTGGAAATAATAGGACAATTCCAGTGATTCGACACGTTATTCCGAGAAATGGTCGTTTGTATTATAATACAGCTATGTATATTACTATAGTGTCTACGTTGTTTTCTCTAAATAATATATATTTTCTTATCCTATAGCCTTTTCTGTTTGTTTAGTTTGTCCAAAAGCGGCGCCTCTTGTCCCAAAAAACTAACCATCTTACAATATACACGTTTTATGAATGGAATTAAAGAGCTATGTTAGTATGTATGTATAAATTTATTGTTTTTGCCCTTACGTATCTAAAAATCTCTAAGCGACGATTGTCGGAGAGGGTGATCAATATGGAACAATGATTTATTTATTTATTCACACCTGCTTAAGGTGTACTGTGTAAAATATAATCCAGTAGATAGTATCATCTTATCGAAATAATAATATTCTATTGAGTCATTTTGTATATTCACAATAGTCTCAACTCAAAAATCAATTACACCAACCATACCTACTTTTACTGTAATACTTTGTGATGAAATCAATATTCTTATTAGAATTTACGAATAGAGAACCGAAGGCTACACCTACAAGCACACATTTTTGTCTCTTTTTGTATTTATGTTTGTCTGGCGTTATTAGGTAAGTATTCAAAGTCAAATGAATAAATAGCAATTCGTCAATTCACAGTATTTTTTAATCGGTAGACTCCAAGCTAAATAGTCATACTTATGTTGTGATTTGAAAATAATTTTTTTTTTAATGCATATGGCAAAAGACCCCCGGCAATTACAAACTTAGAGGTAAATCTCTTAGCCAATTAGCAGCGTCAGCAGTGACCCCGTAGATCTCAGTTAAACCGCGCTCGAAACCAAAAATTGGACACTCAACTATTTATATGAATAATTAAATAAATAAAATAAATATTGATTTTGTCGGATTGATCGTCCCACTCCATAGCGTCGTCTTCGAGGCAGGTCTATTGTTCGCCATGGCGTGTTTCACAGGGACATCGAAATATTTCGAATTTGATCGCGTTAGCTTTTTGTCGTCGATTTTTTTTCCTCGTCTTCTTCACCCTTCGCGCAGCATCTCACCAACTCTTCTTCAGTGTAGTACTGACGCTAAACGGATAATTAATTACAGCAAGGAAAAGGATAGGCGGGCGGCGCCTAAGTCACTGATGTCCAGTATCGAACTAAAATAATCGGAATTTAATTTTTGTGTTTCTATTAATTGACCGAAGGGATGTGATTATTAAAAGTGGTACAAATATTGCTCTATGCTGTAATAATTAGATCTTCATAACTATAGCATTTCGATTTCAGTGGATGAACTGAGTATCCATCAGCATGGAAAATGTAGGTACATCACCGTTTTACTACTTGACATGTCCAAATATAGGCCCGTTCAACTAGTGAAAACACAAACAAAATTCTCATGGGTGGCAAATCTCATTCTTAAAAAAGTGAGAAGCCTCTAATTGTTTGTTTTAACTCTACTGTTTTACTGCTTTTTAATGAAAATATTACACAATGACAATGGAATCTAAGGGCTTTTATTTTTTTAATGCGAAATATGTATAAAATATGTATAATAAAGGCGATGTATGTCGCCGTATATTGGAGTGGCAGGGTATGACCCACCCAGACACATAAAGTAAGCAAACGCATCAAAACACATAAAGAAAAGTAAGAACGATGCGCTCAAATGAAATAACAAAAGCACAGCATCTAATTTTAAACTGTTTTTTTTTTTACTACAGAAATAACATAATTATTTTACTGTTTTTCGTTACCGTAATACATTTCGGCCCTGTGTTCATCGAAACGAAAGGAAAGGACGTTCGTTTGATTCACAGGATATTAAAGGGCGAACAAACAAGATGAAAAAATCTTTGTTGTCCGATGCATAAGTATTTTGTTTTTCATTCCAACTCGGTTCCGTTTTTCGTCACAGCGCTATGCGAAATAAGAATTTTCAATACATATCTCTCGCATATTTCGCCACGTCTTAAAAAAAATTACAATTTATTGTGACGAACGATTCAGGGTTTTATTTAGTAAAAATTTGCAACTTTTTCTTACCTGCTTGTTCTATGTAGACCGAGTCTACGCTTTGACTCTTTGATGGATTGATTTATTCTGATGTCAATCCAATTTCAGAGCTACGTTGCCACCCTTGAAAAGTAGGAGTAGCCAACGCAATGTCTTGCCATTTTGGATACGCTGGCGAGGAATCATTACTTCATACATTAATCTACAAATTTGTATTTTGTAGGCATAATTATGTATATATTTTTCGGGCTAAACAATGATTTTATTGTAAAGAGTTTTGACAACAACAAGTACCTAACATTTCACGAATAATATGAATATTTCTGGACAAGGAAGATCTCATAATGAAATCTTATTAATAATTAGTCTCCTATTAATATTACTATTAATTGGCTCCTGGGCGGTGAACATTGGAGAATCTCGCAGATCGTCCCCCCTTGGACGATGACTCAGGAGAGGTTGTGGCTTTCTGGGAGCGGAGGGGGATCTAGTGAGTGCTGACCGACACGGTAAGAAGAAGAAGAATAATTCTCTCATGCTAAAGTTACATTGGAATTGTAATCATCTCATTATCAGAAGAAATTCTCATTTTCCCATACTTATCCATTTCTTGTGAGCCTCATCTTAAAAGACATCCTCTTCACCAATGAGTGAAGAGCAATAATTAATTTTATTGATTGAATTTCCCATAATGAGTTTATCGTGCCCATGAGTTTATGTCAATCGTTAAACTGCATGCCAATTTAATCAGAACGTATCGACATTTGGAGAAAAATTATAATTAAAAATACACGGTGGTGTTGATAATTAACATGCGCGGGTTGGCTGCGCCATAATACTCATGTCATTAATCTTTCTTTATTATTTTTTAGCACGATGATTCAGAGAGACATTATAGATAACAGAGGTATTTCGTTCGAATGTTCGTTCACAAAGAATCTATACACTATAAGACTTCATCGTAATATTATCAAGTTGATTGCTCCGTCGTAAATGTATTGACCTTTTGATGAGAAAAATACGATTTTTGCTGTAGTTGTAAAATGCAAATGCTTAAAATAGTTTTTTATTTATTTAATAAGTCCACTGCATTAAGCCTGACACATAAGCATAAAATTAAACAATTTTAAAAGTTAAATAAATATAAAAGCTGATAAAAACATTTTGTAACATAGTCCTGGGATTTTATATTATATTTTTAAAGTCTAAATTGTATTTAAAAAATGTACTATTATCTAGATTAAGAATTTTAATATTATCTATAAAGTCTCACAATTACAATCCCAAAAACAGAGTAGGTAACATAGAATAACAAAAAAGACCTACATAGATCTAACAGTAGATAGATGGATGGAGTAAAACATCAGATGTGATAAAGTTAGCAATGCAAGCCAAGTTGATCAAATAAAGCAAATTATATAAATTACTTATACCTATACGTATCAACCTGCTGCACAATAATCATAGTAAAATATGTAGGTAGGTACCTAATATGAGTTTGGTACTCAACCACTATGTAGTATTGTACTATTGAACGAAAGATTTTGCTATTGTGATACTTTAATCCTTTTTAACCCCTTCTATTCAAATGGCTAATCCATTTTACATACTGACATGTGATATTATCGTTGTAGAATATACACACAATTGTCATTGTTACCTATAATATTGTAATTCTATTATGATTATTCCTAATCTTCTGATTTTTTTATACTTTACTAGTAGAACAGACCCTCTTTGCCCATATTTCGGTTAATACTATATGTAAGTTTCATAACAAATTACGTTATCCTCCACTCTGGTGCAGTTATAAATTTGTTACAATACTTATGAAAGCTGAGCTGATAATTAATGCAAGTATTTTCAGGTTAGATATTGCATATCACGTTGCAATAATCCTGGCCCTTTGTTCCGAGAAACTGCGTCTAAATTAAAACAGAAGAGATCATATTATAGCAACATTAACAGACCCCAAAAATGATTTTCTTGTAACCACAGCATCAGCTTTACTGTCCTTGTACGCTCCTCCGCTCCTACGCTCTCTTGTACCGTACTCAAGTCTTTCCATCATAAAAGGTGTTCTGGACATTATCAAATTTGAGGAATTGTTAATATAAACGTATTACGCGAATACGCACACAAACATATGGGAAAAAATGTGTTATATTTCAATGAATACTTGCTAAAATATTATAATGTGGGAATTTGTCATTGAAAATAATGCTAACAACAATG
The DNA here is from genome assembly GCA_963576895.1 of Ceraclea dissimilis. NCBI lineage: Eukaryota > Metazoa > Arthropoda > Insecta > Trichoptera > Leptoceridae > Ceraclea > Ceraclea dissimilis. The sequence continues at coordinate 13,180,081 of OY756368.1, forward strand.
ATAATATTAATGTGCTCGCTAATTCGTCGCTAATGTTTGTCATGCATACTACAATATACACAATTGAACAATTATTTCATACATTATATTGTGAGATGATACATAAATGGTTATTATAAATTTTGTACTGTGAATTATTCGTCTATTATGATACGCTATTTGTATTGCAAAACCATCAAAATATCGTATGACTGATGCCTAGTTAGTAGTCATCATAATTATTATAACAAAAATGTATCACGGTGATACTTAAACTTTTGAACCAAACGTTTAAGTGCCTTGTTAACTTTTTGATGTCTTTAAAACATGTTCATCAAGCTAGTATTCTACTCCCAGATTATTTTTTGCTGCGATATTTCTGCCTATATCGGATATACCTGAAACAAATGCGTTGTATATATCCTAGACCGTACTGAAGCCGTAAAAATGTGTGTTGTGATTTTAAATTAAGTTCCAAATTATGCAAATATAGAACAAGATGTACGCCCAGTTCAATGGTCGAAGTATGAAGGAAGGCTGAGAAAAAGACCGTAAAGATGTCGCGACAATATTTCAGATGTTCCAGCAGCTCGGCTGCCCGTAAGATCATCATCTTTAAATAGCTAATACATATAAGTAATTATCAAAATGGATATGCATATTACGAAGAATGAACTTGAAATGACTGACTGGCTTAATCGGACCACCTTAAGTGTAGTAACATTCACCAATTCCAGATCGTCTTGAGAAATAGATATTTGCGTGTTATTTTTAGATGTGAACGGCATGCTTTTTCATCTCTATATGAGTTTCAAAAATCATGTATTTCGCCAAATAGGTAACATTTTGAATATCTCTGAATGAACATTAGCAAAATTTCGCTAAAAAGGCTAATAATACACCACACAATACAATAATATTTTCAATATCAACCGTTTGTATTATTATATTTTATTTTCAATCACAAAGGGAAATATGACAATGTGTTATACTTAATAATATAATTCTATTATAGCTATCTTCAATGTTGACAATAAATTATCATTCACAACGATGTTTTTAGAAAAAATGTTCACATGATATCTATACCTATTTGTTAGTTATTCACCACAAGAACTAAAGAGTTCAATATCTTTTGTACAGATGATTTGCATAGAGTACAATATGACTAACCATATTATTAATTTCTCATTGACGAATTCATACGATTACAATGCCCATAATATTTTTATGTAGATGCTCTAAATATAAGGGTTCCATAATTTGATATTTCAAGTCCTCAGAATTTAATTGCGAATCATATGTGCGCGCACTGTGTTAAAATTTTATTGTAAACTGATTCAACTAGACAGATTATTGCTTGCTTTGGTTCATCTCTTCCACATTGAGAGATAGGTAAGTTGGACCTATGCAATATGCTTAAAAAAAATCATGAAACTGATCAATATCGCAAAAAACGATCAAGCCTAAAAATTACAATTATTAATCTACTTAATGTAGTTTTTTGCCTAATAAACAAAAAAATAAAAATCAAAAAGATTTTTTCAAGTATGGCTGTACCTATATATTTTTTTTATTTTTTATAAAATATTTTACTAATGACTTATTTGTAGATTTATACAATAAAATATCTTATAACAACATTTGCCAAAATGTAAAACAGTTTGTTGGGACTAACTTTCTTACATTTAATTTTTCTAATATGCATTTATTGAAGTAGAAGTACCAACATTCTGAGTAAGTATAAATCGTTCAAGTATATTTCTACGAAGAAAGTTCGTGTAATAAAATCGATGAAAAAGCGACTATAAGCTTCGAATAGGTGGTATTCAGAAAGCAATAAATAATGAACACGTTTGATATGCTAATCGCGAGACTCGTGAAGCGGGAATATACATATTTTAATTGTGTCTTCTTACTGCATCAAACACACATACATACTCGTACCAATAGTGCGACGATATTCCATTTTTACGATTAGAGTACATAATTCAATTCAATGAATTCCCTATTTAGCAATGGATTTAGCATGCGCAATGTGCGTTCGATATTAAATTACCTATCAAATTTGAGGTAAGTATCATAAACTCATAGGAGACCACGTCCATGATAATTCTCAAAATAATTAGATTATTATGGGTGTAGATAAGCAAAAAGATCCAGATATGTCTATTAAAGCATCGGATGATTGTGTAGGTGGAAATGTAAGACAGAAAAAATATACAAATATACAAAAAAATATACAAATATACAAAAAATATACATGTAATACAATAAGTAATAATTTCAAAGCAATAAAATCTAGGTTTTTGTTTTTGGTATTTTAAGGTCTTCAAAACTTCACCTTCAAAAATCTCAAATCTTCAGTTTTCCTCATAATGATACGACATTAAAGACAGTACCTACCCCAACTGTGGATATTTTATAACCTATTACTTTCGAGTAAAAAAAACGTTTTGCGAATTGCATCGCCAAAATTGCATTGCAAAAGTCTTTGGTGTACTTATTCCTGTTATAAATTGTATAAAAGCTACACGGTATGAGAAATAAACTATCGTTATCAAGAGAATCACAAGAGTACCCACGATCTACGAAGTTATAGAGGCAATACACCAGCAAATACAAGACTCATGTTCTGCTGTGTTTTTGCTTATTAGTTTACTAGTCCATAGGTACTGAATTGTATTATTTTCTTGTACATATTTTACATGCATGTTTCTGTAGATCGAATTCTTCCTACTAGTTTCCCACTGTAATTTACATTGAATTATAAATACCAACCTACGTATAAATATCTTAGACTTTATTTATCTGAACATGTCGAAAATCATTTCACGTTAATATATACATTCGTTTCAACGTGTTCGCAATATTACAAAACAATTCAAGCGCATGTAGATTGTAAGGTGACCAGTGAGAAACCTTTGTGGGATATCAAAAAAAATTATCGCAAACTATTTTTGTATGCAAATATTTACAAATCGGTTCCTTCAAAGAAACGCTTATAATTGTTTCGATCCGTATTTCATTGAATTACCAATTAGATGACTATAGGCATGACGTACAATATTCAATTATTTTTTTAGAAAGTAAAGCATAAAAAAACTTTATTGAAGCAAAACATATGTACTATAAAAAGTAATTAATAACAGAAAAATCACATATTAAAGGGTGAAAATATTGCACTTGCAATTATAATTGTCCTATATTCTGGAAAATTCTAATCTAGATATTACAAGTCTACAGTTTACATGTCATCAGCTGCTAATTACTCGCCAACCAACAAAAAACATTGAGACACTTTAGATTAAAAATTTCTCAAGCTAGAAGTTGACATAATAATGTTGTAATTGGGGAAATATTCTTAATATACCATGGATTAGATATCTTCTTTTTCACGAGCCCTGTAGCTGTCATCTCTGGATATAGGCCTCCCTCATTCGTCTCGATCTCTCTCTGGATTTTGCCTCGAATGTCCATTTGAAGAAAGCTGTCAACTTCAGGTGGTCTGTCCAACGCATCTGTGAGAGGCCTCTAGGGCGTTTACCGAGCCACGGCCGCCAGAACAGGAGCTTTTTACTCCATTTGCCATCCGTTACTCTCGCCACATGACCTGCATAGTCCATAGCATTAAAAATACCTATGTATTTTTATTTGCTGGAGTTGAAAAGCCTATAAATAACTCATAGTTAAAAAAAAATAAAGCTGTGATCTAAATTTTATATGTTAGTGATGTAGCACACTATTTATATATTGGACACACTAAACAAAACCTTTCTGTTTCGTAAATTTCGTATGGCCACCCTTCCATCCACTTGTTTTTGACTGAGTGCATTTTATTAGGGAGTATTAAATAAAACAAGATCTCATACAAGCTTTGGAGTTGGGATTATATTACTTGCGCATATGCATGCATTGAGTAGTTACCCGATGCAATATATTCTTAGTATTGTAGGTAGATATACAATCATACAATTTTATTGCGAGAGATGAAGATTGAGTGAGGGAACGGAAAATGCACTATGAAAAAGAGATGGTTGTGTTTAAAATGATTATACAAGTACATAGGTACTGTTTGATTGTTAGACAGTTAGGTTTACTTGTTATTGGAAGAAGAAGATGTTTTATATTGTGTCTATCTATATGCTAACCAAAATTAAATAGGTATTACTTGTAAAAATAAGCAGAAATCTTGGCGAAATAATAGCCGAAATGATTAATGCAAGAAACAATTAAATAGATAACCTGAATTTAAAACGGTCAAATAATAATAGGTACTAGGTAGTAGGTATAAACCTTCGGTAAACAACATTTAGCCATATCCCAGGGGATGATTGCTGTTTGTCGATTCGTTTTTGAAATCCTCTTAAAATATGTGAAAATCTTGGATGAGACTAGATTCTCTTTATACTAACTTAATTTTAAAGTTTACTCTTTTGAAATCCATAGAAAAAATTGCCAGCACATTTTTGACAGTGAAGACATGTACTTACATATTACATGATAATATGAATGTTTTTAGTTTGATCCGTAAGTAATGAATTTAAAGGTACCTACTTAGTACTTGTTGGTACACTTTGAACCGTAAAGTTTGGCTAAGTCAATAACCATATCAACCATTTAATCCATTGTGTATACTTGCGACTGTTTTATGACTTTATTATTGCGACTATACACGTTGAAATTATATGCATACAAACTTCACAATAATAAAAGCAAAAGGTACGTTGTTACAGCAGTGAAGATACATACATACATGAAGTTATGTATGCAATACGTGTATTGAATAAGACCAATAAGTTGTATTTCGGAATATTATGGAATAATTTTTCGTTACATATTAGCCAACAATTCTGTTTTTCAAAGACAATCTGAAGCATCAGTGCTTTACGATGATCGACCCGTCCAAATTCCAAATCCCTTGACTCCTTCCTTGTCCTTCTACCCCATTTATTAAAGAAAGGTAAAAACGAAAGACTAGGTATATAGTTTAAAATCCACTTAATGACTTTAATTACACGCGACTAGTGATCGAGGATTCTCATCCTCATCATCAGGCGTTTCACAATAAAGTATTTAAAACTTTACTTGTTTAAATTTTATTGTCAAACGCTTGATTATGAGGACGAGAATCTTCGAACACTAGTCACGCGTATATGTACTAGTCTAAAGTCTTCCATTTTTACCTTTATAATAGACTTCCACCATGTACGGTTTATACATTATGTGCCAAATTATATACCATCAAAAAAGTCGTACGATCTACGTTGGTATCTAACATGTAAGTAAAATACAAATTGAGTAGGTATGTATTTAATATAATCAGTAGGTATACGAGTGTACTGTATAACATGTACTTATGTAAAATGGCCGTCCGAGGAAACATCTCTCCCTTGTGATGATACAGAGCGCCACGTCGCGGCGCGGCGCACCATTTCGACGCGACGCGACGCCTGCAGTGTTCCTATACAACAACAATAATATTATCCTTGACTTGACACCCCTGTCACGCTTCCAGGTACATTACACTTGCTGCCAGGATGTACAACAGAAAACCCTACACTAAAGGGATCTGACACGAACAGCTATATCCACAAAGTTGTTTGAAGAAAATAGTATCAGATTTTTCACAAGAATCCAGAACCTAAATAATATCAATTCCTCTTCTTCTTCAGCCTCACAAATCCTCTCCACAACTCCCTGTCCTGGGCACACTGTATCCATCTCCCTCCGAGACATTTCCTAAAATCACCAGACAATGACCTTCGCCTTCTTAGTCAGAAGACTGATGATATGAAAATGTCAGAAGCGTTTTATGAAAACTAATGATTTTTATATGAGACATCTAGATTTAAGTCTCTGACAAGTAATTCACTCTGCGCCTTTGAATTATTTTTTACACTTCGACAGATTACAGAAATAGATAGATATATAGATTACAGAAACAGATCACTCAATTTCGAGTGGATTGCTAAAGAAAAATTAGAATACAATATACAGAAACATTCGATGTTGCCTAGAATTTTTCGGCACAAATTTTCATTACTATACTATTTCATTACTACTACTCTTCTACATTGAGAATTAGTTGTAACACACGTCATACAAAATATAGAAAAAAAATCGCTTGACTTGGAGCCTACCTACTAAAAAAATCTGTTAAAATTACAGTTCCATTTTATCTGATTGAGGTAAAAAAGCAACACTGATTTTTCAATTGGTACGTTTCCAGTTAAGCGTATAGGCACCTACCTATTATAATTTTGTGAGTGTAATGAAAAGTCATGTTTGTGGATATTATTTTATTTGCAAGCAACAAGCAAGTTTATTCAATGCGAGCAACTTGGACGACCCCCTTTATATACAATTCGGTGTAAGTTTCCACAATGTGATGAAGATGTTGCAAAATGACAAAGAGATCAGTATCGAAGTCTGAAGGAAGAGGAGGCGTAAGTGGAAGGAAGGTATCCTTAGATACAATAATAATAATATGGGAGGATGGTGGTGGTGTTAGGATAAGGGAGAGAATGTCATACTGCCATAGGATGGGTGAATGCCACTTAGTCAGGGGAGAACACAAAGTCAACACGAGTTTATTAGACAAATTCTTGGTGCGTGAAAAGATACGATAAAGTACACTCTCTACAAGGAAGGATAATAATATCGCTACATACAGATAACTAACCAATACAATCATCATCTATGTACTCACAGTACTAAAGACACCTTCAAAACCTTTTATTAATTTGCTGAAGAGTAACTGGGATAATTTGAAAACCGCTAGAAAGAATCAAACTTGACTCATTTTCAATTAGGAATCACTCTCTGACGATGAGCAAGACTTAAAGATATTTTCAATACTGTATTCATATGAAATTGTAAGACTTTCAGTAAGATGAAGACCACACATCAGGTATCACGCTCACTATTCAGGGTTCTTTAATACACGAAACTTTCAATTTAAATTTTATTTAAAAAGCATTAACAGAAAGTGTTGTTAATAGACTCTTACAGATCTCGTTTCTATTCTACTTAAGCTATTTCCTTAATAGGAAAGTAAGGAACATTAATGTTATAAAGATTTAGCATCAGGTTAATAGAAGTAGACAACGATGGTAATTAATATCAATTACAATCACTAGGTAATTCAGTATAATTAATCCACTCAAGTGAATCTACATTAGCCTAAGAGATATTACCTACTTCCTTACCATCTTATTGAACCCAACCCTTACATTTTAATACAAAAAGGGTTAATAAGATGCCCTAATGGAATATAAGAATATTCCCCTTCTTTTTTGAGTGGGTATATCCTCTCTCTGTCTCTCTATTAAATAAGGCACATCTAGAGAAAAACTTTATATAAAAATACAGTATTTATCTACTGGGTGTTGTTTTGTATGATGTTCATATGATCTCAGATTATTTTAATATAAGAGACCACTCACACTCACACAACGTTAGCAAAGTCTTGTGTGTTGTAAGTCTATGCATCTTCCCTGAATATGTTTTAAGTATTGCTTAGATTTTCAATATAATCATCGACTTTGGGAAAAAGCACACGGGTGCCCGTATTTAATTACTAGAAAATTTCTCAGGTGTAGGTATATGAGGATGAGCTGATAAATGTTTTGGTTTAGAAAGAGCTTGTTTTTAATTAGCATCGTATACTTTACTTAACGGGAAAGGGGTTTGTTAGATTTACCAAGGTGATTGGAAACATTGGGTGGGACGTTGGATCACTGAGATTATCGCTGTTAACACCCTCGTCTTAAGCTTGTCACCACTGAAACGATCTTCTCTAAGTCTTATAATAATTACATGTCGAGTTGAGTATTTTCTAAGATACAAAAATTCTAAATATGATGTATCTTTATCAGTTCAGTACATTACCCTGATCGCTTAGTAAGACGGCCATATGAAAGAAGGGTGGATAACATCCCAAAGGTGATAGGGGCAAGCTGGATGCAGAAGGCTTACCATGGTTGAGTGGAAGTCATCACGCGAAGATTATGTTCAATAGTGGACAATCATAGGTTGTAAATGAGTTAATAGTTATTCTTAAAATATAAACGTAATTATTGACAACCCAATAATTCGGTGTTAAGTTTTTTTGTGAACAGAGTGGATATTACCTAAAATGTATGGTCTTTCATAAATTATTTCAATAATTAGACAGACTCAGTTTTATTAGGCACAGATTTCTCAAAAATGATACACGGCTTAGTAAAAGTGATCGTGTTGATCTCAAATGCATAGAAGTATTAAACAGTTTTGTATTTAATACTGCAACATTAATTTTCGAATACATTCCTATCCTGAATCTAAAAATAAGGAAGTGATCTAATACTATTGTATCAGTGTAGCAACGAGTTTTGCTAGTTAAAAGAATGATCTCGTTTATACAAAGGGTAAAGTATAGGTACTACCAAAGAATTCCAAATAATTTTATGTAGGTGCTAGGGTGCTGAGTTTTAAAGCCTGATTATGGTCAAAATATCTCTGAATAATACTACGCAGGAATATACATAACTAATACGTAATGATAATAAAATTATTCTAATAATGCTAAACCCTCAACAACTAAAACGAATCAAATTTATAAAAGTTGGTCGTTTTATGCAAATTTGTTTTTGAATTATCCAAAGCTCCCCGAGGCTGGCTGTGGCCTTCTTCTTATTAATAAAATTGCACGTAAATAAATCTACTTTAGGCGAGTAATAAGAAATTTCACCCCTACAATCCCATTTTACCGTTTATTACCACGAGACGATAAGTACACCAACCCAACATTCTGAGTACGATGTTTTTAATACAAATTTCTTTTAAAGACAATTTTTTAACTACTTAGAATGTTTTTAAGAAATTCGATATGTTCGAAAAATGATGTAACGCATTTTACACAATTACTTACTGTGTTACATGTGTCACAATTTTCTCCCTAGACAAGTTTCACTGTGTCATCTATTTATCAACCTTTTCATCACACCAATCCCCTACAAAATACCTAGTGAGAAACCACAGAGCGCCATGAACTTCTTTCTTTGACCTACACATTTCTCGCTTCCATCACATTTATACTATTCGCCAATCATACTCTTAAGGTTTCCTTCCTCGACAGCCACTCCACGGGAATACAGACTTCGAAACTGAAAAGCGATTTCATATTTCGTGCGTAAATATCACAAAACCCTGACGTAACTTCCAGATACGTTTCCAAATTAAACAGTTCATCTTCTTTCGTTGACGGAGATCTTTGCACAAAATATTAATATGAAACAAGAATTATTTTAGTTTTGAAAATAAATTAAAAATCCGTGACAGACCGGCTAACCACTATTTGGCAAATCCGGAATTTTATTTATTCCGATGCTGTTTTTTTAATGTGTATAAAATTTCCACAGTGGAATCTGGTATTTATTTTATTATGTAACCGTCGCAATATTTTTAATTATTTCTGTGTTTTAAAGTGCCCGCGACCAGAAACGTATTGAAGCGATAAGAAATGAATCGTTACTTAGCCATTATTACTACAAGGCAACAGCTACTGAATGAGAAAACATTGGATAGGGAGAGAATTCAATTATTACTGCAAGACTCAACACATTTAATAAAGTAAAATTAACAATTTTTGTAATCGTTTTGATTTCATAATTAACGTAATACTTAGTCACTAGTATTTAAATACCTTATAGGTACTATAGGAATTTTCCAACATATCGGATTTTAACAATTAAGTACAAAAATCAATGATTTTAGGGCACTTTATTATTTTGGAAAAAAACTGGTCCTAGCGCTCTGAGGAATTGCGTACATTATTTCTTCTCTATTTTACATAAAAGAACAATTATAATTTTGCCATCTTACTAGGAAAAGCCCGAACTAAGGTGAAAAAATTGAAACATTGAAAAAGGTCTCCCTGTAGGAGACCCTGGGGTAAAAAGAAGCGTTGTTTTCGGTCTCAGATCATTGCTCCAGCAGAAGAATTACTAGACATTTAACCAAACGTATGTTTTTTGCTTCTTTTATTGTGATATCATTTGCCATCCTTAGTCGCTGTTACATTGAGCAACTCTACAAAATTAGAAAACAAATTCGCTTTACATTGTAATGCTTACTTACTTTACTTGACTTAGCTCCCCGAATAAAAAAGGGAGCACAATAAAAATTAATCTCCTCTCTCTCTCATTTCGAGTTTCATTACTGGTTATCCTATATTGCACGTAAAAATTCTTAAGAAGGGATTTATTCAACGAGTGAAATTTCTTTAAATAAGATTTTTCCGGTAGAGATATGTACAAAATACTTTACTTACATGCAGTATTTCTCAAAGTTCTCATTTAATAATAGCACCTACTGGATACTAAGATACTATAAAGAAAAAAAAACTTCAGTCCATACCATCACATATTATTTATGTTAGTTTTTCCAAATTTCCATAATAAAAACCTTCAGCAAACCATTATCCGGTAGGGTTAACTCAGGAGCGTCTAAGATCAGACCATCTGCGAACCGTTTCCAGCTTTCTGAGAATTAATTATGTTACAAAAATAGATTGATTTGTTCAGCTGATTAAAATATCTTAATATGAAACTGTATGGACGAAATTTTACGTAGATGCAATTTGTATATGACTGTTTCAAAGCAGATTCTGATTTTCTCGGGATTATTCGTATGATAAAAGCAACCGTTTAGAACGACGAAGAAAAGGGAAGATCATGTCTAACATTGATAAAAAAATGGGACCTACCAAAAAAAAATTACAACAAATTAATTTGTAGAGCTGAAACTAAGATGGTTTGGGCATGTTGAGAGAATGAAAGATGACAGGATGACAAAAAATATATATTTGAGAGAGCGAAGAGGGGTGAGGAAGCGCGGTCGCCCGAGACTGACCTGGTCCGATCATGTCGACCAGATCCTCAAAGATGGACGCGTTTTGAGTAAGAGGAATCGGAGAGAGTGTATGACAAATTGCATGAATGTGACGAAGGCTAGGATTTTGTGCAAGGATAGGGCTGTCTGGTGCTATGTTCTTTCCGCCTACCCTGCAAGAGACGTGGCGTGATGGTATAGATAGATAGATAGATATTTGAAATGTTGGGAAACAGTATTCAGTAGCGATGCACAACATTACACATAAATGGTGTATTATTTTTCTCGTTTATATTTACTTCCACTTAAATATAAAAAAGAGCATTTACAGCGTTTAAAACCGCAATAAAAAGCAGATTTGGAAAATTATCTTATATTTAAAAATATAATGATAATTATTTTTTGTATACATAATACATATACTATCGTATGGCGTTGGAGAGACCAGAGCCAGAGGTTGAGTTCGTGAGAGCTCAGGTATTGAAGTGCCTCAGGAGACAAGTTGTGGATTAAGTTATTTGAAGTGTGAAGAATCTACAAAATCTTACCTTATCCATACAATCTGAATAGCCTTAATTTACTTTAAACCATACTATGTAGATGAGCTGTTGCAGTATTATATTCTCTGGATTTGAACCATGCTGGACCATGAAGAGAATATTATACTCTGCACCATACAGGATGCATACAGGAACTTCCAATATTCAAAAATCAGTTCCAGCTGTAGAATTCCAGCAAAAATTCGTATCCCCTAATAACATAACCTAACCTCGAGGTAACAGCACTAAGTATGTGAAATTACGATTCCATCATATTCTTCAAATTAAAATGTAAATAAAAACCAGTTTTTCCTGGATTTCATCTCAAGGGAATAAACACTTGTGAAATACACGCCGGAGTTTAATTAAAAAATCGGCCTTAATGGATTTTCAACCACTATACGTATGATGGTGATGTAGTAAATATTCAGATAAACTTGTCACTATACGAGACATGACTTTTCAGAAGCATTTAAGAAACTTTCAAAAAATAACGAACGTACAGAAATATGCTGATTTTTTTAATCTACTGGAGATAAATCGTTCTCATTATCGTAGATTTTCCGGCTTTCAGAACACCTTGTCCAATTTATCCAAAGTCTTTCTTTAAAGCTAGATATCACACTAGTGAAATACTGTTTTTTGTAGTAAAATATACCATCAAAATTAGGAATAATCGAGCAATGGCTGTTTTCTCGAACTTCTGAGCAAATAATCTGCATAGTCGGTACTTTGAAGATTCATTTTTTAGTACTCTTACTTTACTACCGAAAATTCTTATATCATTAAGTCTTGTAGGTACCTTCGTAGGTAATAATATTCATTCAACCCCCATTTTTTCATCATACCATCCTTCACCCTCTTTCTGCCTTTTTAAGAAGTTATTATCGCCCTACCTAGGAGGGCCATACCTAAATGCCCTCTCTATGAAAGAATATGTATCTACGTATTACGTAACTTTGCATCTCCCCTACATAAGTAAGTATCTACACTCCTATTACAAAACCCCTGTATAATAGGCACCGTATAACTTTCTTCTAATGTATACCGATCTCTGTTAATAATTTTAAAAGTGTTTTACGCTGCATTATTCCTGTAAAGTCTATTCAAAAAGGTAGTTCTTACAAATCGAGGTACAAAACTTCTATGCAGGTGGGTCGGGTCTACAGCACTTCTTGATTCCTCGAAAGGTTTTAGAAAATATATTGATTATATTTTTCCGGATTTTTTTCTAATGTCCCATATAAATGTTCTAAATCAGTTTGACATAGAAGAACTCTCAGACTAGATATTTTGAGTAATGACAGAGCTGTGTCCTGGCTAGGACATATACTATTCTTCTTCTTCTTTTTCTTTATCAGCCTATCCTCCACTCCTGGACGAAGGCCTCCTCCATCTGCCTCCATGTTGTCCTGTCCTGTGCAGACTGCATGCACCGACATGTCGGACCAGGTCGTCTCTCCATCTCAGCTGTGAAGCGCAGAGGGCAAGTGGACTAAAAACCTTCTAAATTGGAGACCTCGATGCTATTAAAAGTCAAAAATGTATTACGATAAAAAAGAACAATAATTTTATTTTCTTGTACAAACAGTTACAGTTAAACCATGAAACCATTGAGAGTAGTCTAGATCTAATTAGAAAACAACATGTAAACAACAGTGGTTGCATCAAATCTAAATCTAGGCGCGGACCAGCTGGGCACACAGCTAGTAAAAGAACCGAAAGTATTGCCGCGTACAAAAAATAATCATATTATTATTACAAGTATTAATATGCGGTATCTCAACAAGTACATTTTGAAAAAGGGTTTAATTATTTTAAGTATGCTAAAATTAATGTTAGACCATCAATTTACAGTAATTTATTATTAAAGATATCGACTGGTGATCCACGCTTTGGCGGAAGTAACTTTATTATTATTAACAAACTCGCGTGTCTGTCCTCAACATTACTGATCAAAGGGCTTGATTACAGATACCTAATAATAATATAAAAATATTGCTAAAGGTGTTATTAATTAATATTAAACTGTTAAAGTTATTAATTATTACGGCTTTATTGATATATCTCTCACTAAAGTATGATTTATATATTTTGCGATAACAATTTTATGAAATTGAAACCTTACACATTTTAATAGTATGTAAGTACTATATCGTACGTAAGAAATGAGAAAATCAGACCAGAACCCAAGTTTTTGACGACGTTGACGTCATGGATCGTACAGCTAGACTGAAATGGCAATGGGCAAGGCACATAGCAAGACAAGATAATGGTAGTTGGAGACCCAGACTAATAATAAAATGGTGACCAAGAAAAAGACGTGTTGGAAGGCTTCAGAAGAGATGGGCGGACGACGTTACCTCGATAGCGGTGGAGAGTGGGTGCGAAAGGCGAGCAACAAAAAGGAGTGGAAACGCTTGGAAGACGTATGTCCAGCAGTGGAGCGACTAAGGCTGATATTGAAATTGTACTTACGAATACGTTCGATTAATTTATGTTTCTTTCATGTTATATTGTAAGTGAATTCAGTTATGTACTTTAGATTCTTCCGATGGCTAAAAAAATGCTGTTTGACCTGCTTAGCGACTGATCTCAAAGCTTTCTCTTGTCTCCATCAGCAATAGATTCCAGTAACCCCAGCCATTGTTTTACCTAGATTCCAGCAATAGCAAAGTACATTATTGAACGCTGTGGGGCCTTCTGCCCACACGATTATTTCGCAGAAGTTTTTTTTTTGTGGCTGTAGCTCGTCTCCTTAGTATTAGATAAAATTATTCTATAGAAAATGTTTCCATAATCTAGCTGCTTGTATTTTGTTGTGCTTAAGTCAAAGATTGATATTTACTCGTAGGTACAATATTAGGGAACACAAGTAAAATGTAATTATGTTATTTTAAAAATTACCTTTCACAACGTTATATATTAATAAGAGGAATAAGTCATACCTAGTAGAAGTGTTTCTGTATTAATATAAGCTTTATTTCATGTTAATGGTAAATTGAATGGAGGGGTAGTCGACTTATAAAGAGCCCTTAGATTTTTACCTCCAACTTCACGATAATTTGTACATTTTGAACACTTTTAGAGCAAAATATCTCTTGATACCAGTAGTATTTTCAATAACTCCAAATCTTTTACTATAGTTGTAGATATTGTTTTCTTGGTACTACAACTTATAAAAAAAGATACACAACAGACGATACTTTTAACTGATTAAGACATTTCTTTATTTGTAAAGGTATGATCTTTTAATTAAAGAGTATACTAATCTAGGTATTCTCATATTAATATTCAAAGGTTAAGGTTTCATGCAACCTTTCTGATATTGATTAATCAATGCAACTTAAGGATTGCGTGCATGAAATTGATATGCCCTTCTTTAAGATGCCGCTTCGTTGAAGAGTCATGTCTTTTTTTGGATCATCCACAAAATGACATGAAACTATTTTTAATACTAACGGTTAGTAACTAACCTATCCAGAATTACACTTGAATGAAAAATGACCGATGGACTACGTGGAGTATACTTCCCGGTTTTAAAGACTAATTTTAGACTAGATTTATTTATTTATTTATCGTATGGTCAAAATAAGTACATCACATCCCTCAAAGGAAAAAGTTTGAAGGTTGGGCATTTGGCAATGATAAACCTCGCAAGCAAGCTTGGTCGTCAGAAACTTGACTGAACGTTATTTATATAATCAGTCGCAGACTAGATGAAGACTACGAATATAAGTTTAGGTCAATATGAAAGAATTACTGGACCTGCAGAATCTACATTACTTATATTAAATGAAATTTAGGAAGTTTAAATTTAAAATTAATTAAATTTTATAAAAATGATTCGCATTAACCAAGTACAGTTAGCAGGGTTGTACATAAAGTATACAACTTATAATAATAATGGTAATAAGAGAATCGAGGGGCGAAAGCTCGTGAAAAGGACTAAGATGACATTATTATGTAAAAAAGTTTAGAAAGTAAAGCTTTGTGTATGAAAATTTATGTAATATACAAAAAGCGAGGCGGTATAGTGTTGTTCTTGTGTTAAACTTATAATATACAGCAAGGAGGAAAGGGAGTGAGAGGTGATAAGGAGGACGGTTATTATTGTTACATGGTGAAAATGCTAAGTGAGAAATTGCTAAGCAAGCAGTCCCCTAGTATCATGAATACAACGGTACAATGTTGAATTTATGAATTTGACACAGCGCGCATACTCTCAAAACAGTCTCGACAAACCTCACGCCTAGGTACGAGTATATTAAGAAATATCATCTCAAACATCTCGAATATATTTTCCTTTAATTCTACTGAACTAGAAGGTGACTCCTGAGAGAGCTTAACCTATCTTTCCATTTCTTTGGTTGTATTCCAAACAGACTGGACAAAATACAAGATATTCTATGGAGCTAGTAATTCTATTGACGTAGTTTCCCAAGAGCTTCCTTGTAGTCCTGCTCCACTTCGAATACGAATCTTTTCTAGAGTAGGACTAACCTAGCGTGTGATCTACTAACGTCCATTGATATTTTGCGGATGAATTTGAATTTATATTTAAACAATTGATAAAATTTCCCTCATCACTCTAAACTAAGCAAGTAGTTCCTTATTGAAATAGATAACGATTCTGTAATAGTGTCCCATTACATGTTACCTTTAATTCATGTTGTTTAGAGTAAAAAGGGTAGTTTGATATTATTATGATACCCTCAATACTGAATTGCTATTATATAAGTAAGTATCCTCCTTTGATTATGATTATACAGGGTAATTCTACGCGTTAAACAATATGAATTGCTAAGCATTGTACCTGACATTGGCGTTACAAAATAATGTTTCGTCTTTATAATCATAAACCAATAATCAAAATGAAATCAACAGATGAAATATAATTCGCTGGACGTTACGTACCAAATTTACTACAAAATATTGAGACAGTAGTTATATCATGTTCATGTAGCATCAGCATGTTTTTAGGTCATATCCTCATATTACATAATTAGTCCAAGATATGTACATATTTGAATCTTTACAATATGGGTTGATTTTGGTACTCAAATTTCAGGTGGTAATCAGCCCGTTGAAAACAATCTTTACATTAATTTTCTACTTAATTTACAATCCTACATATTTTGTAAGTATCATTTCTAAGTTAGAAATCTCTGGGAACGAACTTCCGCAAACACTCTAGCAAAAAGTTAGATATAATTTTCTATAGATTGCGTCTTTCTCCAAGTTTTTCTCCTTTCTCTTCATCCTCCAAGTCGATCTCTTAATGATCCTATCCTATCTTACGTATATAGAATTAACTCTAGATAAGTATATATGATGCAAATGCTTGTGCTATCCTATGAAGTAATGTTTAGGTATAATCTTGCAAGAGAACATTTCCAGTTACAACAATGTTCTCAAAGTTAAATCTTTGCAAGTGTAATAAAACGAATGATTTATTATATTGCGCAAATTGTGATTTAATGTATATTACTATGTATACGAGTTCATTATTATTACTATTACGACCTCTGGATGTTTAAAAACCTTACTTTATTTATATATAATTTCTTCATCATAAAGTTATGAGTTACATACATTTTTTCACATCATCCCCTTGCTTTTTTGTAGTTAATACTTACAAATACATACCTAACCATTCGTCGCCGTTTTGTTCCTAATGATTTTACATGCATTACCTATGTAGAGGGTTCTTGAAATTAGTAAGCTGATAGGTAATTTACTTAACTACATACCTACTATATAGTCTCTATTCTGATTTCTACGCTTAACTTTATTTCGATTTTGAAATGTTATGATATTTTTGCACATGTATCCTTCGGTGGAGCAGACACAGAAG
Source organism: Ceraclea dissimilis (assembly GCA_963576895.1). NCBI lineage: Eukaryota > Metazoa > Arthropoda > Insecta > Trichoptera > Leptoceridae > Ceraclea > Ceraclea dissimilis. Next base: position 13,197,331 of record OY756368.1, read on the forward strand.
AAGATGCAGGAGGGACCATGTAGCCAGATTGAACAATGAACAGTGACAGATTAGCACAAGCAGTATCCAACCAAATAATCTCTGGACACCACCCACATGGAAGATCGACCCAGAAATGGAAGGACCTCATCATCTCAAAAGCCGTAATTTCTGTTTCACGAACTACTTAAAGATAAACTACAGTTTTCGTATTGATTTGTCTACAACGTGGTCCGTTTCGTAGTCTACAACATTCGTTATCAAAATTATTTCCTAGTTCTTCTTATTTTACATAAAGCAGCCTTCATTCTTTCATTTTTCGAGATTCATGAGTAGTGATTTGATTAACATTGCAATCATTTGCATAATATTAATGTAGAAAGTGGGGACGAGCTGATGAAGGTGAAAATATGTAGCTATAGCGATATTGACAAAATCAAGGGAGTTTTTACAAACAAGTTTGCTTGTAATTCTATATAATAAAAATTCATACCAATAGGTCATGTATGTACAATACTTTTACTCCTACATAAAAATTATTCGAAATAGTAAAAGAAATATACCTTATAAAATACAGTACCTACCTCTGTAATACGTACCTAGACTTCGGTAATACAATGATCTAATATGTATAGGAGTATACCTAATAATCTACACATTTTGTTGATCTAATAGACGATAACAACACGAAAGATCAGGGTAGGGATAAATATAACAGGTGTTACAAATCACTGTGCTTTATCGAAAAACATTACATTAACGTATGAAGTGAGTCACTGCAGGTTCCTCATTCCCTTTACTCAGAAATTTAGGAATTTGGAGGTAAGTATATTGTTATTGGTCTTGTGTATTGATATTTTTGTACTAATATGTACCTGTCAATGTTTGTTTTTGTGACTGTATCTGTTCCATGTGTAATGAATAAGTAACACTATAGTGAGTGAATGTTGATTTATTTGTCCTGCATCGCACACTTAAAACATTTTAACGTATTTGGAAGGTGACACACACATTTAGAATTGTAGGATGCTACGCAACATTGTAACCACCATCCCCACCTCAATTGCAGGTGTCATCACTACCTCGCAGGAAACCATGTATCCTACAGAGCATTCAAGAGCATTGGGGATGGAATTGTGGATGTCTGTATATAGTCAAGAAAACACTCTCAGAGGACAATCTTCAACAATGTGTAGGATGGACTGCACTGGCTCTCTGCAGTCATAGACAGAAGAATCCTGCGTCTAGCATTGGAGCACATCGTCCATGTATAGAAAATGAAATCTAAAGTAGCATTACTTATAAGTAACAGCTGTTAAAATGATAGTGATTTTTTGAAGACTAATCACAGCTCTATTTCCATGACGACATATCAAAGAGTTTTTTTATCATTTTGATCAGACGATAAAAAAGGATGTTTCACCTGACATTCGGAGTAAATTATCTCAGGTTTGGGTGAATGGGATTCTTCTCTCTTCGTCCCTCTCTCTTTTGATTTTATTAATATGGTGTTTGTTTAATTTATAATGTCCATTGATTCCACCGCCACCTAGCGGAGACCTCTGATGATGACGCCGTGCCGCTTAGACTTGTAGCTGAAGTTTCAAGTTATACAGACAAATGTCGAATATTGGTATCCCTATAATGTACATACTGAATACAAACTACATAGTTATGCAATAAGAATAAAGTGTTGTCTGTGTTTCCTAAAATAACATATAGCTCAGTCCTTTTGCAGCACGAAGTCGGCAAAATTAATAACAGATGGGACTCTATGCAGTATGATACCTTAGGGTGGGATGTTTCAGAATATCAGGCGTCCCCCCCGCCACACCTGACGCGTCACCCCCCTGGCCCCCCGAATAGGTCCCCCTACGTGGTTTTCATCTATTTATCAAAAAATTGTAACAGATAGAAGGAAAATGTTAAGGACAAAAATAGTCCTTAATAAATTCTCTACAAAATAGGTAAAGCACATTTTTTGATAGGACTAGTAATTTACCCGCAATAGCCGGTGAAAATATCGTAATTTTTTAATAAGAACCAAAAATTTTTTATTTTACTCAAATTGCTGAAAATTCATAAGAGCTACAAGAAAATGGTCAAAGAATGAATTAATTGCTATAGTTTTAGCTATAAAATGAGCTATTATTTATTTTTGCACGGCTCATAGTTTTTGAGTTATAACATAAAATTCCAATGACAGAAGTCTTAAAAATGGAACTTTTCATACAATTTGTATTGAAATGCTGTGATATTCAAATTTAGGTTACGCCTGTTTTTCACAAGTATGTGAAAGATAAAAAATGTATTGGAGTATGACTGGATTTTGTAAGTATTTTAAGGTATAATTCTTTAGAAGTTCAATACACTTTTGCCAGCCATATTTCAAAGCCGTATCCCAGTTTTGCAGAAGGATTCGTCAAGATCATTAAAGAAGAAAATTTAGTGTATGTCTGTGTAAGATACGAGGTTCGGCTGAACACTTCGTAGCCCTGAGAAAAAAATGTACAGACCAGTTTAAGTTCATTATTGATATAGATAATTTAAACTTCATTAGGGCTATTTACAAAATTTGAGATCGATAGGACGACGCTGGCACTCTTGGCACCATTTTTATTTCAACGTGTTTGACATTTTTGTGAAAATGTGAAATTGTCAGCTGCGATCCGTGATAAAATATTATTTTATCTAAGGTCATAGACCGACACGAACCATAAAAGAAATATCGGGTTCATTAATGGAGTCTGTTCCATCATATGCCATGATTAGAAAGTAAGTGCCAGATTTTGAATGGGCACAGCAAGGTGTCAAACACAACCCTTGAAGCGGAAAGCAATAAAATGCAGTAGTTCTGGAGAACGTCGATAAAGACATGGATTAATTTTTCAAAGATCGCGGAATTATTAGTTAGGTGATAGCAGAGATTCCAGTGATCTGATTTTAATCAGTAGTGTTCATCTTAACTTCAGAACAGGACTTGTACAAACCCTCGAATCGCCGGGTGCCAATGCTTTTGACCCATATCCTAACCTTGAGGAATCCTTCTGGAAAACTGGGATAATGGCTTTGAAACATGACTGGCAAAAGTGCATTCAACTTCGAAAGGATTATATCTTGAAATACTAAAAAGACCCAATCATACTCCAATACATTTTTTATCTTTCACATGCTTGTGAAAAACAGGCTTAACCTAAATTTTAATATCACAGCATTTCAATACAAATTGTATGAAAAGTTCCATTTTTAAGACTTCTGTCATTGGAATTTTATGTTATAACTCAAAAACTATGAGCCGTGCAAAAATAAATAATAGCTCATTTTATAGCTAAAACTATAGCAATTAATTCATTCTTTGACCATTTTCTTGTAGCTCTTATGAATTTTCAGCAATTTGAGTAAAATAAAAAAAATTTGGTTCTTATTAAAAAATTACGATACTTTCACCGGCTATTGCGGGTAAATTACTAGTCCTATCAAAAAATGTGCTTTACCTATTTTGTAGAGAATTTATTAAGGACTATTTTTGTCCTTAACATTTTCCTTCTATCTGTTACAGTTTTTTGATAAATAGAGGAAAACCACGTAGGGGGACCTATTCGGGGGGCCAGGGGGGTGACGCGTCAGGTGTGGCGGGGGGGACGCCTGATATTCTGAAACACCTCACCCTAAGGTATCATACTGCATAGAGTCCCATCTGTTATTAATTTTGCCAACTTCCCCATACATTGATTTCCTAAAGTGACTGAACTAATAGAATTATTTTCTGACCAAGTTTTAGATTCAACAAATATTTTTGTAATTAAAGAACATTTTTCACGGAAATTAACCCAACCCTGTTTAATAGTATAGGCAATCTTTTGAAATACTTGATCAGATGAAGTAATTTATTATCTTTGCACTTTTTTCAGAGACATTCATACGTACGATATACTAAACAGATTAAGACGATTTTATATCAAAAGATGGCGATCGAAAAGTTAATGAATTTTATATTCATATGAAAATACTAACAAGAGCAGACACAACTAGAGCGACAAATATTCCTTTGGAACTAAAATGAATATTTTCAGATTTATCTAACTCTTTAAGAACCCAAAACCCTTTTATAAGAGAAACGACTGAAATCGAAAATAAGTGGAAATGGAAGAGGAAGCGATTCTGGCGGGACCATGTAAACGGGATGGAAGAAAATAGACTTTCACGCGTTGTTGCAAATGGAATTTCCGTAGGTCAACGTCTATCAGAGAGACAGTTGGTCTTCTACATCCTATAGAAAGGAGCACCAAGCGTCGATTCAAAAAAGTTCCCAGACGTGCAATATACGAGTAATAAGTGCAAGGAGAAGAAGAGGATGAAATACTGTAAAAAATTGACTTTTGCACTTCTATGGTTAAACTTTTTAAACATTATCGTAAATCTTAAGTCATTGAATAAAAAAGAAGATCAACAAAAATAAGCCTAGAGACTACCGTGTGAATAGTTTCGGTCTTTGAAACTACATAGCGAATTTTACGCCCAAACACCCGACTTGTCTTTTTCCATGTCACTTTTTCTACGCCACGAAACCTTAAAACAATATATTATTATCAAGCAGCCAATAAAATATAGCAAAACATGCGTTGGCTATTAATGAGTTGACTCTACACACGTTACCGTTAAGGAGGGTATCTTTAAGGTTCAAATTCGCATACCTATTCGATTCTACTCACAAAAAAAGTTTTCAGGTACGAGACAAATCTCTAAAATACGGATATTGTTGGGTTCCGGCTTCATATTACACAAACTTTTCATAACTGGAGAATAACCAAAATGCAGTGCATATATTTTTTTCTGATTTGTATGATGATACGGCATCAACATGTGATGTAAGGTATGTACTGTATCTAATATATAGGTGTGGTATTTGACTTGGGGGGGGATGCAAACATAGAGGCATTGTTAAAAGTTAATAATAGCGCCCCAGGTGAAATTTTTCCTTGAAGGTGAGTGAAAAAGGTTGTGTTTTTGTTCGGTGCTATAATGTGTGCAAAAAGTACAAAAAAGAATAGCGTGGGAGGCGATTTTTTTTCAAAACTGGGCTACTTTCACGTATTAAAAGAACCTTTTTTAAAATAATTGTTTTACATTTCGGGGGGGGGGCTCGCCCCCGCTATATACATGACTGATATCTATAAAATATGTCTAACGTGGTGTTTTACCTTAGTTCTAAAGAATTATAACAATTTAATAAAATGTAACACAGTTACCTGCAAACTTTTTAAGATTACCTAGGTGCCTATTTAAAACCAGGTAAGTAGATTAAAAAAAAAAGATATTAAATTCGTCTGGTCTAGTGCATCGAAAAAATGTGTAGGTAATCTACGGAATACAAGAAAAAAAAACAGTTTGACATATTTCTAAACAAGGACACACATGTCACCAGCGTGTGGATTGCGAAGATAAAAAAAGGGTCTACAAAAAAAAAATGTAGTTCATAAAATTCATTATTTTGTTGTCTTGTTTTTTTGTTTGTTCTCTAGTAATCGTTATATATTTTTTATGCGACTTACCGTTTTACAGAACAGGTTACCTAGATAAAAATTCGTTATACAGGTGAAATCCTATTTTTATTGTCCTTTATTTTTTGTACGAAAAAAAATACGTAGACTAAAATGTCCCCACAATCGGATTTTGATTCAAATTGGTATGAAATGTGTGTCAACATTTTATAATTTGATATTTTTAGATGTTACGTACACTGAAATATAATACCTACTCGAACTCAAAGGTGGATAAATACTTTTTTACCTGATACTATGATCTATTACATTAACAATATTTTATTATATCTAAATTATTTTGCATCCACTTATAGTTCGAGCTATTTATCTATTAAGATCTCACAAAGCAAATCCGAGACTTTTATCAGAATAGCTATGGAGTATATAATATGAAGGTCTACCATCAGTCTAAGATAGCACTCTGCAATTTGGAAGAATGGAAAGCACAGTAGGTAAACCTCGCGGTACAAATCCTAATACACGAGACTGAATCCGATATTCATGATGATGCGACCCAGGAAAAGAAGAATCATAGTCATCATAGATATATGGACTACTTTCTTTGTTTAACCACGGTTCCTCTACTATTCATCTTTCAATAGTCCTTGAGCTATTTGTCTACTTATTTTGGCTATTAATTTCCAGATTTGCTACAAAACTTGATCACATGTTTGAGCAAGGATCGATACTGGGTGACGATTATTTCTAGCACTAGCTGTCATTGGGTTACCTGAAAATAACGCACATGAAAAAAACGCATATGAAAAAATCTCATAAGAATATAGCGCATATGAAAAAAGCGCATATGAAAATAACGCAGTATGAAATTAACGCAGTATGAAATTAGCGCATGGTGAAATTACCTCAGTATGAAATTAACGCAGGGTGAAAAAAACGCAGCATAAAAAAATCCCATAAGAAAATATCTCAGTATGAAAATATCTCATAAGAAAAAAACTCATATAGAAAATAGCGCCATATGAAAAAAGCTCATAGTCTAGTATTAAATTTGGATTATCTCTGATTCTAAATTATTGAATCACTAGCATGGTTGCCTCGATGCCTCGCTCATTAGATACGTTTTACCGTAATGGGATATTTTTTCATATACTTAACATAACATGGGGTTAACTGGAACAACGTTTTATAATCTGTACTATGTCCATTTATATGTGTTTGTTGTTTACTTTAAGTTTAAATAAATAAAAAAAAGGATATTTTTATTTATTTGAATTTAAATAAGAAGTACATGGTACACGGCGTGATCTACCTAACTGAGCATGAGCCCGTACCATGATTGAAATGTGTATTAAATTAAGTATCTACTCGTGTTATTCTTTCTACTCTATTACAATGTCTTCTAAATCACAATTATATAATTATTTAAAAATGTGTTTGTGAGAGATAAACATTACCTACAAAACAATATATTGGAACCTTACCTATGTACACAGAGAAATCCTATAATTACTCTAAGCCTATATATCAAGCTTTACTGAATTTAAGAGTGATTTGATAATTGCTGCCATGCATTATTATTTGAAAAAATAATATACAGTCTTTCTGAAAATATGGTATTTCCTAATTTAACTTATAAGTATAACAATATGTGAACCGTAGAAATAATGTACCTGATGTAACCTTTATTTTAATCTGTTTATTATTTTATTATCGTCAATAATTAATAGATGGATGGTTATATAAACTCAGGCAGCTTATACAAGGGGCGGTCGCAGGCAGGAAAGTATTCATCACAAGTTAGGTACTGTTAAGAACCGCGTCCATTATATTACGATTGTTTCATAAAAAAATACTGCGGCGCTAATCGCATCGTCAATGCATTGTTTATGACACTTTTTATTTCAAGAAAAACAGTATTTTAAATTTACATCACAACCGTCGGTTCTGCATGTTCTAGAAAAGCAATTTTTGCACTAGCTCCGCACTCGTTTTCCTCAAATAATACAACGTTATGCTTACTATGGCTAGGCTAGGTTCCTAAATTCACCCATATATCTAAAATAAATGAGAATAGGGCCCGCTACATTTTTTGCTTTTGCACACTAGCGACAGCTCTGGTTGTTGGCCCCATCTTGCCTTGGCTGTAATGGTAAATTGTTAAATGTATAAAACATAATAGGTGTTTGTTATGGTTCAAATTTTTAAATAGCCCAAGTCGTTCAGACGTGATTTTGATACGGAACAGCTCCTCGAAAGAAAGTTGTTGTAAAAAAAAGAGCACCGTATTACTGATACAAAGAAATATATGTATTATGATTCCGTTCAAGGAGTTGTGTAATGTAATGAGGTTTTAATTTTTATGTATTATCTAAACTTTCCCTGTCATGAACTCCTTATAATATTATTTCCTCCAAATAAAAGGTGTTGAAAAACATTACTGTAAATTTGCATACTTTTTCACTTTTTTACATTTATTTGTAAATTTAAATTTACTTTTTAATTTTTCACATATATTTGTTTATTTTTTAAGTGAACAAAGTATACTCTTAAATATAAAAATGAACATACCACAGATTATAAAGCATTGTTCACTAGGGCGAACTTATAGCAGAAATGCGATATCTTCCAGTTAACCCCAACATTTATTTATTTTTCTCCTAACGAGCACAGGATAAACACATTAGTAAAAATATAGTACTACTCTATACAAGAAAATAATAAATACATTTTCCTTACTAACATAAAACATAAATAAAATACGTATCTGTTTGTATTTCATATTCTGTTTGACGAGAAAACTGAAAATAATATGTAATTTTACAATACAGAAGGTAACACCTGACACCATAACTACCTACATGAAGAGTAAGCAGAGTAAGTAATTGATGAAGCGGGTGAATCATGTGTAGATTGACTTTTCATCGACACTCATGTTAGTATCTTCTTCTTCAGAGCACATCAACAGGAATGTACAAGCGTCGAGTAAAAGCCAATTTATACACGGTTAGCCCGAAAACCATGAAATCAGAACAACATTATGAGGAGTATGTGGCAACAAATATTAAAAATTCAAACTGCAACCTTGAACGGAATCAACTGGAGGTAGAAAAACAAACAGTCGCGCCTATTATTTGTAAAAACTTACCTTGAACAGTAATGAGAGAAACAGGGGACAAAATTACTTTTTGGGTTAAGGAAATATTTCAATTCTCCCAAAGATCGTTAAAAAATCTTCTCGTAAAGCGTATCTAATGAGCGAGGCATCGAGGTAACCATGCTAGTAAAACAATAATTTAGAATCAGAGAGAATCCAAATTTAATACTAGACTATGAGCTTTTTTCATATGGCGCTATTTTCCATATGAGTTTTTTTCTTATGAGATATTTTCATACTGAGATATTTTCTTATGGGATTTTTTCATGCTGCGTTTTTTTCACCCTGCGTTAATTTCATACTGAGGTAATTTCACCATGCGCTAATTTCATACTGCGTTAATTTCATACTGCGTTATTTTCATATACGCTTTTTTCATATGCGCTATATTCTTATGAGATTTTTTCATATGCGTTTTTTTCATGTGCGTTATTTTCCGGCCACGCTGTCATTGCCTCAAAGACACCTTATATTGGCTGATCCAAACGAGTAGATCACCATGCAGCTTCATCACAAAACATGAAATATTGCAATGAATCAAATTACATTACGATTCGTTATTCAAATTATATTATTATTTTTATTTCATGATTACTTTTTAATAATGCATTGTCGTTTTTATGTCCATGTTCTTTTAAGTGACGTCGGATGGCTTGTATAATATGATAAATTTAGGTCTGTATTATCACGACATCCAATAAGGTACGGATGTATCATAGCACTATAATAAAACTCCAATGTATTTTTCGTGTTTTTTCTTATCTTTAATCTTAAATCGGTGCAAGAGGTTGGATAGGACAAGATTTTATTTTAATTCTTACAACAAAACTGCTGTTTTGTAAATGATATCAGCTGAGTTAGTTAATGATATTCGGATTAATAAAATTATATTACATAGGCATATATAAATAATAATATACATACTTACCTCAGTCCTTTTTTTTATTTTATATTCTTATAATGCCTCGTCTTCATCCATTATTAAAAAAGTGGTGTTGATTTACGATTGAATTTAAATATTCGTTTTATTTACTCAATAAGATCAGCATACAGTAATTAAATATCTTTATCTAAGTTTAAAGAAACTCTTAGACATCAGTGAAATAACAGATCGATCGTAAAAACAAAAAGGACGAGAGGATCCACCTTTGAAAAGGTACAGGCACAAACCAAAGTAAGACCTAATTAAACAGCAATGAGAAAGCAGCAAAGTTTCAGCGAAGGACGGTTCGTTGAATACATTGATTTCATGATTTATGAAAGTTTCTGTACTTATTACTATTATTAGTAATTTGTAACATAAGCAAAAATAATTATATAAGCCACAACATTAGAAGGTAAGTATGAAATAGTCGCATGTTGAGGATCCCATGGACTGCAAAAAGGACGAATGACTCAGTCCTCAAAGAACTCAAAATAACGGAACGACTATCTGCGGCATGCAGTCGTCGAGTACTGGGTTTCTTTGGTCACATCACCAGAAGAGAGTCCGGAAACCTGGAAAAAAATATAATCATGGGAAGTGTTCCAGGCAAAAGAAGCAGAGGTAGATCTCCCGCAAGGTGGTGCGACCAGATTAAGGAAATGACTGGGAGAGACTTGTGCTCGGCGATGCGGACTGCGGAGAACAGAAAGGACTGGAGGAGCCTTGTTTTGTCCTTGGGTAGCTCCACAAATCACGACCCTCAGCAATGACGAAACTATGAAAGAAGAAGAAGAAATGGAATAGTCTTATTATAATACAGATGAATATTAAAACGATATAAATCTCGGTGTACACTGTTTTGCTGTAATTGGGTATCCACACCTTGTCGTGGGGGACAATAAATTTTCCGTTCGGAAAAAATCGTCTGGTCATACAGACAAACACAATACACACATTTGAAGATAAAATATGTTTATCATTTAAATAACAGCACTTTTGTAAGCAAATGTAATCTCGTATATTCAGATGGCGAAAAATTATTCATAAAAAAACTTGATTTTTCCATACACGTACACTGCTTACAGTTCTCTGTGCAAGCTGCAATAACTGCCTACATCCCCTTGTCATTCTTAATACAATGTATTAAATACTTTAGTACTTTTATACAAACGACATAAACTTAAACAGTAATTGTGTGATTGGAAAGCATTATACTCCTCACATCAAGGATGTGCTAATAAAGATTTCCTACTTTCAATGGGAAATAAGGTGTGCGATGCGATATAACTTTTTCTCTTCGTATTCCAGTACTACTATTTAATATTATCGTGCATTTTTCGTGCAAAATTAGGTTGACAAACGAAAAGGTAGAAGTTTAGTAATGTTAATCTTCAATATTAAGTAGATCTCTTTGCACTGCATCAATTTCTTTTTGTTTAAATTCATGTTCAGTGTCTCTTCATTAATGAGTAATAATCACCAAAATTCCAGAATAACTTTTAACACAGAAAACTGTTTATTTTTGTTGGGAGATTTGAGAAGATTTGAACCTATGTTTGTAGGTTTTCCTGAAAAATCTTTGATAGACCTTTACCACGTAAAAAAGTAGAGAAAATGCCAGTAGCGTCGTGTGAGGAAAATATTGAAATTTAAAAAAAAAGTAATGTGGCAGGTACTATTATAATAATGTAGGTATACGAGTATGTAGAGAATTTGAATGGTACGGCTTGTATGTGCGGTGATCTGTCAAGTCTAGATACAGGCGTCGTGGAAAAACAATAGTGGGTCCAATTTATTCCCGCTAAAGGATTTATGTTTTTATTAACACACACGGTACCTATATTATTCGTAATACGTGGCGCCGTTTGGGAACACCAATTTATATATAAAAAATACATATTATTCGATCGAATATATTTTTATTGAGGCGTAGATCGCCATAAAAAAAACGTTTTGGAAACCATAATGATATAGGCTGTATAAACAAAACATTAATTAGTAATTATATTAGTTTTAAATATTATTAATTTATTGCCACAATAATAATGCGTCGGGGTAGATATGAGTTTATTCTTATATTATTTATTTAAACTTAATAAAATACACAGTTAATATGAGGGAGAATTTATTGTAGGTAGAGTAGCTTCACTTTTATTATGTGGATTTATTAAAGTGCTGCTATGCAAGTATTAAATATTTAAGGTCTATGTCGGCAGGTTGTTTTTGAGAAAAAAATCAGTAAATTAGGTTAAGTGTGTAGATGTTCTTTATTATATTTTCTCTGTGACCACAGGTTTGATTATTTAAGATAATTATTAATATTGCCTAAATATGCGGTTTATCATAGTTACAATAATTTTTCAAATGAATCCGGACTTTAAAATACCCGCAGAAATTCCATTAGTTTCCAAAAAGAGATCTTGTAGTTCGAGAAGAGAAATTGAAAGACTCGTATGTATACATTTGCACAGCATGGTAGAAAAACTTTTGTTCTGCTAGAAGTGGGTATCGAAGCTAATTGAATGAATTATACTTTTGCGGAACAATGTCCTTAAACGTCGTACTGCTTTAATTATTTCAGTAAAACATTCAAGATTTGGAAAGATTCTGCTTCCGTTACTTTTTGTAAAAAAATTAACCATCAAATGTATCGTATGTAAGTATCGTATAATTCTTAATATTCACATAAAAAATATATACAAGAATTGCAATACGAGTGCCTGATGTATAGTGAATAATAATATATCACACCTTACCTATCTACATAAGTGGAGTGTGTTGTACCGGTCCTCTGTAGTCACTAAGTTTCAACTAATAGTTATCTTAGCCAGTTTCAAATACATACTTACAGAGTAACCAACTCCCGAACAAAGTCTCGCTAAACAACAAAACATTTCTCATTCATACCTCCTTCCTTACAAAGGTGCCACATTTTACTTCTAAGTCCGGATTTGCCGCCCCTTCACTTTCAGTCCGGGGATCGGGTCACTACTTCGGGTGGTATGGAGCTGAGACGAGAGGAGGAGAAAGGGAAATGGACTTAAGGTAGTTGAAGGCTTCTTAAAGTTTTATTTTCAAATTAAATTTATAATCGTTATTGCTCGAATTTGGTATTAAAGCTGAATTGAGTTTTATATTTTCGTATGTTGGGCCTGTTGGAGAAAAGATGTCAATAAGCTCATTCTCATGTTCATTTTTTTTAATCTTTATGTATATGTTATGAGGTATTTGTAGTAACCAGAAAACTTATGGATATGAGCCTCATTGACTGAGTATAATCCGGTCTCGAACCAAAGCCCAACAAAGACATTCTTAGATATGCCACGCATCCCTGTCAACAAATGTAAATCAGTTGTAAAATTTGGTACGAAAATGGATCTCCACAGATTAAAGTGTATTTCCAACCTATTAAAGTAAGTTCCCGACTTTCTTAACATTTTGGAAATCACTGCGAGTGTAGATGACTGTACGACGGCGGGTGTGTGTGGGCAGAGGGTTGAGATGTATTGGTATTGGTATCAGTAATAATAATTGTTGTAGTATGAGTGGAGGAAGATGGAACTTAACTGAGAGGTAGTATGAGTGTTCGTAGTAGGAATGAGGAGGTGAGAGTGGTACCTCTACTACTGCTGTGGGCGGTTCACAACAGTAGTGGCTAAGTCGGTTGTATGTTGGGTTTAAGAGGACACACGTAACATGGTATTGTCAGACCACGCTCTCTGGTATCGCAATATAAAGTGGCCCGGCTTATAAGTTGCTACGATTCTACCTAACTACTACTACTAATACTAACTACCTATCACTACATACGATATTATGAAAGGATGCTTACGACAAGTTGTATTGAATATCGATGATTTTTTAACCCGACTGTAGATTATTATTTGCAAGAGACAGAATCTGCATTCCGTTGCAATATATTTTATGAACTATTTGTAGGTATTTGCAATATATTGTATGAAAAATAATATCGTGGGGTAAAAGATAGAGGTAAGAAGAAAGTATGAGGCTTTAAGGAGAGTCTCAGCTCAAGAATCTCAGAGTGATTTGAGATACTATAGATGTGCCTCAGATTGGCTCAGGATCGATGGGAATTCGAATTTTTTTCAATGCATATGGCAAAAGACCCGGCAATTACAAATTTAGTGGTAAATCTCTTAGCCAATTGGCAGCGTCAGCAGTGACCCCGTGGATTTCAGTTAGACCGCGCTCGAAACCAAAAATTGGACACTCAACTATATGGCCCATCGTCTGGCGGCGACCACATGAATTCGAATGATAGCAATCGGATGGCGTGAGGAAAGAGAAAGGATAGAAGAGAAATGAAGAACTGGTAGAGCGATATAAAGTATTTGAATGGACGACTATTAAAACAGTCTTCTATTTTTTAATATTTGTTTAAAAAACCGTAAATCGATTTCGAGGATGAGTACTGTGACAACACTAATCATTGATAATAGGTAGGCACTATTAACTACTAGTCTAAATAAGTCTTTAAAGCAGAGGTGTCCAATGGACCAAGAAATATTTTTTCCAGTCCGTAGAACAGCACCCATCTATAGTTTTTATATAGCTTTTTTTTAGATACTTATTAAAAAATCAAGTAGATGATCCTTACGAATATTTATACTTGTATGAAAAACGTTCAAGAAACTGAAATAAAGAGGAGTGCCTGTATGTAGGCATATACGAGTATGTAATTAAATTAGCGATGATTCTAAAAGACATAGTTTTTATAAATAAAGTTTATTATTAGATAGTAAGTAACTAAAATGAAAGTGAACAAGTTGAGATGGTTGGGACATGTGGAGAGAATGAACGATGAAAGGATAACAAGTAAAATTTACATGGGTGAAAGAAGAGGTATAAGGAAACACGGCCGTTCAAGAACCACATGGCCGGATCATGTTAACCAGATCCTCAAGGACGGACGCGTTTTGAGTAAAAGTAATCGTAGAGTGTGTATGAAGAATTGCATGAATGTGACGGAAGCCCGAAGTTTGTGTAAGGATAGGAAAGTCTGGCGATCCGTTCTCGCTGCCTACCCCGCAAGGGAGGTGGCGTGAGGGTATAGTAAAGTATAGTAATTGTTTTTATATTGTACATAATACATGTTCGAAATTTATCTTATTTCCAACGTTCTAGAGTGCAATATACAAGTCCTATGTTCTTAGATTCAGCAATGCACGTATGGAAAATAGTATAGCTTATACGTTATGGTACGAGTAACATAAAACATATTAGTATGCATTGAAATTAACACCACGTGATCATACGTAATTATTGTGAAATTAATAACACCTACAGTTTAGTGTGAGACATAAATTAGAAACATAGGATTCTGGAAGGTTCATACTATAATGTTGCATTGTAAATACGTATAAATCTAGTAATTTTCTAAGTAGAGTTATTGCAGAAATAAATTTATGCGAGGTAGTAATTTAGATGCAAAGATGTTAGTATAAATAACTTCTATTCATTTTCGTATTTAGAGATATGCAGTTGGATTACAGAATTTGTATAGAATTATAATTATAGGTATTATTCTGTGAAAGTAATAGCATATTATCTTCCTAGTTTAGGTGGTCTTATGAAGATTTGATTTAGTTTCTTATCTCATCTTATGGAATCGTGTTGAACGAAACTATACAATATACTAGTCATAATTAATAAGATATTTTGTATCAATATCTCCCATAGCGATTGACTCAGGCGACATAGTTCGCGGATGCTTTCATATCACTCCATTTGTCAGTTCCATGTGCCGTATCACGTCACTTTCAATTAATTTGGCAAATGCTTCTCTGACTTTTATACTCAGCATAGAACAGGTCTTTCACACGCCACAGTATTTTATGCTGGGCAGCTAAGATCATCAGGACTATTAGCCCATCATCAATATCAATTGGAGTTAATAACTATTATCATGAACTAAAAAGGAATCTTTCTGTGGCATACTAAAAAAACAATGCTTTCATATTGTACTATGCAAAAAATAAATTAGGTTTTAGTTATCAACGATGGTTTATTTTACGAACTTAAAAAGTAACATCATGTATACTAAATTGTAAATTTTAGACGTTTCAATAAAATCGATCAATCTGTCTTAACCGCGTCCATCGAAAATCCGTCCACCTTGTAAACGTGTCTTGATACAGTTGCGTCGTAGGGGTATTACAAAGGATGTTACACTTAGTTAACGCGGAAGGGTTACGTAGGGGCTAAGTTTACAAGTGGGGCGAATAGTAGTTCCTGGGGGGTGGTGGTTGAACACGGTCAATCCCATACCCCCTACACCACTATCTTACAACACTCACACCACACAATCTTATCCACCTACCACCCATACCATACCGATACTACTACAACTAGTACAAACTAAAACCCCACTAATATTCCTGGTTCATATTATGTAGCGAGTAGTACCTACCCATCTAGTGGACAAGTGTCGGACAAAGTAGAAAGTTTAGCGATAGTAACAGGACAAAAAAAAGAGAAACCGCTGAGAATCTGAAAAATAAGGAAAGCAATACAAAATTGAGTATATTTTTATTCCCACCACGAGATACAGCGATTATTTTCTTCTAGACTTATTCAGCTTTTATCGATCTGTTTTACTTGCTTTTTTTGTGTTTAATTTTGATCTATGTACACTATCATTCGACAATATTTTCACATTCCAAAACATCTCGACCTGTTAACATTGATTCAGTCATAACAATTTTTCCATTTGATTTCAGTTTGTCTTTCAGCCTCTCAGTAAATAATATGTAAATTTCTCAATGTTTTTCTCAAACCCAGCATTCTTCCTATCTCTAGTAACTATAATCACTCCTCGCTTATCCATCTACAAATAATGGTTTCATTAAAATATTTGTTCATGATTCGTTAAAAAAACTATGAAAATGAGTGATGGATGTTAACAGTATAACACATTGTTTCACTTTTGCTGACTTTAATTGCCTTGCAATTATCTTGCTGTGCATTCAAAGTTGATATACAGATTCACATTGCAGTACATGGAAAAAGGGGGAATAAAAAACAATCTATTGGGTCCTTATCAATCAAAATAACCTTATTATGATTGTCAGTACCGCACCGTGAATAATAATATTATAATCACTACAGTAGTTTATTATTCTAAAGTCAGACACGAACATTGCGGCCAGCAAAGCATTTGTCTAGTTCTCACGTATGTATGATACATACACGATTGTTGTATGGAGATAATATGAACGTAGTATGTAATAATAAATTAAAGTTTCCACAATATGAAATGTGTATCGTTACTAACAGAGGCGTTATAAGAAATTAATTTCTGAGCTCTCTAGTTATACTCAATACTGCCTTCTTCCTATTTTTCTCTCGTTTTTTAAGCTTGTCTGTCAATTTTGAGACCCAGAGGGTGATCGCCTTTGCGATGAACGGACCAAGTTACGCAGACTGTTGCCCCCTCCATCTACAGAGCAGTGCATCTTGCCGAGGATAGAGCTGCGCGGCGGGGATTAGTCAAGCAATGGGTGTTTGGAGATCGCGACTTTCAGCAGTGAAGAAATCGACAAGATAGAAAGAGAATTTCTCCTGAATCCTGTTTATTCTATTCGCCAGACTCACAAAGTTAGAATATATTAGCCCCTCATATAACGAACTACAGCAATTCGCAGACTGAACTGGCTTATTAGGGATAGTCTTGACAGTCTAGAGATCCTTTGTACACAGTAAATCAACGTAAGTCCGGAATGATAAGCCACACAATTTCCAAAAAAACATTTATTATTTATTTATTTTTAATATTTTATTAGATACAACAGCTTTTGTAAATATTTCACTAAAATAATAATATACAATGCATTTTTTATATTGCCAATTATAGTATCTATCTATTGGCTGATACTAGTTCAACATCATATACATGTTACATTATAGATATACTGCAAGTAGTGTACATAAATATAATACAATAATATAATCTAAGAATAAAGCACTTGTTTAACATGACGAAAAGACGATCACGCACTTCACGCAGTTCACACTGCGCATAGAAATAAGTCGTGGGGAGGTAATGACGTTCAAACTCAACAGCATGTACTTATTGGTAAATTTATTCATACAAAGATTATGAGAGGAAGATACCTAAATCATTTAGGTATTACTGGCTTTTCATGTCTGCATCTCGCAGATGGCATATGTTGAGAATTTTCTCAACGAAAGGCGGCAGATATCAACATTCACATAATAATAATATATATATACATCTCACTATAATATAGGTTGCTAAAGGTTACACCGCTCCTCAACGGATGGCGGTAGTATCTGAAATTGGGTGCATATGAAATAGGTTGTTGAGTATTATATACTCAACGGCCAAAAAATTTCATTTTGGTAGCAGGATGTGGTGGAATGGGTGAACGTTGCCCTGGGCATAAAGTGATCACTTAAGCCAGCCAAAGCCGACTCGTAAGCGTCGGAACATCCATCCTGCTCCCCTCCCCAAGGGAGTTCGCATAAGTTATTATGTGAATGTTGATATCTGCCGCCTTTCGTTGAGAAAATTCTCATACAAAGATTATAACATATTCAAGCGCCTGTTTCATTTACAATTTAATTACTATAGTGATAACTATACACGCTCATACGTACAATGTTATCATTGCAACGGTGAGATGAGTATACGAACATAACCCGCTTTAATGCAAATTGTAACAAGCCTGCACTACAATCAGACACATGCGAATAAAATTAATTAAAACATGAACCATAATACCTTTATATGTTAAATATAGATAGACTTAAGGGGATGTCTATGCGGAGTCTTGTATTGGTATATCTGTATACAAGATATTGCCCTCAAATCCTATGTACTTCCTAATTATGAAAGGTTTTACAAAATTCATTACAGAAGATCGAAAATTAGGAGTTTTGAATGAATACTGGTGATGAAAATTAGTAAGAAGTTTAAATAATGGTTTGGCCCTAAGGGTTTGGCCAAAGTAATTACAGATCTGCAAAAATATTGATTACATAGTTGTTACTTATGACACAATTCCAGTAAAGTAGCGTGAGGGAGAGGGGGAAGCTTACGGGGCGGCATTTTTTGGGAAAAAAATAAAAAATTCCAAAACCTTTCGACTACGGCGCTATTTTCTCTATTTTTATATCATACAATATCAAAATTTTAGTTGTGCGCCTCCAGCTTTGAAGTTCTTTGATATTCCTATAAAATTTGCGAGAATTTTGGATTTATATGCATCAACGACGGATGGGGGGCGGATTTGGCTTCCGCTCCGAGCGGTAAAAACCCATACTACGCCACTGATTCACTAATATCCCGTAACGAAAAACTTGGACCTCATCAACTGAAGATCCATAACTTATACCTATTTCACAGACCAACGAGTTTATTCAAAGAAAAGGAAGAAGTTATTCATGTAATAATAATCTAATAAATATGATCCACATTTTGACTATATTGAAAACTTAGAATAGAGGTAGCAACCTCTTAAAAAAATCCTATTTCTCTGATATAGGATTTTGTGGTTTCCCTGATATCAATTAAAGGCAAATGCTGGAGAAAGTCTAGCTAGAAAAGTCCATCCACATGGCACTCTTTTGTGATAGTTATTCATCACTGTTTGTTTACTAAACTATCTACCTTCTTACATTTCTTAATTACGGGCTTCTCCCATTATATTGTTTCAATTCTTATAGATACTCACTGTCTCTGTATTCACGCTTACTTTATTCAAAATCGCCTGAAGATGAGGGTGCAAATCCTCGAATACTAGTCGCTCTAATCTAAATATTTAGTTTTTTTTTTCATTTTTCCTTTATTCATAGTCCTTTCATGTTACTCTCCTATCTCTACAGTATAGGTAAGTACTGAAACATGACGTGGTAACAGAAAAGTAAATGTTATTTCAGAGTAATCGTAGGCATGAGTTGGGATAATATGGCGACGATTATGATACTTAGCAGTGTAACAAACCCTTGCTAACGTTTGACCCAACCAGGTGTCATCTATTGATAACGACGAGGAACACATATGCAATACTGTTATGGTAAAATCCCGGTACGTTCACCATGTATTATAATTACTAAAATGCTACCGTACTCGTTCATTGCAAAATTCATATCTTTTTCTTCTCCGCACAGTATCCCATTTTTAAAAAATATAAAATGAATCTGGATTTATCGAAATCAACCCAAATATATCTTTGTACACTTCACAGAAAGCTCAAAAGCTTGTGTTGTGAAGTTGATTAACAGTCGAGCGCGTTACCAACCAGACTACCGACCACCTCTTATATGGGGTCAGTGGCTCGGGTCCTCTCTATTCGTTTGACCCGATTAAGGCAGTCTTCTGGGATAAACTCCAAGTGTTCCATATTCCATCTGATAGTCAAATGAAAAATTCATAAAATGAAATTAATGTTTGAGTGTTAATATTTTCTACGCTTCTAAACTATGGACTTTTACAAATCATTATTAAGAGAAAGACGCGTTTTAAAGGGACATCGTAGCTCAATAAAATCATATAGTGTCATCAGTCCATCTCTTTGATGGCCATCCGAAACATCTTTTATTTGTCCAAGGTCTCCACTTTAATATTGCAGGTATCACGACTCTGCCTGGCCATTTGTTCTGCCCATTGCGCCACTTTTGCAAGTTTTGATACACGGTTCATGATATCAGCAACTTCTCGAAGATTGACACCAAACATCTCCCGTTGTGTAACATTAAAATTTTTGGACACTTTTTACTGAAAGGGTTGTTCTATTAGACTGAAAATATTTGAACTACGTGTCACCCTAGGATTGTTAGTGTCGTTAGTACAGTCCTAACGAACGGACTATAGAGATTTCAACATTATGGTTTTTGGCGCTACATCATGGTGTGTGTTTAAATACTATGTCATCGTTGCTGGTTTCATAAAGACCCCACAAATGCTTTCGAACAATTTCACATCGGCAAAGTGTGTTAAATTTTAAATTACATAATCCGTTTATAACACCACTATAGGAATTATATTGCACGATAAACATTAAAATTTACTATTACGTATGATAAGTTGAATCATTTTGTTTTATTGAATATACTTACCTACTAATTATTATACAGGAAAGAATGGGTATGAGTAGGGAATAGCTTATATTTTTACAGAGCTGAGGAGTGGACACTAAAAATCACAATTATTAACTACTTTATACTAATATAATATTAAATATTGTTACAGTAATTGATAGAAGCGATAACGCACAAGACAAGCGAGAGGTCGAGGTCGTCCACAAGTCCTCGTGGAACAGTATTGAGAAAGACCTAAGGGGGAAGCAGCTGACCAGTGAGATGACATAAGATAGAAAGACTTGGAGACTGCGTACCAAAATTTTAAAGTACTTATGCGTAGTGGGCAAAATAATGCAATATTCTACCTCTATATGATAATAATAATGTATCCCAACATTATATTGTGTAATATAAACCTATAGTTCATACTGCGACAAGAGCAGAGACATGTTTATAACAAACTCTATGAAACACGAAACCTTTCATATTTACACACTCGCCTTGTTAGCGAACATGCAATCATCTACACATAATACCATTAGATGATTATAATACTCACCCTGCAACGTGCAATACTTCTAGTCCAAGAGCCCATCGTTGAAATCATGACGGATGTGTTTTTTGATCGAAATGTGGTTTAAAAGAATGTTTAGACATAATATAATACATTGCCATAGGGTTGCCTAGCAAAATCTTGCCGCGAGTACCTTTACCATGATGATTATTGACACCAATTTTGAAGCGAATTGCACCCATCTGTTTTTTAAGTAAAATTAGCACCATCGGAAAGAGGACGATTTGAAGATATAGAAAAACATGGGTTGCCTGTCCTCAGTCTGCCGCAACCCTAGGCAACCCAGGCTCAAAGATGCCATTTTTCGAAGTAAAATGCACCCATCTGTTTTTTACACGAGTGACACATCAAATTGAAGCTACTGTCTTCCTCGATACGATGGAATAGGGTTGCCTCCCTAAAACCTGCCGCAAATTAGGGTTGCCTGCATTTGAATGGTGATATTTGAATGATGATGACCTGGTTAAAATGTGGTGGCATATCCAGGAAAATACTATATTTGCTTTTCTTGTAATCATTTTTTATGTTTTTTGGGGTGCTGAATCCAAATTTCAACTTTTTGAGCTCTTAACTATGATGGTTTTCGCGAAAAATGCAAAAAACAGAGAGAAAAGTGTTTTTCTTCGAGACTTTTTTTGTAACTCGAAAAGGATGCACTTTAGAGAAATGAATGTTAGGAGAAAAATAATCTGCGTTAAATTTTCTATAAATTATTATACGTTGTATTTTTTTGTCAGACGAATGGTTTTGGAGCTAGAGCGCTTTAAAAGTTTAAAAAAATCTTAAAATTGTTCCAATCTTGTAGTTTCTTCAGTTTTCTGCCTACAGTAAAAAATATGTTAATCTTTAAATAATAAAAAGTAAAAGAAAAATTAATTTTCTACGATTATGTCTTTGGGTTCATTTCGCTCAGATGCACCATTTAAGAGATAAAGGGCATCGAATTTGGATATTATTGAATGAAAATGAGATTTCATAATGTATAAAGTTGTATTAGTGTTATCTGTATATGACATCGCTACTCATACATACATACTAATACAGACGCATTCGTGTTATCACAAGTCGGTAAAATAGCAAATAATGTGAAGACTGTGACACTATGTTAAAAATGTATTATCATTTGAGAGTCATTTGTTAAATTATGATGAAAATAAAATAACCCTTTTAAAAAAAATCGTGAAATAATAGCGTTTGTTTCAATTCACGTGTAATATTGTATCCCGAGCATATTTATTATATAAAGGGAACATGAAGGTGTGATAAAAAAATACTGCGAATAAATAAAATTATTATTAATTTTATGGATGTTAATTATGGATGAAAAAAAATAAAACTGAGGAATTGGGGGGGGGGGGTTAGAATTTTACTCGGCTCGGCTGCGGGTGGAGCCGTGCGCGATATGCATATTTTCGCGCTTGTCTATTTTTAGCTATTCTTCCAGTACGCTTGTAGCAACTTTGGTGGTAATATTTACTATAGGTACTTGGCATCACCCGCAGCCGAGTGAAAAAAGTTATAGCAAAATGACAGTGGCCTGTCAAACTTGAAAAACTCTTTTAATAACTCGGTAATATTAACTGTAGGTACTTGGCATCACCCGCAGCCGAGTGAAAAAAAAAGTTTTAAAGTTAATAACATTTTTCACTCGGCTGCGGGTGGTGCCAAGTACCTATAGTAAATATTACCGAGTTATTAAAAGAGTTTTTCAAGTTTGACAGGCCACTGTCATTTTGCTATAACTTTTTTCACTCGGCTGCGGGTGATGCCAAGTACCTATAGTAAATATTAGCACCAAAGTTGCTACAAGCGTACTGGAAGAATAGCTAAAAATAGACAAGCGCGAAAATATGCATATCGCGCACGGCTCCACCCGCAGCCGAGCCGAGTAAAATTCTAACCCCCCCCCCAATTCCTCAGTTTTATTTTTTTTCATCCATAATTAACATCCATAAAATTAATAATAATTTTATTTATTGCAGTATTTTTTATCACACCTTCATGTTCCCTTTATATAATAAATATGCTCGGGATACAATATTACACGTGAATTGAAACAAACGCTATTATTTCACGATTTTTTTTAAAAGGGTTATTTTATTTTCATCATAATTTAACAAATGACTCTCAAATGATAATACATTTTTAACATAGTGTCACAGTCTTCACATTATTTGCTATTTTACCGACTTGTGATAACACGAATGCGTCTGTATTAGTATGTATGTATGAGTAGCGATGTCATATACAGATAACACT
This sequence comes from Ceraclea dissimilis, assembly GCA_963576895.1. Lineage (NCBI taxonomy): Eukaryota > Metazoa > Arthropoda > Insecta > Trichoptera > Leptoceridae > Ceraclea > Ceraclea dissimilis. The sequence continues at coordinate 13,220,790 of OY756368.1, forward strand.
AATACAACTTTATACATTATGAAATCTCATTTTCATTCAATAATATCCAAATTCGATGCCCTTTATCTCTTAAATGGTGCATCTGAGCGAAATGAACCCAAAGACATAATCGTAGAAAATTAATTTTTCTTTTACTTTTTATTATTTAAAGATTAACATATTTTTTACTGTAGGCAGAAAACTGAAGAAACTACAAGATTGGAACAATTTTAAGATTTTTTTAAACTTTTAAAGCGCTCTAGCTCCAAAACCATTCGTCTGACAAAAAAATACAACGTATAATAATTTATAGAAAATTTAACGCAGATTATTTTTCTCCTAACATTCATTTCTCTAAAGTGCATCCTTTTCGAGTTACAAAAAAAGTCTCGAAGAAAAACACTTTTCTCTCTGTTTTTTGCATTTTTCGCGAAAACCATCATAGTTAAGAGCTCAAAAAGTTGAAATTTGGATTTAGCACCCCAAAAAACATAAAAAATGATTAAAAGAAAAGCAAATATAGTATTTTCCTGGATATGCCACCACATTTTAACCAGGTCATCATCATTCAAATATCACCATTCAAATGCAGGCAACCCTAATTTGCGGCAGGTTTTAGGGAGGCAACCCTATTCCATCGTATCGAGGAAGACAGTAGCTTCAATTTGATGTGTCACTCGTGTAAAAAACAGATGGGTTCATTTTACTTCGAAAAATGGCATCTTTGAGCCTGGGTTGCCTAGGGTTGCGGCAGACTGAGGACAGGCAACCCATGTTTTTCTATATCTTCAAATCGTCCTCTTTCCGATGGTGCTAATTTTACTTAAAAAACAGATGGGTGCAATTCGCTTCAAAATTGGTGTCAATAATCATCATGGTAAAGGTACTCGCGGCAAGATTTTGCTAGGCAACCCTATGGCAATGTATTATATTATGTCTAAACATTCTTTTAAACCACATTTCGATCAAAAAACACATCCGTCATGATTTCAACGATGGGCTCTTGGACTATTCAAACACTATTATAATAATTTCGCAATGAGTTTATTTTAATCATTATTAAGAGTTGATGTTTGTAGTAGAAGGGGTAACAGATATTTCCCAGCGTATCCCATCTCTGAAATAGCGATGGGCATGTCACATAGCTAGAGATCCAGACGATAAGTGGTCGAAGGGGCTCTTAACCTGGAAACCCAGAACGACTACCAGGGGAGTGGAAGACCACCACTACGATGGAGAGACGACCTAGTAAAATACGTGGGTGCCAACTGGATCCATAGAGCCCAGTATAGAGCGGCGTGGAAGCAGATGGAGGAGGCTTTCGTCCAAGAGTGGACGGGAGTAGGCTGACGAAAAAGAAGATGTTTGTTTTATCGCAAGTTCACTTGAACATACATCTTCTCTATCATGTAAACTATTGAGGATCAAATCTCATTCACATATTCACTAAACAATGGGTGTGGATGGGTCGCCCGCTCAAGCAAGAATCTCCAGAGTAGCTTGCGGAGGAGACCTTTTTTATTTATGCACATTACCGCTTTTTTCATACAGCTCAGCTGCAAAATAAGGCAATTTGAGAAAAACGCTATTACCTACTCACAACTATCCTCACAGTAAAAGTTACGAAGGGTGTAAATCAAATTGCAATCAAGTAATTCACTCCAAATATCAATATCAGACTGTAGCATATCTCTGAATAAGTTCCACTTTACTACCAGCACGTACCTTGTACTGTGTACACTGTACATACTTACGGTAAAAGTTACTCGTGCTTTACAAAATGCAAAAAATTAAGTAATTTTCTCTTACGTGTCTAGTACGACTTGTTAACTTAAATTAACTGTATTCCTTGGTGATTATTATTTGACTAATTAAATATTATTTGTACGTCAAAGCGGTAGTAGGAAACAACGTAATTATAAAATAAAAGTAAACAACAGTCAACTGCTTGGAAACAGTTGGATAAGTTGGTAGGTATGAACACGCACCTTGCCACCTAATAATGATATTTTTAATATGTTCAAAGTGTAAACTGTAATTATATTTGCACTCAACTCTTAATGTGTAGATTATAATCAATTTTTAAGGATTCATGTATCAATAAGTAAAGGAGATTGAAAGAAACGAGGGGCTAAAACGAAATTGTTTAGTCCTTACTACAAAACTGTCACATTGATCTGTCTCTGGTAATCTCAATGCTGAGAATATTAATACAGAAAGCCAGAAGCGCAGAGGACAAATGGACAAAAAATCTTCCAGTTTCAAAGCCTCGAGTCACAAATAGAAGTGCAGGACGATTAAAATGATGACAATTTGTCCCGAATGGACAGGGCAACATGGAGAAAAAGAAAGAAGGTCCAGGAATGAACGGAGATGGGTTCATTAAAAAGATGAAGTCCGAAAAACTGTAGAAAACCTTTGGAGTGAGTTGCCTCGGTAATTTTAAACCCTATTCCCAAGCAATTTTATTATTGACGATTATGCAGGTGATGCATTTTAGCAATACTTAGTGATTTTAAAACATTTCCTTTACTTTGCTGAACAGCTCAATCATTGACGTGTTTGAATAAAAAAAACAATATTTTTAGAAACATTAGTAGGTACATACTTGTACTATAAAGTATAACATACCTAGTTACTACAGTTATATTTTAATTCGTGGCTGAATTTCAGGCAGCGTACGGGGGTATTATTTGTACCACATAGTGAGCACATTATCGATTAGCGAACCATAGGGTATTTGTAATCATTCGGTTCACAAACTCTGATACCTTATTCATTGCGAATACAGCTGAGTAAACAAAATGATTGCCCGGCAAAAATTACGGATAAAATTTGTGTTTTTTTTAATTCTCAATTATTATTTACTTAATGAAAGTTATGACCTCTCCTTCTTTTTCTCTCTCTGTTGCTGGATTTAGGTCTTTTCCAAACGTTTCGATACTTTTCTCTGACTCGTATTTCTCATCCACTGTCTACCCGCTACCGAGATTACGTCATCATCCGATACTTATTTGTTTGTCCATATTTAATCTACATTTAATAAGTCTGTATAATGGATATAGGTACAACTAAATACATTTCACACTAAACTATGGTGAAAATATGGTGTTGGGATAGTGGAATGGCAATTGAGTATTTCTAATAGGTTCATGAGAAATATTGACGCGGAGTTTTAAAAAAGAAGAAGTGCATGAAGCTAGAAATAGACTAAATTTATTGTTTGGTTGCGTATATATTGGCAGTAGTAGGTATTGGTTGATTATAGTTTTTTTGCTATATTGGTGAGAGGGTGAATCTGGTAACGCGTCGAGCAATCAAACTCGTCTTCCAAAACGAGAAAATGCACATTGGTTCCAATTCTGTACCTTTCTTTTAACTAAAATAACTGTGTTATTAATTTATTTTACTATGAAATACGTACTTGAAAAAATAATGTCTTATTTTGTTAGCACGTACTTAATTACTTGACTCCTTTACGTACCCCAAATTAGTACCTTCTTCTTCTCAGGTTTCAATCCAATGGATTTGTTTGCAGCAAAGAACACCTCGCTTTCCACTCCCCCCGGTCCTCCGCACAACGCTTCAGCTCCAAGTATGAGGAGCAGCTCATATCCTGGAGAACCTGCTCCATATATTCCTGTCGGGGTCGCCCTTTGTGAGTTGTCCCCTCGGTCATTCCCTCCATTACGGTGTGGAGGAGGTACCTAAAGTAGTCCAAATCCATGTAAGTAAACATCTATTTTGTTGATGTACAATATTCGTAGTTAAGTTTAGCGAACATTCAGACAAAGGGGGGATGGAATAATGTCTTAGTTTATAAGTATTAATACCATCACAAAATGAAACTCCCCGCAAGTAGAGTTACTTACATGTGTATGGCGGTGTTACACCACAATGCCTGACCATCGATCATTGTCACCTAACACCGTGGAGCGGCGGTATCTAATACACATACACTAGTATTAGTAATTGTAATACGTGCTGTAAGACCTACAACTAGGAAGTAACTATATTATTAAGTCTAATGTAGTTAGGAATCCCTCTCGCGTTAAGCAGACACTAATGTTTAGTATGTAGGTATTTTAAATGTACTTTTTTTCGGCGGCAAGTCCTTATATATTTTCCATTTATGGCTATTTTTTCAAAAATTGTACCTGTAGATACCCATACCTATTAATAATTAGTCTTCTAGATTGTTCTAGAACCAATCTAGGAGCAAAATTGTTATTTGGAAAGTCTTTTATCTATAGGTATAGGTACAATAGGATTATCCATAAGTACACGTCAAAGCTGCTTTTACTTCTTTTTAATGTTGCTCTAACGAATTTTCTAATTTTATAGAGTTTTTCTTACTTCTCGAGTTTTTTTCGAAACCGCTACAAAATGCACTGCCCAAAGGTACATTCTAATTGTGTTCCTATGGACAAAATCGTGTTTTTTTTTTCAAGTTTAATTTTCTCAAACACCAAGCATTAAATTTTATTAAGAAATGAAACTACACATATTACTATGATTATTGGAAAACACAAAATACAAACAAAAATTTCGAAAATGTAAATTCAAAAGAGGTTTGAATGTCGAATTCTGCAAATTGTCCATAGGTATACATATGTATTATTTGAATGAAATCATGAGAAAAAACAAGATGAAACATTTTTGTTGATATATTTTATTATTAGTCACAAACGATTTCAATTTATTAGTGAAAATACAGGTGCGGTTTCCATTTCATTATAAGTAACTCAGAGATAAAGTCAAATACAAGAAAACAGGGCAGACTGCAAACAGGAGGAAAAACAAATTTCTGTTAAAAAACGATAATTTTTTTTTGTTGAATGGTAGACGAAAAAATTGACAAGAATATAAAATCAGACATGAAAAATATCATGAAATTCAGAAAACCTTTTCTATGCTATGCTTAATTATCATTTTCCTAGTGTTGAATTCAAATAAGAAGGACACTAGTTATTAGAGTATCGTCATAAATTATGATTTTCTACCAAATTACTCTTGCGGGCACACTTTAAGAACATTCTAATATTACCTTCTTACTTTTTTTACTTTAATTACTTTTTGTACCGCTTGCAATGCCCCAAAAGAATTAATTATTGTAAGTCTAACAAAATACATGAAACTATCACCGTATGTTTTCTATGTCCTATCAATTAATAAAAGTTCTAATGCCTTGTAGGTACACCTTATTATTTCCTTTGCTGGTCCTGTCCGGACAGTCCGTCCTCAACTCGCACTGTGTATTATCAAACTGTTTATATGTCCTTACTTATCTTTATAGCAGTACTCACGTAATTATGTATATTTTTTTACATGCAACAAAACATGGTATCATTAATCGAGTAGATAATGAAACAAAGGCGCCATCTTAGTAAAGATTCTCATTTGTCAACAATTGTTGGAACTTTGCTGTCAAAATCTGCGTCCTGAGATGAGAAAATAAAGAAATTAATAAATCTTTATTAGCAAAAAATCATGACATATTATGAATTTAAATACCGTTATAAATACCTGCAAACGCTGAAGAGATAGCTGGTCTTCCACATCCCAAGAAGGAGCACCAAAAGCCTGAACAAACAGATCCCAGATCTAGCATAAGCAGAAGAAGAAGAAATACCGTTGGTGTTCGTAAGAGAATACGGAGTTGACTAGACAATAGTAGGGAGTCAGATCCTAAATTTTACTCGGTCTTCAGCGACCCTCTGACGTATTTTCTCTAATTTTTATATAGTTTTGTACGTCTTTGTACCTTATCATCTCCTTTCAACATTCGATAATTGAAGCGTAGGGATCTACATCCTTCGCCAGCTGGATTTACTATCCGAAGTTCCTGATCCCTGTCCATAATAGTCCTCCACTTTCGTATGGCTTTATCCTATTTTTGGTAGTCTTATTGCTAAATTAGTGGCACTCCATGCTTACTTCATTCAGCAAAATTGTGCTTACTACTTACGTTAAGGGTCCAGACTTCAGGCCTCGCCAGTTCAATGTGCAGCGATTTTTGTCAGAAAATCGTTTGCCATTTTCAGGTTCTCTATTTCTCACGTCATCTGCATGTCAGTAAGTGCAAAAATTGTGTTTCTTATTTATAAATCAACGCCTGCCAGGAAGACACCGAAGCGATGGAGAGACAGCTGGATTTCCACATCACAGGAGAACAATCCTGTCAATACAGACTCGCTGAGTCTAGACGCAGTTTAAGAAGAAGAAGATTTATTAATGATATGGGAACTATAGTTATAGTTTTTATAACATCCGTTTTTATCTCTGTTGAACAAGTTTTTGTCGTCCATACAACAGCATTTGCTCATCATTAAGTAAAACTACTCAGGTATAAATGACGCTTTTTTTAAACTTATGTCCAATAATATATAACTAACTTAAATAACACTAATATATTCCTAATATAATAAAAGAAGAGAGAATTATAATATTATTACTAATACATTTTATAAGATGATGACAAGTATTACCTACATAATAAGGTGTAGAAACCGGACAAAAGTTTGTTGTGTGGTAGTAGAGGTTGTATGTTGAAAAAGATAAGGGAACATCTACATGTCTCCCAATCTAGAATTAATAAATTATAATTAATGTTGTTCCAAACCCCATTCCAATATACACGTACGTCACTAGATGTTTGTTGCTATTATAAGTAATATCATTTCACAAATTTTCCAATAGATGTCAGTCATGTAGATGATTAGGTAGCTTGTGAAATTATTAAAAATGGTGTTAATGAACATTTTAATTTCACATGATATTAAATATATTTTCCGGAACAATGTCGATTGAAAGATCATTCGATATAAACGATGCTGATTTTTATAGACAAGAAACGAGTCTACGTAGATCGGTTGCAGCAAAAAGTTTCTTTAAACTATCGTTACCTACAAAAATTCTAAAATGTTAAACTTTATTTATTCTAAAATATGTACTTTCTAATTTAATTTGTACTTTTACTTGGAAGAACCAGGATGCGGAGGGGGAGAAACAGAGATGAGTGGAAGGAAATGGAAGAGGCCTACGTCCAGCAGTGGAGGGAGGAAGGCTGAGGAAGAAGAAGAAGATGTACTTTCAGTTAAAAATAATGTCGATAGAAATTTTGGAATACCAGTTTAAAAAAAAAACTGGGGATGTGTAGGTACATGGTTGACGCAGTTGGTTGAGCACAGACTTACTTTCTGGAGGTACCGGATTAGAATTTCGATGCTGATAATATATTTTTCACTTCACGACACAAACTGTGAAGTGTGCAAGAAAGTATTTGGTTTTGCGTAGTACGCAAGACCAGACCCTTTTTTAAAAAGAACTGCCCTCGATTTTCCAATAAAAACAAACTAGTAAAGCTTTATTTTATCTACACAATACTACTGTTGCTTAAATTCTCATTAATATTCTCCTAATTTAAATCCAATTCAAATTCATTACGGTGTAGTTACTTATAGTTTTTTATCTACTCATAATGTCGACTAATATTTCTTACAAGGCACTATCAAAAACAATTATTTATTTAGAAACAAAATGAGTTAGAGTTATTATGTAGAGACGAGTAGCTTAACAACTATAAATAACATAATAAATTGAATAACAAAGTTAAGATTGGACTATATTATTATTTTTTTCGTAGTGTATTATTGTATAAGACGAGGAACACATAAACACAACACCACACGGTTTCATTATTATCAGAAGATTATTCGAGTATCATTATCGAAAGAGTATTACATAAAAAAGTTTACTCGATTAAAAACATCGGTAGTTGAATTGTATTTTGATATGATATTTTTATCGCTTTTCAACTCCCGAATTCAGTTCACGGTATATTTTTCATGTTTTAATACGAAGGTAGTATAGGAAAGTAGTATCATTACCAATATCACCTGTAAGTGTAATGTCAAAATGTCTTCCGAAACAATGAATGTGCGCGAAATGAATAAGAAGCAAAATGCCTTTGCATGATCAATTATTAAACTTCGGTTTGCAAATCGCGTTTGGTGGAATATTCAGTATAAATTTTGGGTGTATAACTGCAAACGTTTTATTTATTTAAATATTTATTGTTGCAGCCTCAAGACCTTTAAAAGTTTACAATAAAAAAAGTTAAAAATATACACAAATAGAAACTACCTTTTTTGAAAACTTATCTTTTAATAACAACATTATTTTGTAGGAGATAATGATGTCCTCATTGTAGGTAATAACCGAACCAAAAAAATTATTAATACCTATACCTGCTAATAATTATTGTTTTTTTTTCGCAAAATACAAAATATTGTATCGACGCGCTTTTGATTTGTTGTTAGAATTTAGATACACATTACACAATAATATGAGTAATGCACACGAGTGTCTAGCACAGAAATTCTATACGAGTTTGTAGGGAGACTGCAGTCAGGTTTTGCAGGTAGGTTAGTGACGATCAAGAATAGGTAAGTCTTATGATTCAATGTGATATAAAAACACTATATTATAGTTCTATACTAGAGGTAGTATAATAAATGTCATAAAAAATACATCACACATCAATAAAAATATCAGACAGTAGACGAAGCTTGTCGCCAGTGAGATGTATTGATATGATACTACTATACCCATAACATTGTTTTAACAGATTTTTAATTTAATCACCGTGTTTTTATTACATTATTCCTCTCAAGGAATTATTGTTATGACTGTGAAACAAATAATAAATTATGCTACATCGATTTAACCGGTGCGGTGGTACAGTGGTCAATGTATTAGGATAAAATTCTATGAATTGATGTATATAAAATAAATTGACGACGTATAGGCTAGATATACGACGATTCGAGATATGAATTCGAATTTCAGGAGCTGGGCTGGTATTTGCATAGTACATAAATTTTGTGAATTTTACACAAAAAACTATATCGGCGTATTATTAGTGGAATTCGTGGAGACATGATAATACGAAAAGTTAGGAAGAAAAAACCAGTTAGTGCACTAGCGGATCCAGGGGAGGGGCTAGGGGGCTGAAGCCCCCCCCAAAACCATGAGTGACAGTACTTTATATACAACAAATCTAGGAGTTTCAGCCCCTTAGCCCCCCCCCCCAAAAAACGTTGAGTGACAGTACTTTTTACCATGTGACGACATTCAGCCCCCCCCCCCCAAAATTGAATCCTGGATCCGCCACTGAGTGAGTGGACTTATTTTAGAAACAGTTTTAAATGATTTTTATAAAAAATACACCAAATGTATTGCGACATTCATAATTTGATATACCTTCAGTTGTAGAATAATTTGGACTCTACAAGTCTACATACCTATATAGGTGCATGCGGACTTGCTATAATTTCTACGTATAATTTCTGTTAGACTTTTGCCAAGCTCACTATCAATATTTTTGTCCAATTATGTGACAAATTACATAAGTGTACGTAAATCAAAAAATATTTCATTCAATGTAAACATTCTCCTCATTAAAAAGCAAAGAAGTCAGTTTCATGTAACAAGAAATAGTGATCGATATAATATAACGTATCTGTGTCAAATCAAGCATGGAGTACCTAAGTAACATATTTTTTACTTTGTATTTTCTTTTATCGCCTTTAAATGTAATAATAATATTTTTATGTAGTATAATATTGTTAGGTACTTGTTACCAGGTCAAACTAACGACGTATCTTTGCCGTACGCATGTATCCTTTAAAACTACGAATGTTTTCAGAGAGGGGTCCACTAGTCCAGAGTGAAAATTAGGAAATATAATGCCCATTTGTATCTGAATAATTTAGTGGGTTGAATTTTTGATCAGAAACATCGTCATTGTTTGAAAGTTACCTACATCGTACATACATTATTTTTATTTATGTTCAAAGCGCTTTTATCTACTTATTAACGCGTCCATATAACTAACGAAGACCATGCACATCATGATCTACTATTATATTATTAATTTACAAAATTGCTGCTCAATAAACGTAATTTCCATTATATCGTTCCTCTTCCTAACACCTATTACATCACTGCATTCCTTCTAGACCAGCTATTGACCAGCGCTCGAGGCCCTGTGGGCAGCTCGAAGCAACTCCTCAATGCGTCTTTCAACGGTCTACTCTTATATGTTATGAAGGCTTGAGTAGATTCGCTTTACTTCCTTGCAACACACATTCGATCCTCAATAATAAAATTTTCGTCCTCTCCTAATAAATAGTGTATTTTTGTATTATGAACAAGGTTAGCATGATCCCGTTGACGGTCCTGAGTGGGGTCACAATTAGGAGCTCTGTCCCCGCGTCCTATCCTCCCCATCGGTCCCCTGGACGAACCCATGTCCGGTGGCCGCTAAGTGCAGAATCATGTTGTGGCGATAGCGAGCTGACTGATGGCCTAGTACAAATGACAGCTGACCAATCCGCGCCGTGTAGGGACTACTATTAACGCTTTGACCTTCGACGCACGTCAAAAATTACGTTACCGATAACACAATAATGAAATTATTATCCTTGATTAATTAAATTAAATTAAAATTTCCCCACTACCACGAAAAATTTAAAAAAAAAAAACAGTAAAAAAATACTTAGTAGTTTGTCTTAACAAAATTAATCTTGCAGAAAAAATGCTAGAATTAAATTTCTTCATTCATTCATTTTGTTTTTTTGCAGGCAATTATTGTTTCTAATTGAAATATATTTTGATATCTGGACATGTGCATATTATTCTTTTTTCAAAACAAACAATAAACCGAGCTTAAAGTTTCAAAGCAAAGGACAAAATTACAAGCCGGCGATACCACGTGGACCATACGTTTGCAAGTAGTTGAATTTTGTAGGGTCAGTTATTAGAAGTATCTGTCAACCAACAATTAAAAATAATTCAAGTATAACTGTATCCGTGTCTTATTATTTGGCTAATTTTTAATTCACCTGATAGCGATAGTTCAAGAACTAAATTCATGCTGCCTTCTATAGTGAAAAGTATCCAAAAACTTTCTAAAAGCAGGCACAGAATCATTTCGATACCAGCTAATTCTGGCACATAGAGGTAAGATATAAGCAAAGCATTGTCTGTAGCGTATTCATGATTAACATTTGCCTGTAAATTTTTATATTACGAATTCAGCAGTTTTATTAAATTGAAGCATTGCTTCACGTGGAATGAATGACAGACATATCTAGTAGAAAACAATAAAAGGGGTAAAACAAAGGCAGCAGGTCTTTTTTATTCCGAACGATTATATTTTTCACGAATTATTTTCAATTCAGATGGCCGCTTAAAGTTTAGATATTTGATGGCACCAGTTTAAAAGGTAGACACACATTAATATTATTCAGACAATTGATTGACAACTACCTATTAGATTTTTAAAGCACGTCCACACATCAAAATGACAATTATATTCGTCCAACTTATGTTAACAGCTCGAAAATTACCGTCCGCATGTAAATTGTATACCGAATATTAAATGGGTTTTACAGGCATTGGACGTTGTGAAATATTGCTTTGAAGCTAAAACCCGTAGAGGAATACAATATGAACCTATAGAAGTACAATACGGGATTGAAAGCGGGTCAATAAATAACGTGCATTAAGTATGAAAATGTTTAATAACAAGTGCCATAGGAATTTTAAATTTTAGAATGGTTTGTGACGTCACTGACAATTTTGATCATCTTTTGTTAATTTTTTTACATATATATAGCTACATAGTTCAAAAAAATACATCATAATCACAATTTAGATAAACATAAAAAGGTAAAACACTTACTGTACCTACGAGTATAAACTTCAATAAAAACAAAACAAAAAAAGGATAGAAATTACATTAAATATTGTACCAAATAATGCACATATTATTATATTAATTGCTTTTTTAAGCATACAACGTGAGGCAATATAGAGAAAATTATAATATTTATTTTTAATATAGAATAAGAATTCTTTAAGAAATGAAAATGTCTTGAACGCACGTTCAACGTTACATCTTCAAGAAGATTGTTGATTCTTTTAACAAAACTGCTCCCAAACTTTTCTTCAAGGCAGAGAACAATAGTGTAGAAGAGGCCTACGCTGACAAATGTCAATAAAACTCTTACCCAGGCTGATGCATTGTAATATCTAATCAAATATTAATCATAAAACATTAAAAACAAAAAGGAAAAGGAAAAGATGACAATATAAATATTTCGTATACACACATTTATTATTAACATTATCTCTTGTTCCTGTATTAAGTTTATAAATAAACAGTATTTATAAATTACAGTAGGTATCTACAGATTTTTTCTTTGCGAATGAATCATTCTTTTTATTTACTGTTTTTTGTCCATATTGTATGTTTACATACTTACTGTTTTAATTGTATTTCTTTTATTTGTTGTTGCTGTGTATTGTTTGGCTGTGCACCGTGATTATTATATTGATATTTTAAACTTTTCAAAGGCCTTAAGGCCGATTAAACAATAAATAAACAATAAATATGTACTACGTGTACGATGCTATGCGAGTTGATTGTATATTTGCTTTTGCAATAACTCCGCCCTTTAGCATACTACTATTTGGTCTTGTAACACATTTATTTAAATATAAGCGTGTGTCGTGAAGTGGAGTAAGTCGGCATCGACATCGATCCAACGTCCAGCGAATTAACAGTCGAGCCTATTACCAACCCCCTATCGACCACCTCAAATAAAATCTTTAAATAAAAATAATTTAGAAGTTACCTAAATAACATTGCTTATCAAAAATGTAGTTTGATGAACCGAAGGGATAATTATACATTCAGTAGTTAAATATCCCATGCTTTCCTTCACACTGATTGATAAAAGCTACTTTGTGATTCACACAGGCACTAGATGAATCCTTTAATTATACCGGTATTGGCGAAACTCGTTTTTTTATGAATGAAAAGGCCAATACAAAATATTATACATACTATAATTAACCACACACATAATATCTGCAGGTATACATAAGTAATGCTGACGTATCAAAGTGCCTACGTTTCTGATTCCCTGAGAAAACACCACAAGAATATCGTTCATGCTGATTAAACTCCAAATAAGAGTCTCTTAGAAATATAATCAACGGATTAAAACCTTTTTAAAAATGATAGGTTAGGTAAATATGTCATTAAACAGGGATGAACGAAAGGGTGTGAGGAAGCGTAGCCGTCCGATACTGACCTGAACCTTCCATGTCAACCAGACACTCAAGAATGGACACGTTTTGAGACAATTTTCAATCATTTACCTCGTATGATTTTTGCCCTTCATCTTATGAGTTTTTTTCGCTCACTCTATGTTTGATAGAGATACCAGACCCCAGACCAGCAATAACTAGGGAGATACCCAGACGTATAATTGGGCATTTTATTGCAGGTCTCATAATACGAAAGCAGTGGAATAAAATTTAGATTGGTAAGTTTACTTAGGATTTTTCTTGTTCATCTATTTACTTACAATTTACATCATCAATTTTATTGTCGTAGGCATCGCCTTTACGTAGACCCATTACAGTTTCTATTGCTGAAACAATACTCATAATTTTGCGTATTCAGTACTTATTGAGAGAGAAATTAATTCGTGCGCTGGAAGCCTATTGACCAAGGGATATATAATAATAATGCAAATTTTAATCCTTTATAACAATAGTACAATTACTGACATATCCCATACCACGGAATCAAAATAATCAAGAGCATCTACTTATTAAGTTTTGTATCTTGAAACGAATACACTCCCTTTTGTTCTGACACTTCATTTTCCCTGCTGTGCTAGAAGTTTATTATTAACTAACAAGAAATTGAGACGCTTTATTTCAGGCGTCAGAAACTGCTGAACAGAGTACCGGTCCACTATTTTCCTAAATAATCGAGAATACTCTACTAAACTTTTTTCTGTTCGTTGTTGCCCTCTCGTATCGATTTCATTAAGTTGATTGAAAATAGGTAGTTCTTGTGGTATACCTATCAAGATGGTCAGTTGTAGAAGACTGAGACTCACAATGTATCCGCTTGTAACAATATTGGATACCTAACCTCACTGCGTGGTAGATCAATATCCTTTATAACAAAACCATCATCATAAGAAACTGCGGACAACCACAGCTCCGACGGAGAGACACATGGCCCAGGATCATTTGGCATGGAAAAACATGGAGGAGGCCTGCGTCCAGGAGTGGCTGGCTACGGGCTGAAGAAGATCATTTCGTGATGTTTACAGAGCCAAATATTATTGTTTTATCGTAATAATAATTGTAGATAGAAATGTTTAGTATCCCAACTTCATCCGAGGGTATTACTAGTCATGGTGTGTATGTTTGCTAACTGCTTTAAGATTCATGAGAGAGAAGGGTTTAGTTAAACAAACCGTTTTGCATTGGCATTTCACACCGGAGCAATTATTGTTCGCAGCCTCTTAAACCCCTTATATTAAACCGTACATCTTAATTACTACTTTGTTACTACACATTGCTAATAATTAATATTGTATGGAATTTATAACTTTATTAATATAACGAAGGAACAAGTACTTTACCAATTCGTATCAAAATTAGTTACGAATGTTTTTCATATACCACACCGAGAAGTTTGCTTTATAGCCCTTAAGAGTATTTTCACCATTTCTCCAATTATAAATAAAAATGTCGACACTAAATCTAAACAAACAATGAGTTGAATAATAATATTTCATCAAGTCATAGAACATTTCTTATTCCTTATTACAGACCTTAAAGAAATGATAAAGGAAAATCACCCGATATTGTAACTCTCCATTACCCGCACAAGTAAAGGTGAGGGAAGAAAATATTTCATTGGTGGCAATGCCTAATTGTGGTTCAACAATTCCACTCCAAACGCTTGAAATACAAATTTGAACAACTGAATGTATTTTATAAAACATATTGATTATAGACATTAGTTTTGGCATAGTCTAATATTTTCAAATACAATATTTCATCTTGCTAAAACTCATCTGATATTTTCGATATTCAACAATACTAATTCTCAACTCTTTTTCTTCTTCCTTCCTTATTGCTTCCTTAATTTCCCCTTCCCTTCTTCTTCATCCTCTTCCCAATCTTTCTTCTTGTCTATTATTAACTGTAATGTAATCTATTTGTTTTGCGTGTGTGCTTATGTCTTTAATTGTGATTGTGAACGGATCTTATTGGTCTTGTGTATTGCATATTTTTCTACTACTGTACCTGTCAATAAGTACTTGTGTTTGTGACTGTGTCTGTTCTATCTGCATAAATAAATAAAATATGACTACACTACTGTACTGTCTCATCACAAGTATTATTATTTTTGTCTACAATCCAATTACCATAGTGACTCCTCACGACTTCGACGATTCTCCTCACTACGTACAATATACTCCATCCATAGCAAGTACACCTTCGAGTATATATTACAATATTTTAATTTCATCATTATGTACTCTATTTTTTCCATCTCCTTGACACTTTTCTTCTTCTCTTCAGTAAAATGTACCTACCAATAAAATTTTCCTTCGGGGCATTCTTGTTCTATAGTCCCTAGTCTCGTGAAATTCACAGAACCCAATCATAGGTTGTTTCTTCTACGTCGAGTAAGTTAATCAGATATTACGGCTGTCAGACACTGGTTAAGTACAGTATACCACCTTCCAACTACATAAGTATAATCTTGTTCAAAAATCTAAGCACAAAAGAAACTAAATCGAATCTAAAAACAGGTGTTTCGGCATTGACATATCTACAAATGTCACTAATTTTTGATAATCTGTTCCCCAGCATCATGCAAAATACCTTCATTGCTATGGATGGATAGACGGAGTTGCAAATCGTAAGTTACCTCTTATTGAATACCCTATTTTGACAAAGTACTGTGTTAGTATGAATGTAGGTACTATTATTATCATCTACACACAAGTTTTATCCCGAGACATGTGTCAATGAGGCTAAAAGAGAATCCGAATGCTGAACACGTATGGCAAATAAGACCATCCCATTTAGAGTTCGGGCTTAATTAAATATTATTTGAGGGTGAACCATTCCTACATACTCCGTTGGGCGTTGTGGGTTTTGTACACTCACAACCCACAACTGATACAGATGCATACAGTCATCGATGGAATACTCAATCGCATCGCATTTTCTTTTGATTTTTCTGATATAAATTGTTTGTTTATAATACAAGGATTCCATGAACATTTTGTTTATCCTCATTTGAATCATCTTCTTAGATTAGAGTTCTCCACCTGATTCTTAAACGAAAACCCTATTTTTTTATAGACGAAGCTTAAAATCGAAACAAGATCATCGAAATATTACTACATCCGTTTACTATTTCCGTCTCTTTGTGATCTAGAAAAACTCTCTTATTCTATAGATGGTATTATTTGTTATATTATTTTTATTATAACGTAGTATACCACATATTACTAGCATGAATTTTTACCGAAACGTCAGAAGAACTTCTACAACAACAATGGAAAATTGATAATAATATGATTGCGTAATTGAATGACTCAAGAATCGGGATATATTTATTTTTTATTTATTTAAACTTAAAGTAAACAACAAACACATATAAATAAACAAAATGGACATAGTACAGATTATAAAAGGTTGTTATATATGTAGATTAGGACACCATTACATTTTACGTACCATGGGCGTCGCCAGCCTCGAAGCTAGGGGAGGGGCAAAAAAATGAAAAATGGACATAGCATGAAAAAAGCGTTAACAGCGCCGCAGGCAAATTTTTTTGTGTGGCATAGTAAACAAGGTCGATGATGTGCTTTGGTTTAAGTACTTGAAAATGTAGATAGTATTTTGCACAATAATGTGCATGAAAAATTTATTTAACAAAAGATAGCGCCGTAGGCATTTTTTTTATTGAAATAATTGTATTTTGAAGGATTTTCATGAAAATTTATGATATGATGAGAAAACCTGTGGAAACAATGTGATTTTTGTGAGGTTTTATCATTTAGTATGAAAAAATATATAAGTACCTATTTCAATCTCTAGGGGGGGCAGCTGCCCCGTCTGCCCCTCCTGACGACGCCCATGTTACGTAATATATTGATTGTTGTTTCATTGTTAAGATCTTATTATTTCATACATCTATTGAACGTGATATGAACATTGTTTTGGTGCTTATGATTTAGTGATGTATCACTAATAACTGACGGTAATAATAATGTAGCGAAGCCACAAATACAAGAGTCATCCGATTAATGACTTAATATGTTACCGGTAGAAGTTAATAATGGGGTTGTATGTGCAGAAGACAATGGTGAATTATAGTAGGTCTACATAGATTTTTACTTCAAGTTTTACATATATTCACTAGCGGGGGATAGGGGGCTGAAGCCCCCCCCCAAAACCATGGGTGATAGAACTTTATATACAACTAGTTTCCGAAGAATCACGTTATTACCACATTGTTTTCTCATCATATGTCATTGTTTGGTTAAAAAATTCCCGTACGGCGCTAATTACGTCCGCTGCGTTTATCTTATCACTTCAATTATCAAAAATCAATAAAACGATTTGGGTATTGGTGTCATGATCCTCTTCATTTCACTTCAAAGTCATTTTTAAAATGAGGGCATTACTGTTGCACGACACCATTACATTGGAAGATGATAGATACGCATGCGATAACGCATTGTATAATGCATCAAACAAAATTTACATTAATTAGTTACCATACTGTAAAAGAATCAATTTTTTAAGAGAGTGGTGAGCGTAGCAGCGAACGAACTGCAGCCAGGTGCCAGACTCCCAGGTAGACCACATAAAAGATGGCGAGATAGTTGGACATCTGTGTCTCAGGAGCAGGCTCCGAGCAATAACAGGACGCAGTCCTAAATGAAGCGGAAGAAGAAGAGGAAGATTCCAAAGTTATTCCGTTTTTAAGTGGGGTCAATCTTATTCGATGACCACACATAAAGTCAAATAATGTTAACATTTTTTCAAAATCGCAAGTCCCAAATAGTGCTAATGGTGGTGTAAGAATGACTATTATCGTTTAACACCTTCAGACTGCTTCATACACACTAACACACCCACACGCATCATTAGAGGTACTCCTCTTCTTGGGCAAAGGAAAAGGAGGGTTGTTTATCTAATATAATACGTATGTATATTATTATATCCGATGTACGTGTGGCAGTGGCAACACTACTCATTCGCCATCTATTCGACGGGGGTTAAAATAATTTATGCATTAATATTCGAGAAGGATAATGCGAAGAAACATTTGGGAATATTATCATTTCTATTACTTACTTTTACTTGTTATAATATGTATGGAGATATTACACATTATTATTATGTTGTGTTGTCATGCAAGGAAGAGTAATAAAATTTGATGAAGAATTGTCTAGAGGATTATTGCTGTACGATGTTTTTATATAATGGTTTACTAGTGGGTCCCGTCAATAGTAGGCATATTCACGGAATTTGGTATTTTTTATTAACTAACTACCCATACTGCCACTCTACCACGCCCTTCAAAGTTCTTCGAAGGAACATATCAGAGAAGAGTCTTGGTCTTACCCACTTTCCATACAAATTCTGCATAAATAAATAAATAAAACTTTATTGGCCAGTAAATATAAATAACAACAAAAACAAGACAATGCAGTGTGCCAAAAGGCGGACTTATCTACCATACATATGTACCTACAGTAAGAATGATTACTGAAAGAATTCTCTATCAATAATATAATATGTAGGTATATTTGATTATATAAGTAAATAAATAAATAAATAAATAATAAATAAAACTTTATTGGCCAGTAAATATATGTAACAACAAAAACAAAACAAGATAATACAGTGTGCCAAAAGGCAGACTTATTGCAAAAGCAATATCTTACAGTCAACCCGAAAATACCTAATAGTCAACCCGATAGTACCTAATCAAATTATTCTTAAGTAGGTATGTAGGTATGTATACTGTAGTACTTTTACGCGGAAAATTATTTTAATTAATAATTTCATTAGCAACTAAGTACATTCAATATTTCAAATTTTCATTCATATAAAGTGAGACTTCGACGAAAATTTTTAGCCACCCACGAACGCGTGGCTGCTTTAAATTTACAAACATATTCATAGAACTTGCAAAATTTTCCAAAGGGCCATCGTTACATACATGACTTGGCTTTTACAAGTATTATGTAATGGAATACTTACACATCTATCGATTTTCTTACATGTAATTATGCATAATATTACTAGAATCTCAATACAAGAAACTCAGGGAAAAATGTCAATGATCAAGCTAAAATAATAATTTATTTTGCACAGGCAAAGGAAAATGGAAAAAGAGAACGAGGTGTTGTCAATCAAGAACTGAGGCGAAGAAAATATGTGAGGAGACTACCCGCATACAACTACTAGTAAGAATTGGATGGCCATCAAAGAGATCTGAAAGCGAAGTAGGTAAGTACAATAATTATTTTCGAATACATTGTTGGCGCAGTTAGTTGAAGCGTGGACTTCTAATAATAAAGTGCCGGGTTCGAATCTCGGCGCTGACGATGTCTCTGCACTTCACGAGACAAGCTTTTATAGTTCACTGTGAAGTGCGCGGGAAAGTATTTTGGGTTATTGTATACAAATCCAGATTCTTTTAACATTGAAAAAATGAGTAAATTCGTTACTTTTCTCTAAATGAACGTATTAATTTTTCGTCTACTTTATTTCAAGTTAATTTGTCTTAAAGTTATCCGAAAAAACAACCAAAAAAGTTCAACATAATTTCGTATAGGTAGCTACTCGGCTAATAGGTAATAAGAGAGTAAGTACCTACGTATTATTTTCGTCTATTGTGTTATGTACCGCTTAGTACATCAGTAGGGATTTGTATTAAGTAGGTAACCGATTTATCTAGTGAAAAGGGTCACCATGAAGCTTAGCCCCATCTCACCCTTATACACATACAATGATACTGACTACGTGTATCTGGATATTATGTCTCCATAAAATGTATGGAGCTTTTCTACAGTAGAGTGGAAAGACTTGCGCCGAAGTGACTATATTCATAATGGTAAAAATTCAAGACTTTTTTACTGTTGTTTGATTTGCGCCTTTGCTACTTAATTTGCTACTTAGTTTGATACTTAATTTATAACTTAAAAATTAAAGATTCTTATATGGTGGTTTAATTTGCGCCGAAGAGATTTCAGTTATTATTAGGAATTGACTTCCTAACTACATAAGTCATATTGATGAGTCAGTGCAGAGATATAGGTATTGCATGTTACGTACATTTGGGAAAATCAATTTTTATGTTTTGGGGTGTTGGAAAAATTATGTGTTTTTTAAGCAAAAAGTCACGCATCTGGATATGCAATACTAATAACGTTTTTTTTTTTCTTGTTAACGTTTTATGTGGCACGAAAACGCTTAGTGAAAATTACATACTGTATACTAGAACAAGGTTGTTTCTCTAAAAACTTAGTTGGACAATCATTTTTTTTATCAGCATAAAAATGCGAAATAACATCATTGATAAAATTGATAAATTTTATCAATTTTATCAAAACACGAATTAATCGACTCGACAAACAAAAATAATATATTAAATTTTTCCTCAACAGAGACGAGAGGCACCTTCATTCACATAATGCAGCGTTATCTGAACTCCCTTGGGGAGGAAGCAGGATTGTACGATCTCATAAATAATATACGTGAATACATTTCGGCGTATAAAGATCCGCCGTATTATAAGTCACTCACAACGCATAGTATGTATGTGTATTGTGTAGAGAGTGGCGAAGAGGCAAGTGTAATTTAATTAAAAGCTAATGACTCATATGATATTATCAAATCAATTTATTTGTCAAGTAAACACTCCAACGCTCTGTGTATATCCAATAATAATAACAGTACGAAGGGGTGCATTGTATTTGTGAATTAATATGTATTGGGTTAGTTAATAATGTAATCTACACGAACACTCTTTATTTTATTATAATAGGTATGCATATATACTAATATTATCATCATATATCTGTGGGTGAGGTGAGTCTATATCAAAACGTGACCGGACAAAAACCTATTTGAATATTGCTCAACATGAATAAATCCCAAAAAAGACGAAAGAAAGAAATTTGCTGATTTTTTTGGACGCGTCTAAAACACTTTATTACATTCGCTAGTCAATAAAGGACTAAGTTAGATGAGTTACATTTTTCGTAATTTTTGCAGTAAGTAAGGTTACGACCATGGGAGAATAGAAGGCCTGTGGGACGACCCCAAAAGAGATGGGTAGATGATATAGTCCCATTCGCAGGAAGGAACTGGGTGAGCAGAGCCCAAAGTAGAAAAACTTGGAAAATGTTAGAAGAGGTCTACATCCAGCAGTGGAGGGATGGCTGAACAAGAGGAAGAAGAAGAAGCAGTAGTAAGTAGTTAAAAATTACCTAAGTGCTGAGAAAAATATTATGGGTTTTTTTTTCGTGTTTCAGTGACATACATAAGTTCTACAGTTTTGGATTTTACGCAAAGTCACAGATCTCAAATTAGATTTTTTTTATACCAAATGAAGATGATTAACAAATTGTCCAAAACTATGCAACCTACTATATTATAAATTGCTTGTTTGACAAAATACTATGTACCTACAAATTTTATTTAATCACTATTTTGTAACACGATGTAAATAAAACGTGTCACAGATGTTTCTAAACAATTGTGTTATTTCCCATTTGAGATTGACATAATAAACATTCATTCTAAATTACAATTAGTTTATTAAAATCACAACTTCAGCCTCTTTAAGCCCAGTATCAATCTCTAGCCTATTATATTCGCTTGATGCAGATTCGAGTTCCCCTCATAATGCTCACTTAATGCAATATACTCAAATACTGACTGTAATGGATATCATTCAACATCTGAATAATTTGCTTTTCCTAGCGACTAAATTGAAAATGTAGGTATATTATAATATGATGGTGGTGGCCCTTCAAATGCCTAATATTCACCCTAACATATAAAAAAATCTAACTTGAATAAGTAGTAGTTTTACCTAGTATTCTTATGGGTGTCTTAGTGTTAAATTTGCCCCTCTTTCGTATGTAGACAGTACATTCAACCCCTCCGCCCCTTTCTCTCTCAAGCAGTACTGAAAAATGCTTTACAAAATGGAAAATTAATTCTTTAACAGTTAGTAGGTAACTACATAGGTAGTGTATGTCTGTGGTTTACAAGGAAAGCTCTTTATGTTCCATATCAACATTTTTTTAATTATATTATTTGTCGAAATGAAGAATCTTGGTTGCGACTATACTACCCTTGAAGGCACCAAGTGTAAAAATGTAAATTCTTCTTCTTCATAATCTTTTAAATATATACCGCACATTCGATGATAGCAGAATGTTTCCTACATTACTAAGGTTAAATGGAAATCGTAGTTAACCTTTCGGTATGATTTATTATTGTTTTATTCAATTTATAAAACCTAATTTCATTGTATGTAAGTACTAGGTTTTATGTACTACCTTGTTCACCTGAAGAAAATGCAATCAAATTGCGTTGGATTAGATGTTTTCCACAATAACCGTTTTAAAATTGACTCAAACCATCACCCAAGCTATCGTTATTAAAAGTAACACGAGATTCGTGTATTAAAGCAACTTTTGAATAATAAAATGATTTTTTTTACTCTTAATACAATTGTGCAATAAAATTTATGAAAATAAACATTTTTATCACCCGGTTGACTTAATAAAGCTACCCGACCAATCCTACACAACCCACACTCCGGCGAAGCAAATCCCGCGGGGTTAAGAAGACCCCATTATCATCACGCCCTTTACAACCCAAACCTAGACGAAATACTTACAGCCTAAGAGGACTTGTCATACTTTTTTTTAATGTTCTACAAAAGAACAGTCTCGAATGAATGAAGTTTATTTTCCATTGTATAATAACTAAGAAATATTCAACACAATATTATAAATTAGTACAAGTACTAAAGGAACAAGAAGTTGCTAAGGTAAACCTATCTCGAACTGTAGAAGTGTGATCTGAGGCAGTAGACGCTGAACCAGTTTGTCTACAGACTATGAGTAATAACAATCATTGACTTATTTTGCTAGATACATAGGAACAATTCGAAATATCATGTCAGTACTAAGAGATAAACTCATGCATCCAGGAAATCAAAGCAATATTTAAACATATCCTATTATATTTCGTTTTTAATATAAGCTGTAATTTTTATTTTTATTTAAGCGTATTTATAAAAACCAACAACGACTTTTGTGAACAAATTTTTAACGATCGTTTAGAAAATCTGTTCAAAATTATCAACATTTATTGGACAAACAGCAAATTTTAATTATTCAGATCTGAAAACTGGATCATGTTGCGAGGATGGACTGGACAAGACTTCCCAGAGCCGTGATGCATGAGATCCCAGAGGGGCGCCGACCACGGGGGAAACCAAGACCAGGACTGATACCTGTCAAAACAGATCTTAGATCTACCAGAAGAAGAAGAAGTGTTGAAACTCCACTCCCTACTTATTTCATATTTCTTTGTTTGTCGAAGTCGTAGCTAATAAAATATCTTGAAGTATTCTAGTATGTTGGTAGTCGCATATTATTGAAACACTCTGAAGTTGTACATGTACTAGGTATATGGTTAATAGTACTTACTACTATTGTTGCTACTTGTATTGAAGACAATTTAAATTGTTTGCGTGCTGTCATATTGCACACCTACAGAAACTAACCACAGAAGACCATCAAGGTAGAAACCAAAGCAATTCTTTATAATACGGGTACAATACACGACGACTAGTATATTATTGCCATTTTATACTATTATTTATTGTAAGGATTTATACAGATACCTCTAAGTAGCAAAAATACAACAGAACTGCGGACTTATCACTCACGCTCCTTCAATGTTATCAACAAACATTCAACGTAGACGGAGTTGTCAATATTATAATGAACAAACATAATTATTAAATTTGTATTATAGCGTTGTTCTTCCCATGATCTCGCGGATCTGGATACAGCATTCAGCTAAACGTTTTTATTCGAAGTTACGACCCTTTGTTGACCAAGTAAGTATAGGTACACCATCAGTCATCTGTTCTATGATATTCCACCTTATTAGTTTTTGCTTCCATCAGATAGCAAGAAGAACTCTATACTTTATTGTCAATTTTATAACATTGCAGACTTTGTTAGAATATTAATTTTATTCTTCCCTCCTCTCCACTCGTCTCATCACTCATTCTCATCTCATTCTGATGATTCTTTCTCGTATATCCAATATCCAAAGCACCAAAGACCGTTCTTTAGAACTTTTTCCAAGTCATGGATCAACGGCTTGTTGCTTTACAAGCCGTCCATTGGCCTAACCACATGGCCAGCGAGTTCCTATTAAAGGTCTATTAATTAATCATGACAGAAAAATACATATTAGTCAGTGAAAAACAAATCAAAATACCTAAGTTATATTATGATTCATGTCTTTTAATACATCAGTAGGTATGTTCAGTGAATTATTGATATAGGTAACAATGGTAAGTTCACACTATTGTCATGGTGGGTTATCGCTGGAATATCTTGCGCAATAAATTAATGCTTTACAATAAGTCGCTACCTACACACACATGGTTACAATTAAGCTTGCTTCTATTCGCGTTGTATTACTGAGACGTTCGTGTCACAGGAGCTTCTTGTGGACACGCTAACTTTAATGCATGTTTAAAACAATCACTGATTGCAGAATTTTATAGAAGAAGAATGAACACATTTTTCTACAAGTAAGTATTTTCAGTTATCGAAAATTGATCTCTTACAAGTTTAGGACACATATAGGATACATCTTAGAACAGACTTCGGTCTAGTGAGGCAGTAAAATTTTACTAGGTAGATAGTTGAGCGACTGCTGCCTCATGGCATGTTTTTATGTACGTATGTCAAAGTTCATTATTTTTGCATGTTGTTGTATATATCTGGAAAATAAATTTCATTCATTCATATTTTTAATTGATTCGAAGCTTTTTTCGGTAGCATATTTCAAAGATAGATTATCTAGATTTAGATAGGTACTTACATCTGATTTTTTACATCGTAATTTTCCACAAGAACCTGATACGAAGAAGGGAAAACGAGTCAAAGAAGATGGGATCCAGCAGTGGAGGGAAAAGTTCTGAAGACGAAGTTATTTCAAAGAGCGAATCAAAGTAACCAATGCATCTGAAAGAGTCACTACTCTTAAGTCGAACTGGGCTGGACATGAAGCCAGATAATAGGACTCTCGATGGACTAAAAAGATAACGGAATGGCGACTATTCGATCAATAATTTCCAATTTTACAAGTTACTGAAAAATTTATTGTCCTGAACTCTTTACCTTTGAATTCCATGATCTAACCTGACATATCTATGGATCGTATTGTGTTGTCTGCAGGTATTGTCTACTTATTTATTGTAATTTCATGGTTTGTTATATGTATAGTACCTACCCACTAGCTTTAAGAAGGAATCGTATAAAAAATATTATAACGTACAAGTATATGTAGAAGTATGTTCCATTCTAAATTTAATTATGTTTTGTGCATGTACGGG
Source organism: Ceraclea dissimilis (assembly GCA_963576895.1). Lineage (NCBI taxonomy): Eukaryota > Metazoa > Arthropoda > Insecta > Trichoptera > Leptoceridae > Ceraclea > Ceraclea dissimilis. Next base: position 13,246,354 of record OY756368.1, read on the forward strand.
CAGTAGGGGTAAATAATCTGTAAAGCACTGTAAACTTACAAGTTTTCATTTTGTGGACAAAAACTAAAATAACATTTCGTTTTAATTTTATTTTTTTTCATATTTTTTTAAATGTATGATTTTAAAAAATTAAATGCGGATTCAGTGCCTCCACAAAAACATAACTGACGAGAAATAAAAAAAGCTTCTAATCAGAGTTCGCCAAGGAAGAAAAAATCTCAGTTAAGATTCTTCTATTTTTTTCCACGGTTCGTTAAGAATTGCCTTCAGTAAATATGTACTTAAAACTGTTGTTTTCAAACAAAATGCACTAATTGCACGGGATTTGAATCACCATAAGAAATATATCATGCTGAATAACATTGTGGTGCTTCATACAATTCTAGTTTGTTAAGCATACCTATAATAATATAACTCCGAGGTGTATGCCGTACTAGCTTGCTTACAACCCACATTTTTGCAATTAAATTGATGCCTCTGGCAACGTGGTAAAATTCACTCACCGACATTAATACTCCTCATACCCAACTGTTTCCTGTAAATGCTTTATTTTCCTTTAACATTTAATTTAATCTTTTTTTTATCGTTACAGTTTTAAGCACAATTATTATAAAAAAAAGCTTTCAAATAATTTCAGCGTAAATCTATACTTACTTGCTTTCCGTGCCTGGAAAAACATCAAATTTGTAACCCCCAATTCAACCACCCAAATAGTCCTGGCATTTGTCGTTCCTTTTTAGAAACATGAAAATATATTTTTTTAATTTTATTTGACATATTAGGGACACTGATAGAGAGTTAATAAAATGAAGAACGCATCAACCCTGCAATTAGAAGTGTCCACAAAATCCCCCAATTATCTTACACGATACATATTTATAGGTTAGCTAGTCAGATGATCGCATTTTTATATATTAAAAAACGTGTGACTGCAAATGAATAAATTAACATTAAATAATGGCATATTTTAAGAAAAAAGTTCAATCTAAAAGATGTTCGTATCTTGACCCACGAGTAAGTACAAAAAACGTTTGCCGTCGGTAGCGTACTTCGCAATAGGTACGCTAATTGAAGAGAGAGTAAATATATCTAGCAATAAGACTTGACATCAATGTATTTGACGTTGTCTGGCTAGTGACCTCCCATCTAAATGCACAGTCTATTATATTAAATGATTCTACATTGTACCATAATAATATATGAATGTATGTATAGTAAGCTCGATCAATTCTTCCTATCTCGTACTAACTTGTATTATATTGCAAGGTAAGGACATTACAAGATTGTGTACATAGTATAAGCCTGGCGATCTTTCAAAAGCATTCCACATAGTCGTAATAATACCTTCCAATACAGTGTAGACGTAGGAATAGCTACCGTTGTCTATAGCATAGGTACAACTACTTTGTACTACTGTATACAATAATGTTTAGTTCTATAATACAAACAAGAAGTTTCGACGACAGGCAATGTTGATCAGAGCGTACTCGTTTAGTTGTAATAGTACCGCCGGGTTATACTGGGGAGGGAAAAAGAGGGGGCGACAAGCTCATAAAGGCGGAGCCACCACAAAAATGGGAGGATTTTTATATCTGACCCGCTCTAAGAAACCTCCTACATTATGGGTATTTGTAAAAAATATGTATACCTATATATGACGTATTAGAGCTTACAACGCTGGCACAGAGGAACTTCGACAAAAGGGATAAACTAGTCGTTTTCTACTGTTTTGCTTGTCTTTATATTACTTTATGAAAGAAATGCAATAACCTCAAAATTTCGAACTTCTCGTAGACGAATAAAATAATAATGCTCTGATAAAAAAGTGGGATGCTAAGAAATAGGTAACTTTGATGTTTGCATATTTATTCACCTACACGATTTAAATACATAACTACATATGTTTACCTTACGAGTTACGAATCAATGTTTTCGACAAACAATAAAATTTCAGTTCGATCTATCCAACTATATCGTCACGCCACGTCCTTTTCAGGGTAGGGAGAGAGGACAGAGTGCCAGACTGCCCTATCCTTACACACACACTCCTAGCTTCCGTCACATTCATGCAATTTTTCAGACACTTGATTTGATTACAAATTTTATATACCTAATAGGTACTTACAATAAAGATATAGTTATTAAGGTAGGTATAATATATTTGAAGAGGTAGGTACTATATTATTAAGTACGTAAATAATATTAGACAATAAACCCGCCTGTTGAAGGTATCTTAAAATTTTAAGGATTCCTGTGTTTGGGCGTGTATTCACCCGCACATTTCAAACTTCCGAAACTCGTAGTGCACATTTTGTGGTGTTTTTTTTTTCAAAACAAAAGCTCTCGTTATAACTGTGCCTTGTAAGTGATATTAACGAAAGGGAATCAAGCTTCTAAATTACAACGGCACCCATATTTTAGAATCAAGCAAATTTCCCAACGTTGAAAAAAAAAGTGCCTACCTAATTTGTTTGTAAATAATATTTTTTACTCTACAACCTTTTACAAATGCGGCCAATAAAATGACAGTATTTCGACCCATGTTATTAAAACGCTTTCGAATTTCCTACACCGTGTCAGAGAGCTTTCAGAAAATCTTTCCAATATTACAAAACACAATGAAAATAAAACCACAAACTCGATCGCTTTATAGCTTAGAACTTTCCGAGTGAGGAGTGAAAAAAAAAGTACAACGTTATAAAAAGAAAAATAAATCGATCGTATTGTTTGGTTGTGCACCTTTTAGTGAAGTGGAGTTGGGTTGTGTTGTTAAAAATACCACCATAACATCTTGTAAGGTGGGTGAAATCAATTATTATAGATACTAGACATTGTTGCCATCTGTTGAGAAAATTGTGAAACGCATAGCTCCGGGCGCCGAGTAAAAATGTTAAATTATTATTATGTGAGGGAATAATAAAAACAGAATGAGATTTTGTTTTTTTTTTTGTGGCCTTTTACGAAAACGATTTAAAAATACATTGTTTTTCATGCTGTTTTCCTTTCTGCTAAAGTACTATCTCTAAAAAATTTTTTTTAATTTGAGATTTAGAAACATGTCAGTGTTTTATTTTAAATACTTTTTAAAATGAAAATATTGCCCAACGAAAAACAAGGATTCCCTTGTGATTTTTTTTCATAAATGTGTTTCTTTGGGATTATTAAATATGCAATGAAGGCACATTTATCTACCTAGTACCTACTTAGGTATCAACAGCTTTAGAATAAAGGAAGAAACTTTAAAAGTAGATAAAGAAATATTATCAATTTTCGTGGATACCAGTAGAATTTTCAATTGACAATTTCCGGTGTTGGGAATGCCTTTTTTCACTAAATATCGTTTTAAAGCTAATAACATCACTGTTTTAGCAATAAAATAGGAAAGAATATGAGAAAGAACAGAACCGCTGTAGACTGACGAGAATTTTTCACCCCACCTTTTTTTCCCTAGAATAATGTTAATGGAAGAAGTAAACTTAGTTGAACTTACCTAATTCAAATTGAAGAAAAATTTGTCTTTACAATATTTTAAAACCTTAACCCCTTCGGAAAACACCACAGCGCAGTAATACTCAGGTACCCCCCTATTTTCATTGAATCCTTGAGCTAAAGTGGTGCCGGGATAATATAAAAGAATTCGCAAATAAATAGGTAAGTATTAAAAAATTAAATTAATTTTCACGTTCCCTGGGGCTGTTTGGTTTCATTTAGTTAAAACTTTTTTCTCTAAATTCTATTTTATAACCCTTTTTAAAAAACCATCAACAACTTAAAAATTCCCCTCTTTTTTGAGGTATGAAAGATTATAAATACGTATTATGTATCTATTAGGTATTATGTAGGTGGAAATAAAACTAGGTGTATCTTTCATTTAACACAATATTTTCCTACATTGAACACTTGTATACAATTCATTTAACAAAGCTAGATCAAAATAAATTTCTTTCGTGAGTTTGTGGGCATTTTCCGTTGCGCATATACTCGTATTTCTGGAGGGATTTTTCCCTTTTTGAGGTTTATTCACGTTGAGCAATATTCTTATCCGTATTGCTTATTGGGTTTTTCTACGGGAACCCATTATTTTTTATACGATCCAAGTTGGTGCATTTCTTTAGTAGGTACTGTTGTATTCCTTAGTTTCTTAAATATTTGACGATAAATAAAGAGAATATTCAACCAAAATATTTGTAGCGTGGTATTCGACAATTATTCGACCCGAATTGATGATATTATACTAGCTACCACATCGTATGCCCTGCTACTAAGTATAATAATATTCGAGTATGAATATAGGCTGAGCGATTAAAATTTTCAAATAACAGACAATATAAATAAAACTCTTCAACTCGTTGTGAACACATTTTATTTTCAACTATTTACAATATAAAGAGAAGTAAACGATAATAAAAATTCATGAATGTGTAAATATATCTAGTATGAGAAATCACAACATATATGTAAGTATGCCTACATTAAATACGAGTACATATCTAAACCAATTTGTTTCTCGTATACATTAAAATGGCCTATTGTACTTTGTTCATCTTTTGAGTCTATGCCTACTCAAATTAATACACAGCACCAGTAGGTATTTAAGTATGTATGGTCTTTGGATTATCTACATGACTACCAAATAATCCTAAGTCAAACTTCTTTGAAACCAGTATCGAAGTGTAGCAATTAAAAATGGTTATAAGGTAAGTAGACGGCAGTACCTGGACCAGGTGTACGAGGACATGAACTGCGCCACATATGTCGAGTTGAAGAGAGCTACACAAGACAGAGAAGGATGGAGATCAAGATGTAAGAATTTGCTGAAAACCAATCCACAAGATTTAGACTGAAAAAGAAGAAGACATTATCAAAAACTCTGAGTACGCAATCATGCAAAAATCATAGAGATAAACCAAAACGGGAGGATAGGCTCGGCCGTCTCTTATTCGACTATCCAAATTGCTTTGTCCACCATATGAGTTCATGTGAGTTGTGCGACATTAAAAAAAAATTAAAAATGATTTCCCCATAGGATAGAACGTTTAATACTGCTTTTATAAAATACTTAAATTGTAGAGATCTCCACACATTACCTCGAGGAACTGTAAAGGGCTAGGTAGTTGAAGTATAGTATCCTCAAGGATGGACGCGTTTTGAGTAAAAGGAATCGGAGAGCGTGTATGACTAATTGCATGAATGTGACGGAAGCTAGGAGTGTGTGTAAGGATAGGGCTGTCTGGCGCTCTGTCCTCTCTGCCTACCCTGCAAGGGATGTGGCGTGAGGGTATAGATAGATAGTTGAAGTATAGCAGTGTTGTCAGATATTATGAAACCATGTTTGTTATTTTGTCTTGTACTTCTGTATAATATTATGTATTATGTCAGTACCCCATATTATTAGACTTGGATATTATTAATTTTATCAAATTGTATTCATTATCAAAAGTTTTCCACAAGAATGTTACAACATTAATTTTAGCTATCTACATTTTTCTAAAAGAATTTTTTACAATAAATACGGACGGAAGTAATTTTTGAAAAGCTCATTCGTTATTTACGTATTTAGACTAGGTACTGTTTGTATTGATGTTAAACACAAAACTTCATATCACAGGTTGAAATATGGTGAAAAGTAACTGTGAAAAATGTATACTAAAATGATAGTAATTTCTGCTACATTTTTACATACGGAGACAAAAAATATACTCTTCCTTCTAGGTTGTTCTGGTGTTGGCTGCGTGTCCGTTCATTTTCTCGAGCTTTCGACAGCAAAATTTCGCAACCTTTTGGCAAATTAACAGATCAATAACCTTGATTCACATCCATTTTTATCTCTGAATTTATCATAACTAGTAAATACTTACATAAAGTTGTGAATTGAGTTTCCACAAAATCACTTGAAAATTTTGAGAAACAAAAATATAATCCGTTAACAGGAAGCGTGGTGATTAAAAATAATGTAATTTGTAGAAACATGTGGATGAAATTGACATTGGAGTTTGGACAAGAAGAAATTATTTAGAGAATGTTACTTATAAGTTACAGATGAACAGCTGTTTCGTAAAAAAAAAACTTGATTATTGCATTCTTTTAGGGCCTGGGTAAATTGGCATTAAATACCCCTATCGACGCCCTTTTATATACATACATTTAACTAATAAAGCATTGAAACAAAATACAAGAAATCTTTTTTTACTATTCAAGTCTTGAATAAAGTTGCACCAAACATAACAATTGTGAATTGTAGAAAAAATAACAGTGACTGACATTTTCGTATCTCGTCTACTTAACAACACACAGTGAAACACAACAGTCGGCATTCCACTGTAAACTTGATCAAGAATAAAAATTCTTCCGAAAATTATTAAACTCCGTATATGGGCAATGGGGATAATGAAATATTTACTCATAAGGTTATATAATTTTCACGTTTTTTAGTTGATACGATTGTATGTCTTAACGAAACATTATAGTTACAAAATACTGGCCGATCAAAATATTCAATAAAGTAAAAGGCACACGTGAAGTGTGCTGGCAAGTCTTGCCTCCTCGTATGTAAAAAACGAGTCTTTGGCTTCGAGATTTTTTTAATATGTATCTACAATGTATGAATCAGTTTGAATCATAAAATAATAAACTGTCTCATCAGGATTACCTCGTTTCTCTCGAAGATGGGTTTACAGCGCTGATGATTGTTGTTTTATTCAATTCTCATTTTTTTATATATTTTTTTGTTGTTTTTACTTCCTTTTTAATTTTATTTCATATTTATATATTTTATTTTTTGTTGTATTTTGTACTTATCAAGAAAAAAATAGAAATAATAAAAAAGTACAACATAGACTGTTCGAATAGTGGCTAATGAGTGATGATAAATGATTATTTAAAAGGTTTAGGATAAAAAGGATAAAGGATTATTTTTTTAATAGCTATTGCTTTATTAATTGAAATAACAGTTTCTTACCTGACCTGACTGTCATAATATTTCTGTTATTTGTTCTATTGCGAGTTACGTCGAAAAATAATTCGTTTAGTATCTTAGTAATACAATCACTTTTCAAAGCTCCATCTTACAGTGGAATGGTTTACAATTGTTCAAAAGCATATTAGAAAAAGTCTAAAAAATTCTTGAAATACTTGCATAAGAAATCAAAATGTTTCTGTTATTTCTGGTGATAAACTAGAAAATGTATAAAAATTCCAACGTTTTTAGTAGGTACCTACTTTATTTGGTAACTAAGTTCGATATACATTACCCATTGAGAATACCTACTATCAGTAATAACCAAATGACTTTGTTACCATTTTTCTTTCCCAGTACCTATTAGATAAAGTAGATTTTTATACCTAATATACTTTCCCAATAAAACAAAATAGTTACCTACACCATTAGTACACTTCTACCTATAGGTAAATGAGCTAAGTATGTAGGTAGTTACTAGTTAGGCAGAAAATTTACGTACCTACATAATTTACAGTACACATTTCAATGTGAAGTATTTAGGGCATACGTGTAAATCCGGCAGTTTATGATTTCGATGTCTATAATGTGAAAATCTATGAGCAATTATATTCTATAATGATTGTAAATTGTAATACACGTGCGTCGCGCACATCTTTTCTCTATAGGAAAGGAAATGTTATAAGAACGACGTGTAAAGATTACAAGCTATGAAATCTAGTGAGATCCATATGATTGCAATACTCTCTCTTCTCTGCACCATATCCCATTTATCTGTGGTCGGCGGCTCGGATCCTCTCTCTCCATCTGCTCCGATCGAAGCAGTCTTCTGGAATAAGCTCCAGGTGTTCCATGTCCCCTCTGATGGTCTCCTCAAGGGACTTCTTCGGCCGTCCTCTCTTTCTTTGTCCTTCCACAGACCAGTTTGTTGCCCTCCTCAGAGCGGAATCCTCGTCCCTTCTCTCCACATGTCCATACCACCATATTGCAATACTAATGCTAGCCTTGCTTGGCTAAAAGCCTGTATCGCAAAGTACATACATCGCCAGCGCCGGGGTTTGAACCTGGCATCTCCCGTTTGAGAGACCGACCGCCTCAACCAACTGCGCCAAACATGTATAGTATACTCTGCCGGGTCCCTGCCGGGAAACGAACTCGGCGTAAACGCATTACGTACCGAGATTTTAGTTACCCTGAAACGAAAATTTATAGGATTGTTTGTGCGTTATTATTTTTTTAATTTCTCTATTTTATGGCGCTAACTTTAATACATAGGTAGGTATAAAATAAAAATTGCTATGTATACACGAGCATAATATGGCAACGCTGATATATTGGATGTAATAAATTGTAAAGCAATAAAACTTTCTGTACAGAGAATACGCGAACGCTTGGAATGACATTCAAACATAATAAAATAAATTTCATATAGCCAGCCGTCTATACCTAGTAGGTGCTAGGTACACTATAAAGCAAAATTGAAGAAAAAACTGTATAGGTTATATTTTAATATTAACACATGGATTTTTTTCATATCCATGTTTTTAATCATGCTTTTGGGTGATTGTAATATAAGTTTTGCTAAGCTTCAATATGTAGGCAATTACATCTGCGCTATAGATCGTATAATACGTAAGTATATGGAAACAATATCTTCTTCTTAATCCTAATATCAGCCTGATGACCTGTTATTTAAGAGAGGTTAGCCTCCTGCGAGGTGGTCTCCTTGGGGGCCGACTACTTTGGGGTTTGGCCATGCAAGAGGGAGTCTTGATTATTCCATTCTCCTAACATGCGCGTACCAATATTTCCTTCGTTGCCTCCCCTATCTGACGAAATCCTCGACCTCGCACATCTCTCTAATTCGAGTGTTTCTTATTCAGCCTCTAAGGATCTTCCGTGCAATGTTCCTGAGGGCCATCATCTCAATAAACAACAAGAGTTTGACAAATATTCAGCTTCTTTACATACAGGATCCAGTAGGTACTGTAAAACAATTGATGCAATTATTTGGAAAGAAGAAGATGTACTGTGTATAGGTATTGTGGTGTAGGTAGGTATCACTCCCGACACAACATATCAAATATTGATTCAACATAAACTCTGAATACATATCCGAAAATAAAAACACACTAATAAATTACTATCAAAAGAAAATACATCCAATATTATTATTAAAAGAATTAAACGTAGGTGCAACACGCGTCAGTGTTGTCTGTATTTAAAAACAAAAAGGAACGAACCGGTTTGCAACATCCGGCGATCTTCTTATCCGTTAATCTTAAAAACAAACCGATAAAAAATAAATATCTACTTAACATACACCCAACCAGTACCCAACCGATACACCCATACTCAAATAATATAATACAAACACCATTAGATACCCATACAACAACATTTAATCAAATCGATGGACCAACATGTACTTTATCGGTTCGGTTTGTTTTTGAGGTGTAAATGATTACAAAAATCATCGATATATCAAAATTTTGTTTTCAAATTTCACCACAAAATTTCTTATAAATATCTGGTACGCACACAAGCTCCGTGAGACTATACATTTTGGCTATTTTTAAAGGAGTTAGTAATGCAACATACCTGCTTAAGCGAATTTGGAGAAGATTGAGGGTACGAGTGGCATTCTCGGTTCCACATCCGAGTTTTGTGCTATTCAGAACAGAGAGGCTTTCTCCTCAGTGGTTACAAGCGTCACGGTCGTCGGAATGTCCTGACAAGGTCCAGAGCAACAACTATAATAATGTAAAATTTGTTGTATTCAAATCACGAAAAAAAATTGTGGACCATCGAATGTAGAAAAGTTCACAAGACTTTTAAAAACTTTCACACGATAGATTAATGTATTTGTAATTTGTTGCTATTGCACACAGCAACAAATTTGGCAGATCTGATAAAAAGAAACCTTGAATCGCATTTTCAATTACCTCGTAAGATAAAAGCTAAACTGGCTTGTGTGTAAATTTACAACGAAGAAAAGGTCATCGAAAATAACGATGTAGTGTTAGTTATCCCTACTTACTAGTTGGCTGTATTATATTAACACTATTGACTACCGATAATGAGTATGAAATACACATACCCACATCTCGTACGTATAGGTAGACAAGACAAACTTATACTATCTTAGATAACAATCATCTATTGAAAGTCTACTAAGTAATAAGTATATCACACAATATCTACTATTTCATTCAGGTCTTGGTGTGAATGAGATTCTTTACTAATGAAATAGCTACCTTAAGAAAGAATCTACCTACGATAGGTACATTCAACTAATCCAGCCCAGCTTCTACGGTAATAATATGTAATATACCTATATTTGCTCCCTTAGATACCTAAAGTTTTTTCGGTATTCACAGTCTTGTCTAAGCTCTACGCAATTTCAGCCACACTTTCGAGTATTGATCTCGTAGGGTACGCAAAGAAGACAGAATAACAGAGTACCCTATTCCTCATCTTTGCTTTCGTCACGTTCAGAATCTTTAGAATCTGATCGACATGGTCAAATCACCTTATTCTTGGACGATCTCCTAGTTCTTTTTTTTATTATTCTTTCATAATTAATGCTTTCCACATTATTTCCAAAAAAATCTAATATCCATTTAATAAATTAGGTAGGCAACAATAAAAACAATAAATCTAGGGTGGCCAACCCGCGGCCCGCGGGCCGCATGCGGCCCGCCGAGGGTCTCAATGCGGCCCGCGGAGCAATCTTACAATATAATCGTATGCATTGCCTGTTATAGAAAGACAATCAGATTCGTCACTTCACCCATTTTTCCTTAAAAATTTCGCCTGCGGCGCTATTTTGGGTACTCTTTTCAATTAGAAAATGTTTGTCACATTTTGTTTTGAGCCTTCTCCATTCAGTTTCGCAAGGAAAAAATCGCAAACCTATGTATTATTTTTTTGTTTCAAAAAATTGTTTGTGCGGCCCGGTAAGCCATCTCATTCTTAGGATCTGGCCCGGCAGCTCAAAAAGGTTGGCCACCCTTGCAATAAATAGTGATAGATCCAATGTCTTGAACTAAGATGGCAAAATCAATCCTATTAACAAACATTTTTTCTTTATTATTTTGTTTTCAAATTAAAAAAGGTTGCTAAATAGTTCGTGCAAAGGATTACAAGTACACAATAGTGGATTGAATGATTACATACAAAATCAAATGGTTCCTTCTAACTTGAAGTACCAAATAACACCACACATAGGTATTATTACCTGAACTTATCATTACTTATAAACACCTCGAGAGAATAATTATACGTTCCTTTCGACAAGTCGACGCAAACGAAGTGTTTTAATTGAGATGTTAAGCTATCAGAGGAAGAAACAACATAACAAAAAAATCACCGTGAATTGGATATTATCGCCTGGGAATTGTAAGATATTTTATAAGTAGATTAAGTCTAAAAAAATAATATTCCAAATACTTAACAATTATTTTATCTAATGGTACCTGGATCTTAGGGTCACCAACAATGGTGTTGCAAAGGGGTAGAACAGAAAGACAGTTGTCTTTTTAGGCTCTTTTTTTGTGGGACTACGGGGAGGCCGCCAAGCTATACGCTACAGCGAGAGTGTACCTTGAGGGCCACCAGCATAAAATACAATCCTCCACTCTTTCTTAGCAGTTCTTGAGGGTTCTTGGAAAACCAGGAATTTGATAACGTATGTAAAAGGTCTCATTAAAACGTCTCTTCTTCTGCTCGTGCCGTATCAAGTCTCCCCGACGTTGGCGATCACTCTAGCGAATGCATCTCTGTCTTGGGCTGCCCGGAATAGCTCCTCCACACTTCCACCTCCACAAAACCTCTCACCCATTCTAAAGTCTCTGATTTATGTTCCAGGGTTAATGTTAACACTCCTGCAATCTAACCATTGATGATGAAGTAGGTACCTTATCTAAGCTCACCCGCACAGTTGTCACTATTGCCCTCACGTTGTTGGAATGCACTGATGGGATGAATAGACAAAACATTTTCGAAGAAGCTCAGTGAAAATCAATAGGTATATAGATACATTATGAAAACACTCTGCCCTCGAGGGGTGAAAAAAATAAAAAAACGCGACAACACAAAAATAACAAATACACCGTGATGTAGTTAAAAAGTTAAACGATTTTGTATCTGGAAATAATTACTGTTGCTAACAACAATATGCTCCATACTCGCTGAATAAAAATTGATTGATTTCATTACCGGTGCACCGCAAAACGGTTTTTAATTATGTTGTATCCGTAAATCTGCACCATACTGTACGTTCGAATAGCGTTTATACTGTTTACAAGTTGCAGGTATATTATTAAAATGACTAACAGTGAAAGGACGGCCGACGGACGCGTTAGAGTAAAGGGAATCGGAGAGCGCGTGAGATTAACTGCATGAATGTGACGAAAGCAAGGAGTTTGTCTATAAAATGGGCAAAGTACATTTGACTACTTTGCCGATGTCACAACATGTCAACAAGGGAAATGTTCAGATTGTGAATGATGCGTGAAGAAATAGCTACGTTTCACCTAGGCGCCCTTGAGGTGGACTTGCTCCACAAAACGGCGCATTATAAATTATCCATGTTATTGTTATTATTACACACTGCACACAAAACTGTTCTGAGCATAATGAATTCCTTGTATTCCCCAAAGGATCGTAAAGGGCGAAGTGATTAATACTAATGTTCAGTAGTCATTTAGGTAGTTTACTACTTACTAAAGATATAAATAAAATTAATTCTAGCATAAATCGGTGTGAGTATATTATGTTGAAGTGTGATATGGGTTCTTTCACTGAGAGTTACAGTGAGTATATCAGCACATATTACTTACTACTCGGTAGGTACTTTTTCTCCACTCGTATATTCATAGTTCAGAATAAAGATGAAATGAAAAATGTGAAAACCTGTGTAGGGCACCGACGTCATTTTATACAGAACACCATCCGAACAACCTCTTTTTAACGTCACGACATTTTCTAAGCTGAATAGAAATGAAGAAATGTTAAATTTATGTGGCTAAATAATTGCTTTTTCTATTTTCAGGAATTCTATATGAATCACTCATTCGCTCATCTGGATCTTTGCACCCATCCTGCAACTCCCATCTTTTGGTGTTTCATGTATGTATTAGTCTTCTTCTAGTCGTCATTGTTCTGAGCCTGCTCCTGGGACACAGATGTCCAACTATCTCGCCATCTTTTATGTGGTCTTCCTGGGAGTCTGATACCTGTGAATGTATTAGTAATATTATAAAATAACTAGGTGTAGGTATATTTTCTAGCTTATGTGCACAAACTCAAATACTTTCCTGCACACTTTACGGTAAGCTAAAATCTTGTGTCATGAAGTGCAGTATACATCGCCACAAACTTTGTCAATGATTATACCCCACGTTGTGAATGATGCAGTGGTTAATGGATGAATTTTCTAAAGAATTTAAAAACCAAATTGAGAATGATTGAAAAAAATAGCGTTTTTTGAACCATTTTCTTAGAATTGTGTCACCCCGCTTCGTGTCAATACTAGAATATCGTAACATCGTTCCAATAATGTAGGAACGGCGAATATTAAAATGAAATTTCACGGTTGGGTCCCGCTACTAGATCATCGCACACTGACTTATGTTCCACAATAATAATATTATCCATACATACTAGGTAATGTTGGAACTATACGTATGTATGTATGACACATATTGTTATATGCATCCTATGTGTGATAACGTCTCATATTATTTGAATATAACAAGGATGCAATACATCTAGTATAGGAATCAATAAGCTGTTTTGCAAAGTATCTATGAATTTTTAGTACAATGGAATAGAAGAAATATTATTGGTATCTATATCAAGTAGCCACGTTGACAAATTTACTGAAAACCAAAACTATTCTATATAGTTTAGTAAGACGTAAAGAAGATAATACTTTTCCATCGCAGTCGGAAGATTTTTACAGCTAGAACTTTGTTTTTTACGTCTGCTCATAGAGCTGAAAGAGTTAGGTATCGCCGTGAAAATAGACTAGGACGATGAGGCTTTTCACAGAACGAATCCAGTGATGGGACTGTGGTACGAAAAAAAAATACTTGGATTGATCACGACATTCCTACATAATATCACCGAAGTAATGCTAACCAACCAATTAGTATGATTGTTTAATATTATTTGTACTATAAGTCAAACGAAATTCAAGCACCACAAAAAAGTCCATACTTTTTCTTCATTTTCGTTCCACCTTTTCCTAGAAATCAGACTTTTAACAACCTTTAGCAATACCTAATATTGTCAGAATATGTAACTTCTTGTAACATACGTACTTAGTAATTTTAAAACAAAAATCTAGTCAAAATGACGGCATTTGTAGAAACTTTGTTACAATTAATTTAGGTGTTAATTTTATATACCTACGACTACATTAATGAAATTAAATAATTAATATTAAAATTGTGTAGCTAATATTTATCACAGGGAAGTACCTATATGAACATTGGAAGTAGGTGTTTAAAGAATATAGGTATATTTATTAAATCACCTAATGGTATTAATAATAATAATAACTGTTATTATTGATCGTACTACAGATAAAGAATAACACCTAGCTTTTATGAGTTCGCTTTATTCACTTAATATTAGCTATTAAAGCTGAACAGTGAACAGGGTTGAATTGGCATTAAATGACGATAAGGTATGTTATGGTTTTTCATAGCTTGTATATTCAAAATAATGATGTATTAATTAAATGCATAACATTATTAAAATGTCAGTAATATTATCACACGTAGCTAAAGTCTACTCTTCACCTGTTTTGTTCGGCAAACGGGCTTCGCCAATCGCTGATTTGGTAACGGAGTCCTTTACAATATGTATTTTAATTTGGAGTATCAAATCCATACAAACATACCACAGATGAATAAATTTCATACAAGAAATCTGCGTATCGAAAAAGATATGTTTTATTCATCTGATCTCATCGAAATAATCGCAGATACCTACAACATGCAATTAATACTAAGCTAGTCAGCAGCAAGCAAATTCAACTAACATCCATTTGCGTTCGCTTGACTGTAACTGTGATCACAAAGCAACCACCTCATTATATAAACACACTTGGGGTTAACTGGAAGAAATCGCAGTTCTGCGATAAGTTCGCCTTAGTGAACAACGTTTTATAATCTGTATTATATCCATTTTGTATATTTATATGTGTTTGTTGTTTACTTTAAGTTTTAATAAATAAAAAAAAAAACTATAACCTGTAATCTTACCTGTACGGAAGAACTATTATTTCGTTTGCATAGTGGCTGAGCAATAAAATTACAATGCGGCATGAAAAACCTCTAATACGTAGCTGAAAGCAAAGTTCACAATCAAGAATCTTGACATTGGTAAAGCTTCAACAGTATCTAGCATTCAAATCTAAGTATTGTAGGTACTCTACGTAGTACGTAGTATGAGTATCAGTAATTTGAAATCATAAAAATATTGTTTAAGAGTATGCATACCGACATTTCAAAAATTTCTAAAAACGGGAGACCTTCTATCTCAACAACCGTTACTAAATATGCTTTGGAACGAAATAGGGTAGATGCATTGAACCTTTACCTAGGGAATGACCGTAAAAGATTTTTTATATCTTGTGTAGATTTCTCAAAAAAAACTTTTAAAAACACCTCTGATCTTTTTTCCGAAAGACGGAAACTCGTTTCCCGAAAGTCGCGGAGTAAAATTTTCATATTGTACTGACAATATGCATGAAAATCTAGGGAATAACCGTAAAAGTTTTTTGATAGACGCAAAATTAACCCCAAAAAATTGAAAAAAACGCTATTTTTACCATTTTATCATGCGATTGTCACGCGATTTTGGACCTTAATGCCGCGGGAAATGACTGTGACGTCATTCTTGGTGCCAAGCCAATACATTGTAGTATAGAAATGTTTGCATGTTGGAGAGCTACTTGTTAATACTACATTATATTATGTAAAATGCTCTCATATTATATCGCTTTATCGTTATTCTATATTATTATAATGTATTGTATATCGCTGTAGAATCAAATTCAGTATATTTACTACCCAGGCGTTGTCATGACTTTATTATTTTTCACATTGACCTCCTGTAATTACTGATTCATTTATTAATCTAATCCTAGGTCGTATTTGGTCTTTTTAATTCAATAGACAAGTATTATCAATCATTGCCATGGGCTTCATCAACCATTCTGAATATTTAGGATTCATATGCCCAATCCCACCAACTTTTACCTAGGAAAGAGAGCCCTAATAAATTTCCATACAAAAATAGAGATAATATTCTGTTTATCGAATAAAGAACATCAGCTTCCAGCACCACCACAGCCTAAATCCATATGAAATGCAACATGCAGCGAAGTTGGTGGGATTGGGCATTAGTAGATTTTTGTGTTAAGTAAGGCATTCTCTTCTAATTCGCTTCTAATACTTCTATATGTAAATGACTTCATATTTTTACACATTTTTCACAAAACTTAGAATACAGCCATTTTCGTTCGTACTAGATAATTTACATACCTGGTTGTATTCTGGACATAGACAGACCTTGAAGGATGAAAATTTTCGCTCTTTTGGTCAACTTACAGTCTGGGATTCTTATGATCAATATCTTTTTGTAATTTCGTTTCTAACTCCAACATCAATATTTTAGCTGTGCGATTTTTTTATAAATAAACTTTAAATATTATTAATACAGTGTATTACCTACATATACGATAGAGTTAGTACTAGTTGCACACTATAAAAACACACATTATACATGCCATTAACAATAAAACATTGTTATAGTATTAAGACTATTTTTAATTAGGGTTATATTATGTTCGTACATTATGTAAATGTAATACATTACTTGAACACGAAAATACAAGGTGAATACTTAAAGTATAATGTACCTACACGTATTTACATATACGACTTACTTAATTATAGTATAGCTACAGCATTATGTACATATATGTACAAGTACTGCGAGATTTTAGTACTGAGTGTGAATTCTGTAAAGAAGGTAACAAACCAAAGCTACCTACTACGAGTATAAACACTTAGGTAAATCGTATGAACGTTTAGAGTAAGAAAAATAATGGATTAGTACTAATTCTACGGAATCAGTAAAGTTTTTTAAAGAAAATGATAACTTATCTCCACCTTTGATGGATGTTTCAGAAACTTCAGCTCCTATGCCATCCGTTTTTCACACATAAAGATAGTTTTTTTCACAGGAGGCCTTAAGATTTGCCAGAAGAGCTCGCATCAATAAACCCCTCCCGAAACTACTCTGAAGACCTTGGAAGAGACTCTCACTGCAAGGATCTACATACTACTACATTTCTTAAAGACTATAAGATGTTACAGTTATACGTACCTATATACCTAGTACTAAATCTTAACCCAATAGACAACATTGTAAAATTTTAGGAGTGCAGAGAGACAAATAAATAGTAAGCATTCTTACCCGTACTGCAAAACCAAAAAATATAATAATTAAGGATGGAACAGAAATCTTCAGAAAGTTCCATAGGACAATACCTACAAATTATACAAATCAACGTACCTATACCTAGCGATCTAGGTAGTAACTAGTAATGACATGCAAATCTTATTATAGTCTAACAAAAAAACTTTGATGAGAGCAGATGTTTTATTTAAAAACAATTTAAGAATTTGTATTACCTATATTTATTGTATTATTAAATACTTTTAACTAACCATTTATTAAAAATCTATTAAATTTGAATAATTCTATATGTTATTACAGTAAATATATAATTGCACATCAACAAATGTAGTGTAATGAATAATAAATAATATGTAAAATATAATATCAATTATGTTATTTTGTAATTATTGTAACTAGCAATTAAATTAGTACACCGGTTTGCTGAGGGTAAAATTGATGAGAGCTCATACGATATATATACAAATTTATATTCATTGTTAACCTCAGTAAACAAAAAGTTATAAATATTACCTATTTAGCAAAGAATTTCGACAAATGTTTTATATAAAGCTCGTCTAATTATGAAGGACAATATAATCAAGATTTCTTCTGAGTCCATTTGTTGTTGTTCGTTCTTCGGTTATACAAGTCTACACGATTATTTCTTCTGAGATTTCCCATTACGTAGGTATCTACATAAATCATGGGATGTATTATTAAAGAATTACATTCTATTAAATTCTATTCTACCCTCTCTGGCCGTGTCCCTTGCGGAGTAGGCAGAAAGAACAAATCGACAAACTCTTTTTACCTACCAGGCGCGAAGCTACCTAAGAACACGATTCCTATCGAGTTACCTTTTGGAAAAAATGATAGGCATAATAGTGTCTAATCTGACGTAATCCCATAAGAAATGTTAGCCCCTTCTTCCCTTCTGCAGAAAACCACCCTTCGCCACTGGTACCTACATAATACTTATTACGTCAAATTCATGCCATTCGTCATACACTCCTTTTACTCTTCCTTCACCCAAGTAGCGGTATTTTCTTTAATATCATTTCATCCTTATATTCTCTCTACATGTCTCAATCACCTCAACTTGTGCACATTCATTCTATTTACAAGGAAAGGTTTACAGTAAGTCAAGATCATTTAATTTCTTATCCTATATTAGAAATTACGTCATTGAAAGAAATACCTACTTTATTCGTATACCTACGTCGAGTAACATCCTAATTTATTCCAATTTATGAGTACGATCGTGTAATAACCATAGATATTCTTTTTACTTTGAGATACTTATGTTATGTATAGGTAAGTCAAATTCCTTTCATTTGAGAGTACATTCTTAATGTGATAATAATTATTGATAATGATAATCATTGAACATACAACATACCAATATTACAATTTACAATAATCTTTCGATCTAAAAATACAGTAGGTAACCTTTTCAAGGTGAAATATACTACCTTAAATACTTAGTCGTGACGAAGGTAAAACACTCAGTATACCTATTAGAAACACCTTTTCACGAAGGTACAAACGAGACATGTTAAAATTAATGAAAAATGCTGTTTTGCGGTATAACACTTGTACATAATATATTTATCATAACATAAAATTTGGTATTACATTTATCAGCATTAATTTTTCCTTCTAAAAGCTCTTATATATTTAAAAATATGTTTTGACGTACGAATATCCTTTATAAAGAGATCCTTCTTCAATTTTCTCCTTCCTTTTAATTAAAAATTGGGGAATCGGTAGAAAAAGTGTTAGCCTACTTGCCTTCAAAAACCTACACCAATTTTTAGCTCGGTCACTTGTACAGTTTCATAGATATAAGCGATTTTGTTTTTAATTTTCAACCCCATTTTTAACCCCTTTAGCGATAGAATTTCCAAAAATCCCTTCGTTGTGTACGCTTTTGATACGAAACCTATACATCGCTTAAATTTCAACAATCTGGGATAAGCGGTTCAGGCTGTACGATGATTTTTGACAGAACACATTATTTTATACGTATAGATAGTACCTACCACTCCTACTTGATACAATTAACACCTGCCCTTATACAGAGGAATTCTCTTATAAGGTAAACATCTATAATTATTATCAACAGTGTTGTAACCTATAATAAATTTACACAGGCTTCTTTACCTTCCGAACTCTGTATTGTTTATATAAATTACAAACCATCGATAACAGGTTATTGTCGATCTGATATACTGATTCCCTTAATTATTTGGTAATTTACATAATTTGTTAATCTACTAAATAAATCAATCTTTATCTATAGGTATGGATACCTTTATCTATTATGTTAATGTCTTATGTTTTTGCTATAGCGTTCCGTCAATCTAGCTTGAATACACCTGATGAAATTAGTCCGAGTCAAAATAGTATGAAAAACTAAAAAAAAAATATTTTTCAAAAAGTTCAGAAATCATATAAATACTTTCTATAATTTGGAAATACACGCCTATCTTCCTTTATTTCGTATGAATGTACGTATGATATTTTATTTCCCAATAAAAATAGGGTTGCAACCAAACTGACTTATGCTGAAGCGGATGCGGAGAAAATCAATGAGAATATTTTTTACATCATATATTGCGCTTTTTATATATTAGTTTAAGCTGATGTTTGCTGTATTTATTGTGCTGTTGTAGTTGTTTGTGTACAGATGTAATTGGTCCGCTTCGTTAATAATTTTTACCCTCATCTTTGTATTGTTGTACATATATGACTGTATCTGTACCTTGAAATAAATAAAATAAGATGACCTAATGTCACTCGGTTGAAACAGATATTATCGTACTTATGGCCATTCACATTCCGTTATGAAAGATGCGGAAAAGGACGTCTGTCTCAACCCTAATGATAATACATCTAAACTAAATGAAATAATGGCGTGCATTATCAATGACAGTGATCGCTTATATATTATTACCTAGTATCATTGTGATGTGATAAACTAATAAAGATATTAATAATATTATTGGACAAACACAAATTAATTTAGTTTAATAACGTTTATGTTTTGTGTAAATAATATTAACAATCGCACTCGATAATAATAATTAACTTTCATTATTATAATATTATTATCATCACTATATATTTACTTATAATAACGTTCGTACGTACATAATGATGCGGGATTAACGATGGAAATGATACATCACGTCACTATGAACGGACTAATCGAATTAAAATTCAATATTATCGTATTATGTATAATACTCAGTTTTGAAAGCAAGTATGTAAAGGCCTTTAAAAAGGATGCTGCTTATAAATTTACTAAGGTGTAATCGAAGGTGGATAAGTTTTCAGGTCCTGATTAAAAATACTTGTTGCGCGTAAGAAGGTTTATGAAAATACCTACTAAATTGACATGTTTGGTACAATTGTACAATTTTTTGTACATTTGGTACAAAAAAAAATACTCTTATACATGTGAATCAAATTATATACATTGTTAATAAGTAATATTAAGACAGAAGACCTCCCAAAAGGTGGTCTGATGACCTAGTCCAACAAGCCGGAAGAACCTGGATGCGGAGGGGGAGAAACAGAGATGAGTGGAAGGAAATGGAAGAGGCCTACGTCCAGCAGTGGAGGGAGGTAGGCTGAGGAGGAGAAGAAGAAGAAGACAGAAATGGTACTGGTATTTCCGCCAAGTATAGACAAATTAATTAATTTAATGTACAGACAACTGAAATATTTTATGCCTACGATTCTACTACAAATAACACGGATCTGCGTCGACGTTACGCCGCCGTAAGGAGAAAGAAGTGCGTAACGAAACGATAGGGCAAAGAACAAAAGTCATGGATATCGCCCAACATCCCAACTCTCAAATAGCTGTTGGAAGGACACAGAGATCCAGAAGACAAATCGTCGAAGAGGCTCTTAACTAGGAAACCGAGAACAACTACCAGGAGTATAAAAAGACTACCACTACGATGGAGAGGTGACCTTGTCAAACAGTGGCGGATCCAGGATTCAATTTTGGGGGGGGCTGAATGTTGTCACATGGTAAAAAGTACTGTCATACAACATTTTGGGGGGGGGGGCTGAGGGGCTGAAATCCATAGATTTGTTGTATATAAAGTACTGTCACTCATGGTTTTGGAGGGGGCTTCAGCCCCCTAGCCCCCCCCCCCCTGGATCCGCTAGTGTTGTCAAACATGTTGGTGTCAACTGAATCCAGAGAGCCCAAGATAGAGTGTCGAGAAAGGAAATTGAGGAGGCCATCATCTAGGAGTGAACGGTAGTGGGCTGATGTGAAGAAATGGAACGCCGTGAGACTGGTTTGGCAGTAATCGTGGTCACTTATCTTAGAATGAATACCTATGATAGTTGGCCAGAAAGAACGCTGTTCTTCATCCCAAAACCGACGGCTTGTACTTATATAGATAGGTATCTATTACGAATCAAGTTTCTAGGAATGAAATAGAAAAGAAAGTTATTTAGACATACATATGTATTAGGATTTCGATTTTGTATGCAAAAGATAATAAATCATCATCAGACCTTACTGGTCTGTTTATATGTATATGGATATGACAATATGACGTTATTTAACAGAATTGATAAACATAATAAATATTACAGAGAATATTATCAACTAAACTAATCAGTATGACAATCTGATTGGATTGCAATATTTTGTGTTTCCGCTGATACCTATTACCCGTTTATTATATCTATACTGTGGTGTGTGAGGTAGGTATACGGCGTGTCGTATGTAGACTAATATTAGTAAACTTTACCTATTTTCTAGGTGGTTAATGCCCAATCCCACCAACTTTTACCTAGGAACGGGAGCCCTAAGAAATATCCATACTAAAACATAATATTGTATTTATTGAATATATATTGAAACATGCGACTCTCCTACGATCCTAGCTCACCTAGTTGGGGAGATTCTGGGCGGAGATATTTGGGCACCTAACGGAGGAGAGTCGCATGTTGCATTTCATATGGATTTAGGCCGTGGTGTTGCTGGTGGCTGATGTTCTTTATTCAATAAATAGAATATTATCCCTGTTTTTGTATGGAAATTTCTTAGGGCTCTCCTTCCTAGTTGGTGGGATTGGGCATAAGACTTTGATACTTATTGGGGAACATTATATCTCCTATAAGTAGTCCGACATAAAAAAAAGCATTAGTAACTATATTTTATATATTATGTCTATTGTTTTGAATGAATTAATTTTATATAATTGTATCTAAACATTTAAACTTCGACACGAAAAACATTCTCTAAAAAAATAATATTTTATGCTAATACTTCGTAATTTCGTTGCTGTCATTCGTATTTATAAATTAGAAATAAAAAAACTTTAAATGTAAAAAGCATTAGTAACAAAATAATTATAAATATATTTTTAATAACAAAACAGAGCGAACCGTCAGTCAAACATGGAAATTTTAATACAAAGATTATAATCTTATATAATATTTGGGAGTATAGAAAGATTACTACATTTCAAATACTTCTGTGATATTACTCATATTATTAATATGCGCATTAATTAAGAAAATGTTGTATTACTCCTAAAACACCATCTACTTATATTTTTGTAGCGATAAGCAATTAATTAATAGGAATTTTTAAATGAATAGGCATTAGTCGATGACAGTTAACCAAAAAGCATATTACTTAAGAGTATGCAACCCGACATTTCAAAAATTGCTAAAAACGGGAGATCTTATATCTCGACAACCGTTACTAAATATGCCTTGGAACACAATAGGTTAGATGCATTGAACATTTATATAGGGAATAACCGCAAACATTTTTCAAAAATTTAAAAACACCTCTGATCTTTTTTTCCGAAAGACGGAAACTCGTTTCCCGAAAGTCGTGGAGTAAATTATTTTTTTTTTGTACTGATAACGTAAAATCATCTAGGGAATAACCGTAACAGTTTTTTGATAGATGCAAAATTAACCTCAAAAAATGAAAAAAAAAAGCTATTTTCACCATTTTATCATGAGACTGTTCACGCGATTTTGAACCTTAATGCCGTGGGAAATGACTGTGACGTCATTTTTGGTACCATGGCCTTAACTATTAACTATTAAACCAAGCTTAATTATATTCCATGGCTGTGACATTGAACATAATCTTAACTATTATTTCATAGTAATTTGTGAATATAGAGAAATATTGATAACCTAATTGAATAATAATATTTACGCCCAAAAAACTTTGGGTTTATCGTGTAAATACTGATTGTAAAAAGCTATAACTCCCATACTTCGTACTTTTTTTATTGTATCTTTATAAAAGCAATCGCATATTTGTCGTTGGTTATATTGTGTCTACATAATATCTATATAATAATTACAATATGTACCCACGTTTTTTCTATTATATTATTACTATTTGCCTGTGGCTTGTCAATATGGATAAGCCGCTTAATTCCAAACAGAATATCCGGTCACGAAACGAATCGCTTACGTAAATACCTACATCTATCTAAATAATTAAAAAGTCAACGCATTCACGTATAATCCAGTAAAACAATGAATATGTTATAAATATATTATGTATTAACAAAAATTAAAATATGGATTTAAAAGTTGAGTACATGGTTGGCGCAGTTGGTTGAGGCGGCCGTCTCTCGTGCGGAAGGTGCCAGGTTCAAACCCCGGTGCTGGCGATGTATTCCACACTTTGCGATACAGGCTTTTAGCCTAGTGCAAAGTGTACAGGAAAGTATTTGGGTTTGTGTATGTAAGCCCAGTTCCTTTATTTAAAAAAAGTACAAGAGCATATAAATTGTAGAACTATTCAGATCGCGATGAAGAAGAAATATTTTCTCTACTGACGATTTATCAATTAACCAATAGCAATTTGTTTTGTAAGCTTTTGTAGGCATCAACCACTTCATTTATTTCAAATGTTCAGATATCAGGAAGATTTTTCGTTCTTTGGTTTGCATATTTTGATTTTTGTTGTCTGCTACCTAAGTATATGAATAAATAATATAATAGGCAAAGATAATGTACTTATGATGCCACAAAAATAAATGACACCATTGGACCAAAGGACTAACTATTCGTATAGCCACTTTTTTCATTAATCCTCATAATGCTCATATTATAATTCTGTAGGTATAGGTATGCATTATCTTGGAATAAAATTGGCAATATAAAAATAAGTGTCGGTTAAAAAATATCTCATAGCTATTATAAGAAGATAAGTATTGAAATTTGTCAGCTGGATGCAATAATAAATTAATCACTTTTAATAAACTTCCGCGAGCTGTCAACTGACGCATTGATCAATAGCCTTAATTGGATCAATGAACATCGATTACAGGTAAATTTATCGCGGCCGGCGATGGTTAATAATAATATCACTCATACAATCAATGTGGGTATAATAAAAAAAGTTATTTTTTATACATGCCGTCCATACGTACATAATCCTTTTGTATTTTGGTGTTTTTATCGCCATCTATATAAAACGCCAGCCATAGACAATCTATACGTCAACGTATTTTTTAATTTTTTTATTTAGATTTTCCTCGTTCCTTGTATATATTGGTTTCTTGGGCTCAGACAACATAATTTTAATACTAATTTTCTTCTTCAGCCCTCATCATCCCACATGTCAACTTCTAGTTCTACTAGCAGATCAATGGTGCCTTCTGCATCACTTTAAACAGTTTAAACGATCTTATCTCGTTCTAAAATGAATGTGAACAAGTTGAGATGGTTGGGACATGTGGAGAGAATGAACGATGAAAGGATAACAAAGAAAAATTACCTGGGTGAAAGAAGAGGCGTGAGGAAACGCGGCCGTCCAAGAACCACATGGCTGGACCATGTTGACCAGATACTCAAGGACGGACGTGTTTTGAGTAAAAGTAATCGTAGAATGTGTATGATGAATTGCATGAATGTGACGGATCCTTTCTCTCTGCCTACCCCGCAAGGAGGGTGGCGTGAGGGTATATAGTATAGTATAGTATCTCGTTCTAATGCATTGAAACCTTATGAATTGAATTAACAGTGCATGTTCAGAATACTTCTCTATTTGAAAAATTATAGTCACACCTCAAAATCATATTTCCAAACTTCTCCACCGACCAATGGCAATGTCGCTGTTATACTGCTACTCAAGTTGAAATGTGCCCCCCTTCGCTAATATAATAGTATGTATACATGGACACATTCACGACACATAAATTAAATAAAACTACAATCCGCAGCACGTGACTTGATTTTATTAATCCATAATCGAAATAATATGAAATGCGATGGAATGGGGTGTGTTGTGGGGGGAGGGCAAACGTCAGTATAAGAAGAAGTGTTGAGGATTAAGTATTCTTACATATTATGAATAACTAGGACTTTATATTTGACATTACTTCCGCATACAATATTTGACTTTAAAAGTCAGGTATTAAAAAAGTTATGTAGTAGGTAATTAAGAATTAAAATTTTGTAGTCAGTAAAGCATGTTGAATAAAGCCTAAATCACAAAAATTCCAAAAGTAGGCCATTGCCCCCCAATATTGTCACGAAAGTACCTATTTATTTATTACTGATCTTCAAAAGCACACTATCCGGACACGATCCTTGAAACAGAAGTGATGTTAATTCAATAAGAATTCGATGATGACTGCAGATAAAAATAAATAGAACTCAAAGACAGGTGCACTTATCTTTAATTCCGTCAACTACGTATGCAAGTAAGTGCACTTTAGCAGGTACATACATACATAGGTACTTTTTTTTATTTGATCTATAATATACTTGCGTAACTATTTACAAAGATTTTGTACCACAACTTGGAATTAAAAATTGGTTAACAATAGTTTATAGCTTACTGATTTATTTTAATGTCGATTTTTGATAATCCAAACTTACAATCTTAGGATAAAAGCCACTGAATAGCATAAAAGTAACGATATCGAGGAGTGTAGATACAGAGTAGTCTGGCATTCAGTTCTCTCTGCTTGCTCCGAAATGGACCCAGTGTAAAGCAATAGAAAGTAAATATAGACGGGCGATTGGGTGTGAACTGTATAGGCGTGTCGAAAATAGGACATTGCAATTGGGAAAACCAGTAGGTTTTCAAAATAAACGAAATATGGATTTTTCATAATACCTATACCTTTTGTTGTACTTAAGCTATGACCAAGGTTTGTATATGTTGTGCAACTTTCAGATAATATTAACACATTCGTACATACTTATAACCCTACATTATTTTTACAAACAAAAGTAATGAATAAATTACATATAAGTTCTGGAGAATGTATTGAACTCATGTGGTAGTCATTGTGTGTGTGACACACGCCAGTGTCTATCTTTGACACAACGGACGCACTTGTTTACAAAACACGGAAGCCTGCATGTTCATTTCTGTATCGAATAAAGTGCAAGAATAGGGCAACAAGAGCTACAAATATTGGTCAAGAATTACTCGTTCTTACGTATAATTTTTTTGCTAAAACGAAGTAAGCAAAAAAGTATTAACCTTAAATTTTTCTGAACCAGCAGTACATCGCTATGAAAGTCATTCTTATATACGAAAAGTTTAACATTGATATTTTCGATCGACGCACGGTACATGTTGAAAGTCCATCAATCCGCTTTGAACTACATAGGTTTATAGTCTTTAATTTTTACCTTTACACAAAGTTTATGTAATAATATGCAAGCAAATACCCACTGTCCACAGCCTAGCAAGGATTGTATTTTTAAAATTAAAAATTAATGACAAATTTTCAAAATACTAGGTATGTAGTTATTATATCATAATACCTATAATATTCGCGTTGAGTATAATAATTCTCGACGATTCCCAACCTAAAGTTCTGGGAACTAAAGATGAAATGTATGGATAAACACTAATCCTTAGTATTAATAATATTTGACTTTATGTTTCATACATTGTATTATTGTTGTTTACTCTTCTTCCAATTCAAGTATTATTGTTACTACATCCCCTTTTGCAATAATAAATGACCAAAATGGAGCTGAGTTCTAAAAACGCTGTAGAAAGCCGTTGTTGGGTGATGGTGACTTAAGCCTTGACACACTCCAACTATGATCGTTATTCGTTACATTTTGTTGATATTATTATTGGGGTGTGTCGTGAGAGAGTCGTCGTTGACGAAATTGCCTGCGATTATTATTGTTGATTGTACGTACAAGTTGTGTTTCACTTTACTCTTTTTTGTATGATGTAATATAATAATTTGTTACATATTTGTTTGGCACTTCCATGACAAATTTCCGTACTTATTAAAATTCCGTAATTGTTATTTGCCAACGTTTCAAAATAGAACACAAACTAAAGCTAAAATCGATGCTCACCTTACATCAGAAAATGTAGGTGAAATTTCAAGGGTTTTATAACATACACCCCCGTTTTCACCAACTTTTACCTAAGAAGGAGACCCCTAAGAAATTTCCATACAAAAACAGAGATAATATTCTATTTTTTGACACGCAGGCCTACCAACCACACCCTAATTCCATACAAAATACAACACGCAACTCACCTACGTTAGGTGCCCAAATATCTCTGCCCAGGCTAGGTGAGTTGCGTGTTGCATTTTGTATGGAATTAGGGTGTGGTTGGTAGGCCTGCGTGTCAAAAAATTGAATAATATCTCTGTTTTTGTATGGAAATTTCTTAGGGGTCTCCTTCTTAGGTAAAAGTTGGTGAAAACGGGGGACAGTCAAGTAACTACTACACCTAAATACGACTTTTACAACCTTTGTTTTTTTTTTGCATCACAACAGAGAAGATTTCTCTTCACATTTCGAAGGCCCTAACCTTCATGTTCTCAACTCAAATCATTTTTTGATTAAGCTCTTTAGACTGGTGATTTGTATTGTCTGGTACCATCATTATTGAGTATGCATTCAATGAACTAATATTGAATGTTTCTTCAATCGACAAATAGCATCAGTGTAATAATGTTTATAGTAGTTTTTATAATATTGACCGCATCGCTGTTATAAACATAATTGAGCACGAATAAGGCAGTAATTCGAAAACTATGCCGTTGTATACCACCCACAGAGAAAATTTAGCACTCAGCCTGGTGTAGTAAAACAATAAAAGATTCATCATATTGTAATAAAATCAAGTTTTCAATATTACTTTATGACAAGGCGTTTGATCGGTATACCTACTTACATATATTACATATAATGTTAATATACAAGTGATGTAGATCGGAGAAAACACACGCGAGCTCTTCAAGTTCATTTAAAACTATACTATACAATAGCCTCACGCCACATCTCTTGCGGGGTAGGCAGAGAGAACGGATCGCCAGACTTTCTTATCCTTACACACACTTCGGGCTTCCGTCACATTAATTTAATTCTATTAAATGTGTATGCTACAATGGTAGTCTAATTTGGTTGAAGCCATTGCAAATCGCGACGATATCGGAAGCAAGCATTTCTATAACACTACTTTTATATTTCAATATGTAATTATATGTTGAATGTTTCTAAAATAAATAAGTAGAACATTTAGAATAATATTTTCTATTGCAAACCTATACGACAAACATGTAGTGCAGATACATAATATGTAGTTGATAATATATTCGTATTTTTATTGCACAACATTTAACACTTTACGCATAGGTGAATATTATTTCATCGTCAACAATGTTTTTCTGTTAATTTTTGTCACCGCGTGTTAAATTTGTGAATTGTATCACAGTAGTTTCATACCTGGTTATATTTTGTGTCCAATTGTCATTTATCTCCAATACTACTATGACGCACGTATAATATTACATGATTGACGCTCAAATATTATATGAGGGGGAAAACAAAATGAATGCAAAATTTCATTGTACAGGATAATAGGTAGTTTTACACTGAAACGAATCTAATTATAAAGGTACCATTTGATTTCTTCTTCTTCCTCTCTACGTGTCCTGTCGGGTCCCCCCGATGTTGACGACCACTTGGGAGAACGCCTCTCTGTCCTGGGCAGTGCGAAACAGCTCCTCCACAGTCCTAATCCCGGTTCACTGCCGAATGTTTCGAAGCCAGGATAGCTGCTTCCTTCCGACCCCTCTACGGCCTTCTATCTTCCCCTTCATAACGAGCTGATTTAACCATTTGATTTACTTTGCTGAAATTACAACATCAATAATAGTTTTATTTATTTTTAATATATCTATCATGAAACAGCAAATAGGCACTTAGATTCGTCATACAAACACCTTGTTTAGGAATCAGCTTTACACAGGAGAACCATCAGACTTAATAGGTATTTTGAGTAATGAGTAATCAGAATCCTGGCTATTGAGATGTCATATACTTATTACGATTAAAGAGAAAAATGATTTTCATTAGGTACATAACAACATGTAAGCGATAGTGGTCGCTTGAGACCTAAAATCCAGGCGCATCAGGCCCGCCGAGCACAAAAGCTAGTTTTGTCTAAGTGTGTTACTAATACAGTGTTCTTCTTCTCTTCGTGCCCTATCGGGTCCCCCCGACGTTGTCGATCACTATGGAGAAAGCATCCCTGTCTGCCGCAATCTGGAACAGCTCGCCGACGTCCCTGATGCCAGTCCACTCACGATTATTTCGGAGCCATGATAGTGTTATTGAGATACATATAACTAATTACACACAGTTACATACATTCGCTAATGGTGACGATGTTATAGTTACAAATCACAAAAAACGAAACCATGAAAGGAGATATGCTCATTTTTTTTTATAAAACACTGTTTTTTTTTGACAAACATCTAATTTTGGGTAAACCTTTTAATAGCGAGAAATGTCTCTCATAAATTACATAATAGTGCTTGTAGGGAGGTAGTGGTAATACCATCATTCTGCTATAATGATTATACGACTAGGTCAGAACAAAAGTGGTAAGTTCTTGTCTTTCAAACCACAAACATGTTTCTCCCGAAGAATAATTACTATTAGCCTTGTCCATTGTTTGTGTGTAGACCCAAAAGTTTTCATATCAAAGAGGTAATATATGAATACCAATGTTATAATGATGGTCAAAAACATGATGTCATATAAGGGAGATAATAATACAACCACAAAAGGAACTATCGTAACTACCTACACTCACGAGTAACTAGAGATACAACACTAACTATTAAATAGATGTAGGGACGCACGGCGGGTGAAATATACCCAAGCAAAAGGTTAGTTTTAAACAAATCACTTACTTCTTGATTTTAAGCTAAAATTTTTGTACATTATTTTTATGTTTATGTATCTAAGCCCTCAGGTCGTTTCTTGAGAGGCAGAAAAATAGGACGAAGTGCCAGATTTTCACATCCTTACACACTCCGCTTTTCGTCACATTAATACGGTTTATCATGTTTCCTAATATTACACGTTAGTCCTTAAAGATCTAGTCGACATGTCAACAAGATATAAAAGGTACTTTTTCATATTTTCAGTAGGTACCTAAATTTTGAAAAAGTGTTTTCCCATGCTATGTACTTATTTTGAAGAGTAGGTTTTAAACTAGGGTTAAGCAAATCACATTTATATGTTTTGGAAAGTAGGTACCTAAAATCAATAAAATAAATAATTTATGGATTAAATTGTAAGGTATATTGGATAAAGGAATTTGTCTGCCTAAGGATAACGAACACGTATAAGGGATGGGTAAATATTGTTACAGGAAATGCTGACGATCCATCTCCAGTTAAACCGCCAACGCCATCAGAGGTTTCCCGGATACGCCTTAAAAGTGTTGTCAACAGATGTAGGGTGGTGAATTATTGTTGTACTTAATGTAATATTGTTACTACATATTATTATCTTTGGCGAGCAGTGTAAAGATGAACCCTCTTCCGGATTCTAACCCGAACATACCGTCTAACAACAAAGGAACGGATGCGTGGAAAATCTATTGTCAAACAACACACCATAATACTTAGTACACAAACCATATTATCAAAATTCAAAATGTACTGAATGTAAAAATGATTAGGTATACTATTATTCGCACATTCTCTTTATTGTTATCTTAAGAAATAGGGCTGTCTGGCGCTCTGTCCTCTCTGCCTACCCTGCAAGGGATGTGGCGTGAGGGTATAGATAGATAGAGAAATAATACAATAATGTAGAACGAAACATACTGGATTATAAGCACATAAAAAAAAAATATTAAAATACTCAAATCAAAAACATGTCAGTCACCGTCTCCAAAAAATTACAGCACGACACCTAACGACAGTTTTCTGAAATTAATGATTAGAAGCATGCTTTTTATAATCATTTTAATTTCAAACTCCCATACATAGTTACTGTTAAATTGAAATGATACTTTTTTTCTGTAATAACGCAAGAATGTAAATCGGAAACTGTAAGCGCTTTTCGTGATTTCTATTTTTTATGAACATCAAAAATGGATATTTTTATAAATTACATTTCATACTTCACACAGAGCACGTGACTTGCTTAAAATTTCAACCATTACACAATAAAAAAAACGCCCCCTTTTTATGTGTTGCGGATATTGGTATTATTTTTATGACGTTTTTTTCAACACAATTTTATTGTTAGGTACTCTTTCTAAATAATAATGGCGATACAAGAGTATGTACAAACTTCACGTACGCGGATAGAATTCGCTACTCAGATTAAATTTTCCTTTTTTTTCGGTATTTCTGGTTTTTTCAGTCTTTGATAATGAGAAAGCACTTGAGCGGTGTCTGTTGCCCACAATGACTTATGGCTGTAAAACCTAGATCCTGGCAAATCCTAATCAACAAAAATATAGAATCTAAGCACATTTCCATGTTGTTCGTTCTTCGCGCTTCACTGCGGATCGAGTAGTTGAGTAACCGAGCAACATGGACATGGATTCATCATGAAAGCCTACAAGATTATTAGTCTAGGCACATTTTGTAGAAAGATCCGTTCTAGGTTAAAAAATATCTCTGAGAAAATGATGAATGCAGGGAATTATGCAAAAAGCAGAAGCCGACCAGATCAGGTGTATGAGATAGTATATAGTGAGAGTTGCCGAAACCAGAGTGGATGAGTGTATAGCTAAGGATAGAAAGGAGTGCCATGATAATGGAGAGGTTCGCGTCCAGACGTGGATGAAGACGGTCTCACTATGACAACTGCAAAAGACGCTAGAAATTAATTAGTCGGTATTTTTAATTCGTTGTATATGTAACTAATATACAAGATATCGAATATAAAAGAAATGTTCATTGATAAAAACATTAGGTAGGTAGGTACTCAAATTATTTTCCCTAATGGCATTTATTATCAAACGAATATAATGATGATATAAAACAAAATGTAGATAATATAAAATTTAATTAGTCCTTAGGTGTATGTATTATAGTATGTATGTGTATGTTTGGGTTTATGTGTACATGTATTACAATATCATATTATTATGTACGATAATAGTCTTCTAGTTAGTTGAACGAAATTCAATTAGGGTGTCATTGCTTTGCCAGCAATATGTTAAGCAACCCTAAATATCGCTGTTTCCGCAATGTTCAAGTCAAAGAAATTTATCCAATAATCTACCTATATGAATATAGATGCATATTCGCATTTTGTATCGAGGGCAGTCAAGATTTCTGCGTAGAGTAAATTTGGTCAGAATCATATGAGACAATAAAAAAATATTTCCATACAAAGCACTCATTTACACCCACTTAGCCGAATGTCGAAGATATAGTAAGGTGTGGAGAAGTAGAAGACGCTTCTGGAGGGACCAAGTCGACCGAATGGATGACACAAGACTGGCAAAGATAGTCAAAACGGAAAACCCCACTGGTAGAAGATTACCCGGAAGGCCACCCAAGAGATGGAAGGACAGCTGGACCTCCTCATCACAGGACAGCCCGCCGTCACAAACAGGTCACCCGACCTCATACAAGAGGAAGAAGAAGAAGTAGAAATTAGAATGCGTGAAATTAAGCAAGGTCTTGGATAAACTACACAATAAAAATTAGAAGATTAATTTATGTTAAAAATATTTAGGTGAACATTTATTGAAAAAAAAAATAACAGGACACACGAGCGTTAAACATTTTATTGCATAGGATGGCGACTCACAGTTTGAGTATCGCTCACCAAACCTATTTATTTTACCTTATTAACTTCCCCTATGGCCATTCACTATCAAACAGAAACTTATCTTCCGATACAACTATATACATATACTAATATTCTATCCTTTTTCCTCATACAAACGAAACAACGAGGATGAAAGGGAAACCTATAATAAGTATAAATAGTATTAAAAAGTAATTGGATTTCAAAGTGAATGGCGGTAAACACTTTATCTGGGACTATGTATGGGTCAGAATGGACATCTGTTTTTTGTTCCGATAACTACTATCAATGTCATGTGACTTTTATGTCCGAGTCACACACGATTTCCGGAAAAAATAATCCCACTACAAATACAAATAGGCAGCATTGTTGATTTGGAAAATGAGACAACTTATCCATAGACAAACGAGGCAAATGCGACATCTTTTTCAAAAAGCTGTGAAACAGTTTGAAGCTGGTAAGTATGTTAATCCTTCTTCTTTAAAATTATCCCTAATTAAAGAACTACCGTAATCCAGTTAATTACCAATTTCGATTCATAAAAAACGTATTTCACAACCGCTGGTTATTTCACCGTGTCATATTTAGTCCGGAAATTGCTAAAAATCATTAGAGAAAAAATACTAAACATATTCTTATTATAGCGCGATGAATCCATATGCATAGTGAGGTTTTGGGATTTTCTACTACGTGAAGATATTGTTCTTTTGTAATCCCATTCTAAAAATGACGTTAGAAGCTAAATTTGCACATACAGAACAATATGAGTACACGTAGCACAGAAATTGATACAGCAAAAACTGGTATTTGCTCCCAATATTTTATATGCAATGTCGGTAGTAGCGATTGACACAACTAACTGTAGTATGGACATTGGACATGGGACTTAGATTATGTGTACCATCATATTATTATTCTATTCCGTGTGTACACAAAGACGCGTGGCCAGAGTTTGTGAAATGATAATCGAATGTGCATACCTAATATAATAATAATGTTCTATGATAAAATATGTAGGTAATATTACACTGCGGTGTGTAGAATAATATTTTGTCGCTTGACTCTCCAATGCATGGGAAAAGTAAACATGATTTTGCAAGAAGATTAATCGTACCTATACATAATAATATTATTATCTGCCCGTAAAGTAAACAAAGGGAAGTTTTATGATTATGCGTTCACATTCGGAAAATATTGCGAAATCATTTGAGCATTGTCACTAGAAGTTATTAAAAGTGAAATTTTGTAGATGTTATTTAGGGCGTCATGCAATCCGAGGTGCTGATTGTAAAAACTTGAGAGGGTATTTTTGTAACTCTTCTTCTTCGACGCTGGCGATCACTTGGAAGGAAGCCTCTCTGTCCTGGGCAGTGCAAAACAGCTCCCTTACAAGTCTGACTTCGGTCTACTGTCGAATTTTTCGAAGCCGGGAATGCTGTCTGCATCCGACCTCTCTACGGCCCTCTATCTTTCCCTTCATGACCTCCAGTATGGCATATTTTTCGCCTCTAATTACATGGCCAAAATATGATGTTTTACGAAGCTTGATGGTGTTTAATAATTGTCTAGTAGTATTTTCTCTACATAGTACCTTAGTGTTTGTTATCATGTCGGTCCAAGATATCATATTTGTACTTAGTTAACATAATATGTAGGTACACTATGTAAATTTTGCGCCGTATGTAGGTATCAAAGAGTAAACAAATTTTAATATTCAATCTTGATTACTTCAATTAAAAACAATTATAATTAATTATCCAACAATAATACTCAATTATACATTTCCCCTGTTACGTAACAATGTGAAAAATGTTTAAAAAATGAAAACAATATTGATGTAAATCTCAAATTTGCATGTAAGTAATAATCATTGCTATTCCCCTTCTCAAATTATATCGAGTGGAAAGATCACTATTTTATAATATTATTGGCAATTATATTATTGTTTCGCAACACATAATAACCGACGAGTTTAGCATTCCCCAATTAGTAGATTTTTGTGTTAACATTCTGACAAAATATTAGTACGAAGAAGCCATCACCTGCCCTTTTGCCGATACAATATTTATGATTATGAAGTATAAAATTCATTTCATATGTTGAAGTTGATTGACGTGAGACAAGGCATGTATGTATGTACATCTTGAATATAGCTGCGAAATCGTACTACCTACTACTAATAGTGACAGTTATCCAACAAGGAAAGGAGGCAAAAACTTCATGCACTTAAATTTGGTAGGTCTAAAAAATTAGCTATAAAATAAAATATTTTTCAAGGCTTTTTTAAAAATACTTCGCAATACGATTGAACGCAATACGAGAAAAACGAGATACTGCTATAAGAGCGGTGCGCAGTGAAAAATTATTTGTCTATACTTATGTTGAATGAAAATTAGTACCATTTTGGCTCAATTCTCATCGGATATCTCGAAAATATTATACAACGTATTAAGATGTTCATCATTTCATTAGATACACAAGAATTCTCTTTATACCAAGGTTAGTAGGGAGCTAGTCAAATGTTTGATTTCATAATTAATTACTACTCAAATCATACTGCGATGTCGTATTTACTTGGTTCTTAGTCATTCAATTTGATATTGCTTTCTGCTGAGATATTGGATCTTAGAAGTACTATAACTACTCATATTATATTGAGTCGTAAGTACCTATAGTCAGAATTAAAGTAGGTAAGTTTGTAATTTTGCAGTTTGTATGAAAATACATATATTGGAGTTAACTGGAAAAAATCTAAGTTCTGCGATAAGTTTCTCCTAGTGAGCAATGCTTTATAATCTGTACTGTGTCCTTTATTTTGTATGTGTCAGCTTTGTTCACTTGAAGAATAAATAAATAGATAAAAACATAGGTATTAAGTTGAGAAATAGGTTGGAGTAAGACGCTTTAGTTAAGTTTGGTAACTAATCCATACTGCACTCCTGTATTTTCGTTAAGAATTCCTTACTTATTTTCTTGAACTATTTATAAATATGAAAACTGAAAGACTGCGGTGTTTTTCGAAACACAGTTTAAATAACAAATATTTTTGGAAACAAACTTATATTATATACCTATTCGAATTTTTCTTGATAATGATTAATTTAATAAACTGGGGTTAGCTGGCAGAGATCGCAGTACTGCGATAAGCTCTCCCTGGGGAACAAATGTTATAATTTTATTTTAATGTTTACATATGTCTGTATCTTGTTCACCAAAAGTGTAAATAAATAAAAATAAATAAATTTATATTTATTCGTAATTTCTGACGGCGTACAAAAGCAGTAAATTCATAATTTATAATAATAATTAGAGCAGAAATTCTGTACAGCTCGACATCTATACAAATAATAATATAACCGAACATAACAGATAAACATAATTATTGAAGTTCTCCCTTTTTTCAACAAAAAATAATAATGTTTAACATATTCGCTACTTTGCTGCTAATTAAGTAATTAATATTTATGACTAAAATAAAGATAATTCATCATGATAAATGTCTTTTCAATGTTGTGAAGTCTTTACATAATTTCGTACCCACTAATCCTGTCAATGTGTCGGTTGGGAATAGAAAAAATACACACGTAAAAATATGAATTTCAAGCACTTTACGCGGTACATAATACGAGGGCAGGCTGAGAACTTCGCGGCCTTGAGAAAAAAATGTACTGGCCAGTTTCAATTCATTATTGATATGGATAATTTGAACCTTTACAAGGCTACTGGCAAAATTTGGCATCAATAGGACTAAGCTGGCACTCTTGGCACCATTTTTAATTCAACGTGTTTGAGATTTTTGTGAAAATGAGAAATTTTCAGTCACGATCCGCGATAAAATGTTTTATTATCACAGGCTGTAACTTTTTAAAATAAGTCAGATACATTATTGGAGTCTGCTCTATCATATGCAGTAGTTAAATTATGGGTAGCAGATTTTAAATGTGGTCAGCAAGGTTTTGAAGAAAACCCTCGCAGTGGAAGGCAACAAACTGCAGTTGTTTCGAAAAACGTCAATAAAATCATGGATGTGGTTCAGAAAGATCGCCAAATTAGTACCTGGCAGATAGCAAAGATCTTAATGGTCTTATGTTAATAAATAGATTTCATATTAACTTCAGAACAGGGCTTGTATAAGCTTCCTGTTCGCAGGGTGCCAACGCCTTTGACTCCATTTTAAGGCCGAACAAACATGTGTTCGTTTTCGATTTTCATTGGAATTTTTGGCCTGGTTTGAAGCTGATCCTGAAGATTTTTTTTCGTCATGTCACCTTGGATGAGACCTGGATCTAACAGAGCCTAAAAATAATCAAAATAGTGGCGGCATGGTGATTTTCCGTCTTCAAAGGAATCGATGTCTCCTTTGTCAACTGGAAAAGTGATGGCATTAGTTTTTTGTGAATTTAGGGCTAGAATTACAATAGACTACTTGACTAAGGGCAAAAAAAGAGGTGGGAAGTACTTGCTAATCTAATAATCCAATTGCGATAAATTACCAACGCGGAAAGACTCGGTAAATTGGCCAAAGTCGTGATCTTTCACCGCGACTCTGAGCCAGTTCACAGAAAAACAATTTTCATAGCCAAATTGCATGCCAATGGCTTCCAGTTGGTGAAACATCTGCCTTATTTACCTGAAATGGATTCGTCAGACCTTCCTCTCATACCTAAGCCAAAAAAAATCTCAGCATATAAAAAATTGACTCAGTTAACGGTGTTACAGTAAACGCGGAGCAATATTTGAAGACCTTTACCATTTCTTCTATAAAATTAGGATCCTAGCTTTGAAACGTGGCTAGCAAAAGTGTATTCAACTTCGAATAGACCGTATAAAAAAATAAGAGGAAAATCCGACCATACTCCAGTACATTTTTTTCTCAAGGCCGCGAAGTTCTC
Source organism: Ceraclea dissimilis (assembly GCA_963576895.1). Taxonomy (NCBI): domain Eukaryota; kingdom Metazoa; phylum Arthropoda; class Insecta; order Trichoptera; family Leptoceridae; genus Ceraclea; species Ceraclea dissimilis. The sequence goes on from OY756368.1 coordinate 13,284,766, forward strand.
AGCCTACCCTCGTACGTCCGTCGTCCAATTCTATAACTTTTAGAATTAAGAGTATGCATACCGACATTTTAAAAAATTCTAAAAACGGGAGACCTTCTATCTCGACAACCATTAATAAATATGCTTTGGAACAAAATAGGGTAGATGCATTGAACATTTATTTAGAAAATAACCGTAAAAGTTTTTTTTATCTTGTATAGATTTCTCAAAAAAAAATATTAAAACACCTCTGATCTTTTTTTCCGAAAGACAGATACTCGTTTCCCGAAAGTCGCGGAGAATTTTTTTGTACTGATAATATGCATTAAAATCTAAGGAATAACCGTAAAAGTTTTTTGATAGACGCAAAATTAACCCAAAAAAATGGAAAAAATCGCTATTTTTACCATTTCATCGTGCGATTGTCACGCGATTTTGAACCTTAATGCCGTGGGAAAGGACTGTAACGTCATTCCTGGTGCCATGCCCTTAAAATAATTGTTTAGGTTTATTTTGCTACAAAGTAACTGAAAATAGAAAGCCTTATTTTAGAAAGTATCTACTTACGCACCTGAGTGGATTTCTCTACGAGGCGAGGGGAGCCAGGACCAACATTTTTTTATTGAATAATCTCAGATTAGACTATTATTTTATCATCCTAAATCAAAATGGTAACTCGTTGGGCATTAATCGTATTCGCAAGTTCCTTCAAAACTGCTATAAGCATTTTATTAGTTACGGCATTGAACCTAATGTAATATTATTAGAATGCAGTGATCGAATATTTTATTAGAGTGCATTATATAGAATTGTGTATATTTCGTTGGAGAGGACCTAGGATGGACGTTCCGACGCTTACGAATCGGCACTGGATTCGTAACTACGGCTTTTCTCCGACGCCGGTTCTTCTCATTTTCGTATACAGAATATTATCAAATGTAGGTACATAAAAATCACTCCACACTTCAAAATATATTTAAAATGAAATTATTACGCCTACAAAGATCACCCCTTTCAATTTAAAACGTCAAAACAATATCTGACAGCTTCAGCCAGTTATTTCTTTATTTTCCTACCATCCCCTGTTTTAAAAAGAGCTGCTGCACCCCCAGTAGAAGATAAAATAGCTGCTCATAGAGGGGTCTCAATTAAAAACTTTTCAATATAAAAATTAACGAAACACCCTCGGGACGACAATGTCTGGGTGAATGTATAAAGAGATTCTAGACACGCCAGAGACATTCTACCTATCTACTAGTCTCGAACGATTTTACTTGCATAATTCCATTATTAAATGTTCATCTCGGATTTTTAAATTCTTCAACTCTTTCCTGCAAATATTTAGAAATGATTGTAAAATCTACAGTAAAACTCTTAAGATTGTACACCAGACCATTACAAAGTGCACAGAATTAGTTTGTAAGACTATTACAAAGTAATTCTGTGCGCCTCAGACCCTGGGTCAGACTGATCTCCCATATTTATATCTAAGGATACAGTTACTAAGTCGCCATTTGGAAACTAAAATGAATTATTAGGGCTGTGTTGAATTTTGAAAGCTAAAATGACAATCGCCGCTAAATAAGGAAAGAGCGGATTGGTATCCAAGGTCCGAAAGTGATGACCGTGGAAACTCAAGATTAGAGACGTTTGGAAGATAATGAAAAGAAAGAGGTGGTCGGTAGCCTGATTGGTAACGCGCTCGACTGTTAATCCAGTGGGCGCGGGTTCAATCCCCGACTCACTCCACTTCACAACACAAGCTTTTAAGCTTTCTGTGAAGTGTACAGAGATGTATTTGGGTTTATTGAAATAAACCAGATTCATTTTTTAAATTAACAAAAAAAAAGTAATCCATTGGAAGAATGACTGAAGAAGAAGAATAGAATCATGGTGTGCTAACTTTCTAGGCATACGTAATGGTTTCTTGAATATTGTTGATTACTGTTATTATGTTCTTCGCACCAAGACATTGGATGCGGGGTGAGGGTTATATAGGTGTGTGATGCAATAATAAATAGCATATGTTTAAGGTTTGTGAGTGTAATAGCTTCACTTACATTATATTACAATATTGCATTCACACGAACCGTGTAATTTTATTAAATTTAAACTCAGTACTTTGAACCCTTTTGCAAGAGTAGCTGAAAGTGAAACCCCGTCAATATTGGCTCGATAGTAAATACTAATTCTAAGAGTAACACAACTGACTTATTTGGCGGTATTTTCAAGGGACATTTAAATAATTCATAGTATAGTCCGTGTAGGATCAGTTCAGTTGACTTTTGGATGTCCACCACTCTTGAAAAGGACTATCATGGTTCTGGAGATTATCAGCTCAAAAGCTCTCGATTTTGACTTGATTTCCGTCAATATCAAATGATCCATTTTTAATTTTTTTTTTTTATCCATTTATCCATATTACATAACAATAATCTATTTAAGTGTTACATTTTGATTCAAAATAGTTTTATAATGAGCGACACATTGTAAAATATCATTCAATAAAGGGGTGTAAACTTTAAAAGACGCAGTAGTATGAAGTTCTAATAACAGTTTTATTGTCGCCGTGTCCCATTCAAAGTGTTGAAAAAATATGTCGTATTGAAATAATAACAATGCTCGTAATATTACTATTCTCAAATATGATTGACGGCGTCAAATTTCAAAGGACAAGTGCATCTATTCGAAACATCCATAACGAAACGGTTTGACAATTACGTATTTCAAATTTCAATTCACAATTTACTTAACTAATAAACGTAATGATTGAAAATCTTCATTGAAATCTTCTTCTTCTTCCTCTTGTATTAGGTCGGGTGACCTGTTTGTGACGGCGGGCTGTCCTGGGATGAGTAGGTCCAGCTGTCCTTCCATCTCTTGGGTGGCCTTCCGGGTAATCTTCTACCATTGAAATTCATTCATTCATTGAAATCGAATTGTAAAAATGATTAAGCAACCTGAATTATTCCACGTTTCTTAATATCTCGTGTTTTTGTTTCAATCTTCTTCTTCTTTCTTCTTCCTCTTGTTCTAGGTCATTGATCTATTTGCGAACAGATACCTTCTTCTTGAGGTGTGGACACCAACTGTCCTTCCATTTCGTTGGCGATCTTCCTGGCAGACGCTGTCCCGTTTTTGTTTCGGTTCCTACAAAATCAAATCTGAATCTATAAAGCCATATCGAAACAAATATATCTTAGTATGAGTAACAAATATTTTTTTTAATTCCTCCTTTTGTCATTTGTACATGCAACAAATAAGTATACCCAGTATCTGTTTAATTAATAAGATTCGTCTGTACAAAAATCTGTAGTACAATACTTTTCCTAGTAAAACAAAGAATAGAAATCCCGCAAATACTTTATCAGTTTGCGGTAAGTATCTGCCGTCTAGGAATACTTAATTAAAACAAGAAGTTTTTCGTTTCCTTCCCAGCGCTTCTGTTTCCTTGGTAGTGAAGAACAATATTATAATATAGCAACTACTTTCTCTTGGAGTGGGTACAACAAGGATCCTATTTTATAATATTACGTGGGTAGGTACTTATAATAAGGACAGTAAAAGTTTATGTATAATTAAACAACTGTGGTGCATTTTCAAATACCGTGAATTGTGAGCAGTTTCATAAGGATGCACCAAGAAAATTCAACAATTTATTGATTAACCGTAATTTTAAGGAAGAAAGTAGCTATGAGTAAGTTGCTATTCTACAAATCCACACATTTGATTTGCTTACTTAGAAACGTACAGCAGTAGGTAGCTATCTCAACAGATATACAGCAAAGGATATGGACTTTCCATCAGGATTTTGACTGATCATTGGTTGGTTTAATGTGATCATTTTACGCTTCAAAAGTGATCACATTAAGCCAGCCGTGGATAAGTCATAAACCTGATGGAAAGTCCATCCTTTGCTGTATATCTGTTGAGATAACTACTTGTTATATTCAACTACGACACGTAGAGAATTCCGATATTCTCACAAAATGTAAATTGTGATTTTCAAAAATAATCTCGTACAAGAGTATTTCAGTTTGTACATGCAAGCACAGACATCTTTATTAAAAAGTTGTTCAAGGATTCTTTCTTTCACAAATGAGAAATCTAAATCATTCAATTTTTTCATTTTATGTAGGTTCGAGATTATTGATAAGGAACCGCTAACATTGAATTGCCGGAATAACATTAAAAAAATGTACTGCAGCCTGCAGTACAAAAAACATGCTACAGCTTAGAGGAAATTTCATTTCGTCAACGTCTTTGAAGTTGCAACGCTTGTAAACTATCACAAGAATTAAAATTACTCTCCGCAAAGAACCTGTAACAATTTTATATTTGAGATTTTATGTTATATACTTGGCTATGAAAATTTGTTGCGTTAAAATTGTGATGAGGTAATGTAAATAGGTACCCAACAAAATAATTCAATGAAAATTATATCAAATCTGTATAAAGATAGAGAATTGAAAGTACACTTTTGCGATTGATTGAATACTGAACCTACATACAGCTGTTTTCTTACAGGGATTTAGTATTGATTCTAATTATTATAATTGTTAATTCACAACTCTATTAATATCCTGGAATTAATTTTCAGTAGATACACACTTCACATTAGCTCGTATCTAGTGAAGGTGTTTGGTACATTAAATACAAGTTGGTATATTGAAAGGTAGAAAGATACTTCGTGAATATTCGGTAGCTACAACACATTGGGTTTTCATCTAACAACGCAGGTGACGACATCTGGCGGAGAAAATAATCAACTCGTTCACCCACAAAAAGTTGTCGATTGTTCCCAACGTCCCCCGACTTGTGTATAATGCTTGATATTGTAATAGAGCCCTGGATGAATGGAAGTAAATACGACTATCAAAGTATTCGTTTGTAAAACGCACAGTATTTTCTTTATACCATACAACAGTGGACCTCAAATAACGTAGCCAGTATTCGCCACCTTCTGTATTTTCATTTAGACTGCTTTGACTATGTCCTTATGCTCAAATATAGTAGGTACCTACCGAGTGCATCAAATTTGCTCGCCAACTAAAAGAGCTCTAAGCAAGATGAGGATTAATGGTGTTGTATATTACCTAATCTATAATTACCATCCAAAGGATAGAGGACACCAAGACCCACCTGCGGGAGAGCATCCATGCTCCAGGTGTGACAAAATATGCCTATCTCGAATTGGCTTATTTAGCCATATGAGATGGCATAACAGAATGGATGCTGCACAGTCCGACCCACCGTGAACTTTCGGCACAATACTCGCCTTATCGAGTTGTTGGCCTATATATTACCTCTGAAAATATGGAAGGACAGCTAGGAATTCACCTTGCAAGAAAAGTCTTTTTGTCTTTTTAAAGACATACCAACGTGATCTAAGCAAATAGTTTGCAGTACTATTTTAATTACAAGTGGTATACTATTACAAACGAAACTTTTATCATCAAAATGGATGTCGTTGAATTTACTTCAAAGCCAAGAACATCGTAATATTTCGGGGTGAATCGGGCGCCTTTCTGCGCTGGGGGGATGAATCTTAAAAGCAAATCTGAAACGTGTTTAAGTTTAATAAGTCGGAATATTCTTGGCGATGTTTGAAATTATTGTTTATTTATGAGTTGAGCTTTAAGCAGTTGGGTCTGTCCTTTATTCTTCCCACCCTCCAAGTTATCCTCATTCCTTCTCCTTTATATTGTTTCATAATAAAATACAATACTTTGCTTCTCCCCCCAACACGGATCAAGAATATTACTACTTTTGCAATACCTACTTAATCTATAATTTTATTTTCATTCAAATTATCATATCGTATATTTGTCTGATTATTTAAGCAACCCATACCTTCAAAACCTAACACTTCAAACATCACTACTATACGAAAAAATAAACGAAGATTTAAGCTAATATCAAATTCTACAACATGTAGTAAGCGGAAAATGACCGGACATATCTATGCAGACATAAAGAAACTAAAATAAAATCTACTGAAGTTTTCACTAAAGTTGTAGTGTATAAAATTTGACTAAATACACCTATGTCTATGCAAATCTATTCCACGAATAAAACGAATCTTCTTTTTAAGTCTGTCGTCTGCATTTTGTTCCGAACATCATTGTTCGTAGACTCGAAACGTAGTGGATTATTCTGTATCGTGTATTATTGAGTGACAGTCTGGGGAGGTCTCTGTAGGTTGTCATCAGTTGTTCTTTGATTTCATAACCGAGGAACATTCGGACATAGAAACTGTACGAATTAAAATAAGTAGAAAAATGTATTTGAGACGGGATTCTGTATGACATGACGTAGATACATATTTCCATCAGGTTTCAGTGTACAATGAAATTTATAATATAGTAGATGACTTCACTGAGTCTATCCACTACTGCACTATGGTATAGGTACTAGATATTCGAATGTCCGGCATATTCCCATATTATTCTCGTCTCTGTAAATATGCGGTTCACTCCCTTGTTTCATTCCCGTACGAATATCTGAATGCAGCGGTTTCCATAATATAATACTACTTAACAATTTTAAATTAACATTATTTATTTGACTATTAGTGTGTGTGTGTGTGGGTGCGTGCGTGGGTGCGTGCGTGCGTGCGTGCGTGCGTGCGTGCGTGCGTGCGTGCGTGCGTGCGTGCGTGCGTGCGTGCGTGCGTGCGTGCGCGTGCGTGCGCGCGCGCGCGTGTGTGTGCGTGTGTGTGTGTGTGTGTGTGTGTGTGTGTGTGTGTGTGTGTGTGTGTGTGTGTGTGTGTGTGTGTGTGTGTGTGTGTGTGTCTGTGTGTGTGTGTGTGTGTGTGTGTGTGTGTGTGTGTGTGTGTGTGTGTGTGTGTGTGTGTGTGTGTGTGTGTGTGTGTGTGTGTGTGTGTGTGTGTGTGTGTGTGTGTGTGTGTGTGTGTGTGTGTGTGTGTGTGTGTGTGTGTGTGTGTGTGTGTGTGTGTGTGTGTGTGTGTGTGTGTGTGTGTGTGTGTGTGTGTGTGTGTGTGTGTGTGTGTGTGTGTGTGTGTGTGTGTGTGTGTGTGTGTGTGTGTGAGGGTGTGAGGTGAGGGGAATAAAATAAAATATATTTTGGTTTATAAATCTGCTAAAACGCAATGTGCTTATACCCTAACCTATTCCAATATTTCGTTCTCAGTAAATTCTAACCAAATCATTACTAAGCTGTAAGATACAGATCTCTAAGTTAACACGAGTCAGCACGCATAGACAATAGAACGCCAAAAAACGCATAGTGAGCGAATCGCTCACCCTTTTATAATTGCTATAATTCTGTTATTAATTTACATATTACTACAAAAATCCACCAATACATACCTTAAAGTATCTACTACTAAACTGCATATACCAAAATTCTGTAAATTTCAACATACAATAAATAATAAATATAATGTGAGACCAATCAACTTTCACAAATATCAAGACACATTTACCTACCAGGAACACACGCGTGGTGAGAGATTCCCCGCGTTTATTACTTTACTCGGAAGGGCTATCTCCAGGCAACATCGTGTATTCTCTATTGTTTCGGGCGCTCAATACATTTGGCGCAGGAGATTTTTTTGTTGAAATGCCGACATAGTAAAATAATAAAACAATCTGTGTTGTGCCGTGGTAGTATACTTTTATGAAGACTTCGAATAATGCCATCGTTTATGACTTACTTTTAGTAGTTGGAACAATGATAGATATTTGTATAAATACTCAATGAAACAAAAAATTTCAATGCAACCGACATTTCAAAAGAACATAAAAACCTAGGAGTAATAAATTATATTATTTCGTCGCTAATAAAAGTAATAAAAAAATAAATAAAGTCGCCTTGTTTCACTTTTGCAACTAGTATTTTTTTGTCGCAATGCGAATATCTATCCTCGTTTTATTATTGCGTTCGCCTTAGAAAAATAAACAAAAGCCGTCCTAGAATCGGACCCTGCTGTATAGTTTTTATACCTAGAGGACAGAATAGTACCGTCGTGACACGCGTAGGCGGTGAATCTCCGCCGAAAAAATTAAAACTCGAAAAATACGTATAAATTATAATTATAATCAGCGAATTTCACGATAAACACATGTTCTATAGTAAAGTAGAGGATATCCTGAAATGACAAAGTGTAGGGTCTCGTTGTTTTAATTTTATATCAAAAAAAATCTCCATAGCGGCAAAACGCCGCTGACGCGTGCGAAGGAGTGTTAAAGGTATCACTTTTGAATCGGTTCACGAAATACCTAGTCTTACTAAAAAGTATATAGAAAATTATTAAACGGAGTAATATTTTTTCTTCTTCTTTGGCTAGATAAACTTATCTATCTGGGTGAAGTCTCATGCTTTTTAGATATCTAATGATCTCCCTGTCACTTTGGAGACCTAACAGGCAGACGACTCCACAGGATCTGCAGCCATGTAATCGTAAGGAGGGATTGTCTTTCTATCAGTGTTCTTTATTTCTTTAAAATGTCTCGCAACTAGTAGATATAAAGTTGGATCAACTCTGAATACCGCTGTATTGAAATGGTTCCCGTGAATAGTTCCGAGTTGTTTTTATTCTTTTTGCATTTATTGGACTGCAAGTTGAGATTACGGAACGTGTAGTATGTACCGACTACAGAACATCTGAAATTGAAAATCCTCGTGTTTACATATTACAGAATATATGGAGAATAGTAATATATTCACATCCATACACTAAATCATACCTATGTACGAGGATATCTATACAATAGGCTACATAGTAACACATTTATTGCTAGTATGGATTAGAGAAAAACCCTCAATGACTGGTAGTTCAGTTTATGAGTTTTTTTGTAATCTTTTGCTTTTTTAATTCTTTCACATACTTTTATGCTCTTACCTGCCAAGAACAGAAATAAATATTTCCTTGTTCTGGAATAGACTTCTCTTATGTCTTTTCTTCTTCTAGCATCTTCTAGATCTTCTCCAACGGACAATATCCTCGACGTCGCAAGTCCTTCATATTTCAGAATTCCGCACTCGGTCTCGAATTGTTACTCCCGCAATGGATCGGAGAGTCTTCATCTCAGTAGTTCTGAGGAGATTTTCGGTCCTTTATTCGATTTTTAATTTGGATGTTTATTTAATTTTGCGTATATTTCTGTCGTATGGCCGGTTGGTTGTTTGATAGACAATGTATTACAAATATTAATAACAGAGGGTCCCGGCTAGAAGAGATATTATTGTATAACTAATATAATACATTGAATGTCGTGGCATTAATCCCGTCGAAACTTGTGCAAAGTGGCGTAAAGCCAGAAAATAACACGTCAATCAAAAATATGCACTGGGATAATAATAAAATATTGTACTGAGTGTTATTATAGTATAGACATACATCAAATCAACTCTCTCCACAGCGACATCTGTCTCTTGGGTGACTTGCGCAATGGGTGGATGGGAGGAGGTCCCTTCAGGAGGGTGACTGATAACCAATATAACAGAATGCTTCGATGTGATTCTTTCTAATTTCCAAATATAGCAATTTATTCGTAACTGATGTACGTGTACCTATGCTGTAAGAAAACATGGCAGTAGTGGATTCAAGCAGATCTTTAAAATGAGGATCTTCTCCCGAAATTTGTGTGGAGGAACTCTTCTAAGCATTCTTCTTCTTTTCCTCGGCCTTCTTCCCTCAGGAGTATTCTATATACCCACCTATAATTTATCAACGATTTTGAATCAATTGTGGTAAATAATCAGATAATGAGACATATATATATATATATATGGACCTAGTGTTTATCGTTACTCATTCTACGAAATTTTTCCTTATTACATTTATGTATGGTATGACCAACATCACTTGTAAACATTCACACAGTTACATCAGAGTATAAAAGTTAAACCGCAGGGTCAAATTTCGTGTTCGTCAGATGCTTAAATCTAGGTTTCTGATGTATGCAAATGCAATCCACCACTAATAGAATTAAAATGTATGGATCTGATTGGATATATGCGCGAGTATTAGATCTACATATATTGTATGACATATTTTTCTTATTGCATCTCGTCATCTAGAGATAATATTGCATTCGATTGATAGAATGGTTGGGTCGGCTGGTGGATAATGATATTAGGACGCGATGTGTTGTAGTCAGAGGCAGTAATAGTGAGTTGTCTTTATGGATGTGACGAGTGACGTACGTACTACCTACATACATACACACATACATAATAAATCCTGTCACTTTACTCAATGTCTACTTGTCAATGAGATGTCAGCGTGAGGGGAACCAATCGTTCACCGACAAATAATATTTCTATTATCAAAATTACATGTTTTTACTAAAAAGTGGAAAGAAGTATGGGAAAACGAAACGAAAATTAGGCAAATCTATTCATACTAATTATACAGATTACACAAATGTAAATAGAAATATGTGTATTTATTACCGACAAATAATATTTCTATTATCAAAATCACATGTTTTTACAAAAAAGAGGAAAGAAAGATGTGAAAACAAAACGAAAATTATTCAAATCCAATCATACTAATTAGAGACGTATGTACTTTCACACAAATGTAAATAGAAATATGCGTATTTATTTATTCACACTTTAAGTGAAAAAATACAGGAAAATGTTAACATAACAAGTAATATAGTGCTAAAACATTTGATCACGGCTAACCCCAAAAAATTGATGAATAAAAAAACGAAAAAATAATATAAATTGAGGGAAATAATATGAGTTTGCTTGGACACGTGAAACACCATACTGACGAGATTTTCTGAAACTCGCCTGACCTCGTTGATCAGAAGCTCATCTACTGAGTAAATAGTCTAACATCAAGCTTGTATGACGAATTGTATGAATGTGACGAAAGCAACGAGGTAGAGTCAGAACAACCTGCTATTCTGACCCTTCGTGCATCAGATTTTCCATAGATCAAATGTAAAATAATCCTTGGAAAATAAATATTTCGTAGAGTAAGGAAATCATGGTGACCCCAAGAATCTACAGAGTTATTGGTTATTGACAAAATGTGTGTATATTCACAAATATTATTTTGAGTAAAGATTGACATACTGCACCTTTAGGCTTAGATGTAGCTGACATGAGTAAATCATCGTATGTACCTATTGAATGTTGCAATTTATCTATATAATGGTGCACAGTGGTATGTGAATTTAGTTTAAATACATATATCTGAAAATAGAACTATGGTTGTCAATCCAGTGGAAATAAGACGAGTAGGAAGTCAAATCTTCGCTGACTTGATATGGTCACAACTGACTGCAGAGTACTGGATTAGAAATGGAGGACTGCTGCTCTAAATAGAAGAGGATGGATTTTGGAGGAAGCTAAGTCTTAAAAATAACCGGCTTCAAATGATTACCTAATTCATACTAGATTATTTTCTTCTTTCACATCTCATATCCTTGCGTAGGTACTACTGAAGTCTTGAAATGTTATGAAAACAACTCTATGAAAATCTTCTGTGTTATGGTAGATTTTTGCTGAGATTATTTCAGTTTACATAGATACTTCTAAAAGGTGCATTGTCATTCAATTCTGTGGGTGGTTTCTCTATATTGTATGCGCGCATAGTTACTAGGCATTAAAATTGGTTAGGCAAGCGAAGAGTTAGCATCAGAGTATAGTTATGTTTGATGTAACTACAGACCCTAGTATTAATGTAATATGTACATAGTTAGTGTCGTAACACGATAACGCTATTATACTCTTCCTACCGTGGCAGCGAGAGCGCATTCGCTGGGGATAACATGTCTATCATAGAGTTGAGAGCAACAATCAAACAATCAATTTGTCCCGTACAATATCGCAGTACTACCAAACATTTTACCTATTATTATCGTTGTAATAATTGATGTATCTTTAAGTGGTTCAGAATCGTAAAGTGGATTTATTATAGCAGAATTTTATGTTTTTACTCATCAACATATCTATACTCGCAGGTTGATTTGGCTCGGTTATATTATACAAATCATCAAATCAACTGTTTGAAATAAGTAAAAAAATATATGTCGTCCTGATGCGACGTCTAAGTAGGCTTGCAATGACCGCTTGGTGTCGACCACATTCTCTACCTAGGGAACGGAAGAATCAAATGTATATATTATTTCAGTGTAGTTACTTTACGTGAATGAAAGTTTTAGGCCTCCCCAGTTTCAGACCGGCCGAAAGCCTGAGTTAGACAGTAAGTAGATCTCACGCAAATGTCAAAAAATTGCAAGACAGACAGCATGCCGGTGTGAAATACTCGTACAAAGTAGTGTATGTATCGATATCGATAATGTAAAACACTGAAATGTCTGTTTCGAAAAGTTTTATTAAAGTAAATATATAGATATTTCAGACTCATATATATGATTTAACGGCTTTACAACTGGTAAAAATATACATTGCTAGTTACTGCACAATATTCGAGTAATAAAATGTGATTTAACATATTAGGTATGTGTATGAATGTGTCTACATGAAGATTAGGTACAGTATACAGGAGGAGTGAATGTAAGTACATTTTATATTGTATAATGTTATAAATGGTGTTATGAAGGGTGTTTCATTGTACTGTGAGTGTGCTTAATCCTTAGCCAATCCCTCGAGTTTCTCTTTAGGGAATAACACAACAGGCACATACTATAGACTTGATCCTATTTTAATACAAAAAAACACTCAGCCATTTGTGACGAAATGTTATGTGTGTAGTACAACGGGACACACAGGGACATAACAAGATTATGTATCTGACTAATAATTTAATATACCTACCTGGATTTCTCAAAATAATCTCACATATTTGTACACTTCAGATAAATTCAGCTCGAAAAGCTCGCGTTTTGAAGTGCGGTATTGTTGTCTCCAAATTTTGCAATCAAGTTTTTAGCTCATTTTCATAATGCATATAAATCTGTGAAATTTTCAGCAATTCTTTAAACTAGAGGACATTACGAAACATTGTATCAGCCAGAGCAATAAAAATCTACCTATAGCATTTGAGAGGATTCAAGAGTTGTGTGGAATCGTGAGAAATGGCGTTGGAAAACAAATTCAAATAGAAAGTCAGATTTCATACAGTCCAAGACATCGATAGGCGCCGAGCGATCGAGAGATAACTTTAAGAGTCTCCTGAAAGTGCTTCACGAGTAGAACCCAGATCTCTTTTTAATAAAGCATGTCATCATTTTAATTAATTTACTGGTTTTATCTGAGTAGGTAAGGAGATGCTTTAAGTACATTATGCATCGGAAATACTGTGATACCTACAAACCAGTTGGTACACAAATAGCAATCCGTATTAGTATTATGTAGTCGACCTAGTATAATGCGATTATCAAATCATAATTAAAAGGTGACTTGAAGTGAATTAATTACATTTACTCCCCCATCCACTCACCCTGTGCAAAGCTGCCGTCTCTTTACCCCTTAATGCGAAGAATGTCAACAGCAACCTCCATTTATACGTTTTTATTCTAAGCTCTCATTATAATGTTCAATGGGTTTTTGAACTTCAATACCTTCTTCTTCTTCAGCCCTCTGGCCTCTTCCATATTCTTCCAACCCTTTCTGTTGTTTGCTGCTTGTAGCCAGTTTTTCCCCCCACAGCGACTATGCCATCGGACCATCTCTTTTGGAGTCTTCCGACGCCTCTTTCATTCTCCCAAGGTCTCCATTTTAATATTTTTGGGGTCCAACTTGTGGGGTCTTGTGTTGCGACGTATCCCTACATACCTACGGTACATAAATTCAAAAATGTATATTTTGTGGCCGTGTTCTAGGGTAACCTGGATAAGAATGGGCATGTACTGAATAAAAGGATCTGACGTGCGTGTATGACGAATTGCATAAGCAAGAATTGTTCTCTCTGGCTCGCCAGAGACACAGCGTAAGGGTATAGACTGGTAGGAACAGTATTATGCAAATCTGATGAGAAACGTGTGATAAATCTACATACCCTCACTGAAATAAAAATGTGACGTCACAAACCAATGTTTTCTGTGGTAAACTATGAAACACGACGTCATCGAATCACCCAAGAAGTCACAAATTAACTTTGGTTAAAATAACCGATTTAGGCTGAACACAATATTTGAAATAACATAAACACATATGTTATGACTTTTTAATATTTCACTTTGTGAACGCCCTTCTGTATCATAGACAATAATATTGTTAGAGTTATTACGAAGAGCTTTTGAATGATTTTGACAGAGATATACGAATCATCCCTCAGTTTATATCGCATCAAGTAGATGTTGGTACTTTATTGTACATATCATAACCCGAGGCCCAGGGCAGAAGTCAATATTCTCTTACTTAGCTGCTCACCCTTATTTTTATGAAATTAGGGTCGATGCGATTTTCAAGGGCATTAAAAGCATTTTCTGTTGCGAGCTTGTTTTATTTTTAGTTAACATATAAAAATTACATAATATTATCTTCATCAAATTTCACTCGTGTTATGAATTTCTTTAAGCACAACTGAACATTAAAACAAATCTATTAATCTAGTAAATAAATATACTCACGTCACATAATTGTCAGATAGGATTACAAATATTACTAGAAAAAAAATGTCGTTTGCTGTTAGATATCGCGGTATTACTATAAGCTCGCCCTAGTTAACAAATGTTATAGTATCTATATATTTCTGTATTTTGTTTACTTAAGGGTAAGTGGAGGCCATGGGAAAACAGAAGAGTTGTCGGAAGGTCCAAGAAAAGATGGGCGAACGACGTGACCTCCGTAGCGGGTTGGCAGTGGGTCAGAATGGCGAGGGATAGAAAAGACTGGAAACAAATGGAAGATGTCTATATCCAGCTGAGGAGGGACCAAGGCTGATGATGAAGAAGAAGGTAGGTAAATAAATAAAATTGACAGTTTTCTTTATTATCTCCATAAAGTTTCTATTACATTTTCAGTTAGCTGAAGTCATCTTCAGAGGTGTTGGTAGATAATTCATGAAATAATCCTAGTGAGACCTCACGCATTTCTAGGTGGAACTATAACCCCGTAAGTCAACACTGTATAACTATTATATAAATTAATTAAAAACATTTTTATTTGTCGTAAATACCTTTACGAGCGATAAAATGTATTGAATTGAAACCCACCTTTTAATAGGTGGTTTAAATTATTATAACACAAACACTATAATACGTAAATGACGTAAAAATATTCAAATTTGACATTTGGAAAATGTCGGATTAAAATACAGTAATACATCAGATAATATCCATTTGGTTATTGTTTGTATTGCGTTTAAGAGCCAGGATGCCATCATGTTACAAAAATATAATTCTGCACTTGTTCGACAGAGGGCCAAATCTTTCATAGTTTCCAACTCACAAGAAATTAGTTTTAGGTATACCCGAGGCCCCAGATACTTTCTATTATAACACTCGTGTTTTAGACAAAAACAATGAAAGAATAAAAATATTTTCCAACTAATGACATATAAACACAACATTACGATGTCATGTCATCCAGCTGAACATCCATCCACTTATTCATTTCCATTTATTTGTTCTAATGTAAAAAGCAGTTGTACAATTTCACAAGTAAGTATTTGGCTGATTTGGATATTTCTTTTTCTTATTTATTGTGAAAGATGTTGTGACCTTATTTATTAATTTACAGGAATTGTGAAGTAATTACAAAATAGACCAATAATCACACAATGGATTTGGATTCATTACATAGTTCCATAGCGTTGATGAAAAATGAATAAGTACTATTATTGTATCGTTTCTGTTATATGCGAAATTCCGGGGATGTCCTTTCTCAAGGTATAACTGGCCCTTTACAAGTAACGTTTATGTAGAGAATTTATTTAACTTTTAATGCTAGTTTCCGAACATTATACAGTGTACGCACATACCCGAGAGAATGAAATGATTAAATTAGTGTAGATGTCACATACCTATTGGGTAGCAGATGTTAATATCCTTGAAATCTCTCATTCGATAGAATTAAACAGAGAATATAGTAAATAGAGAAAAAACTTATAACCTATAGTTTAAACCGATTGAAAGAAGCTTAGATATGAATAAAATATGATGGATTTATAAAAAATATTTCTCGAATTTTTAAACTGTAGTTAAAAATCTCATAAACGAATGAATCGAATTTTCATTCGTTTGAGATTTTTAACTACAGTTTAAAAATTCGTTTTTTTTTAACTACAGGTATACCGTTAGAACTATTGATACAGGTTTTGCTATAACAAATATGTTTTTTAAACGAGAATAAACACGGTTTTAGGAATTTATGAAAATTTGACAGTCCTTAAATTGTCAATATCTCTTATAAGTACAATTCTTTATTTCACAGAAACAAATCCAAACACTGTACACACATTTCACAGTAAGCTAGAAATGATTGTGTCGTGAAGTCTGCTAAGAATTAAGATATGGTCTCGGATTAATTTGGAACTGCAATTTTGTTCGGTGGCAACAATGACATTTCTAAGTATTAAAATTGTTTTGCGCCCTAATCGATAGTATCTCTTTCTCGACAGATTGTATGGTAAGAAATATCTGTACTTAAATAAATATTTACCTCTAGAATGTATGATTTGAACGTGTTGGTGGGTAAATATTTTTAACATCAATGAGTATAATTTTCTACCTACTTCATTTAAGGATGTTAATACGTAAAGTGTGGCACAGGTATACCTAATATGTTAATACGTATAATTCGGAAACAGTATGCCATGAAGGTATGAAGTAGATACATAACACACGATACACCTGCCGGACTGTCAACACAGGCAATCAATGGTTAACACGAGTCATCTGCGTAATAATATGTAAGAATGTAAGACGTTAAAGGCTCTTATACTACCTACTTCTACTTACCTATTATCTACATAAATATTTACCATATTTTATGATACCTATACTAGTCAAAATGAGTTAAAATACTTGCTTAATTATCATAGCCTACGTATCAATCTCTCTCTCGTTTCTCACCGTTTTCGTTCAAGATTTTTGCAATCACTATTCGACAGGGTCCTCAATTTTTTTTTAAAGAAGTTTAGCTAAGATATATATTTATTTTAAAACTGGGCACACAATCGCAATAAACGTTTTAGTATAGAGATAATTACTTCTTATTAATGACAACGTACAATACTACCTACATAATACATTATCACCAATACGTACCTATCTGTATTTTATTTATTGAGCAAATAGGTTAATAAGACAAAGGTATCTCCTCTAAGTTTAATTAAATTTGTATGGTCTAAATATGAATATGCTAGATACATTTAAATCTACTGAAATCTAAAAAAGATTGACTGAAACCGAGCTTCTACTTAATTTCTTTTTCTCAGAATTGGGAGCAATAACGCCTAAAATTACAATTTAAAAATAGTTGGCAAATTCAGCCATAGATATTCATCTATGTATGTATGTAATAGAGGTTTTACCTACATTTAGGTCAAACAACCCATTAGATAATTAGGTGTATTACTTATTCTTAATTTAACAATACCCTCGTCTATTAAAGAAACCAAAAACTAAAACACCGTACGATGACTTTATAGATAAAAAGCTATTAAGTTTAGGTAACGTTTCCAAATAATAAATAAGCAATAATAAAAAAATAATGATACAGTAATTATGCGGATGTTTTTATCCTTAAACACCGCTTAATATTTAATTTATTATTATTTAACACGTCGTTAATATAATGGCTAAGGGGGGCTTACTCTCTAATTAAAACGTTGTATATCATCCTTCTGTATACTTAATGTGCCGGACTGGATGCTATCTTTCTATAGGTAAACTAAATGTAATAATTTGCATTATATTATTATATCTGCTATATAAGTTGGTTTTCAAACAAACCAGAATCTTGTTTATTCATTAAATTTAGTTGAGAAGTATGATTTTTTTCCGTAAAACCAACCGTTTAGGAGGCATTTTGTATAGAAATGGATGGCAGAAAATAAAAGGTTTTTTTTCGCTACTAAGGGTAGCACGGCAGTCCTAGAAGGTCAAGTCCCAGCACTAACAGCATACCAAAAATTCAGGACTACCGGACCAAATAGCATAGCGACCATACAACGATGTTCCTGTTTGACCGATGATTATTCCCACAAAATAAGCTTAATTTTTCGGACTTTCGTTTCATTTTGCTTAGGTAAACATCAGTTAGTTTTTTTTTTATCTTAATTAAGTATTTAAATGCAGTTAGTTCTCTGTGATGGAATGGACAGGGGTCAGAAACGTTGAGGATCTGTTTCGTACTGCCCAAGAAAGGGATGCTTTCTCCCTAGTGATCGTCAACTTCAGGCTAAAAATACGTGAACAAGAAGTTATTTGTGAACGTTGATAATATTATGTTACCAAACCTTAGGTTTACTTGCAATAGGTGCGTTTGGTTGTAATTTTATTAGTATAAGAAGAACTCCAAAATACCTTGGTTCATTACGTACAATACCAATTGGAATGTTAACATGTTTCAAATTCCTTACATTTTTTCCTTTTCATTTCTCTAAATAAAATGGCAATCAATCGAGTTAATCGACCGTGTTAATTTGGGCTTCCGATATTATAACTCACTCACTATCAACATTTGGAACATTTATAAGTAGAAATAGGATAGATAAATGTAATAGGTTGTAAGGTTCTAAAAACTAAAAGTACCTTCATAAGTCAAACCCCCCATTAGAACTATGGCACTAGTTTTTATGCAATCAGCACTTAAAGTATGTAGTAACGAATCAGGACTGTGGAGGAGCTGTTTCGCACTGCTCAGAACAGAGAGGCGTTCTCCCAAGTGGTCGTCAATATCGGGGGAACCTGACAGGACACATAGAGAAGAAGTAACGAAAAATGAGCTAAGAGTGTCGGAAATCACGACTCTCATCAGTATATCTGGTTCAGGTTTTAATACCAAATACCAGGATAAGATAAATGTGCGAGATCGAAGATGTCGTTAGGTGGGGGAGGCAACGGAGAAGACAATAGTATGCATATGTGAGGAGAATGGAGCCATCCAGACTCCCTCACATTGCATTGCAAGGTCAACCCCAGGGCAGACGACTCCCGGGCAGAAAACCAAAAAGATGGATTGACAGTTGGGAGTCGACATCGTAGGAAGCTGATCCATCTCCATAACATGCCACAAGGCCTACTGCTAAGAACAAGAAGAAGCAATTAAAGATGGATTTTTTTGTCTCGATAATCAATTTATCTTAAAACTATAGGTAAATAGACAGATTTGGAGCTTAAAATTTCCATATTATTCTAATAATTTGACGTAATTAAACATTTGTAGAAAATGACCATAATTAATTCAATTAGGTATATTATTTTATACAAATGTAGAAAACATTTCTTTGATTTAGGAGCTTACCATAGAATTTGACGTTTGCCTCTTGCTTCCTGCATTTTTAACTCCGAAACATGACTGTTGAAATAATACAGAGGAATAAAATAATGTATCCACATAAATTTTCTTCAAATATTTATGTTAATTCGCCTAATAATATGTGCTTCGAATGAATTTATTGTAACTACAGCACTAATATACATACATCATGGTAGGTATTAAAATTATTGTAGGGAGTATCTAGGTGGTAGTCTTGTTTATAAGATAAATGTAGGTATTGTAGAATCTTGTAGAATTATTTTTACATACAACAGAACACTCAAATAGCAGTTACACTATGCAGTAATTCGGACATCCTTTATACTAACTTTATTGCTATAACTTCATTATTTATTATCAAACTTAATATTCATTCTGGGGATGCGCACTTTACGAATAAATAAATAAATAAATTCTCACCTTGACACATAGAAATAGTACCTATCTAATAGACGGGGAAAGTACCAATAATGTAGACAACGAAAACTCCTGTTTTTTCGTACTACTGTTATAAAAGATCTCGTAAAGTAGACTGGACAATAGGTATGGAAAGTGTCCTACACAGAAAATGGTATTAGAGATTCACAGAACACATAGAAAGTGGTAGAGACTGAAGTATGACCATACATTCACCTCCCAGTCCCACGTTCTCCCTCACGTTTGCTGGGACATGGGATGATCTGAAACCAACTAGTGAAACTTATGTTTGTCTCTTTTAAAGCGAGATACTCAATACTTATGCAGAGCTTAACCGTCTCATCTCTTTACTATATAATTACTCCGAGGTCTAATACCAATTAATGCTGTGGTTTTTTCTAAAAAAGTCCTTGTGAAGCTCTGCATAATGTAAAGCATGTTTTAATACCATCCTAACAATCATCATCATCAGCTTTCTGTAGTCCAGTATTGAACGTAGGCCTCACTTCCCGACTTCCACAGCTCCCTGTCAGCAGCCACCCAGCGCCACTGGTGTCCGGCCACTTTCTTTATGTCATCGGACCATCTTGTTTGTGGTCTCATAAATTATAAGACATGTTTTTTCATACAAGCATAGTATTTATTAACAAAAATATAAATAGTATGATAGGTTTACAAAATCTAAACATCTGTGCACTTCACACTAAAGGCGTGAAGTGCAGAATATGTACATCATCAGCGCCATGATTCGAACCCGGTACTTGCAGCTTCAAAGAACCGCGTTGAAACCAACCGCGCCGATCATATATCCCTTTATGTATACAATAATGTTATTTATACAAAAATACAAGTTATTAAAAATGAATTAAGATGTATTTGGTACGAGATCTTCGAAATGGCCAGGTAAAACTTGAAAACTGTGTGTAATAATTTTTATTTTTTTCTTCTTAGCTTTTTATTTCGAGTTTATTATTTTGTTCCCTTCCTAAATGTATCATTTGGTTTTGAAGCCATCATATCCTTAGTCTAACAGTTTGTCTTCTTACGTACATTCGTTCTTCTTAGCAACCTGCAATGAAATTTAACAGATTTGTTGGGAAAAGGTGAAAAGCAGCTAAAATACATTAAAATTGTTTAGAGCATTTTAAATCCTCCTTTAAAATGTCATTTTATTTACTTTGGTATCGTCCTTGGCTTTGGGGTCTTTTGGTTTCCCGTCTTTAGAGAGTTCAGGTACTTCAACTTGACTCATATTTTTTTTCCACCGTTCTAAAGTCTCCAGAGTGACCGCTGTTTCATCCCAGACTCCTTCTTCATACGTCCATAGCAGAGCGCCAAAGATAATACTCGTCTAAAAAAACATTAGATTATGTAACTTCTCATAACTTTTTACTACTCGTATTTACGTCGTAGCAATGAAATATATATTGTAATTGTTAGGCTTTCTCTCAAATACAATAATTATATTATAAGGAAAACAATAGAAAGGATAATGATAACAATCTAACCTTTAAAGTACCAAGGATCAGAGTTTTAAGAAATTCGTACATTGCAGATCCAGGACACTTTGGACACGGAGGCATTCTTTTCGGTTTTACCTTTGGGCACGGGAAAAGCGATGTACATGTAGCGCACTCCGGTGGTGGACATGGAAAGCAGGGAGACGCACATGTCGGAAGACACACATCATATGGCGGACACGGTGAACATGGAGTACACGGGCTGCATGGATTACATGGAGAGCACGGAACACATGGATTACATGGTCCGCATGGTGCACACGGATTGCATGGTGCACAAGGCGTGCATGGACTACATGTAATGGTAGGACCACATGGATTGCACGGTCCATATGGTGGGCATGATTTACCAGGTTCACACACGAATGGAGAAGGCTTGCAGGGTCCATATGGACTAGACCCTTCACATGGCGGTGCAACTGCACTACGTGGAGGTGGACATGGTGAGCGACAAGGAGGAAGGCAGCATGGATTAGGGCAAGGCAGGCATGGCTCTGGACAAGTTGGTGGACAAGGAGTGCAAGGAGCACAGGGAGGACACGGAGTGCATGGAGGGCAAGGAGGTGCACAACACGATGGTGGGCAAGTATTACATGGAGTGCATGGGGAACATGTAAGGGGGCATGGTGGGGGACACGGGCCACAGGGAGGGCATGGACTACAAGGAGCACATGGTCCACAGGGAGCACATGGGTTACAAGGAGCACATGGGCTACATGGAGCGCATGGGCTACAAGGAGCACATGGGTTACAAGGAGCGCATGGGGCACAGGGAGTGCATGGGCCACAAGGTGCGCATGGGCTACAAGGAGCACATGGATTGCAAGGACCACAAGGAGCACATGGGCCACAAGTTGCGCATGGGCTACAAGGGGCACATGGATTGCAAGGACCACAAGGACTGCAAGGAGCACATGGGTTACAAGGAGCGCATGGACCACAGGGAGCGCATGGACCACAAGGTGCGCATGGGCTACAAGGAGCGCATGGACTGCAAGGACCACATGGACCACAAGGTGCGCATGGGCTACAAGGAGCACATGGATTGCAAGGACCACATGGACCACAAGGTGCGCATGGGCTACAAGGAGCACATGGATTGCAAGGACCACATGGACCACAAGGAGCGCATGGGTTACATGGAGGGCATGGATCACTGGGAGTGCACGGAGTACAAGGAGCACGTGGATCATATGGTTTACATGGCTCACATGGTTCTGGTGGTAAGCCTTTGCAAGTTGGCGGAGGACATGGTTCACATGGTATAAACAGCCGCATGCTAGGATTCGGAACACATGGCAAAGGAATGGCTGGAGAGGAACCTTTGCAGATAGTTACACAAGGATTGACAGGCATGCAACACTTTGTCGGTGGTGGAATGTTAAAAAAAATTGGGTTACATGGAGGTGCACATGGAAACGTGCACGTTAAAGTATATGGAAGGCACGGTCCATATGGTCCACATGGGCCACATGGACCACAAGGATTACATGGATTATAACATGGGTAAGCTGGATAAGGGGAAGGAACACAAGGAAGGCAAAGTTTGGGAGAGCCAGGAGCACATGGGTTACATCCAGTGATGCACGGATTATTTGGAGGTGGACAAGGAATGCCTAATGTAGGAGGACAAACGCCTATCTGTGATGGACTTGGAGCATTTGGAAGTGGAGATACTGATCCTGGAAAAAATTGTATAGTCGTAAATAAAATTGTAATGAATGATGAAGGTATCTTTACACCACAAATCTTTGTTCGAATCTATCATAGAAGTGTCCTCAGTAGGTACACTAGCAGATTTCTGATCAATTTTAATCAAGATTTTGGTATCTGTGATTCCATATATTACTCGTAATCTATAGTTACACCACAAGCTTGAGTTTGTAACATAAGTTTGAAAATATAAGTATTCATACTTACGTACCAATTAATCGTATTTGTCTTAATTTTGTGCTTATAATTATTGATTTGTGCTTCACCAAAAT
Organism: Ceraclea dissimilis; assembly: GCA_963576895.1. NCBI lineage: Eukaryota > Metazoa > Arthropoda > Insecta > Trichoptera > Leptoceridae > Ceraclea > Ceraclea dissimilis. The sequence goes on from OY756368.1 coordinate 13,308,044, forward strand.
TGATGAAAGATTTTTTCCAAACATTTCACTAATTTTTTGTATTTACATCTGATTCACTTGATAATTTTACGTGTTTTTTTTTTATTTATGATATTTTTTGATGAATTTTTCTTTTTTTTTCAAGACATTTTCTAATTTTTATAAAACACTAAAAATTTACTGCTTGTATGAAGTCGTGTCAAATAATAATTATTTTATGTCATATTATTCTATGGTCAACAAATGGTATTTGTCAAACGTCAAACACATATTCTAAAACCAAATATCATAATAAATAACCTTAGGTACTTAAAAGCAAGTACTTTTAGTAAAAAAAGTACAAACCTATCAATTTATTAGAGACACATTGATGTAGGGACGTATATCTTGGATATCAAGTAATTCTGATATTTTCTGCTAACCATTCGACGGCCATACAACTCCTCAAGAGTTTAAATCCTGAGAAATTGATTTCCTTGCCCTCCTATCTATATAGATTTATAGTTACCCGAACTATGGGCATCCCTAAATAGGATCCGAACTGGCCACGGGAGATGTGGACACCTCCTCCATAAATGGGGCAAGAGGGAACATCCCCAATGCCAGTGCGGGCAGATAGAGACGGTGGAACACATTTTGGGGCAGTGTCTCATCAAGAAGTTCGAGGGGGATATTTGGGAAATCCATGAGGTGACGCTAAGGGCAATTGAATATCTGAGAAATATTGACGCGGAGCTTTGACCCAGACTCCCAGATCATTTGTACAGTACTGGAAAAATTATTATGGATTTTTTAAAACAGTGGAATTTTTACGAGATTTTCAATATATTTAAGAATTTAACAAGAATATACATTTATTGTTATTATTTTTATTGGAGATTCATTGGGTATCACATTTTTCACAAATGAAAAAACAAAATCGAAATTAAAAAAAAAAAAAACGAAATTAACAAAATTGAAAAATGAAATTCATGAAACTCCAATCACAACAAAGATACAGCTGATCGAGAGACTAATACACGTGTGGTTTCACTCTGAAAAAATTAAAACTCTATGCCAAATTTTGATGGAGAGTATGCCAAACATTTTGATAGAAAATATGAAAAATCCATAATAATTTTTCCAGTACTGTACAATGGTTGTATTCGCATACGAAAGAAGAAGAAGACCCGAAATGATTTTACATATATAATTATAGTGTCCACTTCTCTAAACACTACACAGATCTAATCAATTATTATTATAGCTGTTGTTATAATTGACAAATATACACGCTTTACATTACATTGTAATATCAATCACTCTAATTATTACAATCACTCAATATAATACCATTGATTACTTTGTAGTAATTAATCAAGTAGGTAACAACACTACATGGACAATAATTATATCGTGATACAACTCTGATTCGGTTCCGTAGTACATACTACTGCAGATGACTGATGTGTTTGATGTTACTAATCCACAGAACAATTATACTCCCTGCTATAATCAAACTATATCCTTAGCTAGATGCTAACTAATATTAGCCCTAAACCCTAACTAAAAGTAATTTTCATTTGGTAGATACATGGTAGATACTTCTGTATTCAAAGGCGATGATGTTGGCCATTTATAGACGCTTTGACTTTCTCTATCTTGCGCATTCTGAAACAGCTTCTCAGCTCTCACATACATACTTACGCCTCATCCCGCGGATCCAGTCCCATACCCGACGATTGTCTTCTACAAAGATCGTCCTGCACTTTAAAATTTTAGACAAATCCTGAGCTTGAAATTGAACTTAACTTCTAATTTCGTTCATTTATAATGTTGATAAAATAACATCTTATATACAAACAACAATAACTTTACTGTCCAATCATTAAAGTTTATATGGCTTTATTGCACCGTGTTTTCACATAGGTCGACGTGGTAAATTGAAAGTTTTATGATTTTATGATAGTAAATGAGTTAAGAGTAAGTCCCGAGGCCATTGACCATCCTCTTATAAAGCATTCTATACAAAGGCAATACATAAGAAATTACCACAAAATCATAATCATCTTATTTGTACTGCCGCTCGATGACACAGTCATAACATGCTGTTGTAAATTTTAACGACTTTGGTGGTCTGGTCTCTGGAGAGATCTTTGAGTTATTTCTATGCAATTAATTTTATATTGACAAAAAATCTATTGAACTTAGTTTGTGAAGTTTGATTCATTCCCAAATAATAGTTTATACAAAATATCTCAACCACCAAAATCACAAGAACACTATACTTAGTATAAACATTGGTGGTTTGGTCAGTTTGGTGGTTTAAATTGTGCGGTTATCTATTTCAATCCTCAAAACAACTTCTCAATACAAAAACAGCTATGAAACGAACTTTCGTATTCACTCAATTTCATATTATTTTTGAACGATCGGGTTTAATTAACTCACTAAGATGCAAAACATAAAGAATAGGTATGACCTCCAGTCCTCATGTTAAAAGAACAGTTTGTTTGCAACTTATATTTTATGTGCTTTTTAATATCACCTAGTACTTATAATTCGAGTATCAAGATATTCAAATTGCAGGTAATTTTTAAACAGTGAAGAAGCAGATAACTTTACTGGCAAAGTCTCGTGATATCCTTGTAGAATTTCATGGGGAAAAAGAAGCAGTTTTTTTTAACTTCCCACTTTCAAGATGTTTGGAGCCCACCGTCATAATATCCGTAACACTAATTTCACAAGGCGTTAACATCGGTACATAGTGGAAAGGAGTAAGAAATAATTATAACCTGCTGACTTCCAACATTAATAATGGTATGAATTACAAAATGTAAGAATTTAATATGTAGGTGTGTATTATTAGGGTATATTATTATAACGAGACCACTGGTGGCTCATTCGTTAAGTGCGCCAACTGGTGGCTCATTCGTTAAGTGCGCCAGCACGGGGAAAAAATAATTTGTAAGAAATGTAACTCATAAACAGTATTAAAGGTATCTTTGAGCCAATATGAACAGGTACTATGGTGTCAGAAATGGTCAAATTATTCGTGGTATTTTATCAAACATTCAGGATCAACAGCAGAAAATGATGGAATTTTTTAATGTTACAGTGTGAAATGACGAACTCTTCTAAGACATTCTGATGAATTGTAAAAAAATAAGTTTTGACCGAAATTTGTATCACGAAATAGCTGATGCTTCTGAAACATTGTAATATGGATGTGAGATTTAATATGCTGCACTTTTTTACGTTTATTAGTGGTACAATTTCTACAAATTTATTGCCTTACTCGTATATTGTATATGCAGAAGTCATTACCTACATATAATACATAATTTCGATAAGTCTTTTTTTGTCTCTCTTCTATGTATCATTCTTTTTCTAGCATCAAATCAGGGCCTCCCCAACATTCACTGTAACTTTGTTTCTAGCCTGGACAGCCCGAAATACCGTTTAATTAATTATTCCGTATCACGGAACCAGAAGATTTTCTTCCGTTATGCCACTACCTCTTTCGAATTACGCTGGATTTCCTCAATTTCTTTGTGAGGAATAGCGGAAATAGGAGTCACTTATCATTATTTTTCATACAAAATTTGTGCTAGGTGACTCCTATCTCCGCTATTCCTTGCCAAAAAAGTTGGTGAAATTCAGCAGTACACTTGGACTTGAAAAGAAATCGCTACTGGATTCACTACGAATATCCACTGTTTATGTATGCACATTGCACAGTATAACGCCACTAATTTAGGCAATGTATCTTTCTCCCTAACAATGGGATTCCTACTTAGGGTTATTATTAATAACTTTGATGAAATATTACACACTACATTGAGTGGATTGTAATTTTTTCCTATGTGTAGGTATATATTTTTATTTTAACTCTTTATTTAGGTAATTCACAATACTATAATTCTACACCTATCATAATTCAATTCGATATAATTGTAATAGGCGTGTATAATATACAACGTACATATTTTTTTAACACCAGCCATTGTTAAAGTTTTTTAAACAAGAACACGATTCCAATCGAGTTACCTTTTGGAAAAAATGATAGGTAAGTACATAATAATATAATAGTTTCTAATCTGACGTAATCCCATAAAAAATGTTAGCCCCGGCTTCCCTTCTGCAGAAATCCACCCTTCGCCACTGCTAGGTACTGACATTGCCTTTAGTTGAAGTTCCTGGCCTTCCGATTTTTGAAACTGGGATTCGAGTTGACTTTTGACTTTTGAGGCTACTCTTTCGAAATAACTTTTATAATAGGTTTTCGACTATTGGCCAATTGACACCTACGGTATATATTTATACCGTGTTTACATAGTACACGAATAATTATTTTACATTTATTAATAAAAAAAAAATGTGTTTAATTAGGTTCCCAAAAATATAATATTCAAAGTTACCTAATTGTAGGTATTTAGCAATAAGAAAATATTTGCAGCTAAAATACCACGCTTCTCAAAATGTACGTACCTCCCCATTGGCGTATATAAGTTTTCATTTCGGGAGGGGGGCAATATAGTTTTTGACTTTGGTTTCGAGACATCACAATAGTCATCTTGTCAATTCATATGGCATCTAATGTATAAATAAATAAAATAGTCTGTGCACTATTTAATCCATAGGTATGTATTAAAAAATCAAAGTAAAGTTTGATGCACCTATGTAATAATGTAATGGCCGAAGAAAAAAGATTTTAAACATCGTTGGTAGTAAATATTATGTTCTCTTATATTGTATGACCACCTTATACAATATTATTATACCTAAGTGATCGTTTCACACATCTGCCTCCTAATTTATACCTCTAAGGGGCAATTAATATAATAGGCAGCGTCTTGAGCCCAAGGAGGGCGTCTATGGTCGTTTCTGCGCCTTTCCGCATAGGTAGGTAATTAAAGTATCAACCTATTTCACAGTTGTATTAAAAAGCTATGAAACGCTTAATTAATTAGGATCTAAGATAAAATTGTTTATAAAACAAATATTTTATTAGACAGGTAGGAATGTGTAACTTTTCGGATCTTGCAATGAATTGCTTATAACTTGTGACCGGAATATAGGTATAGGTACACAATAATATACTATAGACCATCAGTAGGTATTTTTAATCAGCTTCCTTAAAATAACTCGTATTGAACCCACCTACTAGTACTTAGGTACATAATAGTGGAGAATCTAAGTAGGTGTTCATACCTACAACAATGTCAAAAAGAGCCCTAAATATTATTAATCTTAAATCGAATACCAATCGTCGTACTAAATAACAGCTGATATTATATCATTCCTTGACTCCTTAGATGGAATTCATATATTGAAATTCTACGAGCGATCCTTAGTAGGAGACAGTGGTATTTTCATCTCGTCCTAAACAAAGGATTTGAAGGAGAAGGTAGCGACGTACCTTCTCTTTTTGAATGAAATACGTTCCTTTAAGATGGTAGATTGATCCAATATCTACTATTGACTCATTTCGTATGCTCTTAACGTGCAAATATTATTCAGCATTCGATTCAATTTGCAAACATTTTCAATACCTTTTCAACAAGTTCATTTTATTACGAGCTCTGATTAGAATAATCTAGTGAAAGTTGGAATGCCACACCTTTACCTGATTATACCTACATATTATACACCTTCGATTTATGTACTTACCAGAAATTTATTAAGAAATAAAAGAATTCATTAACTAAGTACCTAATTCAAACCCTTTAAGGCCTTATCCAAAAAAATATATTTTCTACCCATCTTCACGATCTAATTCCAAGTCCTACAGAAAGTAATTGTAGTTTGACTGAACATCTACTATGACTTCTGAACAGTTTTCCTGACTCTTTCTGATATTATTTTTAACTACCTTTTTATAAAGATTTTATCCACAAAATTAGTTGTAAAAACACTGGCACATTGTTGAACTAAAGGTTCGTCTCCTTCCTCAGCCCATTTCCATGCCATGTCCTATGCGGACCGCATCCAAGTGGCAGACATGTCGAACCAGGTAGTCTCTCCATCTTAATTGTGGTCGTCCTGCACTTCTATTCATAGGCCGAGGCCTACAATGTAAGATGTTCTTTTGTCCATTTGCCTTGTGCATTTCTGGCTATGTCGGTCTAAGGTTTGCCTAGTACTTAGAAATACCACAATTTTTTTTTTACCCAAATAATAAAGATAGTTATTTTACTCTTCTATGAAAAATATAAGCTTCCACTTAGTGGAGATATCTTAAAGTAAAATGAAAAAAGCATTTTTGTATTGTTTCATTTTATTAATATACATACCTATCATTTTCATATCAATAGTAAACATTTAGGAATTATTATAAACATAATTTATACTTACACATTACAAAGTATACATACACTTTATTGAATCCATATTTACATACACACAGAGTAAGTACCAAATCTAACGAAATAAATAATGTTTTAACATTTGTAAACATGATACTAAATATAGTATTCACAAAATAAATTAAATAAATTTATAATTATGCGGGTTAAAATTAATTTAATGTACAATATGAGAAGATGAATATTATGTCTTTGAGCTAAAAAATTACAAAGGAAATTAACAAAATAAATACAATACAGGTACATACATACACAGGGTTATATATACAAACAATATTAGAGTACTCTGTAGTTTAAATAAACATTAAAATTAACAATATTATTATGGAGGGTGGGATGGAATCAATAACAGATTTAAATGAGAAGGTTCATTTAGTATGAAAAAAAAAACCGGCCCATTGGGTCTATATCTAGTAGAAGAGGGATCACAGCTAATGAAGAAGATGGGCTTCTTCATACTAATCATATTATATGCTTTTAAACCATAATTGTAACTGTTAACATCCTTGTGACCCCTGTAAAACTTCGAATAGGTGTTTCACACATTTAGCCACGAATCTCGATGATGCCACCAATGCAGTATTTAATTAGTCATTTGAGTTACATTCCGTTTGCGCCGGGCCTTTTTTTTTAGCATTCTTCTTTATTAATAATAATTTAAAGCCCCTGATTATGCAATAGTTCAACACAGTAGATTTAGTTCGCTGGCAACAATGAAATTTCTATTGAAATCGTACAGGCATTGCCACCACGGTTTTCAAAAAGCTACACGTGTTGCCCTCATCAAAAACCGTCATTTTTTTGACAGACTGTAGGACTTTATGAACCAACTTTAATTGGGTAAGTCCCTCAATTTTACATTTGCAACCTTTACACTGCTAATGGAGAAAGCCGCTATCCCAAAAAAATACATTTTCAAGAAAAACACTTTAAAATACGTACTAGCAGGTATTTTAATTTAGTAGTGCTTGAATGGATACAGGACGACAATCTTCCTGGTATTTCTAGGCAAAAACATAGATCAATGTAATGAAGTTAGCTGTAAATCAAGTTACAGGGTTTATCCACAAGATGTCAGGAGTAGTATTATTGCAAAAGTTTGCTAACAAACCACGAAGAACCAATCAGTACCGAATAAATTAGTAACATCAGCAATGAAAAATTGGCAAAGCATCAACTGACGAATAATAGGATTTTTATTGGGTTGAAATGACTCAACGATCAAGCAAAAATTGATGGTGTCAATCTATAATTTGTTGATTTTCCTTGCCAGTGTCAGTTGTATACTGGACTTGAAGATTATGACTACTAATTACTATGCTGTAATTTGAAATTGCTAACATACTTGAAAGTAAAAACACTAATAATATGTGAATATATTATTCGAAAGAACTCACCAACTGCGGAAAATTAACATTTTTACTGTACAACAAATGCAAGAAAAACATTAATTAAACATGAATCTTCATAAAAATACAAACAATTATATACATACACTCTCTTCACTGAGTTTTAAAATCTGCAGACAAAAAAAAAAATATTAAGAAAATAAAAAATAAATTCTATAAATAAATAAAATAAAACTGGAATGTTTAAAATATTGCTAGTATATTATGAATTCTCTTCAACTGCATCTCGATATGAAGAACTTTTATGACTATGTTTAACACATTTAGCTTCATATCTTTGAATGCTCAGCTGCTTTGAAACAGACAACATTCAACAATACACAGAGATAAACTAACTGTATACAGTTTCAAAACACTTTATCTATTATGAAATATATTATTTACACTGACTTACAAACTAACAAGACTCTCAACAGATTGACAATAATTCGACATAACCACATATGCGAACCGCTTTTCATTTATATTGAACAAAATGAAAAATAATTGCATAATTGGTTGTGTCATTAGCTTACTATCGAAGACTCTGTTTACCTTACATCTACCTATAACAAAGTTTCTAGGAATTTTATATAATTTTATCAGATACAAAGTCAACGCAAAAGACTTTGAAAATTACAAAGGTGGTGTACTAAATCATTCAAATAAAATTTAAAATTATATTTTATTAAGTAGGTACCGAGCTTGTGGAATTAAAATCGTAATATGTGGTCCCTATGTAAAGTTTTTAGCGAGTGATAAATGTTTACCATAGGTTCACATTTTCGATGTTAAAAACATAATAATGTATGTAGGCCTGTGTCATAGTTGATGATAGTATTACTATATACACACTGCACAAGGCACAAGAGTTTGCCATTTTTAATTTCCGAAACAGAATAAACCACTGACTGACATTTTTGTTTAATTGACTATATATACAACCTTAATTCTCTACTTAAAAACAAATAATGTATACAAAAAGGTGAAGACAATAATACATAATATACATAAAGAAAATAGATAATAGGTGGATACCATGTATTAAAAAAAAACATTTGATTGACCAAATATAAATATGTATCCTGGTTTAAAATAACGGTTCATATCCAATATTATTAACAAGTGTGTGATGATCACATGTATGTAGTATTTCTCTACAGTGTGACTAAGAGTATTTTGTATACGTATGCCGACCAGTTACAAATATTACAAATAGTAAAAGTTTTGGTATTATAAAAATATTGTTGTGAACATTTGGATAGCAATTGACCACTGAAACACCTAAGTGAATATCACATTAAGATCAAAAATGTTTTATCACGTGAGCATGTTACAAGTAGCAGTTATCTCAACTGATATACAGCAAAGAATGGACTATCCATCGGGCTTATGACTGATAGTCGCCCGATTTAATATAATCACTTTACACTTAAGTATCATTAATCAATTCCAGTTCATCCATTTGCCACAGTCGGGAATTGAACCCAGACCTCCAACCTGACAAATTTTACCGCTGTGCTATGATGTTATATTTAACTACGATATGTGGAAAAATTCCAATGTTCTCAAGAAACATAAATTGTGATTTTCAAAAATAAACATGAGCATGTTATTGTGATGTAATTCTTTGGCAAACTTGTTTAACGTCAGTTTAACATATTACATATGTATTTCTAATTCTTACCGCTCGTTTCCTTCGACCTGTTTAGAGACTAAAGAAAATATCCTAACAAATTAAGAGGCCAACTTTCATTTACAAAAATTCAAACGAAAAGTCATTTTAATTGTTTACTATACACAGTTTCAAACTTTGATTACATATTTCCTTCATTCGATGCATTACTACAAGACTGTATATAAATTACATACTTCTTGATCAATCCCTATTTCTGTAATCTTGGGGTGGTACTATGTGATCATCCTCACTAGAAACACGCTTCACTCTGTACGAGTAATTACAGTTCGCTTCTTGGGAACGTTTTTGTAGGACGTTTGTCCTGACCACCCCAGATATTCTAAGGACGCCCATCAAGTGATAAGCTTTTTTTTCAGAATTGATATATGTAGTAATTCATACATACATAGTATTATGATAAATTGAAAAAAATATAAATATTTAGAGATTTTTCATAGAAAACAAAATATTATCAATCTCTTTTTTTTACAAAAGGAACATTTTAATAGAAGACATTATTTTTAGAATGAGATTAATATTGTACAATGTCGCTCTAAATAGCAAAGTCTTGTGACCTCCATGTATTCACAGGAGGAATGGGAAAGGGTGGGTATAAATTACTACTACCTACTATGTATGTATATTAAAAACTTATACAACAATAAAATTTTTAAAAACATGACATACCTAACAACAATATGTTACATACATAATGTTACAAATTTAAATGAAATTCATATTTTAAGTAGGTATGTAAGTTAAATAAAAACAAAAATAATATACTACTACATATAGTATGTACAATAACAATGAAATAAATTCTTCTCTCAATATAGATCTCGCGAAGTATATTTGTCAATTTAACTAGAATATGAAAATTGCTTAGTCGAACGCCACACTGACATACAGGCAACATCTCTATGAAATGTGTACTTGTAATAATATCACATCTTACATTCAGTGTGGTCGCAGACTCGATGGATCAATCTATCTTTTATTATGTACACATCATTAAATTTAAAACCTTTAAGGTTATGAACACTTATCAAAAAGATATTCTCTTTTAGAATGAGGTTGAACAAAGAGAATGTTGTAAAGTATTGATAGACAAGTTATCACAGAGATTTTTAGGACAGATTAGTCGTAATAATTTGCGTAACTTTCTGATACTTCCTCTTGGAGTTTAAGAAGGAATAACTCATTCAATTCTTCATTGTCTCGAGCTATCATTTCTTCTTCATCTGAAATAATAACTAAAGTTCACTTTCCCTGTGAGCACTATTGTTTTCCATAGAAAAATAGTATCCCAAAATATGTTTCATGCACAACTATTACAATTTACTTTACTAGCTCCAACAATTAATAACTTAAGCACTGTGTGAATACTGAGATTAGGACGAGACATACCCAATACATATAATGTTTCTAATGTGAAACGTACAATTTCAGGTTTAACATGCAATGGTTATTACTATAATTATACACATAATAAATTACTATATAAATGCATTGTTAGTATAAGGGTAACATGAAGCACTGGATTGTACAAGGATTCATGATTTTACAATGAAGAATCAGAAACGACAACACAAAATAACAGACATTAATCACATGTCTATTCCAAATGAACTCATTCTAATTATATTATTAGTCAACCCTATGTAATTTTCTATCTAATATTTTTTACATGCCTATCTCATTCCTGTTTCTGTGCATAATCTTGGTCTAACACACTTTTTTCACCAATTTCAACAACGAGTTCTGGGTCAAGTTTCAAATGTTCTTGCAATATTTTGGCTTGTTTTGTGTAAAGGAAAAGTGCAGGAATGTCCACGTCATCAACACCGTCACTTGACATGGCAAACCTTGGAGATTTGTTGGTTGGAATATAATCTAACACAATTGTACCAATTCCACCGCTTTGTTGAACATGCCTTACTTTGTCAATAAAATTGCAATCACCTCTTTCAACTAAAACTATATTTCCCTTGTTGGTATCCGGATCGATTAGGGGAGTGCACGCTTTCTGTGGATTGGCAAATGACGTAGTTGCTTTAAAGCGGACGTCGCCTTTCAGTTCCACTCCAAATTGTGCGGGAGAAGCTGGTAGAACAATCTTACGATCTTTAGCAGCAAAAGCCACCCCGTGAGGAGGCACGCTTTCACTATCAAAAGCTCGGCCAATTTCTATCATCTCCTTCATGAATTGTAGACCTTCTTCGGCATGCTTTGGTGATGCAGCCTGCAACAATAAAATAAGCGAGTGTGAGAAAGTTCAACATCAATATGGTCTAATTAAGATTCTAGATAATTTAATTAATATACATACCAAAGCTAATGAGTGCAAGTATTGCAATTGTCCATCTTTCAGTAAAACTACGGAAATCCCCATATCAAATAGCCTAGCAACGTGATCAGGCTCTGTAGGACGAAAGTTCTGGGCTGATAATTTCCCAATCTTCTTCTTCTCTTCAAACAACGTTTTCAGTGGTTTTCTTACATTTTCAGGGAGAAATTTGGAAGTATTGGGACATGATCTGAAAAACAAGAAAATGCCTATAATACCTCAATATAACAACTAAGTTATATTTACCAATAGGTCTAAAAATGGAAAACAGTATCTGTCTGACATACTGTGTCAATAATACTATACGAACAAGAATTACCTTGAGTATGGATAAGGTGACCCATCCTCCTTTTTATCTGCTTTGTTGGTCGGTTCTCTATACACGGCCAGTGTCAAAGGCATCAAATGGGCTTCAGTTGTCAAGACGTACTGGTTTATGTTGATCGGTAAATCTGAGTCATCAGCGAATAACATATAAAGATATTTAAACGTCTCAGCCAGTACGAAAGAGTCCATTCTGTCTTCGCTGTCTTTCGTTCGTACATCTTTGACAGCTGCATACCCGCACGGTACTCTAGCATATTGTTGTAGGGATTTCAAAACAGCTTTACCGACGTGTAGATAGTAGTCATCTCCGGTTGCCCTGTGCAAAAAGTATGTTGATTCGATAAACTCGGGGCGTAGAGGGTGATGTCCCCAATGAACCTGCAATAAATCAGATTACTCACATACATTAACATTAAAAGGAAATTGTTTCAAAAGCAATGTAAACAAATTGAAAAAATTAAACAGAGAAATATGTACACTTGTTCAATTCATATGTAACAGTTAGGATGTATATTTTCATTACTTACATTTTTTTCTGACACAAAAAGAAAGCATGCTGCCTTGAATACAGAAACCCAGATACATTCTTATACGCTTAACATTAGACTAAAAGATTGCATCACAAAGTGAAGAATTGAACTTGGCAGACGTGTATTTCAGCCAACTGTGTGTGTTCATATTTCCAGTTTAATAATCTAAACCTACAATACAAGTTATTAGAAACGCAAGCAATTTACAGTCGAGAAAGAGATGGTCTCGGATTAGGTAGGAACTGCAATTTAGTTTGCTGGCAACAATGACATCTTTTGAAATTGTGTAACTGTTGTCAATCTGGTTGTCAAAAAGCTACATGTAGTAGTCTCATCAAAGACCATCTCTCTTTTTTTTAATCATCAAACAATTTCTTAAACTAAAAAAAAAAATCTGTATATATTTCAATGTAACGAATATCAGACTCAACCACATAACACCACAGATTTTTTTAAACTAAAATTACTACTGCAAAATCGTTTCGAAGACTAAATATTCGCAGGCATTAAAAATAATATATAAATATAAATAAAATGCTCCATATGCTTAATTTGCATTAGATACTTCCACGTTTTAGCATCTGCCTAATAAAATGTAGAGTTTGTGATACGCCCATACCCAAATGTTTTTCTGCTTTTAGCTTACTGCGAAATGTGCAGAAAAATATTTGGGTGCGTTTGGGTGTACTAACTCAGATCTTTATAAAAAGGAATGTACCCAAACTTCCAACAAAAAAATAAATAAATATAAAGTATAGTTCAGATAGGATTTTAAATATTTTGTTATCACTATGAAAGAACAATGCGTAAAAATGGTGTAAAACTGCAAATTAGACACGGTTGTATTAAGCATCGTGGTACCTGAAAGTCGGCAGTAAAGGCTTCTGGTAGGAAAGTATGACGCTTTATAACTTGATAAAGCATCTCGTGAGTCTCCACGGCAGGTTTCATATCTCCGAGCAACACCTGGAGACCGGGCCAGAAAGCTAAGAGAGCGTCCATGAAATAGCGGGACTGCTGATGTGGACTGAAAATATTTCCATTCACATGTAATGAGACATCAAAAATATAGTTGAGTTTCAGTGCCCTTGGTTTGCTTGCATTTATTCGGCTCTCCACACAGGTCTGAAAGTTCAGTTAACAGAATCGACCGTTTGCAGAAAAGTTTCGACCAAAACCTCTCTTTGAATTCAGTGTTACCTTGATTTTGAATTCGGAAAGCGGTTTTGGCCGGAGCTTTTTTGCAAACGGTCGATTCAGATAACTGAACTTTCGGATGTATGTGGAGAGCCTACTACTATTCTGAATTACTTATTGCACGTATTGCAAAAAGGCGTATGAAAGAAAGATAAAAGTATGTGGGTTCACCAACCTGTGCATATGAACATCAAACATCGTAGGTCCTTTGCGGATATACTTCATGACGGCATTGTAGTGACGGTAAAACCTTGCAAGATACGTTTCGTCACCCAACAGAATGTAGGCCTTCAAACAGTATTCATAGTACGAGTCAATGCCTGCTCCAATTCCAGCATCCATTCTGACCCAGTTACCAGAGTGTACGTTTAGCGTTGTCCCCATTAAATCAGATGTACTAAAATAATAATCAGACAAATATTATTTAAAATATACATAATACAAGTAACAATAAATTATTCAGGACTAAAGACTTTAAATGATGCGTATGTGGCAGTAGTCAACTTTATTATATTTAGTGACCACCAAGTCTTTGGCAAACATATTTAGGATTTTGAGCCGCACAGAATAAACTCAAGTAAACCGACGCTAAGGAATTTTTATCGTGTAATGCCGGTTGATGTACTAAATAATAAAGAATAGAGTAGTCAGTGAAGAAAGATTCTAAGTTCGTATTCCAAAAATACGATAAGCATTGATTTCATCGATCATGTTTAAAACTGTTGATTTCGTGACTAGGCATATTTCTTCACATCTTAACATTAAAGCATATAATGAAAAATATTATTCATACTCGTGACGTATATTCCAAAGCATCGTCATAGCCTCGTGTGCTTTCTTCTCGAATATGGGTTCACCAGTTAGCCGAGACAGTGCTGCCATTTCCATTATCATAGTTCCCGCGCATGCAGTGCATGTTTCACGAGCATCTTCTAACCCCTTTAACCCGTGTTTTAAATTAACCTGCAAAATAAGATTAGCAAGTTGCTTTCATCGCAAACATAAAACTATAATAATGATAACTACCGTGATAGGTATACACTTGAATGATATACAATACCTACATACATACAATGTATTGTAATATTGGTTATGTATGTAGTGCAAATATACGACAATAATAACACAATCACGTCAGCTGTTATAATAAATACTATTTATTCATCACCTAATTACTAATTTCAAAGAAATATTATACAACAATGTTCTCGAAAATTCTTAACATTTATAAACTACATATGCAAAAAAAAATTGTTCAACAGACACTTCCTTTCCATTTCCTTTAGTTGTAGACATCCTCTGGTCTAAACAAAGTACTACCTAAATGAAAAATAATTTTAAATTAAAATGTTTGTAATAAACTGTATTCTAGAGCAGTGATTTCCTAACTATGGTACAACAATTATTAAAGTGGTACGCAAGCAGCCATGGCCATAGGACATACACAGTAAATCTCTGTGAGAGCGGATTTTCTGCTATATTGATAATAAAAAAACAAATTCCGTAATAAGCTTAACGTAGACCCCAATTTGCACTTAAAATTAAGTACAACTGAGCCAGATACTTCCTATCTTGTCTCGAACATGCAGCACCATTATTCACACTTAGAATATTGTATTTTTTCCTATAATTAATAAATGATAATTTTGTCATAAAGAGTTGTTGAGTTTTTATTACTTTATCATTTTGAAGGTTTTTGTTAACGGTTACAGTTCAGTGGTGCGCTACTGATTTATAATTTCGTATGTGGTACGCGAAATTAAAAGTTTGGGAACCACTGTTTTAGAGCCTATTGTTTCCAGGGTAAAGGTGAATAAATATATCTATCAAAAAAAATGTTTGATGAAAAAATACACGATAGTTTACCTTAGCATGTGGAATTCCTGTGGATGTGTTGAAAGCTGGCAACAACCTCATTCCTAAATCGTAAGCTAAATATAAAAGCTCTCCACGATACCACTCAAAATATTCCCCACCTTCTTGCAGATTCGTCGCTAGAACATGCGCCGACAGAAGACCTCTGTGAAAAACAAAGTTTCATCAATGAAATAAAAATTATACATCAATATATCTACTACATAAAGCTACTCAACAATTTTTGTACTAAATTGACAAACAATAAATTAGCATACATATACGAGTGATTAACAATTAAAAAAAACCGATACACTTATCTACAAGTGTGACTAAGAAATTACAAAACCATAGTGGTTATATACTAATATGCATGACGAAAGATAATCAAGTTGGTAATAAATACTCATAATATTAAAATGATTATAACAAAACTAAAATATAAGCAGCGATGTCAACACAACTTACCCAATCATTCTGATATTTGTTTCAAATACAGAAACGACGATATCTCTATCGAAAGTCACATCTTTGATAACTAACTTCACGGCATCTTCAAATTCTTCAAAATCGCCTAATATGACCAGCGTGTCCAGACTGTCCACCAGCGTTAACGAAAAGCTGAAACACAAATTGACATTAGAAATCATCAACATCAATTGCTTATTGTTGTTTATCGTCCTTAGACCCTATGTCGGGCACTTGGACTCGTCAGTTTTACATAATCAAATCTATAACAATTAAAGCATTAATAACAACAATAATGCACAATATCAATTTTAAAGAGTGTAGAGGGTTCTGTTAGCATTTCGTCAGTGAATTAGTATGAGCAAGACAAAAGATAGTGAAAGCACAATAAACAATTTATGATATAGTCAGTTCAATGCTGGAGTGAATGTAAATGGTTCATTCCAGCATTTCGTCGACAGAGTAAAATGATTTATCAACGAGGTACGTTTTCACTGCTTCCCTAAATTTACTATCACTCAGAGACTTCATTTCTTCAGGCAACTTGTTGAACAGGCGCACACTGAGGCAAACAAAACTTTTTGACAGCTTTGCCAATCTATCTTTTACGGGTCGTATTCTTCCCTTGGAGCGAGTGTTGTAGTCGTGATAGTCTGAGTTAAGAGGGGTGTTGGGGTAATTGGGTTACAAAAGTATTTAGGTAGGATCTATTGTAAAAGGTGCGAAGATGTGGACAAGAGATGGCATTAGTGTCCGCCCTTTGGAGACAGGATGTAGAGGTGTCATGGCGGCACTTTACAATATAGCGCATGGCATTTGTTGAGAGTAGATGTGAATTGACGCTATACTTAATTTACGAAGTTTAAAGTTATCTTATTATTATTTTGATGCCACTATATTATATTATGTCTACCTGTAACACAGTACAAACTGAAAAACAGTAGACAACAATGAAGATACATTTCATACACATGTCTACATCGGAAGGCACATGTGGAAGAGTGGTGGATCTCATTGCCTAACAAAGGATAACCAAACTATTCTATCTCCACCTAGGGTGCAGCTGGTTGACATATTGACACGTTACCAACACCCAATACTTACTTGTAAACGTTAGTTGTTTAGACAAAAAACTGAAGTTGTTCTCTGTCATATTACGTTTCAATGCTGTCATATATGATTTTCTAATGTTGTTGAAGTTTGATTTAACTTTTGGAGCGACCTGGGGTTGAGCTATCACAAACGGATCCACGCGTCACTTATAGGCAACGGCATTGTCATGAAGGGAAAATAAACTAGATTTCCTCTTTTCGTAAGATACCACTTCCGGGTTGGTTAGATTAGTATATTTAAGATTTTATTTTAATGAAAATAAAGGTCTAAATGGAGAAAGGGCTTAAATTTAAAATAACATTCGGACAAAATTACAAAAACCTTGAGTAAGATTTGATGAACATGAGAATCGTATAAGGTTTTGGAGATAGATTTGCAGGTGTTGTGGTGATAAGATAGTGTAGCATTAGCACTACATATCCACTGGTTGATGCAGATTATGTAGGTACAATAGGGTCCTTGCATGTTTTTTTTTTATTTTGGATTTCGGTACACTAACTATAAATTAAATTAAGGTTTTCCGAAAATTTGTGATTTTAATTCTCTGTCTTTGTGGATATATTTATAAAATAAAGTCTCATATTCGATTCTAGCGCAAAAACAGGTTTTTGACTGGCCGCCATATTGTGACGTCACTTTCCCCGATTCCTCCATACATTACCCAGAAACAATCAAATTTCTTTCTATGAATTTCATCGTGTCGTGACGTCACAATCACGTTAAACAATGGCCGCTCGTTTCAGAGCACCATAGAAAAACTCATCAAATTAACATTTTCAATTAATTATTATAAATGAACGGTAAATGAAAATTATGTAATTTAATTTTATTTGTAATTCTAGTAAGTAGAACTATCGATTTAATATATTTTTTGAACGATAAAAAAAAATGCAAGTACCCTATTGTGTTTAGTATGTAATACAATGTTATGTGTACGTGTGTAATTAAGTGTGCCCTGAGACGAATACATGATCTTTCTAAGGTCTCTTATCAGTAACCCATAACAAATTACACCAGAGTGCAAATATACACCAACAACAATACCTATAATAAATTTGTACCTACACGTACTTAAACACATAATGGATAAGTGTTTTACGAAAACAATTATGAGCTACATTGTAATAATAATGTTAGATCTATATCATCACATTGCGTTCTTTACACGGTAGGCAGAGATCTCATACTTCTGATCTTTAAATCTCTTGCCTCGAATTAATAGAATAGGCCTGCATTCAGCTAACAAAACATCTGGAAGTAAACGCTTGCTCATACGGTCACACAAAATCCTACACTGCGCTCACTACAAGCACAATTAGTAACCTAAGATAGTCAGTGACATACTGTTTGTTCAATAGTGGTCATTGCAAGCACTCCGCCCAACCCTGAAGAATCCTGCCACAGAAGACGGGCCAAACATCGAGCGTGTCAGACACATTTAAACCATGGCCAGTTAGACCGATATTCATACCACATGTTGACATTCATACACACTATTCGTTATACATTTAAACATTCTTGAGAATTCTGTTGACATGTTGAAAAAATGCCTCAGTACATAAAGTGTTTCAATACTTCAAGGGCCCTAAACAAGGCTACCTAAATAAGTGTAAAGGTCTTGCAACAACACTGGCCTTGGTAAACTAGTACACACTGCCATCACCTTTGATTAGCTAGATTATGTTACTGATAACTTAACTTACTTTCCTAGAGCATCATCCATATTGCCTCTATTGGGAGTTACTCCACGATACCTTCCAGTGCATGACAAAGGCATCAGCTCGTCAGCTGGATAAGCATTCTCCATGTACGCATTGTAAGCATGGTAGAACATATCTCTCGCTTCTTCTCGTAACTCCAATCTTTCTTTTGCAGACATATTGGAAGGTGAACTGACATCGTCGACAGTCGGATTATCACAATAAACGTAAGACAAGAAACATAAAATGTAAAAAACACCGTGATTTAATGGAAAACCCATCGTCACCAAACGTCATGTAATGGAACGTAAATACATAAATAATTCAATTTAAAACACGCGTTAAATTATAAACTAACTAAATTAAAAATGAAATGACAAAAAAATAAATTTAAAAACTAAATAAATCCCTCAATCGCGATTAAAAACATACGTGGCCCACTATCCTCTTGACCCACACAATCAACACACAAGGAAGACAAAATCCATTTCTTAGAACAATAATATAGAAAATATCTATGAAATACATAGAACCATCATTGTCATCTATGGAAACACAACATTGATTATTACACCAGCATCACCAAGCAGACACGGGACATTCTTGGAGAGTTCCAGTTTCGGTTCAGTTTTTTAGTTTTTTTATTTTTGAAAAATACTCGAAAGGTTTTTTCGCTCGACTCTGCTGCGGGCAGGTACACACTAGCGGTGTTACCCTTTTTAGCACTTAAAAAAAAAAACAACCTAACTCCACACTTGGTTTACGCATGCGTCGGTCGATGTCTTATATCTGCTTGGTGACGCTGTGGTTAAGGCTATAGTGCGTTTTCTATATTTTGACTGCCGGCAGATGTTAGCTGCGCGAGATTTGAAATGGCAAAATACCCTTAGTTCAAAAATTTACCACGCGCGGCGCTAGTAATTCTTTCATGTCTCTTACCTACTCCTATATCATGACATTGTCAGTAAATTGTTCTATCTATCTATATTCTATACCCTCACGCCACGTCCCTTGCAGGGATTCTATTTACACATTGATATATATCTAGAAATATATCAATGTGTAAATAGAATTCAGTGTTCAAGAAGAAGCAAGTTAGCAGGTACCAGGGTGAATGGGGCAATTGGGCCAATAATAAAAAGTCGCAACGTATCGACAAAGGCAAAGTTGTTGGTGCACAACGCCATCCTGGTACCAACACTGATGTATGCAAGTGAGACATGGCTGAAGAAGGATGAATCAAGTATAAATTCTGTCGAGATGAGATCGTTGAGAAGAATGTGTGGAAAAACATTGAGAGATAGAATAAGGAAGGAAATGATTAGAGAGTTGGGTGAATGTAAAAAGGATGTTGTGACTAAAATGAAAGTGAACAAGTTGAGATGGTTGGGTCATGTGGAGAGAATGAACGATGGAAGAAATGATTAGAGAGTTGAGTGAATGTAAAAAGGATTTTGTGACTAAAATGAAAGTGAACAAGTTGAGATGGTTGGGTCATGTGGAGAGAATGAACGATGAAAGAATAACGAAGAAAATTTATCAGAGTGAAAGAAGAGGTGTAAGGAAACGCGACCGTCCAAGAACCACATGGCTGGACCATGTTGACCAGATACTCAAGGACGGACCTGTTTTGAGTAAAAGTAATCGGAGAATATGTATGAGGAATTGCATGAATGTGATGGAAGTCCGAAGTGTGTGTCAGGATAGGAAAGTCTGGCGATCCGTTCTCTCTGCCTACCCCGCAAGGGAGGTGGCGTGAGGATATAGAATAGAACAATTTATTTACTCTCTGCCTACCCTGCAAGGGACGTGGCGTGAGTGTATAGAATATAGATAGATAGAACAATTTACTGACAATGTCATGATATAGGAGTAGGTAAGAGACATGAAAGAATTACTAGCGCCGCGCGTGGTAAATTTTTGAACTAAGGGTATTTTGCCATTTCAAATCTCGCGTTAGCTGCAAGTGGGGGGTTACAAGATTGTATTGTTGGTAGCCCTGATTGTCGAATCTTATGCTGTCAGTCGTCCGTAAATTTTCCCCATTGGATTTTTTTACAATTACTAATCTACCTATAATGCCTGTAGATTAGTTGTTGCTTATGTGCAAAAGTGTTGCTTATGATTTAATTTTTCGCTACTTTCGAATTATTTTTTAGTACTGTTGTTTAAAAAAAATTAGATAATTTTAGGATTGTTAGAATAAACTGGCAATATTGTTTTTCAAACTTGTGATGGCGGTTTAAACAGTTTAAAGGGATTATCGGGGTATTTTTTTCATTTTTCCAACTAGCAAAATTATCTTACCATTAAAATTATTTCTCTAGCACTGCTCTGTAATAATATTTTCGGCATTGTAGCTTACACGTAAAATATGCAATGTGAGAATGGGACGCCTTACATACACTCGTTTATTTCACGGAGGATGGCGCCATTTTCAAATATGATATTGATAGTATTTTCGAGGTACATTTTTATTTCTTACAGCATTAGGAACACTCTTAAATGTTATGTTACAGTGTCTCCCGCATTATTTTTTTTTACGAATCTCGAAATAAACCTAAATACATATTTGTACACTTTGTAATAAATATGCTTGAAAAGCTTTTGTTGTGGAGTAAGTCGCCATCGGGGATTGAACCCGCGCCTACTGGATCGAGTCGAGCGCTTTATCAACCTGGCTTCCGACCACCTCATTTGCGTTATTTTGTTTTTACATTGCAATAATGAACACATTATTATTGCAATGTAAAAACAAAATAACGCCGCTTATCTCTCTAAATACATAATACAATTGTTTACGAACTTCATAAATAGCTTTTATCATTCATTTCACTTCGATCGTAAACATAGCACTGTTTCGATTGTAAAAAGAAATTTAAATGATAGGTAGTAACATTTTAAATAATAAATACATATCTTACTTTGCACTATTCAAGTTACCTGTACAAATGAGGTGGTCGGAAGCCAGGTTGGTAAAGCGTTCGACTCGATCCAGTAGGCGCGGGTTCAATCCCCGATGTCGACTTACTCCACAACAAAAGCTTTTCAAGCTTATTTATTACGAAGGGTACAAATATGTATTTAGGTTTATTTCGTGATTCGTAAAAAAAATAATGCCGGGGACACTGTAACATAACATTTAAGTGTGTTCCTAATGCTGTAAGAAATAAAAATGTACCTCGAAAATACTAGGTATCAATATCATATTTGAAAATGGCGCCATCCTCCGTGAAATAAACGAGTGTATGTAAGGCGTCCCTGTGAGAATATTGTGGATCTTTGACAGCTTTTATGACAACGTTGACAATCAGGGCTACCAATGATAGAATCTTCAATCTTGCAACTTGCTTGCAACTCCATTTGCAGCCACCGGCAAAAAGGCACAGTGTACGGAAAATTGATTAGAAAATTCGATGAAAGTTATAATTAATAATCTACTTTAATTTAAAGCCACATCACACTCGATGTTATAGTCCAAGAGCCCGCTGCTTAATTTATGACGTATCTGTTTTTTGATCGAAATGTGGTATAAATGATAGCTTACCAATAGGGTATTACATCGCACTAGGGTTGCCTATCAAAATCTTGCCGCAACCCCCCCCCCCCCCCGAAAAGGTCCTTCTACGCGGTTTTTCGCATTTTATAGGAATATGGTAAAGGCGAAGATACACACGAGAGATTTTGGCCTCCCGGATACCAAAATGACAGGTCTCTTGTGTGTAAACACATCGGAGACGCGAGATATTTCTCGATGCCGCGCGCCTTCAGAGACGGTCTGCGCACGCAAGTCTCGCGTCGTGTATTTTACATATTTTCGTCTCAGGGGACGCGTCTCTGGTCTTTTGACATGTTCAATTTTAATCTGAGGTCTCTTGGAGATGTTTGCAAATGAATTGGATTGGCGCGCGTGGGCACGTGGTTTTTGTATTGATATATAATTTTAAACATTCCTGCGATTGTGACGATATTAGTACATTGTTAATAATAAAATTGTTAGTTGATTATAATTATAATATTATTTTTAAATAATGGCGGATTAATAACAGAGTTGCATTTTCATTTGAAATATGAATACAGTTGTGAAAAATACATTAAAATTACGTGTTTTGTAATTCCCTTCATGTCCTACAACATTTATAGCAAACTATGTAGTTACCATTTCACCCTTTAATATTCATCGAAGGAACATAAGGAGGAAACAAAATTTCGCTATTCACAACGGTTTCGGGTATGTAGTGCATACCGATACTTGCTTTGGCTTATGTCACTGATGTCATGGGAATGGTGTACATTAAAAGAAGGTCTAATTAAGTATTCTATTTAATTTACTAACGCAGAAAAGGAAATATACACATACGCATGTAAGTAAAGTACCGACCGACATATGTACATTACTGAATCGATAAATAATTTCAAAGCGGCATATAATTATATTTTTTAATCACAATACTCGTAAATACATGACACTAGAGTATGTACACAAAACCAAACGCCATTATGGCGCCAAAAATACTAATAGAATGAATGCAGCAACAGACCAAAGTCTCGCGTCTCGAGATAGTCCCGTGTATTTTAGAATTTGATGACAGGAGGTATTGTCGGCCATTTTTACTAGAGATGCCGTCTCTAGAGACGAAAATCTCCCGTCGTGTATTTCACTGAAGAGATTGACGCCATTTTGTCAGTGCCTGGAGGCGCGTCTCCTGAGACCCCGTATATCCACACCTTAAGAGATAGGAGAAAGTAGTCAATGACAAAAATAATCCTTAATAAATTCTCTACACAAAATATTAAGTCAATTTTTTCGTAGAACTAGCAGTTTACCCGCAATGGCCTGTCCAAAACCGAAATTCATTTAAATTACTAAAAAAATGTATTTAAACTAAATTGGTTGAAAATTGATAAGAGCTACAGGAAAATAGTCAGAGAACGAATTAATTACCATAGTCTTAGATACAAAACGAGCTACAACCAGTGATATGTTATGGTTGGTATGATATGTTATATATACCATAACATATCACTGGCTACAACTTATTTTCATACATCTAATAATTTCGAAGTTTTATTTATTTTTTATTTATTTTATTTTTGTTTTCCAAGACTCACCTACAGGCAAGATGTGTGTGTATAGGACATTATATACTTTTAACAATTATGTGTGGTTCACATCTTGCCCTCTTAGTGGTGAATACAATGAAGCTACATAATATATACTTATAGGAGTTATAGCAATAAAACTCAGTGACGAAAATTCTTAAAATTTAGTATTTCATAAAATAACCAGTGATATAGCGCCGCAGGCCAAATTTTTTTTTTCATAAAATGTTAGTAATAATGGGTGGAAGAATGTGAAAGAAAAAAAAATAAAAAAAAAAATATTTTTTTCAAAAAATACCCTGTTTTTTGACAGGCCATTACGGGTAAACTACTAGTCCTAAGAAAAAATTGACTTGATATTTTCTGTAGAGAATTTATTAAGGATTATTTTTGTCATTGACTACTTTCTCCTATCTCTTACCATATTCCTATAAAATGCGAAAAACCGCGAAGAGGGACCTTTTCGGGGGGGGCAGGGGGGGTTGCGGCAAGATTTTGATAGGCAACCCTAGTGCGATGTAATACCCTGTTGGTAAGCTATCATTTATACCACATTTCGATCATAAAACAGATACGTCATAAATTAAGCAGTGGGCTCTCGGACTATTAGCGTTATAGCTCATCAGTAAGCCTTTATTGAATTCTAATGTCCTGTTCTCCTTGCCTACCCCGCAAGGGACGTAGCGTGAGGGAACAAAATTGAAAATATTACTTACACTAATGATTTGGTATCACCATTAATTTGAAGGTTTATTTATTCCAAAGTACAGGCTGACAAGGCTCTGTTGCTATATTATAGAGGTAATCCTTTTACTCATATAATACCTAATCATATTGAAGTTTTATATACTTACCTACACCAATAGCAGCACCAGCTTGCAAAGTAAAATATTATGTCTCAAGAAAACTATCTTGTATATAATTTTTTGAAAAGGCTACGAGGACCTGATTAATGTTATAATTAGGGTTGCCACCTCTCCGGGTTTGACCCGGAGTCTACGGGTTTGAGTGGCGTTCTCCGGGCTCCGGGTTAGCATAGTGTATCTCCGGGTGGGAAATTTTTGTCATGACTAAAAAAAAAAAAAAGGAAAATAACCCCGGGGTCCCGGTCCCCCCCGTCGAAAAACCGGGGCTCCGGGTCAGCATACAAAATCTCCGGGTTTGTAATTATGGTGTGGACGAAAAAAACGGAAAATACCCGGAGTCCCGGTTTCCCCCATAGAAAAACGGGGACTCCGGGTCAGCATAGTAAATCTCCGGGTTTGTAATTATTGTGTGGACCAAAAAAAAAAAAAAGGTCAACTATTATTACACATTATTACAAATCTCCGGGCCTACGCTCTTACAAAGGTGGCAACCCTAGTTATAATCGGGGTTATAGACCGCACACATGTAGCAATTGTCAGGCCCAGCAGAAATGTAAAACGCTTAACAGGAAGCGTTGTCACTCCTTTAATTCCCAGATAGGAAGTTTTTGGACCCATTTTCCATTATATAATTTGTCTTCTCATCAGAAAGTCTCACCTTCCGAAGTATACTTACGTACAGATTGTTGTTACAGATATGCGATCCAGATTAAACTTGAACGTCCTGAGTGTGGACGAATTTCATGAGTGGAGCAAAATATGATAATTTTATATGGTCCTACCGTGAGACGAAAAACCACCTGGAGAACCTGATAAATAACCTAATACATTTCAGACTCAACAGATCTTTTGCCGGAGATGTGAAATCCCAGTGAATTCTCAAGATGTTGATTTATAAATGTACAACAGCAAGTTGCATGTAGTTTGGTACTTTATGGTTCGAATTAACCAGCATGCTTTGAAGTATGTATCTGAATTAGCGTATGATCACTATTATTAGGTATAAAAGATATTTTTCTATTACTATTTACTTTAATACGTCCAACACTAATAAAAATATGAAGAGTAGAGATTCAAAACGAATAAGTACTATACATGCTCGTGACATAATCAGAAGAAAACATTCCTGAGAGAAATAAAAACATCATCATGTAGGTACAGGGGAAACATAAGCAGGGGACATGCTTATTCCGTGTTTGTAATACGAAGTTGTGTTAACAAGTTGGAGGTTCAGAACTGTCATTTTGGTTTCTAGAACTTGCTCTTTGTAAGTTGTCTTTTAATGCTTTTTTAATCTAGGTATTTTATAAAGATTATTGTATTTTTTATATATCAAAATGTTACTATTTTTTATTCTGTACTAAATTTATCTTCCAAAAAATACTTAGTTGGTACAGATTGTCAAGAAATGGATTGTTTTTTTTTATGAAGGCGCTTGTGTAGATTTTTTGGCAAACACAGTGGCAACACTTGCAGAATTTCAATGGAAATGTTAATGTTGCCAGCGCTTAAAATTCTAGTACCAAATTAATGCGAGACAGTCTCTTTCCAGACAGAATGTACATAAGTTTTTATATAGGTACATAGTATAAAACAATATTAACATCGCCCACAAAAAAGTCTACAGAATTGAAAACACATTTATATTATAATTAACAATAAATATTTATAATTTCAGTATTCCTATAACAATGTAAAATTGAAGATGAACATTGTCGGGCTTACGACCGACCTCACGTCAAAGTGATCACTTTACACTCGAGAAATATTCACCATTTCAGTTCATCCCTGGTTGGGAATTGAACCCAGACCATCGCATCACATAGCAGAGATCATCTCCACTACATAACGAGGAGCGACGATCATATCATCATATTCTGTATATGTAATTCAAATAAATATTTCTTTGATGATGTCAACGAAGAATATGTTCATTCCGTTTTGTTGAATGTGGCCTTTCTGACGATGAAAGTTTTGTGCAGTCTCTTCCTATGCCATTCATTATTGAGTCTTTCTAGATTTCCGAGACCTCATATGGGTTGAAAATCTCAAACAACTATTTCAAAAGAGTCGTTGATATCTTATTAAATTATTTATTTATTAGTGTTCATTGGTGTTTCCTAAGTTCGTTCTTCTCGCTAATCTCATTTGTAGAACTATGTTCGTCTGCATTTTCTAAGTCAGTCTTTTTAGATGGTTCCTGAAATAGATAATTATTTTTATCCAGTTTTGAATTTTGCGTATTTCTAGTAATACCGATGACTTATAAAGGAAAATCAATAAAAATATAAAGTTTTTTGTCTTGTAATCTAAAAAAATACTTAAAAACAATGAGATTTAATATATTATGTATGTGCGTCGTGTATCAATAGTTTTGATGACATTTGAAACCTACGGGCACCTATTACATTATTAGGATGTCTCCAATGAGGCTATCGTGGTATTTATGCCCCTACGTTCAAATAACATCACCATGGTAACCACCCACTAACCTAACGTCACACTTGTCCTGGGGTGAAACTTTCTAAAGCTTTCTCACCTGAAACACGCAGATAAAATGCAAACTAAAAAAGCCCTTACATTTATCGCTGTAAGGGTCATTCGGTCAATCTGAATTTAACACTAATGTAATTATTAAATTTTCAACACTGAGTAGCGACCCCTAAACCATGTTTAAAAATTCTGAAAAAAATTGTAGTTTCATTTTTTACATAGGAGAACAGAATAACAGGATGTCCCGTTAACATTTCGAAATTTTGATTTTAAGAAGCACTCTAATAAACATAAATAATAAATTTTTGATAAACAATAACTTGATCTATGGAATATTTTCCCCTGTACATTTCTTACTACGATATGTGACAATCATCAGGTTATGTCACTTAGACCCAGCCTGTATGTTAATTATATTACAAAAATTATGTATTTTACATAAATGATGTACCTCGTCTGGGAAATCCCATTCCATATCATCTTGTTTGTATGAATCGTGAAAGTTCTTATCGAAAAATGGATGAATTACCTGAAACATATTAAATTGAATACATTTTGTACGAGATACGGAGAAGCTAAGTTTATATCGGGATATTGTTATAAGATTATTTACCCTGTCATCACGAGTAGGCACTACAATATAATTAAGTAACTGATCTGCTATGTAATATGCATCTCCTGCATTCTTTATTAAGGATGTTTTTAATAAATCAGATGCAAATGCTCTTTGATCTGGCTCTTTTTTTAAACACACATGTACAAATCGTCTGAACACACTGCTGTATTGAGAATACTGTCCTTCATGGTCAGACACTAAAACATTGCAAATGTTTACATATTTTAAATTTCAACTATCATAAGTGCATATTATTATAATAAATAGATGACTCAATTTTAAATGAAAAAAATATCAGTTCAGTTTGCAAATATCTTAACTGCATATTATTATGATAAATAGATGACTCTATTTTATCACGAAAAAAATATCAGTTCAGTTTGCTGTTAGAAAGTTATTCCGTATAAAAGATGGTACAATTCAGTTGATAACTTCGTTGACGTTCTTCGTAAAAATCTGTTCCTAAATGAAAAAGTACAACAACCATTGTATTTCAAATTTACTTCCTTTTTCACAATGACTAATTGAATCATATGTTGCATAATAATGCAAGGTACTTAGTAAGTTGTTTATTTTAACGTTGTTCACAATTTATCTATGTACGTTGTACGTAGTTGTCATCAGGGTACATTAGGTAAGATACGAAATTACTTTAAATTGTTGTCCTAAGTTTTCACACCTGAAGATGGGGACAGAATCGCAGAAACTCGATACACCTCATCGACATCAATACGTATCAGAACGTTTATTTACTCACCAGATTCTAATGTCGGCGACGTGTTTCTTAATGTTTTAATAATAACTTCCAATGTGGGATCTTTTTGATTCGGAACTTTCCCTGTGGCCATTTCAATGGCTGTTATTCCGAGTGACCAAATGTCTGCCTTTATGTTGTAACCGTTATGCTGCAATCAAATTTGTTTAACATTTATCTATTTCATCTCACTAATCTATCAATATTTATTTATACAACATAACTGTGTTTGATTTGCTTTGAGCTGCAATGCATCTCATTACTCATTTTTCTCGGTTTATCAGATAACTTTCAAACCTACCTGCTGAATTACTTCTGGGGCCATCCAACATGGCGTACCAATGAATGATAAGCGTTTGTCATTCATAGATGTGAAATGTGTTGATACTCCAAAGTCTGCAATTTTTATGCTTCCTTGCATATTAAAAAGTATGTTACCAGCTTTTATATCCCTAGAAATAAAATTTACACTCGGGTCAGATTATTTGCAGAGACTTGTTTAAATTTGGTAATAAAAATTGTAACAATACAAAATTGATACTATTTCAGTAAATTGTTCGATTCTGTGTGTATTAGATTGTATCTTCATACCTGTGAATTAATCCATGTGTGTGAATGTAGTCTAAACCCAATACAACTTGTTTCAAAATACTTGCGATTAATTTCTCTTCCATGATACCGTTCACACAATTTTTCGTATGTACACAATGTTCAATTATATCCAGTACACTTCCCCCTGAAAAATGTTGTATTATGTCTTAGAAAACATCATTTCTGAATTAAATGTCACAACTACATAATTGCAAGAATGAAATGTTGTTTCAAGTAATGGAATGTGTGTTTCACGTTGACAGCTTTTGAGGTATTCCTAGACTATTGAGGGTAAAAGGTTGTTTATAGTAATGTAAGATAAAACTAGATAAAAAGGTACTTAGTTTTAAAAGATTGTTGTATTTAAATGATTATTTTAGGTATATTTTTTATCCGGTTGACTGTTAAGATATTACTTTTGCAATAAGTCACCCCTTTAGCACACGACTATTTTCTTAAACATTTTAAGATTCTGATGAAAATTTATTTATTTATGTACTTAAACATTAAAATGTTTAGAAGCAATTTGTTTATTAATATGTACATTACAATAGCTAAGCACTATTTATGTATAATAAAGTTTGTAAGACTCAAAGAATACATTATTTTCTTAAAATATTAATTCAGTATTACTCTATAGATTTGAAAATAAATTACCATTCATGTAACCCAACACTAACCATAGATCTTTCTTGTCTATAAAGCTTGTATAGTAATCAATTATGTTTGCATGGTGGCATAACATCATTCCCTGGAAAATCAAACAAATTGTATGAATTCAGTTGACAATAAATCATGGCAATTTATATGCAGTAATCACCAATAGAAATGCATGTACTAGTACCTAGTTATCTCAACAGATATATCTAAGGAACACATTTATACAGGTTCCTTAGATACTTATAGCAAAGGATGAATTTTCCATCAGGTTGTAAGTACTAACCGCCTATTAACTGATGCTGGATTTCGCCAACTTTTTAAATGAGGAATGGCGGAGATAAGAGCCACCTAACACAATATGAAAAATAATAAGTGGCTCCTATCTCTGCACCTAAGAAGTTGGTGAAATTCAACATTATGCTATCAGTGTGTGTCTAGCAGCAAACAGCTAACAGCAAAGTGTCCAGTACATACTTAATTTTAAAATACATTAACTAGGTGCACAGGGTGCACATACTGATCAAGAATTGTTGATAGTACTTCAGACTATGAGATGCAGACACCTGACCAGCGTGGCAAAACTTACTTCAATGAACTGTCGCCAGCTTCTGATATACTTAACTCATACGTACCAGAAGAAGTGCTGACAAAATAACACTTCATTCTATTTAGGGTGCATCTTGTATTAGAAATAACCATAATAATTTCTTACCCTTGTTTCCTTCCAAAGATTCACGAATGAGACTTGTTCATTATCCAAAAATATTTTCTTTATTGCACATTTCTTGCCGTTTCTTATACAAGTTGCTTCATACACCTTGGCAGTAGCTCCGAATCCTGAAAGTGACAATACATGTTTACTCTATTTGCATTCACTTCTAATGCATATGGTCAGTTTTAGTGAGACTTGGCCACAAAATATTTCAGATTGAACTGATCCTAGTAAGTGATACTTGATTAAATACAGAAACGATTTGTTAAATTTGATTACAAGTTTTCTTTTCTCTAACCTAATCTCAATTCATATACGAGAGTGCCTGTCGTGAGTGACTGACATACTCACTTATCAACGCACAGCCAAACAGCTAATCCTAGAGAACTGAAATTTTGAAGATAGATAGGATTTGATACAACACCTTCCAGTAAGAAGGAATTTTTGGAAATTCCGCCCTAAGGGGATGAAAGATAGGGTTGAAAGTTTTTTGGAGTAAGTATACGAATATCTCAGAAACCAGACGTGGTACGAACATGAGATTTTGAACATAGATTCTACTACCAAAATTAGTAATAGGACTAATAGGGTGTTTAGCCGTTTTTTATAAATATTTATTAAAAGGGATGAAAATAGGCTTAAAGGGATAATATTTTTACAGGAATTTCCAAATGTTATTCCGTTCCCAAAAAAGTCAATTATTAAGACTATGCCATAATATGCGAACTTTTCTTGGTAGGCACATAATAAATCTTATAATGTGTGACTCACTCACTACGTACTTTTAGTCCTTTGTCCACCAAAACATTAGCACTCATATGTACCTATACCTACCTAATAACCTAAGCAACAGGTATAATATGCATATGACATACCAACCACTTTCACCAGCTCATATAATTTAGTGGTAGCAGGCCATTGAGGATTTTCCAAGGAGTTTTCTTGTAATCTCGACTCTTCACATACCACCTAGAATCCAAAAAATAAGTAGATAAGTATCTAAAGTATGTTCTTCATAATGCAGGTACTTATGATAAAAGTGAACTTAATAGCTACGTGGCGGCGAAACACAAGAAAAACAGACCCCACCACCATGTGGGATTAATACCTAATTGCTAAGGAGAAGAAGAAGAATAGCTACGAATCTGTCAAGCTTTTCGATAAAGGGGGATAGTATATCTTCATGGTATCACTTGTAGAGTTTCAATAAAAATGTTGCCGGCAAGCAAAACTTGTAGTAAATAATCTGAGACCATCTCATTCTTGACAAGCTATTCCAGTCCAGGTAACTACACTAATATTTTGGCCATGACGTGACCCAGTGACCTAGCGTGGGTTTCCGCTGCCCCCCTTATTTTAGGCGTAAAATCCAAAATTCTCTAAAATTTATAAGTACATATTACCTATAAAGAACTTTTAGGCTGGAGTGGGACAACTAATATTTTTTTTCAAGTATTTAATGAAACAAATGGGATTTAATTAATGAATTTTTGAAATTTTTCCCAAAAAATGCCGCACGGGGCGGCCGCCCCCCTCCCCCAAGCCCACAGGGCAACGTTCTTGTATCCATTGTTTTTTTGTATAATATGTTGCGATATTTTTCACAATCACAATCGAAAAGCAACTAACGAATTACAAATCTAATAATAAAATATTGTGGGTGTTTTAATAATAGATAACAATAATATCTAATTATTAGTCGCGATGACGAGTGGAATGACGTGAATTTTCATTTAGTATGCTGTGTGTGATTATATGCCTAATAATATTATTGGTTTCAACATTTATTTACGTAATAATCGGTGACACATCCAGCTACGTAGGTACCTATCTTCTGAGCATATATGTATAAGTTTCCCTGTGGGATCCCCGGATTGTAGGATTAGCAATCGCTCTTTTTTTTTCGATCAATTGTCGACTCAGGTGGTTCGGCCACAGCTGAGACCTGATCCGACATGTCGGTGCAACCTGGATATAGTCTGCACAGGACAGGACAACATGGAGGGAGATGAAGGAGGCCTTTGTCCAGGAGTGGACGGGGATAGACTGACGATGAAGAAGAAGAAGAAGGTGGTTCGAAAAACTTCGATATAGGACAATCTCGAGATTTTTGACCGTTGGTAGGTACATGGTGGAAGTCCATTTTTAAGGTAAAATAAAAGACTAAATACCTATATAGTTTAAAATACACAAAACTGACTTTAGATTACGCGAATAGTGTTCGAGGATTTGCACCCTAATCATCGGGCAATTGTGAATAAACTTTATTAGGTAAATTTCGTCGCCTGATGGTGAGGGTCCAAATCCTAGTCGCTTCATCTAAAGTCAATTTTGTGGATTTCAAACTAAATATTTAGTCTTTCACATAGAACCTTCGACATAGAACTCTTTTCATTTTTTCAGCAATGCACCCATTCTTATTTCACCGTGTGGTTTACATCTGATGCAACATCGAGTAGGTACGTATATCGTATCTATATCACGTAAATACCTACACAAATCTATTTACACTTACCTGCTTAAATATGCCGGAAGGTCCTGCTGACGCAACTTCACATTTGCTTCTGAAATCGAGAGAGATAATGTAATTTGTACAAAGTAATTTGCTGTAGTAAGTATAACTAGGTACTTACATAATTTCAGAAAGCTTTGTATGACTGAGTGAATACATGATTTTCTAATGTACGTAAGACCATGGCTAAGAATGTCCCGTCTTGTTCTCATCTGTATAGTCATAACTAACTTTGGCACAAGGGATATAGTCCAAATACCGCGAAGAAATTGATAGCGCCCAGCACATTATGTTCAGGTGCCCTAAATGGATGTCAATCGTCAGGGAAATAGCAGAAGAATACCTGGGAGCTATGACTTCGAAGAATATACCTAATTAGTAATTATGTATTTTCCGTGAAAACTACGTAATCATTTCATGAATTGATGTCAGCTAGTGCGAATGAACGCTATGTAAGTAGGTACCTTCATTTCCTACTAAAAAAGCACATTATTTGCAATGCTAAGAAAGTAAGTACCTACTAAAATAAAGCACGATATTTTAGATGATGCTACGAAAAAAAAAATAGTTACATTATGAAAATTAGCTTCGTATCATTGATGGTTTGTTGAAAAATAAAAATTATTATTTTATGAAAGGCTATCAAAAGAGATTAGAATCTAAAAATATGCTGGAGTTAAAAAAAATAAAAAGAGAGTAAATGAAAATGGTAATTCGCGCCTACTTTCAACCTACGTAATATTCTTGTTATCCATTTTAATTTTCCAGGTACTTACTTACTTAGATGTCTACGTGCTGATTTTAAGGGAGCATTGTGAGACGTGAGCACGACAGAAAGACAAAAATAGTAATAAATGCTGAAAGTACGATTAATGTTATTGCTGAAGACACCATCCTATTTTTTATACAAAAAATATGCAAGGCAGGTTAGAGCGATGAGTTAGCAAGTTAGCAGGCGCGGATTTAGCTTTCAAAAAAGGTTGTGGTCACAGCCGCCCGAAAATCGGCCAATTGCGAGTAGGAGTACAAAATCGCTCATGAGCAATCATGAATCATGAAGGACTTTTAAAATTAATTATTTCCTTTAATTCGCGCATCAGGACTTTGGCCTTACGATCTCAATAAACCGTGAAAGTGTGACGTTACAAGCCTATTAGGGTTGTGGACATGCCCACAACGGTGGATCCGCCCTTGCAAGTTAGCAAGCTGGAATGAGTAGGTAAGTTAGTAAAAAATGAGATGATATGTTAAGTAAACTACGTAAGCAATGTTATAAAAAAGGTAGTGATTTCATATTGAAGGAGATAATATTGTTTAGAAGCTCTTCGAGTGTACGAGTATATATGTTAAACCATGACGTAGTACACAAAATCAGAACACTAAAGTTGTATTTACCTAATATGGGTATTTATCTAAATCAAAATGAGGTATCTACATATAACGTTATGCCTAATATGACGTTAGTATCGTTTAGGTTGCATGGTCGATTATAAGTACAATTCTACATTAACGCTTTCCTTTATCAATGGGCGTACTGGCGTAGGTATAGTAGGTATTAACTGAAGTTATAATTGTATGTAAATAAATACCTAGATAAACTTTTGTACCTACATTGGTATATTTTAATAAAAGCTCATCCGCGAACAGATTAACCATTCCATTTAATTACAAGCGATTAGGACATTATTATTCCTAAGCAAATAAAGCCTTTCAGTTTTATGAAATAATTGTTGTTATTATACAAAGTGCGTTAGCCGGTGTTGGTGATCATATAAATGTTGTAATAGTTCTGTCGATTCTATCAACAGTTTGTACCTATAATTATTACTTTTTGACCACTTAAGGAAGTAAATATCAATTTTCACAGAAACAAGGAGAACGCATACTTATTTTCTTGCTGTAAAAAAACAAATTTTTCATGTTATTTTATATACCTAACATTTATCATTTTTGCACATAAATGTGCCTAGTATGGTCATTTTTTACGGTCAATTTTATTAAGTCAAAAACGTCTATATATTGGTTTAATTATAGGTTTTATAAACAAAATTAAGATACTTTTGTTGCTAAAGTAAAAACTAGTCCAATTTTAATGATAGCAGGTAAGTTATCAACATTGCTTTCATACTGTAAACCGGTGGGCTAAATAAATTTTCAGTAAGTATACCTACACTCTATCCAATTTGTTTTAAATTTGAAACTTTGATTGGAGCTAATTTCTTTGATTTCTATAATATGGCAATTAAGAGTATACATACCGACATTCCAAAAATTTCTAAAAACGGGAGACCTTCTATCTCGACAACCGTTACTAAATATGCTATGGAACAAAATAGGGTAGATGCATTGAACCTTTATCTAGGGAATAACCGTAAAAGAATTTTTGTATCTTGTATAAATTTCTCAAAGAAAAATGTTAAAAACACCTCTGATCTTTTTTCCGAAAGACGGAAACTCGTATCCCGAAAGTCTCAGAGTATTTTTTTTTGTACTGATAACATGCATTAAAATCTAGGGAATAACCGTAAAAGTTTTTTGATAGACGCGAAATTAACACCAAATAATGGAAAAAACGCTATTTTTACCATTTTATCATTTTGATCCTTAATGCCGTGGGAAAAGACTGTGACGTCATTCTAGGTCCAAGCCCTTAATTTGGCAATTTTATTAAGGACTCCAAGCCTGATGTTAAAAGCTGTGCCTGTTTTAATTATACAAACGCCCCAACTTAGAACAATTTATCTGTGTTATTAGTGTGATATCAAACCAGTGTGATAATCCGCCCACTTTTGTTGATTAAAAGATTAAGATTGTAAAAATAAACCTTATCCCCTTCAACATTAGTTGTATAAAAATGTGACAACATTTTTCCAGGTGTCCAGTTTTCATTTGACATTAAGGCATCGCTCACCTTTCACTCATATTTTCCACAAGAGTTATCTTCTCTTGGAACAGGATGACAACTCCATACGTCGTAAGTATTGATACAATCAATTTATTTTCTTGTAATTGGGTATATAATATAATATGTTTTTGTTAGATGCTGATAAGTAAATAGCGTATTAAATTCTATACTAATTAATTATATGAAAATGTTGTATACCTATCTCAAGAGCATTTTTACGACAATTTACACCGCTCAATTCTAAGTGCCATCTATGTTCGAAATTTGGAATAAGTTCAGCTTTCCCATGCACCCATTTCCCACACTGTAAAGCCTACAAAGATGTAGTAGGTATTTGTACTTAAATATGTATGAAAAACGGGCGGTGTTGTATCTAAATTTCCTTCAGTAGATACTACTGCAAAGGGTATATGGCTGAAAACTTAAAAAAAATGATATAGTAAATAATTTGCACGATAATAGATCTTGAAGATTTTGACGATAATTGATGTCATGTCAATTTTCGGCTTTGGTGCGATAATAATGCAATATTCATCGTTTCGGCAAAACCTTCTGTCCTTCAGGAAGTTGTAAATAATCTTATAGAAAAGTTTGAAAATCATAATTATGGCAATTGAAGGTTTCACTGAAATGACGAATACTACGTAACCTACAATAAATAAAAATAATATGGATGTCAGTGAAACTGCAGTGAGCTTGTGATATTCTGCGACTTGCTTATTAACAGCTATTGCGATTTCGATGTAAGTGTTATTAATGTTTTTATCGTGCAATGATTTGATGAATGAATTCATGAACTTTTATTTATTCTGATATGCTTTACCTCGAATTTAATCCGAACCTAGAAAACATCCATTGGAGACTTTTGCCATCTGTCGGATTGTAGAATTTATTTTTACTACGACGTGTACTTGATTTACTGAAATATCACAAAAAATAGACAATAAATAATTACTCATTGAGGTGGTCTGTAGCCTGGTTGGTAACGCGTTCGACTGTTAATCCAGTGGGCGCGGGTTCAATCCCCAATGCCGACTTACTCCACTTCACGAAACAAGCTTTTCAAGCTTACTGTGAAGTGTACAAAGGTGTATTTGGGTTTACTTCGATTAACCCAGATTCATAAAAAAAAAAGATTTTACACATATTTTCGTAAATATTTTCAATTTTTTTACCAGGCAATATTGTATAATTTATATCGTTCATCTTTTGATAAGTTTGCTGATCTGTCTTTTGCTTTCCAATTTGTATATAGGGTATAGTATTAGCAGTTAGATTCATTCAAACAAGAATACTAATATGATAATACAAAGTACTCACGTGCTAGGTTGACTTATACTATCCAATTGCATATCTCTTAAAGTTTTTGTTACTTCTTCAATAGTTGTGACAGATTTTCCATTCCTAGATGTTTTGTTGTTGTCCAAAATTTTACTGAAAGATACGAAATATAATATAATTATTGACGACATTGGATATTAATTTAGGGTACTAAAAAAACTCTCAAAGGACGTAGTCCATTTTATGATAATATTAAAATGAGGATGGACAAGAAGCAAACGTATTGGTAACTATATTAGAGAACAAATCATTGACAGATTTTAGTCTTCGGATGAGTACGCGTATTGATGAAGATATTTTAGACCTTATGACGTCACTACAGGTCTCTCTGTAGTACAGCATATCATAAGGGTGGAAAATTTAAGACGTTTTAATCGTAATTTGCAATAATAATCATTACCGGATTTAGAAATGTCGTTAACTTACGAAAAATTGCTTTCTCTAATCTCATGGATAGGCATTATAACATATCTACATTTTTTTAAATATTAAATCATGCGCCAAGATCAAACTTATATTTACGATTTTTTAAGGTTTTTTTCAAGATGGTGAAGGGGGCGGAGGGAGGAAAATTGTGCAAATTTGGATTCTTAGCTGCTCAACTCTCCTACATAATATACCAAAAGTTTACGACTACCTGATTTAATGTTGGTGAAATTGGTCTATCGTCTATACTATATTAGTAACAAAGTAAATAATGTTGTAGATCGTATCTACGTGTAGACAAATTTGTATGACGATCCCCACAATCATTCATATTTATCCCCACGTGATCTACATAATACAATATTCCTCCTTACTACTGGTTCTTCATTGTCTATGTAAATTTGTTCTTGATTAGGTATAGGTACCCATGAGGTCCAATTCATACGAAGCATCATCTACTTACTGTTCTAGTCTCATTATAACAATATGTATTAGATCTCAGTACCCGCGGTGACTCTCCTAAGACATATTACCTATCGTACTGTATACTCGTACAACATACTTTGCTATTGTACCTATCTAGAATACTTTGAAACAATTTGATAGCGCGACATTGAATGTATCCTGTGTCACATTTTCTTTTGTAACATTTTCATAATGAACGTAACTTCGTCTTACGCATTGTAACTCCTCTACATGAATAATATTGTTTGGTACTACATGTAAGGTCAATGTCTTTGTACGGTGATTATTACGAATCATTCGTAGGTACTCAAGGAAGCGTTTTCTTAATTTTATTTCTGAGACAATGCTTATCTTTGTGTACGAAGCAATCCTATATTCACACAAATTTGAAATTAAACGTACCTATCGAGAAAAGTGAGTGAAGTATTTCATAGAGAGAGACAATTTTTCTGGCTAGTACAAGTTTTAAGATAGGTAGGAAACCAGCATTTCCTTTGCTGAAAGAGTTTTTCACTGCTGAAAAGACCTTCCTTGTGAAGGATCCTCTCTTTTTAGGACAATGAAATCAGATAGTCTTTCAGTTTTTACGTGAAAAGAGGTGAAAATATGGAATATACAAAACTACTCTTTTTCTATAACCATCGACATCTCGTGTACCAGAAAATGCTCTTTTCATGCAGCTCAAAAACATTACATATAACAGCTACAATGTTTGGTGACGGTCAGAGCTGGGCGGTACTCGAGTACAAGTACTCATACATTGTACTTTGAGTACTTTTTGTGTACTCAGTACTCAGTCACGAGTACATTTATTTAAATGTACTTGTACTTGTATTCGGCGCATTTTAGACCAAAAAAAATACTCGAATACTTTTCCAAGTACTCGAGTACATTTCAAGTACTCGAGTACATTTCAAGTACTCGAGTACATTTCAAGTACTCGAGTACATTTCAAGTACTCGAGTACATTTCAAGAACTCGAGTACATTACATACTCATATCAGCTTTAATGTTTTTAATCATTTGACTTACTCTTTTGTACTTTGTTATTTTATGTTTTATCCTACATGTGACCTTGAAATATTGTACTGTGGTTAGTATTGCTCCAGAAGAGACTGTCGCCTAGTATGGCAATAAAATCCATTGCTTACTTTTGTTTTTGTTGTAGTTATTACTGTTTTTTTTATAATAAATAAATGGGGTGTAAAGGTAGAATGCCTCCATGCTGGTACACCCCGGGCAACGCATTCCTTAATGCGGCTAAAGTTCTACCACGATAGCAAGCGACCAATAATAAGTCTAATCTGAAGCGAACCGTTACAAGATCTTGCTCAAACAGCCCTTGTCAGGGCTACTCGACGAAGGACATTGGCAACAATGTCCGGATCCTACAACTAAACATCGAGGGTATTAGCAAGGCTAAGACTGAATATCTCCAAAGACTGACAACTGAGAACAACACTGACGTAATATTGCTGCAGGAAATGCATACTGCAAATGAGGAACAACTCCTGTCCAGGGGAAGGCTGCAGGGATACACCCTGGCCGCTGCACTGCACCATCGTCAATATGGCTGCGCTACTTACATCCGCGAAAACATCCGAAACTGGGCAGTGGTGCACACCTCAGACGTAGATGACATATCAATCATAGCTGTTAGGATCAATGAACTCACTGTGGTAAACGTCTACAAACCTCCAAGCCGCTCTTGGCCAGAGAATATGTTCCCGAACATTGTGTCCCATCCTACTGTGCTCATGGGAGATTTTAACTGTCACCACACGGACTGGGGGTACCAGAGCGAAAACCTGGAGGGGGAGAAGCTTGTGGAGTGGATGGATGTGACCAATCTGCAGCTCATATTTGATGCTAAGGAGAGGGGCACCTTCCGCTCTGCCAGGTGGAACCGCGACTATAATCCAGATCTGTGCCTTGTCACCAGGGACGGCTCGGGTAGATCCCAACCTATTTCTCGTACCGTGGCGGGGGACTTTCCCCATAGTCAACACAGGCCTGTGATGGCTACGATTGGACACACACTCACAGTCATACACTCCATACCAAAACCCCGATGGAACTTCCAGAAGGCGGACTGGGCAACTTATAAGACCATCTTAGACAACGAAATTGAGACCCTAGATCCACTCCCTACCAACTATAAAAAAATTGTGGACCTTATACTCGCCACAGCGAAGAAAACAATCCCCAGAGGCTTTCGAAAAGCGTATGTGCCGGGCTGGAATGAAGAGTGCGAGAGACTCTATAATGAATTTCTGAACACTTAAAATCAAAACTTAGCGGACCAACTGCTAGAGTCTCTCGACACAGCCCGAAAAGATCGCTGGTCTACACTGATGGAGAGCTTAGACTTCAAGCACTCAAGTCGAAAGGCTTGGGCTCTCCTTCGGAAGCTGGGTCAAAGCCCCTCCCAAAATCGCCCAGCCCGTGCATCTGCGAACCTTATAGCAAAATTTGTACAATGGTCGTGTGCATACGAAAGAAGAAGAAGAATGAAAAAATGTAATGAAATTTGGTGTTTCATTGGTCAGTGATGTACTCGGTACTCTGTACTTGTATAAGTACTCGAGTACTTATTACTGAGTACTTGTACTTGTACTCGAGTACATTTTGTGTACAGTACTTGTACTCAGTACTCGAGTACTTTTTGCCTGTACTCGGAACAGCTCTGGTGACGGTGCGCTATTAAGAGCATAAAGTATGACAGTATATTATTGGCTAGTAGTAGGTATACATACATTATAGTCAGTAAGTTCGGCGTTGAGCTTATTGTAATGATATTATCCTTGAGTTTGCATGTAATGATTGTCTTACTGGGGCCGTAACCATTGTGTTACATCTCGTAGACATTGCCGTAGAGGCGATGACAAGAAAATTTCTACCGGTAAACTACCTACCGACTAATATTTTTTATTTCGTTGTTTCGCGAAAGTCCAAGGTTTCTAGAAACGTTAGACTTCTGATTGAGACATTTATTGGTAACCTGTGAATATATCGTCTTCAGCTGCCTCAATCAAACATCCTCATCGTGACGTATCTTACAATCTTAATCAGCCTAATCTATTTAGTATTTTGCTATTGGATAACAAACGCATATCCCTACCTATACCTACAATATTTTTATAGAAACAGTCATTTGTAAAGTGAAATGTTATTTCATGCCTATTGATATCATTTTGCTTTCAATTTCTTCAACATGATATGAGGAAAATCCAAATGAGGAAAAAATACGTCAAATTTCATATAATTTAAAAAATATAAAAACCAGTGGATAGCTATTTTGAAACCACGTATATAAATCGAAATAGGAAAATTATATTATCTCGTAATGACGGGGTGGATGCAAAAATTCAGTCGTCGAAAAGTGACATTTAGTGCGGAATTATCTAAAATCTGAAAAGGCTCGGTGGGTGAGTGGTATAGGTTTAGTTCTATACACATTTACAGTTTGTTAGTATTAACGGGATGATTTACTATTGTTACAATGTAATAAAATCGCCTCTGTCGTCTCCTAATTATGTTTAGTAGTGACTAAATATAGATCATAAGGGTCTCTTGTTGTAGTGTAATCAATTGATCTTACACTGACTGACGGCCGCCCCAACTGCGTAGATCAGTAGAGAGGTCAGAACTGAGATACTTAATAATGTTTAATCAATGAATATCTCAAATTTATTTGAGACCTATGCTGGATTCCACCAACTTTTTAAGTGAGGATTGGAATAACGGAGAT
The DNA here is from genome assembly GCA_963576895.1 of Ceraclea dissimilis. Taxonomy (NCBI): domain Eukaryota; kingdom Metazoa; phylum Arthropoda; class Insecta; order Trichoptera; family Leptoceridae; genus Ceraclea; species Ceraclea dissimilis. Next base: position 13,350,167 of record OY756368.1, read on the forward strand.
AGGAGCCACCTGACACAAATTTTGTATGAAAAATAATGACAAGGTGACTCCTATCTCCGCTATTTCTCACCAAAAAAGTTGGTGAAATCCAGCACTAACAATTTTCTTCTATACTACTCATCTAAATTTTTTTTTTAAAATAAAAAAAGTAAGTCTATTTAAAATTTATAATATTTTCACTATAAGAGTTAATGGTTAACTAGCTCTAAGACAATAGGTATGGTTAGCTGTCACAGTGGGCAGTGGATATGACTTTCGCACAGTTTTGACGCAGTCCTAGTTCAATGAGTATAGATTTTTCGGCACTTTCATTGATCAGAATTATACTGAGAAAGCAACGTCTACCTTGAGTAGATTTTAGTATCGGGAATCAGGAATAATACTTTCCCTTATCCCAACATTGAATCCCATGATAGCTATAGGAAAACATAAAATTTCCTGGATTTCTTAAAATTTATGAATCGTTAATAGTGAAAAAGGACAAACAGTTCGTAGTTTTGGAGAATTCCAACCGGTAATTCATAAATACACATTATGTATATAGGTACTTCCTTCGTTCGAGATCGTTGCTCTCATAAAGTACCTATAGGTACCTCTTAATGTTATAATATGGGATGTGAGAAATACATAGAGAAAAGTTAGAAATTATGTTTTATCAATATAGTATTTATACGACATGTTAAGGAACAATATAAAGCAGAAAAAATATATTGGGTGGTAAAACATATTCTTTCGCTGCGAAATTGTATTGAAATTATAGGAAATTTGTAGTTATAATAAAACCATGAAGCATGCAAAATAATGTACTTAAATAATTAAAATAATTATTGTGAATAAGGATATATATACACTAAGTCAATCAATGGGTTATATTATTTATTGGTTGTCAAAATTATTTTGTAAGTCAGATAATAACTTTATATACACAGAATATTTTGAAGCAATTCGTACAAGTGTACAGGTACACATATATCTACATTGTAGCGTTTGGGTACCTATGACCGTACATATCAATACTGGGGGTAACCAGCAAATTATGCATGTATAAAATCATGATTTTCTCTGTACAAATTTTAACAATATCTGTTGGTAGTTATATTAACATAGATCTGATTCAGGTATCTATTCAAACTACCGTAATAGTTACGGAATAGTTTTGCATTTTTTAACCCAATTGATTGCGTATTTATAAATCGCATGCGTATTTAGGAAGAGACTCAATCAAATTCAATAAAATTCGCCAGCATTAACATAAAAGGAATCAAAAAATAATATAGTTCAATGTCAGCGACTGTTTGATACAAGCCTTTTTGTTTCTTCGCCGCTATGTCATTCGCAAGCATAATATTTCAATACCTATTATGTTACTTTTTTTTTATTGAAATGATGAGTCTCTTCCGGACACTTAGATGTTCTAATAGAGTTGGACTAATATCATAACACCATCCGTGAAACCTATGAATAAAAAATACTAATTTAACACAAGGAAACTGTAACAGAGACAAAGGAAGACATAATGAATTGTAATTTAAGTAGGTATTGTAATTATTTATGGTTTTTGATGCCAGGGATTTGAAAAGATCTCCTTATTTCACTGTAAACTGTTACTATATGGCAATGATATCAGAGTCTTAGGGATAATATGGGAACAGGCACCTAATGAAGGTTTTAAAATGACTGTAGGTGAATTATTTTTATGGTGAGTTCGCAACACTGCTACAAATTTAATACAATAGCTCTAAGACAATATGTAGCTATGTTTCTAAGATACAATTTACCTCTAAAATTTAATTGATAAGTAAATAATAGAAAATGAATTAGGTTCTCGACTGTTATGTTATTGAAGTTAATTGATCGATGCGCCCAAGTTCATTATGCGACAAAATATCTTTTATTATTTTCATTGTATGTATGATGTTTTTTACTTATTGCGTCGCAAATATTGTGATTTTATGTTCAAAGGAAAATGTGATGGAATTTACAAAATTATTATGAATTAACATAATTTTTCAAAGACAATAACATACTGGAGGGATGAGTGTCACCGAAAATATTTCCCCAAAATCGTACTGTGCTGGTGCATAATCGGATGATCAAATTTTTGAGATACTCTTTTTACGTTTTTAGGGTAATAAATCTTTATTCAATAAAGTTTTACGGTAATGCAGTAGATTCAATAAGAAAAATAAATTTATATTCGTGACTTTTGGGAAACGACTTTTCTTTGAAAAAAAAAATCAGAAGTAGATTTTTGAATTTTTTCTTCAGGAATTCAAAATAATATGAAATATCCGTTACAGTGATTCACTTCAGGAAGATTCAATTTGCACCTATGTACTTCATTTTTTTACAAAACGTATTTAGTAGGGTTGTCGAGATACATGTCTGTTCTGAAATATACGATTTCGCGACACCCATAACCTTTTAATGGAAATAGAAAGATAAATTTACGAAATTCTCAATTTTCCAAAGACAACACACGTTTACACATTACATAATACACATGCTTCTCACGATGAGATCGCTGAGAAGAACGTGTGGAAAAACGTTGAGAGATAGGATAAGAAACGAAGTGATCAGAGAACGAATAAGTTTTAATTACCCACCAATGATAGTTTCAATAATAAACTTCAATACAAGAATCTTGCAGCACTCAGTTCAACAGGGAAATAAATAGTATGCGTAGTAGATTCATTCACTGGTCGACGTTTTATCATTGCACCACAATTAGTCAATAATAAGATAATTGATAGAGATCTTAGGGGTCATGCTAGTGGATTACGTTATTCTTCATATTGTAAATTGACCGTATGTTATTAATTGTATACGGGACTAGTACGGAATTCTGATTTGAATAATATAATATTACTACCTACTCCTTGCATTCCATGAGTTATTTCTATAGGACGACATAGTACCTGTTGACCTAAAAGCGCGAGAGGCCCGACTTCGGTGGTATGGACACGTGCAGAGAAGGGACGAGGATTCCGCTCTGAGGAGGGCAAAAAACTGGTCTGTGGAAAGACCAAGAAAGAGAGGACGGCCAAAGAAATCCCTTGAGGATACCATTAGAGGGGACATGGAACACTTGGAGCTTACTCCAGAAGACTGTCTTGATCGGGGCAGATGGAGCGAGAGAGGATCCGAGGCGCCGACCCCAAATAAATGGGATATGGTGATTGTGATACCTGCTGATTGCAAAACACGAGTACACAATTGAATTCCTTCACACCGCATAATAAATCAAGATTTTCTTAATTAAACACCATTATTTGTACGTACCTGTCTAAGATTTGTACACATAGTAAATAACCGAGGAGAACAGTGTCCATCAGGTATAATGAAAGCATGTATGGATTGATTCCATATTATTCTCAAAAACTATTTGAAACAGTTATACAAGCTCGATGAATAATGGAAAAAAATATTACACTCTTTCTTAAAACAAGTCCGGTATTAAGTTATACTGATGATCCACTTCGTCAAGAATCAAATACTTATATTATTGCTACAATTTTACTTGTGTCTAATTAAATGCTGGGTGGGCATTCCGATACATCCAAAACCTACTACTTAACTGAATCACTATCTTCTATACACTCTAAATAATCAACGATACACTTGAAGACAAACTACTGTTATCGATCAATGGTTTGTATTAAGTAGTTGTAATCGAGCAATAGATAACATTTTTTCTGTGTAATTCAGGGATCTCTCATGTGCCGCTGCTTTTTATTTACTATAAACTAAATCCTAACCTGCAGGTAGCCGGGGATATATTTCTTTTAAAAACTTTAAAGCCATATCTTCTTTTTCATTATCAGATCCTGATCAAGAACTATAATTACCGAGAAATATAATACTGTCCAACTTTAAAAGCGCGGTCGACATCTAAAATTCCTGGCTCAGGCGAAATGTCCTTATCTACGGCACAAACAGCTAAGTACTCGAAAAAGGAATGTGCTAGGTAAATAATTATATGAAATGGTGTTTTAATAACTTCCTAAATGAAATATAAAAAATAAACTCTGTAATAAATTCAAACATACACAAAATATAACAATGTGAATGAAATACAAGCCGTAAATATTACTATAGGTAATTATGAGTATATACAAAAGAGTGATAAAAATTATGTGTATCAATTACTAAACGTAGGTATTTAAAAATATTCACCAATAACTCTTTTAATTAGGAATGATATAAACTTATGTAAATATGTACGTATTCGATTTCACTGCGCACTCACATCGGATAATCTCACACGTTTACGGTAAAACTCCATACTACATTAGTTCTCGATCATTTTCTCTACGATCGTAGCTCCGTAGCAGCAATAGTACGGGTATTTTAAAATCCAATTTAATAATTATCGATAACAAAATCAATGTTTAACGGAATAACATCAGATTAATACAATAAAATACATTATAACAATTAGGTACATTACAGAAGAATATATTTTTATCATAAGTGTTTCTTACTTTACGTTGTTATCCATCCTTGATACAAAGGGACACAGAGCAATTACAATAATTGGACACGAAGACTTATCCTGAAATGTATCAATTGTCTTCTTAGGCAGAGTAAACAATTCGCTCCTTCACCTATATCTTAACAAGTCTACGTATAGGTGAAATAAATTATTAAGGATGTTTGTTGTAGTTTTGATAGCCGTCACTTTCACTTTTTGTTTATGAAATCAATAGCGAACAATTTATCATTTCCATTTATGTCTACGCTTCTCGACATTCTTTCAATACGTCGGTTTCCCGTGCAGCACAAACTATAATAATAGCATGACACGAATCCGTATGTAGGTAATACCGGGATAGTTCAGCTTACACAGTTATACTTAGTACTACCTAATGTGGGTATATTGCGAATACTTAACTTAATGGCAACTCTTCGTTGATTGGAGTACACGATATCTATGTAGGTAGATTAAGACGTAGATGTACATTGAGTACAATTCATCCGTCATATCTAACACTGAACATATTAGATAGACGGACATCTACGCGCTGAGATGGCAATCTAGTCGTAGAGCCAATATTCCTACTCATTGCTCCCAATATTAGGTACTAGCTTACTGATAACTTACGAAAACAATTAGGTAGAATACGTCAATGTATACAAATAAAATTCGATTTTAGCATTTTATGAATTGGTGCAGCATATAGGCCATGCCACACCTGTTAGATGCACCATACATATTAGATACACATCAAGGTCATTTGCGCTTATTGTAATGTACAGGACTGATAGGGATTAATTCGATAAGGTGTTAATTCGACACCCAAAACTATAATAGATACATAAATATATTTTGAGGATGCGTGCACACGTTTGTGATTCAAATAAATTAATATATATGTGTCTGTCATTAATTTCAGATATTACTGTCGGCGTGCCTGGCCCTCCTAGCATCTAATGTCTGGACGCAACCCTCTTTAGAAGGAAGACACAGCGATCAGGAGAGAGATGCGATTGACTACTTACCGAGAAATTTCTTTATTAGAAATTCTCCAGATGAACCTAAGGTAGTGAGCCAATATTTGTATAAATTCATGCAACATCTTCGTCAGGCTTCTAAATGTCAAGGTATTCAGAACTAGGTGCTTAAATTTAAATAACCTTACCTAGCTATTATCTAGCTAGATATTATATCCATATATTGGTGTCATAGTTTACCTAAAAATAGCGCTTTTTTTTTTACTTTTTGGGGTTAAAATCGCTTTATTCAAAAAAACTTTAACGCGGCCATTCACTAGATTTTAATACATGTCCAATATAAGCGCAAAAAATTCTCCGCAATTTTCGGGAAACGAATTACTGTCTTTCGTAAAAACTGTGTTTTTTTACAATTTTTTAGAAGTCTTTGATAGACAATGATGATCATAGCATTGTAATGTGACTTGATTTCATTTATCAATGTCATTAGATACAGTGCACATAATAGATACATGCTTGACAAGCAAAATTAATCATTTTGTTCAATGTTTGTGTATTTCGATTACGCATTTAGTTTATTTCAGTAGATACATCATATCAACCTCATGTTGCTTTAGCTACAATTATAGTCTGCATGTAGCTTCATACTTGCATACATAATAATAAGTGGACAACAATATAAATAATAGATATATGTACCTATACTTACTCAGTAATATTGTGATATATGTATCTGCACTCTGTAGTTAAATAAATAAAAATCGTGTATTTAGCTAAAATATTTCAGAGAAAAATAGTGCGAATTAATATATTGTACAAGTAAGTATTTAGGTATACAGCAGATAAAATGTTATCAAATCCTGTACCTAACATTCATATTATATTAGAAATATCTCCATGCAAACACATATTACAGTAAGTATACTATAGGTACTTACCTATAACCAAGAACATTCTGACTCTGACATCTCATTATCTATACTTACACTTTTATTAAAATCCTACCTTAATCCCGATATATCGCTCAGATTCACCACTTTTACAGGATTCGGGTTGCACCAGATTATTGTTAGTTTTCGATAAGTTTATTAGCACTAAATTAACTAACACTAAGTCGTAAATATTTTAAGTTTTTAAGAAAGTATGATTTGACTTTCGAGCACAAAGTCGAAACACGAAATTCATTTGTATTAATCTATATTAATGCATAAACACTGATAATTTGTACGTAGTTTCAGAAACACAAAAACTGTTTAAGAAAAGTGTGATTCACTGAAATGGGCGTCAAATATAACTATTTTAATTAAATTGTTATTATTTAGTCAAATGTTTACATTACAATTAATTAAAATATTCTGGATAAATTATTTATGTCAATTTTCAACATTTTCCCTAAACAGATATTTTCATAATACAATGTTATATTTTTTAAGCATTACTTTAGATTTAATATTTGCTATTGCCATCTGTTGAAATTTTATGAAAGTTTTTTTTGACGACGTGTCGGATGAAGGTTACGTGTGTAGGTACTTAATATAAAAGAAGAGTCGATGGAATTTGGTTATAAACAGCTTTTGCAGTTTTTGTGTAGATGTCTCTGGAATACTTGTTAAACACAAAAATAAATAGTTTTATGGTTTTTCGCTATGTATAGGTACTAGGTAGTTTGCTTTGGTATTTTTTATACTAATGAATCTTATAAATTTTTATTTTTTGCTAGCGGTACGATGTGCCTGTCGTTGCCGATTACAAATTATTGAACAAAGTCCTTGCCCAGCTGGATATCGCTAGAGCCCAAGAACGAGATGAAAATTTTCGAGGAGTTTATGAGACAATTCCTGGATCAAAGGAAGTAAGCCAAGTTCTTTTCATTGATAGCTGATCATATCATATGGCCATGTTGATGTTATACCTACTGGTTGATTTACCTTTGTAATATTGTTTCATTTTCGCAGATAAACGGCTACCCAGAGTATACTGAATCTTTACCTGAAAATGAACAACGAGGATTGAGGCATCTTCGAAGAGCACAGGTGGTCTAATTAAAAGAACTTAATTATTATCTGTTCTAAAATAAGTAAAACTAAGTACAACACAATTTGCCTCCCACATAAGTCTCCTTTGAGTTTTGTAGAACTTTTTTCTAATCAGCTTTTTTCTTTTACTGTCCTTTGTAGGTAATTTGTACCTAATTAGAGACTCTAATTTAATTTAGTGTGAACTCCTACGTACGTAGATCATTGGGTGAAAAGGTGTTACAAAAATTGTAGAGTGTCTTAAAACTTTTACATTTATTTTTGTTCCGCAGCGTCATTACTCGATCTGCCGAATGGAAAGGAACTTCATACCTTTGAACAATGAGGAATACGAATATAGACCGGCTTATTATGAAGAAATCAAATGTGTAAAGAATGAATTGGAACAACCTGTATTGGAAGGAGGGGATGGAAGTGTAAGTAGCATACACTAATATTGTTATACTTATTTATTATTCACCAGGCTTGGTTAGAGTCTTTGGTTAATTTTTGGGTTTATTACAGCAAAGAATTTGTCAGTCTACTTCACTGTTTCTTTTCTTCAAAAACCGAAATAGATAATAATGAACAATGAACTCAGCACTATTTAACTATTTTATTTTATCCAGGTTTGTTCCAGTCTTGGCTTCTCCTGCATTCAACTCAACAAAACCATTCATCTTACAAGAAGACGTTACACTAGGTAAAGATTATTTTAACCAAGCACTCAGTGACTTTGAATAATATTAAGGTATTACTATCCCAGATTTTTGAGCAATATTTCAAATATGTATATTATGTAAAAAAATCTTGCACTAACTCAATTTCTAAATTTGAAGATGTTTTTATCTTGTTATCTGTTTATATTTTTATGATTTATTTCCCACTTTTATAGAACAATTTTAATTAATTTTAATCTTTTTTTTTAATTAATCTCTTGCTTCACTCGAATAGTAAATTTGATTGAAAAATAAGCCAGTTTACGTAGTACGGTTGCATATTTTCAGGTCTCTAAGCAGTCAGGAAATTATTAAAATTTGCGTCGATACATATAGACGTGTTAAAGTCCGTGCCAAATATAATAAAAGCGTGTAATAATGCTTAACAATTTAATATTTCCTAGTTCTATTTGTTTTTTTTTTTATTTCAGTGGTTGCTGGGAGTCAGAAGCAAGAGTTATCCTCGCGGGATGTGAATGTATGTCCCCAGATCGTTTCGGAAATAACATGAGATTACTGAGTTGTACATACAACATCGGGAAAAATCCCGAGTAAAAAATTGTATTAGTTGAGACTTCATATTTTGATGCATTCTATTTTATGACTTTTGTAATGATTATTAAGTGTAAAATATTATCTTATAATACTTTGTTTTATATTCTTGTAAGTATAACATGTTTATAATATTATTTATTGCTATAAATATATACTTCGACGATCTTTCATGAAAAATGGAGGGTTATGCGTCTTACTTTTATGTGTAATTATAAAAAATATTAATTAAATTTATTAAACGATTAAAATTTTAATAATGCTTTTAATATAATACAAATGGTTTATACAAATCATGCATGTGATGAAACGTTTTTCCTCCACACTCAAACTCTACAATATGGTTCTTATAATTGGCAGACAAAATTATAATTTCAACAACCTATGTACATGTTCATCTTCATGCAAATAGGCCGAAAGTTCGACAACATCGACAACCTACACACTGTACACCCTAGAAGAATGGAGAAGAGATTAACAAGGACCGTGAAAATCTAATACTAAAATAATAAAATGATAAAACAAATATTATTCGCAGTTTTTAATAAACATTCGTTTCTTACAGCGAATTAAAAATTTCAATTTATTACGTTCGAGTATACAAAGGCGAGTTTATTAGTCACCTCACGGCAATATATTTTATTAAACTCTATGACCTGATTTCTGAATGTGCGCGGTTTTATAAATGCCAGATGAAACTATTATTCCCATAAAACTTGCGCTATCTACCGAGTACCGACATCGAGATGGATAATACTTGACATTAAAAAATATACGCCAATTACCAATCTAAACTCACATCAAGATTTCAAGTTTATAAAAGTGTAAGTAACATTATGATTATGATGTACTTAGTAGATGTAACAAGGGCGATCCCTCCCCCCCGAAATGTCAAAAAAAGTTTTTATATTTTTTTGTATTGTTTCTGAGAATACAGCAGCGAATAAAGTATTAAGTATATGCAAAAAGAACAATATTTTATGTTTTGTAGTGGATGTGGCACATCCGCAGTAGATGTGGCACCTCCACATTCACACATTATTTTAGAGCAACGAGAAATTTGATTGGCGGAAACTGGTGTCACGCCTGAACACGAGCTCAAGAGACTGCAACTAGCAGCTACCCGTTATTCCTTCACGGCACGCGATCAGACGTAGTCATTACATCTTGCACGCTTGCATTCATCTCGCATAAACTAGTACTCTCATTTCATTTCGCGCCTAGTACGATTATTTCATCTTGCGACTAGCACAACTTACTCATCTTACACTACTTACCTCTCCATTATACTTTCGTACATATTAATCAACACAAAACCGTAAGTAGGTATCTCATCTTTCTACATTCACATCTCATCTCATACATTATTGTCTTTCCATTGCACCCAATATGGGGTCACACACATAAACTCAACAATCATCTAGTTCTCTTCAGTTTCATATCGCCAATAAGAGTATTATTATCCTATGTATATGGTGATAAAGAAAAATGTAAGGTGCCCGTGGGGCGATTTTATCGCTAAACGGCGCCGGAAGTAGTCCAATTATTAATAATATTATTTATTAGTATTTAGTATGCCAACCTAAAAACTACCTTTTTCACTAACTTTCATGAAAATATTTCACCTGCGGCGCTATTATTGTTTTTTCGCTGCGTTTGTGTTAAAATTTTAATTAGTTCTCCCAGGAGTTTATTCGTCTGAACTTCTGAAGAATTTTAAAGAAATTAAATTGAATGGTCAGGCTTATAGCCCCACCCTCTAACGTCAAATACTAGATCGCCTCCCCAGAAAAGAAAACCTGTATTTAGAAAACTTATAATTATTATCCTCACCTGATATTTTGTTAAAATTATCATGGAAATATACTTATATTGTAGTGTACTCGTGCAAACTTTAGAGGGATTAAACTATTAGTAATAGTGTAGGTGATAGTGATTATTTACGTTTAAAACATTTTATTTAAATTTCATAAATTGCAAATTTCCCAAGCGCAGGTGGAGGGAAGTGGTGAGGCAGGACATGAGAGAGAGTGATGTTCTACCGGAGGATGCGCAAGATAGAGCAAAGTGTCTGCAAAACACAAGAAAAGCAGACTCCACCACCATGTGGGATTAATAATTATTGCTAAGGAGAAGAAGAAGATTTAAATTTCATAATGTATAATAATTTGTTATTCTATGTAGGTTTTTTAAATATTGGGAGATGGACTGTTTAAAATTCTATACGAATTTAATGAAATTGAAAAGAAAACACCATTCACATCAATTATGTATTTTATTTTCGTATTGAAATACATTTATAATCTCGTATCGTAGATCTGAGAAAAAGAAACACATTAAAAATATACAGAAATTGTATTTTTAATACATTTTATAATAGATATTATAGTCAATATAGATATCTTACAAAGTAATTATATTCTCTTACATCTACTAACATTAATAATTAATAAATATTTTTAGTCGTAGGCACACCGATTATTTTTATCATCAACACCAAATATGCAGTAAGATTTTTAATTGCCCTTTACTTTTAGTGATTATTTTTAATAAATTCTTTTTCATTCCTACGTTTACTTGTATACAACACACTCGTCTTCATTTTACTATCAATGAATAATGTTTTTATGGAAAAATCATAACTAGAATGAAAAAAAAATTGGAGTCACTGATGACGAAGGACGGACTCTATGGATATGTGGAATTTGGTAATGCAAAATCAAAAAGTAAAAAAAAAAGAACATAAATTTTATGTTCGTATGTAACTTGAAAGTTTTCCCCGAAATGCAGCTTAAAAATTTATCTGAAAAATTGATGATAGAAGAAAGCAAAAAATAGATGCCTTTTGAGTCGCTAATGAATAAAAAAGGATTTTGACATGAGGTCGTACAGAAGAACGCTGCGTTTAGTCAAAATAATTCCATCTCAAACAGTAGATAATGTCTGCCCACAGAAAGTATTTTATTATACCGTTGTTCTTCATTTCTAAAGGCGATTCTTTTATACGTGGGTAGTGGGTAGTACTTACAACGTACTACTTACAACATCCATAGGATTCGCAAAATTGGAATCGAGCCATCTTCTCTACAAAGAAACGAAGCAACGTAAAAAGCAAAGCCGTCATCTGTCAATGTGCTCATTCACAAATTCAAAACAAACAGAAATGTTAGGTTTATAAAACTAGACATTCAATATAAACTATAATATATTATGAAGTAATATTAATACAACAACTAAAGAAACTCGATGACAATGTTACGAATAACTTATTGACTCTCATTCTTAAAACATTATAATAATATCTAATGATATTAAAGTACCATTTTATTCTGAAATTCTTTAAGTTTTATGATACCCGACCATTTAGTTCAAGACCAACATTGATAATTTCCCATTGAAACTTCTTGCCAACTTCATTTTAGTCGGATATCATTCTTATCTTCTAACATTTATCCTTATTATACTTGACTATCTTCTAAACTTGCATAATACACTGATTTAATCAGATAAAATTATATGAATATCGTTATGAAAATAGTATTTCAGCTTCATATTATGAATGTATTTATTCTAATGTGTTAGTAATGCGAAATCATTGTGATATTATGTAAGATTTATAATATTTTCATAAATTAGGTCCTCTAACTAAACTCAGTAACATATGTATCATAGTTTTCATGTAGGTAGTCTTTAGAAAGGACTATAGAAATCGCAGCATTGCAATAGATTCACCAAGTGAATAATTTTGTATGATTTATGGACATGGATGAAGAAGGAAGAATTAGGTATAAATGCTGTCGAGATCGCTGAGAAGAATGTGTATAGAAAAATGTTGAGAGATAGGATAAGAAACAAAGTGATTAGAGAGTTGAGTGAATATAAATGTTGTGACTAAAATGAAAGCGAGCGAGTTGAAATGGCTGGGGCATGTAGAGAGAATGAATGATGAAAAGAGAAAATAGAAAATATACCTGGGAGAAAGAAGAGGTGTAAGGAATAGCAGCCGTCCAAGAACTACATAGCTCGCCCATGTAGACCAGTTTCTTAGGGTCGGACATGTTCTGAGTAAAAGGAATCATAGAGTGTGTGTGAGAAATTGTAGGAGTGTGACGGAAGCACGACCTGTGTGTAAGGATAGGAAAATGCGATCTGTTCTCTCTGTCTACTCCGCAAGGTCCTCACCTCACCGTCATCCTCTCGGATAGAATATAAAAGATTGGAATAGAATATCTATTAACTAGAAGAAAAAATAAATGAGTAGACACACTCTTTTCTGGATAAAGGTATGAGAATCTCGTTGAATGCTCACAATACACCCGGTAAGTAATGGAAATGGAAAAATTTATTACTTTCTTAGGCTTGACGTATTACTGTAAGTAGGTACATTATTGATTTCAATCCAGTCAATCTCTAAGCAATTTGTTCAGTCAATCTCTAAGCAAATTGTTTCACTTCAAATAGGGAGAAAAACTGTAATGAAAGTGTTAATTTTAAAAATTTATAATATTGAATGTACAGAATTGATTTTAGTTTGTTAGTTCGCTGCCTAATATTTTCATGTATTATTTTCTTTAGTAAATGAAATTAATAAGCATATAAGTGCTATATATGATGAGATTTTCTGCATACTGTTAGTTAAATATAGAGGTGTGAAAAAGTATTATTTTGTAATAAAAAAATATTTTGGTCTTTTGAGTTTGACGATGGTGTAGTATTTAAATAAGCAAAGAAAACATTAATTAGAAAAAATAAATTGATTGAAGTGTGTTCTCTGTCGTCTAAATAAGTAAAGCTGGAGATATATAAAAAAAATCCAGATATATAACATTCAGGGGGAGCCTGTTTTCGTTACCATATCTGGTAACGAGCGGTTACGCTTCTTGTAACTTCTGTAACGCTCGCATTGTAACATGTTACGTTACACGCAAATGAGACACAGTGGACACCCCAATCTCCGGTTTAATATTATTAAGTACTTTATTCATAAAAGAACGAAACAAACATTGCATTTAATAAAACAAAAGATTTTTATTTTTCGCGGTGAGTTGGCCAACGATAAAAACTTTATGAAATAAATTAAAGATATCTCATCCGACCAAAATAATACTTTTGAAGTATGAAAAATATCTAAAATGGAATTAAAACCTACCTCACTGCACGAAGAAAAAATATCAGCGGTTTTAATACAGAATGCAAGGCGAGAGAGATTCTGTGAAAACGTTGAAAAAATTAAATCGTTGGATTTAAATTTCATTTTGAGTATTATTCCGGAAATACGAATTGACAAAAGCGTATTTTTGAATTTAATAATAGAATTACTTACAATACAATGACTATGGATTGAAATTATTAATTAAAATATATATTTCTGCGTTATCCCCTTTGTAGTATAGAAATACTACCTACATATATTTTTAATGTATTTTTGAAGAAGCTTATTGAAATGTTGAATAAATATGCATATTATGAAACAGTTCCAGTATTTAGTGTCAAGTTTTGTGATTGGATTTTTTTAGTAAACTGTGAACTACTTAGTAAAAAGCCCAGCTTTTCTCAACCTCTCGTTTTTTATCCTTGAAGTAATTGGCGCCTAATTTTATAAATAGTTTAAACCCAATTTGGCAACGCCGCGCTGTGCACTACTTATTGATGTTGTAAAGTCGCGCCCTGTCGACCAGGATTTAATATTCCGTCGTCCTGAAAATGATTGCCACTAGAATCAGTGGTACCAAATTAAAAGTCTTTGCCTCTAAAGAAAAGACCCTTTACATGTGATGCTTTTCCTTGTTCGTTTATTTTGACCCCCCGTTAAGTTAAGCTCACCTAGGGGCGCATCTACAGTTCGAGAACCGCAGTAGCTTAGCATCCCAATGTTGCAAAATTTTCAGACGACTATTCGCATCTGAAGTCTACCAGAAAGCTGGGAAAGGCTGCGAAATAGGTATTTTAATTAGGCTTAAAGTTCTGCAGGCTGAACTTACATAAATAAAGCATCAGTAATTAAAACATGAAAAATTACTAACTTATAAGTTCTACATTATTAAATATTAATGATAAGTTTCACTCTTTATTAAAAAAATGTAGATGGCACACAAATAGGTAGTTACAATAATTAGTAGATTATTTAATTAGTAGTTTTAATAGATACATAATTAAAATCTAAGAACTTACAAATTAAACGTAAGTATAAAAATAAATTATTTTCTTTTTTAAAAATAATAATAGTATAATATGACTACTCCAATATCCAAATAGACTTTTTTTTTAACAAATAGATAATTTATATAACATTATTTTTTATATATATTATTATGCATAGGTACATTTATAAGAATTTTCATACATTGCAATCATAAATATATTCTTAATCGTGACTATACCTACTTAAAATTAGGAATAGATTTTTTATTATACAAATTAATATATTTATAGAAACGATAATTTAAAAATAAATAAAACATCCGGTTTTTTTATAATATCTTTAGAAAATATATGTTGTAAAAAATTATACTGCAAATACAGGCTATTTTGGTCAGTGATTTTCGTGCAATTTTCCATGGTTGAGTCGTATTTTGACCTGCTTGCTTAAGAACCATTTATAAATCTGTTAAGATAAATAATGGACTATTGCAGTATCTACATATGTTACGGTGACTAATGGAAATAAAGTAGATTATTATAGTAAAATAACTATTATTTTATTGAATTTGGATCAAATGGGAGGAAAGCCACAATTTTTTCGTATTTTTTTTTGTAAGCAACGGATTACAAAATATTAATCAAATAGATTCTTGTCAAGCTGAGACAAATTTAGTTGCTTTCAAGATTATTGGGCATTGCTATTCTTTTTTAATTTGAACTTTACGTAAAGCTTAGAAAATATGAAATAAATATTTATTTTTATAAAAATTATGTAAATACGAAATAGGTTCAAAATTATACATCAACATTTTAATATTTTTTGGTAAGTCGATCGTTGCAATAAAAAAAGGAACTTAAAGAAACACCACTATATCAAAAAAGGATAAGTTAATAAAGATAATATTTTCCAGAACATAACTATTCCCACGCCTTTTTTATACTTGTTTACTTTAGTAACGAATACTAGAATGAGATGCGAATTTACATAAATGAGTATAATATGAATAATAATGTTTTTTACAAATGCTCTTATTCTACTCTTTTATTATTATTATGATGACATTATAAAATAATTTCAGAAGTTTAATAATTCAGTCGGTTTTGTATAAATTTAATAATGTCCTCTATGTTTTTATTAAGTAATTCTACAATGAAAGTCCAATGATAAGTACCTACGTGTATTAACACAATTTGTTATAAGAGTTCTTATCACTGCTTTGGATAGGGAACAGTTTACATGACAGTCTCATCAAATCTCCTTTGGAATGTTGACAGCTAGCTGCTGTGCGGGACCTCGTGTTATTGTGGGCTGATTGTGGAAACCATTAGACTCTCCGTGGCTCCCAGAGCGAAAGGTCTTTCACTGATGTCAGATACGGGAAATTTGAAATTGAAATCTTCATTTTCTCCAAATATAACAAGTTGATTGTCGAATATTTTTTCAGTCTGTTGCGTACTTCCATTTCTTTTGTCCTCATTCGTATAGTATTGAGCTGTTCTACGCTTTGAATAGCAAATACCCGCTGTGATCCCAGCTAACAATACGAATACAAGTAATAATAAGGACGCTATAATACTTAAGCGACCTTCTTCAGCCAAAATGCCGGATTCGCCTATAAAATTTATATCACCGTCCCCGCACCATTGAAGTTCCGTTTGTGACAGCCATCCGAGTCTGTAGCCGTCTAAATCCTTTGGCGCTGTGCAAATAAGCTCACGTAGAGAAGCATTCAAATAAGTTACTTTCAAATAGGATAGCATACTACCAATGTGGCAAACATCACAGATCCACGGATTATAATCCAACCACAGTTTAGGGATTTCTTCGAATCTAGTAAGAGTCTTTTCATCTAATCCGTTGAAACGATTTTCTGTTAAATCTAATTCCAGCAAGTACGGAGCTGGGGCGAGCACCTCTACTGGAAATACCGTGAAGTGATTTCCAGATAAGTTAAGTGATTTTAGATGACGATTGTTTGAAAACAAACCGATGGGCAAGTCTGTCAATCCTAAATGAGACAATCCCAGATTGCGAAGATTCAATAATATCTGAAGAATGATTCCAATATCTTCGATACCAATGTGGTTACCTCCGATATCCAGAGTCCAAAGGGAATCCGCTATGGGATTAAATGACTGTACATCCAATCTATCTAACTTATTAAAGCTCAAATCTAATGACGTGAGCGACGAGAGATTTATAAAAGCTGTAGTAGTCACCATTGCTAGACGATTCCTGGCAAGCGTTAAGCTGTTCAAAACTTTGTTTTTGCCAAATGTTTTTTCGAGCACAACCGGTAATTGGTTTCCATCGTATTTAAGTACCTGCAACTTTTTTAAATCGACGAACTCATCCGCCATTACGTACTTAAAATTGTTTTCTCCGAGATCCAAATGTTGAAGTCCGGCGAGCAAGTGATAAAGTTGAGTGTTGATCAGTTTGAGTTTACATCTACGGCACTTTAAAATTTTCAAATCTGAAATATCTTTAAAAACTTCTGGAAAGAGTTCCGTCAATGGATTGTCACTCAGATCTAAATGAGTCAATTTACCAAGTTTCCTAAAAAGTCTCGGAACCAAGACGGAGATTCTATTGTTAGACAAGGATAATATTCTCAATTCCATTAAATGATGGAATGTCTCACTTGGCATTTCTTCAATTCTGTTGTTATCAAGATAAAGTTCTACAAGATTTATTAGACCTCTAAAGTTGTGATCGATTATGGCGGAGATATTATTGTACGTTAAGTTAAGGAGTCGTAGATTACTCAGTCCCCAGAATGAGTTTTGTCCAATCGATGGTACGTTTGATTGTGTGATGTGAATTTCCTCCAAATTAGAATATCTTTTTGGTTGAGTGAATATAGGACCGATCGTTAAGTAATTAGCATAGTCTTCATTAGGCGCTGTGATATGAATGACTTCTGTTGATAGTTCCATTTGTTCTACAGGTATTGTATGCATGTCGCCTCTCGTGCACCATATGCTGATTCTTCCTTTGTTGTCCAAGCCACAGCTACATGCCTGCGGACACGAGGCACTGAGGACTTCGTAGCAGGCCATCAGGAGAATCAAGGCTCGCCAAAAATTCTTCATTCTGAAAAATAGAAAGAAAAACTGTTAGAATAGGATTTACACAAATTCACAAAGTTTCTTTACTTAATAATATACTAATGTGATTTGGAAAATTACACTAAGTTAAGGTAGATTGCAAGTTTGTATTTTAGTATTTTGTGGTTAAATTACCGACGAAGCTTCTTTTATTTGATATATTGTATTACAGTCTTCGTTTAATTTTACTTTTTTTTGACAAACATTTTACGAAGTTGCTTCATAATGGAATGAACGAAAATTAATATTTCTTGGAAAAAAAAATAGGTAATATAAATGTGAAAATCCTGTTTAGAATGCTATAAGGCAGTGCTTATAAATCCGAGAGAAGGAGTGGGTATAAGGATAAACTGTCGGTTGTAATAATGATATTAAATTTAGTGGAAATGCCAAAAACACAAAACCGCCTTTGATTATAATAATTTAATATAAATATTTTTTTATTATGTATGAGCTTTCATGTAAGCTTCTCAGTACTTATCTCTGTCTACGAACAGTACGAACCAACATTTTCTATTTTGCTGGTTAACCAAATTTATTACTTTACCATGAACAATATGAAATTACTCTATTGGATGAAATTAATATTACAAAGAACGTGAACCGTACGGGGAACTAATGCTGTATACACCGAGAAGATAACAATAAAATACCTATCTGTTGAAGGTCATATTTTGTAAAGTAATCTTTCATACTTAAATAGTTTTAAGAGTAAAAACAGGTAAATATTTTCACATTCACATAATTCGTTGTATTACAATATTTTTATGTTATCTCTCTTACAATAAGAAAAAATATGGATCATCACATGAAAAATAATTTGACGACTGCTAATGACTTGTATTCTTAATGGAATGGCTAGCCACCATCAAATTATGTGAATATTCCTGAATAACTAATATATTTTACAGATTCGCAGGCTCACTATCAGAATTAACCGGTGCGCGCTAATAAAAATATACTTCTGAATGCAGTAACAGCAGTTAAAGAGGACTTTAAGAAGACCGGATAAACCAAAAAGCAGGCAACAGTTGGAACAAACAAAATATTTAAAAAAAATCTTATAATTTTCAAAAAGGCTATCGTTATGCTTTTTTGCTGAGAGCAGAACTCGTCGTATTAACAATATTTACACCCTACATTAATTATTATAAATTACTACATAGTAAGAGAAAGTACCTATTATTTATTACCTAATTTTTGTAAAATATTTATTCAAAGACCAGAAAGGCGAAAGTATCGGATCGTAAAAAGTATGATGAGATGCAAAAACTTTTCTGTTTGAACCTTTGCATCCAGGTTATTTTTGAATAGCAATCTAGAAAAATGTAGGTGTGGTCGTACTATTTATAAAGTTTTGCATTAATTTTTACATGCATTGGTATTTTGTCTGTGAGATGAAAATGTAATTTTGGAAATTCAGTTTTAAATCAAGTGTTTTAGTTGCGATATCACGAACAGTATTGTGCTCTCGTAATAAAAACTTTTCAACAAGAAGTTTGGTTGGTTCGTAGAAAAAGATCGCTTGTTATTTCAAAGACACAACGAAGAAAGATAAAAGGTATCTTCTGTTTCGGAGGAGTTTCGAGATATCTTAAGATGATTTTAATTTATTTTACATCAACAAAATAGTGAGATATTAAAAGAAGGTAAAAGAGTCAAGTATACAAACGATTACAGAGTGGCACTATTTTCGAATTACGTAACAAATCAAAACAATATTAACAGAAGAATTGAAAGCGAATAACAAAATTTTAGTTGTAAATGAACTCTGTGTTTGTGTTTTTAGTATCACCACCACATTCAAATATTTTCACTCTTGAATTATAAAATTGCCTTTATTTTATTCTGTAATAATATTTTACTCTCATTTTCGTAACGTCTGCTCGTGGATTTACTTATTTCGTTAATTAATTGTATCAGATTTTGCAAAATCATGTGTCGACTTCGAAAGGATTTTCATATTTTAATTTAAATCTCTGCTTCAAATTACTTTGTTATTTAATCCAAATTTTCCGGCTATGTTTTGTTTGGTTTTTAGTGCGGTGTATTTGTGATGCAATTTATTCAAATTGCATCAAATGATGCACGTCGAAAGCTTGGAGGTATTATCTGAAGTTAGTGTCTATCCAATGTATACTTATATTATTACTATACGCATATTATTATAATATACCCGTGAGAAACTTGTGCACTGAGCAGATTCTACCCACTGCTGAATTAGAGATCCAATTACAATTCCCTCAGGCACTTTGTTCTATATGAAATGAATACAGAAGCATGTTATTTCTATTCGTGTTAAGTTTCAGTAAATCAGCATGTCCTTAGTCAAAGTGGTTGGTTTGTATTTCGGTTTCTGGCACATTATGAACAATTTCATCGAATATCTCATAGCATAATCATTAGTATATTATAATCTATCTACTCTTTGAAATGTCAAAGAAATAACGTAATTTTGATATCAACATACAAAGTTTGTTATTATGACAAGGAGCTATATCTAGCATCTCTCGTATATTGTCAAATGCGACTGCGACGAACTGGTTGCGACAATGTTCACCAATGTTAAAGATTTATATAATATGTACTAGTAGGCCAAAGTCTGTATCGCCCTGTCAGTTTTACGGTGTCGGATTTTACTTAAAAATAGGCTTAGGTACCAATAATTCATTTTCCTTCTATGGTACTTATTCATTTTTATAGTATTTTTACGCTTTGTAGTTTAGTGTTTGCTCGTATAGATAAATTTATTTTTTGTAGGCCATGTAAAAATATTGGTCTTCTTAGCTTCGACCTACATGGCAAAATATTATTACTTTTCCTATTCCATCAGAAATATCACATCTACAGCACTCGAGCGAGTTTGTAATTTGTATACGTAGCAACATATTATATATTATAGAGCAGACCTGGGTAAACTTTTCCGGCGAAGGACTATATTTGAAATTGTGAATGAGCGACGGGCCGCAAATAAAATACCACTTTAGATATACCTTTTTACAATATTTAATATAACTGAAAGAGAAGATAGCTATTTTTTTCTAGAGAAATGAATGAATAGAACGAAATTTTCACTGAAAAATTATTGCAGTGAAAAGGAAAACGTATCGGGCTTAATTGGCGCCGCCGGCGAAATTTTTGTTGAAAAATTGGTAAATCTTTTTTGTATCAGAACAAAATGGGTAATTAGCGCCGCAGGCGAAATTTTTCTCGGAAAATGGTTGAAGTAACAAGGAAAACACAACAGGATTAATCAGTGCCGCAGGCGAATTTTCTTTTAGTTTTTCTGATTTTTGACGCTCGCGGGCCTCACTGAAACGCGCGGCGGGCCGCAGTTTGCCCAGGGCTGCTGTAGAGTAGGTATTCGTAATATTTTTTCTTGTATTCCTTTGCAATTTGGCTTCATGTAGGTATGTTTTGTTTCACCATATGTTGGACTGGAGAATAATAAAATATCAGCGGATGTTATAGTATACGTAGGCAAGTACTCGACGATCTCCGTTTGGTCCTGAGGGAAAAGCGGAAATAAGGACGCGATCGGAATCGTGAAGTGATATGTGAAGACAAAATAAAACGCTTATTTTGATGGTTCAATGGTCAGGAATCACGAAATCTAGTATACTACTTAATATATTTAGCTAGTTGTACATTATACTTGTCTACACTTAGATACGCAATATATTCGTACACAAAAAAGATAGCAAAAATAAAACATCTAAGCAAATGATTGATAATGACATTGTCAACAAATGTTATAAAATAATCTGTCACCTCATGGATTTTGGTTTACTTTACATACAATCCTTATGAAAATAAAGATACAGCATACTTACAGTCGCTCAAAAATTTAACATCGTTTATTTCGTAATCGTTGTGTACTCGTATTATTTTCACGAAGATAGTACAACTGCAATTCATGTATTTACCGTCTGTTACTAAGAAGTATCAAAAAAAGCAAATAGAGGCCTAAATCTTTACTGAACAAATCAGTTGAATTGCTAATCAGCAAGTTTCATTCAAATGATAAAAAACAGAAACGATTTAGTGGCAAAATGAGAAAAAATCAGAGTCTGACATCAATGAGAATAATTTTGAATCGATAACCTCCTACGATAAATCTTCTATCATATTTTCAAATCATATAATTTAAAGTCCTTTTCTTTTTTTAACAAATTCTCCTAACTTTATTCATCAATCACTTGCTTGACATTCAATTTATTGTTATATATATATATATAAAGTGACTGCCTCTCCTCCCTTATATTAAGTCGTACCTATATGTAGATCTGATAGGTGTTCAGAAGAGTTGCGCAAAGTCTCACCTACCTTATTTCATGTCTTCTAAGATAATAGTATAGGTATATAAAATATATTACTGTAAAGGCATACCTGTATTATGATGATGGGTACCTGACGTTAACGGCTTGAAGTGAAAAGTTAATTTACATAATATGGAGAAGAGTTGATGGAATGAAATATGCTAGGTGTTGTTTGAATGCATTTGAAAAATGAAATGGTTCTGTTAGGTTTTTTCAAAGGATTTTACGTGTAGTGAAACATTGGATTTTCTACAAGATATTTATTACATATTATTAGATTTGATCGAGTGTAAAGTCTGCAATCATCTAGTCTGAGAATGTCAAACAAGGGTAATATTGTTGATCAGTAAAATATACTATATTACATGATGAAAGATTATGAAGTAAATAATTGTTCAATATTTTATTATGATTGATAATATTAACAGCGCCCCTTATACGATCGCGAACAGTCCCTCAAACGATAAATCATTTATTTCAGCCTCAGACAACTTTTATAGTAGATTGGCACAAGTAATAACAATTTCTAATACCAGTCTCACGACAGGACTAATTATTATTATTAGCATCCAATTAAATTCGCTGCTACTATCGCAAGACATCACTCAAGTAATTTTGTCGTTAATATTATTTTGATACAGTTTGACATAATATCGTGGGGGTTAATAATATTGCGACGAGAAAAGTAAAACAGAATTCGTTATGTTATACCCTTTGTCATTTGTGATGCATTAGGTTCTTTTGTGTGCCTTAGCTAGCCAGGAGAACGAATGCATCGATTCTAGAAGAGCCAACTCTATGTTGCAAGCAGTATGCCATTGATAGGAGAATACTTAAGCTGCTTTCAACGTGAATCGGATTGATAAAAAATTCGTGCATCGACAAGGAGATTTTGAAAAATGTCTAAAAACGGGAGACCTTCTATCTCGACAACCGTTACTAAATATGCTTTGGAACAAAATAGGGTAGATGCATTGAACATTTATCTAGGGAATAACCGTAAAAGATTTTTATATCTTGTATAGATTTCTCAAAAAAAAAATGAAAGACACCTCTGTTCTTTTTTTCGAAAGACGGAAACTCGTTTCCCGAATGTCGCGGAGTATTTTTTTTTTCTGTACTGATAATATATGTACATTAAAATCTAGGGAATAACTGTAAAAGTTTTTTGATAGACGCAAAATTAACCCCAAAAACTTGAAAAAACGCTATTTTTACCATTTTAAAATGCGATTGTCACGCGATTTTAAACCTTAATGCCGTGGGAAAAGACTATGACGTCATTCCTGGTGCCAAGCTCTTAAAATGACAAAATGTCTCACAATGACAGTTTAACGTCATGCCAAACCAAAGTAAATTTAACAACGACAAGGGTAATAATATCAGCGGATAATTTATTACTTTACCATCGATAAAAATAATAACTCGCTTCTCAACTCAACACTATTATTTTATGTCAACAAATTGACACAATACATTAGAAATTCTTTGCGTATAAGGATATGACGTTGAGAATAAACAGTATCTAATTTTGTACTGGTAGATCATAAAAGACACATACATGAACACATCTTCTTCTTTCATCGTTTCCTCATTGCTGAGGGTCGTGATTTGTGGAGCTACCCACGGACAAAACAAGACGCCTCCAATCCTCTCTATTCTCCGTAGTCCGCATCACCGAGCACAAGTCTCTCCCAGTCATTTCCTTAATCTGGTCGCACCACCTTGCAGGAGGTCTACCTCTACTTCTTTTGCCTGGAACACTTCCCGTGATTATATTTTTTTCCAGGTTTCCGGATTCTCTTCTGGTGATGTGACCAAAGAAACCCAGTACTCGACGACTGCACACCGCAGATAGTCGTTCCGTTATACGAACACATCTACTTTTCAAAAAATCTTGTAGGCTTTCGCAGCTTGATGAATCCATATCTTCGTTTTGGTTCTTCGGGTTTCCTTACTGCGTGCATGTAGAGTGTTTGAATGACCGAGCTATCATTAATTCATACACTCAAGCACTCTACACGCAGAGTCATTCAAAAATTCTATACGCAGTAAGGAAACCCGAAGAAGCAACAACAAAGACTACTACTTTTTTTTACGTTTTTTTACATTGCTTCAGTTTTACTACATTTTGAAAGTCTTTAAATCGTAAAACAAAATAGTGAAGAATAATATACAGGATTTTTCTTGCGGACAGAGGCCGCTGGTGAGGAAAATGCATTGCAATATCGGTAGAACGATGTAAGAATGTCATTTTTAGTAAAAAAGTATCGAAATAATTTTTAAGAACAGTGGGATTTGTGAAACTAATGAAAGGCGCACTAACTAAAAAAGGTTCTTTATTCAATTATTATTTCAGAGCAAAATAACTTATTTTAGTTCAAAGAGTTCTGTTATAGAATCCAACCTGCATAGCATTTTATAGTAGGTGTATCAGCCAGAAGTTAAATTCCAAGTCAATTCTTTGTACGTACCTTCTGTATTGTCGTTTGTAGAGAGTAATGTCAAAGACACGATTTTACTCTGTCTGACTAACTCAGAACTGGAATGGACAGCAAAGAAATATTTTAACCTACGAGTATACCATTTTCATGCCCTCGTTAAATTTTGATAACGCGTTATGCAAATATAGTTTCCTATATTGGGGATGTCATGGAGATGGAACGACGATATATAAAAATGCTTTTATTATAAAATACTATTAATCTGCTTAAAAAATACTCTGCATGTTTTACATTTTGTGAAATACATTTTTAATTTAACAGTTATGTTGTTCAAAAAAATATTTATAGCATGTTGTATACGAAAAACATTTTGTTTAATAGAATATTAACAAAAAATGTAAATAATATTATTAAATAGAGATGGAACGAAACGTAATTTTGCCGATACGATACCGATTAATTGCAGTATTATAATCGGCGATAGTGATATCGATAGTTTAGCAGATAAAAAATGAAATTATAAGGATGTAAAAATAAAAAAAGTATGTACTACCCACCTGCACATTTTTACTCAATTACTTAGATGGTAATATTTTTGGGTCGTTTGTATGTTATTTCTTATTCATCAAACTGGCTCTCTACTTATATAGAAATGTATTTTTTTTATTTGTAAATAGTTTCTTAACAGAAATGCGATCTTGGAGAAGTAATAATAAAAAATGTCAAATCAAAGCTAGAGAAAAACGTTTAATTTGAATTTTTACCAAGCACGCACAGTAATTATGATTAATTAAATATTTTGAATTATAGATTATAGGTTGATTCATAATCGGCGATCAGCCCGCCGATTATATTGGCCGAATGGTCTCGTCACATCCCTATTATTAAATATTCTCATAAATAAAAGCGTATTATTTTGTACACATTAACTTAATACCAATATTTTCATGGTTCGTTTTCAAAGATAATAAAATACACGTAACGATTGTACATAATTGGAAATAACACACTCAATATATTTTGTACAATATTTTTTTGGATACGTCAACAAAAAAATAATAAAGTTTCTGCGAAAAAAAATATCCTGTGAATTGTGTTTCAAATATTGCCGTAATTGCCCAGCTGTGATTTGTTGGTAAAAAACGTGATTTAACGAGAAAAACAACAGAACTTTTTCTCAGGATGTATTACGTAACAGTTTACCAATTAAAATTTTTGGATGGAGAAAAGATAGTCTGAAAGTCCTAATATTGAACTCTTTTCTGATTATTTTAGGTACGAACCTCGGGGATCAAAAATAAGAGGCAATTAGGAATCGTTGTTCACTATTACAGTAAAGAAAAGACGAAATTACTAATCATATATTATTAAACTGTCATTTATTGACATGATTGTGGTCGGGTTCGTTCGACAGCTCATTTGGTAGCATCGGATTCTTTCCATTACATGTTTTTTGACAGCAGGGCTTCTTATCTTCTCGATCACCATGTCAGTTTACACTCAAATTCACACATTATTAACCCTCATTTCACCTATCACTATCGTATTTGATGAAATTTAATTCTTCATCCAAGACATCATGGTTCTTCTTCTTTTTAGCCCCTTTCCATCCTCTTCCTGTTTATTTCAAAATTCTCTGTTTTGGGCGCTCTGCCTCCACTCGTGTCCCACCGACGATTGTAAACCCAATGAGCCAAGATGATATCTCTCTTTCCATGTAAAAATAACTCAGTTTCTTGGACAGCCTTAATTTGAGGTTTGGTCTGATTCTTTGCGTAATATGCACTTAAATGTTAGTGATTCCGTGGACGTTAAGTACTTTTATACAAAATGTATGTAAAAAATAGGAGTTAATTTTCCCATCATTAGACAAATAAAAATAAATTATTTTATGGACAATCAATACAGGGTCGGTTTGTTTGTCGAAATATTTGAATCATTGTACTATTTCCTTTCCCAAGAAGAGAATGTAATATACCTAGCTAAGGCATATACGTACATATTATAATAACGATAATAACATTCCTTGGTGACCCTTTTATGTAAGACGCAGGGACAACAAGCATGGGAAAAGAATATTAAACAATTGTTCCTGTATACATACTCAATTCATATAAATTGTATGTAATAGCCTATGTTTGATATTTAATTAATAAATTCTCTGTGGAATCTCCTTATGTTGTATTACCATTGGTGATACCTAGAATGTTACATATAGTTAAATAATACTACGTGAATGTCAATAACACTTACAGCATTATCATCCTGTGCGTATTAATACGTAAAATCAGCTGTAACTATATTCCATTACATAATACTGGTATTATCCAAGTCATGTAGGTATGTAACGCTGGCCCATTGGTGAATTTTGCAAGTTCTATGAATATGTAATAAAGTGATGCTGTGGATAAACCCAGATTAGGTCACATTGTTACAACTGTCAAAGTAATAAATGAGAGAAAATAGTTTGTCGGAACCCTGAGAGTGATTTTGCAGTGCAATGTGAAACTTGTTTGTAAATTCATTCAGTTCATGGGTAGCTAAAAATTTTCGTCGAAGTCTCAAATTTGTGTCGACTATTTTTATTTTTTTCGAAAATTTTATTGAAATATTTCTTTCATGGAAATAATCAAGTAAGTACTATTTTATACAACGTGACAGAAAATGAAAATCGAATTCTTACACTATACTATATGGTACGTACCTTTAAACGTGTAAAAATTGCAAATCGAACTATTTAAAGTACCCACCTTCTATATGTGTGTAAAGTACCTATGTATGTAGGTAGATATGTAAGATGAGTTTTGTGGCTTTCAGTGGTGGGAGCCAACTAAAAATGTCAACAATATGAATCCGGTTTTACGACTTTCTTGACGATATTGGAGAGACGGGGAAAAGACGGAGCCTTGAGATCTTCCTGTGTTTACTCGAGGAACTTTGAAGGGTGGAGTAGTAATAGTGGTTACACAAAAACATATTTAACAAAGCTTCCGTGAATCTTTCACGGGTTGGTACCCACTAGTACATTGACAATACCGTACAGTACACTTACAGTTAATTAATATTCCAGTAGTATAATAAGCGTACTTCCTGCGTGCTGTATGTTTCAATAAGGTAACAACTCGAACATTATTAGTACTATGATTGTATTGTCTATTATTATTGTATAGATTTATAACGTGTTGATATTTATTCATCAACTAGGTATCTATAGATGATAAACGGTTATTGAATTGATCAATATACTCGTAGTACCTACACAACACTTTTGTACTAATCTTCCTGTTTGTGATGAGACTTGTAAATTGTAGAATATATGTTACGGTACAAAACAGATGCAGCAATTTAAGGAGACTTGTTAATATAATAACAGATTTAATACTAGGTGTATATTCATGGATCGCATAGCAAGCCTAAAGTGGCAATGGGCGGGACACGTCGCAAGACAAGACCCCACAAGATGGACCCCAAAAATCCTAAAATGGAGACCTTGGGAGAATAAAAGAGGCGTCGGAAGACCCCCAAAAAGGTGGTCCGACGACATAGCCACTGTAGGGGGAAAAAAACTGGCTGCAAGCAGCAAAGAGCAGAAAGGAATGGAGGAATATGGAAGAGGCATATATCCAGCAGTGGAGGACAGAGGGCTGAAGAAGAAGAAGAAGAAGTATATTCAGAGTAAAAGGAATTGCCAGAGTGTGTAATGTGTATGACGAATTGTATAAATGTGACGGAAGCACGAAGTGTGAAATGATAACAAAGAATATGGGTGTAAGAAAGCGCGGCCGTCCAATAACGACGTGGCTGGAACACACTCTTGAACTGTGGCAGTTGAGAACATTCACACAGAGTAATGATATTGTGTAAGATTATGATTTTCTCTGATATATAATTGGAATATAATAGGTAAATTAATATTGTTACATAATTATATTCTCCGTGGATGATTAAAATGTTCATTAAATAATTATATACGCGAATTTGTTCATCATCATAACAAATAATTATGTATGTTTATATAGATTATTTATATTATACGCAAAATTCATTAGTCGGTAATTGTAAGGCAATGAATTATTATCGCTAGGTGCCACATCTACGTATTCCCAAATAGGGAGAGTTAAATATAGTTATGCTAATGAAGTAACAATAATGTTTGTACCATTGGATATTGACATAAGTTCAATAACTCGCTGTCAACAATATAATGAACCAAATCCTTATACTGACGCGATATTATGAGTATATTAGGTATACCTACTCCTAATAAAGATATGAAATGTTTCCTACTTGAAAATAATGTGATGCAATAACTTGTGTACCTAATTGATTTTTGATAATAATAAATGGTAGCCATTATTTCCCATGCAAAAATATGTCAATTTAGATTCTATTTTTCTTTAGATACTTTGATAGAGGTAGCCTAAACAGACGCAAGTCTAGTGAGGCACCAATCATATATCCATAATGAACTTAATTATATTTAACTGGTGAAATATTTATATTCAATGTGTGCATTTAATGAAATATTTTATTTTTTATATGTGATAGGCAGAGACAATTTAATATTCTTGACAGAAGTGAGAGACATCTCGATATCTGCATTCACATAATGAAGAATTAAGAAGAAGTCCTTTAGGGAGGGAGGACTCAGGATAAGTGTTAAGTTGCTTACTAGTTGGTTTAGGTGGACTATGTGATCACTTTATGCCCAGCACAACGTTTATTCTACCACATTCGCCCGATAAACGTGTAACTTTTGGAAGTTGTATATACAAACATTTCACAATGCACAATGAAAAACTGCAATGTGATTCCAACTAAGCAATGCAGAAAAACTCTTACAATCGATCTGAAGATAATAACCTTACTTACGGGCTTATAGTTTAGTAAAATAGTTTTGCAATATTTTTTTGATCGGTGAAAAAAATCATTTCTATAGAGTCTTACTAGTTGAGTACAAAATACAAAAGCAGCAGAATGAATTTTCTTTGTAGTGAGTTTCCAGGTTCATAAAGTGACATTATTAATTTCCGCATTGTGAACATTCTGATTGCGATTGTGAATGAATGAAGAAAACCTAAAAATAATACAAGTTTCTTTTGCTTTTGAAATGAAATAATATTTTACAAAGTTACTAGAGTATATAAACTCACAATAGTATAACACTGACTCTTCTGAACTTTCACCACTGAAGCATAGAGTGCGCTGTAGTCAAGATTCATAGAGATTTTTCTTTATTATAAAATGATGTGCATAAAGTTCTCGGTCCGTTTTATTCGCTGCGCAAATACATCTGACGGAATATAAAAGTAATTTAGAGGGTTTATAAGTTTCTGAGTTTGTTGAAACTTTTAGTAGCTACTTATACCCCGAAGAAAATACTACCCATAGTGATAATATGATTTACACATTATACTACTAAGCCTGCTAGGATTCTAGCCAATTTACAAAGCTTAACAAATTTAATAGTACCTACCGATTATATTTTATCATAACTTTGCAATATTGTATCTATACTACAAGCTACAGCAGAAAAGGTTTGGTAAGTGAAATACAAAACAGCAAATATTTAAATCCCAAAGTCAAACCAAATGTGTTTATAAAAGGATGTGCATACACGTTCAATTAGATTTTCATAATTATTGACATTTGAAATTAATTTTGCACCTATAATGGGCTTCGACTGTAAACTCAATAAAGTAATCAATTCTCCAATTACGAACATTAATTTCCTAAAAGGTCATTGAATGATTCCTAATATAGTAACTTAATGCCATAAAGTATTTAACATTCAATGACAATATTGTGAATTAGACGTTGGAAGTTAAACAGAAAGGCATATTATTCGTAATAGAATAATACGCATACATTTATGTTTTGTCATTAACTTGACCGGGCAAAAGCATCTAATAGGTTATTAAGGGCATGGCACCAGGAATGACGTCACAGTCTTTTCCCTCGGCATTAAGGTTCAAAATTGCGTGACAATCGCATGATAAAATGGTAAAAATAGCGTTTTTATCCATTTTTTGGGGTTAATTTTGCGTCTATCAAAAAACTTTTACGGTTATTCCCTAGATTTTAATGCATATTATCAGTACAAGAAAAAAAAATTACTCGCGACTTTCGGGAAACGAGTTTCCGTCTTTCGGAAAAAAGGTCAGAGGTGTTTTTAAATATTTTTTTTGCTAAATCTATACAAGATATAAAAAATCTATTACGGTTATTCCCTAGATAAAGGTTCAATGCATCTACCTTATTTTGTTCCAAAGCATATTTAGTAACGGTTGTCGAGATAGAAGGTCTCCCGTTTTTAGAAATTTTTGAAATGTCGGTATGCACACTCTTTAACTCGTTCTAGGAAATCTTATATTGAACAAAATGTATAGAGTAGCTGGTACTTGAACAGTTAATTGAAGACTTTCCTATGTGTGACCTGAATCCTATGCGGTATACAAAGAAAATTGTTGTTTCTATAAACAAGGATGCTCTGTAGATACCTATCGCATTGGATGCAGACTGAGTACCTATATAAAATATGCTGCTGGTGTAAAATTTATAAATCGTATTATTTTATACCTCTGTTATTGACTACTTACAGAATAAACACGGGTCTAAAATAAATTCATCGATCCAAAGAAGATTGAAATGAAAAATCGCGGTAAATTGTTGGTTGTACATAAACATATTTTTACCGTACAAGAACACAAACGGACTGGTAAGTTAATAATTTATGTCAACTCGTTCTAAAATATACGACAAGCTGTAATTAAAAGTTGTAGGGGCACATTTTTCTTGAGACCCTCTGTCTTTAGCGTTCATGGTGCAGTTAGAATGTAAGATTGTTTAAATACTTTAAATCATTACATGTGATCTAAATGGTTTGAAATTGCACTGCTATTCTCTGAAGTGTACAGTTGCCAAGTGTCCCTGACATTCTGTCTCATTAATGCCATCCGTCATAACATATAGAACTTAATAGATAGACCAACTTATACAATTTATTTGTACCATAAGACTTCCTTGTATTGGAAACTCGCAAATCTATACTTTCGTGGGGTAGTTTCTCACTTAAAATCATCATGTTTGTCATGATGTGTACCAAATCCGGGTGAAAATCTGTACCTCTATGATAATCACCATATATTTAATATAAAAATAAACAGCGTTCTTTCGCTTAGCAATTACAGATGGCGGGTGTGTATAATAATATACCACCCCCATTTCTCAAACAATAAGAATGGTTACATATACTGAATACGACGCTACGGTCGTCGCTCATAGTGGTGTATTGGAGGTGATCTCTGCTAAGAGAGGCGAAGGTCCAGGTTGGATTCCTAGCCGGAATGAAATGAAATGACGAATGTTTGTCGAGTGTAAAGTTATCACATGTAACAACCTAGGAAGGTCGTGAGCCTGACAATGTTCATCTTCAATTCTATATTCGAGAGCGTGCATAATTATCCTACTAGGAATAGAAATAATTTTCGATTGAAAGTATAGCGAGGTTTACAACAACGACCAAAGGCCTTTTTTACAAAGGCCTTAGACTGTTCAACAACGTACCTGGTGGGGTAAGAGATGCACCCACTGCAAAGAACTTCAGGCGACAGCTGATAGATTATTATATGGACAATGATCCATGAAAGTCTGTTAGCTGTTGTCCAAGAAGAAATCTGGACAATTGAGTTCCTTTTTAGAACTATGTTAATCATTAAGGTTCTGCCGAAGAAAATAAGGTGTAGTAATAAAATTGTTGTATTTAAGTTTAGTAGCATCACATTATAAAATTTTTATTAAACAAAAAAAATATTGTTATAGGAATACTGCATAATAAAAATAAAGCCCAGGTAACGATCAGACTTTGGTTTTCTAGTAATACTATTATTAAAATGGCAATACCTACGTATCTATTGTATTTTTATATGGATTTATAACGTGAATTACAAACTTGAACTGCTTCCTGTTATAAAATGCACGACACATAATAAAACATATAGTATAACTCTATCCTATGTTGGTTGTTAATTCAGTATAATACAATGCGCTGTACAGGATATTGAATATTAGAACACACACATTTAAAGTTAATAGCGCTTACCTCGTAAATCAATATTGTCTTATGATGAACAACCCAATCTTGCACCAACCACTATATTTTTAGACACATAATTAATCATGTTATTTGTACCCCACTTAGCCGATTACTGAATTCGGGGTTGGGACATGTGGAGAGAATGAACGATGAAAGGATAACAAAGAACATTTACCTGGGTGAAAGAAGAGGTGTAAGGAAACGCGGCAGTCCAAGACCCACATGGCTGGACCATGTTGACCAGATACTCAACGGTAGTGTTTTGAGTAAATGTAATCGTAGAATGTATATGAGGAATTGCATGAATGTGACGGAAGCCCGAAGTGTGTGTCAGGATAGGAAAGTCTGGCGATCCGTTCTCTCTGCGTACCCCGCAAGGGAGGTGGCGTGAGGGTTTAGTATAGTATATTTACTGGTACTTTTCAAATTCAAATTCAAATGCAGATATGCAAAACTTTTATTAATAATTACGACTCAAAATAGACGTAGGTACTCGTTGATAGATCTATATCTTCATTGCTGCTTAGCCAATCCAGGGTAACCGGCGACAGGCATGGGGGTATTAAAGGATGCGCAACATATGCATGCGTGTTCCAACATAACTCCACATATTGCTGGACATGTTTTTCGTATTTTCGACTGTGAACCAAGTATAATTAAGTGGGTAGTTCTCGTACTTAGTATCATGTATGCGCTTCGCGTCCCTTGGTAATTAAATTTTGATTTATAATATCATATTAATAAGTACTTCACCATATGGTTCCTAGAAACATATTTTCAAATACCTACAAATACCTACTAGACAATAGTCTAGCTAGATATAAGTACTTAGTTTTAGTATATTAATACGACATGCATTCATGAATATTAATTTTATACATGTATCTTCATGGTTAGTGCAGTTGGTTGCAGTGCGGACTTCCAATAAGGAGGTGCCAGGCTCGAATCTCAGTGTTAACGATATATGCTCCACTTCACGACACAAGGTTTTGGCTTACTGTGAAGTGTGCGGGAAAGTATTTAGGGTCTGTGTACACAAGTCCAGATACAGGTTTATAAAAACACTGTAAGATTTTTAGGGCAATATGTTAATTAGGAAATGTTACGTGGAGAGAATGAACGATGAAAGAATAACGAAGAAAATTTACCCGGGTGAAAGAAGAGGTGTAAGGAAATGCGGCCGTCCAAGAACCTCCATGGCTGGACCATGTTGACCAGATACGGACGGACGTGTTTTGAGTAAAAGTAATCGGAGAATATGTATGAGGAATTGCATGAATGTGACGGAAGCTCGAAGTGTGCGTCAGGATAGGAAAGTCTGGTGATCCGTTCTCTCTGCCTACCCCGCAAGGGAGGTGGCGTGAGGGTATAGAATAGAATAGAACATATGTGTATAAAAACATTTTGGCTTAAAATCATGTGATATTCAGCATGAGTGACGAACTTCTCTGCTAAATAAGATGAAATGACTTTCGAAGAAATTTAAAAGGCGTGGGTAGCCTATTCTTCAATCCAAGGGCCACGTTTGCCATGTTGTTGGTACATGAATTTTCCGGCCTGTCTGTAGCTATATTCACGTCAGTCTTGCCTTTTACAATAATGGATGGATCACGAATAACGGACAATAATATATTATGCCAATTTATAATACTGTTTACGTTTCATTGAGTCTGTTGCTAGTGTAGGGTGGTGTAGGTACAATTCCATTATTGAACATTATTATCTTTCTCAGGAATTCCATTAAACCATTTGAAATTTTAAAACATTCTAATTTATTACCTCCAATCCTACCGTTTCAATATCAAAAGGTTCCATTTAATATTTAAAATTGATTTCTTGTTCAATGTTCAGGTGGTATCTATATCAATTCAATCGAAAGGAGAGTAAGTACTGGTGGTGGGCGTATACGTTAACTAAAGTTAACTTTAACAGATGCTAATGTTAACCTCAATTAATATAGTTATCTTTAACTGCTAACGTTAATATGGTCGTCTCGTAACTAATCAATTTCGGAAGATTCCCCGTTAATGTTCTGTGCACAATGCTAATAAATCTCGCTATGTCACCGGTCTACAGTAGCGCCTGTTAATAGCGAGATTAACAACAGTACCTAGTCGTTCTGTTGGTATTAATATTACTGTTGACGGGGTAATACGTGCGGGAAATTTTGCTTAGTTTTCTTTTCGTTCGTTTGATTAGAATATTTACATGCTTACTCTGGTATTGGCGTGGATTAACCTTAGCATCAGACAATACACTTTTATGTCACAGTGTTGACGTTTTCAATAAGAACAACTGTTGAAGATTAACTGTTGACCATTATTGACACAGCTCTAGTGAGTACCTATAAGATTTTTATTTATATTTCTTTGGTATTCTCTTTTCATCTGATTTTATACAGGTATCCAATGGACTGCCAGTACAGTATTCGCTACTCTTTCAGGATTCAAGAGATGAGGGAAAGTAAACGAGACTGAAAAATATAAGACTGATAATGTTTGAACATTGTTCGCACAGAACGAAGGAGATGACCTCCTACTTATCTAAATTTAATACGAAAATTGTAGATATACTTGAAATCTTTTTTCTGAACCAACATTCAATAGTGAAAGATACTCATTTTCAAAAATAAATGTCCTATTAGGCTCTAATAAATCTATTCTATTCTATTTCTATTCTATACCCTCACGCCACCTCCCTTGCGGGGTAGGCAGAGAGAACGGATCGCCAGACTTTCCTATCCTGACACACACTTCGGGCTTCCGTCACATTCATGCAGTTCCTCATACATACTCTCCGGTTACTTTTACTCAAAACACGTCCGTCCTTGAGTATCTGGTCGACATGGTCCAGCCAGGTGGTTCTCGGACGGCCGCGTTTCCTTACACCTCCTCTTTCACCCAGGTAAATTTTCTTCGTTATTCTTTCATCGTTCATTCTTTCCACATGACCCAACCATCTCAACTTGTTCACTTTCATTTTATTCACAACATCCTTTTTAATAAATCACAAAGTGAAATACATGGATTAATAATTTTCAAATTTCTTATTACTTATCAGAACGAATGTTATTTACGTTTTACGTTCTTGATGATTTCTCTCGGCCTCTTTTTTATTAACAATGACCTTTATGTGGTGTGTAGACTGGTTGGTAACGTGCTCCACTTAATCCGGAAGGCGCGGGTTCAATCCCCGATGCCGACTTACTCCACTTCACAACAGAAGCTTTTCAAGCTTCCTGTGAAGTGTACAAATATGAATTTGAAATATATTTCAACAAACCCTGATTCATTAAGAAAAATGATAAAATTGATGACGATTTGATTTTTAAACTCTCTATGCATGATAGTTTGTGTTCTTGCGGGTCTTGTGTCCATTTTGTCTCTACAACTACAAATATTTTTTTCAGAGAAAGTGATAAAGATTTGCAAATGATAAACGTCGCCCAAAATTTGATCTTTAGGAGAATTGCCAGTTTTCGTACTTTTATGTCATGTTCTCCTCAATGAATGCGTCATTACTTTGTTACCTATTACTATACTCGTATTTATGAAACAGTTGGAGCGATACATTATTACTTGTCTACTCCACGTCTCCATAATGTGATACTACCAATGAACCGATTGTTAATAGAAAATAATGTCTTTAAATTATCCCGTGGGACATAGTCATTCTACACAATTACCTTCAACAGAGATCTCATGATGTATTAAGTACTATAAATCTAGGAGAGAGTCAGGTTCCTCAATAAAATATCACTTTGTTGAATATGTGGACCTGTCGTATAATAATAATTTATATTATCATCCATATTTATGACAACGCTTGAATATTTGATATTGGTTTAGAAATAGTCTATTGTGAAAATGGATCAAGATTAACGTTAATACATTATAATGGTAATATGGGTAAAATGTGTGTTTTCATTTTGCATTTGGCGGGTTTATTTAGGTTTTAAGCTGATAGCACCCGAATGAACAATAATTTTGATTGAAAGACGATCATGCCTTTATATCTGCTGATAGGGACTAAATGATATGATATATTTTGTGCTGGTGTATGATCGTACTTAAATTAACATTACTGCTTCTAAGATGTAAGGACAAAGGTTGGAATTAATGCCAAAGATCTGTGTTTTAGTTTACCCGATGTCCAATATAACTAACTTTATTGTTGAATTCACTATGCATTGAGTTGATATTAATCCCCAAGTACTTGTGTCTATGGCTATCATTCAGACAAATAATGGAGAAGGCAAACTAAGTAAATACAAAATTACTTAGTCAATTACACAGTGCTTTCTAACCAAGAGTCACAAGTCCAACAATACTGTCATAAGTTTACTATTTCGCCCGCCCTGCTTGCTGTCTAGGGAGTTGAAAGTACAAACTGTGCTTGCATTGTCAAGAATATTTGCTCAAATAACAAACTGTTCTGTTGAGAGATATCCGTATATTTGGCCTTATAGAATATTTAAACAAGTTTTTAAAAACTTCCTAAGGTAGTAAATCAATGAATTTTCTCTCATTTATTACTTGATTTCTATGAAATTGAACACAAAACAATGCCTTCGATCGTACGATGATTTGATGGACTTTTAGTGGTTCTCTTCATTGCAGTAAAAGATAAATAAATTAATAATAATAATAATAATAAATAAATAAAACTTTATTGGCCAGAAAATATATGTAACAACAAAAACAAAACAAGATAATACAGTGTGCCAAAAGGCGGACTTATTGCAAAAGCAATATCTTACAGTCAACCCGAGATTAGGTCAATATAATAAAATAAAATAATTGAGAAGATCTGCTAGGAACTGTTCCCGAAAGATGAGTCAAAGGAATCAATCCAAATAGACGATAATGACACCCATTAACGTATGAGAAAATGCAGAAAAATTATAAACTTACAGCATTTTTTTATTTATTAACTTAGTATACGTACATTTTACAACAATGTATCAACACATTTTTATACAGTGTTACTTTCCGGATATGAGTTTAAAATACACGTGTTCCGGGGAAATAATACTCGCATGTATGAGGATTGAGGATGCAGATTTCATGCCATAGCTAATATCTAGGTAGTATAGCTACAACCGACAGATTTACTACCCAGTTACTATTACTTTATAATTTTGTGTGGCTGAAATATGTACCATACAATCTTGTGCTACTTTCCTTCCCGATTCACTGAAGTAGAAGGAATGGTTTCTTTTATTAATCGAAAATCTAACATTTTATTATAATGAGTACAATTACCCCATAGTTATTGGATACAAATGTAACATTCTCACATTTGTAAAAGGAAAGCAGTAATCAATTGAAGGCAGTAAAAATTGACATTTATTGTAAGCGAACTGCTTAGAGGAGAGATAGTAGTGGGTAACCAAACCTAATACTGGATATACCTACAAGCAGTAGCAGATGTATTCTATCGTTTCGGATTTATTAAGTAAAAACGGTTTTTTCGTTAGTAGATAATAATGGTCTAGGAAAATAACAGAGGAATTAGAGGCTAACAGTAAATCGATTAGATTTATACGGGTGAAGATGTTACTTAGGTTTGCTCATCTCATACGTCACTACAACGCATTTAGTGATTTCCTACTACCTACACGTTTTAATGACGTAATCTGAGTATCAAAAAATAAAACTAAATGCCTGGTGCTTGGTGCAAAATGCTTTAATAATAATAATTACATCAGAGTCGCTCTCTGAGTTAATGGGAGTTTATATTGAAACGAACAGTTTTTTATACGCAAAAGGATTAGTGTACGCAACGCTTTTTTATAAAACGGCGAATAAATTTAATAAATTCTGTGAAATTTATGAATATTAATGGTCTTATATTCCTCACATTTTTACCATAACTACTACTACCATCCTTGCTTACAAATTATTTATATTGGAGTCGGCTGAAGTTAAGTATAGGCACTATGGGCAGATGTAGTATAAATTTCTCTTTCCATTGGATAATATTGTTACCTACCGAGCTTCTACCGAGTTAGGTAAAATATTCAAGAACTACAGTGTCAAGCTTTCGAAATTAATTTGCATAAACCCTTTGCTTTCAGTCATTTCATTTTACGATAAGAAATTCAATCA
This sequence comes from Ceraclea dissimilis, assembly GCA_963576895.1. Lineage (NCBI taxonomy): Eukaryota > Metazoa > Arthropoda > Insecta > Trichoptera > Leptoceridae > Ceraclea > Ceraclea dissimilis. Next base: position 13,389,127 of record OY756368.1, read on the forward strand.
CCTATACACTTTGTGGATAAACATACATACATATTAGGAATACTAGATGCTTATAGAGGCCCAAACATAAAATGTTTATTGAACATATTCTTACCGAATCCTTCTTTACGGACGGAAAAAACTATATACAAATAAATTCGATCGTATCCGTACATGACGCTTTTGTAATTCCGTAGGGAAAAAAATAATCGAGGTTACCACGCCGTCACAATAGGTATGTATATGTATAATATATACGTTGTCCTATAGAGATCATATAATATAGAGAAGAGGAAAGGATTTCTATAGAAAACTTCTTGTCCTATCTGTATCCCTATAGTACCTAGTTACATACGTTGTACAAGTACCTGAAATACAAGCACTTTAATCACACTTTCATCCAACCTTTGTTCGAACAATAAAGATCCTTTTCGAATAGACCAACTCAATCATAAAATCTTCGACACTATGATGTTGCTAGAAATTCTTTGTCTTTACTGTCATTGCTTGAAATTATTGACCAAATAAACGCATTGGTATTGTCGCAAATTTAAATAAATATTTGTACCAGCCACGTTTTATACTCTGGTCTTTTGCATTCCCATAGACAACCATTTTAAGACAGTACTGCTTTGATCCTTCCCGTATTAATTCGAGCGAACACTTCAAGAGCGTTGTATTTACTTTTACGTACAAACCTTTTATAATAATTTTACCATTAATTGGAATTTGCATTTGCGCTCGAAATACCTATAGAAGTCTTTCGAGGCTACGTTATGTGTATAAATTCATTTGAATTTACCGCCAAGCGCAATCTTGTAAAGCAATTCAAAGACTGAATTGCACCATTTACTCTATTTGAATATTTTGCATTCAATCTACCTAGTTGGTATTTACCCATAGGACCCTCAATAGTCTACGTACAATAGTGTGACTGTAAGTGACAATGACTTCCAAGAGTTTGGAAAGACGTGGAGAGAAATCGCAATATAGCGCATACATAGAATGGTGAACTGTGACCAAGACGAATTAAGAACATAAAACATTATATATAAACAAACGTCTCTTAATTTTTTCTCAGATAATTCATAAATTGATAGACTGCACAAAAGCACCCTTGTTAGGAATATTTTTAAATCAGGAGACAAAATTATTGGAATACGGTTTCATTTGAAGTGAAACATTCGCGTATTGAAGACTTGTCGATTCAATCACTATTCCAAAATAGGGTATTGAATTTATTAAACATTATCTTTTCTTTCCGTCATAATTCCTCCAGCAACTATTATTATGGCGCACCTCAGATACTTACTTTTAAGATTTTGATAAAACATAAATAACGGTACTTCAATCTCTTCTTCACTTATTTACACAGTGTTCCTCCTTTCATTCTATTTTAATTTAAACGTAAAAGACTCATTAATTTTTCCTTGTATAAACAATCTCATTGATCCAAATTTCATTGTACTACCGCACTGTAGCACACTTAACTTTAAAATATGTCAACACTGTCAACAGTATGACGGACGCTTTAAAAAGGGCTCTTTACACAGGAATAAAATCCTAATCAAGTTAAGTAAATGTTTGAGAAAATCACGAAGAGGTAAGAACAGAATCGTGCATAATGATAACAAAAGATATACGCACCCCACTTCTTTGTTTCAAATTCGGTAAAGGTTTACTGTAGGTTAGGTAATAGGTAGGTATTCGAGGACTCTCAAGAAACAAAAGCGTTGTAAGATAAGTGGAATTTGTATCAAGTCTCGAGACAGATTTAAATTTATTAGAAAGGATACCTACCAGCTACAATTAAGTGGGAGAGTTTATACGTGGATCTCGAATATTTTATTCGTTCTTTATTAGAAAGTATCACATAGGTATGACATTTATGTAAATATTTTTTATGCATACTATTTGAAGGTCCACTGAACGGTCCAGCTAGGCAGAGGTTTGACTCCTGCCTTTGGATGTGCAGCAGGATTAGGCCTGATATCAAAATGTTAATATAAAAATATTTAAATTAATGCCAGAAAATCGGAAAAAGCAAACTGTTTATCGTATGGAAACTTTGATAACTAAAAAAACTGTCAATTTGGTCAATAATAATTCTTGATTATTCTGATGGCATTGATTTAGCGAACCATAATTTTCATCCTTGCTGGTTCAGGAAATCAAAGTACTTATGTATTTTCGTCACGTAGACTCTCTCTCACTAAGTTGTTATTTTTTTAATGTTAAATTAAACATATTTTTAATTTATTGATTGTTTGAAGGTTAACCTTATGGAGGAGCACAGGAAAATTATTTGTAAAATAAAAAAACACTGTTTTTTTACTTCCACTATTTATTTTTGAGTACGTAAACCAGAGATCTCTCAAAGCTAATTGCTTTATCTTCAGTGGTTTTCTATGAACTAGGCTCTCATAGAAAGTTTCAGTTCATAGAAAAACGCTGAAGATAAACCAATTAGCTTTGAAAGATCTCTGGTGTATGTACTCAAAAATAAATAGTGGAAGTAAAAAACAGTGTTTTTTATCTTACAAATAATTAAACATATTTTTCTCTAGCGTAAATGAGTTAAAAGTTCAAACATCTTTGTCATGATACTTATCTGATTGAATGATTGTGACAACCACAAGACAACATTGTGACAAGATGTTTATGAAAAGTGAAAGAGTAAGTGAAGAATTGATATATAAAATAACACGATTCATGAAATGAGACATTAATAAAAATAGCGAAAAAGATCTTAGCAAGAAAGAAGGAAATAAAAAAAACACTTATAAAAAATACTCATGTCATGTGTATGAGAGGTCTCGGGTTTTTGAGGAGGGTGAAAAAAAACATTCATATTTTTGGTGAGAAATCATAACAATATTCTGTAAAAAGCTGGAAATATAATACTATTTTTTTAAATTGTCATCCAACGAAAATGTCTTGTCATCTCAAGGAATGCTCTTCAAAAGTTTTATTATTTTTGACATGTTTTATTCAAGATACCTGATTTTTAGCCGTGATTCGTTCGTTATCATTATTATTTGTTTTCCTACTATATTTTTTTGCTTGCTTTTAGAAACTAGACTTTTTTCTTCTTCTTCTTCATGCGCCCTGTCGGGTCCCCCCAACGATGGCGATCACTTAGGCGAACTTGTCCTGCGCTCAGAATAGCTCCCCTACACTCCGAATGCCGGTCCATTCTCTTATTTCCTGCAGCCAGACTTTTTAGACTTATTTAATTTAGACTTATTTAACCATTGACAGTGCTGCCAGCATGTCCCCTGAATTCCTCCAGTGGCTGGAGGCGCTGGATGTCAGACTTTAACGATGTGACAATACTTCGACGTTGCCAAACGATAAATAAATAAATAAATTGTTTTAATATCAAAATCACTGAAATGGAGATACGATCTCCGTCGAATATAGTAATTCAATAATTTGGATGAAATGTTGAAGGATCATCATGAAAATCTTCGAATCTAAATCAAATTAAATATGCATCTAATAACATTTTTCAAAGAACTTTCATTTCTCTGGAATATCTTAAAGAAAAATATTTTCAATGATATCTTAAATATCTTAAAGAAAAATATTTTCAATGCAAGCATCTCCATGAATGGTTCAACAAATAAATATGTACACATTCTGACATCTGACCATTAGCTTTATTAAAATACACGCTTTAGTCACTTTAGTGCAAGTCAGTATGCAACCTTTGGTATGAAAATTCTATAAAGACTCTATGACTTTGTAACATTCTGTTACTGACTTCCGGTAACTACTTACAATAAAACCTATACATTAAAGCAATGTTATTCGCTTCAAATTTCTATACTATGTTATAGTATGTTTTTGAACAGACTATTTTTAGAATCCCAATTCCCAATATATTCTTCCCTTTTCTACAAATAAGACGGGTAGTTTTTGTTACATTCGATGGTAGGTTCTGATATCTCTCTTGATATCGCAATAATTACTTCCTTATTGATTTCTGACATTAAGGGTTTCGCACCAAGAATGACATCACAGTCATTTCCTACGGCATTAAGGTTCAAAATCACGTGAACGATCGCACGATAAAATGGTAAAAAAAGCGTTTTATCCATTTTTTGGGGTTAATTTTGCGTCTATCAAAAAACTTTTAAGTTATTCCCTAGATTTTAATGCATATGTATCAGTACAGAAAAAAATTCTCCGCGACATTCGGGAAACGAGTTTCCGCCTTTCGGAAAAAAGATCACAGGTGTTTTTCACAATTTTTTTTGAGTAATCTATACAAGATATAAAAAATGTTTTACGGTTATTCCCTAGATAAATGTTTAATGCATCTACCCTATTTTGTTCCAAAGCATATTTAGGAACGGTTGTCGAGATAGAAGGTCTCCCGTTTTTAGAAATTTTTGAAATGTCGGTATGCACACTCTTAAACGCATTTATTTATTAGCAATATCAGAGCATGCTTGAACGTTAAATATGTATAATCATATACCTAGCTTACACGTATGTAGTAATAATGCAAAACCTGCTTACATATGTTCCATATAAGAATGAATACTGCAAAGTAATATATCATGAAAATTGTTCGCAATATTGTTGAATTGCACTTGCTTTTCATAATGCACTATGGAGAAGAGTAAAGTGTTGGCAGAACGACTCCTCTACAGAGAATTATGCTCGAAAATTACAGCAAAATTGAAAGTAGAGCGTACAAATTATAAGAATGTTATCGTTTAACCACATTTACTTTGTAAATACTTAAAATAATAAGCGCCACACTTCATCCATATCATTATTGCCACTTTAAGATTATTTTAACTGTACGGCTAAATATATTATATGTACGCTCATATTGATAATGATAATAAGTATCCAAAAACTTTGGTTGCCTAGTAAAGAATCGGTGACCCATCTTACAGCGTTGATTAAGTCGTCGACTCTGGAGCAGTAGGTACACCATCACGGCAACTGACGGTTTTGACAAAACACTTCAGAGGTACTTACGATAAAAAATGGAATAGTATCAATTAAATACTTTCAGAATTCTAAGGCCTCACTTTTTTTATTTGGTCATAAAAAATACATCACATATAAATTTTCTTTGAAACTCACGTGCTATATTTAACGCACTCTACGTCCCAACACAGAAAACATTTATTACAGCTCAGAAACGAGAATGTTTTGTTCTGTACTTTACATACGTGTAAAATAAAAAGAAAGTACTAATGGCATACGTAATATGTATTGCACTTATGTCTTACAAAGAATTTCATGTCAAAAGACGTGAACTATAGTATGCAAGGGAAATTTCGCTGAACAAAGTGAATGGGAAATGAAACCGTTAATTAAAATGTACAAGAACTAGAGACCTAATTACGATTTATATTATGAAGTATATGTAGTCAATTGTATTGGTATAAAATTATAAAATATAACTGGGAATGTAAGAATACTTCACCCTGAAGTAAAATTTCACAATAGTTAGTACATATATTAAGAATCACTTGTTCGTACGACATACTCATATAATGGAAACTAGTGTAGTTAATCCGTCGTGGATTGGAGGAGTCAATAATTGTTGTACTTATTTATTGTTGTTCAAAATAAAATTCAAAGGATCGCAACAAAGACAAAACAAACAGATTGTTACGTTATGAACCCTGTGACTGTGTTGTGTGAATAGGGACAAGTTTACTCATGAGAAAACAAAGTATAGTAATATAGTGTTCGCTCGATTCTTTCTGGAGGCAGGAGTTGAAAGAATCTAAAAGAAAAAGAACGTACTTATAATATAACATCATTTTTATATAACGCTTTCCTTTCAGTCTTGATTTTTCTCTTAATCAAACTAATGTAGTCTGCAGATCTGGTTTTCGAACATCGTTCAATGTTACGCTGTCTGATTTTCTCGATTATTCAACGGAAGGTACGGAATTATTTTTCCGTACGTACTTCAGAAAATTCTCATACTCTGACTATGCTTATATACAAACCGGTAGTAATAATACTAATGTTGAGGGAAATAAATACCTGAAACCTCTCGACAGGAAAAATCTAAATGCCTAGACAAATGGACCATATTGACCTTTGCAAAGTGAATTGGTTGTTAACAATGTAACTCAATATTTTCGTTTTATATCCTTACACGTTATTGAATTACATTTGATCGAAGAGAAACCTATCAAAGAAAGTTAATTAGAAAGTATTATTCGAATGAAGATATTAATTAGTTCTTTTATAGAGAAATGGGGCAAATAATTATCTTAGAAAATATTACATTAAATGTTATTAATAATTTCAAGCTTTTATAGCAAGTAATATCACTCTACGAAATAGGAAATTGAATCCACATATAGATGGTGGATTGTGGATTTAATAATAAGAAATTTCGCCAACGTTCACAATCAATTAATTAATTTTATGAGCTAAACATAATGTTTAACATTATTGATAATAAGTTCAGTACATATTATATACACTCAGAAAAGACAGAATAAGATATATGAGTGGTTGGAATATTTTGTAATGGTACATACTCGTAATAGATCTACTAACCTACCTATTGTTCAACGTATGAAATATCATATCACTTTTTTTCCGACTAACACTTTTATTTTTCACATGAAATCTTTTATTGCGTTATTAAATTGTCATGAATCATACTTTATTACGTACTGGATGTATATAAAAGGAAAATCAACTTTCTTGTTGTTGTTCTTTGAGAAAACAAACACATTTCTTCTATGCTTTAGTAGTTGTGTGACTTCGTTAGGATCTTTTATTATTTTCTTACTTTTATCTCAAGTTTATATAGTACTAATCCTCTTGAGAAAAATTCGTCATAACACTGTGTACCTTCGAGTAATACCTATATTGATGCTCATGAAAATTGTTATAATATGGTCGGAAGAGTTAACGGACATAATGCTTGTAATTAATTATTATTTCACTACCCAATCATTATTGATAGTTGTTAATTCACAACTTTTTTACAATTGAATGCATTGAGATTCTTCAAAAACGAAATTCAGTACTTGTAGCTTCCAAATAGAGAGATGTGTTGCTACAGGCGTATGGCGAAAGTTTATTTGACAGAGAACGGGTCAGGAAAAAGGCAACTGCTAAATAGAGTTAAAATGGATCATCAGGCATCTGGGCCTGCTCGTTACTATCATCGATAGAGGGCAAAAATAACAGAGGTCGCCCTAGAGACAACTACACAGCCAAAGTGATCGGAGTCGATCGTTGTGCTACCATGAGATGAAGAGGCTGGCGGAAAGAAAAGAGTGGAAAGTTCAAGTGTTTGGTGCAAACCAATCGTAAAGATTGTGACCCAGAAGAAGAAGAAGCTTCCAAACAAGTATCTATGTGGGATCGCGTGTTGATTCTCAACGTTAGAAGAATTATATTGTGAAAAAAGTGACGTTGTTACAGTATATATTGTTATTATTATAATAAAGCATGAGAATGTTAAACTGTCCACTTTGTGTGATTGATGTAGGAACAAGTGCCTGCAAAACACGAGAGAAAAGTTAATATTTAAAAGGAAACCTACTACATCCGCTCCGTGATTTCATCATTCTCCTTCTATAAAATCTTATAATAATATATATGTTTTGTTTATTTTAACTCAACACAAAGCTAATGGTGCCATTTCCTGCACGCGAATTACGGTCTTACATTACAATCCACAATTTTTATATTAATTCCTACAACGTGATCGCAGCGAAATAAATAAATTCCTACATTATACTACTACTACTACTACTACGCCCTTTATGTCTCCATTTGGGAGCACAGGGAGGCTACCAGGCGTCTCCATTCAGAGCGATTTTGTGCGAGTGATATTACCTCTCTCCACGTCATTCCTAACGCTCTGATCTCGTTGTCATAGGAACGGTGCACTGTGAAAGAGGGTCTTCCGGGGCGTCGGGACCCCTGTGGGTGGAAAAACAGCGCTCTCTTTGGCCAGCTGTCGTTGGGCATTCGCAAAACATGGCCCAGCCACGACCAACGTCTTTCCTGTATTACTGACAGGATTGATCGTTGCTGGGAACGCCGTCGAACGTATTCGTTGGTTTTACGTTCTTGCCATGTGATACCCAGTATCCTCCTAAGACACTTATTCTCAAAGCTGAGTATCTTACGCTCTTGAGCCTTGGTTAAGTGCCATGACTCGCAGCCGTAGAGGAGGACAGGGATCACACAGGCGTTGAATAGGCGGCGTTTTGTCTGGATACTAAACCCGGATGCCTTCCAGATCTTGTCCATGTTGTTGAATGCCCCACTGGCAGCTCCGATGCGAATGGGCAGTTCTGTCCGGAGGTCACCTGCCGGGGTGATGGTGGCGCCCAGGTATTTGAATTTGTTTACCTGGGAGATTTGATTGCCGTTGACAATCATAGCTGTGACCCTATCCGGACATGCATCGTTACAGATGTACTCAGTTTTGCCAGTGTTGACCTTGAGGCCAAGGCGTGTCGCGTTGTTGTAGAGCATTGTAGTGCTGTGCTGTAGTCCACCCACAGACGTGTCGAATAGGGCGAGATCATCCGCATATTCTAGATCGTGTAGAGTTCCCACGTTTGTTTCGTTGGCAGGTCTTTGCAATAACGGCACTCCCCCTGAGTTCCCCGTGGATTTTCTGAGAAGGTAGTCCATGACGGTAACAAAGATGAAAGGCGCCAGTACACATCCTTGTCGAACCCCAGTTGTGATCCTGAAGGTGTCAGTTGGACCACAGGAGGTTCTCACACTGCACTCCGAGTCCGTGTGCAGGGCTTCGATCATGGCTACCAGCCTCGTGGGAATACCGTAAAGGGCCAATATCTTCCAAATTGATTCTCTATGGGGGCTGTCAAAGGCTTTTTCGAAATCAATGAAGCAGCAAGCGACTGGCGAGTTATACTCTTGTGATTGTTGGAGGACACACCTGGCACAGAAAATTGGGTCCGAACAGGACCTGCCCGGCACAAAGCCACATTGCTGCTTCCTCAGTATGGCTAAGATTGGTTTCTGGATGCGGTTCAAGATGATCTGAGATAGGACCTTACCGGGTACGCTCAGTAGAGTAATTCCACGGTAATTTCCACATTCCTGAGGGTTCCCCTTTTTGAATAGTGTTATGATGGTTCCGTTCCTCCAGTCCTTTGGGCAGAGCCCCTCATTCCAGATCTTATTGAAGAGGTGGTAAAGCGGGTCAATGAGTGCGTTCATGCCGCATTTTATGAGCTCTGCATGGATACCATCATCTCCTGGAGCCTTGTTATTCTTGAGTTTCCTTACAGCAGACACAATCTCCCCGTGACTCGGAGGTCCTTCAACTATACCACTCGCTCGTGGTATGTTTAGGTCTCCCTCCTCCTCGCCAATGTTGAAGGGCGAGGAGGGGTCCGGTCGGTTTAGAATTGACTCAAAATGCTCTCTCCATCTCCCCCTAAGCAGGTCAGGCGAAGAGATCAGATTTCCGTTGCGGTCTCGCACCGCGTCCATTCTTCTTTTCTGACCCCTGCCGCCCAGCTCTCGGGAGATTTCGAAGAGAGTCCTCGAGTCATTCACGGCCGCTGCAGATTCTGCCCGCTGTATGGTGGCTTCGATGTTATGCCGTTTGTCGCGACGTACAGATTATACACCTAATACAAAAACATACAGAATAACATTGTTTTCTTGAAGAAAGTCAAAGGATGAAATTTGTCTGTTATATCTAGATATTTTAGTCATAACACGTGCGAATTATATAAAAACAATGTGAAAATGACTGATAAATGAAACATACCTAATTAGTTCAGTTATACATCGCAGCGTGGTACCTACCAACAACATAATCGATCATATCCACTAGATGAGGAAGGACCCGATAAAGTAGCGAAATCATAAAGTGCGTCAATTATTTCATGTTGTGACGGAAACAACTATTTGTAAAGATAGGGCATTCTGGAGTTCTGTTGTCCTCTGTATTTTTCGTAACAAGAGCGTGGCGTGATGGAAGTTAGATACTATCATTGAAGTAATCACATTACATATACCTATTGTTGCACATTTTTTTTAGAAAATAAGGGAAAATTACAATAAAATAATATAGGTTATTGTACACGACAATGATCCTCGTCACGCTCTCCTTCAAACGTGTTAGCGATAAATTTACACTTCACAACAGAAAATGATCATAGAAAATTGTGAAATAAGAAGAATGGAGATTCCTTAATATGAAAAAAAAACGCTCTTATAAGAAAAAAGAAGAGAAATTTGGATAACAAATAGTAGAGTCTTGTTTTTTTACCGATAAAATAAACAGCAAATGTAATACATGAGAATATTATAAAATTTATATTCAGACTTTCTATTTCTTGCTATCCCTCTATCTCATAGTTTCATTCAATAGTTCAGGTTATTTTCCATGGATTAATGTTTTGGTAGCCGCATCGTGAACCGATTAAATGTTCTACGTGGCATATTATTTGAATGGTTATAATGGCTGATGAAATAACGGAGCCAACAGCTTGAAGTGTTACAATAATTCAGATAATTCAACGTCGTTAAATCTGCGTTGCTTTATTTTTTATAAAGTTAATGTATACAAAAGAAAAATGAGAAAAAATGCTGAGAATCTGGAAACGCGGAAAAATCTTAACGAAGAGTTTTCTTAAATTTTCTTTTTTATAGTAATAATAATTATATTAAAACAAACTAATTTTTATGCAGATTGCAGAACCTCGTATCTCTTAATGAGAAAAATAATGATAATTGAAAATGTGTACCGGAAAACGGATAGAGAAAAACGTTAAGAGACGTGAAAATATACTACTATAGTACATTCTTATATAGCAGTAGATATTACATTATATTATTTCTATAGCTTAGAGAACTCTGTGTGTCAAGAACTGAACGATTCACTTTCCGCAGTATCCTCCAAAGAGGGTTCTCTTACACTTCTTATTACTTGGCTCCGACTACAATCGCCACTTTGAAAATGTAGGCTAATAAGCGAGTCCAAATACTGTGTGGAATCAAAATAACTACAAAGTGTAAAAACTATATACAAGTGCTGAACTGTTAAATGTAATTTTAAAATTAACTTATGACTTATTGTAGGTACCTAACCTACGAAAATGGCAGTTATTCCGCGAGAATATTGAAGATATTGGTCAATTTATTGGTCAATGATTCTGAGCGATACGATATCTTTAGTGTATTCTCAGCTATTCAGTTTACGAAAGGCGACCATTCACTCTTAGCGATTGTGCGCCTCGTAAATTCGTCAGGTTTCAAACCGAAAAGCATAAAATAGTATTATGACAGTTGAGAGTCAAAATTTATCTGTTGTGAAGTTATGAATAGAACCAAAAAGTTCCATTATATCAGCATTATTTTAATTCTACTTAATATCGTGTGCCACATACTCGTATCTTGCGGAAATTTATAGCAAAAACATCATAATAATTTGTACGATGTTAATCATGACATATATAGGTAGGTGCGTAGACACCCTACTTAACTCGCTAAGATGTAGTATTAACAGAGGCATTTTTAGGGTGAAATAATAAGTAAGGCAGGCTGGAGAGAGAATGTAATAATCCGAAGTAAATAATTATTGTACACAAAACGTAGACAAAAGCTAAGGAGATTGCGTGTATCGAATTTATCATCACAATTATTTTGTTCTCACTAAGGTTTGTGATAATTAGCATAATTTATTATGCCCCCTCCCTCGCCCTTCACCCCATGCTATAAAGAGTAGGGCTCCGCCACCGTTGTTGTTGTTTGAACTGTTTTTGTAACGTTTTGTACAATTTCACTCTTAAAATAAGAAGCCAGATTTCGGTATGAAATATAGATATTAGGTAATTAAAACGTGTCTGGGATTTATTTGAATTTAAGAGTGTGCATACCGACATTTCAAAAATTTGTAAAAACGGGAGACCTTCTATCTCGACAACCATTACTAAATATGCTTTGGAACAAAATAAGGTTGATGCATTGAACCTTTATCTAGGGAATAACCGTAAAAGATTTTTTATATCTCGTATAGATTTCTCAAAATAAATTTTGAAAAACACCTCTGACCTTTTTTCCGAAAGACGAAAACTCGTTTCCCGAAAGCCGCGGAGTAAAATTTTATTTTTGTACTGATAATATGCATTAAAATCTAGGGAATAACTGTAAAAGTTTTTTGATAGAAGTCGTATTTTGACATAGTATTACTTTTTCACTTTTCTTCTGTAAGTAAATTCTAATTTCATGCCTTTACAAGGAGATCAGTACAAATTCTATACAGAGGAGCGATGATAGCAAAGATCGAAGACCTAAATTATTGTGAAAAAGGGAACTAGCCAAAATTCGTTCACAAATACCATATTCTCACACTTCAATAACACAGAGATTTAAGATAAGCAAACCAATATCAGTACAACAATCATAGATACATTTGTAGTTAAATCCATTCACATACTGAGTAATATCGTATTACTAAGAATCGTGGGAACATTATTAAATAGAATGATTGGATTTGATAAGTTATGTACATAGATAGGTAACATGTTCACTATAATAGTATGTATTGTATTGCCTGTAGCAGTGGCAGTACTTATTTCATTCATCACAGTCAGCCCACGATACATTTTGTCTCCTATTATTTTTATCACATGTACATAAGTTAGATTGAAATCAGGAGCTATGGGATAAATATATGACAGAAATGATTTTTTGAAACGATGTCAATATCTCAAGCCTTATTCTTTTCGACCTGTCTTGAAAATCCTATGTACAATAAATGTAAATATATTTAAGTTTTATGCAATTGTGTACTACAAAAATATATTCGTATTCTTTTTCTTCTTCTTCCAGTGTCGTGTCAGGTCCCCCCAATGTTGACTATCACTCGTTAGAAAGTGCTCCCGTCCTGGGCAGTTCTAAACAGCTCGTATTATTGTAATAAATTATTGTCTTTGTATCATCTATTGTACAATCATAATAGTTATGTGTAATGGTTTACAATGTGGTTTGACGTTGACTATGTGAGGTAGCACTGTTTTACCATTACCGTAGATAGTGAGAATGCGATATAATTGAATTAGAGTCAATTGGTATCATTAAATTATGTACTGCAGTGGACAATATTGATGAATTCTGAATATAGGTAGATGGATCATAAACATGTCATACCTTAAACTGTTTAACTAAATAACCAATAGTCGCTCTATGAACTCTCCAAGATAAAAAAAACGTTGTAAAACATCACCTAACAAAATGTGAATGCATAATACCTGTAAAATTTATTTTCAAAGAAAATAATTCATTCTCGTTCCCACGGAGCTGCAAATTTTTAATTTATTTTTCTATAAAACTGTATTACCTACCTATGTGTTATTAAATTGTGTGAATAGAGAGTGTCATTTTTTTTTTATAAATTTCAACATCATAAAGGACCTTTCTCGTTTCGGACGAGGCAGATTTTCCGTTTCACCGCCGCATTCGGTTAGTGTATAAAAAATAATATGAAAATATATTTTTTGAATGAATAAGTTATCTCAATATTTCCAAGCGATAAACTAACCAACGTTACGAAAGGATATCCAGCACTTTTTGACAATTTCACGTCACTGTGAAAATGATGAATTTGATCGGATAAAATATATAGGGTTCTAGGAATTTGTGTTTTTTTTTGTAAATCTCTCATTAAATTTGGTATTCTGTAGTCTTCTTCTTTCGTATGCACACGACCATTGTACAAGTTGTCTTGGAGTCAACGCTCCGCGTCAATATTTTGCAAGTAATCTATTGCCCTTGGCGTCACCTTATGGATTTCCTCAAGAACCCCTGCAAACTTCTTGTCAGGACACCTCTCTACTATATGGTCAACAGTTTCGATCTGGCCACATTCACAAAGGGAATGGTCTGTATTGAACTTATGTCGATAGTTTTTGAAGTGACAACTTATTTTAACAAATACTCAAATTATCAATAGAAAATTCATGATGTTAATTTTTTTTATAAATAAATATCTTTAATTTACTTCGTGATAAGTGACCAAAACGTGAATATGCCTATAATTATTTAATCAAGTATTTATTAGTAGATGATCCAGAGGAAGACCCAAGCGCTGGTCGAGGGAAGTGGTGAGGCAAGACATGAGAGATAGTGATGTTAAATTGGCGGCGAAAGACCAGAAAAGCAGACCCCTCTACCATGTGGGATTATTAACTGCTAAGGAGAAGAAGAAGAGTATCTATTATTCTTCTTCGTCAGCCTATTCCCGTCCACTCCTGGACGAAGGCCTCCTCCATTTGCTTCCACGCCACTCTATCCTGGGCTCTTTGGATCCAGTTGGTACCCACGTATTTTACCAGGTCGTCTCTCCATCGTAGTGGTGGTCTTCCTACACCCCTGGTAGTCATTCTGGGTTTCCAGGTTAAGACCCTCTTCGACCACACTTATCGTCTGGGTCTCTAGCCATGTGACCTGCCCACCGCCATTTGAGAGATGCGATACGCTCTATTATTAACAGATACTTATTAATTTGTCAAGTAAGTAAAGGAAAAGATAACTCCAATAATGAAGAATTTTCTGTGTTAAATGATCCTCATACATAAACAAGAAGACAATGTTTGTATGAATCAGAAAGGATAAAGGGACAATGAAAGAGAATGGCATAAATATTGCTTTACGGCAAGTAGGTATAACCTCTATCATTGAAGGAGGAATTTCAGCGATCTTATCATAGGCTTTCAGAATTTGGGGCAGTTATTTACAATATTATCAGTGAAACTTTACGGCGTCCTCTCTCGAATAATATTTTATAAATTATTGAAATATTTTACAACAATTTGCCATTTTTGGTGGATATAAATTACCACCAACAATTTAATTATTATGACTTTATCAATTTCTTTTTCATAGCGCTTTACTTTTTCAGAGATAAAATTTAATGTCAGAAATGAACTAGTGTTTGGTTTCCTTTGTTTTAAATATCGAGAGGAAAATGGTCTCAGTAAAAAATGGGAAAAATAGAGGTTAAAAATGTAGGTTTTGTGTAATATTTTTCAAAGGCTTTCTTGACTTTATTGAAGGGACAGTTTACTTCCCAAGAAGGGAATACTTATTATATTTTTTTCTGATTATCGCCACATTAATCACACTTAACCTTCTCCCTTTTTCAAATTCTCTCTCTAAAAATTCAAAGTGTTACTCAAGCAAAACACAGTGTTGTCACAGAACTTCATTCAAATTTTAGATAAGTCTGTGAGCTGTGAGTAAATATGATATCAACATTTCCCCAATTTTTACTAAGAGATGGAAACGATAATAAATCACCCACTTAGTCATATACGAGTATATTGGTATGCCATATTTTCTATGGAAATTGGAAATTGTTCCATCGTTCGTAACGGAGAAAGGCGGATTTTTTTAAAACTCACGTCGATTCTAGGCATAGGCCAGTCTGCTGCATCTGCTAGTGTATATCACTGACTGACTCGCGTATTTGAATCACGATGGGAAAAGAATATATTTTTCAGCACCAAGTATGCCGTAATTCGTTTCAAGCCAGTGGTTTGCAGTTCTATATATTACATTAGAAATTATTTAATTTGACAGCAGTCTGATAAAGGGACAAAAAGGTGGTAGATGACAATGGAAAAGAGTGGTAAATGGTGGTAAAAGATAAAGAAATTATTATTTCATAATATTTCACAAGTCAGTTTATGTGACAACTATTGCCATCTGTGTAATGGCCGGAGTCGTTAACAATTTAGAGGAGGTTTGTACCTTCAGCTACGGAAAATATAGAGTCTTTTTTTGGTTCGTTGAGCAAAATCCCTCTGACGTCGCTATGCCAAAGGTTTATTTTTAATGCATATGGATAAACATTACGGTTGTTTTTGTTAATGCAAGGAAAATACATTATTTCTACAAGTTTAGATATTATATTCATAATGTGCAATCATTGTATGAGAGTACTGTATTACAAAATATGATCTTCTATCTATAAGAATACTCTCGATGTATAAGTTATAGATAGGTGCATATATATTTTTTTGCCGAGAGTGATGAACAACTTTAAAAATGAATTTCCATTTTTTTGTTTAGAAAAAAAAATGCGTTCCCTTCTGACCCACGTCAAAAAAGAAATTCGATCATCCAGTGAAGATAAATAAAAACTCTTCACATAATTCTCGTAAAGCGAGTAACCCTCAAGGACGTTGAATATTAAAATTCAAATACCCTTTCACAATTATTATTTAAAAGTTAAATAGTAGACCTTTTTTGTACCATAAAAAGTAATTAATTAATTTTCGAAAAAACACAAAGAAAATGTAAATAAAATGTATCTACAATATAAACTTATTCAAATTAAATTGAAATTAAACATCTCTCTCGTAATTAGACGTCGTCTTTTAAACTTTTTTTATTTAATTTTGGTCTAAAAATGTCAACTTTTTATTAATTATATACATGTACTTCGTACTTAAACGAAATTCTTCGTGTTTATCTAACTTGTTTTTTTTCAATTACTAATTATTCGCTTTTTTTTTTCAAACCTATTTGACACCCTTTTCGCTTTTCAATATTAGCTATATAGGAAGACACATAGGAAGAGATGATACGCACTGTCCGAAGCATCTATGAGGGACCGAGCCGTACGACCTCGTTGGTTTCCCTCAAATATGGCTACAGAGGCTTGTAGTAGTAATTTCTAGTGGTAAAATTATACCCCCCTGTACGAGTAAGATATAGGAAGAAGTAAGCTGAAGGTAGGTAGAAAAAGAAGACGATAAACTCGTAATCATGTGTTTGATAATCAGCGCTCTTTTTTTGCCTGTCACTACCCTGCTTTACAATAAAAATATTGCAGCATATTTTTATACATAAATTATCCATGTATTGTAGATTGAAGAGCATTAATATCTGCTCCATACAAAGTTGGATTATAGAATATTACGCAGTGAAAACCTACAAGATATTTAAATGATTATGAATGTATTGTAGAATATCGTGGACATGAATATTAAATTTAATAATTATTATTTTATGTGCAGGTATTAATTATCATTGCGTATGAAATTTAATAAAATTACATTTGAACAATTAATAATGAAGTAATCTCTACATCATTATACAATTCATAATAATCAATCTATAATTACACTATGTTTGTATTGTAAGTATAATGCATATTGCATATATTAATTTTGTTGATGCATTTCATTTATGGCTTCAGTATTACGGTTTATGACTAGATTTTCACATTATTGTAATTAGACTTTGATAAAACAAACTGTTGGATATTTAATACTAATGGTTTCGATGAAGCTTATATTGTCCGCAGCAGCGAAATATGAATATGGCTGAAGAACGATGGAAGCATTATGGATGCGGGTTGCACGTTTTGGATAATGATTTACAAAACGAAATTCTAATATTAAATCTCGTAATAGAGGTAGGAACTATTACAGATTTTTACCTAAAAAACATATTATGTAATAACAATGTATATAGAAACGGTCTCGGGGTCATAATGTGTCTACGTAAAGTGATTTGTTAATACCTACTAGTGGAATTGCTTCTGATTTTAATACCGGTAGATGTGTTTGATTTATGTAGGTTAGGCACTAGGCAGTAGGTATGTTGATTCGCTTAAATCACGGTGAAATATATGGGAATTTAATACGGTCCGTGATATATTACTAATTTCTTGCGTTAGTTTGTTGTGCCTACACACATTCACCACAAACCGTGTATCTTATTCATATGGCAGCGTTTTATATTATGTAGATGTTATGCGGGTATCAAATGGACTGCATAGATATTCTAACCTACGTATATTTTTCATTCTTTAGTTATTCATTTGATTTCATAACAGGTATTAATGAACTTTTGAATGATTGTAATACGAATATATTTTTTCACAACTCATATATTATTCTTTCATTACCATTTATTAGTATTCGTTGATTTTTTATGGACAAACGAACTTTGGAGTAGAATAGAACCATAGCCACGGAGACTCAGACCACAGGCTAGATTTCTGATGACACAGTGGCTATACGTCACTAAAATGGAGTAGAAATGGACAGAGAGCTGTGGTATTACAGAAAAGGACGTCGATGTCCGACACTGGATATATTGAGGGATAATAATGATGATTTTTAAAATATATAATTTGTTTGATTATTTTGTAGGAATATCGCAGGTATATCGATAACATCTGAATATTTAGTCGTCAGATTATTTAGGTAAGTATGTATCGACCTTCCTTCTTATTTTATATTATCCCCGTTACTTGTAAGAAGTTGAAAAAAAGCTCAATGAAGAGAGGCCTGGAAAAACTTAGAAGAGGCCTGCATTCAGCAGTAGAGAGATGACTGAGAAAGAAGAATATGAAGAGAATATTACGGAGATGAATCTTTAATTTCTAATTGACTTCATGTTTAAATGAATAAGTGCGTAAAGGTACGAAATCTTTATTGATTTCAAATTAGAAAACTTATTTCGTTTTCCTCCGACTCATTTGAAATGATGAAAGCTTTTTAAATAAAAAGAAAATACCTAATGAGATTTGCATCAGGATTGAAGATACTTTATTTTTATTTGAAAGAATCATCAATTTCGACGATACTTCAGCTACTTATATATTTCTTGTTGATGAAAAGGTGTCTTAATCTAAGTTAGCTGATCGACTATACACTACTATACTTCTTCCCATTCTTCTTCTTTTTTAGACCTGGTCTATACGTTACTGGATATAGGTCTCTTTCGGACTCTTCCATATGATGTACGATGTACCTAATCTTAGTTGCGGATTGACAGTAAGTGAGGAAGGCGAGTGATAGCAAGGAAAAGAAAAGATGTGTGATAATTAGGTATAAGAATCAGAAACCATGAAATTAGGCATATCGAATAAGAACACTCGAGAAAATCTCCGTTTATACGTTTTTTTTTTATTAAATCCTTGATAGATTGACTGAACTTGTGAAATATTTCTGCCATTCCTAACGTAATGTGATAGAAGTAATAATACGAAGTAGGTAGGCAGTAAAAAAAACGTGTCGATCTGTCAAAATGGCTATAGAGCATGAAAGTCTATTCGACCGTACGCCAAAATCAGATTTATTACTGAATGGTTGACTGTATACCAAACTAAAACGATATTGCAGGTAGACAGTACACCGATGAAATACTCACATTTTTATTCATAGTCTTATACAACTCTACGAGTATTTATTGGCGATTCATATTTTTTTCAAGAAAACTTAAGTTAACCATTTATAGCTAAGAGTTCAATACATTCTTCCATAGAAAAAAATGTGAAAACATGTAAAAATAATTATACTACTCTGTACTGCGGAACGATACTCTTGTAAAACGTCCCTTGCAACCAGGCAGAAAGAATAGAACACCACACTGCCTTACATACGCTTATGCTTCTGTCACTTTCGTGCAACTTGTCATACACGCACGTCTATTCCTTTTACTCAATTCACGTCCGTCCATGATAAGTATCTGGTCGATATGTTATATCCAGGCTCTTTTTGTCATCCTATCGTCACGCATTCTTTCAATATGTCTAAGTAACTAAAGGAGCATCCTATGAAAAACCCAGGCCCGGCGCAGTGTAACTCAAATGATAGGAAAAAACGAGTACCTACTTAAATATTGCATAGGTGGCATCATCGAAATAAATGGCTAAAGGTGTGATATATATATTGGTATTTTACAGAGGTCATATGAATGTATTGGTAAAAGGAGAATTAAACAGTTACAATTGCGGTTTAAAATCATATAATATGATGACTATAAGGTAGCCCGTCATCTCCTTCTTCTTCATCATCAGCCTTGGTCCCTCCACTGCTCCCACATAAATAATTATCCGATATTTTTATAAACATTCAGCACGATGTGAGCCTCGTCTTCTAGCGAAGGACTAAATGAATCAGCCACTTCCCTACGCTACTGAATTTCTCCATAAATGTGTTATAGGTAGTAAATAATGTGAAATACCTATGCGAAAAAGTTATCGTTGACAAAGTAAAGAAAACAAAACTTATCTCGATAACAAGTTTGTATATTGGGAAGGTAATTATTTTATCGTTGGTAATTTTATTTATTTCCATCCCGTTATTTCAAGCTAAACTTATCTTCCATAACGTCGTCTGGTGCTGTGACAGGTAATTGCACGATTATATTATTTTATATACAAAGGTAGCAGAGGTGGGCACCGTTAATCAAAAAGTTAACTTCGTTAATCGATAATCCGTTAACTAAAAAGTTAACTTCGTTAATCGTTAAAGCGTTAACGTAAAAAATCGCGGTTAAATGGCATGAAATAGAACTACATTACTACAACTACTATCACATATACACTATCGCGATGTATCCCAACAAAGCGAAATTTCTTTTCCAACTCCCAACCCACATAAGATACCACCGTGACCGGATAAAAACTCATATGAATATTGCTCAACATGAATAAATCCCAATAAAGACGAAAGCCCTTCAGAAATTTGCTCAAGGGAGAAAAGCTCAAATCTAATTGGATTTTGAAAATAAAATTAATTGTATTTATTAGTATACGATTTCTTTCATTGTGTTAGAAACTACTAGAGATTAGACAATAACCAAATAAATAACCGGATCTGAAATGGGATAGACAATAAAATAGTCAACATTTTATAAAGAATTCATCTACTGGAATCCAACTAGAAAGTTTGGGCTTTTATCCCTTGAGCAAATTTCTTAAGGGCTTTTGTCATTTTTGGGATTTATTCATGTTGAGCAATATTCCTATGGGTTATAATCCGGGAACCAAGATACCACAGATAACCTCATACAACCCTTGAATTATCTAATGCCAGCGCCGCCATTGGATGATGTCTATGCAAACAATCCAATATTAACGGACTTAATTAACGGAAGTAAAATGTAACGGAAGTTAAATAATCCGTTAATAATTTTTGGTGGTGAGAAAAGCGTTAAATCGTTAACAAAAATGTTAACATCGTTAATTAACGATTAACGGATTAACGCTTTTCTGCCCAGCTCTGGAAGGTAGTTAGTTTCAGACTTGTTTACGCTACTTTTAACAGGGAGACTGTGAACGTGGGGAGAAAGAAAATGTAGAACTACCCGAGTAAAAAAATATGTTTTCTGAGTAAAAAGCATTTCCAAGTCTCTGATGTCACAAGACGTCGCCGAGGGACTCGTGCTACTGGTCTCAAAATAAAATAATTTAATAATATTAAAATGTATCGCTGGGGTTTTTAATTAGTACAGAAAAGATAAATATTTAAAATATTTACTTAGAAATTATTTATTTACATATTCTTTAAGGAAACATTACAATATGATTTGATAACATTTATTATAATAATAATCCTGGAGTCCACCTCCCCGATGGAAGGTCCACCGGAGACCCGACGGGTGCACCTCTGGCGTGAATGCGCTGGGCCCACACAGTTGCCTACAGTGGAGGGTATGGCGGCTGGTCACAGTCTGCCGTACCCAACCTGGAGATCACTTAATAGACTGAGAACAGGTGTCTCCCGTTGTTACAGTAACCTCAAAAAATGGGGTTACAAAGAGGAAGACACCTGTGAGTGTGGTGCTGTACAGGATCACAGTCACCTGTTTTCATGTCCCCAAACAGGAGTAACATGCACGCCCGAGGACGCACTACTGGAGAATGCCGGGGGTGTCCGGGTGGCCGAACATTGGAGATACAAAATTTGATAGTGTTCCGGACACGGAAAGTAAGTAAGTATAATAATAATTAATGCTGATTTCTTTTTCACATATTATTACATATTTCAGGCACAATGCTTGTATTTTAGGCCCCGCGCATCTGAGCCTAATCCTGTGATTTTTCCCAGTATTAGGCTGATGAGTTTATATGTGAATCATGAATGATAATATGTAGACTCTTCTGGCTGATAATACTGAGAAGTGTGTTGTCAAAGTCATGCCTCCGCGTTAATTAAATTGAGATAGGTTGAATTCAGCAGTTTGAAAATCTTCATGTAAAAGATTTGTATTGTAGAAAAATTGAGAGGATCAAAAGCGATCTCAATTACGCCACCTGATTTGACCATCAAAATGCATAATACTCGTATACCTACCTATACGTTTTTTTTTTCAGTTCGTGTGGTTAAAAGCAGCTGCAGTTGTTGAGGTCACCCGTGCATCGCATAATGATGTGGTCTGTGGTTAAATAAAACTACATATTATTTTAAAAACATTATTCTGCATTCATCGAAATGATATCCTTTCGATAATTATTTGAGCTCTATCTACTAGTGAATAATAGGTACAATGCGTTGTTGATATGCCATCAGCTTATACTGATTTAATAATAATATCAATATTATGAAATCCGAAACCTTAGAGCTATGTAGCATTAGGGATGAAGTGCAGTAGTAGGAAACCTTTTTTTAGAATGCAGAATAATTATTAACAAGTAGTTATATCTCAACAGATATACAGCAGACGATGAATCTTTCATCAGGCTTATGAATGATCGTCGGCTGGCTTAATGTGATCACTTTATCATTAAAATTTATTATTAAAAGTGATCACATTAAGCCAGCCGACGATCAGTCATAAGCCTGATGGAAGGTCCATTCTCTTCTGTATATCTGTTGAAATATAACTACTTGTTAAAAAATCAACTACAAACATGTGGAAAAATTCCGTTGATCTCACAAAGAAATTGTGATTTCAAAAATAATCTCAGAATAATTATGTTTTACGTATTGCAATTACCCAGAATAAAATTCCCGAGTTATTAGGTACCATTAAAAAACTTTAACAGTGATAAAAATTTCTGCTATTATTAGTTATATTTACTTTTTACCCGTGTAGATATAAAATTAAGCATGATATGCCAACAACTCGATAGAACGAGTATTGTGAGCCCAGGAGTTTCACGGTGGATCCCGCCGTGCAGCCTCTGTTCTGTCATGCCACCTCATGTGGCTAAATAATCCAATCCTAGACAGGCATATCCTGCCACACTTGGAGCATGGAATTAAGCATAGCACGCAGCTGAAATAATTTATTTGTATCTATCTATTTATTTATTTATTTATTTATTTATTCAGCTTTGGAATACAAACAGACATCACACATATAAACACAGTACATATAAACACAAAAAAAAGTCTAATCATAAGTGATGCCCTACTTATATGTATTCACATTTATAAGGTAATAATTTACAGGTAATAAATATAATAAAAACTAGGTACATACGTTAACTACCACAAACATTGGATACCCGTTTAGGGTTGCTCCCTCCCACTTACCCTGGATGATGAAGGAACGCTAGTTCCTATGTCATCCAATATTTGTGCAAAAACAGTTCTAGGGAGGGCTCAGGGTTGGATTGACAAACAATTGGACAAACATTGGATACCGTTAATCAGATACAGTCAGATACTCCCTCGTCATAATATGTTCTTTTAGGTAAGTATACATATATCATTTTAGCAATAAGTTCCGCCAAAAGTTTGCAAATAACATGGCACTGGTTACCTCATTATTGGAATATACCGGCACTATGATTTGTTCTTAAGTTTTCCAGCCTTTTCAGAAGTGTAAGATATAAAAAGACAACCATGGGTTCCATTCCTTTTCAATTAAGTGAGTATTATAAATTATCGAGTTGCGCGCGCAACGCTTTACGGGTTACGAACACCTGATATAGAAAATACCTAATGTGTTATGACATTCAATACAATTCCTTTATCAAAATGTCACATGTCACATTGAATCTCAATGGATCGCTTGGCTGATGCAAAGGATCAAATTTTATTATGTGTACGTACTTACCTACATTGTTATGGTGTTATAAAATACTACTTAGTTACTTACTGGTTGTCGGAACCTTCACCAATGTCGTCATATTTAGTCAATCATTATTTGGGTTGCTAATTTAATTTTTTAATGTAGTATTCCCACAACAGTGTAGAAGAATTAAGGATGAACATTGTCGGGCTTACGACCGACCTCGGCTGGTTTAAGTGATCACTTTACACTCGATAAACATTCGCCATTTCAGTTCACCCCGGCTGGGATTCGAACCCAGACCTTCGTCTCGGATAGTAGGGATCATATCCACTACACCACGAAGAGCGACGGCTGTGTTGTCGAATTTCGTGTATATTAAGTACCCATGTATTGTTGCATTCCTTACTGTTGAAGGGAGAGGGTGGTATTTTTAATACACCCGCCATCTATTGCCAAGCCGAAGAACATAGTTATACATAATACTACATTTTATTTACTACGGAATGTAGAAAAAATTCAATGCTTTACAAGAATAAAAATTTGTATATCAAAATAATTCAAGTAGTAATTAATTTTTAAAGTTGCTTCCTGCATGAAATTTATTTCCGTACAGAATAGATTGACAAACAACAGGTGTCGCTTTGTGTACAAACTATTGTATTAGAGTTTTCCTCTATTATCGTAGTATACAGCTGTTGGCTACGGTGACTGTCGACGTAGGGAAATATGGGACAAATTCATTGTTGAATTAATTGACGGGAAACCGATGATTGATATTACTATGAATGCGAATATCGGTTTTGAAATTTAATGGCTACTCGATTCCTACCTGCAAATTATATCTACACGTTCGTACATGTCAATAAAAGTGAAGTATTACCGAGAACGATACTTTATAACAAGCGACACAATCCATATAACCCTCGAAAGTAATAATTATTATCGGGTTGCAGAAATACGTGTTTGTTTGGTTTTACAACTTCGACAATGATTGCCAAATGGACGTTTCGAAATTGTATATCGAGATAATTGTCAAAATGCTGATGTGATTAAATACTGCATTACCAGAAGGTAATTTTGTCATTATTCCAACCGCAAAGTTCAGTATGAGAATCAGACTGTTTAAAACATTTCTAATAGCTTATAAATTGAATCATAAAAACTTGGAAGCATCCACCTTGTAGTCTTGAGATAAAAAGAAATAATGCCGAGATCAGAATGGGTGATTAGAATTGAATGAAAAGGCAAAAAGGTATAGTATCTGTATTATGAAATCTTAGCTAATGTTCGCTAGGGCCTGAAACTCTGTAGGTATTCGTCATTCGCTATAGTCTTCATCGTCAATTTTGACAATAGGGGCTGTTTCACTGATATGTGAATAAACGTTATTATGGTTGGAAGGGTATTATTTTAAAATTCCTGTTTTGAAGAAGATATCTTACGTTTAAAAAATATTGCACATCAAACTCATAGCTTAAAGTTATAATATTATGTATGTGGTTGTATTTTTTTAATAATAATCGGCAAACGATCTACCAAAGCTAGTATTTAACAAGATAGTCCAATGGGTATTAATCGTATCATTCCCATACCAGTGCTCGCAGCGTCATTTTGGCGTAAAGGGAGTTAGTACTAAACCACCATACCTATGTACTTCCAGGGATTACCCCTAAAGACTTAGGATAGTTACTTAGCAAAGCGATATGTTCAATATATTAAATATATTGGGATTTACATTGTAAACATTCAAAGTGTTCTTATTATTGTAAAGATAAATAGTACGAGACGATACGTAATTCAGCAGTATACACAAGCAAATATGTATTATGATTTGGAAAGCGTTGAGTAAATATTTTGTACTCTATGATGAAAGATGTTTAAATTGCTTAATATCTTTTAATGGAAGTATTGAGACGTAAATACTTAGAAAGAGCTTAGATTTCTTTACAGTTTTATTACAAAGGATGTAAATTATCAAACCCAAAATATTACATGGACGTACTGCTTTTAATTCATCACATTATGATTTATTTTTACCAACTAATAATAACATCAATAGTAAAACTATATCATTAAATTTCTTGAAGTACCTACATTGATTATTCTAATATAGGCATGTGTTAACATATTGGCTATAAAAAGAATATGTGTGTGAAATGAAAAATAATAAGGTAAAAATGGGAAAAAAATGAAAGTTTACATTGGACTTTATACGTTGTCTGCACATAAATGATTGTTTATTTGAAATGTAGATAGTTTTCCGAATATCTCTCCTTCGAATGAGCAAACATTTCGTGGACGACAAGTTCTCGTTATGACTGAAATAAACCTCAAATTTAAAAGGTAAATCTGCAAGCATTTTGATGCATGCATTTGAGAGACGTGCATATACTTACCTACTGTCTATATGCAATGAATCTATCTAATGATGGACTATAGAAAACTAAGCTCATATTAAATCACTAGAAAATTACGTCTTTTTCCTCCCTCAACCATCTTTCCACTGCTGGATATAGGCCATTTGCTTCCATTTTTCTCTGTCTTGAGCTTTGGGAATCCATCTTCTTCCCGCGACTGGGATAATATCGTCGGCCCATCTTTTCTGTGGCCGACCTACTCCTCTCTTTTTGTCCCACGGTCTCCATCTTAGAACTCTGGGAGTGCATCGTTCTGTCCCCTGTCTGGCAACATGACTCACCCATGTTGCCAGAAAATTTTAATATCAAAAGAAGAAGTGACTTGTCGTAAGTGCATTTTAATTCAAATTATTCCAAGAATCCGTATCGCCGACTCCCAATGATAAGTTAAGAATATAATTATTATCTGGTATAATGAAAACTCAGCACAAGAATGACAGTAAGTAATTGGAAGAGGATGAAGTTAATGTCATTAATATTTAATGTAATATGTAATATGTCATTAATAATAATATTTCTAAACCATTGACAACGAGCTTTGCATAGTTATGGGAATATTACAAGGGATTTTGTATATTTATTATTAAATTATAGTATTATTGATGTTACGTGTCAATGTAGAAGATGCCGATGTGACATTGAGAAGATCATAGAATAAGGAATGATATTCATAATAATATTCAGCTTCCTAACCCCATGGAGAAGATTGTCTTTTTTCATCGACTACTAATACTATGTATACATTTTTGTAGTACAGGAAATAACAATAATAAGATCCTGTGCAAAAAATTATCGATTAGTGGTCACCTTATATTACGAGTGCTGAGAAAATCTATAAGATGATATTAGTACGGTACAGAGAAATAAATCTAAGTGTAACATTGGGGCATTCTGGACTTCGACCATACCATAATAGGTTATCTTCTTCTCCATTTTTAATCCTGCAAACCAGTCGGTTTGCAGCAAATTCTTACATCTCGTTTATAAGAAGTCACAAATGTTTTGATGATGGGGTACCTAGGTGAATAGGAAATATAGTGCATTCTTCATTTTAGTTAATTTTTTACAAGTTATCCAGTAATTAATACTGTTGATGAAAACGAAATTTGAAGAAGTACTATAAAATGTCTAGCCTTTTTAAAGGTTGGCGTGCATAAAGCAATGAGACGAGTTTAATATACTTACCTGGCCGATATCATTATCATTATCTCAATTAGTTTAACAATTTGCTTATTCAATACTTAACTACCTTTTGTTATGTCTCTGGATATTGTCCAAGTCAATTCTTTAGCAATGATATCGAATCCCCAGCTGTGTTATCTATAGTTGTTTTATAAAGAACACTAACTTGGTGAGTCAGACAGACAAGCGTTGTTAGCTGTAAAGTTTTGATGACGGTTTCCGTTTTATGTACTGTTACTGGAAAAAGTCGTAAAAAACGATCGACAATATTCCAAACGAGAATTAAGTTGATTGGAAAGAACATGTCAGTAAAATAAGTGCCAATAATGTGAAAAATAGCTGTGAATTTATTTAACAAAATCAGAAGTTCTACCAGCATTAACATAAACATAAGTTAATTTGCGAATTTATCA
Source organism: Ceraclea dissimilis (assembly GCA_963576895.1). Classification (NCBI taxonomy): domain Eukaryota; kingdom Metazoa; phylum Arthropoda; class Insecta; order Trichoptera; family Leptoceridae; genus Ceraclea; species Ceraclea dissimilis. Next base: position 13,416,890 of record OY756368.1, read on the forward strand.
ATCTACGAGGGCAAAGTTCAGATACACTCACTACATACAAAATCATCTTTTGTTTTCTAAATTTCGTTTCCTATCAACATACCTGTTAAGAATATCAGCGATGTTTGACCATGCATTAAATTTAATGGTCATATTCCATGGGGACTTCAGATCAGGCTTTCCAATTGTGTGTTTGTGGGCACAACGTTCGCTTACTATAAAGTACTTGAATGCGAATCGACACATCTCCCTCAGAAACTTGGCTAACAGTCTAACTAATCGTTGGGCGACCGATAGTCTCTCAACTAATTATTACTGTACCTAATTATTATCTAGACACGCAAATTGCCTCGGGTTGTTTAGCTTACTTACAAACCAAATTAAACAATCTAACATATAAACTCAAGGTTACAGAAAGGATTCATAACATGGGATAATTATAATAAATATTTTCATCTTTAATTAATAGTGCAGCCATAACAATTTTATTTTTTATGAAATGCGGCTTTGATTATGAAATGCGGCTTTGATTTGTACCTAAAGATCTGCTGATATGGTTTGATTTTAGAAGATTCCTAGCCTTGCATAGGAGAATTACAGATGTTGATTTAGGAGAAAAAAAATGTTACAAAATCTCTGTGATCGAGACATTGAGACATCTTTAGGATCTCTTGCTTCATACACTTAATACGAGACTGCAATACGTACATGCTGGCACAATGAAAATAAAATTTCTTTCCCAAAGTTAAGTAGGTACTCGTATTCCGAGCGAATAAACACATTCATAAGCGAATCTTCCATACAACGTAGGTATTACTTTCTGAAATTGTTGTCGAATTTTATTTGAATCCAACGACTTATTCAGGAAAGATGATCCACGCGTTTTATGGAGGCTTTAAAAATAAGTTCAATATGTGAGTATATCAGAATAGTTATATAAGTACCTAGCTGTATACTTCGTATCTCCTTTCCATAAAATATGGGAGGTATTTTGGACCAGTCATATTTTATACTTTGTCGTAACTTTATTATATTAAAAACGAACCTGAAGATATTCAACTTTATCCAATTATTCTATTCTCATATTCCGAACTCGAGCACCTAACTGACTGACACCTAACTGATTTCATCTTAATCAATAACATAAACTTGTAAACCACCAACGCAGAATGACGTAGAAATTTATCATCACGTCCACAAGTAAGTCATTAATTTGTGGCAAGTTTCTTTAACTTAAGAAAGAACGCCGAATCTTTGATATGACTTACCTGCTTTTAAAAAGGAAAGAGCAAATTGAATAACTAGATACTTTTCTTATTTACTATGTAATAATTACTTACTATACTGATGTAAATGGTCATACGACAAATTTATAAAGATAAAGAAATACGAAAGTATTTCACAAATTTTCATCTATTCTTTCCTCTAAAATATTCCCAATCGTTTTTAACGTTCTGCATATTGTTCTGTATAAGATCCTATAAAAATAATTTTCTATTTAAATTATATTGCAACAAAGTACGTATCATCCTATTCTATTATTTTTACGTGAGGCGAAGGAAAGATGACAACGTTTGCGATTTTGTTTTGGCTATGGCCGGTTTCACTGAAGGAAATGACGAACACATTATTAGACTACGGAAATCAATATATACGCAAAAAAAGGTTTTTGCTTTGTCATTCCAAAGGTCAAAGCAAAGAATGATCGTAATTTGTAGTAGCTTTCTATGAAAAAAATGTTACTACATCCTTTCGGTTGTGAAACAAATTGGTTGGGTCATGAATGTTCTAAGCATTTTTAGTATATTATGTATATACGATATGTGTTTGTATTCATTTTAATACAAAACAGTACAACGCTTCTCAAATATTAAATTTATCAATTACCTTCAACGGTCTACATGGTTGGCTCAGTTGGTCACAGACGCAAAGGTTCAGGGTTAGAATCTCGGTGCTGACGATATATCTGTAATTCACTACAAAATTTTGTCTCACTTTGAATGGTGCTGGGTATTATTTGGGTTTGTGTACAAAAGGTCATTCTTTTTTAATCAATAAATATTTTTTCTGGATTTGCATCCAAGAATTTTTCTACGTATTCTTAGTCACTTATTGTGTACTTAGCTATCAGTTATGAATTTTTATAAACCGATTTCATAGTATGATTAGAATGATTTTGATATATTTCCACTATGATAAATAAGATTAATAAGAACCAAATTATCTACCAATATTTCTTACAAAATTTCTCATTTCACATAAGTTTATATGTTTAATAAATTTAATCATATAAGTACGTAAGTATGTCCCTCCTCTTTATATTTCACAATAAAAGTACTAAGAATTTTTTTTCATTTCGTAGAGTTTAGATTTTCTCATTTTAAGGCGATATTACAAATAAAAGTTCTAGTATATAACTTTGGATGTCCGTCGCCAAGACTGCATGAATGTTCTTGAGTATAAGTATTCTCAACAATAACACCGTGTACCGCAGCTCCGCGAGTACATTGGCACTTGACTTGGACACGTTGGATATCACCAACCAAGAAAACTGTTGTACTCTATCTTTGTATATTACTATACGTACAAAGCTGTTTGTAAGGGTACACTTTTATACTCTTTCTTCGATATATTATACTTTACTAACTTGCTTTTCATACTGTTAGATCAATAGGCAGAAAATTTCAATACGATTCGTAGAAAACAAAAACATTTTTCCTTATAATGTGTGTGTTGCTTTTGACTGCCCAGGATTTGTAATTAAGTAATATTTGAGTCTTCACTGGTTTATTTGCAGATGATATTGTGAGAGTTTACATTATATGTAATAACTGTATGCACTCTTATAATTAATAAAATAAAAAAATAGTAGCTTAAGATAGTATTAGGTATATTATTTAGATAATATAAGATTGTTGGTTGCTTGTGATTTCATCAAATTAATAGAATAATTTTTGGTTGAACCCCGGATAATGAAGTGTATAATTATATTTTTGGGCTGAATTGATCAAAGAATGTATGATATCCTTCCAAGATCTAGGATTTGCCTAAATCAACTAAATAATTTGGCAAGTATATAGTTATCTCCAATCAGCAAGGGATGGAATTTCCATCTTACTGAACGTCGGCTGGCTTAATGTGATCACTTTACAATTAAGTAACATTCACCAATGCCGGTCCATCCATCTGCTACGGCCGGGAATTGTACCCGGAGCCGGTATTTTACGGCTATGCTATGATGGTTGGTAGCTGAGTCGAGTTGAATGTTGGAAACTCCATCCTTTGCTGTACCTATATATTTGTTGAGATAACTATTTGTTCTACCTGTTAAACCACGACATGTAGGAAATTGCGATTTTCTATAAAAAATAATCTTGTAATAAAGAATTTTGATCCTATGTCTACAGAGATATTTTCTTATTTCATAAAATTATTTTAATAAAGATTTTCGTAAAAAAAAGAATTTTAGAATCGTTGCAATGAAATAATACATTCTCTATTCAGGACAGAATGGGTATGAATGAATAACAGTAATAGGCGTCTAACATATTGGTTTTTATAAACTTGTGACAGAGCAAAACCGAAAGCTATGAAAAAAACGTGTGTGTGTATCCGTGGTGACGACAATGTTTTAAGTAGGTTGTAGGTAGCACATAGTATTAATGTTTGCCTACTATTTTTCGAAATAAAATAAAGGCGTTTTTTTTTCATCAAAACATAAACAAGGCAAATTATCTGGCCACAGTGATAAGGTTCGCATATACAAAGCATGTGTTAGACCTATAATGACATACAGTATGTGGAAACAAGAGCAGACACAACGAGAACGAAGAATCTTCTTCGGGTAGCCGAGATGAAAACTCTCAGATCCATAGCCGGTAGAACCGTCAGAGACAGAATATGAAACTCTGTCATATAAGAGAAACTTGCGAAACTGAGGATATCGTGCGGTAGAGCCGAAAGAGGAGCCAGTTCTGGCGAGACTATTTCAATAAGACGAACGGAACAAGACTCGCCCACGTTGCTGCTAATGAAATCCCCATAGGTCAAAGGCTGTCAGGAAGACCACCAAAAAGATGGAGAGATAGCTAGTCTTCCACACCCCAAGAAGGAGTAACAAATGCCGAAACAAACAGATCCCAGATCTAACATAAGCGGAAGAAGAAGAAGAAAAAAATATGTAACCTATATTCCATATTGTGCTAAGGATCTTTGTTAAAGATGAAATAATTTGTAGTAGGTATATTGTTGTAGGTTCCACTCTGATCCCACCATACATCTTCGTACACTTCTTTGACTCTACTGCAGTGAAGGAATCCCTTTAATACGTGGAATTTCCATGCGGTAATAATAAAACCACAAGTAAAAGCAAATATTGTAAATCTATATTATGTTAAATTTATACTAGCGATTCAAGAATTTGATCGCAAACAACATTATTTACTACACAATTTTATATTATACATCCAATACTTATTATCAACTTGCTGTATTACCCGTGCTTCGCAACGGCAAATTTGACAAACCAACCCGGCATACTTTATTGGCTTGAGGTGGACAAAATGTGACTTAAGAACTGAATTTCTTTTCCAACGCCCTTTCATACAATACCACATACGACCCCACACAACCTTTGGATACCCTCATCATCATGGCATCTCCTAGGAAAAGCTTTTTCTTTAAGAACCGGCGACGTTAGAACACAGCCTATATTATTACAAATGTTATTTTAATTTTTGGAGCAATCCATCGTAAAATCCGGGAGCTTTTGAAATCCTCCTCGGAACACGAGTAATTTACTCATATCCGGGGAGTAGCAAGATCATTGCTTAATCATATTCTTACTATGTATTTAATAATTGTAAATTGTAAATGTATTTTATGGTGAATAAATAAAATAAAAAAAATATTCAGACTTTACTTTATACTATATATTGATATACAATTGCGTATTTGTAGATTTCCAACCGATGTTTTGTGAAAACTGTTAATAAATAAAATTGTATTTAGTAATACGAGTACATTAGTATTATAAAAGCAGAATGGATTTACATAACACTTATCACTTCCGCATGAAAACCAATATGTTTTCCGCTTGGAACTAATGGCCACCTCTTTATTTTCAGTATTAAACCTACACTGCTATATAATATACCTTACCCACTATATTTAATAACTAGATCATTGCGATTGTAAACATTTCACTCCATAAATCATACCGCTGGGATGGGTTACCCAAAACCCGGAAATTCTATATCTTATTCTTCACATAGTACTCGTATATGAGGGATTAATGATTTATATCTATTGATTCAAAATTAATATGTGTAGGTATTTACGACTGTTTGTATTGATCTTTGTTTATTTTAGAGTAATTAAAAAAAAACGACAATATGTATATTCTTAATTAATTTTGATTTGAGATATACCTAAATTATTTAGGTATGGAACCGGATTTATCTGTACATATTGCACAGACGGAATTACATTAAGTTTTTCCTCAAGCCTCCTGCTTCCTCCCCAAGGAAGTTCACATAGCGCTACATTATGTGAATGAAGATGGCTCTCGTCTCTGTTGAGGAAAAACTTAATTAATTTTGTGTACTTACATTAGTATTTTTTTATATACACAAAAAAATTACTGGTTACCCAATTATTGGCATATATCGTGATAGTACATGTAGTAGTTGTAGACAATTAATACCAGTATTTTAATCTATTCTATTTACATACGAGTATGTCTCCAAAATCGTTTCTATGGCCCCGAACGTATATGTACTTGATACTATATTGGTATAATCTAGTCCTCGGTAATTAGAAAGATCACGTAAAATGTCGGTGAAGGTGTGTTATCCAGTTCGTTGGAGGTCCTAGCGAAGTACACAGTGCTCTTTTTCCCAAGTTTAATTTATTTTTCAAAATTTTGATGAATGAAAATTTTGATGAATGCTTCGCTTTGCTTTGGTTTGCTTTGGGAATCGTCATCTAGTTTTATTCATTTACACTTGGACGAATTCTCGCTAAGAGTTATAAAGAAACATACAAATAAAAATAACTTAGCGTGATGTGAGTACAACAGCTCTGCGGCCCCGTCGTTGCGAAGTTTTGTGAAGTTTTTAGTTTTTACGACTGTAAGAACCGAGTTCACTATTGGATAAAGAGATTTATGAAAACATTAATCTAAAAAACTTAAATTGCTTAAGTCTTGAGTTACACAATTATAGCATTTAATTCAAACAATTCCAATTAAAAATTTCTGCTTGAAGGTATAATAAAAAAATATTGAATGTAACTTATTTTTATAACAAGGCATTAATAGTTGTTACACCCTAGGAACATCTCAAAGGTACACGTTAATAATTCTTTCTGAGTCGATTCATATAAATCATCGAGTCCACAGTACTACACACATATTCCGATCCTTGTTAAATTGCTTAATCGTGAGACACTTTGTGGAAGCACATATTTATATCTTCTTCTTTTTCCGGTGTCGTGTTAGATCCCCCCAATGTTGACTATCACTCGAGAGAAAGTGCTCCTGTCCTGGGCAGCTCGAAACAGCTCTTCAGCACTCTTTATTCAGTCCATTCTCGTATTTTGCAGGGCCAAGAAATCTGCCTTCTTCCAACCCCTCTACGACTCCACTCTAAACAGTAACACTGACCAAATATAGGACTTGACCAACTGTTCTAGCAGCTTCAAATTAAGGTTTTCATCACAGAATACGAATAAGCACAAACGGAACTTGATTACAAAACAGCCCTCGTATTTATATGAAAATATTATTTTACAGATACCTACAAATCAATTAGAAGATATCCCAGCCTTGCGATGTGTATGCCCTACTGAAAATTAAAGGACGATTTGTTCTTTGTACTATTAGGATTTGTTTACTTGATTGGTAAATAAAATACACAAATGTTTTGGATGTGAATTTACTTTGTGTTATAATGCTTTGTAAAACATTATTTTCCAAACACTGAGGCGATATTATCCAATGATAAATACAAAGTGATATAAAAAAACTCATAATGAGATGAAATAAGAAGTCTTCTTAAATAGACACTTGGAAATTTGTCATCCGGTTCCCAGGACACGGCGTCCTGGATGACATCATGATGAAATATCGTCATTTACTTCAGACTATTAGTGCGTACCAGATGGGAGTATTATGCATACCCTAATACGTATAATTTATTATTCTATACTTATAATTTTTATGACTCTCATTTTGTTTTAAGTTTATCGCTATCAGTAGAGAAAAAAATAACCAAGTGTTGAAACCAATTATTGAAAGTGTAAGTACGAGTATTGTACCTAAATCAGTTAATATGAATATGTATACTAAAGAAAATCAGCTATTAATGTGACTGGGATACTTTATTGTTTTATTATTCTTTTTCATCCTTAGGCCCTGATTCGGGCACTTGGACACATCAGTTGGTTACAATCCATATTAATTATTATACAGTATGAAATAATGAAACAAAATCCATGCCATTACAATGTAAAGTGTTCTATTGGCATTTCGTCATGAATCTGTAATAATAATACTATAATCAACATACATTTTAGAAATATATAAAGAAGTTAAAATGCGCCCTGGCCAATGGCACTCTAAGTGACGAGCCATTTATTCCTACTAAGGAACAAAGAAACACGGAGGCTTCAAAGTCACATCAAGCGAAATAATGAATTAATAAAAGTTCTACGCTTCACGTTAGTTCAAGAACAGTCGGGATTTTTATAAGTTATAATATTGATATCCCAAAAAATATCTATGCTTGATTTAACAGTTTTTTCCCAAAAACGATGTCTCATATTGAGCCCCTTTATGCTTTTAAAACTTAAAAGCCACTGTGTACAATGTACATCTAAGAGAATGTTTTATAGTTATTGCTTAGTTATGTTATTGTTGAGCTTCGCCAGACACTACTAAAGTATCTGTCTCCCGAATTGCAATAATATAATTCAATAATATTATAACAGATGAACAAACATTGTACGGTACGGCTTTGTCTCGGACTTTTCCTAAACAACACAGCAGAGAAATCAATATTAGGATTCTTGGGTATCGTCGTTAGTCAGAAATTTACTGAACGGATAATCGGAATCAGAGGTGGGCACCGTTAATCAAAAAGTTAACTTCATTATTCGATAATCCGTTAACTAAAAAGTTAACTTCGTTAATCGTTAAAACCCTACATTTTGAACAATGTAACGGAAGTTAACGTTAATCCGTTAAAGCGTTATCGTAAAAAATAGCGGTTAAATGGCATGAAATAGAACTACATTAGTACAACTACTATCACATTTACACTATCGCGATGTATCCCAACAAAATGAAATTTCTTTTCCAACTCCCAACCCCCATACGATACCACACATAACCCCATAGAACCCTTGGATTATCTAATGCCAGCGCCGCCAGTGGATGATGTCTATGCAAACAATTAAATATTATCGGATTTAATTAACGGAAGTTAAATGTAACGGAAGTTAAATAATCCGTTAACAATTTTTGGAGGTGAGAAAAGCGTTAAAACGTTAACCAAAATATTAACTTCGTTAATTAACGATTAACGGATTAACGCTTTTCTGCCCAGATCTGATCGGAACATTTCATCATAATACTTATTAATGCGAGTGCGTACAAACAGATGTTGATAATGTATACTGCTTGATTAATAATCTCCTTTGGAGAATGTTATTAGTTTGTTGGGGGACTAGTGAAGTTACTAAATCACCGCAAAATCATTAAAAGAATCTAATGAAACGCTTATAAGGTGCAAAAGTAAATCATTCCTCCTTTTAAGCTATTAGTAGTTCCAATATTATTATGTCCCAAACAATACCCAAAGGAACATTTAACCTCTACTTTAATATAACGGCCGACGTAGGTTTATAACAAACATAATACAATGTAAACCTGCACTTAAATTTTAGTTACCCAAATATTAATTTATTAATGTGTTTTGCGACTTGAAAGGTGTGGTTAGCACTGCAAACTTCAAAAAACCTTATTTGCACGTTAAATGTAGAGATTAAAACAATTTCCAGGTATCGAGAATTATTTACGATAAAAATCGTAATTATACTATTGGCCCGTTAAACACATTCTATAGTGTTAGCATATTAATTAATTAAGTAATTGAAAAGGCAAATAAAAACTACATTTTTTTGACTATAGCTTTTTAATTCCACGCTGAATAAAATAGACGGATGAAAGCATGGGTGGGATGAAATAGTGTTATGAGTCTATTTTTTACACGACATCTTAAGTAAAAACAACAGATCACATTGATAAAGCCTCTACTATGATTCTCCATTATAGAAGTTCATATTGTTTCATAGAAAAAAACTAGCAGGAAATTTTAACCACGATTCCAATAAAAATTTACATGTTGGCGTAGCGCCGTACTACGGGCAACACTGAAATTGCGAACAATCGAATTAGTAAAATCATGTTTACATAGCACGGCTGCTGTACTTCTAACGAGAGCAATATTGCAATGCAAGGTCCACACGGTTCGTATTGTGTATGCTAACAATAATGGACAACACCGCTTACTAGGTATAGGAATATCTAATATTCTAACTATAAAGTTATGAAATACTGTAATTCGGTATTGTTTATTTTGTGACACGTTAACCTTATTGTTAAGTAAAGTTCAGCAGAGAGGTTCATCGCCAAATCTGTATGTCTAATTTAGTTTTTAGTCTCCAATGGTTCCTCTACTTCATCTTTCGTATATGTGAATGATAATTGTACGGTGTATTTGAGAGTCAAAGATTTTCGTCAACAAATCTCAAACATCCTATTGCCCTTGACGTCATCTCATGGATTTCCCTTACAAGATATCAGCAGTCAATTATTAATAGGTACATTCAAGAATACATCACCATTCACCATTACGTAGACCAGCGAAAGTTCTGTGGATTGCAAACTAATAAAAAACGAATGCTCTAACTTCAGAAATTGTAAAATGCAATTATTAAAAATAATTAAAAGATAAAACGTAAAATCAAACAAAAAAAATAGAACAGGTAAGTACTAAAATAAGTAGATATTAATAAGTGATAGAATGAAATATATACGTTTTTTTAGAAGTATTAGAATTCATAGTTATGCCTGTTCATTAGATACAGCCATTACTCCATCGACCTATTCGACATATTATTAAAAATTTCCTGCTCGAAATCTTCTAGGGAAAGTCTCCGTTTACCAGATTATAGATAGGCAATATTTTGCCTATTGTATTCTGTGTCAAATGTCGCATAAATTAACTGTTCAAATTTGTACTACATATAACTAAAACGTTTATTTTATAAGCCCTCTGATATACGAGCCCACTGTTTGGTGTGATGAATAGTTTACATTCAAACTGGGTATTTAATTAGTCTTGTCATCATGTTAATAGACATAGTTGGCTGGCGATAATGTCTCAACACTTGACTGTGTTGTGTTAAGAATATTATACAACAATGTCTTACAAAAGGGATGAATATTCATTACTACAGCCGTCGTAGTACATACGAGTATAATATATATATAGATGTTGTTGGTTATTATATGACAACGAACATGAAACAAACCGCTAAACATTTTCGAATAATCTTCATTTTGGCTTTCCTCAGTTTTCTAATTTGAAAGAAACTTTTAATTTTCCACTTGAGAACATCGCGAAAATTTAATATGATTCGGCGGGGAAGCAACTCGTTTTAACGAAAATCATATCCGCGATACAAATGATATTTCTAATAAATGAGATTTGTTATTAAGCATATTTAGTATTAAAACTTACATAAAAGCCGCTTTCTTGATTCGTTTGAGGTCGATAACTGACCTTGGAATCCAAAACGTATTTTCTAATACATTGTTTCGAACAAAATATTGCGAATTCAGCAAATTACACATACTACATACTATACACTTTGCAAACAATTGCTTACATATTTGTTAATAACCTAACAAAGTTATCAGATACATTATACACTTATTATATATTTCATTAGAAGTTTCCATATAAAATTGTACAGGTACGTTTGACTATCTTTAGAATCGTCAATTTTTCATTTCCGTAAGAACCTTCAACATTTAAGTATTATCAATGTAACTTGCAATACTGAAAATGTGCTTTATAATAAAATTCGACTCAGGAAGGCGCTTATATTAATGCACTGAATAATTTATATCTACATGCAAAAAGGAAATCCGCTTGTTAATGGTTGTAAATGGAACTTTATTAACAAATTGTGGTTAACGGTAAGAACCGTCATGAATTTTGAATGCATCTAATACAAAAATAATACACAAGTATATAAATATTCCGCGCAAAATATCTTATTAATGTTCTAGTTCTTCAATCCGGATAATTTTACTTGGGTACCAAAGTAATACCAACCTAATTTGCTTTATAATAGAAGGAAAATGGCGAATGTGTTAACACTTGTTACCCGTATATCGTTTCGCATATTTTATCCAATAAAAATATGTGTAGGTAAACATTTCATACTGAAGTTTCTACTTTTCATAGAATTATTGTATCTGAATGAACGAATGAATGAATGAAGATTTATTTCCCATATATACATATACACACTCATAACAGTTAAACTGACAAAAAGTACAAAAGATACATGGGAAAATGTGCTGCCCCACTAGGCCAGAATCTGTTCTGGGGCAGTAGACACATAGGTGAGTATTCTATCTAACAAAGAAGATTACGCTTTATTGCTATCGGTTATGCTCTGTTCTATGGCAATGGCAACATTTGTACGCGCAAAAATGTATTTTTACCTCTTTCATATATAGATTAAATTTAAATTAAATTTATGTACTTACATAAAAATCATGTAGGAGAAAGACGGAAAAAGTAATTCTATATACAGTACCTATACAAGGAGGATAGATTTTAATCGAAAGAAATTTTTCCCCAATTAATCGTTAACTAGTGTTGAGATTAAACGCCTTCAGGATCATGAGAGCTATTTACAAAATCCCGAAGCTATTAAGAACATAACATTCCTTGGGGAAATAATAGGTCGGTGTAGTATTAAGAGGAGAGATGTTTTTTATATTGGTTTTGTACAACATTAGGTATATACTTTTTACACATAGATATTTTATATAACGATTTGATACAACTACTACAAGTTGTTGGCTATTATTTCGTAAACATAAGACCTAAGTTCTAGGTACTCGACACCCGTAGATATAGCTCCGATTGGCTTTGATACTATAATGCTTTCTTCGTTGAGTAACCAACAATATTATATTTTCTGATATCAAGATTTTCGACCTACAGTACGTAATGGCGCAAGTCTATTTTTATGGTTTAAATGAAACACTGTGTAAGTACATGGGCGTCGTCAGAGGGGGGGGGGAGGCAGCTAGAGATTGGAATAGGTTCATATTCTACCATACTAAATGACATAATCTCACAAAAAATCACATTATTTTCACACATTTTCTCATCTAGTCATAAATTTTCTAAAATTAGTATGCAAATTCATCAAAATACAATTTTTTCATTAAAAAAAATTGCCTGCGGCGCTATTGTACTATTATTTTTTTACAAAATAACATTTTTAATACATACCATTGTGCAAATTATTAGGTTCATTTTCAAATAAACGAAACCACATCACGACCTACTTTACTATGTCTCCCTTTAAAATTTTCGTCTGCGGCACTATTTGCGCATTTTCCCTGCTAAATATATTTTTGAAATTTTTGTTGCCCCCCCCCCCCTAGCTCCGAGGCTGGCGGCGCCCATGTGTAATTATATTAGATACTCGTAGTTTATAATTTAAGTAAGCTCATTCAATTCATATGTATGCCTGATGCATAAAATATTATCTCTTTATGATTGAATCATGAAATCATATCTGTAAGATAATTATTGATATTAAAACTGCGCATTTAATTGCCCCGTAACAATAAATATTCAATACAAAGTTGACTAAATATCAAGTGGCAAATAATATTATTATGGATCAGTAGTTGCAGGTCTGAACACTTGACCTCGTTCTGAGAATCAAACTCCTGGATTAGTTTCAAGTGGATATAGTTATAAATAAACCAATTGAAATTATTCGATACTCTTTGTATCTGGCTGGTAATTAGTTAAAGTGCTCTCTGAAGATCAGTTGGTGTAAGCGTAACAACTATATTTGTATTACAAGCACGTGAAATTCATACATAATTACAAGGGTTTGAGATGGTTTTAAATTCGCAAATAATGAACTAAAATTGTTTAAAACTGCATACTAATGCTACGTCAATAATATAGTACAGGGAATATAGTTACTAAGCAAGAGAAAGAAAAGATTTGTAGTGAGGTTTCATGAAGTAGCTAAGTATATTATATCTATGGCCAGATGCATTTGTTACGACAACCAATAATTGTATTATTAATAATAGATATCCTCAGATTATATTAGAGTTCCTATATGAAACCCAGACCATAAAACTTTCACAATATGAAGATGTATAAGATTCTTTCCTAAATTCCAGAGTAATCTTATAAATATAATGTTATTACAACAAATAGTAGGTTCCTACTATTAAATTCCTTTTAGCATAATGAAATAGGCAGATGTAAAGATAAAAATTACATATTAGTACGTGTACAAACAAAAGTGATAGTAAAATTTGCATAAAATTCTATGTGTAGCGAATTTTATATGCACTAAAGTGTTAAGAACAGAATTTATTTACACGTTATAGCTGTACTCGTATACGTAATGTGTGCTTACATTGTATGAAATGTTTGATGTTACATACGTTACTGTTTGCGCCTTTCTTGACGGAAACAAATTGTCGAATTGAAAAATGCACTGAAAATATATCTTAGACATCAAGTCGTTAATCTTATAAAATTCTAGAGTAGAATAAAGCTGAACAGTAGTAGATTATATATACAATGGGAACGTATGCTTCATAATACTATGCCTCGACCTTTATACGTTGAATATTCTTATCGTTTCTTTGAGAAAATAATAAAATAGTGGATCATACTACTACTTACTATAAAGAATTTTTGCGGTGTATTCACGTTTCTCGTACCGAGAAAATTCCTTATCTTTCATTTCATATTACTTTTTGTACTAGGCTATTCCTCAAACGTATAACTCTGGATATTATACTTTTGGAGTTGCAACTAGAATAATTTACAACACTTTATTGAAGATTTTAATTCAAATGGCCGTACACCTCGACAGGGGATGAGAAACCCAAAGAAAGAACAAATCTAAGAATACTAATAAAGAAATCAAGACCCTAAGCAAAGAGAACAGTTTCTTCCAAGAATGAACTCATAACGAATTAATATTTCCTTTGAATAAACTTCTTACACAAGAGTTGCAAAGTTTATGTTTGAAGTTTAAACTTCTAGACATGTTTGTGTACCAATGTGACGTTAGATGAGTAGGTAAATAATAAATAAAAAAAGCTATGTCGCATAAGTATAATATTTGCTAGGTGCAATAATGAAATATATTGTACATAATACCGGTCAGTTCACAAATCCTACAAACCATAATAAAATTGAAACTGAATCCTGTTAAAAGCATTGAACCAAATCTATAGGTGAATCTCTTTTGATTTGGACTACCTACACAGTTACGTATATATAAAAAAGAATATATAAAAATAATAAAACATTAGGTATCTTATTAGGAATGATATAATACAAATTGAATCCAAACTAAAATCTGATAGCAGTCTGTACGGATCTCTATCCTTCTTAAGATACTCGTTATTATATTGTCAGTATCCGAGCGTATTTATTGTTATTAATACAGAGGTTTATGATGAAAATCCTAGGAAGGGTTAGGTTAGGAGTAATAATATTACGTATTAATACTTAGTGTATTAATACCATCTAATAACACCTTGTTTTATTGTAAATGTTGAATACTAAGGTTTTATGAGGGTGTGTTATATCTGGTGCTACCTATAAAATATTGTACGTGTATGTTTTCATGTAATATTTGGTGATTCATAAATAGTAAGTAGCAGTTGTACTTACATTTTCAAAAAAGTGTACAAAATTGCAGCAGGTCTAATATAATTTAGTTTCGCCTATTTGAGGTCATTTTATGATGGATACAATCTTTACTTGTGTAGATTTCATTAAGGACAAAACAGGTTGGAAAAACTTTATTATAGGCAGTAGACTGTGTAAGAAAACTAAAACCGCATTGTTTGAGACGTCCGTAATAGAAAGCAATGAGAAAAATTCAATTAAGCTTCGTAAGATGCAATTTGCAGAAAAGAAAAACATTACGTAGATTGTTTAAGATGAAATTAAAAGTTCAATTAACTATTAGGTACTTTCTGTTTCAATTTATTTTTATGAGAATTTCTTAGCGTTCAAGTGGTTTACAAGCATATAAACGCAACAATTCCATCGTAATACATTTAAATTAAGCTTGTTCATACAATAATAGGTATACCACTTTCTGTAACAGCAGTGAGAACAAAGTTGCAATGTAAAACATTGTTTACAAAGCTATCTCTTTTCTTTACTACTACAAGTTTTCATTACTCAACTGGTACATTACATTTTAAAACCCATTTCCTTTAAACGACCGACATATTACTAAAATCACTTGAAACTCGTCGTTTAAATATAGGATGTATTTTGTAAGGATCTTTTTTATAGGTAAGACATTATTACGTCGTAAAATCACGCGATTCGCGACAATACGCCGAGTGTAATCAAACCGCAGTGAAGCTCTAAGTAGATACATAGATACTCACTTGCCTATATAATGGCAAATTTTCTCAAAATACCCAGTGTTTCGAGTTCATGTACGACTCTTTCTCATATTTGTTGCACAGCTAAAACACTCTCAATACCAACTAGGTAAAAATAAACTTCGTTTTGGGCTAAACATTAAAGTATTTAAGAATCTCAATACTGAAAATGTATTTTCACCAAGGCAAAGTAACAGAAATGAAATTACCTACTTTCTTACAAATCATTTAATTTGTAACTGAAATGATACGCTTTATAATATCGTGTCACAAATTTTAATCACGACAGATTGGTACGGAACGTTGACTGACAAATTACTAAAAAATAAGTGAACTGCTTTTAAGTTTTAAATCATTAATTAAATTAGTCAGTCTATTTAGTTAGACCTTTTGACTTTCCAATTCTTTATATTAATTATTTATAACGTGAAAGTACAGACAGTGTTTTTTGTCAATTGATTTCTTAATTATTAAAAGGTCACCCATCGCAAAAAAAATGTTTTATGAAATTATTTCTGCTTGAAGACAGTTTCTAATAAAAAATATATAAGGTAAGTATACCTCCTTAAGAGACGCTCGTCCTCTGTAATGAAACGACAAAAAACTGACGCGATTTGGTGCATATTTTCCAGTATATTTTTATTATAAACGTTTGCTCATATTTATAACGATAATTATTATTCTAGGTACGATTATAATAATTTTCCTCTTGAAGCTCTGCAGTCTTGGGAGTAATATTGTTGTATAATATCATAATAATATATTTTCTTCCCCCTTTGATATAAAAACAAATCCCTCAAAATAAAACTTTGACTCTTTTACATATCCCAGCTCGGCAATTTCTGAAATAAAAAAGCTCCGTTTAATATACAACTCGTGAAAAGTTTTAGCGGCAAAATGTTAAAGTAAAGCATGTATTACAGTTATTAACAAAATTGTACTTATATCACATACATACTACATACATAGTAGATCTAAAGGTAAAAAACCATCGTGTATTTGCGAATGTATATACTAATAGGATGTAGTAGGAACTGATGTTTTTATTCATGTTGTGGGGTAATGTGTGCATAGTACGTATCATGTAGTCTAGCTTTCGAAATCTTGCAATCTGGAAATTTGGACAGGACGGTCGAAAAAAATATAACGAACGTAAAAACCTATGTATTCATCCAATTTAGGGACAGCGAATTCCAAACGATATTATTAGTTAGTGTTACATTATTTTACTAACAATTTCAGTAGTGATTATGTCAATAATTTGAAAAGCAAAGTTAAATAATGTTTTTACATTTGTACAACTGTATATTTTTACGAATTCGAATAGTCAAAATCGAAACATCTACGATTCATGCAAAAATTCAGGTTTATATAGATAATTATGATTTCGAAATACCTACGATTCACTTAAATTAAAATTCCTTTCAGTGTTATCTGAAGACGCATAAGGACGAATACATTTCATCGCATCCTTACAGCAAAAGCTCTCTCGCAATAAAAGATCTTACCGTTTTTGTTTATTTATTTCAAGACATTTACATAGTAATAATATTTGCTAAGTAAATTCTATCAAATTAAATTAATACGAACTAACGAACCGAATCTCTCGGACGAATTTATATTTGGTATACGATTTAACAAATTGTATGTATAATACTATTCCTTATACTTTTGATCATTAGTGCGACACAAGTATTGAAATGGCTGTATGATAAAAGTTGTAAAATTGTAAAGGTGATCTTTATTTATGTACTCTATTGATTATCAGTCAGTTGACGTATACATTTAGTAGGAATATTTAAGGGAAATTGATAAAGATTCTAGATTTCGTTGCTACCTAAAAGCTGCTGTGAAATATAATTTGAACTCATACAGATTTTTGAAATAGGTTGTGTGCTAACCTGATTCTGAAATAATTATTTTATTCAGTATACGTTTAGAACAGAGATAATCAAACTTATTTCTTTTACCGCCCCCTTTGAAAATCAATTATTTTTCAGCGCCCCCATTTTTTTATACGCTCCTAAAATTTGAAAACCACAATTTTATTACTCTAATTAATTTAGTTATAGTGTGCTATATTAGTCGATTCTGGTGTTTAAACCTACATTCTTAACTAGAAATTTTTACCAGTGAGAGCAATTAAAACGCTACTTTATAATATTAAGAATATATTTTAATCAAATTAAAAGATATATACTTATAAAAGATATAACAATATAGATAGGTAATCAATTTTAGTTTTTAAACGTATTTAAAGTTTTTATACCATCATACAGTGTAGAAATACGAGTATAAACTAATTATTCGATATTGAGAAATTTACTTTTAATTTATTAAATACTTTAAAAAAATATAAAGTAAATGAAATTACAAATCATCCATCGCCCCCCTATACAACGCCAATGCCCCCCATTTTTTTCTGGGCCCCGTAACGCCCCCCTCTAGGTCTCCAACGCCCACAAGGGGGCGTTAACGCCCACTTTGAGAAAGACTGGTTTAGAAGTATGTTTAGAAGATATTGCAAAAAACTAGATAATTCATCGTAGTACCTTAATCCAAATTAACTACTCGTATATCTTCTCTAGTGCCGCATTAGGTTATTCAAGAGCTTACTTAACAATAAATGTTATAACTAAGCAGTAATAAATCGCCTATTGTGTCACGGTGAAAGTATTTACTAAAATGTTCTTTCCGTTTGTACCCATCACACCCATTCTCTGTCAGCGTTTCTACCACAATTTAGCCTCTAAATTTCGTATACCGAATTTGTACTCCTATATATTACAGTAGTGCAGAATGAGATGTCACATTTTACATTAAAACATCGATTTCTTCCACGTCAATTAATTTTAACATTGTTCAACTACTACCTAACTAACCATCAACAGGATTCCACGCAGCTAATGTCAGGATATAATTATGTAGACTTCAGTTCTTTTCAGTAAGTATCTAATTTGACGAGCAGGTACAGAAAATACTGTCACCGAGATGGCTGTGTAAATAAAAAAGTAGATCAAAAATCTTGTAGTCTGGGCAAGGAAATTGAAATCGATCGAATTATAATTTATCATAATTGAAAACACATGGTATGGATGCAATATGGATTATTAAAGTATCTAGTTTAGACACCATCAAAAATGTTACGTAAAATTTAAGAATGCCGCGAGGTAAAAGAGAGAACTAAATACCTATTTTTTAAGATTAACATAACCCTGGTTCTTACCCAAATACTTTGGATACTCTTAAGTTTAAACGCAAATTTATTTATTTATCGTATGGCCAACATCACGTCTATGTCATATAACATTCGTTATGTCAAAGTGTAAAAATAAAAGTAAATAATATTTTGTGTAACCTTTATTTGTTGTAGTGCAATACGAGTATGAAGTAATTTCGACGTTTAGAGAGGCACGATAATTACATTATTTCGATACTTCTATGAAATGTTTGCATTCATTCTTGTACTGAAATGGGAACATAAATCATAATGATAGATTCACAGAAAATAATATAATATTCTAGTGTGTTAATTCTACGGCCGTACATGTTACAATATAAATATAATGTCATATACCATGTGTAACTTCATACAGTGCTCATTCATACAATACAAAGTATCAAACCATCGCATCGCTTACATGTTCTTTAAACAATGTACGAAATGAGAGACATGTTTATATTTAATTCGTACGACAATCAAAAACATTCTATTGTAATTAATCATAACAAAAATTAACGCTATTGTTTGTTAAAAGATTTATAAGATAAAAATTATTTTCGTTCTGATAAATTGTTAACATTTGGATGGACCGTTTTTATGCAATTGTTAAACCAAATCCCTTCTGTATTTCGATGGAAATAATACACTAAGTGATTACAAAATCAACATAAATGAATTGATTCGCAATAAATGCAAAATAAATTGCAGAATTTTAAAACAATTGTGTATTATAAAATAGTAGAAAACATCCGATTATACTTTTAATAAATTATTCACTACTCTGTAGTTTTTATACCACAGTGTCGCTACAACTGGACACGAATACAGTTATCCCAAATTGTAGGTTTATGTTATGCATAGATGGAATACATTATGAACTTCAAAATATTCAGTAATAATGTTATTTTACGTACAGTTAAATGTATACAATATATTTTACAAAGTAACAACCTGAAAAATTAATGAATAACCAAATAAATCATTCAGCAAAATAATTAAACCGTTTCAATCGGACCGAGGGTACAAAAAAAATCGCTGTGTTACAATGTTAAAGCATCAAAAACCGAGATTATTTTACCCGAATACTTTGGGGAAATACGGGTTGGTTTTGATAAGGTTGAATAAACTTACGCAAAAGGAGTCAAAATTGGGTTACAATATACATACGTGGCTGCCTACCGAGAAACAATTTATTTTCATGATGTATCAATGTCACAATTCACGGTTAGGTAAATAAATACCTGCGTCCCTTTTTTGTAAATCTTATTTTCATTCTTCATACGAAGATCAAAACAAAAAAATATATTATTAAGATTAATATGAAGCAGATAATAATATATTGTCAACCTGTTACCTTGAAACTGGAGACATAAGAAGCTGAAATGTTATGTATATCTCTGTTCTCTCTTATTCTACAGCAGGATAATTTATTTCTTTGGATGGTTATACAACTCCTTTAGGATTTTCGATTAGCCTTCCGAACAGTTGATCTTTCTATCTCTAGCTACAGTATCGATTCCCAATCATCTTTGACATTTAACGAACCCAGATCCGGGATGATGTTGTTCTGTTCAGGTGTACAGTTTACCGCTTTACAATGTATTTTTAGTACTGCCAAGTAGCGTAAATAAAACTTTAGAACTAAATAATTAAACAAAAATCTAGATTTTTTATTCATAATTTAAGACAATGCTTACCTATACTGTCGTTACCAAACCAATGTATACTTTTTCCGGTTAGTATGAAAAACAAGAAACCTATTGTTTTGTTTAATTTGGATATAATTTCAACATAATCCAATAATATCTTTAAAAAAAGCTTATTACCCAACAATGTTATTTAAGCCACTTAAACAAATATTTTTAAGCCTTTCGTAAGAATTGAAAGTACAAAAGGATTTTTAAATCATTTGAGGGTAAAAAAAATAAAATATGAAAAGAATACGGTTGACTGTGTTCGTTTGATAGCGGATCTTCAAAACGAGAAATGTCGATTCAGAAAACAGTCCCGGGCAGCCGCGCTTCCTCACGCGCCTTTTCCACAATCCACATAATAATATACCTACCTATCCTTTAAGCCATCCTACTATCTCATTATTATCTCAAAAATAACAATATGACCAAACCCGGCCACTTCAATGATAACGAAAGGAAAGAATTCATCATAAATTGGTCGCCACCATCAAAATGACAATCTCCTGGGTCTGTCACTAAAAACTGCATTAAATTTTATTAACATTATTACATAGAACTATAACCGAGCGCCTTCGCTCAATAAAACACTTCATAAGGATTATTTGTAAAAATAAAACACTGTTTTTTACTTCCACTATTTATTTGGAGTACATATACCAAAGATCTTTCGAAGCTAATGCTTCATCATCAGTGGTTATCTTAATGGTTAACTTCATGAAGTTCATAGATAACCACTGATGATGAAGCATTAGCTTCGAAAGATCTTTGGTATATGTACTCCAAATAAATAGTGGAAGTAAAAAACAGTGTTTTATTTTTACAAATAATTTACAATGGCCTTCCATAAAGTTAATCTTCCATCAATAAATAAATTACTTCATAAGGAGATAATAATTTCTTTTACAGCAGAGACTCTTTTTAAAACCCTTTTCTAAATTGCAAAACTATTAAACGGGTATAAAACGTAAAAGGTATCTATAATACACTCACTCCATGATACTTCAAAAACTGTTTAGTTTATTGAGTGCAAGATCTCGGAGAGAAATTGTAATAAAAATGTTAAGGGATGTTTTACAGTAGAAGATGATATATCAAATAGTATGAACATTGAACATAGTTTAATTTTCGCGATTTGATTTATTTTGATATAGAGCTGGAAAATGGCAACATTGAAACAGAAGCGGCGATTTTTTTTAGTTTTTATTGACGAGTCAAAATCAGAATCGTTGGACTGGTTTTTAAAATTTAATTTGTTTTTCGGTGTTCTCTTAATAATATTTTTTTTCTGGTAAATTCAACAGGCCGTCACTGCTTTGCTTTCTGTGTTTCTGAATTGTTTGATATGTGCTATAATAACTGTTTGTGCCTACGTGACTAAATAAATAAACATATATTCTTTTCTACTAAGGTAATCTATAAAATGCGCTTTATTTTGTCAGATTGCAAACTCAACATGCAGCAGTAGTGTTTACATAATATAATGTGAATATTGTGTAAGCTTTCTTAGTAGGTGCACTTATGTACGAAATCATGAAGCCTTCTGTATCCTTCATCTAACAATTTTGCCTTTTATCAGCTGATCTGGTTTGAGAGTTGACGTGTTCAAACTGTCTATCCTAATTATTTTTTAGATAACAAATATATTTTTACTTGGTTTAATGATGAATAATTTTACTGATATTGACGTGAAAATATGCTTTAAGTGGAATATTTCCACCCCTCAACGAGAAATTATATTCAAATGTAAAATGTGCCACAAGAATTGAAGAGCAATATAAGAATTTATATTATAGCCAGCTAAGAGACAATGAAAGCAACATAATAAGACGTCGTCCGAGAGAAAAACTCATAATAATTTTACATAAGTATAACAATATTCATAATAACATAAAATGATTTTATTTGCACTTAAAAATATTTTAATGTTATGCATACTAATAACACTGGTAATATATTTTTTATATTACACATTTTACGGATACGGATATATAAAATAAATTTTTATTATATGAAGCGGTCTTCGATAGATACTTTAATAATACAACATATAAAATTATATTTCTGAAACAGTGTTTCCGAAATAGGTCAAAATATTTGCTACATGTTGTTCAGTGATGATCCTAATAGTCAAACTTGTAAAATGTTCAGACAATAAGGTTAATTAATTACTTATTTATTAATTTATAGAGTCAAAAATACCTACAGATAATTTATAACTTTACATCATAAGTACCTATACGTTCAGGCGTCATTAATTCATACATACGATAAATGCTTTTTTACTTATGAGCAAAACAGTAAAATTACTACCCTTTACCAAACAAGCAAAATATGTTGAGTCTAAATGGGTATTTTCAATGATATCGTTATGTTGTTGTATTTACATTACACATATTTATTACATTCACAAACAATTGTTGTAAAAGTAACACCGGTATTGAGATAAGTCATAAGAAGTACAGGTACAGTATATTATTATTTACATTCAGTACAAAACGTTGGAAAGATAAAACTTCAAAGATGAAATTTGTGAAAATACCTAATAGTTAAGAACTTTAAACCGTTATACCTACCACAATAAATTTCTCCAAACTTCTCGATTGGAAATACAATTCGTACTTGATAAAACAAGCAACAGCTAGAGTTGTACCTACTCGTTTATCACGACGCTGAATAGGGTACGCCAAAGGTACTCAAACAATCCTGCAAATACCTAATTTGTGGTCATGGTAACTTACAACTTCTTCCGATTCTATGCTTTCTTGAAGCTATGCATTTGAATCTAATCCTTTTGTTAGACATAACTATTCCAGATCAACTATTTTTATAAAAGTAGCAATTTGAAAATAACTTTCGTTAATCCGTTTAACGTAATTTACTAGACGTGCGTATGTCTTTCCGATTTTTTTAGAAGATTTCGTGTGTTCTTGTGTTTTCAAGCGACAGACGATGCTAGTTTAAACTTTCAATTTGCCTTCAGGGCTCTGTAGAAAAACCTACGCCAATATTGACATATGATGTTTATAGCTGGCTCCTGAATTTAACAACCATTGATGAATTTCCTACAATGCGGGAATTAAAATAAAATAGCTGCACACATTCGACTTAATTAAAAAAGTAATTAGAAATGAAATTGAAGAAAATACGTGATACACTGAGAATAATAGTAGGAATGTATTCGAAGGAATGCATCTCACCTTCCAGTGCATTATTATGCAGCTTACCTTCTCAACCTATAACCACATAATACATAATGGATTATTGATAACATAAGGTGATGAAAGGTGGTTGATGAAAGGACGATGTTGTTTCCTATAATATAATGTAGGCAGTTACACAGCTCAACTCAATATGTTGGTAGTTTCTAGTTAGATACGTACAAGTCAAAATGTAATGATTAATACATTCGGTCAACTAAATGCGGTCAGTATTCAAGAGAGTGGAAGCATATGAGGCGAATCTTTGGAAGATATGTGGTCAAAGTTCTGCATGCCTTGGGCATGAATTCATATACAAAGGAAAGGCTTCTAGACTGAAATTTCGAAGGAAGATAGATCAATACTAAGATAGTAGTTTGCTTAATACTTCGGGACTATCGGTTCAAAGAAACAAGATGATTTGAATTACGTTACAATCTATCAACTGTTGTTATACCAGTTCGTATACTTTGCCTTTAGAAATAGCCGTGTTGTAATTGCTTACAATGATTTCCCTTCAGTAAGATCCAAAATCGATAATAAATAAGATAACATTATAGGTACTAGTAGGGTTTAGAACTATTATAATAATGCCTGTATCACAATGTTGTATTTGTTTATTACGAAGATTGAAAATTTTACATTTTTTTCATTGAATTTGATACACGTGATAATAAGTATTAAACATAATTGGATAAGGTCGTAGCAGTTCAAACAGAACGTTTCAATCACGACTTGGGTTTTAGTAATTCCTGACGAGTATTCAACAATGTCGCCACGAATTTTGACCGTACGATGAACTGTGAATAAATAATGAACAATCACATTTCCAACTGTCATAATTTTGTAACTAGAGGCGCCTATACAATTATTTTCAAACGATTTTTTCTTTAAGAAACCTCAAACTTTAATTTCTGGACACGTCGTACTTTGCATCTTCTCCTTTAAACTTTTTATGAATATCTACGTACATCAACAAAGTATTATTTTATTGCACATACTTTTGCCATAGAATCATGTAAACCGATTTGAAAGCGCATATTATATTCGCAATAATTCTCGGACGAAAAAGCGACACAGTAATTACACACTTGCAATATTGTAAGACGATTTCTAAATACTGATACTTCAAGCACAATGCTTATATTTTAGGCCCCGCGCAACTGAGCCTAAACCTGTGATATCCGTGATATCTGGATAGATGAATTTTTCCCAGTATTAGGCTGATGAGTTTATATTTTATATGAGATTTATGAATGATATAATGTAGACTCTTCTGGCTGATAATACTGAGAAGTGTGTTGGCAAAGTCATGCCTCCGCGTTAAAATAATATTTCAGTATTAAATCTATAAGTCTCGATTAAATAGATGTGCGAAATGTTGGTTTAAAATGAGCCTCGAGCATTCATTGGAATAGAGAAAACTGTAGGTACAATATGATGTCAATAATACAAATTTCTTACAACTTTGAAGTACAACTTACATTGCGTTTGAAGATTCGTCCAGCAGGTGTTGTTGGTCCGGTGAGCAGAATGATGTTAAACGAATAACCTCATAGTTGACACTTGCGTCAGTTCTGAAAGAATGATGGAAAACAATAAATAATTCAGTATCATTGAAGCCACAATATTTTAGCCAACCCGCAACAGCGCCAGCATACAGATTTTTAATATGCGCATCAAGTCGCAGCAACAAAGTAATCGTACATACTATGCTGCTAGGAAATGCTGTCAAAAAAGCAGAACAGTTTGAATATACCCCATCCTATAATGTGTTTATCAAAGAAGATACTAATTGAAGTACATACGAGTATATGTAATATATTATTATAGGTATTAGTACACATCGCTTCTATCGACTTAATACACGAAAATAAATAAAGATGACACGTAGATTTATAATAATTAATATTGAGTAGATATCAAAGGTAGTTCATAGGTATAAGCAATAGGAAGGAAGGAAGGGACCAAAGGAGTTCTTTTTACTCCTATTAAGAGATTATTCATTATGTTTTATCTTTCTCATATCGTACAAAGCTGGTAAAGTCGAACCAGATAATTTATTTCATTTCGTAAAGTGGAGCCTAAGGTAGACGGCTATTTTTCACGTTTTAATTTATTGATTGACTCGAAAGGAATAAACAGCCTCGTCGAAAATAATATAAATTTACATTTTGTAAAAAGGATGTATTAAAAAATTAACAACGTAAACGATATTTTATTTTAGTTAAGTAGACCTCGAAAATTCTTTAATTTGGGAGAGAATTTAATTTGAATACTTCCCAACGAAGAAAATAAAAATAAAAAATAAAAATGATAAATAATTACTAGGTACTTTCGCGAATAATTAGAGCCGCTACTCCAATTCATTATCCAGTTTAAAGCGGTAAAAAAATGATATTCCTTTTTTTTAGAGAGATAGAGAAAAAAGAATTAAACGTAAACATTATACCGGAACTTGTTTCATTATTTAGCAAATATTTTAATAAGGTAATAAAAGAAACCAACACTGAACCTCATCAGGAAAAAAATAATACCAAGTAAACAATTAGTTATGAGATTAATTAAAATTCTGGTTAAATGTTTGTGTAAGAACACAAAATCCGGTCCATTGTTTAAAAAGTGGTTAGTAGAATTCTTACATTACATAATATGTATGTATACTTAAATACACATAATATAAACACGTGCATGCAGAAGTAGGTTGTGTATATTAAGTTACCGGAAAAGAAAGAAATCCAGGAATTATACACATTTTTACACACACCTCGTTCGTCCCCCGGACAGTTGGCCGAGGGACGAATTGTCGGGGGACGAACTGTTACTCAATCTTGAATTGAATTTATTTTATTGGAATAATATAATACAAATTATTGGTATAACCTATGTAACATAAATATAAGTACATTATGATTTGTAGCTCCCCAGTCAGCAGTGCAAACCGCTGGTATTATTATCTTATTATCTTAGAGGTGGACAGTGGACACAGATAAAACCGAGAACAAAAACGTATTCAAATCGAAGAACCTATTTATTTTTGCAGAGATAAATTGGAGTTAAATAAAATTCCGAAAAAAATGTGTATAATATGTTACACTAATCTATAATACCTATATATCTTGAAAAAATGAAATTTATTTCACACGGGGTCTCCTCATATTGGAGGGTAGTATGGAAAATTGTAAATATTGTAATAAGTTTTATATGTATGTACCAGAAATGTAAGATATTAGTTACTAATAAATTTATTTGAATTTGAACATTTCCTGTCGATTAAGGACATTGCATAAATTCCCTAGGAGAGGTATAGGTACAATTCCTAGATTTCACACATTATCGGTAACATATAATACACTTTGTATAAGCAACGCATTAACTTAATGAATGTATACAGTACATAAAACTGTACAACACAATGTAATTCCGGTCACCCATAATATATAGACACAATAGGAGGACTTCACGCACTTCTCCACAGTGTAATAATAATCCGAAAAGGAAATTTATTTCTCGTAACCCGGTATAGCACCTTTCCTTTCCCACAGTAATTTATGATGATACATTTCTCGAATCAAGAAGATTATAAAATAGTAAGTAAATGTTTATTTTATGTACCTATCTACTTACTAATTTTAAATTTTATTAAATAACGATGGGCGGACGAAGTGACCTCGGTAGCGGGTAGATAGTAGGTCAAAAAGGCGAGGGATCGAAAAGACTGGAAACGAATGGAAGAGGCCTTTATCCGAAGAAGAAGAGAAGATTAAATAAAAATCCCCATATTAGGCAGAATACTCAGAGACAGGATACAAAACGAAGAAATTCTGCAATGTTGAGGACATCGAAGGATGGAGCAGGAAAAGAAGGCGGTTCTGGAGGGATCGTGTTGAAAGGATGGACCCCACAAGAATTCCTTATATAAGCTCGTCGTGCAAGAGATCCCTACTGAAGGACGCCGACCACCGGGACGTCCACCGAAAAGATGGAGAGAGAGTTGGACCTCTTCATCACAAGAACGAGACTTGAGCCCTGATTAAACAGATCCAAGACCTACTCAAAGAGAAAGAAGAAGAAATAAAAATAATTATTTTAATATTATTAAATTACTAAACAGTTGGTTTAATAATACATCATAATAGACCCGATGTAGTTTTACATAACAAACAAACTAAAATTACTTATTTAATTGACATCGCTGTACCAAATACATTTAATATTCAAACAACCGTCGCAGAAAAAATTCGTAAATATACAGAATTAGCAAGTGAAATAAAAAATATTTGGCATTCTAGGTCGGTATATATAATCCCATTAGTATTATCAGCTACAGGTATAATACCAAAATCGCTAATAAACAATTTAAAAAAATTAGATTTACCGGAAAATTTATACATAAAAATGCAAAAATCGGTCATTATTAATACTTGCAATATTGTAAGACGATTCCTAAATACTGATATTTCAGGCACAATGCTTGTATTTTAGGCCCCGCGCATCTGAGCCTAATCCTGTGATATCCGTGATATCTGGATAGGTGAATTTTTCCCAGTATTAGGCTGATGAGTTTATATGTGAATCATGAATGATAACATGTAGACTCTTCTGGCTGATAATACTGAGAAGTGTGTTGGCAAAGTCATGCCTCCGCGTAAAAACAGTTGGTTTTACTTCGATTTGGTTTTGCCACTTTTCTTATACTTCCATGACCTAAAAGAAGAATGTCAGAATGAACAATCCTTTCTGTAGTAACGTAGTCAAATAGGATAAAGAGAGGGTCTTATGGATTATCACAGTACCTACACAGACATAGCTCTGCTTATGGCATAAATGAATCGATAACATTGTTATTAGGTTCGTTATTGTTATAAACGTTGTTTGATAGCGGATAGTCTTAACAATAACTAGCTACAGGGTAGCGCGTATTTATTCCCTTACCTTTCAACGGGCATGGCACCAGGAATGACGTCACAGTCTTTTCCCACGGCATTAAGGTTCAAAATCGCGTGACAATCGCGTGATAAAATGGTAAAAACAGCGTTTTTTTTCCATTTTTCGGGGTTAATTTTGCGTCTATCAAAAAACTTTTACGGTTATTCCCTAGATTTTGATGCATATTATCAGTACAAAAAAAAAATTTCCCCGCGACTTTCGGGAAACGAGTTTCCGTCTTTCGGAAAAAAGTACAGAGTTGTTTTAAAAAATTTTTTTTGATAAATCTATGCAAGATATAAAAAAATCTTTTACGGTTATTCCCTAGATAAAGGTTCAATGAATCTACCCTATTTTGTACCAAATCATATTTAGTAACGGTTGTCGAGATAGGAGGTCTCCCGTTTTTAGAAATTTTTGAAATGTCGGTATGCACACTCTATCTATCGTAATTTTCTCAGACGACAGTTAAGACGGATTATTATTGAACCTACTTACATTATATAAAAGCTATACCTTCGTGAATAAATTACTGTTGATTCGTAACCATCAAATTTAATCAAGGCTACCACAGGCACATCGGCACACGGCGATGTGTCGGGAGAGGTGGAGTACAACAATCCAGAATGTATCTATTGAGGACAATAAGAGAGGATGGTCACGACCCTCAACAAGGAGGATAATTACGCAGAAGAATTTATAATAAATCAATTTGTTTTGCTGTATTCTGTCTAATTACTGCTCACCAAGATTTAGTTTTAAAGTCAGCTTTTTATTTTTAGAGATCTTCAATTTTCAAAACCTTAATTATTCAATATAAAAATTATAATTCTATAGTTAACCGATTAATTTTACATAAGATAGTTATTATCAACTGGTATAAAGCAAAAGAATAAACCTTTTCTACACTTACATAAGTACCTATATAACATGATCACTTTTTTAATCAATCGTAGTATTAAAAATATAAATTATACGTGGTCATAAAAGTTACCTAGGTATTTTATTGGTTATCTAATGTATGTGGGGCTGAAATTCAATATAGGTAACTAATACAATTTAATATTCCCAATTAACAATCTAAATCCTTATATACTAACCCAAAATCAATATACAATCAAATTTGTGTGGAGGTAACAATCTAATTAGATTCAGAACGGACCACAGCATGTCTATTTGTAATTGTATAATTGATTGTTGGACAAAGAGATGCTATAGGTAGTAAATACGAACCAAGCTCAACAGTGTACCTCTTTGAAGAAAATATCATGTACAGGATTCGAAGAAAATTTTAATGCTATTTTCCTAATTATTAATTCATCGAATTAGAAGCTACAATAGGAATTTTGGACTTAATAAATGCATCAAAATGTATATATCTCATGAAACTAGAACAAATTTGGTGTTTTTCATAAATGTTTCTGCATTTTCGCAAGCGATAATTTAGATTTTGCAACCTAATGTGGTGTATGGCCTCATGACCATTGCAACTATGTATTCTAGATTGTGGCAAAGAGGGATGCATGCAATGCTTTCTAAACATTTCGTATCATCCTTGTAGAAGGCACCATTTTTATAACTTTGCTACCCAAGACAAGGAAAATAATATCACTACTGTGCTAGCTTTTTAGTATCATAATAAGTAACATGCATCTTTCAGAGTTTTAAGGGTCAAGAAATTACTGTTATCATAATAATCTAACATCACTTATTAATAAAATATATGAGAATAAATATACACTCATCGAAAGCCAAAGACTCTAAAGATAGACCTAAGTTTTATGATATAATTAGTAGAAGTCTGAAAAAGTTAAATGGAATAAGCTATACATTAGTTATTTTATGAAAGCAAGTGCTGATACTTAAATGTTTCATCGTTACTGAGAGTGAGAGGTTCAAAGTTCTAAATAAACCGTGATTTCTAGCTGGGTCACGGATGTCAAATTTTAAATTGAATTATCCCAATCTCCTTAAATTTAAGGGTATCAACGTATTCATCTAAAGTTCCAAATTTGGTTTAGATTTTCTAAAGTGAGTATCTATCCACTTCTACTGTATTATACAACCCTCTTCACCTGAGCTTTTCCGTATCCTGCTTGCGAGAGTATGCAATTATTATTTTATACACGTATAAAGTACAGTGATAATGAAGTTGGTATCTTACACTCGAGAGCATCATTTTTGAGTAGGTTCTTTCAGCTGCATATCTACTAACCAGATTAAATTGGAAGTTCTTGTCTGTGGGCTTTGGAAACTTTTTGAACCAATTTGTACCTTGAAAGTAAAGATGGCTTTTACAATATCTTAGCGAATAATTACTTAGTGAATAAAACTACCTATACGTACGACGTACGTACTATTGTAGGTGCTTAATTACTTTTTTTGTTTCTACCTATATACCTTTAGGATTACTGTGCCTATACGATTGGTAATTTATTCTACATATTTATACGCACATATATCTACTACAGTTGAACAATAATTAGAGAAAATTAATTTCTTCTCAAGTGTTTGAAGAAATGAAGTAAAAAAATATAATGTTCATTAAACCAAAAAATATATATTGATCTATGCAAACTTGAGTCAACAAAAAGTCAATCGAGGGAATGTGTTTGGTGTGGGCGGATTCTATATACTATACTCGTAAAGCTTTTAAAGTGAATGAATATAATAATATTATACTGGAGTGAGGATTGCCAGAAGGAAGAATTTAATATTCGCCATACTGGATGGAATATTTGAAATCTTTGACGAATAATAATAATGTTATTATAAATATCTACCTTTTTACAAAGTTTCTCAGTGATAGAAATCTATCCACTTTTAAACTTTATATGCGTTTACGAACTTTACATTCATATCAAATATTTTTGTAATTGCCACTAATGACGAAGTACGAAAAAGTATTCCCTATTCTAAAAAATGTAGATACATGTAAGTTTATTGACAGGAATACTGAGCAAAAGCTTTTATTTACTTTACAGCGTCTAGCAAGTTTCAGTCAATTTCCTAGCAGGAAAATATCTGAAAGTAATAAATAAATTATTTATACAGTATTAAGTATATTATCTTTATCAGGAGGAATGAGGTTATTAGGGAAAGGAGTGACTGCAAGACTGATGTTGTGACAAGAATGAAAGTAAACAAACTAAGATGGTTTGGGTATGTTGAGAGAATGAAAGATGACAGGATGACAAAAAAGATATATTTGAGTGAGCGAAGAGGGAGACTGACCTGGTCTGATCACGTGGACCAGATCCTCAAGGATGGGCGAGTTTTGAGTAAAATGAATCGGAGAGCGTGCATGACAAATTGCATGAATGTGACGGAGGCTAGGAGTGTGTGCAAGGATAGGGCTGTCTGGCGCTCTGTCCTCTGCCTATACTGCAAGGGACGTGGCGTGAGGTTATAGATAGATAGATGTTTATCAAGTCTACACAAAAAAGTCTTTGTCAATCACATGAATATTTTACATTGGGTAATACGTATATCTTTCCATAGGACTCCGGGCACTATCTCTGGAATATCGGACCCCTTTTTCAATATTGTTGTCAGCGTTGTCCATCAGCAGGACGAAAATTATTCCGAATTGTGGGTTATAAAAATACGTCTACGAATATTGAATTTAGATAAATATAAAATCAAGACGTAATAGAGTAATATTTACTTACGAACTTATCATAATACATACCCCATGATGATGTATTATAGAACTACAATAGGTATAATATTATAAATGACAATATCATATTTACACCCTTCGTTTACATTAGATTCGCGACTGAATCTATTCAATTCTGCATTATTCGATCATCGTATAAAAAAACTCTGCATTAGATCATACTACAATGACACATACGAGTATAATATTGTTCTGTGACAATAATAATATCTATTGGCAACGATTGTTGAAATTTAATCGTGTATATTTGTATTATAGTATTTTATAAGTTATAGATAAATCAATATTTTTTTAGGAAAATTTGGGGTGAATAGTTTACTTATACTCAAACTCATCCATAACCAATCGTGGTTAGGAACGACATATTTTTTCGATATAAATAATGCATTTCAACATTTATTTTTTCGTACAAGAGTGTCAATTTTTATTAAACGCGGCATCAAGCAAACACAATACTCAATCACCAGTAACAATAAAATTGATCAAACTACGCAATGGAAAAAGGAGTATTTTAAAAATATAACACTCATGCGTTTCACCGCACAAATTATTATCCAATTATTTTCGGTACGCAAATAAATTACATTCCGAAAAATCAGTTAATGTAGCGATTAAGCCATAACATTCATTTTTCTATGTTTCGACTGCTAAAAATTGTATTTTTCATTTTTCTACTAGAATGACGCATTTCTTGCAATACTTTCATGAAATTATAAGCCGTACGTGTACACCATCATAATGCAAATTAAATATGGCACGTAGGCATCGAAATGGCATCCGCAAATGAGGTACGACTAAGATTTAAAAAAAAAAACGCAATGTCTTTCGAACCATCAGCACTAACAGCATATATTATTGAAAATGCTTCAAACATGTTACTCTTAGAAGGCAGAGTATTTAATACGAGTATTGTAATGATATGTGCATGTACTTTAGTATCAGCTATACTCTCTAAATAACATCTCTGACATGTAATATTGTTTGACTGTTAAACAGACTAGTAGGTATAGATAAGTATTTAATAGGGTGACATGGAACGTCACATTAAATAAAACACTAAATTAACAGGATAATGCGAAGAAACATCCGTTGTTTTAAAAAAAGATAATTGAAAAAGAAAAAAACACATTAGAATCTGATGATTCAAAACATGAAACCACTTAGACAGTCATGAAACAGCTGTGCCATCGCCCATCATGTATGATGTGAGATACTCCAAATGAAGAATCATACTTAGAAACCATATTGGTCTTGCATTTTTATTATAACAGTGAAACTATACTGTAAATGCACTTTGTTATTTTGTTTAATTTAGAGAGGATATTTCTTGAATAAAATAAAATAATATGCCTACAGAAAAAAATAAACAAGCAGAAGCGAAAAAGTGGCTGTCAAAACGTCGCCTCACACTTTGTCATATGTCGGTCGTAAGAGTAAGGCACTTATTTAATTATAAATTACGAAGATATTATGCTGATGAACAAGGAATGTGTATTCAATTACCTACTTTGTATATATTTTGCAATACTAGTAGTTCAATATACGAGACTGGACTGGAATAAGGAGTGCTGAAGAGCTGTTTCGAGCCGCCCAGGACAGGAGCACTTTCTCTCGAGTGATAGTCAACGTTGGGGTGGCCTAACACGACACCGGAAGAAGAAGAAGAAGTAGTTCAATGAGAACGTACGTTTGTTTATCCGATATTATTTCGTATCGGCTGTCACTACTATTAATTGCTAATTTAAGTGTAAGAGGTTGTCAACCGTCAATACGGACCCTTCTTCAGGTAGTAATTATAATAATAGCCGCGTGCCCGTTGCCGAGCATGTTTTTAGCTCCGAAGAATCGCTGTCACGTTATTACTGATCCTGTCGATGATGCCATTGGAGGTGACTATGAAGGCCGATTCTGGACATGCACACTCTGTAACAGTTTGGACAAGGCTGCTCCTCATGTAGTATGATATTTACATGATAACGATATCTACATAAAACAATAAAAATTTACGGTACCTATTTTAGAAACAAGATACGAGTATTAGGACGAGTTCTATTCAATGTCTAAGTATTGAGAACATTAACCTTTTCACGTTGTGAAGATACCTATAGGTATTTCGATCACTAACTATGATTGATTGTTATCTTTTTACAAATAGAATAAAAATATAAGATTTCAGCACATCTCATGAACTCTCGAATTTATCCAACACAGCATTACTTTCAATTCATAAATTATTTATTATGTCAAATAATAATTTAACGACGAAATAAAGAAAATCGAAAGTGATGACGTATTGTTCATCTCTGTCTCACATACACGTAGTTAAAGTACATAATAATATTATTTTTACACACATCCATAAAACACGCCGAATGTGAAATATACTCAAGCTAATACGAATGATTAATGGATTTTATTTATCTGTTCCCTCTTTTATGCCAAAATTTTTTAACACACTGTCATAACTCATTATTTTCACATATTTCTGCCATTTCACCATTTGTGAAAGTGTAATTCAGCATTTTATAATAAAAAAGCATACTTCTTCAGTATACTATGTACACTGTTACATGAAAACGTTTCAAATCGCTCAAATTTTGTCATACATAGTAGAAGAATAATTATATCTAAGGTACAGTAGTAGGCGTAGGAAGAGCACAGAAAAGGTGGACAGATGACATTGTCCAGCTTACGGGTCGTAGATGGTAGCAGATAACCCAAGATAGAAGACAGTGGAAGAGTTTAGAAGAGGCCTATGTCCAGCAGTGGAACGCAAGTGGCTAGCAGTAAGTAAGTAAGTAAGTAAGGTACAGTATTTTGTCTGCCTGAAACATTGTAGAGCCATTGGAGAGCAATCCATTCTATAATTACTTTCCAGTAGTACACTTCATTTACTGCTTGCTTGTAAATAGCAAACAATTATTTGTACGATTGTACAGAGTGTAGGTAAAACTAAATAATAAAGACTAAGAGATAATTAATTATAGCTTAAGTTTATTTGAATTTAAGTTTATTTTTAATAGTTTAATTTTGTTTACTCTATATCTACGAGTACACCCAACGATACGAGTAGGAAGATTATTATGTGTCAATTGAAAAACAGAAGTTTTGTAGATTTTC
Source organism: Ceraclea dissimilis (assembly GCA_963576895.1). Classification (NCBI taxonomy): domain Eukaryota; kingdom Metazoa; phylum Arthropoda; class Insecta; order Trichoptera; family Leptoceridae; genus Ceraclea; species Ceraclea dissimilis. Next base: position 13,452,480 of record OY756368.1, read on the forward strand.
ACAGTCCTTGTTAATTTCTTCTCAATTCTTCTCGGGTGTACCGTGTGTAGGTTGTCGTTGTTGTCGAGCTTTCGGCCTACTTGCTGAGGAGAAGGAGAAGAATGGAGAAGAAAAGAAAAACAGAAGTGTCTGAAGCCCACCCAAAAGCTGATCTGACAACGACATAATCTAAGCAGTCTGCGGAACCTGGATGCGAAGGGGGAAGAACAGCGACGGGTGAAAGGGGTTGGAAGAGGCCTACATCCAGTACTGGAGGGAAGAGGGCTGAAGAAGCAGTACTAGTAGCAATAACCTTATAATTTAAATCAATTAGATACCTACGTACTATATAGTAGCTGGTATCATTTGTATAAAACAGATCCTTGGACAACATTTTAGCATCAATTTGTTTAGGAAAAAAATACTTGGGTTCATTAGAATTGGGATACCGCAAGAACAAACTATTTTTGATAATCTCTACTATCATTCGCAGTATTATAAAACTTACGTGACCAGAGCACTATTTCGTTCAGATAATTCTGACAAAAATACAATACACACGGGAGAATGTTAGATATTGCGTAGACAATAATCCTATATACGGGGATATTTCAGCGAATCTCTTTGTATTTTGACCATACAAAAAACGTATAATTTTTGACAACCCATTATCTAGACATGTTTGCTATGGAGTTTAAGGGCTTGATACCAAGGATGACGTCACGGTCATTTCCCACGGCATTAAGGTTCAAAATCGCGTGAGCAATCGCATGATAAAATGGTAAAAATAGCGTTTTTTTTTATTTTTTGGGGTTAATATTGCGTCTATCAAAAAACTTTTACGGATATTCTCTAGAATTTAATGTATATTATCGGTACAAAAAAAAATTACTCCGTGACTTTCGGGAAACGAGTTTCCGTCTTTCGAAAAAAATATCAGAGGTGTTTTTCACATTTGTTTTTTTTTGAGAAATTTATACAAGATATAAAAAATCTTTTACGTTTATTCTCTAGATAAATGTTCAATGCATCTACCCTATTTTGTTCCAAAGCATATTTAGTAACGGTTGTCGAGATATAAATTCACCCGTTTTTAGAAATTTTTGAAATGTCGGTATGCATACTCTTAAGCAATACCGACTCTAAAAGAGTGTGTAAAAAGCATTCATTTATTCACGTACAGATATTTTATATTTCATTGTGTGTAGGCACGAGGATAGTACTACTATCGCAGTACGTTTTGTCGTAACTGCTAGGAATTCGTGTGCCTAATGGAATTATGCGTAATTCTTTAGAAGTCTTCTCCATTGTGTAAGCACGTAGAGTGTGCCTTTTATTGATATTGTTTATTAAATTTTATAATTTTAATCAAACTACGGTCTGTATTGTCACATAATATCAAGATTTCATTTGAAAGCAAGTGTCGTGTTCCCACCTATACTTTCATTCAATGTATTTTACCGCTATTCAATTCATTATTGTACGGAATTCATTTATGAATAATATTTTATTAACCCTAGAATGGCGACCGAGAACCGGCTACAGAAATCCAGGCAAACCACAGGCGGGATGGTTTGGATGACATCAGGAAGGTGGCAGGACAGCAATGGCACAGAAAGGCGATGGACAGGGAAGTGTGGAAGTCGGAAAGGGAGGCCCATGTTCAACACTGGACGAGAGAGGGCTGATGATGATGATATTTTTTTTACTTTATAGGCTGCTAAAACCGTGTCGATAACAAAGTCAGTTGGTAGATCGAACTGATCAAAATCACCAAAAAAACTTACATACTAGAAAACGCATCGACATAATCAATAGAACTTTTAAGTGCATCGCAATACCAAGTCTATGAAAAATTTCATTATGATTCAATCGAAACAATGTGGTTGGTAGCCGATCACGAAACGAGGTGGTCGGTAGCCTGGTTGGAAACGTGCTCGACTGTTAATCCATTGGGCCCGGTTCCGATCCCCGATGCCGACCTGCTCCACTTCACGACACAAGCTTTTCAAGCTAACTGTGAAGCGAACAAAGGTTCATTTCGATAAACCCAAATTTATTTATAAAAATAAATAAAACAATAATATTTTTTGTCCACAGACATCATCATCCACGTATTCATGCATAAACGCAACACACGAACTCATACGAAAGGACGTAGGTATGATATGGTGGTTCCATGGTTCCGAATTGATTAGTATGTATAGTACGTATGGGTACTAAATAAGAAATCTGACAGTAGGTATTTATAAAATATAAATAGCACTTTCATAAGTATGTAAATAGGTGTGAGTATATATGTAAGTATTAGGTGTACCCATGGTGTACCTACAATTCTGTTCTCACGTAGTTTGGTCAAAAAAGTTCATTGACTGTTTCTATAATGTAATGTTTTAATCACACTGTCTATCAATAATAATAAGTAAGTGAATTTATGGATTACTGCAGGAATATTTTATTGCATTTATTTCCGCTTAGCAATAAAATGATATCACATTGAATAGTAGGTACTGTATATGCGTACCTCATTATTAATTGTTCACAATGAAATTAACAATTCGTAAATTACAAAATATTCCATTAACCATACATTCATTATCACGTAGTTATGTATTATTTGCATGGGTAGTTAAAACATTATGTGAAATTAAAAATGAACATATTCGTAGCATAATAGAGATAACACCTATTAATTACCCACTAGGAACAAATTCGCTGAACGGTTTTATTTTCAACAATTAATGGCTTTGTTTATAAAACAATTTAAAATCGCTTGAACCAAATCAACAATAATATCAAAAATTAAAAACACAAAAACGGCGGGTGCGTTCACAAAAAATGTTAGTAGAAAGTATTCGTCTCCAGAAGACGTTAATTGGAATATCATTTTTTCGATGCTGATATCACTAAAATAATAACAGATTTTTTAATAGAATTCATTGACTCTAGCATCCCATATGTCATGACCAATAAAATCCCAGCTGGTCACCGCCTCCCTGGGAGACCGCCAAAACGATGGGGGGATTTTAAAAGGTCAACGTGCATCTTCAAAACCATGCCAACCAAAATCTAGAGGGATTCCTCGAGTGATTACTCGCTTTTTTATACATTACAAAGTTACTTTTCGAAGAACAGGCCCAACATGTAAGCAAAGTGGAAGGTATATATTGCATGCGCACTTTGTTACAAGTAGTTAAATAATAGGTACATTTATACTAGATTTTGGTACTAACATTATTTCGCTTGCCTTTATCACACAAATGAATAATTTATGCATCTGTTCATGGACACAAGGATATAATCTAATAATAATAGAGTCTGTTATGCAAACATTCACATTTTTGACAATAGGCAAGTCGTTTTGTGAGCCTAAATATGAAATATAAAGTTTTTATTTACCTATGTATCGTAGGTACGTACTTCAATAATAGTCGTCCTTTTGATTAAAGGTACTCTGTATGCGTAGGGGAGAAGCTAAATGCGTAATAAACATCTGTGTTCGGTGTACAAGTAGTAGTCAAAGATCTTGTGGGATTCCAGACAAAGGAATCAAAATATCCATAATATTATAGGTATGTAGAGAGTCCTTCGCGATGCTAGTAGGTATAATAATTGTAGGTATAGTGTGAATATGAAAGGGACATTTGCATAAGTACTTGGCACATTTTAAAGTGAGATTTGATGCTTTTCATACCCACTCATACCAGCCAGCTACTTATACTAACTACACAGAGGGACAATATACTTTACAGTAAAAGATTTTTAAGATACCTCCACAGCGCTTTGTATTATAGAGTTCTTTCATGTTTTGATCGATAAAAGTTCATATGCAAAATCACATTTTTTTCTCAATATTCTTGTGTTTTTTATTATTTTATTTATTAACATTTAAATAGGAATTATATACAAATGAGTACCTACATCACATATTATTTCAATTATAGGTAGGAACTATATGCACAGTTATTTTACATCATGGTTAGTTTGCATAGACTCGAGCAGCAAGCGACACAATACTCTAAAGCAGGCTGTTCAGATAGCACAGCAAAGAATATACTCTGAGAATATGAACATTTATGACAATGACATTCGAAAACTAATGAAAATTCACAAAAGTGCCGATAAGTTTATTCGCCTGCACATTTTTCACAGTCATCTAAAATGACAATGATTTGAAAAGACATATTTTTGAGAAACCTCAGTAGGTACCCATGTAAGGTATTACAGAACAAAACTTTTTTCAAAATAATTCGCAGCTTTAACTTATAAACCCTTAAAAAGCTTACCAAACAACTTTATCCTATGATGTAGCCGCTTGTTTACATTGTCACTTTATTAAAATTAATAATACGAAATAAAATATAAAAAAGGCAATCTAATTACGTAATAAATATCCACCACTAACCTGTTGACTTAAAAACTCATAAAAACAAAGTACAAAAATAAATTAATTAGCAAAATATTGACAACTTTTTTCATACCTTGATAATTTTTTAAACACAAACACAATTTTTATTTAAAAACACTTAATGACATTCAATATCAATAAAGTTTTTATGTGATGTTCAAAAAGCTTCGATACTTTTTTTGCGTAAAAATGAACAACGAAGAAAATGTGACACTTTTTTATAAATTTGCAAGATGTTTATTGATTTGTTTTAATTCAGGAGCATTAGAAGACTCTTACTTAGAAAATATAAAAGTTCTATAGTCGTTTTTAAGTTTTGAACTAAGTTATAACTTTTCGTTTTGTATTATTTTTTGAATGATTTTTTCGATGGTTTTTCTGTTTACTATGATTGTATAAAATATCAAACCGCTTTACTAGTTATGAGGACTGGTATTAACCACGAGCGCACGGTATGAAGATCGGCACGCGACAATGCTGGATGTTGTGAATGATAGCATCATGGGATGTTGTAGTCTTACTCAATAGTAGTAGGACTAATAGTATGTGATGGGTAGATGCCTAATGCTACTGCATGTGCAAGCTATACTAGGGAGTACTGAGCTCTGTAGGGGGGAGCTAAGTAGGAGAGGGAGCAATTGCTATCACAGGGTTCACCATCATACAATATTTCCATTACAATTTACGAAGTCTACAAAATATTGAATTATTTTATAATATCTATTCATGAATTTGTCCATATGAATGTGACATAAAACCTATGTAGGTAGCTAAGTTTTTCAAAAGTTTGAGTTTTTTTTGGGCAACCAATAACTACTAAAAATTTTATACTATGCCTTTAAAAAAATCAATAGTTGGCATTTTTTTTAATGTATCTGAGTTTATCGAAATAAACCCAAATACATATTTGTACACTTCACAGAAAGCTTAAAAGCTTGTGTTGTGAAGTGGAGTTAGTCGGGGATTGAACCCGCGCCCACTGGATTAACAGACGAGCGCGTTACCATTTATATCAACCATGCCAGAAAATATTTAGTTGGGTCTGCGTGTGCAAGCCAAGCTTATTAAATTAAAACAATAACTACTTCTGCCTTGCCTTAAAGTGTTAAGCTTAAAATGTTAAGCTCCTATTTCCTACCACGACTATGTCAAATACAACCGATAAACACACCAATTTGTACAAAATAAGTACCTATGTACATTTTCATGTTTTGACTAAAGCATTTCATAACAAATGTGTACCTAATACAAAATTACACAGCCCTATTGAATAAATCCAGGGTCACGCTGAGGGTGAAGAATGGCGAGAACAATCTCACGGGGCGGGGAGGGAGGGATGTTTCATACACAACAGCATGCGTGGGGTGGTGAATGGGTAGGTACCTACATACAGACTACATTCTAGTATCCAACCTCCCCTTCTCTAAATACTATCAGTAGTACCATTAACGAATCTCTGATTTACTAATACCGAATGTTTTATAGTATCGTAAGTGAGGTCATTCTTTTATACTTATAAAAAATAGTAAACTCGCTTCTCGTTTGCAACTTTCTGACACCAGGAGGCGCTAATGGGAGAAATAGTACTTTATTCTTAAAATTACTTCGTTCCGAATAAAATGTAACTGATTATTTACATTAATTATTATTTCTTTTTTGTCGAGCTTTCTTGTCATTTCATTTTTCACGGATATTGTCATGGTCGTATTATTACACGATACTTCGAAGTTCTGAATCCCTTGTCATAGGAACGACTGAGAAAGAATATCAATACAATAAAAGTTCAAATTGTGCAAAAGTTCAGGCTTATTGCATACATGATATCTTTTATACGACATTTTTTTACAGGATCTTGGCTGCAGGATCTGACAAGTTCAAAAACATTCCTGCACACTTTCTATCTATCAATACCCTCACGCCACGTCCCTTGCAGGGTATGGAGAGAGGACAGAGCGCCAGATAGCCCTATCCTTGCACACACTCCTAGCCTCCGTCACATTCATGCAATTTGTCATACACGCTCTCCGATTCCTTTTACTCAAAACGCGTCCGTCCTTGAAAATCTGGTCGACATGATCGGATCAGGTCAGTCTGCACACTATTTACAAAAAGCTAGAATCTTAAGTCTTGAAGTCACGTCTGACTCAAGAGTGATACTAACTGGGCCAACTGCACAATACTTGGATTATTCGTACACAAAAGTCATAATACATTTATTTCATACTGCGGTAACTTATTGTTTGATATTTTATGTCCAACGAGCGTAATAGAAATATTTTGTGCAACTAAATCGGGACCCTCCTAAATAAAGCAATTTGATATCAGCGAAGCGGCTGTTACTGATGTGTGCTGTGTTATTATAATAGTATGATAAAAACTAACTGGTAATATGTAAATTATTTTGCTATATCTATATTTTTATTTTAAAGTTGTACAGACCGCTCTAAAATTGCTCATCGATTTTAACATTTTTTATTTTAATACCTCTCTTTGATATTATGGCCTGGTCATCTAACGGTTTAGGTAAGTTCGTCTAAAATCAATTGGTCTAAAATCAATTCGACCAAAATCAATTTGCCGAGCGATGAATTCGTCGATTTTAGACGAATTGGTAATTATTAGACTAATTGATTTCAGACGAATCGATTTTAGACGAACTTACCGGACACCTCATCCAACAGCAGCAAAATATATAAAAATTGTATAATATACTATATCTATGTACATGTATCTGTAACTATGTTTAAAAATTCAATCAATCCTTACGATTACAACATATTCTATAATGCGGAGCAATCAACGACAGATGTACGTAACTGACGACGTATAGATGTATCATTCCTTTATTTTTCTACACACTGTATAAAACAAAAAGTTTTTTTGTATTATCTGACAATTTCATTTGAACTAAGCTATGCATACAATACAAAGTTATTTATTAATTCACGAGATTCACTCACAGTAAAAGTCTTTCTGCACAATGTTACAAATTTTATGACTATTTTGTAAGGTTCTCACCTCGCCAAGTTATCGGTAAAAACAATTAGGCAACGTACTATAAAAACAGTTGTAAACGAAATAGAATGTACATATCTTTCTATTGGCAATTTAATCAAGAAGAAATAATGAAACTTAAGAGTATGCATACCGACATTTAAAAAAATTCGAAAAACGGGAGACCTTATATCTCGACAACCGTTACCAAATATGCTTTAGAACTAAATAGGGTAGATGCATTGAACATTTATCTAGAGAGATTAAATAAAAGATTTTTTATATCTTGCATAGATTTCTCCAAAAAAAATTTGAAAAACACCTATGACCTTTTTGCCGAAATACGGAAACATGTTTCCCGAAAGTCGCCGAGTAAATTATTTTTGTACTGATAATATGCATTAAAATCTAGTGAATAACCTTAAAAGTGAAAAACCCCAAGAAATGAAAAAAAAGCTATTTTTACCATTTTATCATGCGATTGTTTACGCGATTTTAACCTTAATGCCGTGGGAAATGACTGTGACGTCATTCTTAGTACTAAGCCCTTAAATTTGAACTAAGCTATGCATACAATACAAAGTTTTTTAATAATTTACGAGATTTACTCACAGCTCACAGTAAAAGTGTTTCTACACAATGTTACAAATTTTATGTGAGGTTCTCATCACCTCGCCCAGCTGTCGGTATAAAACAATAGTTTTTAAGTTCGTTTACAACTGTTTTTATATTATGTTGCCTAATTATTAGGCAACATAATATAAAAACAGTTGTAAACGAACTTAAAAACTAGACTAACATGTAAATATACTTGTAATGTTTGGTTTGCTAAATAACAATAACTACCTTTGTGTAACATTGACAATTCTATATTATTTCATTACTTTATAGAATAATTTGGAAGTCAGAGGAATAAGGAATTAATAAAACAGGAGTAAAACAAAGAACTTGTGTTTGTCAACTTGGGAAGTTTCTTTGCAAGGATATTCATCCAAAACAACAATATGAATAATACAAGTAACACAGTAACACAAACTTCTTCAAACTTTTGAACGTTTTCTTATAACAGAACTTTGACGGAAAATGTATCTGAAATATTGTTTTGATATAATTGCTTTTCACTTCTGATATTTATTAGATACGATACAATATAGGTAGGTATACATTGTGTTTAAAACTTTACCAGAGTTATAATCGATAAGAAAGTCAAGAAGTGATAATACGACGTGCTTCGATGTATACTTATTTGCTCTACTATACGTTTACTTAAGGAACTTTTTTAAAGTATACTTATAGGTTTCGCTGCGTGATGAATCCATTTGTTGAGTATTTTCAATCGTTCTACTGCCTTACGAATTACGATGTGACATTTATTGACGTTGAAGATCAATGTCAGATATTACACAAGTACCAAATATGCAGTCTGCATTTCATGATACAAACTTTTTTACGTTCTCTGAATTAGACAAGAAATCTGTGAAAAGCAAGGATCTTTTTTTGTGAAACAATGTGCCAGACAATAGCTCAGATTCTGCAGTAGGTTTAATGTAGGATGATAATATATTTTACATACTATAACGAATTCGTTCTGAATTTTGAACTTTGAAGAGTAAAATGATTAAATATGATGTGGTAGAAGTTTGATATTATGGATTGTAGAAATAAAACTCAACTAGATATACTGCAGTCCATGCTGAGATACACATCTTGTCGGGTAGAATTACATACACAAACAGGACGAGAAACATATTATTATATGTTGAAAACAAAGTTATGTCTAGCACCTAAACAATGTATTATGTTAAGATTTTATCATGAGAAAATGTATGTGATAGTAGGTGTACCAACGACGTACTATTACGAGTATGCTAGAACATCAGAAAGATAGTGGAATAGGTTGAATAATGCAGGCAGAAAATGAGAGTGAATGAGTGTAATCTAGAAATAAGGGAAGTAGGGAAGATGTATTAAGTACATGTTTATGTTCCGTTGAAGGAAATTATTACCACACTTTGATTACAAAATTCAACGAGCTGTGCAGTGGTTTTCTTACTCACATAAGAGCTATTAGTTGTAGTAGTATGGAAACAGTAGGTATTTTTCATTATAAGCAGCGTTGGATTTTGATGCAGTTCTTTCTAACTTTCTATACACACATTCTGCCGTTGGTTATTAATATAATCATAATTCTTAGTCGTACATTCTGTTTGAAAGCGTACTAAACAAAAAAATATCATTTGATAGATAGATAGATAGATCATCAGTTGTAACTAATACCCTAGGTACCTACTACAATGATCTTGTTAATGCAAGTTAATTCAAACTGATGAAGACACATTTTTGAGATGCGTCAAGAAGTTCTCAGGACTATATTTAACTGTGCCTGTAAAATCACTTAATTTGATGCAATAAAATCTTAGTACAACCTATTATTATTACTATAGGTACATCTTCTTAGTGTTTAAACGATACTATTCATTCATTGGTTTTTTTATAGCTCATGAAATCGTATGTATTTTTTGATGTGGAAGTATTTCAACCTTTACTAGGTATCGAATTGATTTTAGTTGTGTGTACTGATACAAACGTTTCGTAACGAAATTTTGAATGACCCAAAACTATGTTTACTTAAACTAAATAACGGAGTACAAGTAATAAAACTTTCATACTAATTATTTATTAGTTCAATCAAATGTTTTAGGTAAAAGTACCTACCCAATATGAAAAGGAAGATAAACGGTCCGAAAGAAACAAATTCGTTACCTATGATGGAGAGAAAAATAACAAATAAAACCAGCTTGTTTCAGACATAAAATACAAAATTCTTGCTAACCCTTCAATTAAGAATGTCCACAGGATTTACCATAATTATATATCTCACATTAAACTAAAAAAATATATTAAAACAGAGAAAATGATGAGTGAGCAACATCAGTTCATGTAATAAGCACCAAAATTAACCCAAAATTATAGATTTTTAATTGATATAAAACTCTAAATTTAATTTAATTTAATTTTAATTTTCCGCAAACAACTGGTAAAAACCTATGTGTGGAGTATCCTATTGTACGGCTGTGAGACATGGTGCCTAACCGAAAGAGATCGAAAGAGACTAGAGGCCTTCGAGATGTGGTCATACAGAAGAATCCTAGGAATATCCTGGAGGGACCACATCACGAATGACGAAGTTCTCAACAGAATCGAAGAAGGAAGGCACCTTCTCAAAACAATCTCAGAGAGACGGGCCAAGTGGATACGCCACATAATACGACACGAAAACCTCCTCCACACCGTAATGGAGGGAATGACCGAGGGGACAACTCACAGAGGGCGACCCCGACAGGAATATATGGAGCAGGTTCTCCAGGATATGAGCTGCTCCTCATACTTGGAGCTGAAGCGTTGTGCGGAGGACCGGGGGGAGTGGAAAGCGAGGTGTTCTTTGCTGCAAACAAATCCATTGGATTGAAACCTGAGAAGAAGAAAACTCTAAAGATTGTCGTAAAGACTGAATAGAAACAGTACTAAGATAATAGAAGTTTTTCTAAAGTAATTACATGGTACCATATCACGAATATATCTTTCCTCTACGTATAAAAGATCATCGCCCATACACTTTGTCTAAATTGTCTCTCTAGGGACGCGAGTATTCGCTTTACGACTCTCGTACATGTGAAATCAATTTGAAGATCTTAATTTTACGATAATTCTTCCCTAAGGTGACGTAAGACGTTTATCTAGTCATTGTGGTTCAGAGTTTGAAACTGTGTATAGGAAATATATGGAAATTTCAAAGTTTTAAGTTGAGATTGTGTTGCCTCATTTGGATGAACGAAAATCCTAGAGTGATTAGGCATTCACAAGTACAAATTGAATTAGTCAAAATTGCACTATTTTTTTTTTATACAAAATGAATCTGGATTTATCGAAATAAGCCCAAATACACCTTTGTACACTTCACAGTAAGCTTGAAAAGCTTGTGTCGTGAAGCGGAGTAGGTCGGAATCAGGGCTCGAACCCGCGCCCACTGGATTAACAGTCGAGCGCGTTACCAACCAGGCTACCGACCACCTCAAAACTGAGTTTTATGTAGGTACTCGTGTTTTCTAGTGATATCTACAGATCTGTCATGAGCATTTACTTAATATAAATATTCCCTGAAAGTAACAGCAGCTAGATCATACGCCTGCAATGACGATCAAATGACCATAGGTCCTATTCAGTAACCTATCGAACTAAATTAAGGTTAGGATAAGAGTTTGATCCGGTAGGACACAAGTTAGAAGTAGCGAATAATGCAGGGATTCAGCAAAGAAGTACTTTTGTTTTCTTACGAATTAATCCCAGAGACTCTCTAAGATATAGGCGATCATTCTTCCTATCGCCTGCATCTAAAATAATTCATAGAATATATGAAAAATAGTCATTTAACAGAAGCATTACGTTCTAATATGACATAACTGACACTGTACATATTTCGATAAAATATTTTCGTGGTCGTTACATATAATTTATTGTAAATATGCATAATAATAATATGTGCGACTTTTCATCTCGTTCGTATTTGTATTTTTCATTCCTCCTCTGGTTTGGTGGTTCCCTTTGAGATTTATGTTCGAATATATTTTTTCGTGTTGCTCTATTTATGTCTCGCATGAATGATATATTATTTCTTATGAAAAACATTATGTGCCAAAAGATGTATATTTTTTTAAGGTTGAGAATTCGAATTCGGGATGTATCCTATACATTTACCAACAATAGAATTAGGTTAAAGCGATTCCAAAAATCATACACATTCGTACGTACATAGGCTTGTAATTTTATTCAAAGCCGTTCACGCGATGCACAGGTCTGATATTTAAGAAGTAAATATTGGTTTAAGATATGCGTTTTCAGATTGCTTTGTTTGATTCTACGGAATTCATTGAATTAGGTATATTCATAGGAACGTGATTAATTATTATAAACATAAGGAGCAACAAATAAATTTGTAGAGCAACTGGACCTTTTTAATAGATTGAAGTATGCAGGTTAGAATTATCGTCAAATGTATTCAAATATACACGTTTCACAGTACATACGCTACTCGTAAATCCTACAGAATACCTACATCGTCAACATCGAAATTCGTAGAACTCGACACCTGCGCCAACAAAGTTTCTTGTAGTTTAAGTACTACCAGGTATCAGAATCCAACAATTTTTGTTGAGTGCCTAAATATGTACCATTCCTAAAGACTAGATAGTAAATAACATATAAATTAGATAACAATAACAAATGAGATTCTGAATAAAGCGATGTAGGTAATATGTTAATCCACAATATAATGTATGGTTTGTATGTAATAGACTGATATTGTGTAAACAGAAAGGGTTATTGCGAAAGCAATCAGTATTCTTTTGAAAAGGCGCACGTGTACACTGCTAACTGTTTGGGGGAACGCACTTCACAAAGTAATCTAATAAATTACAATAGAGATGTTCAAATACATCGATCGATAGAATGTGTTTTGCGGATCGTAATGTCAACCGATATTTTCTCCAGCAACACAAAACAAATATAAAACTTGTTGATATAAATATAAAACTCACTCTTTTAGGACGAACTTATTGCGAAGGTATATGGTTGGCTGGCAGAAATTGCCATTTGGCAATAAGTCCGCCCATTGTACAATTATTTTTTTAGTACAATAAAGATTATTTTATTTTTATTTATTTTATTTTATTTAAGGTACGAATTATGTCAGTCAACATGCCCAATGGCTCCTGGGCGGTGCACGTGGGAGAGTCTCGCAGATCGCTCCACCTGGACGATGACGCAGGAAAGGTTGTGACTTTCTGGGAGCGTAGGGGATCTAATGAGTGCTGACTGACACGATAAGAAGAAGAAGACATGCACCTTTATATTTGCAACAATACAAAAGTTGACGAATAATAGGTAATTACAACTTCTTATTCTTCTTCTTCATCAGCCTATCCCGTCCACTCCTGAACGAAGGCCTCCTCCATCTACCTCCATGTTGTCCTGTCCTGTGCAGACTGCATCCAGGTTGCACCGACATGTTGGACCAGGTCGTCTCTCCATCTCAGCTAACAACATCCATCCAATTTTATTTATATTTTATACTGCTATTTGTAAGTTCTATTGTTCTCCCCCACTTTGCCTATATGGTGACTACACAGATTCAGTTCCAAACATCTAACTCGAAAAGGTCACGGGTGGAAAATGAGTTCACCTCTATCTAGTGCCTGCTCAAACTGAACATCCTTATGCACCTTCACAGTATGTTACAAGAGTTTTCTCTTCCTCTTTTCAGATTCTGCTGGTTCCGTCAAAATCCATTAATTCCTTAATGTGAACTATTACGAAGTAGAGGGCTGTGCTATACAAAATTCATCAAAAGGAGAATACCTATATCTTTACTAATTCACGTCCTGAGTTCAATCAGACTCGACATGTTTATATTATGAAAAATCTGTAATAAATATTGATAAGTCGGTACGGGTGTAAAATGTACATCACTAAAATAAAACCCATTAAATTCAAAGGGATTGTAAAAATTTGCATCAAGATTAAAAATATTATTATTTTATGCAATGCGATAATGCGCAAAAAAGTTTAATTTTGTAATTAATTTCAATAAAATGGAAAAAAAGCCTTGGTTTGAATTACGATGCCTTCGCTCTATAGTTAAGTTAGTTCTTTTAATATTTAGCGAGTTATTTTATGTAGATATCCTAGAAACATATCCAGATGCTTTACTATTGAACGACAACGAGGTTCATAAATTCACTCATTTTTGAAAAAAAAATCGACTGCGGTTTTTACTAGTATTAAATATTTTTGTTGTACATAGCACGTCTGATAAAAGCTTATCATGTAGGTATTGTAGGTATGATTTTTTTCTATAAGCAGAACTTTCCGTAAAACTAATAGTAAACTTTTTTATTAAAAAATCAAACCAAATTACTTGATACATGTATAAGACAATTCGGCTAAAAGGGGAATCAATTGATTACATTGGAAAATTAAGTTCGAAAGTAATGTTCTCAAAAGCATTTCTTGGTTGTTTGCTAAAAAGAATTCAACGTGGTCTTAATACATATTGCAAAAACTTCAAATCAATTTAGGGAACTATTTTTAAACAATCGTTGTTGTTCGGCCTTGAACATCAAAGAGAGGGGAGATATTTTTCAATTAGTTGCTGTCAGAGAAAACATCATAAGGTTGTTGAAGTTTAGCTGATAAAGTTTGCACCCAAAATAGTATATCTACCTAATCAACTACAACAGTGTGTAGGAACATGTGAGAAACAAAACAAATTTTATCCCTATTCAAACAAATTAAGGCCAACGTGTTAATTCTCTTCAACTATTTTCAATTTGTCCAAACTTCTAACAAATACTTCCTATTATTACCTGCTATCAGTTTCAAACCCTTTATCTCAAACAATAATATGTGTTCTGTGATTAGTACGTACATAACCCGATATATGGCGCAAGTGGTAGGTGGTCTATATTTTAGTGTATTTAAATATTTTTAAATTGCATGAATGTGACGGAGGCTAGGAGCGTGTGCAATGATAGGGCTTTCTGGCGCTCTGTCCTCTCTGCCTACCCTGCAAGGGACGTGGCGTTGAGGGTATAGATAGAGACAGATAGATAGTGTTACTCGTACCTTCAGGTAATCCACTATGAACCGAGTGATCTATAGAACTATTTCTAAGATAAATATTAAAAAAACGTAATAAATATAGTAAAAATTGAATTGAATTTCTGGTTATCTTACGTTATCACTTAATTTAAATCAGCACACGTTGTTTGTATAGCACATAATAAAGAGTTTAGGGAAAAATTTCTCTGAAATAAATAAACAATTCGAATAGGACAAAATGATCACGAGATCGCAATTTCCCTAAGTAGAAAGATAGAGGAAAAGTTGTCATAATAGAACCTATCCACTTATCTAATATCACTTTTACAAAGGATTTGGAGTTGAGAGATTTTCATATACCATTATTGTATTGAATGACCGTCGTGTCAGTTTTCTTTTTACCCTCCATTTTAAGTTCTGTGAACCTGTTTTATTTCATTCGAACGTGTCCAAAACTTTGTAGTAGAAATGACTTGTAGGTTCTTAGATGCATAAGTTACAAATGAAATGGAACAAAGGTAAAATATATACATAGTTTGCCGAAGATTTCAATAAAGTGTTAAGTGGAAATATTAGCTAATATTGAATCGAAAGGTACCCAAATTTGTTCATAATAGAATTCTTCGAATTGCTTAGTATGGAAAATAATGTAAGTAAATAATAAATATAAGTACCTACTAACACAAGGTAACGGAATAAACATATTATTATCACGGGATTTCTGTTTTAGTGTGTATTCATAGAACAGGTTTTTATATTATGAGAGTGTAAGCAAATATAGTTTAAAAATGTCAATAAGTAGATATAATTAATAGGTTAAAAGAAAAACTTTAAATATCACGATATTTTATAAAAGTTCCGCGGAATAAAGCAGCCAGTATAAAATTTAGCGAAAAGCTGAGTTAAAATAAATATCTCGAAGTTATGCAATAAGTTCAAAATGTGATTTATGAATTTGTAACGTACTACTCGTAGAGATACTCGAGTTTGGCAAATATATACCTATTTCACATTTTCAGATTTCGCTAAATTTGAACGAAATTTCATATTTGTCAATTTATCTCCACCCTTAGAACGAGCCAAACAAGGTACAAAACGCAACTATGTTTATGTGAAGTGAATAATATTTCTGCAGTTGAATTTTCATGGCTGATATCCAACACGTTCGCTAAAAAATCGAAAAACAATTGGTCTTGATTTATGTTCTAAATAAATGAAACAAGACAGAAGGAAAAACGAAAGATTTATCTCACGGTGTACTACTTGTAAGAAAGTTTGAAATTTCTTTAAAGTTTGTGACGACGCCAACCGTGGTAGGAGTAGTTATCTAAAGAAAAGCAAACATAAACAGTACCAGTTCTTTTAAGTCATGGGATATCTTCCACACTCTCAAATCGTGTATATGGTCCGTCGTATAAAAGACTTAACTACGTAACTGCTGACCGATTCACGATTTTCTTAGTAGGTAGATGTATTTATAAGTTAACTTACACGATAATTCAGAGGGCGCTTCATTCAGACACTTAACCTACGAATTATTATTCCATGATAACAATCTAGATAAATACTCGACATCAAAAGTTTGTTGGACAAATGGTAATAATATTATAGTTGACAAAAAACTTTAAACTTTTCAAAAGTCTAAAAGATTTTTACGTCAAGACAAAATAATCTCTAAGGGTGCCTTCCCACGACAAGTGAATCCGGATTCGTACGCGAATCTGGATTAATCCCTTCCGGATGGATGATTTCGTGCACGGGGTATGGGGAAATAGTTCCCTATTTTTATAATAATATAATAATTCATTGTATTGATATTTTTAACTTTTTAACTTTAACGTTGTAAATTTTGAAAATATCTTGAGTCCGTTGAAGCAATAAATAAATAAATATATAATATAATAAATAGATAATAATAATTATCTCTGTCATACTGTTGAATATATACTAATTCTGTTTTTGTGTTTAAAAATTAGATCGATCAGGTACGAGAATAAATTATTGTCTTTACACCAATATTAATTGTAATTTAGTAAAAAAAAATAAAAGAAAGCATTGCCTGC
Source organism: Ceraclea dissimilis (assembly GCA_963576895.1). Lineage (NCBI taxonomy): Eukaryota > Metazoa > Arthropoda > Insecta > Trichoptera > Leptoceridae > Ceraclea > Ceraclea dissimilis. The sequence continues at coordinate 13,469,580 of OY756368.1, forward strand.
GGCATTAATTAAACTTGTTTGTGGGTGATATTTTTTAAAGTTTGTCACACGGAGTTTTTGTATCTTGTATCACGCGTTATTTTTCAACACCGGTTTTTCTCAAATTAGCTGCTAATCTCTTTCAGTCCCGTTATGGGCCCGCTACACGCTCGCGAGTCACCACGACCTTTTGGTGTTCATGAGTAAAAAGGCGTCAACGGTCGGTTACGTACATGTCAAGATAAACGATCCATCCGCACCCCTTTTTACTCATGAACACCAAAAGGTCGCGGTGACTCGCGAGCGTGTAGCGGGCGCATTATGTGTCGGGGTGTACATTATATTTATTTTGTACGGGAAAAAATGTCTGCCATAACTGGAAATTAGAGAACCCATTAAATAATTTATTTATTTATTTTTAATATTATTAATGTCGATATTATCAGAATAAAAGAATACCGGCCCAGTAACAGTGCAAAAATTGTGCTGTTTCAGGTCCGTGGTATTAGAAAAATATAATGATTGGTACCTTAAACTTTTTTTCATTTTAAATAAAATTATAATTTCTTTGTCATTCGTGTGTTATTTAGACTAATAGATTAGGTACATAATTTTTGAAGGGAGACATTTGAAAGATTGGCATCATACTGATAAAATGCACCACATGGACTTATAATTCGATGTAACAAAATTCCAGAAAAATTAATTCAATAAATAATAAGAAAATATAATGTTCCCCACTCTATGGCAACTGGGGAATCTAAATTTATACATTATTTATTTTGATTTTATTTTTCGAATTATGCGGGTGTGTCTGTCTCCCTCACTCTCGTTGTATATTGTAACAGTACGAAACCCATAAGCATATTGCTCAAAATAAATAAACCCCACAAAAGTCGTACAAAAGCCACACAGGATTTTTTTTAGGGATAAAAGCACAAATTTAATTGAATTTTGTAAATAAAATTAATTGTATCGATTAGTATTCGAGTAAATTATATTAGGAACTAGAATAGATTAAAAAATACGAATAAGCAAGCGGATCTAAAATGGGATAGACAATGATTTCAACATTTTATAAATAATTCATCTACTGAAATCCAACTAAAAAGTTTAAGCTTTTATTATTTGAGGATTTTTTATTGGTTTTTAATCATCTGTAGACCATATTTAAGGCACTTGGAATCGTCAGGTTTACAAACACAAAATCAAATGCAATAAATCAATAAACACAACAAAAAAGAATGAAAGCAATAAACACATAGACAATACAAAACTATAACACATTTGTGGTACAATTTAATGCAGGTCTGGATGTAAATTGTCCAGAACTGCATTAAGTACGTCATATTTGTGAAGGGTTTTTGTGTTTTTTGGGGTTCATACTACATCATCGTAAATACTCCTATGGGTTTTTCTTCGGAAACCGTTGTGTATACACGCGCTGAAACATGTAAGTAGGGTTGTCAACATTTTTTCAGCTGATTATTCTATCTGCATCAATAAGTAATTTTAAAAAGTTATCGGAAGCCTGGTTGCTAACGCGCTCGATCCTCGATGCCGACATACCCCACTTCACGACACAAGCTTTTAAGCTTGTTATGAAGTTTACAAATATGTATCAGGGTGTTATTCGATAATTTTATGAAAATAAAAGAAAACATACACATTATCTTATTGTTCTCGATATCAGTTCTTAACTCTTTTTTTGTTGCTTCCTTCATTGTCCCCTCCTTTCTTCCTCTTCTTCTTCCTCTTCCCATGCTTCCTCCTTCCCTACCATAAATGTTTTATAGATATAAGATATATATTTTTAACTATGTAATGTAATCTATTTGTTTTGCGTGTGTGCTAATTGTGAACGGATGTAATTGGTCTTGTGTATTGATATTTTTGTATTAATGTACCTGCCAATGTTTGTTTTTGTGACTGTATCTGTTCCATGTGCAATAAATAAATAAATATCTACTTATCTATTTAAATAAAAACTGTCATTTTATGAACTGCTTGAATTTTATAATATTTTTATTTGCTAGAAAAGTGTGGTTTTCTCAATTTTCAAATTAATGTAAATTACACACTCATTCGTCAGTCGAAAACTGCAGGCAATGATATAATTCTTAAACTACGTTTAAATTTTACAAGTGAAGCGGATTTGGTTGATATTTTCTTAGTTGTTGCCAAAAAAAATATATATAGTATTTTGCGATCCATATATTTCTTGCAACTCACTTTCAATATTATTATTATACTCTAGTACGGTTGACAACCCTCGTTGTTAGTGAATATATATCCGAAAATATATCGAATAATAATTATTTTTATTGTAAAATTGTTACAAAAATATACAAATTACCCGACTAGCAAAAATTACAACACGTTATTTTCAGTTAATGTAGGTAGCTACATGTTATCAATTTAGTATCATATTCTTGTATTATGTATTTTTGTACCTATGAATAACTTTTGAATCAGTATTAATTTACAGTAAGTAATGTTAAGAGTATGCATACCGACATTTCAAAAATTTCTAAAAACGGGAGACCTTCTATCTCGAAAACCGTTATTAATTATGCTTTGGAACAAAATAGGGTAGATGCATTGCACCTTTATATAACCGTATATAACCGTAAAAGATTTTTTATATCTTGTATAGATTTCTCAAAAAAAAAATGGAAAACACCTCTGATCTTTTTTCCGAAAGACGGAAACTCGTTTCCTGAAAGTCGTTGAGTAAAATTTTTTTTTGTACTGATAATATGCATTAAAACCTAGGGAATAACCGTAAAAGTTTTTTGATAGACGCAAAATTAACCTCAAAAAAATAAAAAAAAACGCTATTTTTACCATTTTATCATGCGACTGTCACGCAATTTTGAACCTTAATGCCGTGGGAAAAGACTGTGACGTCATTCCTGGTGCCAATTATATAGGTAATACCTACCGATTCGGTATAATACTTTAAGTAAAAGTTAATGTCGCCGCCACACGCTTGCGAGCGTCTACGAGTTTTTTGCGTTCATGAGTAAAAAGGCGTCAACGGTCTGTTACGTAAACGAGCCAAGACAAACGTTCCATCCACACGCCTTTTTACTCATATACACAAAAAACTTGTGGGCGGCGACAAATGGAATATATATGTATTACGTTTAATAGTTATAATACCTAATAACTATAATACACACACACACACACACACACACACACACACACACACACACACACACACACACACACACACACACACACACACACACACACACACACACACACACACACACACACACACACACACACACACACACACACACACACACACACACACACACACACACACACACACACACACACACACACACACACACACACACACACACACACACACACACACACACACACACACACACACACACACACACACACACACACACACACACACACACACACACACACACACACACACACACACACACACACACACACACACACACACACACACACACACACACACACACACACACACACACACACACACACACACACACACACACACACACACACACACACACATAATTGAAAAAAAAGTTTAATTTTAATTAAAATACATTTTAAAATAGAAAAGAAGAAATAAAATGAAAAAAACTGTCTGTTTGGGATGTTTCCTAAAGAAATATCTACGTATATGTATATTGGATTCAACACTTGTATTGCAAGTTATCCAAACGCTATGGATTAGACGGATTCATCTGGATTCATCAAGGCGTGTCCGCGGATTCACAGGCAACCTATTTCCCACGATCCGTGCACGTCTGCGATATTACGTACCGCCATACAAATCGCTATGAAAAAGTCTGTAGATTCACGGACTCACTCCTTCCCACGGCATGCGAATCTACGGACGAAGCAGGATTCACCTTCCGTGGGATATAGCCATAAGGATATAAATCTCGTAATGTGTTATTGAATGAAGGATATTCCGTCTTTTTTTTAACACTATTTGATATCGAAGATATAACAATATTGACATGATACAATTTATTTGTCATTGTCACTGTCGAGTTTAGCTATTCATTATTATACAGTATCGAACTTTTGATCTAGGAAAATGTTCTATCAACATTTGTTTCTACATAGTAAATTCACTCTACATAATATATTTTATATTGTCATAATTCAATTAACATTAGGTCTTGTATTTATCCATCACGTATAAGGTTTATTATAATGTTTGGGAGTAAGGATAATTTACATGTCACCTAAACCTTACAATTAGCTAACAAACTAACTAAGGTAACGTTACCTCGAAGTTCTTCCTCATCACGCCTCTGAAACAACTATGCAATTAACAAACAGCCTTTATTAGATTTAAAGTTTAATAAATTAGTCTCTTCAAGTACCTACCTAGGAAGGCTTTTATAGTTAACTAAAATCAACAAGCCAAAGGTTTGTTGATAGTATCTGCACGTGTAATGAAGAAAATAGAGTAAAAGCGAAACATTGACCAAACTTACGTAGGTGGATGTTGTTAAATTCAGAGCTTAGTAATTAATTATTATTGAGTGGTTTTAGTTGAATAATAATTTAATAATTCGACGGATTTCAAAAAGGAGGTAAGTGATTATTCCCGCATAAAATTAACACCAAAGCTACAAATAAAATTTTCCGTAATAAAGAAAAAACAATCAACTCGTTATAAAATCAAACACTGTGAAAATTGATTGCGTAATCGAAATAATATTGACCTACAATAATGAAGAACTCGAATGGAGGGCATATTATTTTAATACATCGTGGTATAAAACACATGAATCTAATATATATTTTATCATTGTAATATGTATTTTGACAAAATAGGTACACACCCATACAAAATTTATATTGTTACAATAAATATTCTCGTAACTTCATATTATTGATATTATTTATTTTGCCCCTAAAGAATTCATTCTGTATCAATATCCGGATCATTTTATAATAATAATCACATCAATGGATCCTTCTTATAGAAAAGGAAATTAGAGTTTGTGTCCTTTGTAATGCTTACATATATTTTTCGTTATAGGTAGATGTGACTTTTTGGAAATATTTCTTCAACAATCCAATAATAGCACTTTCATAATAAAGTGATTTACAAAAGGGATCGTTTTTCATAACAATATTATTATTTTGACTACAAACGTAAACAGTTTTCATTTTCTGCCTGCTTTCATGTTTGAGTTTCATAGTATAAATCTTATAATACTTATCCCACATATTATATATTCCGAAAACGGACTGGTAGAAATTTACCGAGTAACCACAATTAAGTTCTCCAACTTTATAATGTGACTTTTCTGCGAATTCCCTAAGAGGTGAAATTGACAATTGTAGAGAAAAATAGAGAATCATCTCCCTGGCTTTTCAATACATCTTCTTCTTTCTCAGTCGTTTTAATTCAAATGCTGGACATAGGCATCTTCTTTGACTTTTCATAGATCCCTATCCCGTGCACGCTGCATCCACTTGTTTCCTGCGATTTGCCTCACATCGTCTGACCATCTTGCAGTACATAGATACGTGAAAGAAGTATTTCAGATTGCAAATATTAAAATGGAAATATTTTCATTTGTAAAATATGGTACCAAATTTTTGCTTTACTATATTCCTTTTGTGCCACTCATATCGCAGGTTGCTCATATATCCTATGCTAGTCTGATAAATAAGGTTTGCTGCAACTACTGATTAGAAATCACAGTCTGATATTTTTGAACAATGATACTGTTTTACGACCCATACCTCTTCGTTATCTATCTCACGTAAATACAGTTTGTAGATAATAACATTTTGAATGTCTAATTGTTACTTTACTGAATTTTATTGTACAGTTACTACAAATTCATTTTACTTTTCCACAAAATTGTAATATTATGTGAATTGTATAGTGGATGGAATACCACAATAATTTCACAACGAAAATGTGCTTGAGGTCTTCGCAATGGAAAATTATATTATGTTTTGTATATTATAATCTATATATAAATATTTAATTATCATAAAATTTGTATAAAGGTTTGAAACCACATTGAAGAATGTAGTAGTAATATAATATAAAAGAGGTAAACATTAAATACCATATGGGATGTAATTATTAGGAAAGTTCTGTATTAACAATATTACATCTACTACGTAATAACATGCTGAGATCAAGTTACCCTTCGATTTCTGTGGTGATCTTATGATGAAAACTTATTTCAGAATTATAATATTCTGGTTTCGTCAACGTGTCAGTTTGAAAATTTGCAAAGTATATTGGTGCATGATGATCGAAAACAAGTATTTTGTAAAAAAACACTAGAATTCTTGTCAATCGGGAGGTTAATTAAATGATTAGTTTTATAGGCATACGAATACACAAGAATGTCATATTATGTATGTTGTTTATACGCAATGCAAATATATTTTACATTTTCTAATCTGTAGGAGTTTCGCATTTCGCTTTCTAATCTAACCAAGCAACACCCTTTTCTTATTGTGTCATCTTGTCAGGCCCAATAACTTGCGAAACCATTAAAACATGACCACTATTTGACTATTATATTATTGTATTATCTCTAAAGATCACAATCTATTTGCAAATATGTTTGGTAACGGATCCAATTTTCTCACTTAAGATGTTTCGTAAATTACACAAACATTTAGTTAAGGAGGATAGATCACTTAGACATTGACTTATTGAATATACATATTCAGACAGATGTGGGTATAAAAAGTTATCCACGAATGTGACATTTAAAAAGAATTTCAAATTGTGATTGATTGTCTCACTGAAAACAGAAATGTCTTAACATAACACCACGGCGATAATTCGAAGTATTTTATTTAATAGCCTTTTGAAATAATACAAGAATTACCAAATAATTTAAGAAGAGTTGATCTGAAAATAGACTGAAATATAAATAAATAAATAAATCTTTATTGACTATATAAAAAAATGCATAGTAACAAAAACAAGACAATAGAGTACTGTGCCAAAAGGTGGACTTATTGCAAAAATAATATCTTAATTTCGACCCGATATAAAAAGTATACCAATAATTAGGTAAGTATGTAATTTTTGACCTTTACTGTGACTGTTTTGGTATGATAGTTCTTTCATTCCAATATACCAAAGCTTCATTGTGTAATTTGAACCATTTTAGGAATTATAATTTACTTAGTTTTACTTTATTACAACTTATCGTAAAATTTTCCCAATATTTTCATAGCATTTTCCTATAGTCCTCGGTTGGTAATGTCGAACTTTATTCATAACTCACAGTAAATCGTTTCATTAAATTGGTCGTGCTATAATTTATGATATGCTGAGTAGGGAAACACTTCTAACGCACAATATAATATGCGATTAATTATTTGGAAATTAATACTCTTTTAATCTGGGTATACTTTACTACTGCTGCCTAAAAATTGCTTCCTAACTGATGGTGGAAGCAGGATATAAAAATGTGCGAAAATATACCCTTAGAGATCCGTGGAAATACAGGAGCCAGGGGACAGGTGTTTTTATTGGGTTTATTTTAAACCAGAGCTTTACTCATTTTGCTCAATAGATCCTCAAATAATTAAATACTTAGGTCAAAGTACAATGTTCATATTGAATATTTTATCATGATAATATTATTACTTAATAAACACCTTTGAACCTACGCTGTGATGGGTTAATTACCTTTTTAGCAAGTACTAACTTACTTGTTAAATACCTTTTTCGTGTTTTACTGAACTAATTTAATAATATGACTAAGAACAAAATTAATTGTCTAGTAAATAATTCACAACCACTAGATGAAACAAACAAAAAGGCTTGAGGAGAGAGAGAGAGGGAACATTTAATATTCATTATTGTCGTAGTTCTTCCTTTTGCAGGGTCAACCAACGTTAAACCTATACAACACGTTTGGGGTTACATTATTATGTATAGGGTAAGAAATTACTAAATCAGAATAACGAATTCCTCTACTGAATCACGACCTAGATTTAGTTTTAATTACTACTTTGGATCTAGTAAAAAATGTCCTCAATTTTATTTATTCTTCTGTCACCTTAGGGGCTGTACATTAGTGTACATGTATTTAAAGTTTTTTTTATAGAAATCTACAGTCTTTTATTAATTAACGAGTTTATATTTTTTAACGTTGTTACAATATATTAAATTATTAACTGGTATAAATGTGAATTGAACGTGACACTTTAGTACAAGATTTTTTCATTCTCATATTAATAAATAATCTGCCATACAAATAACATAAGTTTGGCAGATTCGTAATTGAATAGAGGCGAAAAACGAAAGATGCGATTGACTTGGATGATCGTGCTAATTATGGATATTTGCTTGATTAAATGCTTCCTTTCAGTAATGACGGTTGAAATCAAAGAAAAAGGGTTTTGTAAAGTCGGTTCCTAGTGTCACATTATTTTCTTTTCTTCCTACTATCAATATACGAAGAATTTACAGCAACCATTGTGAGCGCAGTAAATCGAGGTTTACATCTTGATCCGGGGATTTGTGTTCGTTTTGTGTCACGGATAACATGTGTTTTGTAAATTGAAAATATATCGCATTTAAATAAAACCTCCAACGCGGAATAACCGCGGGCCTATTATTATGATAATATAAGCTCGCTTGAATGAATACACTATGCAGATAATCATAAACCATATTATTATTTTCTTGAAAGAATACCTGCGTTTTTGTATTACTGTTAGATTCAGAGTGACATATAAAAATCGGATATAATCTTCAGAATACAAGGTTAAGCGCTGATTCAATCTCCACAATGGGAAATTCGAAGACACATACTATAACTGAGGCACTTTTCTTAGAAAAAATATAAAGAAATCGTTAAATAACTCAAAAGAGTTTGTTGTGACTATTATTTTTATTGTTTGGTATAAAGCAGATGGTCGTAATATTTCCCTAACAAGGTTATAAACTAGAACATGCAACGGTTAACTTGGGGTTCGATTTAAATAAAACTTCTCAACCTCTCTTGCCAGTAGCTGCACTTTGTAGCCAGTCTCTTTAGAATAGGTAAAGTATTATTATATACAGATGAAATTGAAAATTCTATAGCTATACAAAATAAAAAGTTATGTTGGTACGATCTAATATTATAACAGCCAAAAACCGAATCAAAGTAAATATCACTTTTTTACCATTTACCAAACACCTCAATCTGATCACAACGTCAGCAATACACTCGATTGATGAAAAGTTAGGTAGCTCTCTGATCATACGAGTATTACGCAATATTCAAGCATAATGATATATGCTAATGATATTATACTAATGTTAATAATCATGAGATAGTATGCACTAATTGTAAACACTCCTCTCTATACTCAAGTATTTATTTACTTATTGAGAGAGAAGGACAACATTAAACTACGTAAATCTTGTACCTATCTGCTGAAAAATTATAACTGTACTTGTATTATATTACTAAATAAATTAAAAAATATATATATCGTCGTTAAAAAAAACGCTATTTTTAACATTTGATCATGTCATTGAGTAACGAGTATGCAATTTTGTGGGTTATAGAAATAGATTTATTTTATACATGTGAGTGTATCTGGGATTTCTCCCAGCATGTACACATATAATATAGAAATTGAGCTATTGGGCAGACTTTCGGGTGGATACTTCCCGTTCGTCGAATTGAAAACAAAATTACCCATACTTTCATATGTGTCCAAATCGAAATGAAAGTCTTTTGTACTCGTGCATAATATTTATCTTATAGATCTACAAAGATGTTTCGGTTTACATTCTCATGGTTATTTTCAATATATTGTAATATTGTTGTTAGGCTAATAAAGGTACTATTACTATACCCTCACGCCACCTCCCTTGCGGGGCATGCAGAGAGAATGGATCGCCATACTTTCCTATCCTTACACACACTTCGGGCTTCCGTCACATTCATGCAATTCCTCATACACATTCTACCATTACTTTTACTCAAAACACGTCCGTCCTTGAGGATCTGGTCAACATGGTCCAGTCATGTGGTTCTTGGACGGCCGCGTTTCCTTACACCACTTCTTTCACCCAGGTAAATTTTCCTTGCTATCCTTTTATTTTGGAGGGCAAGATAGAGGGAAGACGGGGAGTTGGCAGAAAACAGATGTCCTGGCTGCGCAACATTAGAGAGTGGACCGGAATGAGGACGGTGGACTATCTGTTCCGGGCAGCGCAGGACAGGGAACTTTTCACCAGAGTGATGGACCTGATGTGGCACAACAAGAAGAAGAAGATCCTTTCATCGTTCATTCTCTCCACATGTCCCAACCATCTCAACTTGTTCACTTTAATTTTAGGTAGGATGCTATAACATTATTATTCAAAATGCATAATGTTCAGCCCTCCTTTTATATTGTCATGTCACGTAGGTACCAACTCTTTTTAAAGAAACGTCAGGTAAATAATCTGCTTTGATTTATTTACGAGTACCTATACTTGCTCTACATGTGATTAGGGTTGCCAGATAAGTTGGATAAAAAACCGGACAATTTTAAAATTTTGCCCCCACCCCCTTTTAACAAAAATATTTTTCTGACATGCATACATTTGCGTGGCAGGCCAAATTTTAATTGATAATGAGCTCTGAAGAATGATATTTTCCCTTAAGAAAATATAAAAGAATATGCTTACAAAAGTTGTCAAAAACGATGTTTACTTAGTAGTCGAATTTTATTTTCTGAAAAAAATTGCAGCCTGCAATATGACTCGTGATCGGGTGGATGCTACTTAAAGGAAAAAAATGGCAGCTATTTGTATACTCACGTTTTCACAAGCAATATAGGTGCTTGCTACGTATAAAAAATGAGAACATGATGGAAATAATCAAGATCGTATTCCCTTGAAGGACTTTATGAAAAATAGGTCACTGATAAGCCTGGGTTGAACTTACTGAGGTCCGATCGAAAAAACCAGACAGTCCTTTGTCCGATTTTACAAGATTTTTCGACCGGACAGATGTAATAATAACTGTCCGGTAATCTGGCAACCCTACATGTGATTAGGGCTGCCACCTCTCCGTGTTTGAGTGGTGTTCTCCGGGCTCCGGGTTAGCATAGTGTATCTCCGGGTCGGAAATTTTTGTCATGAGTAAAAAAAAAAGGAAAATACCCGGGGTCCCGCTCACCCCCATAGAAAATCCGGGGCTCCGGGTCGGCATACTAAATCTCCGGGTTTGTAATTATGGTGTGGACAAAAAAAAAAAAGGTCAACTATTATTACAAAGTCGTTTTTTCCGAAATCTCCGGGCCTATGCTCCGGGCCTAGGCTGGCCACAAACGTCCCGAAGTTCAGTTCCGGAATCGACCGTTTTGCAAAAAGGTTCCGACCAAAACCTCTTTCTGAATTTAAAATCGGGGTGACGCTGAATTCAGAGAGAGGTTTTGATCGGAACTTTTTTGCAAAACGGTCGATTCCGGAACTGAACTTTGGGACGTGTGTGGCCAGCCATACAAAGGTGGCAGCCCTACATGTGATACGTATTCAGTGTATGAATACAAATGCTGGAGGTATTTGCATTTATATTTCACTGATGAATATTGAGAATGAAATTATTCAGCGACACGTCTATTATTAATGAAAGTATTATTATAATAGGTAATTTGAATTAATAATTAAAATGTACTCAACAAAACAAAACGAATTGTTTATTAATTTTGTACCATTGTAAGCACATTCGCATAACATTCAAATAATTGTAATGCAAAACTGAAGACAAAGGCTTTCCTTGTATAACGTAAGTACACACAGCACATAATTTTGTTGGGTTTTGTTGTTTGGTCTTGGGACGTCAAATGAATAAATTCATCTGAATTTCATATAAATAAGCGTGTTTTTTTTTTCACATGCCTACTTACTCACAATCACAAATTTGCTTTGCAATGATTTATAATTTTTCAGATTTCTACGGTCAAATTAAATTTTAAAAAATACCACCCTCTCCCTTCAACAGTGAGAATGGCAACAATACGTATGTATTTAATCTATACAGAATTCGACAATACAGCCGTCGCTCCTCGTGGTGTAGTGGATAACATCCCTACTATGCGAAACGAAGGTCTGGGTTCGAATCTCAGCCGGGGTGAACTGAAATGTCGAATGTTTCTAGAGTGTAAAGTCACATTCTTAAGAACCGCAAAATCCCCATTAACGTGAAACGCAAAGTATATGAGATGTGCATAGTACCAGTTGCAACATACGGCCTAGAAGCAGTGACACTGACCAAACAGAGCATCGAAAAAATAAGGGTTACCCAAAGATCCATGGAAAGAGCCATGCTGGGTATCACACTGAGAGATAGAGTAAGGAACGAAACGATACGGCAAAGAACAGGGGTAACAGATATTGCCCAGCGTATCGCATCTCTCAAATGGCGGTGGGCAGGCCGAATAGCTAGAGATCCAGATGATAAGTGGTCGAAGAGGGTCTTAACCTGGAAACCCAGAATGACTACCAGGGGTGTAGGGAGACCACCACTACGATGGAGAGACGACCTGGTAAAATACGTGGGTACCAACTGGATCCAAAGAGCCCAGGATAGAGCGACGTGGAAGCAAATGGAGGAGGCCTTCGTCCAGGAGTGGACGGGAATAGGTTGACGAAGAAGAAGAAAGTCATCTGTTAAGCCAGTCGAGGGCAGTCGTAAACCCGACAATGTTCATTCTTAAGTCTTCTACACTGTTGTAGGAATACTGCAAAAACACAGTGATTTTCCGCAAAATTCTTAATTTTAGCCTTGATAACCTAGCAAAACGTTCGGGAATACAAAATTTTCTGGAAAATTACTGTGTTTTTATTATAACTTTAAGTAATTATTGAAATTGTTTGTCGATGGGAATCGTGTTTACGGTTTACGCGTATTGTAACTAACAACATATCGATATATCATTAAGTTGTTCTGAATAATATAATGCCTTACAAAGTTAACGATGTCATAACACATTAAGTATCTAGGTACTACATAGCTTTTGTAAGATGGCGCCAGCGAGTAATTTTATTCAAGAACAAACGTGTCGGTTTGTTGAATATTTTCCACAATTTGCATTGTTCCTGCATTATATCAAAATCGTATTTATGTATAATTTATTTTACTCTTCAAGTGAACAAATAAGAGCTTAAAAAACCCTCTAAACAGGTGACAGTGCTGGCGTAATTAGGATATTGTCGACTTCGGTTTTGTTGACGTTCCATTTGAGAAATTGGGTTTTATCTTGTGACATACCTAATTATTAGTGTCCGACCGAAACTGGATTTTTAGCCGAAACCGAAACCGTAACCGAATATTCGGCTCCCCTTCTAGTTTCGGCCGAAACCGAAACTGAAACCGAAACTTAGGAATTTCAGTTGTAATTTTGAAAAAAAAATCATTATAGGTACCCTGCTCTGATATTTTTTGTTTCCTAAGATATTTATTAGGAAACCACTTCATTTTCGGAGCTCAATGGAAGCACAAAAAAAGGAACCCATTAAACTACAACTTTTGTCATCGGTTATACCTATAGGTATCCATGGCATAGGTAACACTAGGAGGGGGCATAAAAAATGCAATTTTTCTTCGGGAGGTTAAGTAACGGAAGTTGTGGTGTAGTTTGCTAATATGTATATTCATGGGCGTCGCCAGCCTTGGAGCTAAGGGGGGGGGCAACAAAAATAAAAAAAATTGAGATAGGATGAAAAAGGCGCAAATAGCGCCGCAGGCGATTTTTTTTTGTGATACATGGTGAAGAAGGCCGTGATGTGGTTTGGTGTATTAGAAAATGTACACAATAATTTGCACAAAATTATGCACGAAAAATGTTTCCTATAAAAATCAATAAAAAAATAGCGCCGCAGGCAATTTAATTGTGAAACAATTGAGTTTTGATGTATTTTTTATACTAATTTTGAAAAATTTATAACATGGTGAGAAAACGTGCGGTAATAGTGTGATTTATTGTGTGGTGTTATCATTTAGTATGAAAAAATATATTCCTATTCCAATCTCTAAGTTGCGCTTAAAAATTTTGTCATGAGACATAAATGATGTGTATAAAAATGGATAGTGATAGTGATCTAGTTCACTTTTGTAAAATAAAAAGGGATTCTAGTGTACAGAAGATTCCCAACAATGCTCGGTATAATACGGATGCTAGTTTCGGTTTGGCCGAATATTCGGCCGCTTTTTGGCCGAAACCGAAACTGGGGCCGAAACCGGCAATTTTGGCCGAAACTGGCCGTAACCGAAACCGAAACCGAATATTCGGTCGGTCTCTACTAATTATTATCATATTGCCCCTGTGGAGCGGTGGAGACTGTCGTCCACATCACCAGAGAGTGTCCACTCAGCAAGTTCAACGCCACCATGGCATGGAGGACATACACAACCTGTCTCCTAAGGCTCTTCAATACCTGGGCTCCCGCGATCTTATATATAGAATAGGGACTTTGACTCAGCCTTCTTAGCGCCAGACGACATATTAAGTATTCAAAAGAGTCCTAAAGTAAAAAAATCTTATTCCATGTAAGTAATATTAAAAACCTGCCTATAATAAAAATCTAAAATAGTTACTCATCTGTCGATAACTCCGATTTCAATTCTGAAATTACCTATTTCTATGTATTGATTATTTTGTAATCCAGGTCCCATTATTTATTTAACTAATGCTTCGATATGTTAACCGTGCAACAAACCATGCACTGTAAATTATTTCATACTCGGTAACAACATTATTGTATTGATTTTTGTCGACAACAATACGTTTAGGCTTAGAAATATTAATGCACTCGAAATTAGTAGTGGTCGTTCAAAACTTTCCTAATTACACCTGCCTTCTACCTATTTGCACAGTAATTACTATATGAAATGAACTATGAGTAGATTCATTTCTAATCGCTTAAAAACGACTTTGCATAGGTCTGTTAATATAAAAAAACAATAGTGAAAAAATAGTAGGTATGCAGATAAGCACGATAGATATTACTTTAGTAGATAAAAAAAATGCTAGTTATTTCCATGTAAGGGTATTCGTAATCTTCTTAGGAATAAGAAATTTCAAAGTAGATTTTTTCTAAATAATAATATAAAGTTAATAGGTTCATTATATTGTAATGATCTTTTATTATTGTACCTACCTACTGATATTTCAATAGACCGTGATCAAGCGTGAATGATCAATATCGTATTTTAATTCAGTAAGTTCTATTTAGAGTCTGATAACAATTATTATGGAATAATCATAATGCGGATTATTTTAAAGGGTGGACTATAAAGAAGGTGGGTAGATATAGCGTAGGAAAAACTGGAAACAAATTTGGGATTAGATGGAGTCGATAGGAGAATATATTATTGTGTAGCCTGGCAGCAATCCCGGGAGATTCGAAATAATTTTCCTTCGCCATGTAACGTACTATTATCTTTTTGAATGTAGGTATCCACTTAGAACATTACATGCAAAGAATCATCAAATATTGAACTCTGCATTATTCCCAAACGAATAACCTATTTTGTAAAAATATCACTTGTATAATATATTGTTTTGTTGTTGAGATTTTGGAAGAGGAATATTGGTTACTTAAAATCCTTAAATAGATCGATTTGAGGTGAGGCAGGGGATCACAGACCGCAGTAGAAACCAGAAGTTGGATCAAAGAAGACCTGAACTCATGAACGCCTACAATCATATACTGGATAAGGTTTAAAATCGGAGATTGAGAAAGACGAAGAAGCTTGTGTAGAAAAGCAGGCTAGTACAAGAGGCTGCATGAATGAGTGAGAGTTATTCAGTGTGGAAGAGCTATTGGAGAATAAAATTGTTCTCAGTAGGTACATTGTACAATGAATAGGGACCAAAACTTTAACAACAAGTAGTGTTGTGAAAATGTGTCTGAAACAAGAAAATATTAACATTGTTTGTAAAATTAACCCTATCATTAGTAAATTACTCATGCATATTAATGTGTCACAAATGTTTTCATACTCGTCCTATGTATACTCAGCCGCCTTCCATAATATATTCATTGTGTCGACATTCAATAACATTATAAAAGTGTCGTCTTTCAAATGAAGTTACAAGATTTAATTTCTACCAAGTAGCAATCAACTGAGAATCCTTTGAAATAAACAACGTACTTCTGCCAATTAGAATCCGTGGAATAACGTGGGACGAGTTGAAACTTCTACTAGAACGTGATATAGTGATTAGTACGAAGTGACTTAACGAGGTTACTGGTCAGTCGTAACAGGACAAAGTCACATTTACCTAAATATGACGAATTAAGTAAGAATACCGAAAATCCTTCACTCATGAATGTGTTTGTACTCGTATAAAACTGTTCGTAGTGCTGGCTACCTGATTTAATTGCCTGATGCTGGATTTTACCAACTTCTTAGGTGAGGAATAGCGGAGATAGAAACCACTTATTATTTCTTATACAAAGTTTCTGCTAGGTGGCTCGTATCTTCGCTATTCCTCGCTTAAGTAGTTGGAGAAATCCAGCATTACAGTATTGTAATTTGAAAAGGATCTTACATCCATCTAACAATAATGAAAGCATCAGTTCTTTTTATATTAAAATACGAACCAAAAGAATTTAAATTATCCAGACTATACAGATCCACATTATGTGAGAAATACCGGTTTGGAATTTTACAAAAGAACTTCACTTTCTTTGCGGAGATCTGCACGTGTTCCCCTTACCAACAAAGAATGTACATAGGTATTCCGGAATATTCAGGTCAAACCGTTTCAACAAAGATTTCCTTCCTTCATAAATTTACTTTCCAACGCGAGTACAAACATGAAGCTCTCGGCTACAACAAGATCTACCACAATTTTTTTACTTTAATATAAATAATACGACCAAAACGAATTGCACTTAACTGCTTTTAGATATTCTCGTATATGAGAAACAAATAATAATATATACGACCGAGGTCGCCCCATACTATTAGAATTATAGAGTGTATCAAACATAAAATATCAATATTCAATTATACGCGAATAGAAAATAATTTATTGTCTATACCTGGATAGCTTTCGCGTCGAAAGCTTTATAATATTATTATTGTTGTAATAACCCTGAAGAAATTTTAAACTTTCCTCCTCAGAAAGGTAATTTTAGCGATTTATTTTAATAAAAACCGATTATGTGTATGTAAAAATCTAGATTTGTTTTTCGGGTTTATCGTGTAGAGAACAGATTATCCGACGTTTCGGCGAACGCTCATCACAATCCGTGACCAAGAGGCAGTAGGTTCGTCGAAACGTCGGACCATCTGTTCACTATTCGATAAACCCGAAAAACAAAAATCTACATATCGTGGATCATCGTGAAAAACAACTATTGATTATAAAAGTGCACGTGAGAATTTCTAACCATTTATTGTAAATATACCTGATTAAATTCATTGTATAATGTTACTATTCAGTGACTTTATTAACAATGGTGAAGATGAAATGAACAGTAAGTACGACGAGCCTGAATGTTGTAAGTGTACCTATTCAATTTTCCTTCATTTTCCAGGAAAGCAAATACTGTCGTAATTGGTTAAATCGGTGAGGACTTTTGTTGCCCCAATTTACAAATCTTATCAAACCTAATCAGATTCTTAAAAACCACGTGTACTTTATTTTAATGGTTATAATAAAATATTAAAATGGACGAAATTTAATATAGATTTGTGTTTTACTGGTAGGTGTTTAGTATTCTATAGTGTTTTTTTTAGAGTGTAAAGTTTTGAGTGAGGTATTACGTATTAAATTAAGTGGAGCGTTTCATATACTAAAAAGGATTTTATAGTTTGTAAAGTATTATGGCATTCGTCTTTGTTAATGAAATACCACGTCTAAGTAGGGGATTTCCTTTATTTATTCGCATAATAAGAATACGTGACTTATCACACCCGATCAAATCGTATTACGTTCGCTTATTATAATATCAAATAAACCTATGTCAAGTAACATTAAAACCAACTATATCCTCTGTTTATAACAAAAAATATTCATTATAATTAGCTATAGGTAGTTTTGAATGGTATTAATTTTTAGACACTAGACACAAAACTACTGACAGATCTGAGCTAAATGAACTAAATACCTTTTTACTACCAATTTAATGAAAAAAAAATGAATGTTTTCATTTATACCTACATGTTTCAGAACGCCAGTTAAAATGCGCGGATACGTTCATTGCGATTTATCAACAAGCTCAACAAAGAGGTGTCTACGTAAGTAAGTGTAAGGCAATCTTTATAAAAATAATGTTATATGTTCATAGTTTCATTCTGTATTTCATTTCACTGTAGGAAGTAGACTTGGTTGAAATAAAAAAAAAGTATTATTTTTACTGCGAGTTTAATTTATTAGCGCAGTGCAAAATAAATAGTTTATGAAAAGAGTTGGCTCTTTTTTGTTTTGCTCTACCTTTCTATATTTGCTGACGTTAGTGGGACAACATTTTAATGTTTTCAAATCAAACAATGAAAAAATCGAGCAATAAAAAAACGAGTTTTTCGCCCCTAATGTGTTAAATTCAATTAGAATTTTATTTACATACACGCTGAATAATAAATTCGGAATAATATTACTTGATGTGTTATTGTGGACGGCAGATACGTCATATTATAGTATTTATGTAAATAAGTGTTTTATTATCAAACATTTGCGAGTATGTAGTTCAAAGGGACAATTTAATATTTCAGTAGGTAAATTAGTTATACAATAATGTTTTGTATACCGCTCTGCACCACACACTATATAATTGTTTTTATTAAAGAGGCACTGTTTATTCGAGGGACACGAGAATTATAAAACGAGAATATATTATGTACAAGCAATGATTTCATTCTAAGTCTTTTTAAAGGTACCGTTGTGAAAAACGTTCTTTATTTTTTATCGGGCACTCCATATGTTTATACTTAAAGAAAACGCCCTATCAATAACGTGACTGCCACAAGAGCATCCCAATTGATAACTCACTCAATAATTCAAGCCTCTTGTGGTCCATTTGCACGCCTTTGATGAGATCCTCATGACCCAGTTCTCCAAACAAAGCTTCCTGAGTCCTATAGTATCTACTTGGTCTACAGTTCGACAGCGTCTATGATAAAGTCCCATGTCACGAAAAGCCAAGTTAGAGAAGAGCGAATAAAAGTCACTACTAATTTTTCTTGGCAGAGGTTTTCACGACTGGCCATGACATACTGTATAGTTTTTCGGGTTCTGTCATGTGTTTCGGGGAACCTACTGCCGTCTTAGTAACATATTGTTGAAAAGTCAGAACATCTCACGTATGGCTACACACAATACAACCCGAAAAACTCTACTTACTGTAATAACTCTCAAATACCACCCTCTCCCTTCGAAAGCAAGAAATGCAACAATACATAGGTGCTTAATGTACGTGAAATTCGACAACACAGCCGTCGCTCTTCGTGGTGTAGTGAATATGATCTCTACTATGCGAGACGAAGGTCTGGGTTCGGATCCTCGCCGGGGTGAACTGAAATGGCGAATGTTTCTCGAATGACTTAAGCCAGCCGAGGTCGGTCGTAAGCCCGAAGATTTTCACCCTTAATAATTCTTCTACACTGTTGTAAGAATACTGCATTTTACATATCACTTTTTATTTTTATTATAATTTTTTGTCATGGGACACACTACCGATGAAAGTGCGCATCGTCCTTCATGTATTTGAGTACATACAGTTATGTCAAAATTAATTTGAATTCTGTAATCTCTATTAAATAAATCTGAATGTACTTATCGTTATGTAATTTGATGGTGAAAATTAGTAAAATAATAATTTTAACACTTTGTTAATTACGGGTATGATAATATAATGACAGTTATTATTAATTCGTTGAAACGAATTTAATATTGTATCAAATTATATGACTTACAATGCGATTAATTTTAATTAATACAAAATAATGAAAATTATAACTGCATAATTTGATGTAATATAATTTTAATAATTCAATACCGATACCTATAAATTATTAATGACAACATTATGAATTCATTATAATAATTTATGTTATGTTATTTTATTTCTTTAATTATTCTTTCAGTGAACAATTTCATACATTGCACAGAGAAATGCTCACTAGGGCGGGCTTATCTCGAAATCGTGATCACTTCACCCTAAATTTAAAATTCCCAAAGACAGCACAATTTTTACGCTTCGAAACTATGTATGTTACATATTTTATTACGATTTAAAAATATCTGCTTAAGTTTCAGTAAATAAATTTAAATTCATACATTAATGATGATTGATTCTCGGGACGCCTAACGTCATGCCAAGGCACCATCAGAGATAAGAGTTTTCTTTCTTTAACATTCTTTCTTTAACAAATATTTATTTATATAAAAGTTTTTCTAATTGTTTATGATTATGGTGTGTCCTCCAAAAAAGCTAAAAGCAAGATGGTCAGAGGGAAAAAGAAATTATTTTATTGCCAGCATGTGTTACACAGTCTGCCAACTTAACGATTAGAAAGTATTATATTCCTAACAGACGCTACAACATTCGCAGCTAAATTGCGAGCGGCTTGTGGCAATTTCGTGTTGATGCTGTAAATTGTGGGATCTAACGCATTCATTACTCCTATAGTCTATTCTGCCTATGCCTTAGCATATTCAGGAAGTTAAGGACAAAAATTATTGCATAACATGACACATCAGGACACAGAATTTAGAACTACATAAGTTTCGATTTCTTTATACCTTACAGTCTATAGAGAAACACCGAGGCCACTAATTCACTTTACAGCTACAATTGTTATAGTGGACTATATTGTATAAAAGCCAGGGAATTCTCTTAAAAGATAGGTATCAAACGATGTATACATATAACTTATCCTCCTATAGTAGATACTCTCATCTTGAAGGAAATTCTAAGACTAAGAGTTGATTGGTAATGATTGTATCCATTATCGCTAAACTATAAGTACGTCGCCTATTATATTCAATACTAGTAGTCACCCAAACTCAATGTCATTCTACCTACCTATGTACATAGATTGAATTATCTCATACTACGTACTAACTTCACAAATCCCTCAGATATACACCAATGGGTTTGCTAAAACTCTTTATAAAGGTATCTCATAATTTCGAAAGTGTGCGAATATTTACCAAGACGGATAAAATATAAATACAATGAGTCATAATTTATCCAAGTAACAAAGAAATTTCAAAATGCTGAGAGTACGTTTGTATAATATCATAGGTAAGTGTTGTAGATTTCAACACTTCCTGATGTAACACAATATCTACGGAAGAGTGAGAAACGAAGGGATGAAAACAAGGATATATACTTTACCTAAGTAAGTTTTGCTTTAGTCTTAAAACTAAGTCACCCTTAGTCTCACTATCCTTCATCAAATTTGGATAGATACCCATTTACCCACTTATATATTCCATACCCAGTATTATACACGTTGCAACTTGGGGAAATTTTGAAATAAAAGTTTTCATGCCAAAACTTATAGTAATATTTTACGTGTTTGTTTTTCATTTTATAAACATGCTTACTATCTAGTTGATGCATACCTACTTTTTCACAATTTATATTTTCAAAGAAGGTATCGTTTTTTAGGCGTTTAACCGTTTAAATTAAACTACTAAAAACACTGTTGATTCGGAGGAAGTTGATCATAATACGATCTATGACAGATACCAAGACCTCTGTCTGTACTCTATAGTTTTATCGTGTATCAAATAACTTCGTTTTAACTCCCATCATTTTAAACAATGTACGTCGTTTTAATTATTAAATATACAAATTTCTGCATAGCTTGGAAGCAGTAACGCAGCCTATTTTCTATGGAAGCATCAAAGTATATTTATGTACAGTAATACATATCTGAACGTTGTGTTACCTATGATTAGTTTAGGTACCCATAGAGATACTAAAAAGGACCTATAGGTATTCAAATTTGATCCGAGGATTAAAGTGTGTTAATCATAGAGAATCTACCTGCATTCATACAAAATCCTAGCAATATGTATTCAAATATCTTCAATACTGTTACTTATTATTAGTATAATTTTGGATGCCAAGTTTTTGGGTGCCGAATAAACTTCCACGGATATTTAGCATAGCCTAGCAAAGATTTACATAGAGGTGTTTATTTAGCAAGTACCTACAGTATTTTAGGAGAGCGATGGTCAAATTTTAATAAGCTTCAAAATGCAAACATATTAGAAATTACTCATACCAAAAAATAGATCATCGCTTATATTTGTATTTCCCCCTTTTAGGTTCATTCCCAAAGCTCTACCTACTGATCTCCGACAATTAAGGGATGCGGTACCTACAGTTAAAGCCACCAAAACCACATTATAATAGTAGATATTTTAATAGTAATTATCGAGATTAACGTCTATAAATTTGTACTGTAATTTTATATTAGAATTTTTTAAATTGCATTAAAATAACAACCTCGCATATGTCAAGGTAAGTGGGAATGGTTTTAGTTATCATATAAGTATTAATAAAATTGAAAATTTAAGCCTTGGTTTGCACAAAATTAAAACCAGTACACATATTAAGTTAAGTAAGTATTTATTTTGTAGAACCCAAGGCATTTTATTTGAATAAAATTATTTCCTACTGAAAATCGATCCAACATTAAATTTCAGTTCAACCGAGATTAATCTCGTTCTCCATTCATTCAGTATTACTTGGTATATCTACAGTGGATTATATGTACCTACTTATAACGTATTATTATTATATACGTACCGTTATTACCCTTATGCTTTACAAAGTTAGTTAATTACATATTAATAATAGGTATTAATACCGTAGCCTTCATCTGGCAAATACATACTCGTAACTCTTCACAAATTCTCTTACCGAAATGCATTGAGTTGGAACATTTAATAAGCCTTTAGTAAGCTCTGTAGTGTTTAATCCTTATGTTATATATACTTAAGATTAAAATTAAGATGGAATAAGCGTGCGGGTTATCTTGCAATACAGCTTTAGTTCTACCGTGACCCTATGTATAAGATGTCTGAATTGCTTATGTAAGTAAAATGGAAGACGATCGAAAAAACTTCTTTTCGCACTGGAATCAATAACAACGTTCATAATAAAACACATAATATTGGGCTGGAACATCCATAGGTAGATAAACATTACCGCACTTACGTAATATACCTACTTCCCTTTTCGGTTATGTTGTACGCAAGCATAATATGTTTTTTCATCTATCATGAAGTAACTATCGCTTCAACGGACCCTTATGTTTTTAGTATGGAAGTTTTATAACTAATCTAAAAGTCTCATAAAGATTATGACTGTTAAAGTCATCATAAAATGTTGGACAGACTTATGCTAATACCTACTAATATGCAATTATAAAAGTGCAATTAGAAATGTAATCGTCTGGGAGAAGTAATAAAAAAGACTATGAATTATATTGTGTGAATTACGAACGAAGTGTTATGTGCATTTTTAATTACGTAGTAGAAATCTCCCTAAATTTTTAATCTCCAGTTCGATATCTACTCATATGTCTACCTTTTAATATTTTCACTTTGAGATAAGAACATAAGGATCAACGCGCAAAGAAACGTTGTACTTGAAATTGAAAACGTCTGACTGACAAAGCCTTATAATTACTTCCATGTAAGTTCTTTAGAGAAATGTTAAAGGGTGAAGTAATTATAATACAGGTGGTACAACTATATCAAATCTATCAAGGAGAAGCTACGAGGGAACGTAAATCCTAAATCTTCACACGCATTCAAATTATTGTAAGTAAGCTACGTTATACAGGATAGTCCAAAAAGTCCCTCATTCTAAAAACGTATATCTGTTGAACTATTTATAATAAATGAGTGATTATTTCACCGTGCGGTGACTAAATAGTATTTTTTTTTGTTTTATGTACGAAACAATGCTTTAGCACATGCGCAGACTAGCTGTGCAGTCGACGAAACCAGCCGGCGCTACCTATCTACGTCGTCTAATATAAAGTTGAGTGGCTAACGGAAAGCACAGCGCCTTGATTTATTCCAATTTTCAATTATTTTGGAACTCGGTCAAGCAGTTGACTTCTTTGAGTTGATAACACAAGAATTGAGTATAAGATCAACATTTTCTTCTGACGATGTTTTTGGTCGGCCGGTCAATTGTTTTTTTTTTGCACGCTGCCTGTTTCTCTATCAGGTTCAGTTTCACATGAATAAGTTCCTATCAAAACCTTCTGAACTTGACTTTGACGTCTGGAACCAAATAACGCACTGATTACTGTTGCACGATCACTTTCATTTATTTGAAGGCGGTAGATGGATAGTGCCGGTTGGCTTTGTTGACTACGCAGCTACCCTGCGCATGCGTTAATGTATAACATCGTGCATAAAACAAAACTCGCACTAATCATTTACCGCACAATGAAAGAATTACTTATTTATTATAAAAAGTTCCAAAATAATACTTTTTTTAAAATGAGGGCATTATTTGTCGATGATCCTGTATTAGTCCAAGAGCCCATCGTTGAAATCATGACGGATGTGTTTTTTGATCGAAATGTGGTTTAAAAGAATGTTTAGACATAATATAATACATTGACATAGGGTTGCCTAGCAAAATCTTGCCGCGAGTACCTTTACCATGATGATTATTGACACCAATTTTGAAGCGAATTGCACCCATCTGTTTTTTAAGTAAAATTAGCACCATCGGAAAGAGGACGATTTGAAGATATAGAAAAACATGGGTTGCCTGTCCTCAGTCTGCCGCAACCCTAGGCAACCCAGGCCCAAAGATGCCATTTTTCGAAGTAAAATGCACCCATCTGTTTTTTACACGAGTGACACATCAAATTGAAGCTACTGTCTTCCTCGATACGATGGGATAGGGTTGCCTCCCAAAAACCTGCCGCAAATTAGGGTGGCCTGCATTTGAATGATGATATTTGAATGATGATGACCTAGTGAAAATGTGGTGGCATATCCAGGAAAATACTATATTAGTATTTTTTTTATTCATTTCTTATGTTTGTTGGGGTGCTGAATCCGAATTTTGACGTTGCAAGCTCCTACCTGTAATGGTTTTCGCGAAAAATGCGAAAAACAGAGAGAAAAGTGTTTTTCTTAGAGACTTTTTTCATAACTCGAAAAGTATGCACTTTAGAGCAAAAAATGTTAGGACAAAAATAATCTGCACTAAATTTTCTATAAATTTTATTACGTTACATTTTTTCGTCAGACGAATAGTTTAGGAGCTATAACGCTTTAAAACTTGATGAAAATCAGAAAATTGTTCCAAATTTGTACTTTATTTAAATTTCTGCCTACAATAAAAAAACTGCATACTTTTAAAGAATGAATTATAAAAGAAAAATGAATTCCCTACGATTATGTCTTTGGGTACTTTTCGCTCAGATGCACCATTTAAGAGATAAAGGGTGCCAAAGTTTGATATAATAATTCAAAATTAGCATTTTCATACATTACGTTGCATTGGTTGATCTGTCGGTAAGTAGGTATGTCACATCATTACTAATACATACAAAGGTATATTAGCGCGAGTATACTATCAGCTAGCAAACTATTAATAACAGTCAAGACACTACGTAATAAGAGTAATATCATTTGAAAGTCATTTGTTAAATTATGATGAAAATAAAATAACACTTTTTATAAAAAAACCGTGAAATATTAACATTTGTTTTAATTCTTGAGAAATAGTATGTCAAGCGTGGTTAGTATATAATGGTGGTGTGATAAAAAAATACTGCCAGTAAATAAAATTATTAATTATTTGATGGATGTTAATTATGGATGAAAAAACATAAATCACTCGGCTCGGCTGCGAGTGGAGCCGTGCGCGATAAAACATTATTTGCGCTTGTATATTTTAGCTACTCTTCCAGTACCCATGTAGCAAGACTTTGGTGGTAATATTTACTGTAGGTACTTGGCATCACCCGCAGCCGAGTGAAAAAAGTTATAGCAAAATGACAGTGGCCTGTAAAATAGAAAAACTCTTTTAATAACTCGGTAATATTTACTATATGTACTTGGCATCACCCGCAGCCGAGTGGAAAAAGTTATAGCAAAAAACAGTGGCCTGTCAAACTATTTTTTATGAAACCGCCTAAAGGTTTTTGGATCGGCTCGGCTGCGAGTCTTTCTATTTTACAGGCCACTGTCTTTTGTTATAACTTTTTCACTCGGCTGCGGGTGATGCCAAGTACATATAGTAAATATTACCGAGTTATTAAAAGAGTTTTTCTATTTTACAGGCCACTGTCATTTTGCTATAACTTTTTTCACTCGGCTGCGGGTGATGCCAAGTACCTACAGTAAATATTACCACCAAAGTCTTGCTACATGGGTACTGGAAGAGTAGCTAAAATATACAAGCGCAAATAATGTTTTATCGCGCACGGCTCCACTCGCAGCCGAGCCGAGTGATTTATGTTTTTTCATCCATAATTAACATCCATCAAATAATTAATAATTTTATTTACTGGCAGTATTTTTTTATCACACCACCATTATATACTAACCACGCTTGACATACTATTTCTCAAGAATTAAAACAAATGTTAATATTTCACGGTTTTTTTATAAAAAGTGTTATTTTATTTTCATCATAATTTAACAAATGACTTTCAAATGATATTACTCTTATTACGTAGTGTCTTGACTGTTATTAATAGTTTGCTAGCTGATAGTATACTCGCGCTAATATACCTTTGTATGTATTAGTAATGATGTGACATACCTACTTACCGACAGATCAACCAATGCAACGTAATGTATGAAAATGCTAATTTTGAATTATTATATCAAACTTTGGCACCCTTTATCTCTTAAATGGTGCATCTGAGCGAAAAGTACCCAAAGACATAATCGTAGGGAATTCATTTTTCTTTTATAATTCATTCTTTAAAAGTATGCAGTTTTTTTATTGTAGGCAGAAATTTAAATAAAGTACAAATTTGGAACAATTTTCTGATTTTCATCAAGTTTTAAAGCGTTATAGCTCCTAAACTATTCGTCTGACGAAAAAATGTAACGTAATAAAATTTATAGAAAATTTAGTGCAGATTATTTTTGTCCTAACATTTTTTGCTCTAAAGTGCATACTTTTCGAGTTATGAAAAAAGTCTCTAAGAAAAACACTTTTCTCTCTGTTTTTCGCATTTTTCGCGAAAACCATTACAGGTAGGAGCTTGCAACGTCAAAATTCGGATTCAGCACCCCAACAAACATAAGAAATGAATAAAAAAAATACTAATATAGTATTTTCCTGGATATGCCACCACATTTTCACTAGGTCATCATCATTCAAATATCATCATTCAAATGCAGGCCACCCTAATTTGCGGCAGGTTTTTGGGAGGCAACCCTATCCCATCGTATCGAGGAAGACAGTAGCTTCAATTTGATGTGTCACTCGTGTAAAAAACAGATGGGTGCATTTTACTTCGAAAAATGGCATCTTTGGGCCTGGGTTGCCTAGGGTTGCGGCAGACTGAGGACAGGCAACCCATGTTTTTCTATATCTTCAAATCGTCCTCTTTCCGATGGTGCTAATTTTACTTAAAAAACAGATGGGTGCAATTCGCTTCAAAATTGGTGTCAATAATCATCATGGTAAAGGTACTCGCGGCAAGATTTTGCTAGGCAACCCTATGTCAATGTATTATATTATGTCTAAACATTCTTTTAAACCACATTTCGATCAAAAAACACATCCGTCATGATTTCAACGATGGGCTCTTGGACTATATTAAGATACGAAGCTTCAAAATATGCGGTTTACATCGTAGATATGTGTAGAAGTAGTATTATTTGCTCCTAAATATCACACAATATAATATTCGAGTATTAAATATAGAACTATCTTTTATATTATTACTTGAATAAGTCACGCTCGTGTTATTACGACCTAATTTCAATGTGTTAGATTACTCTCATAGAGTGCACCATGTGGTTTTGCAATGAACATAATATTAATAATAATATATTCGAGAGAATGAATATTAAATTGCAGTCGAATCTCTCTAAGACTTTGTCAACTGAACGAGTACCTAATACCTACGTTAGTAATAAAGGTAGCATACTATAATACCACTATGATTCTACATCACTGAGATATGGAAGATATCATACAGATCCCGATTAGGTAGATACTCGTACCTTCTGTCTGGATTATATTTTAGAAGAAAATGTACCAACTTACAGAAATATTGAATCAGTCGCTCTAAAAGTGAAGCACTGTGATTGGAAGAGGTTACTGTTATTTTCAATCAAATATTTTTTTGAGATAGAAATTATTGAGAGTCAAGTCGACAGTCAACTAATCCTTTCATAATAAATTTATTGTCTAGTTGCATCTACTTGTGAACTTGTTCCCTTTCATTCTAGTCATCATATTACGGACTGTATACGCAACGCATATACAACAAAAAATCGTGTCCTGGTAAACGTTGGCGTCGGCATAAGGTGATCATTTAAGTCAGCCAATTCCGATTCTTAATTATCGTCTCCATCTCCCACCGGGCGTCCTCTTTTGGGACTTCAAATTTTTGGGAGTTTTCACAATGGTGCATTGTAAGCATTCAGAAAAATCCATAAGTAATAGGTACCTACATAATACCTGGGTGAAAGAGGAGGTGTAAGGAAACGCGGCCGTCCGAGAACCACCTGGCTGGTCGACCAGATACTCAAGGACGGACGTGTTTTGAGTAAAAGTAACCGGAGAGTATGTATGAGGAACTGCATGAATGTGACGGAAGCCCGAAGTGTGTGTCAGGATAGGAAAGTCCGGCGATCCGTTCTCTCTGCCTACCCCGCAAGGGAGGTGGCGTGAGGGTATAGAAACCTACATAATATGATGATGTAGGTATATTCCAAAATACTATAGGTACCTAGTACAATCATTTTACTACGAGGGCGACAGATACGTTTTGAGTATTATGTAATATACGAAATAATATGTAATATGCAACGAAACTTGAGATTAGAAGCAACTCTTTTGACAAATATGCACAAGTTTCCTTTTGATAAAATGCATATTGTTCCAGTAAATCTAAACCTACTTTTGGTAGGTAGTAGTACTCTGTTTCGTAGAATCCGTACAGATGTACTTTTCTAAACATACCATAGCAAGTATGTATTAATAAATTTTACCTACAGTAAATACAATGAACTCGTCAGGAACATGTCAGACACTTTTAAGAACAACTTACTGCTTAATGACAGTACGTTGCTTCGGTAGGTAATGAGTTTTGTAACTATTCTGGATTCTCATTCAAAATTGTATCTATCATTGACGTAGATATATCTTCATTATATACAATTTGTATTTGTATTATATGTTAAGCTGCGTTTGTCATAACGTTTAATTAAAAATAACTGAAGAAGCTAGTGGTTGAATTAAAAACAGCGACATGGAATAACAGGTAGAAAAAGAATACTGTTAATGTTCGTTTTATTATATTTTGGAAGATTTGTATTGTAGCTAATTGATTATTTTCTAATATTTGCTGGTAATTCGTATATACGATTGTCCATTTTTAAAATAAAAAATAATTAAAAAAGATACAACCCCATCCATTTGTTGTATCCATTATCTTTGCCACCTTTGTGCATCACGTATAATGCAGTACCCCCAAGCAGAGTTTCTACATTCGAATACCGGCGCTGAGCGAATTCTTCATTACTTCACAATATAGGCTTTTTGCTTGGTTTGAATTGTACAGGAATGTGTAATTGTCGTGTATACAAACAAACACCTAATTAATTTAAATACAAAATAGAAACACCTCCATCGTTAGATTTGCTTTAGGAGTTATTTCAAAATGAGTTAGTTGATTTTGGATGAGAGGTGCTAAATACATAATATAGATAGTTATTATCTTTTATAATTTTTAATTATGGGACTAAATATTACATACTCGTATATGCAACAGATGTGATCTTGAAAACAATCAAATTAGAATGATTAAGGAAACATTTATCACGTGTATGGCGAAATATTTTTTACATTGAAAAAAATATTTTTATTTCACTTCACTTTAAAAATAATCGGATTTTTTTTCACCTTTCTTTATATTATTATACTTACCTATTATTATTAAACTTTCTCGTTGCGGACGTATAAAAGATTCTTCACATTTTTAACAAGAAAAACCAGAGTGACATCATTAAAACTCGGGTCTTTTAATTTTCATCAGACTGCTTTTTATTTATGCAACATTGAATAAATCAAAAGTTTAATTTCACTTTCCCGTTGAGCACTTTGAAGGGAGTGAAAAAAATCTTTCCTTTTAATATAATACTCTTTCAGTGAAAAAAGTTTTTTATGCCATATCAACGTACGAAAATCATTAACTCATCGACACTTAAAAAATAATTTTTGACGTACAACTTTAAATAGAAAATTTAAACTTACCAGTTCTTAGAACTATAATTGGACACCAACAAATTAAGTTTCATCATATAATTCAACATAATATAATAATTTATTCTATTTCCTAGATACAAATTCAGTTCCTCAATTTGATGAACTAAAATACCTTCAAAAATTTTTTTTCAATGGCTGCTCCTCTAAATAGTATTTGCAAATGAGTAGACAACATAGGTAATAATATATAAAAATGTTTGAACTTGAATGATTTTTCGTCCTTTAATACCAATATCGAATAATTTATATAAACCTTTAAATAGACGAGATAAATATCTAATCTGAAATCGTCAATGATTTATTCATATTATACCAGGATCATCACATCAGCGAAAAGCTGGCGAAGCAGCTTGTTTTTTAATAAACAAAAAGTCAATAAACCTCTTAGAACACTTCTGAAAGATTTTCAAAGCAATAATAATACTTACTCACTTCAGCCGATGTTTCTCAATGAAGATTCGATATATCTTATTATTTGAGAGTTATTTTCAGCAATTTATCAGAAAATTAATGGCATCCGATTTTGAGGGCTGCCGCCGCGGTCGTATTAGGTATATAAAGAAATTGATGATTGGCGATTAAATAAAACAGCCGCACATTTCATCGCAATTACTTCCCATTTTCTCGCAAGTCGCTTTTTGAAAATATTCGGAGTGGAAAACAAAGGTTCACTTCATAATTAGTTTTTGAGATAAATTATTCAAACAATTAGCTAATAAAATTAGGATTCTTATTAACTTGGTCGGTTTGATCTTATCCTATCTTCAATGTACAAATTTCCTCATACTGTAGAGTGTACGTACCTAATAATTTTTCTTCATTATTTATCTCATTCATTTTACTTAAAAATTATCTACTGAGTTACGGATTATATTTAATTAAAGTACTACCCTTTGTAATTCAGTATTATAAGTGATGGTCAAGCTGTAGAAGGGTTAAACCTACTCCCCTTAATTTAAAATGACGAAGAGTGTGAGCGACAAGTTTATAATATATTCCATCTATTTAAAAGGATTAGAGATTGCGATAATAATAATAATAATATGCAGATATTGAAAACTTTTTGGTTTTGAAAATTATCATATTTTGCATATTATTTTACTACTACTACTACTACTACGCCCTTTATGTCTCCATTCGGGAGCACAGGGAGGCTACCAGGCGTCTCCATTCAGAGCGATTTTGTGCGAGTGATATTACCTCTCTCCACGTCATTCCTAACGCTCTGATCTCGTTGTCATAGGAACGGTGCACTGTGAAAGAGGGTCTTCCGGGGCGTCGGGACCCCTGTGGGTGGAAAAACAGCGCTCTCTTTGGCCAGCTGTCGTTGGGCATTCGCAAAACATGGCCCAGCCACGACCAACGTCTTTCCTGTATTACTGACAGGATTGATCGTTGCTGGGAACGCCGTCGAACGTATTCGTTGGTTTTACGTTCTTGCCATGTGATACCCAGTATCCTCCTAAGACACTTATTCTCAAAGCTGAGTATCTTACGCTCTTGAGCCTTGGTTAAGTGCTATGACTCGCAGCCGTAGAGGAGGACAGGGATCACACAGGCGGATGCCTTCCAGATCTTGTCCATGTTGTTGAATGCCCCACTGGCAGCTCCGATGCGAATGGGCAGTTCTGTCCGGAGGTCACCTGCCGGGGTGATGGTGGCGCCCAGGTATTTGAATTTGTTTACCTGGGAGATTTGATTGCCGTTGACAATCATAGCTGTGACCCTATCCGGACATGCATCGTTACAGATGTACTCAGTTTTGCCAGTGTTGACCTTGAGGCCAAGGCGTGTCGCGTTGTTGTAGAGCATTGTAGTGCTGTGCTGTAGTCCACCCACAGACGTGTCGAATAGGGCGAGATCATCCGCATATTCTAGATCGTGTAGAGTTCCCACGTTTGTTTCGTTGGCAGGTCTTTGCAATAACGGCACTCCCCCTGAGTTCCCCGTGGATTTTCTGAGAAGGTAGTCCATGACGGTAACAAAGATGAAAGGCGCCAGTACACATCCTTGTCGAACCCCAGTTGTGATCCTGAAGGTGTCAGTTGGACCACAGGAGGTTCTCACACTGCACTCCGAGTCCGTGTGCAGGGCTTCGATCATGGCTACCAGCCTCGTGGGAATACCGTAAAGGGCCAATATCTTCCAAATTGATTCTCTATGGGGGCTGTCAAAGGCTTTTTCGAAATCAATGAAGCAGCAAGCGACTGGCGAGTTATACTCTTGTGATTGTTGGAGGACACACCTGGCACAGAAAATTGGGTCCGAACAGGACCTGCCAGGCACAAAGCCACATTGCTGCTTCCTCAGTATGGCTAAGATTGGTTTCTGGATGCGGTTCAAGATGATCTGAGATAGGACCTTACCGGGTACGCTCAGTAGAGTAATTCCACGGTAATTTCCACATTCCTGAGGGTTCCCCTTTTTGAATAGTGTTATGATGGTTCCGTTCCTCCAGTCCTTTGGGCAGAGCCCCTCATTCCAGATCTTATTGAAGAGGTGGTAAAGCGGGTCAATGAGTGCGTTCATGCCGCATTTTATGAGCTCTGCATGGATACCATCATCTCCTGGAGCCTTGTTATTCTTGAGTTTCCCTACAGCAGACACAATCTCCCCGTGACTCGGAGGTCCTTCAACTATACCACTCGCTCGTGGTATGTTTAGGTCTCCCTCCTCCTCGCCAATGTTGAAGGGCGAGGAGGGGTCCGGTCGGTTTAGAATTGACTCAAAATGCTCTCTCCATCTCCCCCTAAGCAGGTCAGGCGAAGAGATCAGATTTCCGTTGCGGTCTCGCACCGCGTCCATTCTTCTTTTCTGACCCCTGCCGCCCAGCTCTCGGGAGACTTCGAAGAGAGTCCTCGAGTCATTCACGGCCGCTGCAGATTCTGCCCGCTGTATGGTGGCTTCGATGTTATGCCGTTTGTCGCGACGTACAGATTGCTTCACCTTGCGGTCAAGCTCTCTGTATTGAGTTCTCAAGGTCTCCAGCCTATTCGGGGATCTTTCGCCATCTCTGAGGACCTTTAACATTTGACGATCCTGAATGAGTCTCCATGATTCCGCTGACATCCAGCCTGGATTCTTCCTGTCCCTATATCCAATGATCGAAGCAGCTGACTCTTTAATTACCTCTCGGAGTCTCTCCCACGCAGCCTCCACTGAGGGTATGTCAGAGAGAAACCTCTCGGGTTCAAGTTTCCTGTGCAGCTCAGCCTCGTAACGAATACGCGACTGAGGGCACTCCAACCTACGTACATCAAGTATCCGCGGTGCAGGTGGTCTTGCAAATCTTTCGAACCTGAGTTTTAGAGAGCCAGCAAGCAGCTCATGATCTGAGCTCAGGTCAACTCCGCGGTATGTCCTGACATCGAGCAAGTCAGAACGGTTTGAAGCCCTGATTAAGAGGTGGTCAATTTGATTTCTGGTTCGGCCATCAGGGGAGGTCCAGGTATATTTGTGGATGTCTTTATGGGGGAACAAAGTCCCCCCTATCAGGAAACCATGGAGTGTCGCGTATTCGATCAGCCGGGTGCCATCGTCATTTAGCACTCCCATGCCATGCCTACCCATTACGCCGGGTCCGTTTGACGGGTCACTGCCTACCTTGGCATTGAAGTCGCCCATCACAATGACCCTGTGCCGTCTGGGGATACGAGACGTCACAGCCTCCAGAAGGTTATAAAAACCGTCCTTTGCAGCGACGCCCGCATCCTCCGTGGGAGCATAACATACAAGTACCGTCAACGTTTCACCCGCTGCCCTAAAGGATGCGCGTAAGATCCTGTCTGAAATTGGATCCCAGTCAAGGAACGAGCTAGAAGCTCGTCTGCTCATGAGCAAGGCAACGCCTCTCCTGTGTAATGTTCTATGACCGGAGTAAAGCATGGAGTAATCCCCGGCATCACACCGATCAGAGCCCAGCAGGCGCGCCTCACACACACCCAACAGATCGAGTCCATAATCGCTCGCTACCTTGGCGGCAACCAACTCCTTGTTCGGTCTCAGCGTCCTCACGTTGTAGGTCCCGACTTTCAAAAACCTTTTGAGTTCCGTGGTCGTTGCAGGGGATGCACGAGCTGCGCGGGCCCCCCCCTGTGCGGGTCCGTGCGTCCGAGGCCTGCTGGTGTTTTGCCTGTTAATCCCAAATTAGTTTCGGGTGTTAATCCCTAATTATTTTAATATGAACCTTATTATTTAGAGAAGTTAAAATCTCAATGTCCCTATTTTTCGGTTATTTTTTACAGCATTACCATTTACGAATTATTATAAATTCGTGTGTTTGGGATTCCTTTGAAGTAGTTTTGTTACACGGCTGGCTTTCTGAATACTACTCACCCATTCAATTTTCAGAATCGCCTAAAGAACCGTTTTATTTTGATCTAGCTATAAGAAGTTAGAGTATTTATACGAGTATATCATTACGTAAAATGATTCTTCACTTTCTTCAGTTTTGCTTCCATAAAAGTCGCTTCCTGTAGTAGGCCTTCTATTTGTTTCTTTATTGAGATATCTTCATCTACGTTCTCTCGGTTAAGGGTCGTCACAAGGATAAACATTCAAATTATCATATAACATCTAATTACGGTAAAGTTAGTGGGGTAATCATTTTCTCCTAAGCGTTGTTTTCGTTAAAATATCAACAATAAATTCAGCGTTTACGTTTTAGTTTCAGCGACCAAACATTAATCCAGCGCGGTTTGGCCTAACCATGTGTATTATGATCAGAATCAACGGTTAGCTCTGTTACAAAATGCTGAATGGCATCAATAAAACTAACAAATTTACAAGCGACTATCCAACGTAAAATTATTTCACCTACGATGCAAGCATCCATTTTCATGAAGAGCGAATGTATGTTGGCATTGATACTTGACAAGAACAATTTGCATGTGGTGATTACGAGTTTATTGTATAACTTTGTTTTCTCTAGAAGACACGAGGTGAAATAAGATAATAGGTACCTAGAATCGAACGAAATGTACCTACTGTTCCTTTGCTCACCTTGTAGTGGCTATAATTCGCTAAAATAATCCTAGTTAGGCTGTGTAATGTTTACAAATCGTGAAAAATAATTGATCAAAAGTAATGCAGATTTTCCCTTGTTATAATATTTCCTTGACAATGATTTAAAGGTAAGAAATGATTAGAGAACAGAGCAGGTAATAGGAACACACACTTGCGTTGAAACCTCAAATTCGCAGATTTTAAGAGAAACGTTAGAGACACGTAGTAATTATCAGTATGCATTTCATCAGTAATTTAAGATTATAAACTTAAGAATTTTATTCTTCTCGCCGGAAGTTAAAAGGTATAACTGTAACTAAAATGCTAAGACTGTTATCTGAAGTAATAATTATAAACTGGAAAGGAAATGGGTAGATTTTAACTAAATATTGGCGAGAAGAAAATTGCTTTTGAGAAAACAGAAAAGTCACTTTACTGGAATTTTGCTAACTGCGGTGAATCAGCTAGCAGGCAGACGATTGGATAGAAACTTTTTGAAGCACAGAGTTGTGTAAACTGGAGAACTTTTTTCATCGTGCAACTTATAACTATAGACATATTCTTGCAGAAATTCATTGCCATAACTGGGAACTGAATGAAGTTTTAAAATTTTTGCAACTTGGTTAATAACTTATGATTATAATTCTAGGAAATGCCGTGATATTATAAATAGTAATATTAAGGTGATCTTCCACTGACAAAATTAATTGAAAGATTTTCAATGTACCTGGCGTTCCGTAAGTCTAAAATCTATTTAATATAGATAAATGATAATGTTATATTTTTTTGTCTAATAAATATATAAGTATCTTAATGCAATCAACTACAAGATCTCTCACATGAATGGACTCATATCTTACCTACTCGTTTAGGCTGACATTTTTAAAATCTTCTTCTTCCTCCTTTCTTTAGATCACTTGATCTTTTCTGACAGAAAGCTCCTTTTCTCCTAGGACGTAGAGAACCAACTATCCCTCCATCTTTTGGGCGGTCTTCCAGGAAGACGATGACCAGATTATTATTAAATTCGTAATTATTAAAAAATTATATTATCTTATTCAATGTATTATGTTTTCAGTGTTGATAATAAAAAATTGTTTGGAGGTCCGTAAAAGTATACTATGATTATTAAACACAGTGTTGTGGATTACTTGCGGGTATTATTACCACCAAACCTACATTAGTTTTGGAAATGTTAAATAAAGCTTGATCTATTTTGGCAAAAAATGTTTTTAATCTTCTATACCTGTCAAATTATTTTCATGATGGATGGATAATAATGAAAGTAGGTACCGCGGAAAATAATTATAATATTGAATCAACCTACGCTAATAATTATTAACGATAATATTCTGAAAATAACGAAAGGTCTACAATAATATTATTATTCAAAACCAATAGTTTATTTGAACTTTTCGCAAACGTGGTAGTACCTCGCGCTGGTCGCGATGACTCATCGTTTTTTATGAAAGGAGCTAGCCCTCCATACAGCGGACCATTGATGAAATAAATAGATAGATACAATAGCTGTATTAAAAATACAATTTTCATGAAGAGAAGCCCAATAATTTCTGTACGTATCTTTTGTATGTGTCCGGTGGTGGATCCGAGTGGAAAAAAATATTTTCTAAAGAATTCTCTTTAAGTTGCAAGCGATCAAAGCGTTTCCTCTTCCTTTCGGTTCAATAAAATAGAACTACTCTTACATCTTCTTACTTTTTAATGAATCCGAACATAATATGGGAATCAATCCATGTAAAAAATCTTGCATTATTTTCCATTCTTTTACGGTACCTGCTTAAATCTAATATGATGAAACATCTACGAAACAAAGTGTTCGTGACATTTTGATAAAATTTTATAAACGAACAGAAAGGGATCAAAAGTAGAATATACCTAATATAAATAGTACTAACGTTCGTGTACCGACCTTCGACAAGCTCTTGGAAACTTTTTTTTTAATATTCGTGAAAAGTCTCTCATTTTATTATTTTGCTTTACTAAGTGGAATATTTAAAATATGTAGGTATAATGTATTTAGAGAGATATGTATCTATTTATCTAATAAGAAGACCGTAATTGTTAACAGGTTAAGAGTTAGTTTTAAAAAAATACCACCATTGACCCTAAACTAAACAATGCCAGCGTTGCAAAGGGTAATAGCGTTGACTATGTTTACTGTTTTAGGACGCTTTATGCATACTAATGAATTTCAATGTCAACAGTAAGTTCGTAGATCGATTGGAAATATTCATGTGTTATTGAATGATTTTATCACTACAATACACGCGCTTGTTTCACCAGGCATCAATATTTAATTATTGAAAAATGCATATGACTGAAAAAGAATGAGTATCTTGAATGAGGACGAAATGCGAACAGAGCCTTTACACTCTTTAGGATTGATATTGTACATAATAACTACTATATATTTCAATAACTTATTATATTATGGCTAATAATGTTAATCTGACGAGTTCAAGTGCCTGATATAGGGTATAAGGACTATAAACAACAATAAACAATAATTTGTATAGGTATTATACCATCGAAATAAGATTGTCGAAGGAAATGTGTAAGAAACAAATGAGAAAGTTCATTTTATGGAAATCGTGGGGAACTTTCCTTTTAAGAAATTTAAGGGAGTAATTAGAGAAATCAATTAGGCGATGGCGAGAATGATTGAGAAATATTGAACTTTGATTTTACGAAATATTTCTGTACGAAAAAAGAATGTATGAGTTAACCGAAAAGATGAATAAATTTAAGGCAGGTATTGTGATAGCGATGGAGGTACCTACTGTATGTAAGAGATGTAGGTACTTATGCATTACACAAGAATCATGAGGTATGGCGCTCGATTCTCTCTGACTTTCCCGACAAGGACGTGGCGTTATGGTTAAAAATTTGTAATCTTGTAACAATTTAGTAGGTACCTACGACTTCGTTCGAAAAGTTCAAGTATTCAATGTAATCTTGGTAAGTATATTTTCCAACAAAATTAGTCCTAAATCATTCACTCTCAATAATTTTGTCCTTGGAATTATTTGTTAAGATTAATCTGTGTGTATCAAAATACTAGAATAAAAAATATTAAAAGTTTCCTCTAAGATTTCATACATATTAAACAGCATAATATTATTTTTCTTTTGTATTTTTTTACGCACGAACTAATCATAATATCAAAGAGACATTTCTTTTGTGTGCGTAAAATAAAGAATATTTTTCACTGCTTTTTATTAGGAGTACATATTAAGTAGATAAATCTGTGATGCTGTTACTGTCATTCTTTATAATTACTAATCGCTATAATTCATTCAACATGTACTATTTCTTCGCGTAAAATTTTAAAGCAAAGCTATCTAAATACTTTTTTTTGTACACTAGTGGTAGTCAAATCCGACCCCGAATATATATGGGAAGAGGGAGATGAAAAAGGAGAAATTACGTTAAACATACACATGAAAATAAATTGGTACTGATCTTTCTCGGTCATTAAGGAAAACCAAGGAGTAATGTTATATTCAAAATAAGACGGAAGTTGTGAGGCAATATTCCTGTAGACATTACGAATACTAAGCAGCAAAGCGCATCAGAGATCGTAGCACAACATCACATGGGAATAACAACTGTCAGATAGATGGAGTAAATTATTAACCGATCACACCAGGTAGTATTAAAGCCATAATCATTCTAGATATATTATTATATGAAGCAATAATACTCTTACGTCGAATACACTCCATGCCACAGGAAGAGACTGCGAGATAAACATCCATTTTTACTTTTTCTATTCTTAAGAGTGTGCATACCGACATTTCAAAAATTTCTAAAAACGGGAGACCTTCTATCTCGACAACCGTTACTAAATAGTAAATATGCTTTGGAACAAAATAGGGTAGATGCATTGAACCTTTATCTAGGGAATAACCGTAAAAGATTTCTTATATCTTGTATAGATGTCTCTAAAAATATTTTTAAAAACACCTCTGCTCTTTTTTCCGAAAGACGGATGCTCGTTTCCCGAAAGTCGCGGAGTAAAATTTTATTTTTGTACTGATAATATGCATTAAAATCTAGGGAATAACCGTAAAAGTTTTTTGATAGACCCAAAATTAACCCCAAGAAATGGAAAAAACGCTATTTTTAGCATTTTATCATGCGATTGTCACGCAATTTTGAACCTTAATGCCGTGGGAAAAGACTGTGACGTCATTCCTGGTGCCATGCCCTTAAGTGTACTTTTTATAGTGCAATATCCTCAAAGTGTAAGTATATTGACATAAAAAGTAAATAAGTGGCTGATGAAGATTTTTCATTAAAACGACTGTGAAGCCACGGATAAAAATATGTAAATACTATTATTATTCAAAGACTCTCTTAGATCTAATGAATGATTAAATTCTTTTAATGTCTACTTACTTGTATAATACATAGTACCTATTCAATCCATTAGCAGACTGGATTTTTAATAACTTACGTAAGTAAACTGCAAAGGGACTTGACTCTATTCCAAGTAGTCGATAATTACTAAGGCATATAGTTACTGATTCGAATAACTTCATAAATCGGAATTGACGTGATAAAACCGACCAAAAGAATTAATTGTAACTACGATAAAGAAATTACTTCATCTGCCTCTATCTCCAACAAACTTATAACATAATTTTAACTCTACTATGTACCTTTTTCGTTCATTTAGAATTTCCAAAAGATTCAAGATAATCAAATATTTCTGAATGTCCAAATAATACATTTCCATAGTTTGAAGACGAGTCAATAATAATATCTATTCAATCAGACAAATGTTTGCATTTATATTCTCACCCAACAATCATATCTTAATTGTCAGTAAACATTCATTTGTAGTTGATTCAATCTAAGTGTATAGAGACGCTCAAATAATTGGGGATGGAAACTATAATGTGTAGAGAATAGATACGTTATTTTGTTTACATTGTTATTACGGATGCTATTTAGTCGACACGCAAGAAGACTACACCGTATTATATGTTTATTAATTGATATCGGTATTCACACATTAACAAACTTCCATAGTCACTATCATAATGGTTTAATTGAAGAATGCTGTTTAGGACAAAATTACGTCGGTCTCGTAATTCCTGCAAATACGTATTTCTAGGTGAGTTAATTAAAGTCGTTTTAGAATTATTCACAAAAAAATCTGCGGTTACAATTAAACGTGGATGTTGAAACAAGATAATATAAACGACTTTTTGTCACACTTCATAGTTTGCGTCGCTGCTGGTCAGAACATATTCTGGCAAATTTCCTAATTATAAGGCAGCACTGTATTTACTAACTGTGTTCCTATACAATATTAAGTAGGTATGTAATTAAGAAGAACCACTTGAAATGCAAACGTTTCACCACTAACCGGATTGTTGCATTTTGGTTTAACTTTTCCAGTGCATTCCTTCAACGAAATCCAACCACAAAAGAAAGGAAAAAAATAAATACTGACCGTATGAGGCTAACACGAACAAGTTCGTTAGGGTAAAAACGTGCGAAGTTTACATAATATTATTCTACACTAGAAAATCACTTTGAAACGCCAAGCAGCAACAAACATAGCCTGACGTAGGTACATTATTACGTGAAAATGAATACAAGGAAGAATGTTGAATAATGTTTAAAACTCGTTAAATTTTGTTGCAAGTTTAAAAATCGCTATGCCAATTTTATTAAGCGGACTTGATTCTTGTGTGCAGCTCTGTAAAAATGCAAAATATTAAAACGTGAGATAAAATGACATTAAGTTATCATTGTGGTTTTAAGAACAACAAAAAAACTATTGATATCTACTTATTAGTCTATACCATTGTAGGGACTGCATTTTGATTCATTTCTATATTGAAATAGTACGGAACATAGTAACTCACATGTGTTGTAGGTCCCCATATTTTCACCTCACCATGCATAGCTAGAGGACGGGATCAGGACTTGATTGATTTTTCGTTATACCTACAACCGACAGCCCCTTCTTTCCCCTTTGTGTCAAAGCCAACTTATTACTTATATGTTCGGGTTGACTGTAAGATATTGCGTTAGCAATAAGTCCGCCTTTTGGCACACAAGATTGTCTTATTTTTTTGTAATCATTGTAATCATTTTGGCCAATAAAGATTTATTTTGAAATGAAATGAATGAAATTTTATTTTCCAGATATGTACATACATCTTACAAAAACATTCAATTTTGTTATACACATATATAAACATAAATAAAAAATGCCGCGTGGCACCAGTCGCTCAACTATCTGGAAATATTTTACTGCCTCACTAGACCGGAGTCTGTTCTGAGACAGTAGACGCCAAATCTATTTGTGACGGAAGTATAATGTTGCAACAGTAATCGTTAAGATCCATTTCACTGGAACAACACTGGACCAATCAAAAAACGCCAAAAACAAACACTAAGAACAGTACAAAGGGACAAGTCCTGAGTACAATAATAATAAATAAGTGTAATTTGTATAAAATAGTGGAGAAATGTGGATTGTATAAAAATAAACATAAAAATAAAAAAGAAAGAAAAAATTAAATAAAAAAATATTAAAAATTATTAAAATTAAAGTCATTAAAATTATTAAAATGTCAAAAATGATAAAACAAATGTCAAAAATGAATATGAATAAAATGTCAATTTATGAGTCAATAAATGTCAAAAATATGAACAATTATGAAAATTTCATTTCGTTAGGTGAGAACATTTAGTAATGCAGTTGTGGACGCCTCTCTGCCCATCTTCACCAGCCATTCAACAACCAAACTCCTAAAGTTTTTCTCAGGCCTCATGGTCAGTCGATTCATGCTATCTAATACCTTATTATATAGTCTGGGGGCTAAGAAACAATAGTGGCGCTGTGCAAATGCAGTTTTGAGCCTAGGGGGTCTGAGGTGTTGCCGATTTCTTGTGTTGTGCAACAATATGTAGTTCGGTTGGAATCTGTCAGTATCACTGTGAACGTATGTGAGGATCACTCTCATGTACAGTTGCCTCACATCCAAAACCCTGGCGAGTGCAAACAAGCGTTCAGTAGGAAACCTAAACGGTCTCCAGAACATAACCTTGAGAATGGATCTCTGGGTTCTCTCCAGAGGGGCGAGGAGAGTGCCAGCCATACCGCCCCAACCAATGATACCATATTCCAGAGTGCTTTGTGCAAGAGCGTAATACACAGACATCAATACATCACCACTAAGAATATTCCTAAGGGTTCTAAAAACAAAAATTAATTTTCTACATCTCTTCACCAGCTGTTCAATATGGTATTGCCATCGTAAATGTTGGTCGATGTAAATTCCTAAATATTTATACACTAGTACTCTTTCCAGTACTTGGCATTCACAAGCTCCCCGCTGCGCGGAACAAGCATGAATTGTGACATGTAGGTCTTCGTTTGAGGGCTGTAGTCTGTCGTCTAAACTAAATGTAGTATACTTTGTCTTTGATATGTTCAAGGTTAACAAATTTTCATCCATCCAGTCCTTGACTCTAGCCATCTCCCTGTTTGCAATGTCAAACACTTCCTTCCACGAGTCTGCACTAAACAAAAGAGCAGTATCGTCCGCAAAAGCAACGATTTTTCCCGGTATAGACATTCTGCACAGTTCATCAATATACAGTAGGAAAAGGGTAGGACCCAATACGCTGCCTTGCGGGACGCCAAACTTAACTTCCTCATATGAACTAGTTGTCGTACCTATCTTGACAGCTTGTCGCCTATCCGATATATAACTCTGAAACAATTTATTTATTAATTTTTGATTGTCTCATTTTGAATGTATCTGAGTAACAACAATTATTACATACAAACTCTCTGAAAGATAAACAAACTTCTCTTAAGAACGATGTAATTACATGATATTATTATGAAGAATTAATAATACTGTAACTTAGGAAGATTTTGGTATTCTAATCCAATATTAATTTAAAGTAAGTTTTAAAGTTTATAT
Source organism: Ceraclea dissimilis (assembly GCA_963576895.1). Taxonomy (NCBI): domain Eukaryota; kingdom Metazoa; phylum Arthropoda; class Insecta; order Trichoptera; family Leptoceridae; genus Ceraclea; species Ceraclea dissimilis. Next base: position 13,513,017 of record OY756368.1, read on the forward strand.
GTTAGGATTATTGTTACACTATAGTATTTGCTGTAAAACACGAAGAAGATGTTTAATTTAAGTGCCGCCACGTATATGAAAATCAGAATCAAATATTGTGTAAATTAGAGAAAGTTTTACTACTTATTACGTTTAAAATTGAAAACAAAAATTGAGCTGTTGTTGATCGAGCAGGTAATTGCGACTCTGTGCTATATTCGTATAAGTAGGTATATTCTCAGCACTTTATATTAGGTATAAAACTTATTTTTGACCTTTGTTGCTTAAGAAGTGTCTTTTGTATCTTGCTGCATAGTATATCGCCATACCTACAAGCTGATAATATCTTATGTATATAATTTTCTCTAATGCTCAAAGTTGTAAAATCAAAATTAAAGGTATGGTATAGGATAATAAGATCAAATCAAATTAATTCTGACATGAACTAAAATGAGGTCAAATCAGTAGAATACTAATCAAAAACGCATTTGTAACTTTTATAATCTAATAAGTACCTACCTAGTATAAATGTAATTATAATTGTTCAGAGTTAGACGAAAGTTTGATCGCTTTAGTTAAACTCTAATTGTGGATAGTTTAACCACGATTATTAATTATATTATTTGAGCTAACAGATCACGCATTATAATCACGCCGGTATATCTGAAAACTCATCACGTTTCTACTGCCTTTGGAAATTAGTTAAACGAATTAGTGATTACATCTAAGTAGTTAACCGACTATTAATATTACCTCTGGAGTCTCATCTCAAGTAGTACGATCGAATAACAAAATTACTCTTCTTCTTCTCCAACAGCCTTCTTCCCTCCACTGCTAGATATAGACCTCTTCCATCTGTTTTCTACTCGTCTTTGTTCTGACCCTTCCGCATCCAGGTTCCTCCAGCGATTTGGACAATGTCGTCGGTCCATCTCTTTTCTTTAGTGGCCTTCTAACGCTACTTCTATCTGTCCACTTCAATATTCGTGGCGCCCATCTGGTGTCACCCTGTCTGGCCATATGTCCTGCCCATTGCCATTACTCTGTATCGGCGTAATTTTAACCTCAATCCGGGAGAACAATGGTCCTGGTTGAGGAAGGAATTTAGAATGCAACAGAATCAAGAAAAAATGGGGGGGATCTGATGATCAAAAGTTCATTATTTTATAGTATACTGTTCCATTTATCACAGGGATCAGTAAAACGCGTTGTAGAAAACTGATTTAACTAGAGAGGATCAGTATACTCCTAGTAAATTAGTTGAAATCCTCAGAAGAAGTATTTTCATTGTTTCCATTCACCAGTCAACAAGTCAAGTTTTCAGATCTGTTGAATACATTCGTTAATAACTCGTTTGATATTGTTCCACCTATACTGAATACCCACATGAGCTTTGACAAGACGTTTTTCACATTGTTCAAATTTGCATATCAAGGTGAGTAAATATAATATAAGCTAATGTATACAATTGTTATAGTACCTACGAATAGAATATTAAATCATGTCTATATGTAAGTTCTCTACACACATTTAGGTACAGTAGCAAATCGTAATCACGCTTTGTTTACATAATATCAAAGTTGAGAGTTGTACAAATATTGAAAGATAAAATAATAAGATAATATGAGTAAAGTGATATACTCGTATGAGCAGCACTGCGATGAATGAAATACCTAATAATATAATTTGTACTCGTACTTAAATACCCGAAATGAAATTTTCTTTGAAAAAGTAAAGGGTAAATATATTTAATTACTTTAATAACATAGGTTGGTTTGTCCAGTTCTACTTAAAATGTCCGCCGCAATGTAGATGTAAATAATATCTTGAAATAAATGTTGGGGTTTTTAGTTAACACTTTGTTTGTACAACTTATGTTTAATACAAAGCGTCGGGTTTTTCTAAAGATGTCTATTTTATATCTACAATAGTACCTAACGTTATTAATTTGTATCGGGAATCTGGTAAAAACGGTTAACAAAAGAAAAGATAACAAAATTTTATTCAACATTTAACTTTCTTTTGTCTGGTAAACTTTCGGATTTTCATAATTAGGTAAAATAATAGTCAAACCGTAGAATTATTAAGCATAATAACTTCTCAACTACTTCTTGGCGCATAAAGTTATAGAGTACCAGTTAATTTAGGTAGTCGTATTACTATTATCCAACTATTATATTCCTAGTATATTAGTTCATGAACTAATCTTGGATTTAATTTAAGAGTATATGTACTTAAGAGAAGTGTGAGATTCATCCTTATGGAGAATGTTGGACGAGAACATAATGAGATAGAAGCTAATGAGGAAAAGTTTTTAAAACCAAGCAATGTAAACATTTTGTTATATTTTAATTAGTCACAAAGTGAAATACCTATTCAATTTAATAAATACGCTCTCGTCAGATACTATTTAGTCTTTCCGCATGTTATTATAGTTTGTACCAGAAGTGTGAAGACATATCTAGATATTAACTGACTACCTACTATTTATAAGATTGGGTGTTGTAAATGTAAAGAAAAATGTTTAATGTATATTTGTACATAATCGCGAGCATTCTATGTCCACGCCTTAGGATGAATAATTTATCTGTATCCAGCATGATTATTAGGTATCCATATCTGTGACCAGGTTTTAATGGATGTAAGAACACAAAAACGAATAAAATCTGTATAAAAAGAGGCGTCAGACAAGGTGATATCATCTCACCTAATCGTATAGTTCGATTATAATTTCCCTACGATACTTGCAAGTTATTACAATCTGAATACGTATGCGAGTAATGTATCTGGGTTTTATTTTTATTCCATTTCCACACAAAATACAGTGAAATGTTTTGATGACATGTTCTCGAGATTAAACCCACGTTATGTTCCGCAACCCTCATGTTACGGCTAGTTGAGGTCACTTAATATAAATTCTCAGGAGCACTAGATGGGTTTAAATATGTAACTTACATAGCCACACAACTCTAGTAATAACCCATATGTAACTAGTCGTTTTATATACGTATACATATTATCCTCATGGAACGATTAAGAATCAGGGTGCCACTCAAGATATTCACCCAACAACGGTTCTGTTTTGGCATGGCATTCGAAACATTCCTTCATCCCTTCTGCGAAATTATTTTATGCCTAGCCCGCAAGAGACTTTGTCCAAGAGGATAGATAAATAGATTATATCCCAGGATACGTCCTGAACATGTATGATATTGTCCAGATTTCCGCGATTACTTACCCGTTGTTGATTTTTTTATCGATAGAAAACCGAGGTCTAAATTAATACACTTTAGCATATACCTAATATTACAAATATTTACGTACTGTTGGTATTTAAAATAAAGAAATCAAATTACTTTCCTCACTCCACAATAGGCAGAATAATTGACAGAACGTTGGTTAAGTGTTGCTAGTTATCACAACATACCCAAGGCTGTGATGAAAATATATTTGCAGAGACCATCACTGTCTAGGGGAAATATCGTCCAACGAAAATACGTGTTGCCCCTACACATATTTAATATCTACTACATGGTCTTAGAATCAAGGCGCTTGTACACAAACACATAATACGCTTCACAGTTTAAAGATGAAGAGACTCAATTGAAATTTGGGAATTATCAGAGGGGAATGCAAAAAAAATATAGTTATATTAAGGTTACGATTTGAGAATTTCTGTCTCGCCCAATCATCCTTTTCTATTGCAGCGAAGTCTTGGATTTCTACCTTTTCTCCTATATCTTGTCTGTGGTCCTCTTCAGTTATGAAGAAGTGTCTCACCAGGCTCATTATTTTTTATGCTAGCTAATTAAAATAGACTTTTAGTTTATATGGTGAAAGAAAAGAATCTAGATGAGTATTAAAAATTGCAATAGTTAATACTAAACAGGTAGGGCTAGTGAGGTCGAAACGCGTAGGGAAAGAAATCTTCTGAGAGGGCGTTTTCTCTTCACGACATAATAATTACTATGCAGGTTTTCCCATAGTCCCATTTCCCTTCAGAAAAATTACATGCACAGAACAAAATCTGTAACTTACATAAATGCTAATGGAAAGAGACTACAGATACTGTATGACTACGCAGCGGACTCATCTATTCGGAAACTCGACTTTTTCTATCACTTAATAAAATATATTATTCGAATGCAATTTTATGAAACTACCCCATAAGTTATAAAGTTCATTTGCTCTTAAATGAAGAAGCTTTAATACAAGCTATTAAGTTTCACAAGTATGCTTAAGATGTCGTGATATTTAACCAAGCTTAGTGTTATGGAATAAGCGACATAGCTTTTTAAACGATGCTGTTAAATTATTTTATACTTGTCAAGAAAATAAAAAGAACTGCAGTTTCCGATCAGTGCATGGAGCACTTAGAGTAAGAAAGTATAAAAATAAGACATTGAGCGAGAAATCTTCACGTATTATTAAACGCTTACTTATTCGAGAATATAGAATTAGATAGGTAAGTGAAATATATTTTTAAAATCATGGATCTCGTAGAAATAAGACCCCGACATTTTCATAAGAATCGAGCAGATGATAATGTTGGGTTATAAAAAATAACTTTTTTTTAACACTATTGCTAAGATATTTAGAGTCTTAGGCAATTTTTGGAATAACTTACGAATTTCGCTCTTTAATTGTAGGTACATTCCGTTGTGGGTTCGGACGGTACCAAGACCGATTTTTCAGAGCAAATTTATGCAATACGTTCTACCACTTTAGACAACTTTCAACAAGTTATATTAGCTAAGTTATTTACTTAATATTTTAATTGTACCTTTAGATATTAAAATTGTATATGAAGATATCAACGCACAAGTGTAGTCTTACCTAATCTACATAGACTTCAAATCATATTGAGTTTGTGTTTCCAGCTACGAGATAAAACACAACCTCATTAATAGATTAGTATTGTGTTATGTTATAATGTTCTACAGATTCATGATGTCTTGATAATATTATGCTAATAGCGGGAGCTCGCATGCTTACTAACTGTGAATAATTAATTTTATGTCACCAGCTGTGCCTTTCCTTTCAGACTACGGTGTTCATCGCACATCCTGATTTGCTTCATTTGACAGAGCTAACTAAATCATAGCCTACCTACCTCCCTAACATAATTATATTTCAAGATAAACCATAATAATTAGACGTGAATTCCGAGTCCATTGAACGTGAACATTCAGCAAGATTTCACCAAAGGATGCGTGTATTGTTCTTGAAGGATTCTGCAGAAAGCCTCATACTTCATCCTGAAAATGATTCCAAACCGATGTATACTTCGAAAAATAGATGCAACAGTAGGTATACCTGAAAAAAGCAGAAGTAGGCACGTTGCAAATTATTCGTGTTGCAATTGTAATTATGTCAAGGATTACATATATCAGAACCATTTCATTTTCTAATAATTACTATAGATTCTACGTATTGCATTGTACTGACTGGATAAACAGCTAATGTTAAGCAATAATAATAGCAATTATTATTTGCAAATGGATTGACAAATCAAAATTCCTAGTTGCAGTTAACCATAATATAATAAAATGAATATTCGCAAACATTTGTCCATGCCACAATAACGGGGTCCATTATATTTTAATATTACGTATAATATTTATTCGCAACCTATTGCTATTAAGTGTCCTATTATCATTCAATTTAAATTAGAGATGTGCATTAGCTAATGCTGCAATAACATTATGATAATATTAATGTGCATGATGGATAGTAAATTTTGCTAAATGCTAATAATCTATTATACAAATTTCGTAATACAGAACATTGTACTCTATGATAAAATTACTAGTGTCAAAAAACCCGCTGAAACATACCAAAATTATTAAAATAATTTATTATTCTAGTAGAATTGCTATTGATAACTCCGGAGGAAATATTTTTTCTATAATAAGTTATTGATGCAGCGAAAAAATAATTATTGGTATTCGGAATGTAAGAAGCTATCTTATGGAATAAAATTAAACCACACTTTATTATTTCGAAAATAATGAAAATATGTGGAAGTGTATTCAAGTTGGCAGAATTTCTTATATTTCTTAAATGAAAAAACATCCATATTATAATTTCCACTTTTCACTCTTTTTTACATATTCAAATGTCACAAAATTTCGCTTGAGCAAACAATACATCTCATTAATAGCGTCGTTTGTCAGAAAGAAAGCGACCAAGGAGAAAAAAATATCTTCGCAGTGAAGTTAGCCACTGATGCCACAACCACGTTATCTGTCGTTGAGCAAAGCGTCTACTATCATAGTAATGCAAGTAATGTATGCATTATTTATGTCTGTCATAATTTAATTTTAATAAATTATCGCGATATATAATTAGGAAATACATATTATATTTTAAATAATATTTTCACGAAGTAATCCTGTTTATTGATTTTGTCGTGCTAATAATTAATTATCATATCATTAAACTAGTGCAAAATTAAATTTGATGTAGTTTTATTGAGATATTTATTTAAACTGTAAAACGTTTCATATAAATTTCACTTATATATAATAGAGTACGTAAATAAGATTACAAAATAAGATACAATTACGTTACCGTATCATATATTTATATAAGCCGACCCAAATTTTATTGATACCGCATTATAAAGACTTTTTTGCATGTTAGGTTTGAGAAAAGGTTAACACATCAATGCTTCTCTGGAAATATAAAAATATTGTAATCTTTCTATGTAAATATATCGCGATATCCATGGAAAAATCTTACTGTTATTGTTATGTTATCCCGACTGATATTCAAGGTTTTTTTACCCAAATATTTTTCTATTCACTTCTTCTATTAACGTTATTGGATAATATAATATTTGACAACTTTACTAAACTGTATATTATAAATCGTTGAAGAATAAAATTAATCGTTTTGATTTATTTCATTTTATTGGCGCTAACTTCGTGAAGGTTCAGATTTATTAATTAGGAATTAAAAAACCACACTGTAAACTTCGCTAAATTGAATCGTTATTATTTTTTTTGCCGAAAACGTTTGACTTTATTCTTTTATGAGACACGTAAACTTCTAGCACAAACTGATCAGGGAAAAGTAATTAATTGGAGTGGGTTATCCGAACGCATTATTTTAAGTACGTACAATATCAATTTTACCTGTGAATCTAGATAAAATAAACTAAATGTTTTTTCTAAACCTGCTACATAATAAAATTCCTTACCGTTGAAGCATTGGGAATAATAATATAAACCTAATCGAGAACAAGGAAAATCCCTTAGAAGTCTGAAACTTTTAAGTAGTTTTAGAATAAAGGGCATTCTGTTAATCTACTTCTTGTGCCTCTAGTTATTTTCTCGTACTATTCAATTTCACCAAAAAATATTTGTTTTTGTATTGGAACAATTCAAAGTAGGTATTGTAATAAAAAAGGCGTAAAAAATAAATCATTTTAGATAATTCTTCACCAAGGCGAAGTTATTATCACATTGCTGAAGTTTCTTCCAGTTATTTATTAATGTAAATTAAAATATTTGAATTGGGAAATAACATGCATTGACAAACACAAGACTAAGAATTCGCTGTTCTGCTCTGTATCTTTGAATAGTCTTGGATTTGCTCATTAGGCACATTCATGTACCTAAGTAGCCAATGAATTCTTATATTTTTTTTTACCAAGAGGTCTAATGGTCGGGGAATGTGTGAATAATTTTCTCTACATAAAGTGAGCATTTCCATAATATGTACCTCTCTATCGAGCAGGATGTATTTCAACCCAGCCCAGTAGCCTCCTACAACAAACGCTACCAATGCTACCAGTAGTAGAGTGAGTTCAACCATATTTTTCGATGGAGCAGTTGCTTGTCCAACGGTCTGGAACTCGTGGCCCAGACCCCTCCGTCGGTATCATTCAGAATCCCCTTTTCGAAAGTCGTTACTCTTTAGCTCGGGAGAGAGGCGTGCTTTCAACACTTTTAGGATTATTTTATCGCAAAACCACGCAATTTATAAGGTCACCAATAATCCTACCTAATTTACTCATCGAAATGTTATTCCCGTATATTGATTTAATTGTCGTGCTGACATACTTGTACATTCTGGTGGTACTAATTATAATTCTGACACCACATATTATGAAATTAATCAGGTCAGGAAAAATTATGATAATGTCAATTTAACACTAGTAGAAATTCAAAAGCAATGAGTTAGGAATTCAATACAATATTATTAACTCTATAATTATGGGCTGGCCAATAAGGCAGTGATATATTTAATGTTAGCATATTATCAACATCAAATACACCACGGAAGCTCTATCATCCAAGCTAATTTGTTAATGTAGTCCGCATAGAGGTCTCTATCATCAGAACAGATGTAGGTCCCTATAAGTACAGAGTGTGAAGAACACAATACTTACTTTCCGTGTCCGGAACACCATCAAATTTGTAGCCCCCAATATTCAGCCACCCGGATAGCCCTGACGTTCGCCAGTTGCGCATCCTCAGGCGTGCATGTCGCACCTATTTGGGGACATGAAAACAGGTGACTGTGGTCCTGTTTGGCACCACACTCACAGGTATCTTCCTCTCTGTAACCCCATTTTTTGAGTGACATCCAATGAAACTTACATTGACTTTTTAGACTACTACAACTATACCAACATATTAAATCCCAATAATGACATAATCAGTAGATTAGCAGGCTAACTTTCATTATTAACATTATTTTTGAAAATTAAAAACTGTAAACTTGACTGTAAAACCGATGCCATCTCAATATAATAAGGGCCCAGGTCGAAATGAAACTTATTGAACACCGAAAAAATGTTGATAAATTTAAACCACGTGTGAGTAAATCCAATATATCAAACACGCGAATACAAAAGTATTTAATGAAAAATCTGGTCTCAATTGACTCAGTATGATGTTTATAACAAACTTGTTTCAAAGTTGTAAAAAAAATTTCAATGTTTGACACTCGGGCGTGTACGTGCATTTGTATTATTAATTACACCGTCCATTCCACAAAATTGAAACATAAATATTTTCAAAAACAACTCCCGCAAGTTGCAGATGAAATGGACTAATTCTCTCGTTCAACTTCGTTCCCTGCGGTCGTACTTTTTAATGAGTGAAATTTTCATGTTAACGCAACGTAACAGCAATATAACCACACCGAAGTCAAAAATTTTACTGTCAAACATTTAATATGAACATCGAAATAAACAGTTATTATACCAACAAACATAATAACATTAACATTAATATTATTACTCCAAACGCTTTTACTTATTTGTGATTAAATAATACCTATAATGATTGAAATTTACCTTGACCCTAAATGCGATTATAAGAGGAAATTTGTGAGTACACGGTTGCATTAAATGGTTGGAGTCAGCATCTTCCGAAACTAAAGATACCAGTGCACTTGTTGATATATGAATCAACTTTTCGATTATGTTTGCAAACACTTATCAAAAATTAAAGTTAAAAATTAAAGATTGTCAAACCGATAAAAAATAACACAATTTTTTACTGGGACCTAGACCGTAAGATATAACTTTTGTTTAAAAAGATAGTGTCGAATCTATTTCATTAATTTGTAGTTTCCTATCAAAGTCAAAAATCCTGTGAATTTAACAGTCATTTTGTTTACAATCGTTGTGCGTTTTTTCAGTTTTTTTTTCATTATGTATTATTTAGAAATTATTAAACAATCCTAAGTATTAAATAGTCAACCACCTTATACTAATAGATTTATCACGTCACGAAAGCTTCCAAAAATACATGTTGTCAATACTGTCGCTTACTCGAAATTTTCAACCGAGAATGACGCAGTTTGGAGATAATAAATATGTAGATATGTACCTGTGGCATGATACGGATTATTGTCCATCTCAACCGAAATAAAAAGAGTGTTATGTTAGTATGTAGGTACATGACAATTTGTAATGAAGTTTTATCACAGGAGGAAAACATACCCATACACACAATCATTTATCTCCCAGTTGTACGAATGTTTCGCAAAATATTTTATAAATCAAAAGTAATTTCTTTTCGAATCCCGCATAAAACTTATTACCTACAGGCCATTCTATCCCGTGGGACTGGAAACCCCAACTTTATGATTTTTTCATTCTTTTTTAGTCTACGTAGGGAAATAAGTCTTATCTACATATCAAAATTTGACTTGGACATTCTATCGACGCAAAGTACAGAAGTCATATTTTTTTGCAATTATTGACAAAATGTATTCATTTATCAGACACTTATTATTAATTATTTTGATTGTCTTTTTAGATTCTCCGCATTGATACGGTCTCATGACTTTTAAAAATACAAATTAATATAAAAACAATACAAGAATAATACAAAAGCAATGAATAAAAGAAACAGACAAAATCCACGAAAAACAAACGGAACATCTAAATTATCAATACAATAACTTTTAACTTTAAATAATAATTTATAAATAAATATTCAAACATCCAAAACATTACAATTCAATTCAAAATAGTTAAGCAGTAAGCTACTTTTCGTGGTATTTATATAACTATCTCAGGCGTGTGTTCAACACGTACTTTTATATTCACTTGATCTTCCTTAAAGAAACAAAAAATTCTCGCTCTACTGAATGTACGACGTACGTATATCAGTTTTCTCGGTCGTAGCGGAATGTATCTGTATCATGATAAAACTCTCCACGTCTAACATTCAATTAATACGGAGGATTCAGAAAAACTTTCAACCGCTACTTTTTAACACCATCTATGACACACTTTCGTCTGTAAAGTTTGCGAGTTCGTTCAATTCTAATTCTGCTGTGTCGTTATTCTCTTAATCGCGTCAATTTTAACTTTTAATCTGACCAGAAAATACAATATTAAACTCGTACTCAGATTAAGTTAAACAGCTACTGAAATATTTATTTTATTTTTTATTTATTTATTTATTATTTACATTTTACACAATACAAAATTATTATAACATTTTACAAATTGTTCATTTTGTTTTAATGACTCAACTTCAAAAAGAGAAAGTCTTGAAGTGAGTCGCATTACACAATAAACTAAACAAACTTATTAATTACACAAATTCAACATAATTCTATATTTGCAAACTTTAACTTATAAATTTAACTACAAAACTACTATATTTGAAGGTACTATACACATACACACAAAAAAAACAATCTATAAATCCTAACTTAACATAAACCAACACACATTTTTTACAAGTCAAAGCCAACATTTTTATTTCACACTTTTATGATCCTAATTTATTGTTTTTCATAATTTATGCAATGATGTTGGACAAGACTTTTGTGTATAAAGCATGAAGCATTTTATGTTTCCAATATTGGTGTTACATCACATTCCCGATATTATTTCATGGATATTGAACCTTTTATTAAATCAATATTATCCATGATTTCCTGCCCTCATAACTTGGTTCCTATACAAATAATATGATAACTACCTACTTATGTAATACAACCTTGCGACTTATTTATGAATTTACTTACTGTTTTATCCTGCAGTAATAATACACTGTATGATTTAGAATCGAAAATATCAGCCTCGTCATAAATTGATAAATCATATTGACAGATTTTTCCTAGAAAATTGGAGGAAACAGTAGCGATATTAAACTGAAAAGTACTAACTAAAAATAGAATCTACGTACATAAATAAATTAGTAAATTTTTATTAGCATAAAAATTATCAGTGGTTACATATTATTTAGTTTTTTTAAAGTATCCTTCTGATAGTATTGTTATAATATAAAAACGCGAAGACGAAAAAAAAGGAACAGTCATTAGTGCGGTCGTGCTACAGTTGCGTACTCACATTCGGCAACCACTAGGTCGTCTGAACGGGACGACTGACGAGGACGAAATTTTACAGTGAAAGTGCGTCCACAAATTTGTTTCAATATAACAGGTAAAATTAGTATGTTTAAAAATTAACGAAATTTGTGTATCCATTCATTACACGGTCCCCTTTGTAGGTACATGTTTACTATAGAATTACAATTTCGTGCAAATTTCACTTTTGAAAGAGTTCAAAAACAGTGGTAGTAAAACGTTCATATACCCTGTGAAGCTAGACCATTTTTAACGAGCGGTAACTTATCGCAAAATAAATGTTCAGTTAAATAAATTAGTACTTTTTTTTCACAGTGTTCATATCTATCAAAAAATCGTGTCTAACACTCCGTGGGCATTTTAACAGAAGGTACACACCAACTCGTGGTCTAATTATTGTTTAACGTTGTTATTATACCTAGATATTATTGCCATATAACTTATTTCCAAATATTCGAAGAATGTCAATTTTCCGGTTGACCCGCCACAGAATAAAGATATTTTGATGAAAATCTTTATTGTTATTACTGTGACCTCTAAATATTTATGTCGGTATTGTGACGCGACTGAAAATATACCTGCGGCTTACGGTAGACATAATGCCAAATCAAATTACAATATTAACTTTGAATGGCTCCAATCCGTGTAAAATACCTGTAAGTACTTTAAAGTAAACAAGACAAAGCAATTTTAACTTAAATAAAAAATTTAATCTGTTTATTTTATGTATACAAAATTGAGTCGATAATCTGACAAAGACAATTAAATTGTTCAGAATGATGATTTTGCAGAATTTATATGTTTGTTTTTCTCTCACCATACGACAAAATGTAAATAAAAGTTTTAATACGCCTCGTTTTAAGGTAAAGACATCAGAATTTGTTAGCATACATAATTTACCCAATTTTCCAGCTTTTTTGTTCCAACTTCAAAAAAGCTATCATTCTGTATAATATTCTGCAATGCGTAGTAGGCATATAAATTTAAAAATTGTTACCCATAAATAATGAGATCAGTGTATTTTCATTCTATTAAAATAGAGAGGCTAGTATTTTTAAGATTTTTTAAGTTGCCTCGCAGATTTTTAAAATTAATACACATACCTGATTAAATGCATTAAGTAAAGGTATTCTATCCATTGTGCTGACCTGTATACAAAGATATTGACAACTTGGAATTTGTTGATCGTCACAGGGCATGACTTCCGCTCACCAAAAAAAAAAGTCGCCGTAAAGCACTGATTGGACCACCGATAATGAAGTGGAAAAACGTAGATATATTTTATTGACATTGAAATGGAGATGTACAGACATAAAAACTGAGTAAAACGATGAAAAAAATAAAACCACATACTATAACCCATTTAATGGTTTGTAACTCGATAGTCTTTCTAATGGCAATATTTTTGGGTATAAAGTGTTTACCAAACTGTTCAAATGACAGAGGACACTATTACAGGGACTACGATGGCACGATTACACTAATACACTGTTTCCATATTCAGTGACTTTTCACTCAACGCCTATGTATGTAGATTCTTCTTTTTTTGTGTGAAAATTTGTGTTTCTACCTTATAAATACTTCAGCAGAGTTTCAAGGACCTGGCCTATAGATTTCTAAGCCTCCTGTCTATATCAAGAGAACAATAATCATATAATGTCTTGATCATCATACGAGCTGTTAAACTAAAGTTATGTTTTGCAGGTAAGAGCTTCATTCGAATTTGGTGACTTTATTATGGTGTACTCTTTCTAAAAACGAAATACACACGTATGTTGTGAATTTGACTTAAGAATGAATTACCTAATTCAATTACAACAACAAATATACCAATCAATAGTCTACTACTATACTTGCATCTTATGCTTAGTGCTAGAACTAAAGACACAGTGAGAAATACTCGTAGTTTGAAACACAAAAACACTTCATCTAAAAGTAAGGATTTATCCGTTGTACGAGTACATAGATTCATTGTTCATTTAACGCGATGCAGTCATACAATCAAACCGTTAAGTCTAATGATGGGTGTAATTTATATGAAGAATGGTCAATCATTATTTTATTACAATATAAACTAGGTATATAATAATATTTGACCCTTTATTATAATAACCGAGCCCGGCGACGTACCAGCCTCCCCGTACATATTAAATTTCACCCTTTCACAATAGTGTTGTACTGGTCCTACTTCTATTCACTCAAAATGATGGAACATTCAACAATTCTGTATAGTTTTATTAAGTTTTCTCATAAAATATAATATTGAAGTATTATTTTTCACGTCTTTTACATAAATGCCTAATTTTATTCACTTACTAAACTAAAAGATTGTTTGCTTAATTCACCGCGCAAGAAATTTTCGAAGAATAAATCAGTAGGTATAATAACTTTATATTTTTTAAGATTTCTCCCAAGATTTTACAAAAAAATAATATCTGCATTTTTTTTTTCAATTCGTAAAAAAGCCATAATAGTCATATCTCAGAATTACAATTTTTACTAGGATTGGAGAACTAAAGAGTGACTTCGAAGTTTTCATACAGCTAGGCATATCAACATTAAAAAAAAAATAAAAAAACGGAAGACCGTAGATTTCTACAACCTTACTAAATATGCTTTGAGAAAAAAAAATGTAGGTAAGTACATTATTTAGTAAATCACCGTAAAAGATTTTTTATATCTTGCATAGATATCTCAAAACATGTGAAAAACACCTCTGATCTATTTTCAGAAATACAGCAACTTGTTTCATGAGAGTCACAGGATTTTTTTTGTATTGGTAAAAGTTTTTTGAAGGGAGCAAAATGAACCCAAAAAATTAAACATTAAATTTTTTTTATGCGATTGTCAATTATGCGTCCTCAGTAAATAAGTGCGTCAACTCATATTGCATAAGTTTATTGTAAATCGGTTCGTTGCGGATGGATCTTTAGGTGTAAATCACTGTTTGCGCGTACTAAATAATGTGTATAATGGAATGTTGATTTTTGATCCTCTTCCTACATCTACAATAGAGCTGCTCTAGTAGTTTACCTACATATAAAATATTTGCACATAAATTATTTACACTTCGTACAACATGGAATAGGATGGGTTAGTAATGTAGGTGTTCGAAAATTGGAACGAAATCCTGAAGTGGATTAATTCTAAAACTTTATTGACATGCTTTTATGGTGTAGGAAACATTCCATTTTGTGCCGAATTTAAAGCTACTCCTATTATTATTATTATTTTCAACACCAAAACTATTGACCCTTGAGATAACTTTGTCGAATATTAATCGTTGTACTCGCATACCATATAAACCTAGGAAACTTACTTACTTATCCAGCCATCTCCGTCCACTGCTGGACGTAGGCCTCCCCCGTACTCCTCCATATATCTCTATCTTGCGCCCTCCGCATCCAATCACAAGCAACTAGTTTAATGTCGTCTGACCATCGCGTGGGGGGTCTCTCTCTACTTCTTTTATCTTCCCGAAGTTTCCATTTCACTACCCTCTTTGTACATCTTTGGTCCTGGAGTCTCGCAACATGTCCCGCAAAAGACCACTTGACATAGGATACATAGGATACACGGACCTATTATTTTTACTACAAAAATCTTTCATTACTATTAATTTCTTGTGACTTCAAAATTTCCTTGATGGTGTAATGTAAAAGAATCTACATAATTATTAGTAAGTCCAAATTATGGTTGGTAATGCCGCGATGCTATGGAATATACTGTGTAATCTGACAGGATGATCGTACTTTTGTAATACACTTATTTACACGTGTACCTATTATATAGCTGTAGATACGACTCGTTGATATTTTTGATATTTCGTCAGTATTTACATTTCAAGAGTTTCATTAAAACCAATGGATACAGCCACTTGTGATTGTCGTATAGTCAATCAATTGTACTACGTTCACGGGAGCAATAGATTTATTGTTGTATTCGAAATATTTTTAATTGAATATCTGTAGCATCGATACTCTCATAGCCATTGTGATATAACATTCAAAAGCTCGATGGGGAGATTGTTCACATATGGGATTTAAAACGTAGGTAGGTGATTGTATTAAAAGTGTAGCTTGTACAAAAAATATTTCCAACACGTCAAGTGTCTAGACCTACTTTGAAATATTTAATATACAAAGTTCACCGGATTTTGTTTTGACTTTTTCAGTTTTGACTTTGTGCTTCCAAAAATTCATTCCATCGTACACTCAAGACATATATTTTGGAAAAAATGTATTGGCTACGTAATTTATTTCTCTATACTACAACTTTTTTGTAAAAACAATGTAACTATAGTATGTACTTACCTCTTTTATTTTTACCAGTATCCAATAATGAATACGTACATGAAGGTATAGTGATGATATTTTCAATAATGGTATATATAGACTTTTAAATTTATGTACCTAAGTACCTAAAATGTGGTATAAAATCATTGAGAAAAAAAAATATAACGTTGCAGATTTTCACGGTGATCCATATTTAAATTTGTTTTTCGGGTTGATCGTGTGATGTGATCAGATGATCTGACGTTTCGGCGAACTTGCTGCTGCCTTGCTCACGGATTGTACGAACATCACAATCCGTGACCAAGGCGGCAGTAGGTTTCCCGAAACGTCGCACCATCTGATCACATCACACGATCAACCCGAAAAACAAATCGATATATAAATATAACCTTTAGTTTGTGTGTAAATACTTTATATAGACATACACACTAATTAATATAATAGGCAATCGGGAGAATCAGGAATATCTGAATAGTAGTTAATATAAAATGTTTGTTTCCTAAATGTGTGTTTCTAACTAAAATATTCAATTAAGTCGGAATGATTTCAGTTACCTATTTGGGCTACGTAATCTACCACATAAAACTAGAATCAAACGAGTTAAACGGCTAGAACAGATTTACATAGAATGTTTACTCGATTCAGTTGTAATGAATGTATGTGGAATTGCAATCAATTAACTGCCTAGCAACAGAGACCAAATAAATCAGCATCAATTTATATTGGAAACGAAATGATTTGAAGTAATCAATATATACACGAGTCCTGTATTTAATTATACACCTCATTTATTAGCATCAAAAAATCAAATTCAATAAAGAAAAGGGAATTATGAAGAGGTACGATCGGAGAGTATTTAGGAATCATTGAGAAGTAATATTCTTTTTTTTCATTGAAAGATCAAAAAGACTCTTCTTGTCAATGTGACAAAGAGCTTTCAACCGTTATTATTTATTACCGTTTTCACTGTTGATTTCTGTATTTTGACGAACTCATAGATTACAAGAGGGAGATTGAGAGAGGAATCGTTGAAAATAATTAATTTCTCGTTCAAATAATATTTTCGGATAATTACATTAAAATATGGATGATTAAAATTTCTAGCTACTTATTTTATGTAGTAGATGTTGAAAGAAGTGAATGGCTTTGATCAAACTTTAAATAAATTTATTACAAGATAATTAAGTACCGAGTTTCTGTTTAGGAATTCAGTTTAGTTTAAGGAAATCGCAATTCTTCAGAGGTACTGTGGTAGTGCGTATAAAAATAGAGACAAAAATAGAGTATCTTGCAGACAAATTTAGCTGCATTTAATAAACATCAGAATTATACAAAATACTGCAGCTAACTACGGTTATATATCAATAAACGAAAATCTACGTTGACCGCATATTCCATGTCAAAAAAAGACGAAAATCTGCGTGCTTTGGCTCGAAAACAGAATTTTGGAGGGAAAGATAGAGAGATGATAGGGTGTATTTAAGACTATCTAGTTGCATTGCCAGTCCCAAGCCTGGATAAATGAGGATGTTTTTGGGTTAGGCTAGCTATAGCTGCCCGGGAAAAAAACATGATATTATGCAGTTCAAAGAACGGTCTCGACTCCGGATTGATAATCCCTTATAAAGCAAGATAAATCAGATTGGATTATCAAAGAGCGTCGCATAGAGATTTTACTTACTTATTTTTTCCTATGTGAACTGCTATTGTACGGTATATCTGAGAGTCGAAGCTCCGCGTCAATATTTCTCAAATGTTCGGTTGCTCTTGACGTCACTTCGTAGATATTCCTAAAATCCCCTAGAATTTCTTGTTAAGACAAGGGCACACAAGGATAATGCTAAAAATACCGTGGAACCACGTGGATTTTAAAAATTATAATATCACCATCTATAATAGCCATTACTATAGGATCAAAATTATCGGATGAATGATCGGTATTTCTATTATACCTCAAAACACTTAATATAATCCTGAAAGAGGTATAGAGATAGAAAGGCCTACATATTTATAATAATGGACATTAAAATTTTGTTATGCGTCCGTCCATAACATTTTATATTCGGCGTAGAGAAGTTAACGGTCTATATGATAACCCTTTGAAAGTTTAGTGCTGTCGTAATGAAATACTAAAACCCTCAGCGATGATACACCTCCACAAGCTCCTACCAACGTTATATTAACTTCAATACAAGCGTGGTTTACAGACTTATACCTACAACATACGGCTTTATCCATATTATTATATTATTATACTCAATACCACTTATATTCTTCTAGCAGAAAGTACCACACTCACTGTTCAGTGTTCATCCCTCGGATGCCGAGAATATATTATTATTTCATTTCCTACATATTATTATTGCACATCCTTCCCATATGATGCGAGAAATATGTATACCAAACACTCATATGAAATGTGCACTTACGAGTACCTATTCAATAATTTACAATATGTCTGTAAGCGGACATGTTAGATAATATGTAAGATAAGTTCAAAGTGTTTAACAAATCGCTCCATCTTTCATAATAAAACGTTCAGTCGTTCATACATAGTTCATATTTCGTACTATACACAAAATTAGTTTGAAGATATAGAGTTGATAAAAGCAAGCCTGTTTTTGGAATCACTTGGAACAGAAACTATCTGGCTGAAGAAAGTCGTAAAGGTTCACCTGATTTATGGCAATGGTAAGAAACAGGATCTGGTTTGGATAGGAAGACTTGCTTTTGAATTCTTGATACAGTAAAGATAGGAGTGGTATAATATGGTGAAATCAAAAAGTAGAAATAGTCGAAAACTAAAACTAGTATGTTTTCTAGATGGTTGATAACCTGATAGAGGAATTTCGTTCGTTTGGTATCTGGACTGTATTTATGGCTTACGTTGAAGATAAATTAAACAAATTAATGGCTTATTCATTTCTATTAGCCAAATACATTTTAATGTAGGATTTAGGAGTATTTTAATCAATCAATATTATTCTATTCACACTTTTATAGAGCTACACCGCATCGGGATACGTGGACCGCATTTTAGTTAACCATTGAAAGGAGACCCATTACCCAAATGATATTTGATAATATCCTCAGGTCGGACTTCCTTTTGTGAATATAAAATCCCGTATTACAACATAAAGAAAATTATTCGTACATTATAGGTTTTATAATGTAATACTTTTATGTATTTTATCGAAAACAATGAAAATAAACGAACTCTTCCTTGGTTTTTATTTGCAAATAACTGTGTATTGATAACATGTAGGTACTTAATATTATCATTTTAATATTTGGGGTTCTGAACCATACCACGTGTTATCTGTTCAAATACCTATAATTAAAATTATTTCAGTAATAGTATTAAAACCGGAAAGGGAAATTTAGTTTTATTTTAGCATTTTGCCACCGCTGGGATACCTGTGAATTATATTTTGAATAGTTCATTTTTCGGGAACATAATTACATATCATATTTATTTATAGAAATAAATTCTCTTAATTAAGTACCTACATAGTCTCATTTTTGGTGCTGTAAATTTATTAGGATTTT
Source organism: Ceraclea dissimilis (assembly GCA_963576895.1). Lineage (NCBI taxonomy): Eukaryota > Metazoa > Arthropoda > Insecta > Trichoptera > Leptoceridae > Ceraclea > Ceraclea dissimilis. Next base: position 13,532,687 of record OY756368.1, read on the forward strand.
AAGGGCATGGCACCAGGAATGACGTCACAGTCTTTTCCCACGGCATTAAGGTTCAAAATCGCATGACAATCGCATGATAAAATGGTAAAAAAGGCGTTTTTTTTCATTTTTTGGGGTTAATTTTGCGTCTATCAAAAATCTTTTACGGTTATTCCCTAGATTTTAATGCATATTATCAGTACAAGAAAAAAAAATTACTCCGCGACTTTCGGGAAACGAGTTTCCGTCTTTCGGAAAAAAGGTCAGAGGTGTTTTTAAAAAATTGTTTTGAGAAATCTATACAAGATATAAAAAATCTTTTACGGTTATTCCCTAGATAAAGGTTCAATGCATCTACCCTATTTTGTTCCAAAGCATATTTAGTAACGGTTATCGAGATAGAAGGTCTCCCGTTTTTAGAAATTTTTGAAATGTCACTATGCATACTCTTACCGTGAAAAACTGAAAATGTTTCAAAACGCGCTTACAAGTTCATAATCCTCTAGCTACGAGTATGTAGCGTTTGTGCGAATGTATTAGGTATATGAGAACTTCAAAGTAGCTGCTTAACTCATCAACACATCATTTATATATAATTATCTCACAGTATAGGGATGGTTCTCATTTATACTTAAAGCAATCTCGTGGAAGGGTTTGCATAGTAGCATATTAGCTAGGTAGCTTGTGCGAACTTAACTTTCTATCATAGCGAAATTATGTATTTACTCAACTCTTTTAAATAGCATCAAAATAGGTAATATATAAAGCTGGATTTTTTTTTTAAATTAAAAGCAATCCACTCGTCAACAAGTGATTTATGCCATACACGATATTCCATTATGCTACAAGTTTAAAAGATTTAAATCGGGGCAACATCCTATTACATTATCAATAATATATTCACACTCTCCTGTCATTATGTTTAAGGCAGTTGACAATGCTGTGGTATATCTGAGGAGAGTTTGTGGATAATAAGTATTCGATACTCAAAGGAAAAGTCGTACAATGTTCCTTGATCTGCTCCAGAAACAGAGAGTTATCAATTAACGATTTTGAAAGCTGGAATTGAACCTAACAAATTTATTTCAAGAAAATAATGAAACCTATTACACAGAATTCGCCATTCGTCTTGGAAATTCGAGTGTGTGTTCAGCGTTTAAATAAACAAAAACGGACCATCTGAACCAAAGTTACAACGTATCAACCGGAGAACATTGTATGAATTATGTCGCGATTAAAATTTATTCTAGAAAACAAAATGCCTGTGCCGGAAACAGGATCTTTCTTACCGGATGATTTCAAATAACAAAGACGCCCTGAATAGACTTTTTTGAAGAACTGATAGAATGAAAAATATTGCTATGATCCTTATTACCTACGAGAGATTTTTTTAATGATAGACGTACATGCAGTATAGGCTGTATTCTTGAATGATTTAGAATCCCAGGGAAGTGAAGAAACAATGCGATTAAAGATTCAGGAGTAATATGCTCACATCTCCTCTCCAGAGATTTGTATAATACTAATAATGTGGAGTGGAACCCCAGATGTAGGTACCGTAACATCTAATAGATGACAAGTCAATGATATTCTCAAGCGTGTCGAGATTCGACGTGCCTTGAATAATCCAAAAACGGTGGACCAATATCAGCTGGTTCACCTAGGTATAGGTTCTGTCACTCTAGTAAGCTGTAAATTTATGATAATATAAGTCGCCTTTAAGAGTATGCATACCGACATTTCAAAAATTTCTAAAAACGGGAGACCTTATATCTCGACAACCGTTACTAAATACGCTTTGGAACAAAATAGGGTAGATGCATTGAACCTTTATCTAGGGAATAACCGTAAAAGATTTTTTATATCTTGTATAGATTTCTCAAAAAAAAAAAATTGAAAATCACCTCTGATCTTTTTTCCGAAAGACGGAAACTCGTTTCCCGAAAGTCGCGGAGTAATTTTTTTTGTACTGAAAATAATGCATTTAAATCTAGGGAATGACCGTAAAAGTTTTTTGATAGACGCAAAATTAACCCCAAAAAATGGAAAAAAAACGCTATTTTTACCATTTTATCGTGCGATTGTTCACGCGATTTTGAACCTTAGTGCCGTGGGAAATGACTGTGACGTCATTCTTGGTACCAAGCCCACCCCTAATCGTTGTGAACGGATTATTAGTGCTATATTATTATTATTATTTTTTTTTTATTATAAAAATGAATCTGGGTTTATCGAAATAAACCCAAATACTTACATCTTTGTACACTTCACAGAAAGCTTAAAAGCTTGTGTTGTGAAGTGGAGTAAGTCAGGGATTGAACCCGGGCCCACTGGAATGGATCGAGCGCGTTACCAACCAGGCTACCGACCACCTCGAAATTATAATGAAATTGATTTTCTTTCTAATAAATATATCAATATCTCCTTCAGATTGTTAAACAATACATAAATATTATCCTCACACAATAGATAAGTTGGAATAATCCTATAAGCTTGTTGACAAACCCAGTTGGATTGTTTTGCAAAAATGCACATAAATCATTCCTATTCAAATAAAATATCGTGGTTGGTGTTTACCATAATAAATTATTCTTGTATTGTAAAATACGTAATATAGTTTTGATGAAACGGTTTAATAGAGAGAAATTCGAAAACTTTATGAGAAAGATATACTGAATGCAGATTATTATATTATTATCCATACGATATGCCCTCAAATCGCTCGAAAAAGGGAGATTTTAGTTTTTGAAGAGTATTTTTAAAAATACGTAATATGAGGTGGTCGGTAGCCTGGTTGGTAACGCGCTCGACTGTTAATCCAGTGGGCGCGGGTTCAATTCCCGAGTTACTCCACTTCACAATACAAGCTTTTAAGCTTTCTGTGAGGTGTACAAATATATATTTGGGTTTATTTCGATAAACCCAGATTCATTAAAAAAAAGATGTTTGTAGGTAGGTATATTTTTCTTTTGTTCCAAGTAATATCGGCTAGACTGTAAGATATTGCTTTTGCAATAAGTCCGCCTTTTGGCACACTGTATTATCTTGTTTTGTTTTTGTTGTTACATATATTTACTGGCCAATAAAGTTTTATTTATTTATTTATTTATTTTATTATTTAATATTTGTGAGAGACAGTAGGCTCCGACGTACCTACATATTGTCATTTTTAGTATTTGGAAATCTAACGCTACTAAAATAGACAAAAAAAATATGTGGGCTCGTTTCAGTGAATTGAAAAAATCCAATGGCCGAAATATTTTAGAGGACTCTCAATCAAACTATAAATTCATGAAATTCATTTTTTCCGCAATTTATTTGGAGATTTTATTATTTCAAGTTAAAGTAATTTCGCATTTCTGAGTACACACCGCTCAGAACATTTATACCGAACTTAAGCTAAAGAGACAAATGATAATACAAAGCCTTAGGAATACTTTTGTATCAAAAAGCTACTCGTAGGTATTTATTTATTCAAAATATAAATCACATTTTTTAGAAAGGAAATATAAATCCGTAACGGGGAAGAATATTATTCACCGTAGTGATTAGGAAAGTTAGTATTGTTTTACCAGCGGTTCTTCATCGTATTTCCCAAATAATGATTAAAACTTGGACTATTCCAATTTAACCAAAACTTGCACAAATATTTTCATCCCTCGTCTACAAGTTAGTTTTAAGAGTGTGCATACCGACATTTCAAAAATTTCTAAAAACGGGAGACCTTCTATCTCGACAACCGTTACTAAATATGCTTTGGAGCAAAATAGGGTAGATGCATTGAACCTTTATCTAGGGAATAACCGTAAAGGATTTTTTATATCTTGTATAGATTTCTCAAAAAAAAAAAATTGAAAATCACCTCTGATCTTTTTTCCGAAAGACGGAAACTCGTTTCCCGAATGTCGCGGAGTAAATATTTTTTCTTGTACTGATAATATGCATTAAAATCTAGGGAATAACCGTAAAAGTTTTTTGATAGACGCAAAATTAAACCCAAAAAATGGGAAAAAACGCTATTTTTACCATTTTATCATGCGATTGTCACGCAATTTTGAACCTTAATGCCGTGGGAAAAGACTGTGACGTCATTCCTGGTGCCATGCCCTTAAAATAACGTAGATAAAAATGTTTTGCTATTTCAGTAACAAATTTAATATATAGCATCACGTAAAATTAAGCGATCAGTAGTTGTGTGGACATCGTTCACATCCATTTCATTAATATACACAAACATCCGTCGCTGGATAGCCCACTCGCTGGGAGATGGAAAGAAGTTTTCATAGTGTGCTTATTCGCACTATGAAAATGAATGCAAGATGAACTTCTCGAGTAAGACGTGATCGCTAAGAGAGATCTCTTTCACACCGCATTTATTTAGAATAACTCTATAATGAAGAGTTAGCCCGCAACACTGAAAACATCGTACGACAAAGCAGGAGAAGAATAAGATTCTGGCGCGACCACCTAGAGCGAGATAATGAATAACAATAGATCTCACGTGGTGGCCAATAACTTATGCCAGAAGGCAGCCGCCAGCCATGAAGACCAGCAAAGATGTGGCGAGAAAGCTGGAGTTCGTTATTCCAGGAGACCCCTGCAGAAGAAACAGATCCCCGGATCTAATGCAAGAGGAAGAAGAATTGATTTAACTATTAAAAATATAAATAGTTTTACATATTCCTACACACTGCACGTAGCAGAGCTTGTGTATAAATGGAAGTAAAGTTCATAGTGTGATTTGAGTCACGAATCTAACGTGATTGTGAATTATCGAACAGCATAGAATATGGTAGTCGCGGATGAGATACCAATATAGGTACACGATGAACGAGGACATACGAAGTGTTGACAGTTGAATAATTTATAAGCTGCTGCTGCCTGACATGTTAAGGGTAAAGAGCATCCATCCATCTAAAGTAAAACATTCCATAATAATAGCTATAGAGTAGAAAATAAAAATACATACAAGTAGATGGGTATACGCTAAATGCTCCGAATGTATAAGTAGCGTATTGAACGTTCATACGAATTGATGTGTTTAGATACTGTAGTGATGATCAATAAGAAATGTTATTCTGAGCGGAAATGTATGGAATCTATTCCTCTTGCAATATGCATTGAAATATGAAAGTAGCACCAAATTATGCAACATTTTTGTAGGTATTTTTCTTCTTCCTCTAACTTTAGGTCGTAATAATTTATGATGGCGAACTGTCCTGATATTGAGGTCCAATTGTCTCTCCACATTCTCTTCGACGGTCTTCCCGGTAGTCATTTGTATTGTTACTGAAAAATAGTTACATCTTCTTCTTCTTCATGTGCCCTGTCGGGTCCCCCCAACGTTGGCGATCACTTGAGCGAACTTGTCCCTGTCCTGCACCGCTCGGAACAGCTCCCCTGCACTCCGGATGCCGGTCCACTCCCTAATAATAATAATAACATACCATCCCGTTTATAATCAACCAAAAGTCTAAAATATTAATTTGGTGTTTCAGTATTTTGAATTAGTGAAAAAATAACAAATTCCGATGTAACGATCGTCAGGTATACCGTGGGTAAACCTATAAGATTTATGTTTATATTCCAAAGATGTTAACGCAAAAATTCAACCGAAATGTCGGTTTTAAGAACTTTTACTAATTATAGCATTTTTCTGTACCTATTTCAAATTCCTCGACCTAATTTCACAAACCTTCTGATTTTCCTTCTTGTTCTCCGGTATGTAATGTTTTTTTTTTTATTTTTGTAAGTAGGTACATTTAATGCGTAAATAGAGTGTGTATTTTTTCCAGTAGGCATACCTACATTATTTCTTATAATTATAGGGTTAATTTTGTATCAACGGACGAAAAATCCACCCTTTGCATGTTTATAAATTTATTAACTTACCTAAATATTTATTTATTAAATGAACTTGGTGAAAAATACTTTAATAAAATCTGTTTGTAATTTGTGTCATTAATTTACCACTTTTAACACAGTAGGTAATAACTGAACAAAAAAATACTGAAATAAATTCCATTTATTTAGATACTTATACTGAGTTCTACTTCATTATTTTATTCTTTAATTTATTCTTGCCTATTTTAATAATTTTTCTTCCGGTATACAGAAATATCATAAAATATGTATTATGTATAAGAGGTGTGAAATGGTGTTTCACAATTAGGGGTTTCGTAATAGTCGTATCTGTTTTCATAACTATTTATTTTCAACTCATAAGCATGTGACCATCGATTTCTCTCTACATCGTATATTTACACAATGATGCAAATCGTTTATTAGTTTCTACGTTCATAAACCGAAAAACGATAAACACTTTTAATATAAATACTTTGAGAATCCTTCATCCTTTTTTGGAAACGCAGAAGGAGGCGGGGTGGGAAGAAATCAATTCTCCAAAAATAATTGTATCACAGTACGAATTTAAATAACGTAATATTTCTAAAATAATATTTCGAGTTCGCGCCGGAATACAAAGACTGAGAACTCGGATATTTATTCAAATGTTAAATTGTTTGCTTTTTAAGGTCAACTTTTTCTCTAAACGATTTCAATTTGTGGAAGAAATCATAACATTATTCAAAATTGAAATAGTATTTCGGTAACGGGATTTTTTCTCGTAATTAGAATTTTTAACAATATACAATTTTTTTAACAGTCGGCCAGGCCGAGAAAACAGTCTTTCGTAGTAAATAATTTTTATGCTTTGAGATCAGAGCATCGAAAAGACGTAGTAGGAATGAATATTATTAATTTTCTACTCAAAACATTTCTATTCAGATTGGAAAATCTTCACAATCTACACTTATTCCCATAAAATTGAAGTAATATCGTCGATGGGTATGTTTAAAATACTTACTTTTTATTAAAAAGGACGCACGCACTTGAACCTCTAATTGTCAAGTGAAAGTGACAGGCAGCTTTAAGATTGAAATAAAAATACCCAAGAGATAAAGAGAAGAAGCGTGAATTAGGAAGGTACCTGGTACATAGATGTAGGTAGAGTGGAATTCGTATAAGGATGCGCCGAGAATGTGGGGCACTTTGTTAAAAGGTATTTTTATAAACAGTCATTTTTAAAACTAAGGATGGAAATAAAATAATACTTTTTATAAAAATTCATGAAATAATGACGTTTATTTGAATTATCGGCGCATTCTTATGCTATTCGCTATACAAAAAAAAATATTATTTCTTTGCTAAAGTAGCTAAGTAAAAAAATAATCATTAAATTTCTCTATTAATATAAACAGATTAGGTATATAATTATAATAGACATACGGACCTATTCGTTTTACTATCCTCGGGGGAATCACGGGAGGCAAAAACCGTAGAGGTCACCCCAACGATTACTACGTAGACCAGATGATCGGCGATGTTCGCCGTAGCAGCAAGCAAGAAACAGAGATAAATGGAGGGATAGAATGTTTACTGTTTAGTGGAGACTCATCTTAGGATTGTGACATTTATATTGAATTAATATTTTTACTTTTATTTATAAATGATCCTTTGTTATAATTGTTTGGGAACAGCTTACATCTGGGAGGTACTATGTATTTTTTTATTCACGTGAGATTAAACCGACCCTCGCCTCACGCTCACGCAAAATCGGTCCTTAATTCACGAAGTCGAAATGAGCTCTAAAAATGCCACAGAAATTCACGTGAGACGTTCCATAGTGCCACTCCAGCACAGCAAAGCGGGTAATTTTTCATTCCGATTGTCTTTATTCAGAGTGAAACTTAAGTGTAGCATCGAAAAGTTGACCCATATTCACCCGCACACCTGTTTGTGATCACAAGAAAGAAACATAGCGATTCTTTGGACAGATGCGTGGATTGCATGAAAACATTATGCGAGTATTCGTAGGCGACAACGGGCATAACAATGTACTTACAGCAAAATACACAACTGCTTATTATGTAGATGGCGTTTTCATTGAAAATTTCCAGATTTTGTTATTCATGTTGTGAAAAAGTTATAGTATAATCATGCAGATATTTATGTAAATTTCGTATTGAAAATCTCATCGTTTGAACAAATCTGAAACGATTATTTTTATGGGTATTTCCACACAAAATAAAAGAAAGGTATACGCAACTCCTACTAAATGTACGTATTTTCGTAAAAACTTTCTTTCATATTTTGTTTGATACATTCTTTTTATTATTAAATATCATTATTCTATAAAATTTATTGGTCTGTGTACCTTCGTTATTTATTTTTTTATAAATTTAATACTCAAGTCTTTGGGAGTACCTGCCATGCGTAAGGAAACGTGCGTGACTAAGTCCCTGAATAATTATTTTTTTCAAAAAGGGTTTTTTATTCCTCTGTCTCATACATTCGGTGTAGCATAAATACTCTTTAGTACTTTCTTATTAATTCAACGGCATACATAATAGTAAATTTAATATTATCGGGGAATAATGTTTATTGTATAGGTATCTACTTAGCTAATTACCTACTACGAAAACGTTATACCTTTTAACGAAAAACATAGAAATGAAATTAATGTAATTTTCCAGAACATTCACGATTTCTTTCATAATGCAATAACATAATTTAAATAGATCTTAGAAAATTCATATGACCTGGAAAATTACATTGCCTCACATAACTTGTTTTTTCTGAGACACCAAATCAATCATATTTAAAGAATAAATAAATAAGGAACACAGATCTACATACACAAAAAATACATAAATGAATACAGTCATGAAGCAGCAAAATAAAATATATTGAGGCACCCACACACACATGCACACGGCACAAGTAATAAAAGTTTATAATCTTTACAAAGTCTCAAGTCTTGCTAGGTTAGGTTAGGATTAAAATTAAAAGACAAAAATCTGTGGAAAATCAAAGGGAAGGCCTTGGCCTTGGCCAGCATTGGAATCAAAACGGCTTAGAAGAAGATGATTAGAATTTCCCAATCAATTAAAATAATAGAAAGAGAAAAAATCAATTAGAGAAATGTTTTTTACGACCCTTTACGTCAAATGTACTTAAATATAGTTTAGTTTAGAAAAAGTAAAAATTGAGGAAAAAGCTCTCGACAAACATTTCCCACCTGGACGGGATAATGAGAGGTACGGAACAAATTATTACTTACGAGAAATGAAAAATGATAATAATTATGACAGTTCTAAAAAGTCTCTGCAAATTAAAGTTTCCCGTTTGGATCAAACCTCGCCAAGCCACTCCAATAAAAGTCGAATGATTTCGCTCAAAGGAAAAAAACGTAAGTAATTAAATTTTGAATCAAAGCATATTACTTACGGATTGATGCTTTGTAAGCCCCGACCATCCTTTGCTGTTGAGTTTTGATGTCCGCAAGATACATAAATACGCATATTTGCTTGATACTCGAATGACGTGGACCCTGCAGTGCTGATTATACTTATCTCTCTTATAGTTAAGATGATTCCGATGGTCTATACATTCTATGTTTTGAGTAGGTACTGTGAATAAATATGGACCAATTGAGAAGAGCACTATCATACCCAATTGTACTTATTGAAAAAAGATCAATGGCTTTGGTCGCGTGACAGCCTGTGTGAATGAATGAATGAAAGGTAACGACGTCTGAAAGTGTATTTTTATTGTTATTAAAAAAATATGTATATTGTATTCTGTACCTAATTGTTAATTTTAAGTTATAAATTTTGTATTTGTAACTTTATTAATAAATAAAATAAAATTAAATTAAATTATTCTGAGGCTCTAAAAAGCCATGTTTCATTGATAATGATATAAAAATATAAACAATGACGCGAGGGATCCTTTGATTTTCTTATATTTCCTTGAGCAACGTCACGAAATAGTATATATAGCTTTGTGAATCCATGAAAAATTAAAGATCGTAAAAATATGAGGTTATGTATTACGAGTATATTGTATCGCATTGTCTATCTTCTTATAAAAATGTAAGAGCTTTAGAGTATTTTCTCTATATCTATTGGGTAGAATATCTATAGTGATTTCCTTTATCAAGTAACTGTTTTACGAGGTAAGAGTAAGATCAATCCCTTCAAGGAATTAAGTACCTTCCATAAACCAACTTCAAGAAGGATAATATTCAATAATATATTAAAGGATTTGTGGATAAAGTAACTGTCATCAACAGATATTTCGATTACTACTACCTATTCAATACTGCGGATTTTCGGTCATATAAAGAAAGTTAATTCGAGTAGAATCTACCTATAGATACATAATACCATTACGAGATGCTATTCTTTTCATGATGTTATAAAATAAATTAGTTAGCTCTCAGAAGCATAGGTTTTAAGACACATTTTTTTAAAATAACCGCCGTAGTATCGCGCTAGTTTCATATAACCATTATAATTATAATGTCACGTGAGTTTTGACGCTACAAAAAATTTGTTTTTTTAAGGTTCAATGTATCTACCCTATTTTTTCCAAAACATATTCAGTAAGGTTGTCGAGAACTAAAGTCTCCTGTTTTTAGAATTTTTCAAATGTCAATATGCATTTTTCAAAACATATATCATTACATAAATATTCTACAGTTAAAACTTTTAAAGTAGTAAACCTATTTTCAGGCTTAGGTATATTTCCAAACGCGTCGGATAAAATTAAACACTTACAATCTACATAACCAGTCTATATAGTAGTACCTAAAACAGATACCTTTTTAAAATACAAAGAAAAAACTCGCCTTGCTTCTCGGACGTTGAAATAATATTTATAAAATACATAATATTATGTAAATGAATCACACCGAAATGTAAGAGATTTAAAAAAAATCCTACAAAACTCCGTACAAAATGTTCTTAATTATATTTGGGATGACTGTGAAATTGTTTTTCCGCGAAAACAATGTAACTAAGTAGAAAAAAATATTTTAATTAATGCAGGTCGAAAAATAAACAATACTAAATTACCTTTTTTAAATACTTACAGAGTTAAAGGCGCGGTAGAAAATCCTACAATTAGGTGAATTAGGTCATTTTTTGTGTATTTCAGTTTATACTATTTTCAGAATAATGGGCAAAATCACTCGCTTTCTGGGCGTGCTGAATGTCATGGGGTTCTATATTGCTGGAGACGGATGAAACATGGAGATCCGTGAACAATGGAGATTCATGTCGCCATGTATAGTATATTTATGCAACATTATATTATTTTTCTGGGGTTCCTCCTCCCGACTTTTGGTCGGCGTTGTTGTGGGTGCCCCGTCCAGAAGCCTTCTGGAAAAGGAGCATCCACTATTTGTGTTCAAGAGGACTGGGGCGCCTCCCAGCACCCTGCTTACTATCCCCACTGAATGTATGGCGTTTGTCTCTGTTATGCAACATTATTTTAGCACTGCGTCATTTTAGATTTGAGATTCCTAAACAGAAGACTGAAAACTAAAGGAATTTGGACAGCATTTGGCACCACAAATTATGGGTTTTTAAGTATTTTGTAAAACTCGAGTGGGCACTAAGGAAGTATCGACAACTACATATCTACGAGTATTATAGACCGCTTGTCTTCAAATAGTAATATTGTATCCTATCTCTGTATAACCTGGGCTAATACGTTATGACTGTATAATATTGTTACATACTTGTTAATAATTGTGAAATTAGAACACTTATGGAAGTACTTATTATGTACTAAGGAGTGGAAGGAGGATACTACTTATTGTGTAAGTAGGTAAATGTGGGTTCAGGTTGAGATTTAGTAGTAGGTAATAAATGCTTGCAAACATTACGGTGGAAAGTAAAATGCTTTGTTTACTGGGCGTAAAGGGACGTCATGGTTATACCATCGAATAGAAATATGCAAAGAGTAGCTAAGATAGCAGGTCCAAATAAAATCTTTGAATCAAATAAAGATAATATAATATTCAACCCAAACTCTGCCATCTCTATAAAACAAACATTCTTTAAGTTTACGAAAGTGACACAATTAATTACTAGGCTGAACTGACTAGACTCCATGCAGATACGTAATAGTTAAAGGTTAGCCACAATAAAGTCCTCAATAACGTCCTACCACAGGGTTCAGCCCTAGCCCCTTCTTTATTCAACCTTTACGCGCACAATATACCCAAAACTAAATCAGCTATGTACTCGAATGTTTCAATGTGCAGATGACATTGTCCTCCTGTGATACAAAAGTAAGGAACTATAGATGTAAGCGCCCGAATACTGGAAAAGGCCTTTCAAAACATATCTACCTGTTATAAAAACTGGAGACTTACACCTCGGAGTATTTACGTAACAATTGAAATCAATCAGCAAAAATTGATAGATGTTAGTACGTAAAGCAGTAAGAATTCTGTATTTCAAGTACTATAGGATGATACGGCTTTTTAAGACGAGATAATATTATGCACTTTGTATCAAAAATGCAAGTTATATCTTTGAATCGTATTTTCAAAAACGGATGATGAAGCAAGTTTTAAGATTCGATTCGATGTTTTGTAAGATGCTAAGATGTTGTTATCCTTATAAAGTGTGGGTAAAACAAAGGTGAAATATGGTATTATCATACAAAATATACTTACACACATAAGAACGTGGGCACACATACCCACACAATAAATTAAAATATATGGCCTCTTAAGTCATTAATGGTTTCTAGAATGTATTCGGTAATGTGAACTTTTTTTTACGACCAAAATCATTATTTCTCTTTCCATAACGCCACCAAATTTTTCGTGGAAAACGTATGAAGTATAATTATTAATATCATAAACATTTCCATCGAGTGTGATTAGTTATTAGTTGGGAAGTGGGTATATTACTCTATTAAGATCATTGAACGTAAACGTCTCTTGCAGTATAGAAAATACTCTTATCACAAGTACCGATGTACATAAGTAATCTCAATGATGATAATACTTGAAGAAAATGTAATGTGAAGCTATTATTTCACTATGAATTTATTCGTACTAAGCTTTTACAGGGTAACTATCAAAGTAGATTATGGCTATTATTATTTTCATCCTTTATATGTCTTGATCGGTGCTCCAAATAGGATAAGAAATTGTTATGGATCAGTTATATTATCTAGTAATAAGATGATTATTGGGATTATCCGGGCAGTTTCGAAAAATCATAAATCCTCTTTGAGAAATTTACGTCGCATCTGGGTTTAATCGTATATCTCTAAAGGGAAGACCCATCCGTAGTGTAAGTAGTACCTTAACTAAAAGGTAATAAATTTACTTTGATGTATTGTTATTAGTTAAGTACTATAATATTATGTTGTTTTAATGATAACAACATTCTTGAGAACAAAATCTAATGGGAAGATGGACCTCTTTGTAAAATCCTTAGAATGTAAAGTTAATAACAACTGTCGAAACTAACTTTGAAGAATCTATCATACCTAATTTTCTTTCAAGGTTTGTGAAATTGAAAAAATACAATATTAGGTTATTAAGTACATAACATATTAGCGGACATTGACCTACATTGGTTGTATTTTCACGTACTACACGTAACAGATGCCATAGGAAATTGATAGTTCTTAGATTCCTGAAATCTTAAGGACCTTCATCAGAAAATTACGCTAGTGCAGTGTCACCTAGGAAGGTCGTACTGAGAGGGGTTAAACAGAATACGCGAGTTTATCTTACGATATAGAGAGCAAGGTTTACTAAATAACTTCACAATATGACATGTTACAACTCTTAGCAATTCTGCATAGGAAATATTATTCATGACCTAGAATAAAACTATTCATACAGAATACCAATACCTGTTTGTGCGTATAATCGTAAAATATCGACCAAAAGTCATCCATTAAATCGATACTGCTGTTACCTCGGTACATACGTTATTTTTTCTTAAAGCTTTTTATATTGCATGTAGTCACGTTAGCCATTTCCACTAAAACACACATGCTCCTATATATCCGTGGATTTTATAACTCTTCATAGGTCGTTTAATTCGGCACTAAGGAGAAAACGTGAGGGTGCATAAACTGTCAAAATATCATTACATTTTCTTAAACTCGGGCATTAACATTACTTATGACTGGAGGGTCCGTTCTCGATCAATTCAATTTCAGACGTATATTATGCCCGGCTATTATTACTAAAGGGAGATTTTAATGTTTATATGAAATCTCGTCAATTCGTTAAGTAAGTAGGTAGGTACCTAATGCGATTATACCAGAAACTGAGTCTCTCGAAGTGTGATGACTCTTTTATACGTATTGATCTAAGTATTCGATAAATAGGAACAATTCTATAAAAGCCCTAAATGAAACTTACATAATATTTCATACTGTACGAATGTATTATGTATATTTACTGGGACTGAGTAACGTTTCTGAACAGCTATCTAAAATAAATATCTGCAAAAAAGGCGGACTAGTAGGTAACTCAAATTTTTGACAAAGTTGATTGACTATTAAAAAATAATAATGTTGATTGTGCCTTTGAAACGGATTTTTTAAATTTGAAGGTTAGTATGACTATATAGTAGATATATTACTTTCAGTACTTACTAGTTCCAAAAATGAGGTATTTTCGTGAATTGTAAACTAATTTATAATTAAATTAAAAATACAATAGCTATGTTTTTCGACCAGTTTCGACCAGACGTCTACCGTTTTCGGAACTTAAGTTTCGTTCTTCAGGACTGACCGTATATATAAAAAATAATATAATCGATTAGTCCTGAAGAAAGAAATTTGATTGCTATTTTATTTAAACTTCACGAAGATCTTTCGGTCTCAAAACATATTTCTCGAAATTTCGCCTTAGAATATCGAGATGAAAGTTATCGCTTTAAGTTTATTGTCATTCCCGCAGAGCAGGGTAACTTATTATTATAGATGTATGGTTTTAATGACCGTAAAATATTATCGTCCATAATAAATATTAAACGTTCGATGTTAGTATTGAAGTAACGTGTAGTGTTAATAATATGTAAGACCGAGGATTGGAAGAAAATTGAAGATGTTAAAAAAAAAGCGAATTGGAATCACCTTATGATGTTGAATCGGGTGAACCTACTATACAGATAAACGTCAATGATTTACATTTTTAAAACGAAATCTAATATCACCCACAAAACTACATGTCCTCATATAGAGCTTGATATCACTTTGTTGATGCTGTTATATGGTGATAACTACTGTTTAACAATATTATTTTTTAATGAATCTGGCTTTATCTAAATTAACCCAAATATACCTTTGTAAACTTCACAGAAAGCTTGAAAAGCTTGTGTTGTGAAGTGGAGTAAGTCGGCATCGGGGTTTGAACCCGCTCCCGACAGATTACCGACCAGGCTACCGACCACATCCTATTCATCATCTTAAAGTAATTCTCCTCTGCGGTATGGTTTCAATAGTATTTGAGGGAAAGATTGGGTAAATCAATGAACAGCGTACTACGATACTTAAATGTTTCGTCCAAGACGAGGCGTCAAGCTACGGAATTAGAACTCTCTGGGACTGAAATGAATTTCCACTAATAAGTACGGTACTCTCAAAATTTTAGAAAAAATAATCTCTTCTTGCAAGTGCATAATTTACTATTTAACATTCTACAAACAATTTTCTTCTCATATTTTCAATTTATATTCACCCTAACTGATAAGCGTTGGGTGTTGCTCCAACATTTCCAATAAATTTCTACTTATATATTAAAATTATTAATTGCTCATTAATCAAGTTATCCCAATAACATCATTATAAGTTTGTTCATCTATAATTTATGTATAATCGACATGTGACATAACCTTACAACTTATTGACTATCAAAATGTGAATAATATTATTTTATTATTATATTAGTTAGAACTGCTCCAACCTTTGTAAAATTCTATTTAAGAACACAGAGAGTAACCAAGATTTGTTATTCAGAGTAGTTTTCTGCAATAGGTAGGTATAACTTTTTCCCTATTTATTATCAACGCTTTCAGTGAATGTCATAAAGACGCCGGAAAAAGGTTTTCTTGAGCCTGGTTTCACAGCTCATTGCGCGTTTCACTTTACGTTTCGTTAGCAACACGTTGGAAGAAGAGATGTCAGTTATTTAGAAGTTACATACCTATTGTACTGAAAGCCTTTTTTCTAGCGCCACTAAGAATTCAAAAGAGAAAAAGTAAGAATATTTTACGTTTCTATAAGGTATTTTAAAAATCAAAATCCCGTGTAAGAATGTTCGTACTTTATAATAGATGAAAGCATTTGTCATCCAGCATCTAGTGGTACATATAATCGGATCCCTCTGACTACGACAAAGTTTCTCATTGAAGATTGAAGAAGAATATTATACTAACATTACTCTACGTATCAACTATACCAATCCAACATAGAGTTTCTTGTGTAATAATTTAAAACTATTATATTTTCTTTAAGATTTATTGTTCTATTATAACATTATTTGGTATGAAGGTAGATTTTACTTTACGATATTATTAGAAACCATTATGGTTGTGATTCTGGGTCCCTAATCTGTTATTGTGTACAATTATTTCAAACCAAATAATATAGTAGGTAATTTGAGGCTTCATTCCATTCCACGCGCCTACAATTAATTACAGACATTAATGAATATAACATGTCCTGCCAAATAGTTGTGCTATATAATGTATTAGTTAGTATTGTTGTAATTCCTCTTATCTCTCGGACATGAGGAAGAGATCCGCTTAGTATTTTAAGCATGTAACAACAATATAATCCAAGGAATTGTATTATAATCTCTATCCATGATGTTATTATTACAGCGACAACTACATACCTTTTAGTCGGATCACCATTCTCTCATATTTGCCTGAAATATGCAAGCAGATTAATCCATAAAGTGTTTGAAGTTTCAAGATTTGTAATAATATTAACAGAACTCCTTTCTCCAGTTCTCAAGTCTGAGCGCTGTTACTCTCTACTGTTGTTGAGTATTATATACCCTTATTATTGGAAACGTTAAAAAATATGGTTTTCAGATAAAGAGGTGTGTCTATCGAGAGAGACTAGCCTTTACAATAGAGAACTGAGTACAAAATGGAACACCACCCCTTCGCAAACTCTCAAAGAAGGGACACCTTCCTTCACCCCGGGGCATTAAAAAACAAATGTTTTATCTCTTCGAGTTTCCGCTGATAGAATATGTTTTGCTACATAGAAAAAAAAATGATAATATTTTGGAGTGTTTCGATCAAAACAATAATAGTATTACAACAATATCCGGTGCCAATCTTAGCTAAGTAAATTCTCAATGTTTAAAACTCCACAATTAACTGTCATCATCAGCAAAGCTACGTTAACTCACAACTTTCTTATCCAGTTGGAAACATTGAAACTTATTTTAATAAAGATAGGTACTTTAAGAATTAAATAGTAAAGCAGATAATTTGGTTAGCCTTATAAATTCCTTTTAATGAATATAATATGTACCTGTCTATTATTAAGATTACGTTTTGTTTGATTGTCATATAGCCATTTACATCACAATTACAGCATTGTTGAGGTGTAAAGATTGTAAAGCCGCACCCGCCTTCACGTGGAGCACTCTGGATGAGGCAAAACAATTATCCAACTGTTGACCAATAGAACATAATCGTTGATCTCCTAGCTCAAAGATATTCGTATGTCACGATACGAATGCGTACAAGCGTCTAACAGATAGTTTTTAGAACACGTGCCTAATACAGTATTGATCTTCCAATCGTATTTCCATATTATAATGGTCGTCACAAAAAAAAATTAGAAAGAAGTAAAACTATTTGTCGTAAAAATATTGATGAGAATATTGCTGCATCAATAAATCACGTCAGTAATATTATTCATGCCTGAAAATTAATAATAATTACTTGAATCTCGCTACAACATTTTAATCTTTATGACAATTAATAATTATTATTCGTTTAATTAACTTAAGAAGATAATTAATCATCCTCGTTGACTAAGATATTATTCGTGTACCTGCTGGGATGAAAAATGTGACATAACTTCACGAACTCTTGTTTGTCAACATGAGTACAATCGTCGAGGGTATGTATTTAGTCGTTCAGGTATGTGAACTATATTTAATTTTTATGGTAATCTATCCTACAATAACGATTTAATATGTTAGAGAAGATTTGTTTTTCGGGTTGATCGTGTGATGTGATCAGATGATCCGACGTTTTCACAATCCGTGACCAACGCGGCAGTATGTTCGCCAAAACGTCGGATCATCTGATCACATCACACGATCAACCCTAAAAACAAATTTACATATGGATCATCGTGAAAACCTGCAACTACTATTAATATGTAAGAGGTTTCATGCTCTCTAGAGATCGCATACTTAAGCTATAAGGTGCTCAACTAAAAGATCGATGAATATTATCCAGGAGGTGAAAGGTGGAAGATAGACTCAGAAGACTCATGTTATATTGATGAAATAAACTCATCAACAAATCTACGCTCGATAGGGACTATGAAAAATTATATAAATGAGTGGATAAAAGGTCTAAACTTAAACTTATGGTGATTGGATGAGCTAAATTTACAGTGCAGAAAACTCAAATAAAAAACTAAAATAAAATTGCCACTTATTAAGTACTACTCGAAGAATCTGTTTTATTTGCACGTAGGTTTAATAATAGTTTGCTCGTTCCTCCAATGCAACAACAAGTTTGTCCAATACGGCTAAGGGTTTCATTCATCGAGAGAAATTAATACGAAATGGAATTATATTCCCAAACAATTATTTGATTGATAATCAACTTGGTAGCAGATGAGGATTATAATACGTTATTATCTAGACTGCTTGAAAACTGCATAATACCGGCTGATGGAATCGGAGACCCTCACATTACAATGTATACATAAGCAAACCTGAAACCATGAAGTATTCATTCATAGACTAAATTGAGTTTAATAGAATACTCTGTTAGTATAGAGAGGTATGAAGAGCTTTTGGAGACATAA
Organism: Ceraclea dissimilis; assembly: GCA_963576895.1. Taxonomy (NCBI): domain Eukaryota; kingdom Metazoa; phylum Arthropoda; class Insecta; order Trichoptera; family Leptoceridae; genus Ceraclea; species Ceraclea dissimilis. The sequence continues at coordinate 13,551,569 of OY756368.1, forward strand.
TAATCACACCATTAATTCAGGCTTGGAAGCTCAGCATGTCGCCACAATGAACACAATGAACGATATTTTAACACAATTTCTACATTGGTAACAGAAAAGTCATTTATGAAAAACTTATAGTGTATAGAGTACATCTAATTAAAAACTCAATAAAGACTTAAATATGTTACAATACTCCAAACAAATGAAAAGACGTTAATTCATTTGGAAGCTCGTCGTTTCACGAAAAACATGCAAAACTACTACCTGTATATAAATGGTAGCTAGGTAGCTGTTCACTATGTTGTTAAAAATTTGGTTGTGGCTTTCTTCCACCGAGTGCCTCATAACGCGATGTACTTATGTATATTATTTCATAGCTTAAAACGAATTGAAAAAAGTTTTTTATACTTCTTCGGATTACATGATTTTCATACAGTTAATCTTAATCCAAATTCAAACCAAGTCTTGCTCTGATTTGCATTAACTGAAAACAGAGAATCTAGCATCTGACTAATCGCCATATCTTGTAATACTACGTTAGAGTCGACAGAGTGGACAGAAAACCAGTGGGCCACTTCAGATATAACTCACAGAAGCAACGTGAGTGAGGATAAATTGTGCTTGAATTTATCATGAGTCCTACTGCAAGAGATAGCGGCCCCTGGCGAAATCTACGTTGACATTCTAAGCCACCGATCCAGTCAAGGCTTGTAACTGTAACTTATTACTGTTTAAAAAGAGTAAGTAGTAGGTAAATATATTTGGAATAAATTACTGAGAACAGACTTTCGTGAAATATAAAGTTGCGGTTCGAATCTGGATACCAGAGAATAGTTGCTTGCTGTGAACCGTTCTGGAAAGTAATTGTTTCAAATCTTTCTGATTTTAAACAAAAACTCTTGTATTATAAAGAAAAAAGAAACCAGAGTCGTATAAGTATAGCTGAATGAGGATCATAAACATTTAGAAACTACATATTTATTCCTTTTTTCATTATTATAATGCCTAGCGAAAACGTAATAAGACAATGGCATCATGATACTATGCTGTAAAACAGATAATAAAACTATTGGATGATGTCTGGAGAAATGTATGTCGGTATTATAATACCAATAAGAAATAAACATCATTCTACGTAGAAGTTAATCTCACGATAAATATGTAAAGTGTAGGAATAAAGTCGTATATTTTATGATAATTTGTCATATGGAGCGAAAATTATCTCTTTTTATGAGGGCAAACACACAATATAAGTGGTACAATATTATTATTCTTATACTACCTATAAAGATACAAACTATGAAATATTGCTTCCTAGAAGAAAAGTATCTTATATGTAGTATTTTGTTATACTAAGAATTATAACATTTCACAAAGCCACCGAATTATACGAGGAATAATATGAATACATATCCATGGCCAAAAATAATATTTTAATTTGAAAGTTCAATAACGGGTTACTAGAAAAAAAAATACTACAGTATGATAATAATACCTATTTTGAGAATCTAAGAATAAGGAAAGGAATAAAAACTACTATAATTATTGAAAAATCGATTTACTTAAAACGGACTGTAAACTTATCTTTCAAATTAATGAGATTAATTTGGGCTTTTTTAAAGTAAATTATTCTTCTTAACGTCTTACGAGACGAGCAAAAAAATTCAACGTTCCTGATAGGAACACAGGAATAGGGAACTAGATCTCGTCATTAAGAGCACTTTCGTGGAATGCGTCTTAAGTTTTTTCATGTCATTCTTGTACACCTAGTTCGGCCTTATACAATGCGAAAAAGGAAAAGGAGCTTTGTTGATGTTGACTTACATAACTAACTAACTAACTACGCCCTTTATGTCTCCATTCGGGAGCACAGGGAGGCTACCAGGCGTCTCCATTCAGAGCGATTTTGTGCGAGTGATATTACCTCTCTCCACGTCATTCCTAACGCTCTGATCTCGTTGTCATAGGAACGGTGCACTGTGAAAGAGGGTCTTCCGGGGCGTCGGGACCCCTGTGGGTGGAAAAACAGCGCTCTCTTTGGCCAGCTGTCGTTGGGCATTCGCAAAACATGGCCCAGCCACGACCATAGTATACATACATAGTATACGACACATACATAGTCGTACTTTAATATTATTTTGCAGAGAGAATCTCAAATAATAAAACTCCCTTTCTGATGTCGGTATATGTATGAGGAACACTCAGAGAAAATGGCTATACTATTTTAATTTCGATGTAAAACTTTTCTCTTTTAGTTAAGTGTTTACTGCGCTTTAACACTTATACCGAAACGAGAAAACCATAACTCTTTTTTGTTTTCAAAGTTTCGGTACCGCTAGTAAAACTATAACATAAATTACATACTTTCCTTCCAATTTCCAATAGGCAAAGGTCTAATGAAGATAAAACGTTTTACGATGATAAATGTATGGCTTTTGAGTATACTATTGTTTTTTCTACTGATTTTCTCATATTGAGAAACACCGCAAATTGTATTTGGTTTATAGAAGTTTGTAATAGTTTAGCCAGATAATACATAGGAAGCTCGCTTTTTTAGGAAACTGAGAGTGGTTTTTAAGTGCTTTCCATTGTACCTATCTACAGATGATTTATAAGTAGGTGCTTAATAACTGGAATTTGCGGACTCTTATTGTTACTGAATTCCAAAAGATGTTCACAAATCTACCACAGCTAAGAAAAAGGCACAAACAAATAACTACTTATTTAAGTACCGGAACTTTTGAGAACACTGAAGACAACATTTTCGTAAGGTTTTCGTAAATAAGTCAAATATAACCGAAGGAAGGGATATAGAGGTGCAGTACCATCCCGGATATGAGAAATTTCTGAGATTGAATATAAGATAAAGAAAGTATAGAATGTGATTCAAAAATCTCCGGCACTTGATGGAAAATGGAATGAAAAATCGCATATAGGACATCTACATGGTATTTTAGCAAGGTATCTGCAATGTAAGTCAAAATAATATGTACTTTGTTTAAAATTCTCTCAGGAAAACTATAGATACATAATACGATACTTTGAGAAAAATTGTGTTCTAAGTTTTACATTTTAGTTGGCATATATGAAAATAAATATTATTATAGGTGCAGTATACTCGTACAATAGGGACGTCTAACATTCTCTATGATACCTAGACGGATATTTCGTTCGTTTTCTATTCTCAGATTTGTTCCCGAATATAGAAAAATATGTAGTAGTAATACCTACTCGGAGATCTATGTAATGACGCCCAGAAAAATAGATTAAAATAGATAGAATTCACAATATTGTAATTTAAGGAAATATCGATATCATAAAATGTAACAAAGAATATAAAATAAAACTCGTAAAGGAGCGATAGTATATGATTGGCAAAATTATAAGGTTTTTAAAAGATATCAGGGATTATTTTTAAAAAATATTGTCACAGAAAATATAACAAAATTAATTCAATTTTCTTACCATCAAAATCAAATGATCGAAGCGTTAAATTTACCTAATAATCTACAAAAAATACGACGTACAAAAAAGTCCTTCAAGCTTTATTATTCCTAGAAATATTTTATTAACTTTTTTTACGATAAAGTCGTTTTTCTGAGAGGGATGTGAAGTGGAAAACCTACATTGTCATTTCGTGTCAAGGGATGAAGCTTCACATCGCCCCAAACAAAATTCTTCTATGTCATAATAATGTAATCTAGAAAAGTGACAGTTTGTCAATTGTACTTTAATCTATGTCATACTATCCAATAATAGGTAGAAAAAATACCTCATTATATTTATACCACACTCACCAACTGTCTGAAAAGCTTTCGGAGTAAATCATATCAAATTTAGCAGAAAGAAAACAGAAAATAATTAAGTACTAGTCTAACCTCAACTAATAAGTATTGCTTGTTCGCCCAACGTGAGTCATTAAGGTTTCACATAATGAAATTAATTCACATTTATCGACGTAGGGATATTATAATATAAGTAGGTATGGATACTGTAACGACCATGGGTGACAAAGAACGATGTGCTTCTTAGGAATGCGTAAATGCCTATTCTATCCCATTTGTGAAATTGTATCAGCTGTCGTTGTGGCGAAATACTTATTCAAATATTTACGAAAGAGTTTTTAAATATTTTGGTTGTTTGGAAGTAGGCACGAGGACCTACCTACGATACACAAAGACATTAGCGAAACGAGTGGGGGTTCCCTTTTTTTACACCACTTGAATTTCACCAAACTCCAAACTTGCAGATATGAAAAAGTCGTTAATGTTGTCATTTTGTTTTAGAGTTCTATTTTCAACAGCAGAGTATTTTGCTCTGTAGACTTTTATTCTCTGTTGGGAATTTGGAATACATTTGTAGGTAACATTTCACAGCAATTGCTATAAAATGTTACCTACAGTAAAAACATAGCACTCGAGTGTATTGAAATTGATTTTAGAAGACAGTAATATACACAATTTTCATATTTTTCAGTATGTACATATACTTCGTTTTATTCAAAATGATAAAGAGTTATTATAATTTTAAAATTGTACTCGAACGCGTAGGGGTGGCCAGAATTCAATCTCCGGACTCTCTTGGGGAAACGCACAGCGATGAAAGGTTTATTTGGCTGGATTTTCGTAATAGGAATATAAAAACAGGGACCTATTTAGACTGGATACTAGATATGCGTACGTCGATGACCCGCCTGTACACCGCCTTAAATCTAGGCACCCTCTGTGGATGTGGACACCCGCACACACTGCCGAATGCACAGCTGATGCTAAATGGCGAGAGAAGTGGTCGACGGCAGCTGTACAGAACCACCACTTAATAGCAGACCCCACTAAACTACAACCTGGCTCCACACTACCTAGGAAGCTATGGAGCTCCCTCAATAGACTTAGGTGCGGCGTTAGCTGCACTGCATTCCACCTTCACCAATGGGGGCTAGCTGACTCTGCTATGTGTGAGTGTGGCGAGGAGCAGACAACAGAACACATTGTGAACCAGTGTGTTCTGTATTCTTACGATGGAGGACTGGAGCAGCTCCATCTATTGACGGACGATGCGATTACATGGCTGCGGAACCTGGAGGTGAGGGTTTAGCGGCCCATAAAAAAAAGAAGATGCGTAAAATATTATGAATCAAAGTAATTCTTTCTTAACGATGATGAGATGAGTTGTGCACTGATTTGTGCGTAGATTTATGAATTAAACACCTATATAATTTACTCAAAGAGTAAGAAATATGAATAGGGCCTGAAGTCCTAGACGTCCTTGCTTCTTTCTAATGAAGGAAAATAACTTGAATTATGTGTACCTAAATTCTAATTATCTAGTAGCTACCAATTTACTAAATAATAATCAAACAAACAACAAAACTATTTTCGAGTTTAATTAATTTTGAAATTGCTTTGAAGGTGTCTAAGATTGTAGTACGTACCTTAGTTATCATCTGAAAAGTCTTTGTTTTGTTACTTCTAACATAAAGGTTTAAACTTCATATTTGTTCACCCCAATTTTCTAAAGATCTTTGCTGCCTAGAGGAGTATTACATCTACAAAAATAATTAATTAAATTGTCATTTTCTTTAAAGCTATCAAATCAATTTCTTCTCCTACAAACAGTTTGTAACTTTACCAACGATTATTGATTAGGGTAGAGGAAAAACCGCTTACCTTCCCTAAGTTCTTATGAAGATCCTTGACGGCCCAAGGGATATTAGATTGTAAAAATATATACTAAATATTTAATTAAACTTTTATCTTCTGTGAAAAGCTTTTTAAATAAAATTTCTAACCTTTCATCTCGTTTCATTCCATTCAATTCATTAAAATGGTTTCTCGACGTTAGTCACGACACTACAATAGAAAATATTTTATATACATATTTACCTAAACCGGTAAGAGTTGGGTTACCGGTTTTCACCCCTTATTGAATATTCAAGAGCGAATATACTTTCATTGTTAAGTACAAAACTATATTAGAATATTATCTTCATATGAATTTCTACTGAATTAAATTTTATCAGAACGAGTGACTAGAATCAACGGAGAACAATAGAATGGAATTATTAAAATAATACATTTACTACAGATTAAGTCTAGACGACTAGAAATTTAATAATATCCAGCTTTAAAGGGATAAAATACTAGACTAAAAATAAGCCGATCCAGTAGAGTCTAAGGGAAAAATTTTGAGTTTGAAATGAAGATTGAAACAGTAGGTATCATACTCGTATAGTCGTTGTACAGAAGTTTAATATTCGATCATGTACTAAATTAGGAGATCCAATGTTGGCTCACGATAAAATTCTCTGTCGCAATATTTACTATGCAGGTCTATTATAATTACCCACTGTCGTAAAAATAGGAAATTTAGTAAGAAAATTCAACAGTCGACTTAGACGGGAGCTGTCACTATGTCAGACTTGACGGGCGAAAAATAATGAGTTAGATAATATGCCATTTAAATTTGTGAAGCAATCTTGAAGTCTTACAAAGTAATACTGACATGATAAGGTCATTATTAGACAGGGTACCTAAACACCGACGCATTCTCCTGTAACTTTGAATACCAATTCAGATATGCGGCTCAAACTATTTAGCAGCTTTTCTTCAATCGAATGTACACGTACATGAGAGATATTCTCCGTTTATTTGTTGTGTTGTACGTATTATTACTGTTAAAATTCATAAATTTGTTCGAATCATAAGTTTTCTGTTTTTCTTCTTCCTTAGCCCCCTTCCCTCCACCGCTGGATGTAGGCATCCCTCCGCTCATCTCTGTTTCTCCCCCTTCGCACACAAGTTCTTCTAGCTTCCTGGACTATGTCAACAGCGAGATCTTCCAACGTTTTCGCTTTTTATACAAGGCCTCCACCGTTCAGGTAAGTACTCTAATTTTATATATATTTTATATGCGCACGGTGGTGTGTCGGGAGAGGTGGAGGACGACAATCCAAGACGTGATATGGACAAGGAGAGAGAATGGTCACGACCCTTAGCAGTAAGGACAACGACGAAGAAGAAGATTTTTTATCTAATTTGTTTGTTTTACTGTACCTATGGTTACTGTTTTGATGTATAAGTTTGTTATTATGTTTAGTTGATGTTTTTACTATTACTAAAGACACTCTACTAGTTAAAAACCCATACAAAAAAACATGACAAGTAATTGTGGCGTGTAATTGTTGGTCTGTGATATGTCAAACAGAATTGTGTTGATATAATTGAGAGTACGTTCTCAGAGAATTCTATTTTGCGTACTAGGTGCCACATATGTATAAGTAGATTACGTAATGTCTGTAGATTTACATGTGCGTATAATATTCAAATTGACGCTTGGATTATGGTACTGCGTTCTAACAAAGTTTGTTATACAATGCGTAAACGCTACCCCTCATTTACGTAACAATCCATATTGTATTGAAATACATACACCTACCCTACTTATCTAGCATGGGAAACGGGACTTTGCGCCTCAACAACCAAACAGTTTATCTACTAATTCAATAATTTACACAGTCAATCGAAATAGATTACAATGTACTAGACTAAATGCAAAACAGATGTTCTTAGAGCGAGTAGATGTAATAATTATATGGAAGTTTGTCTATGTATATTCGTATTGTTTAGCATTGAGTATTATTTACGTTGAGGAAAATCTCAGAATAAACAATGTTGAAATTTATATATTCCGGAAAAAGCAGTGGAAAAATCCACAAAAAGGTGCTATGCATATAATCATCTTATATTAATAACATAAAAAGTTAAGTTGAATCAAATTTCAAGTTGTTTAATGGGAAATTTATAGATTTTAATAATTTCAATTGGAGAAAAATACCCTCTGAACGATACAAGGTATTAGCCGCCATTCACTGGAGTGGTCAAAGACTTTTGAAACTGCAACAGACACGGGTCTTTGGTGGAGATTCGCAGGACATAGATACTAGAGTAGAGTAAGACGATGTGGTATAATAAGATATTTTGCTCTTACATTTTGGCCCGGAAAAGCAAAGTATCCTTGAAATATCTGAAATAGCCATTTATATAAAGACCTACAAACGTTAAACAGGATGATCAAAACATCTTTGTTGAGTATTATTCTCGGTAACTTTGAGGTTTTTAAAGCTAGAAAAATAATTTAAAACATAAACCCACATAATGAATCGATTAATAATATTCCATTATTTCCAAAACTAACGTACCTACATTAAAATGTGTTTCTTTTTAAAAAAAAAAAACCTATCCAGCAATACCCGCCATCTATTTGAAAATCAACACGGCTACTTTAAAAACTGAACATATCACCAAACGATTTGGTTACAAATTTATTTCCCCACTTCAAAAACTTCATATTATCCAAGAAAAATACCTAGAAGTGTCCTTGATATCAACCTGTATAATAATGAGAAATTTGGGGCGTTATGTCACAGTTTTCTCCTTTAGCTTGCGATATGGGTACCCGTCTAATATCTTCCAAATACAAGTGTCAGCAGGGCATTAAGAAAACTTTGTGACAACAAGATTACGAAGATTCTTACAGGAATTTTAACACCGTAATATCATTGTACGTAGCAGGTACACACCACTATGTAGAGTAAGTTTAAAGTACACACACGAACTAAACCCGTGCAAATGAAAATCAACATATTCCAAACATAATAAATATATTTCGTATACGAAGGCTTATTATATCATTCAGGTAAGTTTTAATAGTCGTATTTACAAAGTTAAAATCTTCAAACACTTTCAACTTAATGTTTCTTCATACTGTGTTTGTGTTTCAACGAATCAATAAGATTCTGTTTCTTTTGTGAAATTTAAGGAAGTTATCATTTTTTTTTACTTATCAGACATTACGTAATTTGAACTATCCCTCGAAGTCAATAACCCACGATAATACGTCAAAAAGTTCAGATTATTAAGAAATCTATAAGGATATCGAGGGAAACAGAATTGTTAATTTAAATAATAATGACGATATCGGGAGGATTTGTGAAACCGAAGACATGGTACAATGGAACAGAACTAAAGGAAGATTTTGTAGTATCTCGTAAATAGGATGGATGACTTCAGGATTCCATGTCGTGGCCAACGAAATCCCAGCAGTTAACCACCAAACTGATAAAGGGATAGTCTTCAGCTTGAATAATGAGGGCTTTTTAGACCAAACGGATCATCAGATCTAAGAAAAGATGTCGAAGGGGAAGAAAATAATGACCATACTCCGTACAACAATACAGTCATTCACGTGGGATTGAATAAGGTTAGGAAGAATGCAAGAATTTTCTGTATGCATTTCACAGAGTAAAGTCAATAATAATTTCTTTCTAGTTCATATGTACATTAAGATATTGGAATTTGTTTTCTAGGTTATATTGGCTTTCTCTTAGAAAGCGCAGTTATTTCCTTATTTCTCAATTTTATACACACCTTTGACATTCCAGATGTCCTAGGGGAAGCCGCCACAAACTGTGTTATTGTGTTTGTAAACACTATCCAGTATTCAAATGCAAGATATTTACATCGAAAAGAAAAATTATGCTAGGAATATTTTACGTGTCTATGCTTTTAGAATGTTATGTAAATTCAAAAGAAGAAATAATATTATATTTACTTTGCAATCTTTTCACCCTCGACTGAAAACAGTTTTAACCACAAGTATCCCCAGCAAATTAAATCTCATTATCTCTTAGACTCGTATTTAAACAAGTTATTTTATCAAAACGTGGGAATTTAATTAACCAACACAAGACATTATAAAAAACCTTTAAGAGTATGCATACCGACATTTCAAAAATTTCTAAAAACGGAAGACCTTCTATCTCGACAACCGTTACTAAATATGATTTGGAACAAAATAGGGTAGATGCATTGAACCTTTATCTAGGGAATAACCGTAAAAGATTTTTTTTATCTTGTATAGATTTCTCAAAAAAATTATTTAAAAACACCTTTGTACTTTTTTCCGAAAGACGGAAACTCGTTTCCCGAAAGTCGCGGAGTAAATTTTTTTTTTGTACTGATAATATGCATCAAAATCTAGGGAATAACCGTAAAAGTTTTTTGATAGAAGCAAAATTAACCTCAAAAAATGAAAAAAACGCTATTTTTACCATTTTATCATGCGATTGTCACGCGACTTTGAACCTTAATGCCGTGGGAAATGTCTGTGACGTCATTCCTGGTGCCATGCCCTTAAATTCATACTAAATTAGGTACCTACAACAAACACATAACGAATTTAAGATTGATATACAAAAACGATTTTGAGGTAAGATTGGGTGAAATAGATTTAATTTTATATATGCGTGAAATTGTTGTTCATTTTTCGGACATAATTATGTCGATATAAAGCTGACGATATTATGGATACGAAAAACATTCCAACAATGACAATATTGCTTCTAATCTAATTTACGAAAATGTTAGCTATGTTATTTTGAATATAGGGATGTCAGTTCAGAAAAATAATGTATTTTTTGTGAAGTAAAATAAAATATAAACTTACCGATATTTGTTGAGCGATTGTACAGGTGTCACTCTTTCAAAGCTATTGTACAATCTGTAATAAAAAAAACACATTAATTAGTTGATCAGTTCGATGCAAAATGAAAATAACACAGCATGTATTGTTATTTATAATTTCTTTACACATACTCGTACCTATGTAAATATAGTAAAAATGTTTAACATTTTGTAAGTTGTGATGTAAAAGAAGTAATTCAGAAATTTATTTTCTCTCAATAGTATTTACACCGCACTTACCTAAATTCTAGTTCTATCTAAAAAAAAGCATTAAGCACGATCCTTCTGCTGAAATTTACACAGAGATGACGTGCTTCTTAGTGTGACCTTCTATACATCGTTGACAAGTGTTTTCATTTTTTACTTATAAAAAACAGTCATAATGTCATGTGTCAAATTAAATGACATAATTTGTATTACGTCAAAAGTAAAAGAAGTCCAGCTCTTGACAAAGCATTACGTACCTACTACCTTCCTTCTTGTATCACCTTTCAAACTGACGTAGAAATATGCATAAGGTTTGCACCTGATTTATGCGGCATTATTTTAAAAGTATTCCTAACCTATTGTTTAAAATTTTATTCAGAGTAATATTAAAATAGCAGAAATGAAACTGAGATATTAAATAATACATAAAACAATAAGATGAATAAATAATGGCTAATGGGTAAAACTTTAGGATACACTCAATATCTAGCATCATAATAACATTAACAAAAGAGACTATGTACAATAATATAACATCAAATTCTCGGAATATTATAAAGTCCAATCGTTTGTGGGATGAAAGCAGCCCACACATAATACAATCCCTTTATAACTCAGTTGACTTAGTAATGAAAACATTCCATTACTACGTACCTTCTATATTATAATACAACACATAAACCTAATTACTATTATACTCAATTGGATAATATGTTGTTGACACGCCGATTAGGATAATGTTGTTTTTCAACCACAGGAATTGATATTTTGGGATGTGTAAACTTTACTCATGGGTCAAATCGTGAGTAAAGGAATATTATATTTGATGGTTTAGTAACAAAAGGGAGGAATATAATGAAAAAATACAACTAATGAATAGGAATTTGAACAATTGGGAAATTTTACGCGTATGCTGTTTTATTGTTGTATTCATACCATTAACACTCAAACAACCAACAGTTGCGGAAAATATTGCGTTAATATACTTTTCTACTATTTGGTCAACATATTTACCTCTATTTATAAAACCATGGATTTTATTCAATAAATAAATTTAATGTAGGTGAATGTACAAATAGGAGCAAAATTTACCGCAGTTTTATAATTTCTTTCAGTTAACCAAAATAACGAATAAAAATATTGTATTTTTTAATTATTCGTGGAAAACTAAAAAAGCTCAAAGACCAAATTTAACCAACTATTATCAATTTGCTAAACTGTAATATTTATCTTAATAAAATCACAAAAAATGGAGGTCGTAAAATAAATTTCGTACAATTATTTATTAATTCCATATAGGTGATGTGAATGAATTTGTTTTTACATACCCCATACATTATGGCAAGAAAATCTAAAGAACGTTTTTCTTATATTATTTTATTTTACAAATCTTGCGTCTTAGGTCCGGCATGATATGATTCTAATATAAACGTTTCATGTCTCACCATTAAGTTGATTATGTTTACTAAAAGGGTGAAGTGAAAGATTCAAAATGTATTATATATACATTATACGTATAGAAAATTCTGTTAGGAGTCATTACTAAGACTCCATTATGCTCTAATATTATTTTTAATCATAATTTTAATTCACAGTGATGGTACGAAAAACTTTTCCCTTACATTATTATTATTTCCATCATGAACATTCCATGAATAAAAGCATTATTATTAATTTCTTTTAAAAAGATTTAAGTCTTAAGTCTTGGTAGGTAATAATATATACTTACCAATACAATGTTTCTTACGGTTTTTATGCCGGGTTATTGAAAGAATTTCCCTTTAATGATATCAAAACTTAACAAAATTCATGTTAAATGTTTAAAATCTTTATTAAAAACAATTTCATTCGGTAATTTCAAGGTTTATGACCGTCGGTACATGGAGGAAGTCAATTTTTAAGGCAAAATGAAATAATATATTATATTTAGTTTTAAATCCACAACGACTTTAAATTACGCTTAGTTTAAAGTAAATAAATTTTAATCTAAATATATATAGTATTTAATTATACCTTAGTTTCATTCGGGTTTTCTTGCCATATGATCATCGTAAACAGAGAAATAGTGTTGTGCCGTGGAGAATCGTTCAAATTTGTGTATGAAACGTCTTCTGGCTATGTGTTTGCGTCTTTAATAATGCGTACTTGTCAAAATTTCTGCGTTAATTTCTCTCTAAATGGTAGTGGGCTTATGAAAGTGTTGACTTTTTGACTGATAATACTAAGAATCGCAAGGTATATTCATTAGGTTCTGAATATGTCAATCTTCCAATTATTTTTTGTATAAACGGTGAAGAATGCAAGAAAGAGATTCTATTACTAGGTATATTATGCAGCTTACTGAATCCTTCAACCTCTTTCAGATTTTTTCATCGTGGCAATACACGCAAACGATATATGGTTATAGTTCAGTTTTCGTACAGTCACGTGTGTTTAAAATTCGATAACCCATTATTATTATGATAACTACATCACGTATTGCGAGCAGTATACAATGATTTCAAAGATTGCCCATTGCCGTGTTTCCTACGCTTTCATTTCTGAATATAAAATACCTAATGGTAGATTCTCGACATTTTCACACTTTATTTTCACTCGAATACTTCCTCTTCACTCACTACATTACTCTCATCGAATATACAATTCTTCAGATAAAATATTTACCAATGAATATATTTTTGTCTGAAGGAAAACTTCGACCGACGGATACAGATATTTCCTGGTGACTATTGCTTTAAAAATATTTGAATAACAAAGTTTAACAAAATTATAGTCTTGTAAAATACATTTATTACCTACTTTCTCGATTTTGCGAAATGTCATAAAATCATTACAGGTGTGCTATAAAGTTTCTTAAAATTACATACGTGAAACTTTCACAATACGCTCTCCTATTTTCGTCTTAGTAATATAGAGAAGCCACTAGACTTATTAATTCACATCACACATTCCGAAGGTCGTAGACGAGTAGGAAGCCCCAAGCCATAGTGGATAGGCCGTGCCAACACAGATGCAGGTGTCATTCAGAGACAGAGGAGGTGAACGTCAGCTGCGACCCTCAAAAGTACGGGGTTCATGGAGATCTCTTGACTCACACAGAACTGTCGTGATGATAATGAGATGTTTTCTTGAAATTATACCCGTGAAATATCCTATTTAGCCCTCTATCGTTCTTCGTAATAACACAAGAAGATATTGCAAACTCATATATATAACCTTCTAAAAAACATTTTAGAAAATCGGAAGTTGGTAAAGATAGAAACTGTTTTTAATCGTATGTGAATTCACTCATCTCGTTTGTAAGACTTATAAACCTATATTTATGTACGTATATTATGAGTTCAACTTATGCAATATAATATCGTATAAAGCCTCACTCGATTGTCTCTTTAGAATTATATGTAGAAAGATTGCTTTCGAAAGTTTTAATAATAATTAATACAACTAAATAATACAATAACACTGTATTGTATTCAAGTATTTAAATGAAGCAAACTTTTTGATGTACCTAAGTCACTACATTATAATAATTCACAACTTTTACTTCACGAAGGTCCACAGTTCTCAAATTCTATGTATAATGGAATATATCATAACAATAATTTCGTGAAACATTATTTTTCTATAACTAGGGTGTATTTTGATCAGAGTGTCTTTAGCAGATCACTGAATAAATGCAGTTAATAATTATATAAAATCACGAAACCGGGAAATGTGCCGGTGGTGGATGAATGCAGCTGTGGAGGAGCAATGGGGAGGCCTCTATGTCCAACAATGGACCTGAGTGACTGCAGAAGAAGAAGAAATATAAAATTACATTGAATGTCAGCCTACTAGAAGTCTCCTATTTAAAATAATTTTTGTTTATCCATTTAAGTATAATAAAACAAGGCTAATAACAATGTTTTGGATAACTCCCAGATTGTAACAGATCTTTGACTATAGAAACAATATCATGTATGTGGCTGTGTATGTAAATATTAGTAACAAAACGTAAGTATTTTTCTTCGAGTATGTATTGCAATGCCAAACCTTTAAAACAAGACCAACTTGGCAACAACGTGAACTTAATATGCGAAGTAAAACCATTTGTTTGCGTTTTGGCTTCATTTTATAATAATATTCTCGAACACGCTAAAACTTTTAGGGTTTAGATATCTATATACTAAAAACTTACATATAATTTCACGTACGTTCAATATATCACTTTGGTTTAATTAATTCGTACTGAAAAAACTCTCCTCGGACGATAATTACCTAGGTTTTCACTGCCATTGGGTCGATGTTTTCCTTCATCTGTATCCGATTGGAATAACGATCATTAAGTACAAAATTTAATTCCTAGTCGTATCTATTTTTACTATATTTCTGTCCCAGAACCCCAGACTTCCCATTTCTTTAACATCCTTATTGGTTCGTCACATTCATGTAAATCGTCATACACATACTACGATTAATTTTGCTCAAAATACCCGTCATCCACCCTTGAGAAGCTGCAGTAGTGGTAGAGCAAAGTGGTTCTTAGATGGCCGCTTGTCCTCACACATGTTCTTTCACCCATATGTATATTTTCTTTGTTATCCTTTCAACATTCTTAACATGTCCCAACTACCTCAACTTGTTCACTTTCAATCTAGTTACACCATCGTCTTACAGTCAATCGCTTCTCTATTCACTTCTTACTAATCTCTTAACATTTTTGCTTATTATAATATTTTTAAACCGTTAAAATTTCAAAGTCACTTACATTAATATCAAACACTTTTTTAGAGCAGCGAGTCCATGTTTTGTTTAGCAATATTTTGTACAGAAGAAAACAATTGTATTGAGTTCGACAAATAAACGGCCGTAAGCAAGAATTCTGTATCTAATCCATTAAAAAATATTCCTTCAACACATTTTTTGTACATTAGGAAAGAAACAGTGAAGGTTTACTTATATGTAGAATAGAATATAAATTCTTTTTTTATGTAAACGTAATATTATTATATTATATGTAAGAATCCTTTATATCCAGTTATTCCAAAGTCCCTGTGGAGGTTCGGGTACAAAAATATTGATTTCCCTGTGACAAAACAACACTTCTCGTCCTGTGATATTTTTCTTGTATTACACGAAATAAAATAAGTAGAGAAATGTATATTTTGGGTTGACTGTAAGATATTGTGTTAGCAATAAGTCCGCCTTTTGGCACACAAGATTGTCTTATTTTTTTGTAATCATTGTAATCATTTTGGTCAATAAAGATTTATTTATTTATTTATTTATTTATTTATATTTTATGAAATGTACCTATGTATCATAGTATTGTTGTAATAATAATTGGACTAATATTTTGGCGCCGTTTAGCGATTAATACCCCCCAAAGGGCACCATACATTTTTAGAGGATCGTCACAAACAGGTTTACAATTGATTAAACTTGCATAAAACTCAAAATTATCTGACGCCGTTGTTTCGGTACAAATAGAGAGGAGATTATTATTTAGTATATGTAAAACTGACGAGTCCAAGTGCCCGATATAGGGTCTAAGTACGATGAATAACAATAAACAATAAAGTAGGTATATAAACATTTGGGAACCTATCCAGCTATAACTACGCTCCATCTAGATCGGTACGTTAAAATTGTAATGTATCCGTGGTTGGTAAAATAATTATACACGCAATCTCCATAATATCATAATGCTTTACAGATTCACAACTAGGTTATTAAATCATGGATTACATGATCTTTGAAGGAACTTTCGAGAGTTGGCACTATTAGTGTTTTCCATCGTTCATTGGAAATTATGTTATGAAAAAGTATAGTAGTATGACTGATCGATTTGTTTTCTATTCATCTAGATTCATGTTATGTCTGGGGGCGGCTAATTAACATTTCTGTATTTTTTAATTAATATTGTGTATTCATAAATTACTCAAATGCATTGTAAGTATTTTGTGAAATAAACTGAATTGAATTGAAAAGAATTATTGAAAGATATTTTTACGCGGAGGCATGACTTTGCCATCACACTTCTCAGTATTATCAACCAGAACAGTCTACATATTATCATTCATGAATGACATATAAACTGATTAGCCTAATACTGGGAAAAATTCATATATCCACATATCACGGTTATCACAGGATTAGGCTCAGATGCGCGGGGCCTATAATACAAGCATTGTGCCTGAAATATCAGTATTTAGAAATCGTCTTACAATATTGCAAGTATTAATAGTTACCGATTTTTGCATTTGAAAGATAATATATATGTACTCGCAGCATTGAATATTTTAATTGGACGTGGAAACAGCGACATTCATGCTATTTTACAGCTACGTACTTCACTCGTAGTTACTAAAACATAGCTATAATATTTTGGCAAGGAACCTATTATACCGTGTAACATAATTCATATATATTTATTACTATTGCCTTTGTACTGTGTACACGTTATTATAAAATGTACTAAACCACAAAACTCCCGTAAATTACTTTATTATAAAAGATAGGTTGTAATAATATCTTATTTGTTAACACTCACTTTACTATGAAATACAATACTGAGAAACTTGCTTTTGTTCAACACTCATTTCAACATCTTACTCTATAACGTAGATAATACAAAGGCACTCGCTAGTAAGAGAATAGTTATAATATAACAGGAGATTAATAACACTCACTCATCTTTTCAAAAAATCAGGCAATGTTTTTTTTCCTTTTTTTTAGTTTATTTTTACCCTCACCATCACGGATTTTGCCACAGCATGGTGGAGTAACTACAGTATATTCCGTTTTTTTTAAACGTATACCTACCTAGTTATTAATCTCTCGGTTCTGTTATGGAAAACTGTAATGTATGAACAGTTCAGGTATATCCTAAATATACAGGTAACTGATCAGTAACTACATTTCGTTCCTTGAATGTAAATAATAATGATGTATGTGATGACAATATTGTGTTGTGTTTTGTTTTTAGATATTTATGTATTGTTTAGTTCTGTTGCAAGTTGCTACCATTTGGCTGGCGGCAAAGGCGATAAACTGTTATGCCAAATAGAGAAATGTTTTTAGTCTGCTCATTGAAGGAAAATCCCGCGGGCTTAAGGCCCTCCACATCCCCAGGTAGGTCAGGCGCATTAATAGCGACATCTTTACCCGTTCTTCTAGGCAAATCTTATAAAGAGGTGGGCCCAGGGTTAACCTTAAGGAAGCTCCCAGGCAAACCACCCCCCAATCAAACAAAAAGATAATAAATAATAAATAAAACAAAAAGATTACAAAATTGATTTGCTAAATTTATTAATGTAGGTATTGTTTCACCGTTGGATTCTTCCAAACCAGCCAAACATCCGATTAATTCAGTTGCGTTCAGTTACAACACACTAAGTAGGTAGTATACTGTACACACGTAAAGAGAATTACAAAGTTTTTTTAAGGAGCGACGTAAACCAAAGTCTTCCAATTAGGAAGAAAAGTCGGAAAATTACGCTATTGGAAGTTACGTAAAGTATTTTATTTCAGTTCATGTTACTGTGAAATCTTAGTACCTATAATGTTACATGATACCTAATCTTACAACACGCTAACTGTACTCGTATTTTATCAATAAAATTTGTTTTTAGTAATAGTTCAGTGATAATAAAGAGATTCATACCAATCTTATGACAAATTTTAGATCGTTACACGTTTCTTTCTTTTGTTCTAGTATAGGGCTGCCATACGTCCCGGTACGCCGGGACATGTCCCGGTTTGGAGGTCCGTGTCCCGGTGACCCGGTCCGACTGTTATTTGTCCCGGTCAGGGATTTCTTAATATTAATTGCTCTATAAAACGCTTCTCGGAGAGTTATTACGAAAATACATTATTTTACAATTCTTTCTTAAAAAATTGCCTGCGGCGCCAATTACTTAATGTTCTTCTTTTACATATTCTACGTTCATATCATCAGTACCCACCACCCACTTATTTTTTTGTTTCGATACAATTAAACAAGATTTACACCACTCCTTTTTATGTAGACAGATACATGCTCATATCTTATGACAAAAATTTCGCCTGCGGCGCCTTTTTTTGGGCATATTTTGTAAGGAAACAATTTTCATGCCTATTGAACTAAACTATGAATATTGATAGTTTTTAGAGGTTTTTTTGGGGGGAGAGGAGGTGTCCCGGTCGTCAGTCCGACAATTACGGCAGCCCTATTCTAGTATCGTGTCAGGTCCTGCCAATGATACTTCATTCTTTACATACACTATACAGTTCTGTGCTTTAACGTGTTGCCTGATGGAATGTAACGACGTGGATGAATGAACGGGTCAGGGGATGTTAAAATAGAGTCTTTATTAAGTAATGTGTAGGTACATATTCCATAGTACTGTTACATCTAAAGTACGGATGTAATTACATTCTCTAACTGGAAATAGGTAAGTAGCGCCCATACATATTATAACACAGATTAAACTGGACGTTGTTGGTAGAAGTATAATGAGAAAACTGCCGACCAGGTGAAAAGGGTCAAATAATAATAATGGAACCCAAAAGGCTGATAAACCCAAATAAAATGCTCCATTGACGTTAGACAGCTCCGATAGTCGGAAAATCATTGATGCGTATCACGTGACTTTGTTAAGCATTTTATATAGTACAATAGTACAATGTTAAACCACTGATAAAAACATTCCCAAAATGAAATATAGAGACCTTTTGGCACTTTTTTTATTATGTAGGTTTGTTAGGGTTCTAGGTGCTTCCTGGATATGTACATTTTATTTTATGTCAGTTACATTTATGTGATTGTATGATAGATGCATACTTAGTCTTGTTAGTCTCTTGGATGTAACAGAAATCTTTTGAATCTCTTACGATCGAATCTGATGTCTTCTGACGATGCCACTATTCGATGGCTGAAGCCGAATGCTAATATATGTTACAAATACTTCATAAAAAGTATCAAATTATGGTAGCAGGTTTTGGCAGTAGTGGCCTTAGATCTATAGGTATACCGACTATAAAATAATGTATGTAGGTAATTCAAGATATTAATTTATGATTAAGATAAAACCAAATATTACACTAAACATTCAACGGATTAATGGCCACTAAGGAAGACCTCAGGCATTAAGATGGTCTGACGATGTGAGGCGAATCGCAGGAAGCAAGTGGATGCAGCATGCCTATGGATAGGGATCTGTGGAATGTCAAAACGGAGGCCTGTGTCCAGCATTGCAAATAAAACGGCTGAGAAAGAAGTAGAAGAAGGCCAGTCTAATCCTAATGGGCGTCTGGCAAAATATCGGCTGATTTTTTTTTTAGCTGGAAGCACCTTGATGTAATATATAATGCCTTGTATAGCACAATACTGCTGATATATCATCCCCTGAAGTAATAATTATGATATGAAAATAATATATTATGTAGGTACTGGTACCTACCTAGTTGAGGTCTGTCAAAATCTTCATTCCAAATTAATCAACTCATACACAACTCTCGTCGTAATAGGGTATGAATGTAGCGCAGGAGCGTGGCAGTTGTTGAAATATGTATGAAATTTAAAACATTTCGCAACCTTAATCTATCATCGAAAAATATTCGCAACGCTCGAAATATTATTTTTGAAAAAAAAAATGTGTATAAATACTTTGATTACACTTACTCAAATGTTGGAAACCCATTATAATTTGATAGAGAATACAAATCGAACGTAATGTTACCACACTAGCTGTACATACGTAGAATTACTATGGAATGTGTATTTTTTTTTCAGAAACTAAGTAGTGAGTGTTAGAGAACACATGGCATGGGAACACAGGAGTCTTGTGACCTCCCGGTGTTCCCTTGAGGAAGTTTGAAGGGAGCAGTAGAAGTATAAATAGTAGTAATAGTTTTAACGATTATGTCGTCTCTCAACTGATGTACGGTGTGAAATGGTGAGTTCGGAATTAAAATGTTAAGTGCGAATGTAGTAAACCCGTTCATTACAAAATAGATTTGCGTCTTTAGCTGGTAATAATAGCGTATTTAACTATTATTATTATTTATTCTATTTAAGGCCCTCCACTCGTTTGCGAGTGATCTTAGGCGTATTTAACTAACCACCGTAAATTTTCGCGGGTAGATACCAGTATCTGATAATATGTCAAGCTTGGTATATTTTAACGTATTTAGAGATACATCCAAAAACCATAATAATATTCAAATTTCATGGAGGTAGATATTCCCACAAACCTTTTGGTTGATAGCAGAAGCATTTCGGGTGGATATTTGTCATTTCGTATCTTTGTACCCCTCTCCCCTGCAGGCGTTTAGGATTGTGTTGTTTCAAACGTCTCATTATTTATACTGACATAAAAACCGTTTTTGGGAGAATAACGAAATATGTGTTTTTAGCATAAAGTGCCTTTCACTTTCAATACCGAAAGAAAAATTTATGTTTCCACAAATAATGTGATAGATGTCTTTTCATAATATTTATTTTTTTGTAAAGATTTATATTATGTAACTGTGTATGTATATGGAGCTGGACAGTGGACAGTTTATAGTTGTGTATTTATTATACAACGTACTTATTGACTAATTGATGAAATGCTGGTGGGAATCATATTTTCTGTTCTATTGATGTATAATTCTATATATTTATATACTAATGTTTATATATAATTATTTTTTACATGATATCTTCAAATGACGATTCCAGGTGTCCGGATGGGCCTACGGATGATAAACAACAAAAAACAATATTTTGTTTCGACAGTCAACGAAATTGACATATTAGTAAACGTTGAAGATTTTCACGGTGAGCGATTGACATCGTTTCTTGGTTTTTCGGGTGAACCGTGTGTAGATAAACTTGATCGACGTTTCGACACTCCTACTGATGTCTTCCTCTCCTACAACCAAGAGACAAATGGACATATAGTTGAAGTCACCTCATCATCAGCACAAAATTTTCCTAGTTTTCTTTGATGTCCCTATTACTAAGTTGATAGTTTCACATAGTTTCAGTGCATCTTGAGAAAATGACTAATAACAGAATAACAGCTACAAAACTACAATGTCTGAAACAGGAAGAGTTGGAAGTCGAAGGGAAATCCATGGATCGGATTGCCAAAAAATTATTATATCATGGATAGAATTATAAAGTAATAAACGGGGGAAAAGACTCTAGAAGTTCTTCATAGGGAAAGAAGTGTTCCTTGCTATTCTGAGTGCTCGTACCAAAAGAATGACTTTTAAAATCAATGTTTGTTATCTGATTTCCAAAAAGCAAAAAGACACACAGAAAAGTGAGTAAGAAGTAGAAAAGATGTAAATTATAGAAATATATTGGGCGTAAGAGGAAGAGATAGAGTTAAGAAGGTGTATTGGAAGCTTAGCGTGCTGGAAAATTTAGTTAGGAAACCTAGATTAACTAATGTCCTAGTGTGCAATTGTGCATGAGTAAGTTTCCTGATATTACTAAACTATAGGTAAGGTAGGTATAGGTAACTGGTTCAATTTCAAAACGCAGCTTCGTGTGAAAATGTGTATCTACTGAGTGAATTTAGACTATTTAGCGTTCCGTTTATTACGTAACTTAGTACCATCAGGACGATTAAGCCCGCACCATCCGCCCCTCAATTTGATAAACCAAATTATTTACGCCATGTGTTGTAGGTTGTAAGTGCATGCATTTTGCACATAGCGATACAACGCAACGTGTATCAAAACTTTTAGAGTAACTGTGAAGTAAAATATTAGGTTTTTTATCATTAGGGCCCAATTCCAATCAAGCAACACTGAAAGAAATGTGGCCTGATAAAAAGTTCCCTCAGTAAGATAGTGCCTTAAAAATAACGAGTAGTTAGAAATGGCATCCTATTTTATTTTCTCAGAACAAACTAATCCTCGGAAGCTTCAGTATCTTATCATTAGTAAAAATGTATGAATCTAGAAAATAATATTTTTTATAGGATCTGAAACTTTCCTGAAAGTTTAGAAAATATATTTATAAATTGATCTTGTTATTTTCAGTAGGAGAATTAAGACAAAAACGTCACCAAAAAATAATGTATTACTTATGATGTTTTCAGATTGTTGATTATATTAGGTATGTATGTAAAGATGTATAATGTCCCATTTATTACATAGCAGTAGGTATATTTTGTAAGTAATAACTGAAAAAACAAGGTATAAAAGGCTTCCCTAAGGAAGAATTATTAGTATGAAATACTTACAATTCTATAATAATAATATAACTCATCAAAGAGGAAAAATTACAAAAGGAGAAAAGGGTTCTTTTTTATTGTAAAAGGATGAATAATTAGAAAGTTCTTTTATGTAGGTATTCCTCAATGTACCTACCAGGATCCTATTGAACGAATGTATTCGATAGAATTGATATAAAAGTCTTGTTACAAAAAATCAGAGTAAAATAAGTAGAGTAATAATAATGAAATCGATCGGAAGTAAAGTTGTGGAAGAAATGAGTGAAGAGGAATCAGTCATGGGATTTTCTTTACCGCGCTTTAATCCGTCTCTATCACCAGGTTGCCACACTACCTCCATATTTTTTATTTATTTTTCGTAAGGAAAGAAAAAACAATCTAATAAATTTGATCTTCAGATATAAGTGTGGAATCCATAGTTTTCCACAAAGATAAAACATCTTACTCTTTATTTTTAAAAAGGTGGTAGCCGGTACCACCATCGCATCGGTATAATTATGAAAAGCGCTGGCCAAAGTCACAGATTTGACTCGCGAATGAAACTGCTCATTTGAACCAGCAGAGGACGGAGATGGGTAGATTTCATACCAATTATTTATCAACATGAAATCGTTTAAGATCATTGAGATATTCGTTTCCACCTCAAAAGTACTTTGCAAACTAAGTACCTACCTGTATCAGAAGAGAAAGTTCTCTTTACATTGCGACATTATACAGAGGCAGAGAACCGACTGATAATAATTATCACACTTACTTCAGTCCTAAGCACAATTATTATATTACGCATGAATTTTCAAGAACAATTTATAGCTAGAGGGTACTAATTTCAAACCGTAACATTAAAATTTATCCATCACCGTGCGTTATCGGTTGAGAAAACTAACTGTTATCCAAACTAGGGACGACATGTAGAAAATTCAAATATGTCATAAAAATAAATTACGGAACCGAAAAAAGTAATCGAATTTGTATTTATATTTAAAATTAAGGTTTCTAAAAAAGGAAATTTTGCTTCAAGGCATAGCAAGTCAACATTTTTTTGCGTTTTTGTTTTCTTTCCCATTGATATATTTTTTTACATAATTGCTTACATGGTAAAAAAAAATACTACAACGTTTTCAGAAAAATGTTTTGTAAACCCCTTACATAAAAATTTGTTCAGTGTTTTTTAGAGAGGTAATTTATCGTGTACACCATTAGCATTCACAAGGTTAAACGGTAAAAAAATTAAATAGAATTCTGTAGTCTGGCAACACAGAATTTATCTAGAATTTCCTTTGACACGAATAAATAATGGCCGGGTGTATTACTAAACTCCCTTACTCCTCGGATTTCACCGGATACAATCCTAATCGACGTCTTAGCAGCAAAAACTTGATTCACAACTTTGAGCTAACTTCCAAATGTCTTCTTTTTATCATTGTCTACAGAGCTTTGGAGAACGCTACCAACACTGCAGTCACAAATCTAATACTCATTAGTATTACTTAGGATGCCTACCTCAGGAAGGGACGTTTATTGATTAACGAGATTAAGGGAAAACAAATATAGTTGTATCTAACCATACCTATCGGTGATATGTTTCATTATAGTGATTAATAAGTGCCCGGCTAATTACTATGTGAACCTTATTTATGAACTTAAGGGCATGGCACCAGGAATGACGTCACAGACATTTCCCACGGCATTAAGGTTGAAAATCGCGTGACAATCGCATGAAAAAATGATAAAAATAGCGTTTTTTCCATTTTTTGGGGTTAATTTTGCGTCTATCAAAAAACTTTTACGGTTATTCCCTAGATTTTAATGCATATTATCAGTACAAGAAAAAAAAAATACTTCGCGACTTTCGGGAAACGAGTTTCCGTCTTTCGGAAAAAAGGTCAGAGGTGTTTTTAAATATTTTTTTTGAGAAATCTATACAAGATAAAAAAAATCTTTTACGGTTATTCCCTAGATAAAGGTTCAATGCATCTACCATATTTTGTTCCAAAACAAAATTAGTAACGGTTGTCGAGATAGAAGGTCTCCCGTTTTTAGAAATTTTTGAAATGTCGGTATGCACACTCTTAAAAAACTACTGCAACTAGGTTACCGATATTTTCTCAGTTATGTCTATCTCAATTATTATGACTTGCCAAAAGCACATTTTGTTTGAAATGCAAAATAAATAACCCAGATACTTTTAGACATTTCACAGTAAGTAATAGTTTGTACCGTAATTAAAAAAAATAAACACCTTCACTTCATCCTTACCTCCGAGATGTGAACTGCTTGCGTTTGGAAGACCGCTCGACAACCACAATATGTACTCGTTTTGTTTGCTATTGTTATTTTACTACTAAAGGATTTGAACAAATGACATATTTTTTACAAGACATGTGCAACTAATAACAATAGTTAACGACTGACTTGGTCTATGAAAAGGTGTAAATCACAAAAGATTTTATTCACATGAAACACTCGCTGCATATAAATATTGATACCTGATACTAGTAACGGTTTATTCACGTATTATATCATCACCTTGAAGTGTTAGCTGGTGTAAATCATGTTACGATGACACAAATCCAATATTATTTATATCGTTTGTAGGTGTATTGTCAGGTAGCAGCTAGAACCGCTTGATGGGTCGTATTGCGGTTTATAATGCGGTTTCTCAAGCCTATAATAGATCTAATAATGTCATAATATACCTACATATTATAAACATGACCTTGCTACGTTATAATCAATGGCACAGATATACTTATCTCTGCAATACTACATTTGACTGAAAAATTTAGTCGTAAATAAGTTAACTAGTGACTAAATTTATAGTACTTGAGATTTAAATTTCATTAAAATTTAGAAAGTCAATGTTCGTCAACGAACGACCATTGAATGTCAATATTTCTCCCTTGACTCCCTCATGGATTTGGCCAAAATCGCCTTCGAACTTCTCTTACGACAGCGGCCCACAGTGTCAAATAAAAAGAAGACACAACAGTTCAGTCCTATCATTTTAAAATTCATATTTAGCCCATTTCACGGTGCGACAGAAAAGCTTGTGTTGACGGCTCGCAATTTGTGATGAAATGATGGAAGCGGGCCTTGAGGGCATCCGCCGGCCCCAACATTGAATCAATCTTCGAATTCCATCAATTTATTAGGGAAGCTGGAGCGTTACTTTCAAATGTTACCTAAAAGTTCTACGGCATCAAATTTTATCACTAACTCTTTGCGTATTGTGTACGTCATGTTACGCATTATTACTCTAATTACACACGTCTGAAAGGGGCCAACTATATAATAGTAAATTATCCACAATATACACAAACAATGAAATATTTTTTATGTAGCTACATGCCCACACATAAACTAAAAACTAGAGAACGCTCTATACATCTGGTTGTAATTTTATAGGCATAATGCTTTTAAGTACGCATCTGGTTTCTACTGCCTCACGATTTAGAGAAAAGCTCATATAAAGGTACGGTTGAATGGAACATTGGTTTTTTGAAATAAAAAAAGCCTTTCCTTATTTTATGGGGATTTTTATTAGATTCATGGCGAATGAATTAAAGCCTTTTTTATCGATATTGTTAAATAATAAATCCGTACAAGTTATGAGCCGAATCAGAGAAGCTATAAAACGGTATTTTACCATGCGAATTTGTAAGGATGTGAAAATTATGAAAATCTGATAGAAATGGAATTTGCAAGAAAGGATGTTCGCAGAAAATACAATGGAATTCCCATTGGGGAGTATTATTATTTATTATTTGAATGGGGTGACACATTATCACTCCCAGTCCCTTCGTGCTATCCTAAAATTTTAATTTAAAACAAAGTATTAAATTACCTATTTTAATAGAAAAAGTTACCTACTTTCTTATCCATAATATATCATGATAGAATATTTTTCCCATTTCAATACATTTTGGCAATATTTCTAGACCCATAGCAACATTTAACCATTTTGAAAAATAGCTCATGATTTGTACTATACATCAAAGGACAGATAAGTGGTTAGCAACTTGTTGGTTGTGGCATAATTACTACTAACAATGTGCTGTGCACACAATACAGAATGAGCCATTTTGTCGTGCATTGTAAATATGTACAACTAGAAAACAAGCATCCTATGAAGTAAACAGGAGGGAGTATTTGGTTTTGTGTACAGAACTGCAGAGTGCAGATGTCTTTTCATTTTTTTGATTTAGTAGCTCAATTATTTTATTTTATTTATGTAATAAATGCACATACCACAACACATCTTCCAGGTTTTCAGAATTCCTGTAACCTACGCTACGTTTCTTAACATCTATCAGTTTCAAAACATTATCACACTGGGACTAGCCATGGACTAGCTACTTATGCATATTCTAATAGTATAGATGAAAAATATATTATATTTCTGTGCTCGGTGGATTAAATCACAGTGTCATTATTTTTTTATTGGGTTCCTAGTGTATTTATAAAATACTACTTGAAGACTCGATACCAAGAGCGTTGATGCTAGCAATTAATAGAAGAACTGGGCTTTATTGTGTGTATGTAAAGTTAATGCTTTTGGTGTATGTATACCACGGAGACCAAGTTAAAAGTTTTAAACTCAGATGCATAAAAATCATCCAAGCACTTAAGTGCACATTTTCTGTATTGTCTACATTCATTCTTTGTACGAATATCAACGATGTACTCTTCTAGCAAATAACAATCCATAAATTTCCTACTGGAGAAAATGCAAATTCAAGGAAATATTTTTAAACATTTTCGAAGAATGCACTCGGCATTGTAAATAATAATATTATATTGCTTTTACATAAATGTCTTTAAAACAGAATCGGAGAAAATTTGCCGCATTGACGTATGTATTGACATTTCGTCGCCTTAAGTTTTACGAGAATGGAGTTTGTTTATTTACCTACCGTATTGCATTCAAGCAAATACAGTTAAAAAATCGACCTTTTCATTTTGAAAACATTTTTTTTGAGATTTAAAGATGTTAGGAGAAATGTTTCTTTAACTATACAATGTTCCAAAGACGATGACACCAAGATGTTTAGACTTATAAATAGTTTACCTAACCCACTGCATTTAGTGAATGACGAATCTTTAGTCTGAGCTTCTCACGAAAAGTTAAAAGTGAAACAGTAGTAGTACCTATTAATATTACTATTAAAGGGATAAAATGGTTCTTTACAAGTAGATACAAAGCACGAAATATGTATGCAAAATGTTGTGTAAATTTTTCACTCATAATGGACCGTAATGGATTCTACTTTTCGTTATATTTGGATGTAATCTTGACAGATGGGTAGTATTTCACACAGCATCGCCCATAAATACCATAAAACAGCTTCCCGTTTGTCCATCCATCTATCAACGTTATTGCGTTATCCCCTATAAAAGAGAAAATATCGACAACAAAACATTCGTTACGTTACGTCAATAGTAATACTAAAACTACATCTTCAAGGCTTAATGAACACCTGATAGGTTTCAGATTTCACATTCGTTATTGTCATTTTCTTTTAAGTATTTTCCTTATTGATTCTTAGAATAAAGACGACCCTTTTTAGCCGAGACTTACTTATTTTGTAGCGAATAAACTTTCTAATACATAAGACTGTCCGTCTTTATAATATTATTTCATAACATCAAACTCTATCAATCACGTATTTTTCCATCGCAATATTTTTAACAGATGCTGTGTTTACAGAATAAAAAAATCTACAAAGATTGATTGCAAACTGTTGAAAATAATATGAATAATATTATATTGTGCGGATAATATTAATTTATTTTCAAAGTTTTTTTTTATGCTTAAAATGAACCATGTTTCAGTTCCCTTGAACTTTCAGGAACTTTGTAATAAGTAAGAAAAACAAGGTATAATGCCCATATAGTGTACGTAAATACCTAAATATTGCTTTGTACGCAATTTCACAGATTCAGATTTTCTTAAAAAATTTTCAATGAAAATCTGTACTTATGTCATTATTGAAGAATTATTTCTAATCAGACAATTCGTATTAGAATATCAAACGACACAAAAATGCTGAAAGAATGATATAGGAAATTAAATAAAAATGGAAATAAAAACTAGTAGTTATCCACACTCTTGTTACTGGCTACCCCATATTGTGGGAATAAAAAGTGTGCTATCATAGACAGTTTTATGACAGTCGGATAAAAGAGTCTAAAACACAGGGAGAAAAGAAAGACACCCGGATGGTCTACATCCAGAAAATATATTTCATTTTTTTTTCAATTTCAATTCGGTTTATTTATCAAATACTTATTATACATTTGAGTAATTTATGAATACACAATATTTATTTAAAAAGACACAAATGTTAATTACTTATGTTATTGAGTGAAAATTATAAGGTGTTAAGATTCTTTGGATGGTGTAACGTAAAAAAAGGCACAATATTTAAACGTCTAGCACGTCTAAAGAATAATTTATTTCGGACGAGTCATGCTATGTATTATTTTGTATTCAAATCACACAGGATACACCATGCTGTGAAGTCAAAATATATTACACTTTTTTACCAATCTCGTACCAAACTTACGTAGTATTGATTACATATTATAATAAAAAAAAGTAGTATACGTGTGCTTTCTTTCAGTAGGCACGTATCCTTATAAGACGACGAAGTTTCAGAGCAATTGAATCCTGAAATGATTGACCATATTTCTCGCACAATATCGAGAGATATTTTTCCTTGGCTAGTGGCCAGTGTTTCAATTCTTGCCATTTTAATATTGTGTCACCGCAACTACTTTTACCCTAATACTACTTTTTTCCTTCAAAATTCCTCAAATGCTCACAGGAACATCGCCACTCAGAGCGAGTTTTATACAGTTCGTTCCTAATACTGTGGCCAAATACCTACTTTATCTTAGTTTTTTGTTATTGTAGAGAAAACACCATCTTTTTCTGACAATCATTTCCAGGCATTTTTAATGGTGTAAAAGTTGCTTGCTCATAGAATCATAGACTCGATTCCGGTTTGGGCTATTAGTTTAAAACTTAATATTTTGTGTTCATTGCACATTTATTCCAAGGACCCCACTCTATGTATACCACTTATAGAATAAGCATTTTAGGAGTTAGTTTTATAAGTTGCTTTTTATTCAGCTCTTATATTACCCAATTCTATAAAATACTATGCATATCATTATCTTCTATCTGAAAATCATATTAAAATATTAATGAAATGGCATCTGTATTAATATGGGATCTAAACCATTGAATACTTTATGAATCCCCACGAAAAATAAATAAATTAGTGTTTTGTGGTATTTAACTTTGATATTATGCTACGCATATTTAAAAAGGTACAAGGTTACTGTTAGTATCGACATAAAGTAACATAAATTACGTGCCTTGATTAAGTAGAATCTCCAGCATTGTTTTAATATTACGATCTGAGATTATTATGACACATTTTATCGGGTATAAATAACTCCATAATTTTCAAATACAATAACGCGAAACAACCTCCTGAGTGATTTGGTCCTACACATAGTACTTAAAAAACAAAAAATCATTTAACAATCCCCCATCCTGGATGGTGTTGGATACCATGGTACTTTATATAGTACGTATGGAAAATTCACATTTTCCTTCCGAGATTTTATTTAATATTTTTTTGGTTACCCTTAAGGCCTATAAAATTCACTCCCCAAAAATAATTGATATTAAAACAAAAATATTTTTCAGCACTCAAGTGGTTAAAGTTATCATAATCTTCTTCTTCATCCCTCACAGCCATCCACTCCTGGACGGAGACCTCCTCCAATCCTTTCCATGCCAGATGATCCTGTGCAATGTGCATGCAAGTTGCGCGGGCATGTTTCACGACGTCATCTCTCCATCGGAGCTGTGGTCGTCTGGGGATTCTTGTGATAGTCTTAGGACGCCAGCACAAGAGACATTTCGTCTGCTGTCTGAGCTGCGGGTGACATGACCACCTCTCTGCCATTTTATTGTGGCGACTATTTCAACATTCCTGTTCTGGTCCCGACATCGCTCGTTCCATGCATGGCTCTCTGGGTGACTCTCAGCTGGTTTACACTTTTATTTGTTCACGTGATGGTCTCAAATTGTATCATTACGAAATAAAGAAAACTAAACAATAACGATCGTAAAAAAATAATTAAACACTATATTTTATAGGCTGCGGATAATGACACGACTCATCTTTTATTAATTGCTAGGCGCCACAACAAGTAAGGAGACATTGACTTAATGAAATAAACAGAAGTGATACAAAATTTCTGTCACGTTCAAAGGCAGGAAACGAATTAATTTTCACGTTTTTTTTATTGATGACAAACAATGGGGCACATACATATAACTCATATTATAATACAAATTAATGAATATCTATTATTATTACTAAGGGCACTTGCAATGGTTGTGAACATGAATTTATAAGAGGACTTTTACGGCTGTACGATATGTTTGGTGATGAATTGTGAAACGCAGAAGTAACGAGGTCTTCGTCACATCACTCATGGAACAGTCAGTGATAATGAACAATGCAGATATTATGTGTTGGATTTGCTGGTCATCTAAGCTCTCTAGATTTCCGACTATGAATAAAATACACGCTGTTTGACAATACAAAGGTGATATGACAAAAAACGAGTGGACTTTCATACGGAAGACCTGAAAAGAGCAAAGTGAGCGGAGATTTTGTGAGATTGATGTCCAGTACGTGGTCAAGCTAGATAACTATGGAAAGATGATGTTATTACTGTCCTATGTGAACCCATGGGTTAAAAGAAGACATTATATCAAAAGTAAAATAATTTCAAATAAAACTTAACCTGCATAACATACGAGTATTAGATATACTTTGTTTTACTGTTGAAGACACTGCATGACACGCCTTAGGTATGTGCCGTCCAAATATTCGTGAGCACGATATTCTGTAATGAAAATTGTGTACCTATCTTTCATAATGACGTTATGTTACATATTATGTACCTAATTTTATAAAACACTAAACTTGTTAAAAGTCTATCGTGCAGGAATCGATTTAAGCAACATTGGGCACGGTTGACTGTTGCATGATGCGTAGTGCTAAAGACCAACATACAATTTGGAAGGACGTATGTAACTCTGTGATTCAAATATATATTCCTGTACATATATTTGTTTTACTATTGACGAGTACAATACCTAATACGTCAATAAAATTCTGAATTATATCGAAAACTGCTTAAGTCATCATGTAGGATATGAAATGACGCTCTTTTTGGCAATTACTATCCAGAATTCTCGAAACATCTCCCAACCTTGACGATGTCTCTCTCGGAATAAGAAAAATAATCAGTATAATCTAGCTGAGCCGAAGAACAGTACAACTTGTAGATAAGTATTGTACCAGATAATTATATAAATCATATTCCTTTGGAAGACGCATTTGAAGCATTACACTTAAATTTGAAAGTCTTCTCTATTTATGTGATAGAAATTATAATACATTCTTACGAATACCTTCGTCTTTTGGGAAAAAAGGTAAATGATAATACGATATTTATTACAGAAACTCCATTTTGTTAATACGAAAGAGTGTTTGTTTTGGAGAGTGCTTTGACGTTAATGGTGTCTATGTATTACAACATGTATAATAGTAGCTATGTATGTAACTTACCTATTAGGTTTGACAACGACTTTTATAGTCGAGACGTAATATGGCGTTGGATAATAAATCACCACTCCACTCACAGTGGTCTTGTTCTACTTTCTTTTTCTGTATATTCGATATCGAAATACCACCAACAACAATTTCATTTTATCGAATAATAAAATATGGACTAAAGAGGGGATACATTAAGAAAATCGTAGTTGAAATTTCTGCAAAAAACAAGAAGAAATTACAGATTTGAAATAATGTAAACCAGACATTGACAACCATCATGAAATCAATCGAAACTGACTAAACCTTGCGCGAAGATTCTACAGTAATAAGTTCAGTTTAGTTTCTGACGACCAAGCTTGCTTG
Source organism: Ceraclea dissimilis (assembly GCA_963576895.1). NCBI lineage: Eukaryota > Metazoa > Arthropoda > Insecta > Trichoptera > Leptoceridae > Ceraclea > Ceraclea dissimilis. The sequence continues at coordinate 13,584,485 of OY756368.1, forward strand.
CGAAATTTATCATTGCCCGATGCCCAACCTTCAAACTTCTTCCTTTGACATGTAAGATATGTCGGCACTTAGCACGGAATATTTTTTTTTTGTCAACTGCATTAGCCTAACTTCTGATGCCATTGGATACCATACCCTAGAATGTTTTGGATTTGAAATTTGAGTATTAAATGACATGCGGTGAATTCATCAGTGCTTCATAACCAAATTCAGTAGACGTTTAATTGATAATTGGTACTTAGCTGCCTCTCCTGCCATTAGCGAAGTTGATTGTGAACTACGTTCTTCGGCTAAGCAATAAAAAGATGGCGGGTGTGTTAAAAAAAAAAATACCACCCTCTCCCTTCAACAGTAAGAAATGCAACAATACATAGGTACTTAATGTACATGAAATTCGACAACACAGCCGTCGCTCTTCGTGGTGTAGTGGATATGATCCCTACTAAGCGAGACGAAGGTATGGGTTCGAATCCCAGCCGGGGTGAACTGAAATGGCGAATGTTTCTCGAGTGTAAAGTGATCACTCAAGCCAGCCGTGGTCGGTCGTAAGCCCGACATTGTTCATCCTTAATTCTTCTATACTGTTGTGGGAATACTTCAATCGATAAAGGGGGATCTGCAACCTTACATATGTACATGAAGTTCTATTAGGTCATTATTCTCTTCTAACGTTTACTTAGTAGAGAACATTTTTGTCATCATTGAATCATTATGTCTTTGAGATTAACCTAATTCAGTTCATAAGAAAGAAGGTTATGCAAATACTATGATTAATATTCTAAGGTGTATAATATATAAATATAGTATTGTCCAATGTATGTAGGTACATATCTGTGTAGCTCATAAACAGTTAAATGATTTTCTAATAATATTTGCTATGTACCACTGATGTTTGTACTTGGAAAATGGGAAAGCCATATTCCAGCTTTCATATCAAGATCTTAGTTTCAGCTTTTCATCTTACACCATACACATATATCACCGTTCGGTTATTTATTGAATGTTATCGGAAAAGTGATTGATGAAAACGACATCTGAGGGTATTTTAACGAAAATAATAATGAAAACAGTATATAGATATCAACTTCATATCTGGTAGCTGTAATCAGTAGATACCTTAACGCTAATCATTTTTGGTAATAAATTGTATCCTAAACGTACGGAAAGCATAGAGAATAACTTAGATAAGATATTATATGATATTATTGATATTATATGCTTGCATGTGCCCACACAAATCTACACCTAAATGAAGATATTCAGAACGGGTGGTAAATCTAATTACTGAACTTGAGAAAATGTTATTTCATCTGCGTCTCTGGTATTTTCGGTTTTTCCTGCTTTTATGGAACATTGAAGTTTGAAAGTCTTCGTCGATGTAATTTTTTTTAAATTTTCTTAACTCATTTCAAACAATTAATGCAATTATTATCATGTTTTTAATGAAAGAAAAAATGCATCGTCAGCAAAATCGTGTTTTTTTAAAGTTGTATATAGGTATGCTACGTTGAGGAGTAGACACTATTGACAGCAGGATGTGGTGGAATGGGTGAAGTTGTCCTGGGCATAGAGAGAATATTGTTTGTGTGTTTTTAAACACACCTACTTCATTAGCAGTATTGCAGAAAATTTAACCATTGAATCATAGTGTCACCTAATTCTGTTTACATAATACTAACTGACTGATTAATAAAATAAATATTACTGGTTATCCCAATGGTGTAGTAGTAGTAGGTACATTTGAATAAAATAAAGTTTTTTTTGTGTTTGCCCTCGTTGCAAAACATAATAATAAAATATTCAAAATGACGAAATGGAAATTAAGGTATATTTCACCGTGTTATACAATCTAATTTTCATATCATTAATTTCAATACTCACGACACGGAAAAAATATTTTAACAAAAATGAATGGCGAAAAATGTAAGTATTATTTTTGTATTGAAGGTTCATTAGTAGTAGTGAGTTGGAAAAAATGTGGGGTATTACCAGAGCTGGGCAGAAAAGCGTTAATCCGTTAATCGTTAATTAACGAAGTTAACATTTTGGTTAACGATTTAACGCTTTTCTCACCTCCAAAAATTTTTAACGGATTATTTAACTTCCGTTACATTTTACTTCCGTTAATTAAGTCCGTTAATATTTGATTGTTTGCATAGACATCATTCACTGGAGGCGCTGGCATTAGATAATCCAAGAGTTGTATGCGGTTATGTGTGGTATCGTATGTGGGTTGGGAGTTGGAAAAGAAATTTCAATTTTTTGGGATATATCGCGACGGTGTAAATGTGATAGTAGTTGTACTTATGTAGTTCTATTTCATGCCATTTAACCGCGATTTTTTACAATAACGCTTTAACGGATTAACGTTAACTTCCGTTACTTTTTTCAAAATGTAACGCTTTAACGATTAACGAAGTTAACTTTTTAGTTAACGGATTATCGATTAACGAAGTTAACTTTTTGATTAACGGTACCCACCTCTGGGTATTACTACCAACCCAAATAAACGGCGTCAATCTTATCGTGGGTTGGCTGACAAATGAAAAAAAGAGGAGAAAAGAAAAATGGTTCGAGTAGGCATATCTTTTTTTACTTTTATATGAGAAAAAAAGGAAGCCACAGACTGATAAAACGTTTCGTTCTTATCCGAGGAAATCTTTCGTAGCTAATGAAATACTCGTACTATTATTAATAAAATGTTATCACAATACTTTAGACTTACACAAACAAAAAGGCTAAAAGTGTTGCTCGTTTAATTTATTTATCACAATGCGACGCTTAGCACTTAGACAGTGAAGACATTTTTTCATTTATTTATTATACTCAAGAATCACAAAATAAATCGAAATGGATCTTATTTCCCCACTAAACGATACGATCAACGATACAATTGGAAGGTGGTAGATGAATAGCGCCCGTTGGCTTTGACAACCGCACAGTTAGTCTGTACATGGGCTATCGCATTGTATTGTGCATAAAACAAAACTTGAACTCATCAGTTAGCGGAGAAAGAATCACCCATTTAACATGAATGGTTCCAAGGTTATAGATAGAATAGGGTTCATCATTTTCGGTGACCATGTACTATTTTAGGTTATGTTAGGTACTATGCGTCCGTTCTTAAAAATCTGGACGACAAGTACTAGAGTTAATCCTAATGATTCCGAACAACAAACGATTCTAAACCACCCACCCCCTATTTTAGACGTATTATGGGTTCTTGAGGAAATCCATAAGGTGACGCCAAGGGCAATAGATTACTAGCAGAATATTGACGCGGAGCTTTGACTCCAAGACAACTTGTAGGTACAATGGTCGTGTGCATACGAAAGAAGAAGAAGGTATATTACCATACCAATTATATTTTGCATTCCCACAATGTCATAGTAAAACACAACAATAATTGCAGGATTATTAAAAAAAAATAGTTATCTAGGACGTAGCTGTATCTGCTCCTTTATTTTGAATGTTTAATTTTCTGAAACCTGAGTATAAAACAAAACGACTGCACTTTTGAATATTACCTACTGGTATTTAGTAGGTAGTAAAACGTTGTATGAACAATAAACTTTTATTTTTGTACGTAGCATCATATTAGTAGACACAATATGTTCTGTTCTTACATTCGTATCTCCATACATGTTGTGGGTAATACACATTTTCAAAAGCAACATATTATGTATAGAAAGTTCGTACTATTATCGTGTTTCTGTAGACTCGCCAGACTATTCCTTCGGGCATATTATTATAAACGTGTTCTACATTATATTTTTTACTTTCATGTTTCCTGCTTTTGGTAAAAACTATTGCGGATGAGGCTGGTACAGTTTGTGTCGTGTAGTAAATAAAAATACGTAAGTGTTATTTTTAATGAAAATTATACAGCACTTCTTTTTCATTTAAAAATTACTTTTTGAAAGGTTTAACATTTAAACTATGCATGATTTTTTTTATTCAGGCTATAACGGTTGGAATTTATTTAGGTAAGCGTATCAATTTGCTTATTGTTTGCACCTTAAAATGGAACACAGATTAAGACAATCATTGGATTAGTGATTATTTACGATGGACGCAAGTTAAAATCACAGTACGAGTATATCAATTTCATCTGAAAATTAGAAAACAATATTTCTTTGGCCCTGGGCTAGGCAGACTAAAGAATGTGTTTAATGTCTATTGCACAATGTTATGAGATTTTAAAAGTCTAAGACAGAATAATGTTTTTCAACACAGATCAGCATTTCCAATGACCGAAAAGTCTCATAGCCACAGTACTCCCTGCTTCAATCACAATGAAATAAGAGCAGCGGTAAGGATGTGAAAAGAATTTGGGTTGCCTTTAATTGAGAGGCGACAAGGTAATCAAAGTAATGTTTAAAAGTGAACAATAACTTTTTAAGCATAATAATATGTATATACATACATAGATATGTTTACCAAGTCGGGATCTGGGACTGGCAAATGCCAACGGAAAGAAAACTGTGAACTATCGGATGGACGTCGTTAAGTCGATCTGGAATAGACACATCTGTCTTTCTCAGTATTCGGATACTAAATCGTCAATATAAATTTTATGTTCTAACTGACAATTTCAGGAAAGTGTCCGTTAATAATTCATTCTCGGACGTCAACTCGTGAGATCTTTTTATTTTCTCATATTGACAAGTTCCATACGTACGACAAATAAGATTTAAAAGTATACCTTTCTCCTTTAGTCTCTCAGGGGGACCACATTCAATGACAAATTCACACAAGTCGAACATTTCAAGCTCAAATTTTATCAACACATAAATTCTATAAACTTTGGAAAGTGTTTCGAATTGATAGTAAAATGTTGGAAGATAGATGGTTCGTATATTTTTATGGGTGACTTCACAATATAATATAATTTCATTGATTTGAATGGAGTTTAAATCTACAACGTAGTTCTCTCCCAACTCATAGATTTTTCCAGTCAGGAAATCTTTACAGACTTATTGAAAACTGTTTATATCAACGTGTGTTAAAAGAACTTAATTTGTGTAATTTATTCATCGATTTTTCGGTTTTAATTTGATAAATAAAGGGCTTATGTGTTATAATATTATTATTTGAATTAAAACAATCCACAATAAAACGATTGTTCGAGCGGACATAACTAAAATATTACAGTAAAATGCACAGAGGTAAATGTATTACAATAACAAACTGAATAAATCTTTATGCATGACTGCAACCTAGTACCTACAGTTCTGAAAAATTCATACCGCGTACTATTATGTTAACTGAGTTTATAGTTTTTTTTTTTGTATTACATCAAAGGAAATTATTTAAATATATTGCATTATTCCAACTACGACATTACACTCTTGATAATATAAAAGTTTTTAAACAAGTTGCACCTTGTTATTCATAATAATATTAAGCTCTACATTCGTGTGGATGATGCTTTCATGATAATATTTTAAGCATTCGATCGATTTTAAAGTGTGCTTTAATATTTTCTTGGGACGGTTCCAAACAATATTACGAGTATTGTTAAATGTAAGTCTATACGGTGCAATAAATGTATTGTTTTCAACGAGACCGCTACTCACTTGTAAATGTATCGATATATTATATTGTTATTAAGTGCTTTCATTTATACACCATCTTCTACACCACGCCCTCAACACACCTAAAACAAATCTGCACAAAATGTGGAATCCTTAATGCAGACCAAAATATGATTTTTGTGTCTGTGTCCTAATGATACTGAAATACAATATCGTGATGATGAAAATATATAAATTCAAGAAATTTTGCTCTACATAAATTGTCCCAAAAACCTAGATACTGGTGACTTATAAATTTATTTTAAACATTATAATAATCTTATAAGATAAATATATTCATAAACTGAAAGTGCGATCAAATGCCAGATATTTAAATATAACGACGCCATAAAGCATTTAATTGAGAAGTTTGAAAGCAATAACTATTTCCTCTTCGTTTATTATTTCTGTGTTTTCTTACTTTACCCATATTTTTCCGAAGGCCATTAATCTGATTTTACTTGTTTGTAGGAAATAATTTACCTAAGCTGAACTAGACAGAAAACTTTAATTTGTAAATATAAGTAATTTACCATTAATACTATAAGATAATTATTTTCAAAGTAGTTTTCTTCAAGGCAAAACAACAAAGGAAATTGCTTAAGGAAAAATAATATCCGATATTGAAAAGAAAATAGCTGATATTTTGTATAGTTATATATAATATTCAGTTTTTTTTTGCTGCGCGGTCGTTTGTGTGCTGTAAATATTTAGATATTTTCCCGTATAATAATACTGAATAACAACGTAATATTATAATCTTTAGTTATCGGAATCAGGTCAAAAAAGAGTGAGACATTCCCGATTATGGAATTATTAAGAGGGCAAAATAATAGTACTATTATTATCGATATTGTTTTTCTTGAACTGTGTTATGTTATTTTTATCTCTTGGGCGTTATTATAAGATGATACTTCAGTAGTGTATTGGCTCAAGAGGGGTTCTATAAGCAACATATATCTACAATAGAACCACTAAGAATAATATAAATACATAAAGAATATCTTAAGATGAAGTCACTTATCCGCTCAAGGCATGATGTATGTATCAATGTAATTTCGCTCGATATAACATTATCCACTTGAATCGAAGCTATATAAATAAATCTATAAATACATATGTAGAGAAAACTTACCATAATACTATTCTCATAGCTAATACCAATATTATACACTCATACTTAATGTATTTCCATAGAATAATTTACTTTCACTTCTGGTATATGGTATTTTTAATTGGAAATTTTTGGAAAGACTGAATGAAGAACAGCTGAAAGATGAGAAAATTAAGCATGTAACCGGGATTTGAAAGCCAAGTGAACAGAAGTAGTTTAAGAAAACAGAAATAACAGAAAAACGTTTTAAATTGGTAAAGCCGCAAACTGTAATAAAACAACAAAAAAACGTTTCTCTTTGATTCTATTAATTTTAAAGGATATAAACTACGAATCCTAGTGCAAATAAATCTCCCTGTAATCGCGCACTGCTACATAAATCGCTGCAATTATAACGTTTCACATTCCCTGAACTCAGAGCTGCAGGAATTCCTTGTCTCTCACATTTAAACGTGCATAATTATTTTTGTATAAAATTTTAAAATATTTACCAACATAATGAATGGGAAGATGAACTTATATCTACCATACTCACTAATTGCAGAACACACGGAGAATCAGAAAGTTAAGCCGCACAATAATGTTGTACTGAAAGGAACGTAATGAAATTTGCGTATAGTTTTTAATGAAGCTTCTGATGAATTTCCACAGGATGGTTCTGTATCTCAGCGACTATAAAATAACAAGATCAAACAATAATTTACACAAAGTAAAGGCTAACGATGAAAATTTATGTTTCAAGAATCACATTCATTACGACTTCATGTTTCAGATGTCAAAGAAATTGAACGCAAATTCTCGGTAGATATAATAATTCACAACTACGAAATTCGGTCTTTCATGCCACTTGTAAAGTACTTTGTCATATACGATTCCCTTGTAATGTTGCAGATAGTCTATGATTTCGTTTCAAACTCTTTCAAACATTTTCTTATCGGAACTGAAATCATATTTACTTGCATTTCGTCTTACAGACACTCATTTCTCTGATTACATTATTACTCACTATTACTCGTTATTACTCCACGTTTTTTCACTCCTACTATACTATAATGCGACCAGATTAAGGAAATGACTGGGAGAGACTTGTGCTCGGCGATGCGGACTGCGGAGAACAGAGAGGACTGGAGGCGTCTTGTTTTGTCCGTGGATACCTCCACAAATCACGACTCTCAGCAATGAGGAAACGATGAAAGAAGAAGAATATTATAACAATATTATGTTGCAAGCTGAAGCACTCACTGACTCTCAAGACACTCTCTCTTTCGCATGCGAAACAACCATATTGTTCGAAAGATCTGGGAGTCAGAGCTCCGGGTTAATATTTCTCAAGTATTCTATTGGACTCAATGCGGGCTATTCCTCCACAGGTAGGGAAAGCGAGCCACCCACATTGCACCTGTAATGAGGAAGAATCTGTAAACCATTTTGTTTAAGAATTCCAGTCCGCAAGGTTCAACGCACAGCAGTAAGTCATTCGTTACTTGTTCCCTGAAGCGCCTCAATAGCTGAACTCTCAGGACGTAATAAATGTACCTATATATACATTAAATAATCGTAGTACGCCTTATTCCCTATAACTAATGCGATAAAATCATTTCTAAACCAATATTTTAATAGAAAGCAATTCTATATAGATATCGCACAATGTACACTACCGGAAGGATTATATACCGCTTGAAAATTGTTATTGTTATTATTTTGTCTGTCTGTATTCTGCAAGTCAAGCTGGTAAAGTGAAGTAGAATGTATTTCTATAACACAACAGTAGTTTGAAGTCGCTTGCTTCAGCTCGTGATAATATGTAATCTACCTAATGTGATGGTGTACTCTGTACCTCAGTGCTTGGATACTTTCTTGCATGAAAATTTAGATTTGTTCAACTGCACTAAGAAAATGTCGAATCAAGTGAGTTCCTTGCAGTGAGGGTCTTCTCCAAGGGGCATTAAGGGCGTTCAGAGTAGATTCGGGAGGTGTTTGTCGAGGGGAACCCTTCCGGAAAACTTATGTCCTCCCATGGAAAACATATTTTTTTACGTAGAGCTGCTGAAACATCCGAGGGTGGAGGTGGGGTCACCCTTCAACTGCACTCAATATAATCTATGTCTTATATGATTCTATTTTTTGTTAGGAAACACCAATTTACGTTTGTTAGTCGCCGAAAATTCTAAAGAGGTACCTACTCTAAATAGAGACACTTAACGCTTTTTGGAGGCCGCAAAACATCAGTCAAAAATAAGAATCAGTGTAATGAGTTGCGGTTTCTTACTGGTTCTCTCAATAAAAAAAATGTCTAAATCTCTCTACAGTTTGAGTATCACTGTTCAGTAATACTACAACCACTAGTAAAGTACGTACCCACGATATAATAATCCCATCGGTATATTGCAACGTTAAGAACCATTTCATTTCACTTACCAACGGACAAAATATGGCGTTCGTTGTGTAATATTTAATGATACATTTCCAGAGTGCTATTACGCTGTAAGAATAATAGTGAAATAATAACATCTATCAGTGGAGTTGATCTCACCAGTTATGGATGTCAGGAAAGTGGAGATGTAGCTTGAAACACTGGAAAATTATAATAATTACCAGAACAACACGTCTGTATGACGGACATCTTCATTATAGGACATCCATGAAATTTATGACTAATACAGATAATGATGCGTTTTCCCTGTTTGAATTTCAATGACGAACAATTATTATTATGTTCGAAAGACTCAAGGCAAAACAAACACTCCTTACATAGAGTTCTAAGACCGAATGTCTAAAAATGGCTTTCAAATTAATGACTCGGTAGATGAGAAAGGTATAAAGGAAAATTAGACTCGGGGTAGTCCTTTTTTTTCAAAATAAATATAAATTTGTAAGGTTAGCTGAAAGAGATCGCCTCAGATAAGTTTACCTTGATGAGCATTTTTCATTGCAATTATATTTGAAATACGCTTGTGGGTTCGTTTACTCGTATATTAATTTATTTTATGATAATTTTTAGTGTAACAAGTATCAAGAAATTGATTCCTTGGGTTTATTTGATGGATGGTTCTATTGCGATAAATCCAGCCTATTAAATATTACTTACTATTGTTATAAATGTAGGTAGGTAGCAGTGGCGAAGGGTGGATTTCTGCAGAAGAGAAGCCGGGGCTGACATATCTTATGGGATTACGTCAGATTAGACACTATTATACCTATCTTTTTCCCGAAAGGTAACTCGATGGAAATCGTGTTCTTAGGTAGCTTCGCGCCTGGTAGTTAGGTATATCTTCTTGTCATATCATAACGTACGCAATGTTCATTTGGAATAGATAGGTTAATACGAATATTCTTATTCTATTTTAAACGTGAAAATGAAAAACCCAGCAGCGTTGAAAATAAACATTGTTTCCTAGATAATTGTGTATATTGATTGTTATAAATTCGAGCATTATTGTAGTAACTCATGCTCTACGGTGGTTGAAATAAATGCATAATAATACGTATTTTAATGGAAGTGAAATACCTCCATGATGTAGAAGCAACATTTGCAATGGAAAATAATTGTGATGAAATGTGAATCATTATAGACATTAAGCAGTTATTGTTAGTCGAGTTTCTAAAATTATTTAATTAATGGGAAAATTTCTAGAACGGGTCTTATAAGAAAAACATCAAATACTGGATAAATTTTATAATAGCTTATAACCTATTTTTAAATATAATATGTATTATGATAATATAGTTAATACCGGCAAATCCGTTAATGGTAATTCACTTAAGCTAATTATCTATACACGATCTGCAGCATAATATAGTTGGTATAATACAGTAAATGCAAACCCACTAGGCAAGATCCCTCATTTCGGAGATTGTTTAATCAACCGGCAACCAGCTAATTGGTTGTATAGTTGATGCCTGAAAGCATTTTGTTGTAGATCTAGAACACTTTGACTACACGTCACTAAGTTTCCTGTATCAAACAACATGATACACTTAAAGGTAAACACAATGACTGACATAGGTATAATAATATGAACATTATAATTATATAGGTTCTCACGGCCTTAACATGCTACATGTATTTTAATGAAACTTTTTATCAACGCTAAACTTAATCTTCTTTCCAAAACATCATTATTATTCTAACTAATCTACTTGTAGGTTCGACTTACAACCAAGAGTCTTGATTATTCTTTAGATGCACTTCATAATATTATCTCATCCTTCTTGATGTTGTCTATTCGTGTCTTAATTTTTCTAAATTCTAAAGTCTAAATTTAAAGTAATCTGTTCAGTATATTATTTCAATAGTAATCTCCCTGTATCGTTACATGAAATCTTAAACAGCATTAAAGAGCACAATAAGTTATTAACGAAGCCTCACAATTAAAGATTAATAATTGGTTACAATTATATTTGGGATTTTAGGCAAACCCTCGAGGTGACGTTAAAAGGCGACGGAATGTTTGAGAAATATTGACGCTAAGATTTTGACCCTCAGAAACATTGTACGATGTTCGTTCCTATACGAAAGAAGGAGGATTCTAGGTATAGGAATTAAGACATCAAACAATAGACCGACACCTCACAAACTTCTACAATCGGTAGGTTAAGCAGGTTTCATATGTGCAATGTAGTATGCAATATGGGTACCTATAGAAGGCTACACAAATTTGTGTGCACATTATTGGGTAATTCTGACCTCATGTCTTAAACCGCATGTTTCGGATACCTGAACAAGGTTGAGTATTATCTTGTTTTGACATTACCTGCATGGAAGGAAGCTTTCATTGTATTAGGCACTAGGCTTTAATCGTATTAAGATTATTGTCATGTTAATAATGTAACAATATCATATAGGTAACCAGGTATATGAATTATACTCTAGCTGCGTATGTACATTCATACATTTAGACATGACCAGTTAGTATCCTAATTGATTTATTTGCTTATGCTAAAGACAATATGTTTAGTACTATTTAACATGTAAATTGTATATAGTAATTTCAATATTGATTATTAGTATAATATCAATACGTTTGGTTAGATCTTTATTTGTTCAACACACACGTCTGTTTCATGCTGGCGTGACTACAACTTCGTTATGTTCAATTTTTTCTCAAAGCGTGTAACTATGGAACTTACTTGAACATAATAATAATTTTCATAACTAGTTTACATTCGTTGTAGGTACAACATAGGTTTAGCTTTTAGAATGAACAATGTTATATAGGTACGCGGCTCATAAAGGAGATCAGAAATAAAAAATTAGAGGCACTATTCTTATATAAAGTGTTCCATACTAAATCACCATTGTACAGCAATACAAAATTTTATTTCGGCTATCGTAAAGTATTTTAGCGTAGACCTTTAAACACAAAAACTTCCAGTTTGGCTACAAGCTGTTCAGTGAGATCACATATACCTGCCTAAGAGTGCCTGCTTATGGGATGGGAAATAAAAATACTTATTTTGCCCGAAACCGCTCTGATGGCGAAACCTCGTGACTTTTACGTGATTCCTGCAAAACGTTAATGGACGAAGTTGTTAGTATTATTTGCAGATTCCAATAGCTATTTATTTTACATCTACATGCACGTATATGTATTAATATACGACCCACACAAACACACGCATCCAGATAAGTACCTACCTGTGCTGGAAAAGTTGAAGGGAGAACAGTATTATTCGCTGTGTCAATACAATTTGTCACATACAATTTTGTAAGAAGCCTGGGGATGACTATACTTTGGCAAACAGTAGATCTACCTCCTATACAGTTTGTATTAATATTATAAGCATCATGTTGTACGGGATTATCTAAAAATATTTTACGTTATGAAACTGGATACAATATAAGCTTATTACCTTATTAGTATCAACTCGTATAAAGAAAATTAATAACATTGTGACCTGCACGTCAAAACATGTATCATACTTGAAATTTTATACTTATGAGATTCAGTTGTAGGTTAGGTGTGTTGGACATATGAGATACATTTGACAATGGAGACAAAATTCTTCAATGTAGGACCTGGTCATAGAAAAGAATTGTTGAAAGACCTCCCAATAGGTGATTTACGACGTTCTCCGGCAATCCGCGGAAGATTCTGCATATGAAGATGAAAACAGAGACAAATGAAAGGGGATGGAAGTGGCCTACATTCAGCAGTGGAGAGATGTGGGATAATATAATAAGAAGAAAGTTAGGTCTATGAGGAGAGCAAACTTTGTTCCTGTTCTGTTTTCTTCACACTCTTCACATTAAGTTTAAGGCTTGCGTCGTGAAGAGCAGAATACACCGTCAGCGCTGAGATTTCATATCGCTTGGAATATTGGGTCGCCAACCAACTGAGCCAAATATTTTACTCGACAAATTATTATTGCTGCGCCTAAAATTGTCTTTACAAAATATCTAGGGCAATCCATTACTCTGAATTATTGAATTAGTATGAGGAGATTACACGCACATCAATATCATATCAATTTTCTTTGTTCCGAGCATCTTTACGAGTACTTCAGTTTGTTTAAACTGTTCTCTACAAACCGATGATGATTGATTTCTTCACACAACCCCTCTATAAGAACAAGGGATTAAACCTTATAATAAAATGAATGGAAATATAATACCGTACGAACGCACATACAACATTGGGAAAACTTTCATTAATACCATTACACACATTACTAAGACCCGTTGAGGTTAAATGCTTGAAAAAATGTATAATATTATGTGTCAGGTCCGCATTAAAGAGTAAGCCGATAAGCTTTACTTAATCATAGGCATCATTGTAATAGAATTAACGAGGCCTCTGTCACATCGTAGTTTTAATCACATATCGGATGTATTACATTATTTTTCAATCACTACGTTAATATTTTATGAGAAGATTAGGGCATACTTTTTTTCAGCGATGCACTAATCAGGTTTTCAGCTAAGAATTAGGGTGAAAACTAGGCGATGATAAAAATTATTGAGTCTGATCTTTTTTGCATAATATATTTAATAGGTATACCTACTAACCACCTTTTACAGTGCAAGCAGAGCGTAAAAAACATGCTGCTGTATATATATTTACAAAAAAAGTATTTTGTTTCACTCACATTCATAAAAAATTACAGTTCATAAATAAACGGAAACTTAAAAAAAGGATTGTTAATTTAATTATTTTTGACATATCGTAAAGAAATTGTACCAGCTTCACCATACTCTATTAACATCTTCCAATTTGAGAATATGCGGTCACAGTATGTATGGTAAAGTAATATTACAATATAAAAAAAACTGATTAGGCAGATACATTTTTATTGTTTTGTTGATGACGACCCAATATGGTGATAAAGAAAAATGTAAGGAGCCCTCGGGGCGATTTTATCGCTTAACGGCACCAAAAATAGTCAAATTATTATTATTATTCTAAATATTACAATGTTAAGTGCCCTTGAATCAATACTAATTGCTAAACGGCGCCAAAGATCGATCAATTGTTTTTGTTATTATAGATCTATGGCAATTTATTAGAAACAGTACAATATATTGTGTAATTACGCACTGTATTTCTTCTGTAGTAAATAATGAAACGTTACAGCTCAAGTTCTGAAACCTTTGGTAAACATTGAACTTTGTCTTAACTTGTAACTTAAATATAATTAATACCTGCAATACAAGTTCCTTGAAAGTAATAATTGTTCTTTTAGAATCTTAAGAGACAGTGTAATGTATCAAAAGGCAAATGAAGTATCAGTGCTACTAAGAAACTACATAGTTAGTATAGGTACTCCTTGAAAATTCACGAAGGGATGAATAATTCGTTTTTTATTTATTTTAGAAGCAAAATGTGTTATGTCACATCTATGTGTTGGAAATGCTAGACTTCCTGTTTCCTTTCGTGGAAAAAATACCGATAACCGACATTTTGCGAAATTGGGAAAACAATAATAGTTTGATATAAAATCACAAGAATATTGTGTGGTACTTACCTATATATCTTGATACTTTTCACGCAGTTTAAAAATGGGCAAGAAATCCGAAACGTGTTACTGCAAAATAAAAAGTAGAACCACAGAATATTTTTGTGTTCTTCTTTTAATTATGGAATTTCAGAAAATAAATTCATTAATAAACTGTTTTATTGCGGTCCTGTTATAAAGGTTCATCAAAATAATATGATAATTACATAGTGACCCAGTTCTTTTTCCTCTTTTATTTATGTGTGAAGTATACTATACGTACCTACCCAAGTTTCTTTCATACACTCGCTTTTGTAGTAATAAATAATAATACATCTAGGTAAGCACCTTCCTGCATTATAATAATACTATTAATCCCCACCTTTGTATAAGCATTAAGACGCACAGGAAAACGTCTATATTATATTATTACAGTGTTAGTGATATGGTTTCTTCGAACTCTATATAGATTCGTATGTTACTATAATGTTTACCTTCAATGCATGTCAATTTATAGGCAGGTACACACACATAATATGTATTGTAGGGCGTGGAACCAAGTTAATATTATACAAACAGTTGCATGACGACTTAATTGACGAAAATACGTGGAAACTAATTGAATATTGTGATTAATAAATAAGCCAAAATAGAAAAGTTTTTGATAACATACACTATGTATAATAAGAAAGAAATTAACATTCTCGAAATGTTATTATTTATTATAGATTGGTGGTCAAAGCAAAACATCAACTATCCTGTTTACGTATCTACGAACAGCAGTGGAACCTTTTCCTAAAGACAGAGAATTTTATATTTATAGTAAAATGTTAACGAGTCAAGATTGTCCCCATTACAAGTTAATCATTTTCTCTTCGAAATTTCTCGTAATCTTGTATCTAAAATGTATATTTGGGTATTATTACTACTTAGTGCAAACAATGTAGGTATATGTGCTTTCTTGTAAACTAATGCTGTAATGTAAGAGCTTAGAGTTGGACAAAAGTTGTAACGATAATACATAATAGTAATGGAAGATACATATTGTCAACAAAACGGTCTCAGCATTGCGTTGTCGACAGTCTACCTATTTAATACAACTGTGTGGTACAGAAATAGTAGTAGTATTAGTAGGTACACATTACTACCTAACACGTATCTACCAAAATTATTGCGATATTTGACAGAGCAAATTACACAGTTTAGGTTACCTATTTTATTTACTTATTTATTCACGGCGCACAAAGAGACATCACCCACATTTAAACGCAAACCAAACAAAAAACAATACAGACCAAGTTCAAGTAATGCTCTATTACGTGTACACAACTAGTCAATACAGATAAAACAGTATTAATAATGAGAGTTCAAGTAATTCGAGTAATTGTATGTCAACAGTCAGTGCAAAAAAAAAGACATAGTATTCGATGACTACGAGCCAAAATCAATATTCTTTCAATTTTTAGGTACTCGTTTTTATTTTTTTTAATTTTTCACCAATTAATAGTACCTAGGTGTCACGTTCACCTTCCAATATTGACGTGAAAATTGTATGTTTCTTCGAACGAAAAAATGCGACGCAATGGTATCAACTATTCAATGCGCTAAACATTTTTTCAGCAATTAAATAAAATATTTTTAAATAAAGATTCTTCGGGTAAATAGGTATTAGATTATGGAGGTACGTTGTACGAAACTTTTATATGCACACAGTACACGAGGATTTTGCTGACTAACAGTTGGGAAAACAACCATAAAGGAGCTTATTGGTAAGGTTGTTCTAAGTTGTACGTGGCTTTAAAATTACCAATTTTCCCCGAATTGCAGGAAAGTTAAGCTAAATAGTATTTTATAGAACGTGTGCTTCCTAATACCCAATGACAACAATCTCAAACACAGCAGAAATTTAGCTAAAGGATAATGGGAAAATATAGAAAATAAAAACTCGTTGAGTTAGGCGTACTTCAAATGCATAATTTGTTTCATATGCCTTTGTTTTTCTTTAGATAAAATGTTTAAACGCTCCCAAAATACTTTGCTATGACGAAACCTATTATTAAATTGTATCATGAAATTCTGGAAAGTGTACATAAATAAAATATGTATTTACAAGATAAAGATTTAACATCATATCGTAAAGTCATAAAGTAACATAAACAAATACATCCAAGTTTCAGTATCTACTAATATGTACATACTTCATTCTCAGAGTGAAGCATTGAAAATATAAAGGTAATGGTGGAAGAGAAAGCATGAAAAAGTTATTGAATGAAATTATGTTCCAAGGAACGAAGCGAGATAGAGATATTACTCTCTTATCTTTTGAAGTTTTCTCCTTGGAGCTCTACCTCACTTCATACCTTCCGGAAGAAAGACAAAACTCTTCATTTCCTTCAACCCTCTACAAAACAGAATCGAGCAGAGAGCCATTCAAAGGATTTTGAAATCTCAAGATGAGGGTGGTACCTCCCATATAATGTAAACTGTAATTTATATTGAAATTCATTACCCTCCTGTTTACTTTTTCTCACATTTAGATAACTCCTTCTTCTTTGTATTCGTGTACCTCCGATGTTTCTCCCTTATTCGCTGTTTCGTCTGTAGTCGAAAGACTCATTTGCTTTATGTAAATATCTTTGAAAAAATACCAACATTCCGCTCCAACAACGCAACGTTGGCAATGATTTTATGTAGGTACGGTTTAGAATTGCGAGAAATAAAAGAGAAGTATGATTATAAATTTGCTATTGTTAAATTTTAGACTCGATCACTGTACGTATTTAAACACAACGAATAACTTTACCTAGATTAATAAGACTCGCCTACGTTGCTGCAAATGAAATCTCCACAGGTCAAATGCTGCCAGTAAGACCACCAAAAAGATGGAGAGATAGCTGGTCTTCCACATCCCAAGAAGGAGCACCAAATACCGAAAAAACAGATCCCAGATCTAGCATAAGCGGAAGAAGAACAAGAAGAAGAATAAATTAATGTTGATTCGATCGCAAATTTTTGATCAAATCAGTATTGAATGTGTATTTTTTTCATACTTTCATTCAACATTGACAGATAAGTAGAGATATTTTCTGTAATAGGTATATGTTTATACTGATATACGAACACAATACCATTGTTGTTATTTCTTACAACCTACATACAACAAATAGACACCTGCTGGTTTATTTTCTCAGTCAAATGTTATCCTTTGTCTTAATGGAGTAGTTTTAACTAGGGCAATTCTCTAGTGATTTTGATGAAAAAGGTCTTTGTTTTATTCTCAATACAAAGAGAATAAAAATAGATCCTACTGAAAAAAAAAATAGTAAGTGTTTAGAATACAAGTTATTATTCAATGAAATACGAGTTATGTCGTGCTCCTAAACAAGGAATCAGATGATGTGATTTTGTGGGGAACTTGGAAGACACATTCTTTGAGCTCGAAATCGAGGCGAAAGTAAAAGAATAGATTTTCCTAAGTGAGCCAAAGAGCCTGCGTATATTATAATTCTTCACGATCACAAGAAAAAATGTCTACATTAAACAGCAAGCAGCTTCGAACAAAACAACATGCTAAGGCAAGATGCTTATGATTTTTTTACTATAATTTTCTCAATACATCATATACCTACTAACTCTATCTATAAAACTGATTCTACGCTGTGTAGTCAAAAGATGAACGAAGAAAGGCGGAACACAGAAAAAATATATTATGGTTATTTTTATCGAATATAGAAGCTAATGCCCCTTTTTTCAAGGATACTGAACAAGTTGTGATGTGATTACCCATCATAAAAACACATTATCGATTGCTTTAGCAATAACTTTTTGCACGTGAACCGAGACGGTAAAGCTATATCAAAAAAACATTATAATAACACAATATTATTACTAGCCTAATATACCCGATGCTGCATAGTAATATTTTTCCACTATTCTATATACGATAACGACAGTTTTCTAGTTTTCTAATAGCCTACGAGTACGTATCCACAAACCATCAAAGAATAGATACCGTTCCGGAAATCGTATATTTATTCGTTGGTTTTCGAGGCACAATTTGGAAATTGTGATTTGATCGTAGTATTAGTAAAACTATCAAGGTCGATAAAGAATATAATATCTAGAAATTTTATTGAAATTACACTGATTTTAGAAAAAATGAATTATAGTTATCCATTTAAAAAGTTTGTGTATTCAATTCAGAAAATGAATAATGTTGGAGAAAAGGACACTGTTTTAATTTTCACTAAAAACTTGTTGAGACACTCGAGCGCTTTCGCTCGAGAATACTCAAAAGTCCCCATACGTAACCCATTAGGCATACCTGAGCGAAAACGAAAAGAAGTTCATTTCAAATATATTTCTCAAATATTTATGTGTAAAATGATTCGATAACATTGCAACCCTCAAACAGATAGCCGCTGCTTTCGGCTGTTATTAATTCTATTGAAATTTGTGATTTTAGTAGTATAATTTTTGCTAAAATCTTCACAATATGCTCCCTGGAAGCTGTCGCTTACAAACTACGATATATGTATTAATATCTTCTCCATTCTTTTCGGGTGTACCGTGTGTAGGTTGTCGATGTTGTCGAGCTTTTCTTCAGGACAAGTGGAGGCCATCTTCAGGACTACATCTCAGCAAGTGGTCCGAAAGCTCGACAACATCGACAACCTACACACGGTACACCCGAGAAGAATGGAGAAGATATTAACAAGGACCGTGAAAATCTACAAAGCTATACTATATATTACTTGTCACTGGAATAAGTTTCATAATTAACCATTGTATGCACCTATCTTTAACCATTGCAATAAATTTTCAGGGATTTATCATTGGGTTTTGTTATTTTAGGTCATTATTAAGCGTTAGTTTTCTCACTTGTGTGAAATGAATTGATGAATAAAATGAAACTAAAACTCAAATGAAACAAATTTAATAAATATTGATCACCCAGTACAAAAATTAACTTTATGAATAAATTTAAAAAAACAATATAGACCGTCCGGGTTATAATTTTTATTAATATTATATACATACCACTTCATATATCGTGACTTACTAAATATCGACGAGTGAAATAATGTTCCGAGTAAAATAATAACACGGCAAATATGTTTATTATTTAATTAGTTTGATTTTATAAAACCTACAACAAGGGCATAATATATTAATAATTACTAGAAAATTGGTAACGTAACTACTAGTTAAATTAATACGAGAAAAAATACACAACCACTTTCCTACTTTTTATTCGTATCGAGGAAAATAATTATGCACCTACATATCTTTATTAGGTATATTTCCCTCGTAAGGGGTGGCAATGTTTTTTTTTTAATTGTTTGATATAAATTTTCATCTCATCGGAATATGAACAAAATAAACGAAAAAAGTACTGCTCATAATGAATTGCCAGTCAGTATTATATTATCTCCTCCGGTTGCGTAATTTTTTCATTTTTTCCGGACACGGAAAGTAAGTAAGTGTAATTAGAGTACATGGTTGGCGCAGTTGATTGAGGCGCCAGTCTCTTAAGCGGGAGGTGCTAGGTTCAAACCCCGGCGCTGGCGATGTATTCGACACTTTGCGATACAGGCATTCAGCCTAGTGCAAGGTGTGCAGGAAAGTATTTGGGTTTGTGTATGCAAGCCTAGATTCATTCTTTAATTATATTTTTTTTATGTCATTTAATAATTGACTTTAATATTTGCCGGAAATTTGACACTCCGAACATATTGATCTTAGATCATACTTTCTGTATATGTAAGTTATATCTACTCCCTCATGTCTATGTAGATTGTAGGTATATTATGTTCTACGAGTATTTTTGTTCAAATGACGATTCCTAGAGTATCACAGTAAACAATAAAATTATTTTCCATTTTTCGTATTTGTTGTATTTTCTGTATGCCTAGATTATTATTTTAATATAATCCCTTCCAATGAAATAGAGTATTTGTTTAGCAAAGAATCGTGATTTCATCTCTGTCGAGGCGATTCTATCGCATGAACTGGAATTTATACGTAACTTCTTTTATGACCCGAACAATCCCCAGGCAGTACATTTCAAATAATATTTGTATAAAAGTTGAAATAAATTGTACAAATAATGAAAAGTTGTGAACTCAGACTTATCGTCGAGTCTAATTTAACATTTTTGTTACCGAATAGCATTATCATTAATAGCCATATTATGGATTTGGACTAACGGTAGCTTGAAACTGAGGTAAGCAAATATGTATGAGGCTATTTTGTATGTAAAACATTCACTTTTGTGTAAAATTTGAGGGCTCAAAATAATAAATTTGTCTGCTGTATTTTCAAGGATTGAAATGAGACATTTATTTTTAGTACTATTTCGCATTTTGTTTGGAAGTTTAACAAACAATCATAGCAAAACTTTTTATTTTCTAAATTGTTGTCAATACAAAGAGGTAGGTAGTCACCTACATTATGAAACAAAGTTTTTAATGAATTTATAAATAACTCCAAATTTAATAAAATTTTATGACGGTATCAAATAGAACTAAATTATAATTTGGTTTTCAACTCCCGCAAAACTTACGTGATATTACCTGTTAAATATTTTTATAAACTACACTCATCGAATCCATAAACGATGTGATAAATCTCTACCAATCCTACCAGGTGGTGTTAAGTGCTCTTCAGTTTTACTCCGTCAGCGCATATTATGTCAGGAAACAAATTGTTCCTACCTATGAAAATACTACAAACTTCGAACTATTATCACTGTACTTCTGTAAATCTGCAGAACATTCCACAAAATGACAATCGTATGGGGGCGTAAGGTTTCCGAGTACAATGTGCGTTTCTGTGCTCACCTTATATTTATTTATCGTATGGCCAACAACACGCCTATATCATTTAACATTTGTCATGTCAAAGTGTAAAAAAAAGTCCAAATCGCAGGGTGAATTGCTTGTCAGAGACTTTAATCTAGATATCTTTTATATTGCATTGCTTCGTCGCTAATTATCATATTATAGTAATTCTTTTAAAACCTAAATGATCCTCATAAGTCGTCTCTGTTTTTACTAAGGAAAAACGACGTTTTATTGAGCTTCCCCCAATAAAATAATCTTGTAGGTTCTCGCAGCGAGACAAATCCATTGGTTGAGTGTGTTTTTTCGATTAACTGTTTACGGTTCAGTTGCTGGTATCATCTTTAGGATGAAGTTCCCTCATTGTTACCACACAACGATGCATACAATTACATTCCTATAGACAAAACTATATAAACTCATCAGTCGATCAGTATTTTGAGGTTATCCCTAAGTCGTTCCGTTTAGACAACTACAAAAGCCATTGCTTAGATTATTTACTACTAGAATGAAGTACTCTTTTTCCTATAGCATTATTGTCATATTCCTATTAATATCTAACATTCTCACAATATAATTTGCCGTTTGAAATAATTTATTATCAAAGTTATTCGGGAAATTTTTGCTTGTAAGAAAAGTGTAATAAAGTAAACGATTTATTGGGTGATGCTTTGGTAAACATCAATCATTTCTTTTTTTAAATCTCAGATAATATAATACTATATGATAATATATGAGTTTCTTATTATCATACCCACATGCTGTGTTTTCTAGCCCTTAAAGAGTTGGATCAACACTGTGTATGTATTTCTTCTGCGTGAGACCATCGATGGTAATGAAATTTTCGGCAGTAGTCATCAAATTGATGATTTTAACTTACGTTATATTATATGCCCCGGCCACGGCCTTTCCTTCAATGACCACAAATCGAATGTCGTTAAATATTTTGTCATAATCACTGTCTCCATATCCAGTTCTTGCCCTATTCTATTTCATCTAATTGATACATGGTTTTGAATAGAGACGTACATACATTCAAACGTAGTTGAGTATGAGATACTTTGAGCAGCACAGCTTAACGGAAGTAATGTAAGAAGTTACGCTCGTAGCAGTTAGTACGTAGACCAGAATTAGCCTTAATGCAATGTAAGCATGTAGCATGTGCTTAAGGCGTTAAGAAAATGGAGCTCCAAAGAGAATTAATTTTTCGTTAGTATCTTCATTATAATAATATATGGAATATGTTAAGTTGCAGAGTGATTCGTAAAGAGATTCGGTCTTGAACATAGATTGTATTACATATTCTTACTTCCTCACTTCAAAACTATGTTAATAGTGTCTTAATGCAACCTTTGTACGTACATTTTAAGTTCCACTATAAGTAAAGCTGGAGTAACATATTTCTAAGATATTTGTAAGTATCTATCTTCATACCTACATTAATTAATAAAGGATAACATAATTATGGCATTGCAAGCAACGAAACTAAGTTCTCTATCTCCGTGTTATATTAATTGAATGTTGATTATGATTATTCACAAGTAATATAATGTAAAAATCCCACCTACATTAACAATATTCAATAAATTCAGTAAAGTAAACCACTAGTACAGTGGCTTACAAGAAGAGAATTATTGTAGAAGATTATTATAATAAAGACTTTCAATAAGTACCTGATGATATGGAATTTCAATGTCCCATTCATCTGAATATTTCCTTATGGAGTCTGCACTCCATATGTGCTGGTTAACAGTGATTCCAATATATTTCCTTCCTTGTGCACTGAGATATTGTTGAATGGACGTATGGCTGCGTGTTACAGGTGTATCCAGGTCAGATCTGTAACGGTTCCATCAAAATAGCAATGTAACATCGTCTCCAATTTATTACGTTTCTCTATTATTTTCGCTGCTATTAAAAAATGCATACGATAAATATTTATGATATCGCATTGCAACACAAATCCACTATTGTTTCAGCTTTTTTTAACATTCGCGCAAATAGAAGATAACAATTGATTGTGCTTTGCGCTCTGCATTTCCATTTTGCCCTATGAATATTTTTTCAGATTACTTTCAATTAATTCAATAACTACGTGCTACAAAAATGCCAAGAATAATAATAGAAACATTGTTTTGTAATCGAATTGAAGCGGTATTTTTTGTAGAACTCGATAATAATTTGTAGGATATAGGACAATAAAGATATTGTAGGTATATCAAGTGTCATTCCTATAATCGCCTGATTATGAAAATGACAATATTGACAATCAATTAACACTATATCTATTAGTCTTTCATCTTCATTTTTTTAATGAATGTCCGCGAAGATGACTATTACTATTATTCCCAGAATTTTGTTTCGGTCTAAAAAACAACAAAATTGTGAGACAGTATTTACATCTAAACCGTAGCTCATTGAATGAGAACCTACTTTTAAGACGACGCCGACGAAACCAGACGTAATATAAGATCACATTGGTAGACGGAAACGATAAGAGAAATATTATGTTATTTAACTAAAAGATTTTCTATTCAATGAGAAGTCTAACATTAGGTACTTGTAGACTGTATCGGAAACTTTCCTTATATCCTTGGTGATAATCTATATAGCAGATATCGAAATTGGATAATATTACTACTATAATATAAGACCAAGGTGTAATAAGTATAAATTTTCTTAAAGATTTCAATAAGTTAGAAGTTTTACCTTTGCTATAAGAGAAGATCTTTATCTATTGAACATTTTACTTCCCTTCTAAAGACTTTCGCAACTCTGAACTAATCTGAATCATTGAATTAAGTTTTTATTCTCACTTATTCACTATACAAAGACTACTCGCCATGTATGTATGTATAATAATAATCGGACAACTTTAGGCGCCGTTTAGCGATAAAATCGCCCCAAGGGCACCGTACATTTTTCTTTTCACCATATAGGATCGTCAGAAACAGTAAAAATGATAATTAAATCACCACATAGGATCGTCACAAAACAAAATAA
Source organism: Ceraclea dissimilis (assembly GCA_963576895.1). NCBI lineage: Eukaryota > Metazoa > Arthropoda > Insecta > Trichoptera > Leptoceridae > Ceraclea > Ceraclea dissimilis. The sequence continues at coordinate 13,608,955 of OY756368.1, forward strand.
TAAAAATGAATTAATCTAATCAGTTTCGGCTAACTTGACCTATCATTGGCTAACCAGTGACTGACCCGTAGGTACGCACAAAAAGGTGAGTCTTTAGCAACCTCCTGAACTCCTCCAGGCTTTTGGCACACCTAACATCGAGTGGAAGGGCATTCCACAGGCTTGGGCCCGCTGCACAGAATGCACGGTCACCATAACCCGTAGAAACTGCCCTCCTCGGCTCTTCTAGTTCATGTGCTAGACTCATAGCCGACCTCAGTGTCCGATGCCTCCAGCCCATATTCTTTTTCACACACATTTCTTTAATATAGTGGGGCGACTCACCATGGATAGCCTTATATACCAACACGCATACTTTGTATTCAGTTCTGGCACACACTGGAAGCCAGTGTAGTTCCCTGAGTAGGGGAGTTATTCTACAATATTTATTACCATCCATAATGAGTCTAGCGGAGGCGTTCAAGAGGCATTGCAACCGACTCACCTGTACACCCGGCAATCCAGTATATATAATGTTACAATAATCTAATCTTGATATTACAAAAGCATTGACCAATGTCTTAAGACTATCTTTTGTGAGACAACGTTTAACATATTTGATTTGTCTTAAGTGAAAGAAACCATTCCTAACCGTGGCACCGATCTGGTCAGCCATTGACAGGCTACTGTCAACAATCACACCAAGAACTCTAAGTGAAGACACAGGCTTTACTTGAGTCTCTCCAACTACAATCTCACTATTTCTGATAAGATGCTGTCGTCTATTCGACGCTATCCACATAAATTCTGTCTTATCAGCATTGAGGCATAGTCTATTTGAGGCCATCCATCTGGCCACTGCATCGATGCAACGCAGAAAGGTACGTTCAAGCTCATCCTGTTCACCCGGTGCAACAGAAGCATATATCTGTATATCGTCTGCATAAGCACATATATTCAAACCAAAACCCTCAACTATGTTCTCCACTTCATCCACATAAAGCACGAAGAGCAGGGGTCCCAGCACGGAGCCCTGCGGTACGCCTGCGTTAAGAGATCTTGGCTCCGCCTTTGCGCCTCCGAAGTTTACAATCTGGGAACGGCACGTTAGATATGACTTGAACCATTCGATGACCTTCTCACCAAGTCCAAACCTCCTCTCCAGCTTATTTAGTAATATATGGTGGTCCACTGTGTCAAATGCTGCGCTCATATCCAGCAGACATAGCAGGGTAGCTTTACCCTGTTCGTTTGACACAGTTATATCAGACAGCATCCTTGTGATGCTTGTCTCCGTTGAGTGATTCCTTCGGTAAGCAGACTGCCTCGCAGGCCACAGGGCACTCTCATCCAGGTAACTGCCCAATCTTCTGGTTACAACTTTCTCCAGCAGTTTCGAGAGATATGGAAGATTAGATACTGGTCTATAGTTTGTTTCAACATCTGGATCATGTGTAGGCTTCTTAAGAATTGGTGTCACATGTGCACACTTCAGGAACTGTGGCACACGAGATGCCAAGAGCGAACTATTTACGAAATGTACAAGAAATCCCATGATTGCATCCTTACACTTTTTCAGCAACCAAACTGGTATAGGATCAAGCTCACACTGTTTGTTTTTCGTGCTCATAATAATTGCATCCATTTCAGTCAGTGTTGTCGGTGTGAGACTATCCAAGGAGCTTGTTGCCCTCTCACTTGGTTGTACACTACATGCATTTTCCACTTTACTTTGAATAACATCTATCTTGGTCTTGAAAAACTCTGCAAGATCTTCAGCAGATTTAGTTGACAATGATTGTCCCTTCTTCTGTTCGCATATTACATTAAGAGATTGCCATAGTTGTTTGGGATTTTTCTTTTCACTGTCAATCTTATCTTTCCAGAAAGAAGACTTCTTCCCGTTTACTTCATGGTTGTAATCCTTCTGCGCAGCAATCCAGTTATTTCTATCCGTTGCATCTCCACTGCTTCGGTACCGTCTCTCCAGTCGCCTCATGGTTCTTTTCTTGTTACGGCACTCATCATCAAACCAGCCGTCAGACGCACGAATTCTCCTCCTAGTACTTCTAAATGGTGCATGTTTATCCAGTAATGTTGTCAGAGTAGAGTTATATATTGATACAAGCTCATCAGCGTCCGTTGTGAAACTCGATACATCCCGACAGATAGAAGTCTCCCTCAGATCAGCCTCAAATGCATCAACATCAAAAGTCCTCCATGAGCGAGTACTTCGTGCCGTATAGTTAATCTGTGGAAGAGGCACGTCAACATCGGCATACGCAAGTCGGTGGTTAGAGAAACCCACTTCATAGATAGCACTTTTCATAGGATAATCCTGTTCAGATATCAGCACGTCCAGGGTTCCACCCAAAACATGAGTCGGCCCATCCACCCACTGGCAGTACCCAAAATCCCGGAGTAATTCCCCAAAGCGAACCGCATTCCCGTCCAACTCCCTGTCCAACCTAATGTTCATGTCTCCCATAATCACAACCCTCGCACACTGCCCAGCCAATGTCTCCAACAGCAGTCCAAACTCACTAAAAAATTCACTATTAACATGTCTTGAACCAGGTCTATATATACACACCACTACAATACGCCGTCGAGAGATCACTGCCCCAGCTGCCAGACATTCGAACTGAGAGAACTGTCTCATTTTTATTTTTACCAATTTAATATTGTTTCTCGCTATTATCATGACCCCCCCATGATTATACCATGCAACAGTCCTTTTTTTATCTATATTGACAGGCCTTGCCTCATCTAACACATTGTATCCAAGGTTCCGGAGTGCCCTTACTGGATGATCTTCACTGCACTCATGCCAAGTTTCTGTCAATCCCATTATCCCCAATTCTAATTCTTGAAACACACTATGAACATTGTCTATCTTATTTCTTAAAGAGCACACATTTAATGTAGCTATTCTAAGAGATTGCCATCTGGATGTTGCATGTCTCTCTATTGTTGGTGTTACTAGGTTTTCCAGGTGTACTCCAGTCTCACACTGTCTCACTTCATTCAAGAACCTATTTCCCATTATCACTGTGATGGCCCGACGCACTCTTCTCCCACCTCTAGAGCCCCGCACTCTGTGTTTACATAATCTAGCTATTTTAAATTTATTCAGTTTGTCAATAATGTTCTTATTCAGAGAAAGTCTACTATTTTTCAGCATTAAAAGGTCTTTGTATGAATATTTATACATTTTTCAAATGTAACAGAAAAAATGTTCATAAATGTCAAAACTGTTATTGTTACAAATCTCATATAAAGCATACACGGAGTTTAAAAACACATAATTTTCACTATTATATCAAGAATCAATGGAAATCTATTATTTCAATCACTTCCTGGTGTTAAAAACACTTCAAATAGCCGAAACTTGAAAAGAACAAACACTTAAAAACTAATTAAAATAATTTGAATATTAGGACAACACAAAAACACTTTGGCTGCTACAAAGCGCCATCTACTTTTTTACACTTATTTAGTATAGTATATTATTACACACTGTATCTAATAAAATTCGCTTTAACTAGGTATGTTTCATTGATTTTATTCGAATATCCTCCAGAATTCGGATAGTGAATTAGAAATGCCATACCCGGAATCTACTACCTTTGTTATGAAAGTTTTTGTTACATAATATGGACAATTGAATACTAAATTCATACGTGCTCATTTTAATCGCTTGCATATTATTATAGACACATACCAGTGTACCTACCAAACTTGGAATGTCATAATTTGTTAGGTAAATTTTAAATGTTTATCTTATATAGTTTAGCAGCATTGGGACTCTCCTGCCGGACTTATCTTCAACAGGCAGTTATAATTTATATGTAAGTCATTTGCTTTGCTCGTTATGCCGATAGGGTATGTTATGAAAAAATTTCATATTGTACAAAAACGTCTTTTTTTACTTGAGTAAATTCATAGAAATCGATTACAAAGTAGTTAGACACGTTATTGTAATGTATCAAACTGAATAAAACGTATCAACAAAAGGTTATTTATATCAAATAAAGGTTATATTATGATTGTTGTACAAAAATAAATATAATATTCTCTACAATGTTTCAATACTATTTCGATGTTTCATTTCCGGCGACATGACTAGTCTACTACACATAGGTACTACACATAGACTACACATAGGTACTCGTATATGGGTATAGTAGGCTACGCAGAATAACATTGTAACAACTTTACTAACAAACACACCCAAATACTCTGAATTAAATTCGGAAGAAGGGTATCATGGAATTAAAAAAAAATGTATCTACATTTATAACTCTGAAGTAGCGGGTTATGCGAATATGATGAGGAGTTGATAGTCAAACAGAAGAGTGAACATGGAAGAGAAATGGTGTGTGGACAGAGAGAAGAGACACTCAAATGAAGAGACGTACCAACGTCCAGCAATGTGCGACTGTAAATATCAGTTATTTAATTATTTTTATAATTGAAAAGTTTGGATTACAGCAAAATGCTTTTGCGTATGCCAAAGTGCTCTTGTACAAGAGAGTGGTTAACAAGCAGTAAGACCAAAAGGAAATAGTAGGTATTTTTAATTATTGCGAGTTTTTCTTTCCGCATCTGTGTGATTGAAATATGCAAGGAAATGGTTACGAGTTTTTCATTAGGCTACAAAATCACACGATTTAATTCGCCAGCTATACCTACTTAAAAAAACTAATCCATTCTTCGTGTTAAGCGTCTCAAATATAGTTGGTCACATAGGTAAATATTTCTCTCTCCTAAAGTATGCAGAATATAAAACAACGCAATGTGAAATGTCAAAATATAATATCGCTTTGCAAAACGTGATCAAAATAATATATTACACTATACATACGTTTTATATGAAATGATAGAAAATGATATTTGTGACAGATCGTAATACTTGATACCAACAATGAACGAATTATTTATGATATGGGTTGGTAATATAAATAGATATACATAATACAAATATTATACAGACAAACATAAAGTAGATAGGAGAATACATTGCATTTTGATATGTCAGATAATATTATATTCAACCAATAGGATTGTGATTTTCCCAAAAATTACCTTCTTACATCTCAAATCTCTAATGTGTTCGAACTTATTTATCAATTTACAGAGAAATTTTACATTAACATTACCATGTAGGTATTCAGATTTCGCTATGTAATCTTTCAACGACGTATAAGTATGCTCCACATACAAAGATTTAGAATAACTGACACTCAAACAGACAAAATATGGGCAGATAACAAAAGACCACAGAAGAGATAAGGGGCGACGATCGGGTTAAAAATGCGAGTAACTTGAAATGGAAATGCTTGGAAGAGGCCTACATCCAGGAGTGGGGAGGTCAGGGCTGGAGGAGGCAAGGAAGGAGAAAAAAAATGTGCAAATTTCTCAATCCTAGGAATACACTGTATTTTGTGCAAGATTTGTGTGAGTGATTGGAAATAATTGATGTGGGTGCAATACTAAAATGAAAGTGAACAAGTTGAGATGGTTGGACATGTGGATAGAATGAACGATGAAAGGATAACAAAGAAAATTCACCTGGGTGGAAGAAGTGGTCTGAAACTGGGTGAAGGAAACGCGGCCGTCCAAGAACCACATGGCTGGACCATGTTGACCAGATCCTCAAAGACGGACGTGTTTTAACTAAAAGTAATCGTAGAATGTGTATGAGGAATTGCATGAATGTGACAGAAGCCTGAAGTGTGTGTAAGGATAGACAAGTCTGGCGATCCGTTCTCTCTGCCTACCCCGCAATGGAGGCGACGTGAGCGTATAGTATAGTACAATACTGAACACTTCACCGATTTTAATTACATTATTTATTATTACATCTAGTTTACCACTGTTCCTTGTATGAAATCGTATCTACGAGTAGGTATACCTACTTTTGACGAGATGTCAATCGTAACTATAATATGTATAAACTCTGATTGACATTGATGCTTTCACGTATGTCTATGACGAGTGCAAAATAAACAATACCATATCCTAAATACTCCGATTCACACATCATTTTAATGGAAGTTGACTTGAGCTGCAGCATCCAGTTAAATTTTCATTACTACGCTTTTATATTATTCTCTTTTTATTTTTATTCTACGTAATGATACCTACAATAATATATCTAGAAGATTGATGATAATAATATGAATGCCCGCATAATTATTTTCCACTTGGAATTTTTAATGTCATTACTGTCAGTCTATTTATTTTTCTAAATGCGAAGCAAGTGAGAAGGCAAGTGAAAATATAAAAATAACCATTTCAAATTGTGATGCTTTCTAAATGATGAAAAAAAGTATACCTTATTAAAAATGTATTCCGTAGCCGTGTTGTTTTAAAATAATGTGTTTTGTACGTAAAACTTTTGTAAAAAAATATACAGACTGGTTAATTTTATACTGGACGCACAAAAATTACAGCTACCTACTACATATGTATTTCACAATAAGAAAATAACTTATACCCATATAGAATACCTACAATAACCATAGTATTAATGTTGCACAGTGCATAGGTACTCCATTGCCAAAGTCCAGGAATCAGTTTTTGTGCGGGAGAACTCTCAGGCTACTTACATTTTCAGTAACGATAGAGCAGAATCCCGACTAGGCTTTGGCTATTAAAAAATCAAATACTTACATCTAACGCTTCAAAAGAAAAATTACATAGATTACAAAACAGCCTGTATACGGTTGTGATTGTATCAAACAAAATCTAGTCGCAGGACCGCCAGGTTCAATGTTTTCCATACTCAATGAAATTTGAGCATCATAGTTGTGTCTAAAAAGTGCCAAAAAGAGGGTAATTATAAATATTAACTTATCACGTGGACAGTATGAAATAAAGAAGTATTGAACAACACCGCACGAAGAATACCGTCATTGCTCAGGAAAATGCTCATCTTATAGTACAAAATATAAATTTCACTGGTTAACTTTCCATCTGTTGTTATTATGCGAGTAAGTACGAATACGTTGTACTGCGAAAGGGCTTCTAAAAGCTATTAAAATCTCTGTAGAATCGACTTATTTCAACATTACTTATGTTAAATTTCACCCGAAAATGGTTGAGAGAACAAATTTAATGACGCATATACCCATTAGTGTACACATAAACATTGGATTAAAAAACATTACGGGAGATTCGCCAGCCATTAAAGGGAGAATGGTACGTTTATTATTTAGTCATACTTGTAAACACTTATAAGGCTAGTCTAGCAAGACAATGTTATTTTACTTATTTTGTAAAACACTCCAAATTAGTACTTAGTAGGTATATGTACAAATATTTAGACAGATCTCTTTATAATATGTTAAGAGAGAGCTGTTGTCGAATGCTAAGGTGAGAAAGGTCTCATATCTGGGTCACATATCTGGGAGAAAGGTATCGGCTACTCCGTCTAATATTGGAGGGCAAGATAGAGAGAAGACGGGGAGTTGGCAGAAAACAGATGTCCTGGCTGCGCAACATTAGAGAGTGGACCGGAATGAGGACGGTGGACGATCTGTTCCGGGCAGCGCAGGACAGGGAACTTTTCGCCAGAGTGATCGCCGTCGTCGGGGGGACCTGATATGGCACAAGAAGAAGAAGAAGAATTATGTACCTACAGTACATTAAAAAGTTTTATAATTTAAAAGAATTATATTCCAAATTATTTATCGTTTTTATTTTACTTAAAATCTAGCTAAGACATATCTTTCCTCCCACGTCTTACTTGAGAAGCTATTATGTTCAACGGGTGATTGCTAGTTATAAATGTTTAAAAGCCTAAAAAGGAATGAGTCGGGAAAAAGGAAAAGCCGGCTACATCTAACAATGGAGAAATTCCCGATGAAGATACTATAGTGAGACAGGCTGTAAGAATATACTTACAGATTTGATACTTAGACCAATTATATCTGAATTCTCTTTACAGAATAAGATAGCACAAAGAATTCAGAGCAACTGGTTACCCCGAGACTTTGGGAATCCAGGAACATCTTGAAGACATAAATTTGTAGGAGTATTCTCATACTGTATTGGCAGTGAGTATTCTAGGCCGTAGGTGATGACAAGTATAGGACACATAATTCATATACTTATTGTGTATTGAATCTTTATTTGATATAGATGTTCTTTATATTATACTATGGAGTCTAATGATTGAGCCTATATTATCAGCATCGTATTTTATATGGTTTTTAATCAGATATCTATAGGGAAAGTACCTACCTATATTTTCCCAGTATCATCAATTTTGTTTATCTTTCTCTTTTTTTAATTACGATTTGTACATCGTTAACCTTTCAGTTCAACGAAGATAAAATTTGCAAATATAATGAAACTAATTAAAAAACAAAAAAAAAACCAAAATAATCTTTCGAATTTTCGTTTCGTCAAAAATGAATTCCCTTTTAACAATCAATTGGTTTTTTCTTACTTATTTGGTAAATTTATACCAAACACTTCAAAGAATTGTTGTTTATTATTTAGGTAGGGAGGTAGGTATAGGCAAACAATAGATTTTTAATAATGATCCTTCCTGTGAATAATTCTTTTCCTCTCCGCCTATTAAATTTCATGGGTTTCGATATCTTATTTGATTTTTAATTCTCGGCATTTATAATAAAGCTAATGGATACTTCCCAGCAAACATTGCGAAGTCAATAATTCTGGTCTAATAGCAGATTTACTTATTTTGGTGTAAAATTTCGTAATATTATCTGACATTTTAAACTTTTCAGAAGTTTTGACTCTTATGGTGAATAGAAAGAAAAAAGGACATCGTTTTTACTTATTTCCCAACCATAAAGAACAAATAGCCACTAGGTAGAATAAAAGTTCTAAAAAGACGTGGTATTTACCTCTCTTAATAACCACTGAGCTATTCCTACTAATTGGTTGAAATAATCGTTTCTGCGTCGAAATTATAACCATATAATCAACCTATTGGAAAAAAAACTTACTAGTCTAATTTATGACCCTTATTGAAGTTTGTTTTACTTCATTTGAGACAAAATTTCGACCAACAAGTTCCACAAAATGGCGGCCAATGATCAGCTGATTGCGTTCTCGGTATCTGTTGTGTTTTGTAGGTTAGGTATGACTTATTGGTCATTTTGAACACCAATAGGTTATGGACAATAATATTATTATGTCTTTATGGTAGGATTTGCTTCTAAATTTAACCTAGAGGTTATAGTTTCACATAAGTGTTCCAATTCTAGTTATATTTTGGAAGTATTTTGGTAGCACAGGATATTTTGGCGAATATGGAGTTTCTTTTTATAATTGTGACGCCATGATGAAATATGATACATACCTACCGTATAATGTTGGTGTGAGCGGACAATAGAGATGGGCAAATCTTAATAGTATGTGGATTCATACCGTACGATCACGATATTCACCGCGATGAGCGGTAACCAGCGACAGGTGCGCAAGTGCACATGATTCACAACACACCTACTTATTTATATTTGTATATAGTGGTGGTGCCCTTAAATATGTAATATGTAGTTTACTCACCTAATTTCGATCATCGGCTCGCCCTAGTGAATAATTTACGAAAATAATTATATTTTCTCACTTAATTTAGATCATCAGCTCGCCCTAGTAAATGTTCACAAAAACATTATTTTTTTATTAATTTCGATTATTAGCTCGCCTTAGTGAACATTAATCTGAATATTTAAATTAACCTACTTGATTTTATGTCATCAGCTCGTCCTAGTGAACATTTACCTGAAATATTTAAATTAAAACACTTAATTTTAATCATCAGTTCGCCCTAGTGAAAATATTGAAATATTTAAATTTACTCATTTAATTTAGATCATCAGCTAGCCCTAGTGAATGTTTACAAAAAATGTGAAATTTCAATTCCTTAATTTCAATTATCAACTCGCGCTAGTGAAAATTTAACTAAAATATTTTAAAATTATTTAAATTTTCGCTAGGGCGAGTTGAAGACACAAAATCAAGTAGGTAAATATAAATATTTAGGTTAATGTCTACTAGGGCGAGCTGATGATTAAAATTTATTTATTTAGGTTAATGTCTACTAGGGCGAGCTGATGATTAAAATTTAAATATTTAGGTTAATGTTTACTAGAGCGAGCTGATGATTAAGTGTTTAAATTTAAATATTTCAGGTGAAAATGGTCACTAGGGGGAGCTGTTAATCGAAATTAATTAAATTTTAATATTTTTTAAATATTCACCAGGGCGAGCTGGTGATCTAAATTAAGTGAGAAAATTTAAATATTTTAGTTAAATTTTCACTAGGGCGAGTTTATAATTGAATTTAATTAAAATTTCACATTTTTTGTAAACACTCACCAGGGCTAGCTGATGATCTAAATTAAATGAGTAAATTTAAGTATTTAAATTAAATGTTCACTGGGGCGCACTGATGATAAAAATTAAGTGTTTTAATTAAAATATTTCAGGTAAATGTTCACTAGGGTGAGCTAATAATCGAAATTAATATAAATTTACTATTTTTTTGTGAACATTTACTAGGGCGAGCTGATAATCTAAATTAAGTGAGAAAATAGAATTATTTCAGTATTTTATTCACTAGGGCGAGCCGATGACTTTATTTTAATCATCAGCTCGCCCTTGTAAATGTGCAAATTTAAATAATTTTCGTTAATAATTATTTTGATTTGTATAATCGTGGTGTGTATTATTAAAAGGGGGGGGGGGGAATTAAATAGTTTGCCTCGGGCGCCGGCTACCCTAGGTGCGCCACTGAACTGTTCTACTGGATTTTATGTTTTTTGAGAAATTTTTGCTATGGTTATTATAAAACGCGGCTTAACACATCACTAGATATCACGTGACGCTCGATTATCTGACAGTGGTAACCTTGGATGACCTACATTAGACATCATGGTCGGTAACTTTGTAGATTCTATCACTAAAGTAGGAAAAAGATTCTTGATAGCCGAGAATTACTGGTTTTCATGACTTATTTGACGTTATAGAAGTCATATCTCTTTCTAAGAGTGGACGCCATTTTTTTCATTCTGACGTTTTAGCTTGGCGGAATGAATTGACATGTTATGATTACTATTTATGCCCTTATTAATGCTCAATTATCAAAAGTAAGGTGAGCAAACATTATAAATCAATGTTTCTAACAATTTTGCATGCTTAAAATTCAATTTTAAGAATTTTTAAGACATATAAAAATAATTCGATTATTATTGTATTTCCTTATTTCTCAATATTTTTAGGGCCCGTTAGTATTTTTCGATCTCCAATCATCATAATATACGATTAGATTTGCACCGCACGTCATTTTTGTTATATATGCGCGTAAAATCAGTGATAAAAAAAGTGCTTATGCAGTTTGATGAATATTATAATCGCCATTGTACAAGTATTGTAACGTAAATGGATGCGTGTGCTAAATAATAAAATAATGAATTGGTTATATGTTCTATAATCCGCGCACGCGCGCATTAGGTCATAAAATTTTAAACAGGTCGATTAATTGGTAAAGTATACGTGAAGTTTAGGTCAAACTGGTTATAGCGACCAAATTGGTTGTAAAATGTCTGGTTAGAGTTTCTTAGATTACCTCCATTTAGACGTCATAGGCACGTGCTTCCGTTCCCCATTTTGGTTAAAATGAACATCAAATCAAGGTTTTTATTTCCGATTTAGGTGAGGTTACCAAAGTATCAGTGACATAATAAAGGTAATTAACTCCAAATTACAACCTTTTATGTTTGCTGGGTTATTATTGAATCACTCATAGAGAATTTACAAAACATTTACACACTTACCTATATAATAAAACGCTTAGATTTTGCTCAGGTTTAAAAGCGCTTCCGAAGTCATGTTGTAATTTAAAAGCTGTCCTTTAAAATAAAGAGATATGTTCTAAGATTTTAAGTGAAAAAGGTACGTTTTACATTGCAGTTTTCCACAGCAGAACAGAGGGGAATTTACCTACATTGGGGAAGACCTACGATGAAACTTCCGACGCTCACAAATTTACGTACTCAATAATATTTCAGTGATCACTTCACATCCAGGACAACGTTCACTCATTCCCCCACAATCCTTATGTCAAAATGTGTTAATCAATACCGATTTGTTGAGGGAAATTTTAAATGGGATTTCAACTGCCCAATACAGATAAATCCAGTTGTAATACTTATCCATATTAATTTAGGTATACACCTCCCAGCAAACATAAAAGGTTGTAATTTGGACTTAATTACCTTTATTATGTCACTGATACTCTGGTAACCTCACCTAAATCGGAAATAAAGACCTTGATTTGATGTTCATTTTAACCAAAATGGGGAACGGAAGCACGTGCCTATGACGTCTAAATGGAGGTAATCTAAGAAACTCTAACCAGACATTTTACGACCAATTTGGTCGCTGTAACCAGTTTGACCTAAACTTCACGTATACTTTACCGATTAATCGACCTGTTTAAAATTTTATGACCTAATGCGCGCATGCGCGGATTATAGAACAGATAACCAATTCTTTATTTTATTATTTAGCACACGCATCCATTTACGTTACAATACTTTTACAATGGCGTTTATAATATTCATCAAACTGCATAAGCACTTTTTTTCATCACTGATTTTACGCGCATATACAACAAAAATGACGTGCGGTGCAAATCTAATCGTATATTATGATGATTGGAGATCGAAAAATACTAACGGGCCCTAAAAATATTGAGAAATAAGGAAATACAATAATATTTGTATTATTTTTATATGTCTTAAAAATTCTTAAAATTGAATTTTATGCATGCAAAATTGTTAGAAACATTGATTTATAATGTTTGCTCCCCTTAGTTTTGATAATTGAGCATTAATAAGGGCATAAATAGTAATCATAACATGTCAATTCATTCCGCCAAGTTAAAACGTCAGAATGAAAAAAATGGCGTCCACTCTTAGAAAGAGATACGACTTCTATTCGTCAAATAAGTCATGAAAACCAGTAATTCTCGGCTATCAAGAATGTTTTACCTACTTTAGCGATAGAATCTACAAAGTTACCGACCATGATGTCTAATGTAGGTCACCAAAGTTACCACTGTCAGATAATCGAGCGTCACGTGATATCTAGTGATGTGTTAAGCCGCGTTTTAAAATAGCAAAGCAAAAATTTCTCAAAAAACATAAAATCCAGTAGAACAATTCAGTGGCGCACCTAGGGTAGCCGGCGCCCGAGGCAAACTATTTAATTCCCCCCCTCCCCCCCCCTTTTAATAATACACACCACGATTATACAAATCAAAATAATTATTAACGATTATAGCGATTAAATATTTAGGTTAATATTTACAAGGGCGAGCTGATGATTAAAATGAAGTCATCGGCTCGCCCTAGTGAATAAAATACTGGAATAATTATATTTTCTCACTTAATTTAGATCATCAGCTCGCCCTAGTAAATGTTCACAAAAAAATATTTAATTTATATTAATTTCGATTATTAGCTCGCCCTAGTGAACATTTACCTGAAATATTTAAATTAAAACACTTAATTTTTATCATCAGTGCGCCCTAGTGAACATTTAATTTAAATAGTTAAATTTACTCATTTAATTTAGATCATCAGCTAGCCCTGGTGAATATTTAAAAAATATTAAAATTTAATTAATTTCGATTAACAGCTCCCCCTAGTGAGCATTTTCACCTGAAATATTTAAATTTAAACACTTAATCATCAGCTCGCCCTAGTAAACATTAACCTAAATATTTAAATTTTAATCATCAGCTCGCCCTAGTAGACATTAACCTAAATATTTAAATTTACCTACTTGATTTTGTGTACCTTCAACTCGCCCTAGCGAAAATTTAAATAATTTTCAAATATTTTAGTTAAATTTTCACTAGCGCGAGTTGATAATTGAAATTAATTAAAATTTCACATTTTTTGTAAACATTCACTAGGGCTAGCTGATGATCTAAATTAAATGAGTAAATTTAAATATTTCAATAAATTTTCACTAGGGCGAACTTATGATTAAAATCAGGTGTTTTAATTTAAATATTTCAGGTAAATGTTCACTAGGGCAAGCTGATGACATAAAATCAAGTAGGTTAATTTAAATATTCAGATTAATGTTCACTAAGGCGAGCTAATAATCGAAATTAATAAAAAAAATATATTTTTTGTGAACATTTACTAGGGCGAGCTGATGATCTAAATTAAGTGAGAAAATATAATTATTTCCGTAAATTATTCACTGGGGCGAGCCGATGATCGAAATTAGGTGAGTAAAATACATATTACATATTTAAGGGCAACACCACTTTATACAAATATAAAAAGTAGGTGTGTTGTGAATCATGTGCACCTGCGCACCTGTCGCTGGTAACCGCTCATCGTGGTAAATATCGTAATCGTACGGTATGAATCCACATACTATTAAGATTTGCCCATCGCTATTGTCCGCACACACCAACATCATACGGTAGGTATGTATCATATTTCATCATGGCGTCACAATTATAAAAAGAAACTCCATATTCGTCAAAATATCCTGTGCTACCAAAATACTTCCAAAATATAACTAGAATTGGAACACTTATGTGAAACTATAACCTCTAGGTTAAATTTAGAAGGAAATCCTACCATAAAGACATAATAATATTATTGTCCGTAACCTATTGGTGTTCAAAATGACCAATAAGTCATACCTAACCTACAAAACACAACAGATACCGAGAACGCGATCAGCTGATCAATGGCCGCCATTTTGTGGAACTTGTTGGTCGGCATTTTGTCTCAAATGAAGTAAAATAAACTTCAATAAGGGTCATAAATTAGACTAGTAAGTTTTTTTTCCAATTGGTTGATTATATGGTTATGATTTCGACGCAGAAACGATTATTTCAACCAATTAGTAGGAATAGCTCAGTGGTTAATAAGAGAGGTAAATACCACGTCTTTTTAGAACTTCTATTCTACTGAGTGGTTATTTGTTCTTTATGGTTGGGAAATAAGTAAAAACGATGTTCTTTTTTCTTTGTATTCACCATTAGAGTCAAAACTTCTGAAAAGTTTAAAATGTCAGATAATATTACGAAATTTTACACCAAAATAAGTTAATCTGCTATTAGACCAGAATTATTGACTTCGCAATGTTTGCTGGGCTACTATATAATAAAATTACAGGCGCGTTTTAATCAAGTACAAGATATCACCGAGCAAACAATACGCGGCTCTTGGCTTTTAAAGGTTGGATTTTTGAAATCTGATATACATTTGGTTTGTGGATTAGTGTCATGCTACTACCATATATTGCGAGTATTAACGAACAGTATACCTACCTGTGTGAATTCAATGGGTAGATGAAATTTATGATACATTTCAGCTAGATGTTTGAATTGTTTTTATTACACCGTATGCCATTTTGTTAGGACGTAAACTGTTTTCGTTAACCAAAGGGAGAACAGAGAGGATTCTCGCTTTTATGAAAAAATGCTGAAAAGTGAAAATATGATTTTAGTTTTGGACCGATTCAAAAGGCGCTAGAGACCAAACCGAATAATATGAATCACGCTTCTGGGATGTTACAAAATAAAAAAGAAACAAAACGTACAAACATGAATTTGGTATGTCATCATAATTCTGAACAGCGGCTGTGAACATCTGCGCTTTTCTAGATTGATTTTGTGTATTGGTCTGCAATATTTATACTACTGAATAGTAAAACTTCAATTATCAGGACTGAGATTGAGGATTATTGAATAACATATTCCTTATGGGCTTTAACAGTGAGGTGATAGATAGTTGGTTGATTACAAATGGGCTTAACAATCAAGCAAACGTACCCAGTTTGACTTACAGTTAGTTACTCAAGAGTTACTCTACATACTCGTAGTTTAATGATTATGTGAAGTATTTAACAGTGCATTTTTAATAAAAAAAGAGCTTGATCCATAATGGTACACGTCCAAATATAGAGGATGATAATAAAATCATATATGTACGTGGTGGACCATATTATCATACCTAAAATAAAAAGAATAAATGAATAGGTAAGTACCCGGAACACTTAGGGATGAAAAAATATGAGTTGGTCGCATTAAAAGATATATAGTTTGAAGATATTATTCTGGTTGTACGAAGGTTGTAGGCGCAAGACAGAGAAAAATGCAAACAACTTGATGAGATCTGTATCCAGCAGTGGAGACGTGGCTAGAGAAGAAGAAAGAAATTCTTAATTTGGATTCCTATGATTTTGAAATAATTACTAGAGAACATATTTTTCAAAAACATATTTTTCCGGATAACAGAAGACTCACTGTCTGAAACAACATGGACGACTATTTATTTGAGAAAGCACGTTCTTATTAACCTTTTTTGTTGGTACGTAATATTAGCGGAACTTTGCACCATAACAATCAAAACTTGAGAATTTATAACCAATTAGGTAGGCCACAATACAGGAACTACTGTAAACACCTCTTTATTTCTCTAACACTAATTCTTTAGGTTTTATTTCTTGCTATTTAAAGTATAGGTACACACTACACAGGTAGTTTTTTCTGAAGAACACCTGTTTCCCAATTCCGAGGTTAGTCTCCTCTCTAGTGAATATTTAGTAGACTACTAGCTCAACCCTGTAGATCATTGGTTTTGTTTTAATCGGATTGATGGGACATATTATGTACAATGAAAGAATATTCCATAAAAAAACTTACTTTTTAAGGCATTTACCCGCAAGGAACCACAATGACTAAAGTAGTACAAATTGAACAATACCTACGGTAATAGTAATATTATAATATAGCAATGGATACAACTGTTTCGTAGCGTCGTAGTGTCTCGTTTCCGCGAACTAGAACGAATTTATTGTAGATACACGATAATAATATTACGTTGGCGAATAGATGTAGACAAATCCTATTGGTAAATTATCTGTACGGTAACAGTACCCATTTAACCCGCCGGTATAGAATTTTATTATTCATGCTATTATCTTCGAATTGCACAACACATCGTTATCACAGTGAGAGTATTCCACATAAATAATAATATGATATTCACTATAACATAGATAAATATTTCGTAGTCGAAGCATAAAAAGCTGGGATGCACTTGTGAAATTAATCTCCATTATAAAATTAAAATTCACGAATATTTTATATCAGGTCATACAAAATAATTGACCACTTGAACGATCACAGTAATTGGCTGAATATTCATAAATATTCAGATGTGAAGATGAAAACACTGCGAAAAAACGCGCTGATGTTTTTGTTATATTGTATTCTATAGGTATATGAGATGAGGGGTAGAACGTACCTACGAAGAGAAAAAAATACCTCTATATCTGCAAATACTTTTTATAATACAATATTAAATACATCCTGAATAGTGAGGCTCACCGGATAGGAAACTTCCTGTTCTATCACAGCGAAATCTTTTCATTCCAGATTAATGAAAATTGTACTCATAATCCATAATTTCGATCGTCATTATACTATTATCAATGCTGAATATAGCGCCATCTTATGCCTCAGAAACCCAGACGTTGATATTATACTCTTAAAGATTCCATGAATACAGTAATTGGTACCTATGCGGTACTCTTTCTTATATAAAATAAGAAGAATCGCTCCTAGCAATAAGCAATGACAGATCGCATTCAGCAATCGTATTATGGCCACCAATGAGCATAATACGAATACCTATCTACTACAATAGTTCTCATTTCCACCCGAAGAAAAATCCCTTCTCGACGAGACAGTTTTTTACTCATGGATAAACTGAACTCACGTCATCTTGTGTCCTGAAGCACCTCAATGCGTGACTCCCGCGATCTTATAGTCTCTGACTCGGTTTTCTCCAGTGCCATACAGTACTTCTAAAGTAGTGACATGTGGATGAAATCGTGTAGATTGGTTTGTACCAAGTATTTTAGTTCTTTCTCTCCACGCCGTCCTGTCATTCGTCAATCGCTTTACGTCCGTGTAAGTATTACAGCGCACGCTCTCACTGCTATTATGGCCTATCCATCGCGCACGCTGATGGGCAATCTTATTCAAAATTTGGCTTGTCTCTTCTGCCTTACTCAACACCTCGCTGTCTGTGAACTTCATTCTGATAATTGACGAGACAATATTATCACTTGCTTGCGAAATTATCAATGCCCAATGTCCAACCTTTAAACTTTTTCCTTTAAGGATGTGATATACTTCTTTTGACCATACGATAAATAAAATCACTTTATCATTTCCTTTATTGCGAGAGAAACAATAAAGGACAAACGAGAGATTGCAAAATTTCTAATATGTAGTAGGTATTGTATAAGGAACCCTTGTTTTTATATTTATATACCACGCATATGAAAACCTATCTACATAGGAAATTCCAACTTTTATCTAGGTAAATTTTGATACAATATGCCTAGCCTGACAACGGTTATCGGGTGATTTTACAAGGTAAACCCAAATATGCGTTTCATGCTTTGTAACCCAAAATTATTCAGGAATACAACGTGTAGCGTGGCATATGTAGATATACACAAGATGCTATGATAATATGAAGGCATGTCACAGGTTTTGAAGAAATATTCAAGTAAATTCCTCAGTAGAAAGCATTAAACGTGGGACTTGAGTTACGTAGATATGAATAACAATCTCCAAGAGCGACGCTTTGCATCAGTAGTACCTACATCTTCATCTACCTACAACCTATACACCTACTATAGAAATATAAGATGGGGTGGTTGAAAATTTTACGCTTAAAATTTGATACACGTACTTTGCTTAGTTTTATGAAACGAAAACAACAGAACTTTTTACAGCGCTATGCATCAACCAATTATATAAGTTTTAATGTACAAACCGTATATCTACATCAAATAAGTTGCTTCTCAACGATATTACCTATTAGTATTTTGATTATTTAGAAATCATTTTTTGTAATATAAAGAGCTAATAGATATAATACCTATTATAAATTTATGTTTGATGGTTTTGATTGCTCCATGAACATGACGCAGCGTAAGAGTATCTACCCCAGACTAAATCGTAGATAGTACGTAAGATTTCTCAAGAAATATTTTTAGTTTTAAGGTCGAAGGAGGCGCAAGTAGAACTTGTTCTCACTATCTTCTCAAGCCCTTGAGATGCAAGAAAAAATTCTTAATATTTACTTTAAGGACTTTGCTTCCGAAGAATTTTTCAATTTCGCTTATATTATAAAACAAATACACAATAAACATTATAAATAATCAGAAATTCGCATCATTAGTAAGAACCCAAATCAAACATCATATCTACAACAACATATACACAAGGTTATTAAATAAATAAATTTATTATGAAAGTCTCGTAAAATTACTTGGTATGAATAATGCATTTTTACGAACTAATTGTAGACGTAGCTATATTAGTTC
Organism: Ceraclea dissimilis; assembly: GCA_963576895.1. Classification (NCBI taxonomy): domain Eukaryota; kingdom Metazoa; phylum Arthropoda; class Insecta; order Trichoptera; family Leptoceridae; genus Ceraclea; species Ceraclea dissimilis. The sequence continues at coordinate 13,628,359 of OY756368.1, forward strand.
ATATTGTTGTTTTGCATGAGGTATGTTTAATTATTATGCTATAGAAGGAAGATACCTTGATGCAAATTATAATTATTCAGATTGCCATAAAAGTATTATCCTAATGTGTACACAACCGTTATTGAATTTGGTGAAGAAAATCTTGATGTATTTATCAAAAGACACCGCCGCTCGTCAAGTTGTTGACTTAAATATTTTATGCAAATTTTCATTTGCAACTTCAGTCACACGTTTCCAGTTAGGCGTGTCGAGACGGATGGGATAAAATCGCATGGAACAAAATCAAATAAAATGGAATTCACATAGAATTATAAAACTCCACTAGGTATATAATAATTATTTCTTTGCCCTTCTTCTTGAAGTGCCCTTTAAAATATGCCGGACGTTAAGATGTCTTTGGAGAAAGTTTCCCGATCTTGAGCAGCACGAAACAGCTCCTCCACAGTTCTGACTCCTGTCCATTCTCGAATATTTCGAAGCCAAGAAAGCTGCTTCCTTCCAACTCTTCTACGGCCCTCTACTTCCTCTTCGTGACGAGCTGAAGTATGGAATAATTTTCGGCTACAGGCAAAAATGCGTCACTATCCATAGGTATGCAATATTCCACGATCGATCACTCAATCAAAGTAATATTGAAATCGTGTAGAAAAATATTCGTAAAAACGGTGTAAAATGTCAGTAGTACGAAAATAATTTGATGAGTTACTTCAATAATCAAAGTATAAAATAGCCGCCCAACTTATTAATTGAATTGTACCTATAAACAATAGCCAAATGTTGAAATTATAACATACAAAATCAATTATTAGGTATAGAATGAGTGCATGCAGCGCCATCTTCACTAGGTACTTAAGAAGGCGGTGGTGCTTGTAATTTATTTCTGTTTAAAATTCTTTCATCTACTATACTCGTATTATGTGATTGGACCGTATTATGAGATTTTGTATCCATGTGATTTTTCCCTGTGTGATTGCGTCATGTACCTGCCATCAGTTTGGTAACTACTGAAGGCAGAAACAATAACAAAGTTGCATAGTCGATATTTTAATGTATTTTTATTAAGAGAAGTTAATTTACTTTTCCGTATCCATGTAATGACAGCATCGTTACTCTCTTGTAAGATGGCTGTAATAACAAGGGAGATTCACTTGAACTAGGTACTGAATTCAGTAAGTAGAATCGAAATTTCTTCAATATGTACGTGACCGGAAGTTTTTACTACAGACGAATTCGTAAGATGAAGGTGTAGCAGGTACACCAAACTTGTAATAAAGCTAGGCTATAAAGTAATCCTTTTAAACCAAATTTATTTGACATTATTCAACGTAATTTTACTACCACTTCGACCATTAATTCAAGGAACTATTTGATAACATTATTCCAAATAGTTGGGGCGTCAAATTGAAATAAAGACAGTTTCCACTCTTCACCAACAGAGTTTAAATAATATGACAAAATACGATGCAATTTTTCATTTTAGTTGATTGCATTGCATACTCACGAGTAGATCAAACAAAACTGAATCATTACTTAGCGAAATTCATTCATAATTAAATAGAAAATTCGCCATGGCTTTTCGTGCAGCAATCTATCACATCAAACAACCATATCCTCTTTTTCTACCTGATGTACCTACGTGCTTCATTCCCTCCGACAAAGTTGTAGAATTTTAAAATTGGACGATACAATTTGCTTAAAAGCATATTTTGTTTATTTTTTTAGAAGGAAGTTCGCTCTGATCACCGCCCGATATTACTGTTGTCATTGTTGAAGAAAAATGTATGCAGCGGCGTGTGGATACTGCATTGCGCGAATATTAAAACTTGTACGTGTAGGATGCGGGTGTAGTGTAGGTGCTGATACGAATGTAGGTAATATTATAAATATACCTACATATCTATAATCTATGCACTGTGCATGAACGATTAAAAATTCTACAATTATTGGGCACAATTAGGTGAAGTAGGTTAGTATTGAAAATTCTGTTAAATTCGGTGCCCAATTATTATTGTTTACCACTCAACTATTACTTAACCATTTAACATGCTTCTTCAAGGGAATGTGCGAGAGTTTTTAGGGTCTATCTCTTAAGTAGGTTTTGAAAGGTACATTAAAAATAATCGGTTTTCAAAATCTCTAGGAACATTCACGTCATAGTTAATACCGAAACAATAGGTAAATATTTACATATGTAGGAAAATCCCTAGTGATACTTAATGCTTTCAGAATTTAATGTTTATAAAAGTATACCTCCCATATTTTCAACTTCTATATTTTGAACAACTACATAATATTTTAATAGAGAAATATTAAAAATCTATAGCAATGTGAGGCAGAGTATGACATTTTTTAACTCGAGCATTCTTATATTAAAACGTATGCTCGTTCATCTATATGATTCCCAGTAATGAAAATGCCAAATCATGCATTTCGCAAATAACAATTCATATGAGTATTCGTTGTATGAAAAATACAAAGCAAGGCTAGATGCTGCAGAGTTTAATATGCATATAACATGATTTTAATATCTTTTCAGATGTTTTGTAATTTTGTTTTCATACATTGAGAAACCATGGCATTTTAGCATTTAAAACGCTTTGTTTTTTAATGTTATTCATTCAGTTACAGTACGTTTCTCATCGCCATTTTATTTAAATTGAAACTATAAAATTCGAATTGGGCTGACGTGTTTTGATCACAGGATGCTTCAAGACTTAAGCTTGTTAAGAGTATTTACTCACTAACACTGGGAGGTGGAGGTGGGTTTTTCCTAAATATCATCATCGTTTATAATATCATCCCTAAGCAATCAACGAATTATATCCTATTCAGATCCAATCTTCAATCCCTCTTTATTAAAGAATAGATTATGATTCCATTTATAATAATAAACGCTAAAACATAATTGTGGATTTGATCTAAATTTTCCAAATGTGAATGTTACAGGATAGGTGAAAACAATTTCAAACATGTATTTTTGATTATGATAACACCAATTTTTTTTTATATTGTAAGGGCATGAGCCATCTTTACTGTCTCTTTTCCTTGCCTGCTACTGTCGGATTTAACATTTACCTACATTTTTCAGTAAATTACAATAGATATTCATAAAAAAAGTTATTTTACTTGAAGAGAATCAAGTATTTACTCAATGGGTACGTAGGTAATTTTATTAATTGTCAAACAAAACGTTGACGTCCAAACCCCTTCGATAAAACACAACTTGTGATAAAATTGGGAAATGCATGAATTCCTTCCACAGCTCTCCACGCTTCCACGCTCATTTTATTTCACATACTTGACAACTTCATTATCTTACTACCGCCAATGTTATTTTTACGAACACAATGCATTTCATGTCATTATATTTTGTTATAAATCTAAGAATATTATTCTCATTTTATGCTCAGCTACTCCTCTGGGGATACAAGAGATATAGCGATATAAGAATGTTGCCGTGTAATTGTGTTGACAGTGTGAAATTATAGCAATCACTTTTATATATTTGATTAAAGGTAACCTTTCCGCGAAGAGACAGGAACGAGTATGGGAAATACTCTCGTACGTAGTGAGATATCATTTTATTAAGTTGGTACAAACGTATTTAGTTCTTATGTATGTTATACTACCCGCTTATTAGATACATCATCTACCCAATGTGACAACTTGGATCTCTACACTAAAATATTATAAGGAACTCTATAGCTACATACTACGCAATATTATTAAGTAGGTAATCCATTATTTAGCTCAAAGAAAAATGGAGAGAATAATGTTGGGCATTACACTGCAAGACAGGAAGAGGAATAACTGGATACGCAGCCAGACTAAAGTGTCTGATTTGATTGAGAGTATAGCGGTGCAGAAGTGGAGATGGGAGGACCACATTGCAAGAATGGAGGACAATAAATGGACGAGGAGACTGCTGGAGTGGAGAACGAGGGGCGATAAAAGACCACCTACAGAATGGATATAGACAACATAATAGGGGAGGCCTATGTCCTGCAGTGGAGAAACGCGGGGTGATGATGAATCCACTACAATAAGTGTTTTTATATCCTAAATTTTCTTTAGTTGTTTTTCATACTTTGATTATATCCTAATGTCGCTTAACAGTAGAAAACCCCTCTGTGGAAGTTCAGAAGCAAAAACAGTTTTATTCCTACTGCTGTTCGCTGCTTGTCAATATATAATTTTCTGAAAAAAATCGCTGCATTCAAAAACAAATCGTGATCAAACATGAAAAATATTCGCAATCATAATCTGAATAAATAAGTTTTACATACCTTTACATTGAGGAACCCTAATTCCGATGGATATTCTGAAAAAAAAGAAGAAATACATAAGTTATTGTACATATATTCATATTTTTAATGGTACACTTGTAGTTGTAGTTAGGGAAAAAATGAAAAGCTTAAAACGTTCACGCAACAGATTACAAACTCAAATATTTCCCTTCATATTTCACAGTAAACTAAAAGCTTGTGCCGTTAGGCGCAGGATTCATTGTCATCACTGAGATTCGAGCCCGGCACCCCCACATTGGAAGTATATGGACTCTAAACCTTGCACCAACCGTGTACCCACTCAGATTAGGAAAACAAGCAAAGATAGGAAAAACATTTATTAAAATTGTACAAAAATCGTTATTTATAGTGCAAAAAGTAAACCAATATAATCTTTTATGAAAAACTTAATCGTTAAACTTTCTTAGTCCGAGAGTTTTGATGTCAGAATTTTCTAGTGTCACTGTGAAGACTTACGAGTATGTCTGTGTAGATGCCTCTGTATGGGATTAAAAGAACTATATTCTCATTTCTCGCAAGTACTATTAGAATAATTGAAACATTATCTATCTACTATTCTTTTATCTCGATTCTTATTTATACGTACCATTACTAATATTGCTCCCCATTATTTTTTCAATATCCTTTGTTTTTGTTATGCGATGATTCTATCATCGTTTCATTATAATATCTCTAGATACACGAAGTTATAAATGAAACCCCTTTTTATTTAGTTAAAATTCGCCTTCTTTGTCTGCTTCATTATTTGTTCGCAACTGTGGCAGTTAGATATATACGTACCATTTCGTACCTCTGAAGAGCATGTATACCGAGATTTCAAAAATTTCTTAAAACGGGAGACCTTATATCTCGACAACCATTACTGAATATGCTTTGAAACAAAATAGGGTAGATGCATTGAACATTTATCTAGGGAATAACCGTAAAAGATTTTTTACGTCTTGTATAGATTTCTCAAAAAAAAAATCAAAATATGTCTAATCTTTTTCCCGAAAGACGGAAACTCGTTTCCCTAAAGTCGCGGAGTAATTTTTTTTTGTGTTGATAATATGAATTAAAATCTAGGGAATAACCGTAAAAGTTTTTGGATAGACGCAAAATTAACCCCAAAAAATGAAAAAAAAAAGGTATTTTTACTATTTTATCATGATATTGTTCACTCGATTTTGAACCTTAATGCCGTGGGAAATTACTGTGACGTCATTCCTGGTGCCAAGCCCTTAAATGTATAAGACGGAGATATATTACTATCTCAGTTTATTTGAGTACCGAGGTATCCACCTAATAATTTCATCCTTCACAATACATTAACAAATGAGTATTTAAATCATCATCAACAACAGAATTTATCTTCAGTCTTTTAGGAATACAAAGTGCGGAAAACTTTTCATATAATGTAAGTAGATACGTATATTACCCGTTTTGTTTACCCACGTTACGTCATAGGTATAATACAACACTTTTCTGCAATGTACAGTTTCAAAGCGCGTACAAACAAATACGAAATTATAATTCGTAGAATTGTGATTGTAGTAGTATATGCCTATGTGTGTGTATAAGTTACTGGACCCACCTACTATCCTTCGTCACATTTTTCATACATAAAATGTTCTGAAATTATGAAACAACAATAAAAATTGTACAATTTTAATAAATATGGACTCAAGGGCGCCTTACATTGTAATATCAGTATATGAGTTTGTCACAACAACAATAAAAAGTATCTAAAATCTTCAAATAGGCTTGTCAAACAGAAATAAAATAAAATAAAACAAAATCTCTCCCGCTAATCGCTAACTGACCAAATTAAGAAAACTCCTGAACTCCGCCAAGCTCTTGGCGCATTTGACAGTAAGTGGAAGGGTTTCCACAGACTCAGAGTCAATATAAACCGTAAACGTCGTTTCGTGGCTCTTCTAACTCATGTTTGAGACTCCCAGCCAATCTTAGTCAAAAGTTTACATAAATATTTCACGTGTATGTACATATATATCCTTCGACTAACGTCATGGGTTTTCTTAGTACTTATCTCCTTGAACTTATTTATGATACGGCGTCCCACAATAATATGATTGACTAACTGCCTCCATCTGGCCGCATTCGCGAAGGTAATGTTTATTTCCCCATTTTTGGGAGATGTACACAGCTTCAGTAGTTTAGATCCTAAATAGGGACGACCATAGTTTGCGAGAAAAGTCAAAGCCAGGCTTCAAACTGAGGGAAATACATGAGTTTGGAATTCCGTGGGAATTTACGTGAAATTTATGAGGCAAGTTTGAAACTGAAAGAAGGGGGAAGAGGAACTTTTAAGTAGATTCATAATAACAGAAAAGTTTCATATTTTTTTATTATTATTTCAATAACCATTATGTTTTGTATATATTTACATCTACGCAACTATAAAAATACATCTGACATTGAATGGTTAAATACGTTATTTTAACTCAAGGGAATTAAATTCTCAATAATGTAGTTATATTTTGGAAAAAATATTGAATCGTAAAGCACTTACGTATACGACAAATTGTCAATAACCATTTGACTTGAAATTGATTCCTACCTGCAAAATGGATATTAATTACACGTTGACGAGCAGTTGTAGGGGGTTTTCAATTTACATAATTGATATGAACGGAGTTCGTTTTAATTAAGAATCTTCCTATGGAATGTCACGGTGCTAATGGAAAAGGTTAATTATTACCATTGAAATGATAGAAGGTAATAAAAACATGTTTTTAGATATGAGTGATGATTGATTTCAGTAATACCTACGAAATCAGCAGGGACCATCATAATATAGATTACTTTGGCTCATCGTTCATAGTATGACAATGATAATGTTCATCAGAGAAACGACACTGGGATGAGTCCGCATTGTATGAAACTGCAGTTGAAATATCTCGCATATGAATTACGTTGCTAATATTATGATATTTGAGAGAAGACAGTTAAATATATAGATCATCGTAGGCAGTCCTGACGGTCGTTGAATTTCAAATAGTCAGTTATTATTGCGCTGGCTGTTGTAGATAATATTATTCTAACTATTTTATTCTCATATACAATACAGCATGTGACTATTTCTCTTAGTTTCAACGTATTGTTTGGATGCCGTCATAGCGTTATGTATAATTATACCTTTGTACATTTAATTCAATATGACAGAGCCGTTTGATGCGAATTAGGATACATTGGCTGACGATGTTATAATGTTATTGTGAGTGTGGGCTCACGCTTATATATGATACAAAATAATATAACAAAACATGATGCACATTGTATGACGTATAACTTTATAATTCGGAAGCAACGGAACCGCGCAAATAGAAGCACAGTTTTCGAAACAAGATAATATTTCATAATTCATACAATTGCCATTTTGTGCAGCGTAATAATTTCATTCAACTAAAATGTTTTTTGTTTAGAAAAGTCTTTTATAATGATGATAGTAAAAGTAAAATCCTTGAAGCAATAGAATACCTATCAATAAGAGGCCAGTGCCATAGTAGATACGTACATTTAAAAAGATAAATAATTATTTAGCACATAGGGTACGCATGAAAATTCAGTTTTCTGCATCGGTATTCTGCTGTCTATGTGATAAAAGTAATGGATGCCACATAGAAGAAGATTATTTAATATATTTTTTTGCTGCAAAACTAGGTTTCCGTATAGATGGGAATTTATGCAATATGTATTACATACTAAGCTCCAGATTACTACTGTAAATGTTTCGGATGAAGAGACATAACCATTAAAACTCTCCACTACTTTGCTCGCTGACCGTTAAAAATGTACTGCCATTTACCCGAAATAGCCTATAACGAAAAAATCATTAATTCTCTTATAGTTTCGTAGGAAACGATTATTAAGAATAGAAAATAAAACTTTAAGACATCAAACAGTCACAAAACTTTATTTTCAAATTGTATCGACCAACGCGAAAACTTTTATGACGTCGTGGTCTACTAATAATGTGCCATTCTCTTATTTATTTATTTTCACTTTTGGTTGACAGAATACAGAGATATGTTAATATTACGGATATAAAGCAAAATTAGTTATGATTCTTATTTTTCTGGAGCCGAAGATGAGAAAACAGGGACGAGTGTAAGGGAATGATGAAAGTGCGGGTTATAAAAAGAAGTACGAGTAAATAGTTTATCAGCAGACGCTAATTTTCCACAACCAGTATTATTTTTTTTCCGAACGTTCTTCAGGTTTTGCCTACTAGCATTACCAACTTTACCTTATAAATCTATGCGATTTAAACTTATTACTGACATGTGTGATTTTTTTGGTATAAATTGATTGAATGTGAATTTCCACTGTGTTTACACATACACTTTAAAACTACTGATGTTTATTTTTCTATTGTACTGAGGTGAGAAAAATCTCTTATAAATATCTATTAAAAGTTATCAAGGTACAAACCTTTTTTATAAGGTTCCTCTGATTGATATTCTCCGTGATATATGCATCATAACTAAACAAATCATAAAATTCTCATATGCAATAATACTTTTGATTAGCAAAAAGTAGTCTTCTAGGTCTCTCTCATACTAGGCATACATGTATAGGAAACCATTGTGTGGAAGAGTAAAGCAAACTTAAGATTTCATATTATTAATATGCGTTGACAAATGATAATATATTTACGACATCTGTCGTCCGCCATCTTCACAATAAACTTGCTGTAACATATGAGAGAGTAATAGCTTCTGAATGTTGGCTGCTTCTATATAAAGTCGATGATTAGCCGATAATGGATTCTGGGCAAAGAAAAATGAATGCTGCGAGAAGAAAGACAGTAAGGGAAGTGATAAAACGGGAAAAAATGTATGTGGTATGTTTGAATATTTTATTTTTTCTTACCGAAAGGACAATATCTCTTTTTACAATCCATTCGCAGACTTGAAGGGAAAAGAAATTTAGGTACAAGTATAATCTTGTTTTACTCTTTTCTATTCATAATTAGGTAAAATAATGAAATTCACGTTGAAATGAAAAAAAAAACGATACTGGTTGTGATCATAAATCATGTTTACAAATTATCACATTTGTTTCTGTTATACACCTATAATTTTTCTTCAGCACAGTAAATTAAGTTTCCCAAATATTTCAAGAATAGGTACAGATACAATTCGACACTTACATAAGTATATTATCGATACTTCCGATGAGTTTTTAATATGCGTAGGCAAAAGTTACCTTATTAAAAATCAATACCTACATAAATATTAAATTTCCTTTACGTTAAGGGAGATTTTATCATAATTGTTATTAAATTCTTTTAAGGACACTTTGTTTAATTTGAGATTGATTAAAAATAATAAAATGTACTCATCTATGTTCCTACTCGTATATTACTTGCCTAAATAGCTTCCATCTTCGTAAAATTTTTAATTAATAAGTACCTACAAGATTATAATGAATTTTTTCCCTTCAGATAAAATATTTTTTCAGCAATATTAAATTAATTTTCTAAAAAGTACATTTATTGCCAAAAATAAATATTTACAATAAAATATTAAAATGATTTTGAAGAGCACAGGAGGTCTTCGCAACCCAGAATAGTTTTGCACGGTGCATATTTTATTACCTCGTCTCGCTACTCTTAAAGTAAGCATATTGAAATTTCTAAAAATGGGAGACTTAGATATCAACAACTTTACTAAATATGCTAGAAAAAAAATTGAGTAGATATGTCGAACCTATCTAGGAAATGACGGTAAGATTTCGGTAAAAGAAATTGTGAAAAATTGATCGATTGATTAAAAAAGAATTATTTATTTCAAAGTCCAGATTAAAACTAAAGAATAGTTATCATTCCTTTTTTAACTGGAATTATTTGACACAAATACTTACATTGTTCTTTTAAAATGAAAACCGTAAAAATTCGTAGATATCAGTAACCTTCAAAAATGTGATTTCTGACGAAGTTTTTCTAGTTTTATGAATTATATCGTGTGAGCAAAATCGTAGTTAACTAAGCACAAAAACAGTTTATCCAGTGTTTGTTATTATTCGCATCAGGTCAAGCTGATCAGTTTTACAAGGTTGTGTGATGAATAGTATCGTAAAAGCATTTTTATCAAATGCTTATCTGCGGTTATGACGGGTTTTTCTGACCACCTAAGGTATCCCTTTCAAACTATCCTTTGTATTACTTTGTTCGCAGAACGCCTCCTCTATGGTCTAGGTATATGTTTTTTATGAATCATAATAATATTAAAGGGCCTTAAAAAAACCATATTTTCACTATTGAAATACTTAGAGGATAATATTGTCGTTTTCCCTTAGGAGGGTTTTTTACGCAACAAATCCTTTAACTGCCAATGTGATATAATATTTGGAAGTAGGTCTACAAAACATTCTTTATAGTTTTATTCGTTGTATCGATCTGCCTCATATATTTAGAGCGAATGAAACATTTCTGGAGCTGCAGAAAATATTGTCTCTAAAAATATTATCTACTACAACAAAATTAATATTTACTTAGGTACGAGTAATATAATTTAATGGATTGAGATGTAAACATATGAATAACAAATAGTATTCTTTTAGGATCAGCTTTTTCTTCTTCATCGCACAATGCTCAAATAAGAATTTAATTATACACTATTCCCTTAATCTATGTATGTCCATATATGTATAGTCTACGATTCGATGTACTGAAAAACGTCTTTCCTTGAGAATTTGTTTGACGAGCAAATAAAACTGCCTTAATGATATTGACCATTAATTGGAATCTTTTTAAGAATATTACTTAAATTAACCCAAAGCTTGACTTTCAATTGATATTGTGGAGAATTCAACTAGCAATAAAAATAAAGCGTGTTCAATAGTCGAAAATATTAGATTCTGAAGCTTTATTTAGGCAGGCAAGGATCTGGATAAATGTCCATCGCACTCTTAAAAGATGCAAATTGTTAAACTAAAGTAAATTTTCATTGCTCGCTCCTCCTTGATTACTTTTTACTTCTCTGCAGCAATTAACCCATCGTGTGCTGCATCAAAAATTATAAAAACCAATCTGTTGTAACAATTTCCATGTCATATAAATTATTCAAAATCTATATATCCAACGGAGGGCTCATTGTACGCTAGGAGGGCTCCACCTTATTGCAACATAAATGCATTTACTTATTTTTCATGTCCCGAACACCATCGATTTTGTAGCCCTTGATATACATCCACCCGATAGCCTGGGCATCTGTATGTAGAGCATTCTCGGGCACGCACCCTCACTTCTATTTACTTGTAAACACCTATAATCCAGCGTGAGATTAGATGCACTGGGCATGGGGCAAAAATCTCAGAAATTTATCTTCTAATGGTACAACCGTTTACTCCGAGTAAAATAATCATTGAAAAATGACTTTATTTGTGGCTTAGGCGTGAAAATAGAACCTCACAAATGAATCCGTAGCCTAGGAATTAAATAATTCATTACTATAACCCTTGCAGGATATCGTCAGATGTGCATTATCCGTAAATAATTTGATCCACTCTACCCACAATACGGTTATATTCACAGTACTAGTAACTACTGAAATCGTATTCAGTAATACTCTTAATAAACACCAGGTACATGAACTATCAGTATACTCGTACTTTAGTAACAAAGTTAAGTTATTGGAGCGTAGAGAAACCTGTGAAATTTATTAATAATTTTACAGAGATGAATATTATTATTTTATTGTAAATAGACTTCTAGATGTTTTGTTTTCCGTTCCCTTACTTGATTACTATAAATAAGGTAAAACACAGACTGATATTCCAATTGAACCTGGGTTGTTTATTTTAGAACTATGTATGTACTTTTTTCATCTCTCATATACACATAAATTATTAAAGCAGGTAACTTTTTGTGTAGTACAACTTGTAAAATAGAACAAAATATATTACCCTATTGTTTTGTCGTATACAAAATAATCATAGCAGTGAAAATGTATTTTCATTTTGTAACGGATTTGACGAAATTCTAATTTATCGTTGATAAATGTAATATTCTGTTTATAAACAGTATTCTAACTTGTAAGGACAACAGGCGTTTGTTTATAATCTGCACCTACTACCTACAGAATCCGTATTCCTTTTTTGTTAATGCTTTTTTGTTATTGTGTCCCGAAAATTTATGTTATGTAAAAATTAAGAGGCCAAATGAAATCTTGTAAAATTCAGCAATAACTTGTATCGATTTCGAATATCTAGATGGGTGCAATGAACAAATATAAAAGTAATGATAACGCATACTTATCGCCAGTTACTCCTTACTGCGAAAAAAACGGTTTTGATGTATGATGCACAAAGATATATTATCTGAGAAACTACGAGTATATCCAGGTTTCCAGGAGTTTCGGAATAACTTCTAATCCCTAAATCGTGATGGGGTGAGTTTTTTTTAAAGTAATGCATAATATTTTGAGGTGTCAAAATTCTATACGCTTATTACTCCACTTATTGTGAGAGTCCTCGAATACCAAAGGGTTATATTGGGTTAATATAGTGATCGGATCTTTTAATGTTATTAGGGTAGTTTTAAAACTCTGATTTTCCACTACTTTCCATACAAACAGCCTTCTATATTCGACTGGAGATTACAAAATTAGTTCTGTATATTTTGTACCAAAGTATCCATTGTAAAAATGGAATTAGTCTAATCTCACGGCAGACATTACTTTTATGTGTTTAGAGATACTCTCTTTAGTTTTTAAAACGTTCCCGAAACTTGGGTATAGATAATACTCTTATAACTAGTTACAATTGAGGAATACGCTTGAGACGAACCAACATGGAATCAACTATCTTCTTTGTTTGTTGTTTGAAATTGCTCTTAACATTTTTTAAATTTTAAGATAAAAAGTTTAAACATCTTTGAGAACGTACTTCGGTAATCAACAACCCTGTAATATAAAAGTGTATTAGGTTATCCTGTAAAAATATTTGAAATCGTAAACGAATCCCTGAAGGAAAAAATATGAGTGAAATATAATACTAGAATTTACTCAAAAGATTTCCAATACAGGATAAGAAAATCAGAGTCTGTCGTAGACCACAAATAAATAGATTAGAAAAAGAGTTGAAAGAGAGCTCACGGTTAATACAAAGTACAAAATACTTTCAAGCAGACCCTATGACATTTCTTTGTCGTTTTATCAAATAGCTAAAACATTTTATGTTATACGTTTATGGACTGAAAGAGAAATTGCTCACAAAATGGAGAGGGAAACGGGGTAACTTTTTATTCTATTAATCATATCCTTCACAATGTCGTATTTCTTAAAAACTTCTAGTTGATTTCAACGAATGCATACAAACAAACAAAGATTACCTACGCCAATATAGGTCCGCTGTGCAACTGAAGTGTTGAAATTATATAGTAAGGAACTTAATATCGAGCTCTTGGATTGGAGCGTCATTAACAAAATGTCTCATTAAAAATTAAACCAATTACAACAAAGGTTAATTGCTTTCAATCACCATTTAGATAAATTTATTTCTCTCAGTGGACACTGTGTAGTAGTAAATGATATAACTACTTTACTTTATATTGATCGTAATCCACCTTTTTAAGAGCATCTATATAAGATTTTATAGAATGATCTTCCACAGAATAAATCATTCTTTGAAACTATAAAGGACCTCTATCTTTTGTAAACATGGACTACTTCTCAAAATTTGCGACACTTTTTTCACTTTTACTATAGGGTATAATCGAATATCAGTCAGGTATGTATTTCGATATAAATTTCCCGAAACCAACAGTAATTTTTTCATCTGCGCGTCTGTCAAATACTTTCCAAAAAAGACTTTCGGAATCTCCTAAGCTGTTATATAGTAATTCATTTTGTATACCTCTCTTCATAGCGAAAACTTTACACTACGGTCTCACTGGAACTAGAACCTTTCCTAGGTCCATCAAATAGCTCCTACGAGTATCTTTGCCTTCTAATATAATATTCTATTCTATTCTATTCTATACCCTCACGCCACCTCCCTTGCGGGGTAGGCAGAGAGAACGAATCGCCAGACTTTCCTATCCTGACACACACTTCGGGCCTACGTCACACTCATGCAATTCCTCATACATACTCTCCGGTTACTTTTACTCAAAACACGTCCGTCCTTGAGTATCTGGTCAACATGGTCCAGCCATGTGGTTCTTGGACGGCCGCGTTTCCTTACACCTCCTCTTTCACCCAGGTAAATTTTCTTCGTCATTCTTTCATCGTTCATTCTCTCCACATGACCCAACCATCTCAACTTGTTCACTTTCATTTTATTCACAACATCCTTTTTACATTCACTCAACTCTCTAATCATTTCGTTCCTTATTCTATCTCTCAATGTTTTTCCACACATTCTTCTCAACGATCTCATCTCGACCGCATTTATACTTGATTCATCCTTCTTCAGCCATGTCCATGTCTCACTTGCATACATCAGTGTTGGTACCAGGATGGCGTTGTGCACCAACAACTATATAATAATAATAATATAATAGTTAAATACTGTAATTGTTATAAGGACACGAAATGTCCCTAAAAATATCACTTTTGTTGGAATTCTTCTTGTCGCTTCTATTATTATTTTAATGCTACTCTGTAGTAATAAAAAACCTACATCAAGTATACTTTTATTATTTGGAGCTGGTTCCATGTACATATATTTCATATACGAGAATATACCTACATACTATCTGAATTTAAGTATCGTTATACAAAATTAAAGTGCTGAAAAATCGTGAAAAACAAGTCTTCCAGGGGAGGAATTTAAAATATGTTACCGGTATTATCACTTCCACCGTGTGTAATCTTTTTTCTTCCAGAAATAACGAACGAAACCACAGAATAATTACATACCGTTCCCGTGTTTTCTTAAATTCAAACATGATTATTATTCTCCTCTTCGTTTTACTTGGATTTATATATTATGGTCGGAAGGTGTTTTTTTTTCGGTGAAACATATTTTTTCTCTTACGTGGTTAAGTGCTACACGGGACATATTATTATCTGATTCATTTCCTACCAAATTGATGAGAACAAAAACGTTTAAAAACGATTTCCAACAAATATATTTATATTAAAATAAAATAATCATGATTAAATTGAAAGAGATGGTATAGGTCTCTTGGATTAGTTTTTTCTATATACCTAGACATTTTTGGCTTCGCTAATTCAGTTGTGATTTCATTGTAAATATTCTGTTTTTTTTTTTATCTACTCTCTATTATGTCTAGCAAGATGACAAAATCTTTCGATAGAAAAAAATAGGCACATATTAAAGTGTTTGGTTAAACTCTCACCTAACATTTACTCAGTACTTATTGTCCATTTTGATTTATTTTTTTATAGTTACGTGTAAAAATATTTAAATTTAATTAATTAATATTTGAAATAATTAGAAGTTTACTTCGTTTTTTCACTGAAAAAATAGAGATACTTAAAGACATTGTTTCTTGGTTTTTCGGGTTAACCGTGTGTAGTTAAACTGCACACGGTTCACCTGAAAAACCAGAAACAATGTCTATCGCACACCGTGAAAACCTTCAACACTTACAGATACTTTGTAATTCGATTCATTGCTTCATTAAGACTGTTTAAAATAGGTACCTAATTATTTCTGCTCATATTATTCTTATAAGACACGAAACTATATGAAAAGCGAAATATGTTTGTATTTGCTTTATTGCGAATTGTAAACACATATCTAAAATTCAGACTTTGTCAATTTGTTCGACTTTGTTTTTCTGATGAACACAAATTACATAATAATCAGAAATAATAATTTCTTCGCAAAGTTTATTTCACAGAAGAAAGTTGGAATAAAGTTCTTGTGTGATATTATTTCTGTACTCGATAACTTGGGACGTGTTTCAGGTAGCTTTAGGATATGTATTGGATTATTACCAAATCCCTAAGGATTATCTGTCCTATAAATATCATCACCCTATGATACTTCAAGATATAGGATCTGTACTATGATATTTTGGGGTAAGTTTTTGTTATACGTACCTACTAAAGAATAAATCTCGCCCTTCACAATACGTATCGTTATATAATAAAACCCTTTCTCTCCGGTTAAGGTATATCTTGTTGCGATAATTTTCATCGGGTAGATCATTTCAGGTAGATCTCTAAATCTTCATTTCGAACAGCATTTACATATTTGTATTATACTAGTAAATCTAGATAAAAAAGGGGTGTAACCTAATTAATTCTCGAAAAAATGGTTCGAGTCTCTTCATTAACATGTAAAAAGGTATGTTTGAAGTTTGTACCAATTTTCCGCTTGTACTTTATACCTGTCCTACAGAGTATCCCAAAAATCTATAAATTTGTTCATTTTCATTTCTAGGAATATTTTCTTACTGATATAGGTAGGTGCTGTTTTGTTTTATGTTATTTTGCTTCTGTTGTTATGTAAATCTGTACAGGTTTGCATTTATATTTACGAGATATTTGCACAAATATTAATAAACTTCAGAAACGTTCTAATATAAACCATCATAACTGTCAAGCAGTAAGAAAATGTTATTTCAATACTTAGTGCATAATATTAATATGCAGTTTACTTTAGAGGATAATATTGATAGTTAAGTAAGTAAGTGAGTAAGTTTCTATTAAACTTGTGTTGTTTTACGTCATTAACATTTAAACTTCGTCTATTAAAGTTGTTTCGTTATCAGGTAAGCATAATGTTATAAGATGAAATATTCGGTATCTATCTAATACCATAATAATAATTAACTCGTGCTGTAACTAAATGACGTGAAGGTAAAGTATGGTTTGAAATTGTGAGAGATACCTATGGTAATACTATAAGTACTACCAATACTACAATAAGTTTCTGTAAATTATTACCTATTATGAAAAGGATAAATACGTTTTTTTTTCAAACTAACAGGGGGGTAACGATTAACGGATACTTGCAATTTTCGAAGAAATTATCACTAAAATGATTATACATAAATCGCCTCTTTATTAATATCAAAACAATGTTTGATTCGCGGTCTTTGTGATTGCTCCTTGGACAAATATTATTTGCTTTTTGCTGTCGTGAATGAATTGTTTTGTTTTTTTTTTTTTCTCTTATTGTATTTCCTATGTATAATATAAGTACTTGTCTTTATTAAGTGAAATGTAAATGCAACTTTGTTGCGTAGAACAACATATTTTAAATAAATAAATAAATATTCTGAGGTATAAATTCATAATTGTCAATAATGGGGTTACGCGATTAACCACCAGGCGCGAAGCTCCTAAGAGCACAATTCTCATCGAATTACCTTTTGGAAAAAAATATAGGTATAATAGTGTCTAATCTGACGTAATCCTATAAGAAATCTTTATAGCCCCGGCATCTCTTCTGCAGAAATCCACCTTTCCCTACCGTCACCTACTTAAATAATTAAACTATTATTAGGTAATCTAAAATAACGGCAAGCTACAAAAATCTACGTCGTGTAAGCGTTGGGGTGGAACCCTTACTTACGTTTAGCATTTTACGTATAGGTATAAAGCACGTAATACATACTAATGTAAACAAAAATGTGAAATTAATATTAGTAAACAAATTGAATAACAAATAACAGAAATAATTCTTCCACGACAGGTGAATGTGTTGTAGATGTATGTGTAAATAAGTGTTATTAAATTAAAGTTTGAGAACAGCGTATTTACTAATACTATAATAATTCTAGTATATGGCATCTAGGTTCATAACATTTCTCACAAATAATAACATTATTATGAATGTCGCTTTAAACGATCTTCGGATATAATTTGCCTCTAAAAACTAATTTATCTTATGTGACATCCGACTTGTTAAGCTAATGTAACTCAAACAGACTCTCTTTAAGATCGCAATAATAACCAAGAATGTCAAGAGAAATAAATAGGGATATGGCGAATACTTGCATTCACGTACGCGGAGCTTCTGTATCTATTTAGAGATCCCCATCCGCATAGATTAATGAAGACATCGATAGACAAGCAAGACAATGAAGACGATACTGGATTGGGCATATATATAAACAAAATGCGGAAGATAATATACTTCAAAGTATCGCACTTCAATGTAAGTCAGACGGAAGAAGGCTACTAAGATGACCACCGAAACGACAGTTGGGAATCCACATCTCAGGAGACGAACACAGCGACATGAACAGGAAAAACATCAGCACATCCATTCCGAATGTCTGCATGTAATGATTTTTGTAACCCTTCATAGGTCCTGTCATATTGTAGTAGACGTAGAAATATATGTATTGTGTACCTATTTATGAATATTTTTCAAAAACCTCGTTTTTGGGGAAGTGAAAATAAAGAGTCCGCATCCGGATGTCAAATAACTGACATCCCTGATAAGAACATTAAATTTCACAAATTCACCGCAGGCCATTCATCCTCAATTATTCAACGTATAAAAATAATCTTTGAAAAATGTACTGTATTATTCATAATTTCATTTCATTGCCACCTACGTATTTTTTTTATTTTGTTCTGCCACAAAATTTAATTAAAAATGTTTTTTTATACTTTCAATTTATAAATAAAATGTGAACAAATATATCTTTATTTCGTAAAAAAAAAGATAAGGAAAAAGTCAATACTATAAGTAGCAGTATGTAGTCTGGCAGGTGCTTGAAAAAATCTGTTAAACACATGAAAACAGTGATAATTCAATATATTTTTTAGAAAAAAAAATAGGCTTTTTCTAGTGACATGAATGCTTAAAAAAATTATTGGACAATTTTAATAACACGAAGATCTCCACCCTCTTTCTCAAACTTTTTGAGCAGGTTGTTTAGATATAGACATGTTGTCTTCTAAAATAAATGTCTTTTTTTTTCGAAGTTACATTTAAAACCAAAACATGTAAAAACTTTTTTACATCTACGATGGAGCAATTATTATGGAGCAACAGAATTGTTAAACGTACATGTAAGTTTACCTGCTGTTATTTTTATTTAAAAAAGTACAATACCTGTAATATGTCTTATTACGGATATTATTAAATCTGAATACCTATATTTAATTTGATTTGGTTTTAATATTAATAATACAAAATAACGTTATTGCTATTCACGAAGTTACTACAATAATTAGGATAAAGCAACGTAAAATATTCTAGGTAAACGATGTAATTAATTGTAAGAGAAATACTCGTCCCGTAAGAGCCTACCTACACGATATTGAATTCTTTTAATATGTCTGATAATAAGATGAAACTGTGTAGGACGTGTAGGTATTAAACAAAATAGGTACTGAAATAAATATATGGATTTATTAATTCATTTTATTATTTGATTTTAATTTAATTTTAGTGCCTAAAACAAACCTTTCCCCATATATCCCTACTTATCTTACTTCCCCCTACCATATTTTTTTATTCCTACGGTGAAAGATGTCCCAAAAACTGGACAATTGTTGGAAATGAATGGTTATTTTGCTGTGACTCTTAATTTTTTGCCAAAAGAATGGTAACGAAACTACAATAGAGCGTTTGGTTGGAAATTTAGTGGTGGTTTTGGCCAACGTCATCCGGCATGTACATGAGTCGGGACCTGGTTGCTCCATTCCATAGTCTCATTATTACAATTTAACAATAGGTATAAATAACACCTTGTACCCAGTACCCAACAAACTTTAATAAAAGGCACGTAATAGTTGAAATATTAGACGAAATTTTTCAGAAATCTTTTGACAATGAAACGAATGTGTTTGTGCAAAAATATTATAAATCAAGTTTAATGTTGGCTATCCTGGATGAAACAGTTTAATGAGACATACCTACCTACAAACATACCGCGAATGCATTCCGGGAGTTGTGAAAAGGCTGACGATTACAAGAGCAACGAGAGTTGGCGGTTTGTAAAATCTTTACTACTAGGGGAAAAGTTGCTCTTGTGTTTTTAAAGTGAAGTAAAAAAAAAAAAATACGCCAAAAACTTTAAAGAACATAGTTTTTACATTACTACTCGAGTAAAATGATGAACTATGGAACTCACTCGGGTAAAACGAAACCATTATTTGGAAGTTTTCCAAAGTTTTTTTTTTTCATATCAAAGATGTTGGTATGCATGCATTATATCCGCCTTAGTTTGCGGAAATGTTGATAATTCATACAAAATTCAAAGTTCAAGCAGGCTTCACTGACCTTAAAAAAGTAGGCACCTACTTATATTTAATTATTTTTCTTCTAAAACTGTTTCCTTCTCGAGCTCATATTTTATTCAATTTCGTTTTACGGGCTAAAGTGAATTCGCTGGCAATACGATACGGTTATTAAATTCAATGTTTACAACCGAAATTGTAACGGTTTTTAGTGTTTTTCCATTCATAGAATAATAGTAATACTACTTATAAGTTAATAATAAGAGCAGATTGTGACAACGCTCTTAGACACAAAGAGTTGACGTATGAAGAATCTAACGAAAACACATCCAGAATACAACAGCAAAGTTTTCTTATCGCTACTATTTATGCACATTACTTGAGTTTCCAAAGAATGAGACGACGAAACTGAGATATAAAGAGACAAGTATTTCTACTTACTCGTATTTGCGACCGTTTAAAACGAAACTGAAATATTCTCTAAGATATTAATCATAAATTATAAACAAACTATATAATTTAAGAGTGCGCATACCGACATTTCAAAAATTTCTAAAAACGAGAGCCCTTCTATCTCGACAACCGTTACTAAATATGCTTTGGAACAAAATAGGATAGATACATTGAACCTTTATCTAGGGAATAACCGTAAAAGATTTTTTATATCTTCTATAGATTTCTCAAAAAATATTTTTAAAAACACCTCTGTTCTTTTTTCCGAAAGATGGAAAATCGTTTCCCAAAAGTCGCGGAGTGAAATTTTATTTTTGTACCGATAATATGCATTAAAATCTAGGGAATAACCGTAAAAGTTTTTTGATAGACACAAAATTAACCCCAATAAATGGAAAAAACGCTATTTTTACCATTTTATCATGCGATTGTCACGCAATTTTGAACCTTAATGCCGTGGGAAAAGACCGTGACGTCATTCCTGGTGCCATGCCCTTAAATCATAATATTTCCCTAATCACCTCGATTGAGAATAGAAACTTCAATAGGTAATTATAATCGGTAGGTGCACATATGTATTATTATTACATCGAGAGACTGACAGTTTAAGATTTATTGAAATATGTTCCCGTTGATTTGTAATTTGTCACGTTGCTGTCGAACTGATGTTAAAATGGAATATGAAACTCTTCACACATGTTTGCGAATAGTCACGAACCGAACGGTAGTTCTTACATAATATTGCCCTTATATATTGATGGTATTTCTAATAATTAATAACACATTGCGCCACCCTTCATTAATGAAACGTTTGAAACGGTTCCCGGATTATAACCCATAGGAATATTGCTCAACATGAATAAATCCCGAAAATAACAAAAGCCCTTAAGAAATTTGCTAAAGGGATAAAAGCCCAAACTTTCTAGTTGGATTCCAGTAGATGAATTATTTATAAAATGTTGACTATTTTATTGTCTATCCCATTTCAGATCCGCGTATTTATTTGGTTATTTTCTAATCTATAGTAGTTTCTAACACACTGAAAGAAATCGTATACTAATAGATACAATTAATTTTATTTTCAAAATCCAGTTGGATTTGAGCTTTTGTCCCTTGAGCAAATTTCTGAAGGGTTTTCGTCTTTTTTGGGATTTATTCATGTTGAGCAATATTCATATGAGTTTTTATCCGGTCACGGTTTGAAACAATCTGTAAATCTATAGTTACCTAAGTAAAGTACTTAGAACGAAACTAAATATACTTACTCGTGTAAGAACGCTACTCATTTTGTGTATGAAAAACTAAATACAAATTCAAAGCAAACAATTTGAGGTGTCTTAAATAAAGAATTCGTAGTCAAATCCGAAACTCTGGTAATGCTCATATCAAGGAATCGTTAGATACAGTGATACCTATAATATTTTATAATATGAAGATTTTATTGAATGAGACAAAAATTAAGTAATATGTAGGTATTTATGTAATATTTCTTAGATGTACCAAGACACACTCCAAGTGTTCGTAATAAGATTTTACAATTTCTACAACGCTTTACTTTTTTGTCGTACCTACCATAGACGTTATATATTTTTTTATTATAAATTATCGTCACAGAGCGAATGACTTAACTTACAGAAGAGCAAATAAATCACGAGTTGGATGACAGTTTAAGATCATGTAAATGGCAGGGAATGAATTAACCCTTAATCTTGGTGTATATTTTTCGAGTCTTCGTGTTATTAAGTATTAGATATATTATTATTACTACGGAGATCATATGGTAATTCAATGTACGCGTTCTTAAGTCACCCACATGGTATTTGCATAAACATTTCTCATGGGGAACATTTAATAATGAAATACAGCGATGAGATCTGCTGAAGCTATATCGCCGCTGAATATTTGTAGGAGATTAGATTTCCTGAAACCAAGCCAAGTGGCAGCCAGAATCGCAAATTTCGATCTTTTAATAAACAGAACCAACATGGCTACAAAATATTATGCAGTGTTAAATTTTATAATACTTTCAACACAATACAACAAATTTCGGAAATAAATACTGCTAGCTTAAACTATCTTAAACGTCTAATGCCCAATCCAACCAACTTACACATAGGAAGGGGACCCCTAAATGATTTCCATGCAAAAACAGAGATAATATTATATTTATATATCGGTTGCACACCAGCAGGGGGATCAATCCATATGAAATTCTACATGAAACTCTCCTAGTTGAGAAGATTCTGGGCGGAGATATTTGGGCACCTAACGTAGGAGATTTTTATGTAGAATTTCTTATGAATTAATCCCTCTGCTGGTGTCCAACCGATATATAAATACAATATTATCTCTGTTTTTGTATGGAAAATATTTAGGGGTCCCCTTCCTAGGTGTAAGTTGGTGGGATTGGGATAAATATATTATGCCTACCTATGACTTTTCTTAAAACTCATCACCACATATAGTACACTGTACACATCGTATCTTCCGCAGTTTTTGATTTATTAATCGGGCCATCAGTTCACCTTCAATGAAATAGATTAGCAGACAAAGTAAACGACACTTAATTTAATTTATTCTACAGTGAAAATGAATTACCTGTTCAAGACTATTTATCTATCGCCGTAATAGAATTTGATCTAGAAGGACATTGTATACGAGATTAACAAGGCAAGACAGAGATATTTTCTTACTGTAAATATTTTATGAACAAAAGGACTATTAGTCTAAGGAATGAGACTTTATTAGATGAATCAGTTCATTGAAAAATGTAGAATATTTCCAATAATGCCATATGAGACACGTGGATTTTTAAAAAGAATTGATGTGAAAAATTGAGTAGTCGACTAGTGCCTAAAATAATAAATATTTCACAAAACTTGCTTATCATATACATAGAGAATTACGAATTGTAGATGATGTATGAATATTTATTTCCTAAACTGATTATTAAAAAAGTAAAGAGAAAATAAGTGCAATAAAATCTTTATTTTCCTCCTCCTGAAAAATTGTGTTTTTGGATTTAAGACAAGTTGGGTCACAGGTATTTGTACCTATACTAACTGAAGAAATAGGTTTTTGTAATAGGTACCTAATTATTATTTAAAAATCACATTTATATCAAAATATTGTACCTTCTATGTTAAATTTTGACATATTGTGAAATTTTTATGCTGATCATGTATTAAAGTAATTTCTTCTTCTTCTTGTTCTAGATCATTGATCTGTAGTTGAACGGATGCCTTCCTCTTGGGATGTCGAACACCAACTATCCTTCCACCTTTTTGGTGGTCTGCCTGGCTGACGTTGTCCCACGGGTATGTTATGGGCAGCAATGTGGGGTAATGTAATTTATGTGTCGTAATTTAGTTCTAAAAAAAAAACGTAACCTATTTTTAATGTCATATAATAGTTGCACTACTCAAGAAAACCTAAAGAAACTAGCAAATGATTGATTATTCCTTAGAAGGATTTTTGTGTAAACCGTGTGTGTTTTTATCAGTGACGTCGAACTTTTGTCTCTTGATTGTTAAGTATTCGTAAAAAGTATGAAGCAAATAATTTAATGAAGCAAAATTAAAGTTGTTTGTACTTCTATCAAAAGAATATAATAAATTCAAACATAACTTAGTATTGCAATTTGAACGCATTTGTGATAGAGTATCTTCCTACTATAAAAAATCAAATTGTCTTGTCGTACGTGGATCATATTGGTACGAAAACATCGTGAAAATAAAAAAGACATCAACTCGTTTACATGTAAAAGTTTCGTAACTTGAAATAACTTCGCTCCAATAAATCATATTCTGTGCATATACTACATTCACCCTCAGTACACATTATCTTATTTTACATACATTTTATTTATGCTGTTCAAATGAATGCGAACTTGCGATGCACATAATAAACCCAAATACACACGTAATATTTCATACACATCTCAGCTGAAAGCCAGAAATGCTTGTGCTGCTATTGTGGGGGAATACGATGGTTGTACTTTTAACGATGCAATATTTTTCCTCCTTCAATAAGTATATGACGCTATATGAATATTAACCCACAGTATATTTTTAAGACTTCGTATATTTTAAGAGCAAGAACCTTATGATGAATTTGCATGTTTTCAGCATCTATTCTTTTCCCTATTTGAAATGTATAGGTTAAAGAAAGTGCAGCAATCCAATACTGAATTGGATCCAGTAAGTCGGCCATAACCTCTTGGACGGACCCTATTCGAATAGAATTTACAGAATCTCATTGTTTCGTATGAATATTACTTATTGTTCGTCGCAGGATGAAAATAATTTGATTAGGTACTTCAATGAGAGGAAGATACCTAAATCATTTAGGTATTACTGGCTTTTCATGTCTGCATCTCGGAGATGGCATATGTTGAGAATTTTCTCAACGAAAGGCGGCAGATATCAACATAACATTCACATAGTAACTTATGCGAACTCCCTTGGGGAGGGGGAGCAGGATGGATGTTCCGATGCTTACGAGTCGGCGTTGGCTGGCTTAAGTGATCACTTTATGCCCAGGGCAACGTTCACCCATTCACCCAGTAGCAGGATGTGGTGGAATGGGTGAACGTTGCCCTGGGCATAAAGTGATCACTTAAGCCAGCCAAAGCCGACTCGTAAGCGTCGGAACATCCATCCTGCTCCCCCTCCCCAAGGGAGTTCGCATAAGTTATTATGTGAATGTTGATATCTGCCGCCTTTCGTTGAGAAAATTCTCAGGTACTTCAATAAATCAAAGGTCGAAGGCATTGATGTTTTGCCAATATGTCTTTATATTCTTACAAGATGAACGAAATCATTCACTAATCGGGTAAATAGGCGACAGTCTGTGCATTGGGTATGACAATTATTACTATTTCGTACACCATCCCAATGAATGAAACTACTATAACTACCTACGTAGCAAATTACTTCTGAAACGTAAACTACTTTATGAAAAAGTATTTGGCAATGTATTCTACAATCTTACTAGAAATCAATGTATTATTATTGTCTCTCTTTCCAATCATTTTAAAAGGTCAGTTCTGTTCCAGATAACATAATATTCTTCCCAATCATCTAGTTAGGTACATTCAATATGAAAGATAGAACAAGATATTTCTCCAGGTAAAATTGCAAAAAGTTTCTCCGTAATTTGTTCAGTAACTTTATATTGTCATTTGTATTGAAATGCTCATCCCTGCGTCCGATATGAAATTGAATTGATATCATCGGTAACAATGTGAAGATTTATTATATTATATTATACGTTGGGGGTACAATGTTAGAAATACGGGATTCTCCAAATGACGCTATGAAGAATAAGTTATCAAAAAAATCTAATATCATAATCTACGTTGATTTGTATAATATATTTTTTTATCTCCGTCTAATCTTGGACAAAGGCTTCTTCCATTTGGTTCCATGTCGGCCTGTCCAATGCATACACATACTGCATCCAGGTCACAGTGGGATATCGGGCCAGGTCATCTCTCGGTCTTAATTGTGACTGTCCTGCGCTCCTATTCAAAGCTCGAGGCCGATACGAGAAGTTAATACGTTCTTTGTCCACTTCCCTATTTCCCTTCTAATTTAGATTAGTTTAAATGTAATATAAAAACTGCTAAATCTTTTGAGATCTGAGAAAATTTGGCGAATATAAGAGTTTGGTAATATTCGTATTGAATGGAATGATTCCACAGAAGTGTTTATCAAGCAAATGTTTGCAAGTTATTTCAAGACGGTTACGTAAGTTTAATGAAAACTCTTGAGATATCAGAAATTGTTCTACAAAAGTGATTGAAGCGTATATGTGTATGAAATTGTCAAAATTCCGCGGCCACACTTCGTAAGTGTTGATACAAATTAATTATGTTAAAAGTATACAGGTTTGTAAGTACTGTAAGTAGGTACGTCAAATTTTAGAAAAGCTGCATTCTGAAAGTTTGCTATTCGATATTATTACCCTTTATAAACAACATACTAGCGGCAAGTATGATATTATTTAATCAACATGCTTTTAAAGCACCACTAATAGAATGTTTATATTTGAGTTAATAAGTTATTCAACTAACTGACCCCAAAACTAATTACCACTATTTATATTATTGACTGATTTCTAATGTCGATATAATGCCTTTTATGTTAGTACAATCTCAAGGATGCTGTAAGAGGGGTTTAAACAAAACTAGGATTTTAGACAGAAAATTTAAATAATGATTAATGTCGATCATAAGATCTTGAAATTAATCTATTATCGTTGTTGAAAGGCATCTCAGATATTAATTCAAGCAAAATGTTATTTAAGATCATATGGTACATATTATTTCGGACACAATATTTCGAGGGATGAAGGTTTTTTGTATTATATTTATTTCTTGGGAAGGAGAAAAATTGGAATTGGGATAAGATTGGAATTTAATAATAAAACAACATTAGTTTAATATTATTTTTTCATTTAAATAAGCCCAATAATCAGGAATTATTTACAAATCACTTCACACATAAAACATTTGTTACAATTTACTCATTTCTTTTATTTCTCGTGCTAAATGTTGTTGAAACAATTCCATTACACTTCATTGCTTATGTTTTTGTGAAATGATACGAAACGCTTTCTTTGTTCTGACGTTGCTGTGTTTTATTAGTTAAAACCGAAATCTTTTTCACATCTCGTCAACGAATTTTAAAAATGTATTGTACAGTACACTTTAACGTTGTACTTTTGTCAGAGAAAAGAGGTTTTTAACACAAACGTAATTCGCTAAATTCAGATTATTCCAGTCACTAGGAGAATTATTGAAAAATACAAAAGTTGTTTCTGTATCATCTTTTTACGTGCTTAACCCAATAAGTGCGAAGGCTTTCACGGCCGGCGACTATCGCCGATAGACTGATAAATCATATAGATATGCAAAATTCTAGTTTTAATAAGAAATTTAATGAAATTATGGTAAAGACAAAAAATGTTTGAGTATAATCGAATCGCACCATCATAAAGATGACAATTTTCAAATTATACCTAGTCGTTTTTAAATTATTGTTTTTTAACTTTTCAAAATGAACTTTCATCATGGTTTTACCGTAGGTTTTCCAAACAGCGTTTAATTACGTAATCGAAATACATTTTCCATTATTTTAGTTATTCTCAATTTTCCCGGATCACATTACTTTTAGGTGGCGATAGTAAGTTAGAGATTCAGATAGGTACCTAAAAATCTGAATAAATGAAATAAAACCCTTTGTAATAAAATATTATTAGAAAAGACGGGATTATTGCCTCATGGAAATTTCAAGTCGCCAACCCATAATCTAAAGAACGATAGAGAAAAAGGACTTCTTTATAATATACTGTACGAGTCTAAATCGTTTGACTGGGTTGAGATGAAGATTACTCGTAGTGAACTAACTCTATAGTCAGTTCTCGATTCAAATTTTCTTGGTAGAGAGTAATAAGAGTATAACAAACTTAATACCTTCAGTAAGAGTTTCATATTCCCCTACAACATGTACGTTGTTTGAAGATTCACAGAATTTTGAACTCAAGATCTCTATAAACCCACATAAACAATACATTTATACGAATTAATTATGAATATCTTACCCCATAAAACTCTCACCATTTCGTGTAGGTATCTCACAATTTCATTGTAATAGAAAATGTTCGTATCACGCTGCTATCCAGATATAAATTATTCTATGCGTCATAAAAATACCGAGTCCGAAAAGTCTGTCTGAATAAAAATCCGAATTCCTTGAGAATGCAGTGCACGCCACATTTATAATTTATTTCATACAAAATAATACAAAAGATTTAAGTACTTAAAAGTCCGTCGCCACCAAAATGAAGTAAGTATAGATTTTAATCAATCTCAGGCAATTGAAAAGATGATTGGTTGGTACACAGATATCACCCCGTTTCGGCGGATGTCGGTGAAGGTAAATATTGGAATACCTGAATGTTATTAGGTATAATGAATTAAATGTATAAGTGATCTCCCCAATTACTACATTTATTTATTTATTTATTTATTCAATAAACGGTTTTAAAGCCTTTTAAAAGATATACAAATCAATATACTTAGGTATTGTGCTATACAATACTACTTATAATATAATAATATCATACTGTATATAATAACTAATAACAAACCAATACTTGTACTCAAATACCAATAATGTAAATTAAAAAATATATATTACAGTATATAATAATAATAATACATACAGTGCGCACTTATATTATTCCGCCACTATGTATGATAATATTAACTACACATATAATATAGGTAAAACAGTGAGAAACGGCACTATAGAAAAAAAAAGAAAACTCAATGATTCACAAAGTAAATTGTGAGCTGCGAAATATTATTTTATCATTTATCTACGTAATAAACTCAACAAGTGAAAGATTGTTATCAAAATTACAGATCATCCTAAGTACATACCCGACACAAGAAGTATGAAATGTGTTAATGTTCACAGATTTCCATCGTCACTCTGAGTACAAATATTCAAGAAGGCGGCAGACGTGTTAGACAGTTTAAAATCAACGTTTGGATAACAAACTTTGTCTTAATGGAGATAAATTTGAAACTACAATATCATTAGCATTATGTATGAAGTACTAACCTACATTACTTTATTATACTTTTAAAAGGCCCGCTAAAACCTCTGGGGAAATATTGGCAAAATACGCGAAAAGCAATTAATACAGCAAGTAAATAATTAAATGAAAATAAATAGCTGCTTAATAAGTTTCAATTGCTATCGTCTCTTTCTGCAATAGTCATTCCCAAAGAAAATAATTATATATAATGTTATATTTGATATCATAATTCTCTTCATGTTTCATTTTCCCCTCCCTTTACACTTTTAAAGGGAGGGTACAATGGTATTATGTTTATTTAAGATAATCACTGTAGAACCTAAAAAATGTTTTGTTACTAATGTTAAAATTTCAATATTGAGTATTGAATTGAAATAGTTTATTT
The DNA here is from genome assembly GCA_963576895.1 of Ceraclea dissimilis. NCBI lineage: Eukaryota > Metazoa > Arthropoda > Insecta > Trichoptera > Leptoceridae > Ceraclea > Ceraclea dissimilis. The sequence continues at coordinate 13,658,238 of OY756368.1, forward strand.
CTTTTTTTTATATCCTACCTATGGCATTCTACTTTTGGATGTTAGTCTATAGATTTCCATGCAAATCACTCAACGTCTATTCAATACGATTGTTCTAAGTGACAAATCAATACATCAATACATTGATTTGTCAAGTTGGAATTTATTTACGACTCTATCAGTTGACAAGGTTGTGTGAACAACAAGTTTCTTTACAATATTTCGATAGGTATTTTATTTTTACACAGACATAACGTATTTTACATACTTTTTTTATATTTTTGGAGTAATATTGTGAGAGTTCACCTTGAATAACTGAACACTAATTAAAATAAATAAATATAAGAGTGATGTAACCTAATTTAATTTGTAAGTGTAATGTTATCTGAGACATTTCAAATATACGACCTTTGTCTTTAGTTGTTAATACAAAGTTATTAAGAGTATGACTTCTTCTTCTTGTTCAGCCATCCCTCCACTGCTGGATATAAGCCTCTTCTAACACTTTCCACGTTTTTCTACTTTGGGCTTTGCTCACCCAGTTTCTTCCTGCGACTGGGACTATATTGTCTACGCATCTCTTTTGGGGTCGTCCCACAGGTCTTCCATTCTCCCATGGTCGACATCTTAGGATTCTGGGTGCCCATCTCTCAGAGTATGACTTAATATAAATTAATTTAAATATATGAACAACTGCTGAAGGTTGTATCTTTGAAATATGTATTCTTACAAGTGAAAATAGGTAAGTTGCTGTCTTTATTCATGGTACTGTTTTGGTTTATCACTATTCTTGGTGGAGTGGAGAAAGAAGACTTTTAAAAATCGTTTTCTCCCATTACATTCCTAACTTTCGATTGTCATTGTCATAGGAAAAGGTTTACAGTATTAGAGGATCATTCAGGAGAGGGGACTCACTTCTCTTTCTTCAAACCAGTACAACGTTTATACGTCTTAATCTTAATTTTTCTTGCAGAATCATATTAAGTGAAAACTCTTTTGCCGTTCTAATCGCATTTACTTCGCTAAAGGTTGAATATTTCTTATGTAAACTGACGTAAACGAAACGTTACGTATTGGTTTTTATATAAAAATAAAAGGAAACGACACTTTCCCCTTTGAAAGTAAATATTTATATGTATTTATGGTATCATAAAAAAAACATTTTTGAAGCAATATGTAGGTATGCTCTTTTCACGTAAGAAAGTATCTCCTCCGTATAGCAGTAAGTTTTCCCTTTACACCATCACGAAACACACGCCTGCCAATGATTTTCTAGATTTTATACACTTACGGAGAAAAATTTATTCAGCCTTTTTTTCGACGTATAATGGATTATCCCGTCATTTCACAGTATCACACTTTATAAATCCCTTCAAATTCTGAGCGGTGTAATACTATGTCACATTAAATTAATTTAGGTTGTTTTATTTATGCAAAAATAAATTACATATATCTTAATACATTAGTAAGTGTAAAAATAGTGTCTACACGTTTACCTATATTTTTTGCTAAATAGATTATGTAGATATTTTATAAGGTAGATACACATACTTAGGTACGTATTTTTCAACAGTAAAATGATGTATAAAATTTGTTTATTCTAGCGCAAACTTCCCAACATTGACAACCCAGGACAGGAGATCCTGGCGCCTACGTACGTGGAGGCCCGACCCTGGATGAACCGGGACAGAAAGGCAGGACAAAGAAAGATTCTAGCGCGAACTTCTATTCGAGAGGTTGTGGCTTCGAATTTCGTTATACCTACACGATATTTTCGACAAAACACAAAAACTTTTTAGCTTAAATGGAAGTGAATAGTTCAATGAATTTACAATAAACTCAGCCTCTTTTACAGTAAAATCTACAAGAAACCACTATGACTTACATACCTACAATATTGCTCAATTTGTCGAACTTATCTCATTTGTTGCAACTGACCCTGATATCACAGTATGATGAAACTGATAGAAAATGATGGTAGTTTGAACTTCTACAAAAAATCTACATTTCAAAACTTTTTTAAACGAGTTGATTAATTTAGTAGGTATTAAAATGAATGCGGTTTCTGACTTTCCCAAATTATATTAGGTACCAGCCTCCAAACTTCTGTCAGTATCCAGTCAGTCATTTAGAAACTTTTAAATTATAACGACTCCTCTTAAAAGGCCACTAACCCATAACTTGACCTTTTCTAACATTTTATGATATTTGATTGATATTTTACAAATCGTTACTCGATTTTCTTCCTGTGTCAGTTCATTTTTAACTAATTGATACTATCATTGTCAAAGGAAGTGTACAATGCACGGTGAAAAGAGTCGTCACGGATGTCGGAAACTCGTAATTATGTTGAAAATCAATGCTCTCTTTTGTGAAAACAGGCCATCAAAAAAATTGACAGCCGGGAAATTTATAAATAGAAAACAAAACCTATCTTATTCTTTGCTTTCATAAAACTACATATATCCTCATTAAGTGTTTTTCCGCTTTACTTTTACCCCGTCAAAACGTTACTGACCTCCATGAAATAATATTTTATAGTCACTACGATATTCCAATTATCGAGCATATAAACTACAATTACAAACTACTGGGATACCAGCTTTTTTAAATAATTTTCATTGATAAAAATACGACCCTCAAAACAATTTCGAAGACTCTTGACTTAACATCATTAATTTATTTCAATTTCTCTCAGTGAGGTCTTGGATAAAAATATTATTCATTATAAGTTTACCTGATCATTTCACTCCATCGCACAATATTATTATTAGCAATAGAATGATGGAAGTTAAATTGGACGATTTTGCATAATCAAATATGCTGAAAAATATTATACTAAGTAACTAAGAATTTGGTTTTTATAATTTATAATTTTCGAAATATTGCTTGGAGAAATGTACTTAAGTCTTTTAACTCAAGTAGATAGGATAAAAAAATTAAAATGAACAATAACACAGTGATCTTGTCTATATTACTGTGAGATTGCGCCTGGTTTTTATACAACATCATCATCATTAGCCCTCGTCAGTCCAGTGTTGAATACAGGCGTCCCTCCCCGACTTCCATGACTTCCTGTCTGTTGTCACTCTGTGTCACGAGAGACCGGCCATTTTTTTATATCATCGGACCATCTTGACTGTGGGTTTCCGTTTTCGATTCTCGGTCCCCATTCCAAGGTTATTTTAATCCAGCGGTCATCATCTGTACACGCTGTTTTGTAGTAAAGTCGATTCCAGGTGATATAGTACATATGCAATTTTACTTAAATTACACGGTGATTGTACTAACCGAGACAATACACAGTTAAAAATATCTCCGTAATGTAAATTAAATCCCTGTAACTCCCGGCTGTCATGTTCTTGTTACATTTACAGCATTTGATTTATTAACATACAAAATAATAATACGTACTTATGTAGAATTATGTACGCCTATAATGGGAATGTTCACTTGTGTGTAATTTTTATAGTGACGGGGTATGGATGTAGGTACAAGATCCATCCGCGTGTTATTAAATGAGGCAGGCTATGGGTATCTACCAACCCATACGCCAGGTGAAACTCCCGTCTAATGGAGTAGAAAAAATGCTACAGAGAAACGTATATTATAGAACAAAAAATAAGCAAGCAAGAAAAGGGTGAAGAAAAAACGAGAAAGGGAAATAAAACACATAATATTATTATTATAAATGCAGATCCGAAATAAGACACGTCTTCTGTATTTTGATTGGCATTTTGTATTATTTATGGTTAACGTATGTACGAGTTTGTTTGTACGTACACCTGATTTGATTTTTCTAAATAGCATATCTGCGCCACAAAACACATCAATTTAGCGCATGTGTGTCTTCTTAAAAAATCCATATTATCAAGTGTTTTCCTCCTCTTTTGTACTCATGTTAATTCATAATTGTATTTTATAATGTGCGAGCTTGCGAGACTGTGTGCAGGTATATGAGATGACCGGAATGAGTATAAGTTTTGTGAATGACAGCTGAGCTATGAATAAACTAATGTTTTTGCTTATCATTTGGCCATAGCTATTGCCTGTTTTGTGGTTTTATTTGTCTTAGAATAAAATGAGAAAAAAGTACAATAAAACAACGAGGATGATCCAAATCTGACACAGTTCTACCTGATATTAGTATACATAGCTACATATTTTAAGTATTTGCTGGTTTATTTTAGTTGATAAAATCAATTACATCATATCATAATAAAACAAAAAAAATAGTACCTGAAAGTAATAAAACAAGAATAAGTTTTTCCGACTCTGAGACAAAGGTACGAGCTGTAGAATCCTTATTGAATTTTTATTACGAAATAATGCGAAAAAATCTACGATTTCATAAATTCGCCATCACCTTGCCTTTCTTTCACATGGTACCGCATTCATTACCCAAATATCCAACCATCCGTAACATCTTTTACCAAAATATGAGTTTTACCAGTAACGGGAGTGGTGGCGTAGCATTTTTATTGATTAATGATTCTCAAGTTCTCTATATCAATTCATAACAATATTGACGCTAAGCTTTGCTTCTCAGACATCCTGTACATTGTACAATGGACATACAAATGAAAAATAATACAGTTATGTTTTTTTTTTGACAGCTCTCCAGTCTCCATAGATATGTGGTTAAATGAGTGTATAATGAGTAATTAGTCTACGCTGACTGGAGGTTCTTGATGTAAATTCATTGTATATTAATGGGCAACAAACATCACGCCTATATCATTTAACATTCGTTATATTGTCAAAGAGTAAAAAAGTTAAAAGCGCAGGGTGAATTTTCCTGTTTTTTTAAATAATAATTTGGTATAATACAGCATATAAGCCCACCATTCTCTCACATCAGACTTTATTAAAAGATTTGGATTGTTGTTGCATCATTTTACTGTGTTCTCTATTTTCACATTTGCCCTGTTAGTTTATCTAACAACTTTATTACTTTATATCCTAATCGTCTTGTTATTGTAAGCATTTTTATTATAATATGTTATTGTGTATATTTCAATGTTTATTATTTTTTATATCCGTCTTCGTTCAATACTATGACTATATTTAATTAATTAGATATTTATTGTCATATTTTCTTGTATTGTTCGATTTTATGATTTGACTCTTGGTCTTGTGTTTGTTTTTATTAATTTTACTATTTGATAATTTTTGCTTTGGTTTACTTTAATTTTCATAACTTAATTTACTTTTACAATGTCTTTTTAAAAATAATGGTAATTCGCAGAACCTTCACTTAATAATGGTGATGTTTTTTTTGTATATATTGTTTGTGTCGACTGTATGGTTTTTCAAGATATAATAAAATGAAATAAAATAAAATACTAATTACGATCATTTCCAAGTAATTTGTCAGTTCTAAACATAGGCTTTTCCCCGTATATATTTCTATGAACAGAAGGCTCACTTTGCCATTGTGGAGCTATGGTTATCTATAATTAATTAGTTAATTCAATCCCTTTTGTATACTGAGAAGAATACTTACATCGTCAGTACCGAACCGTAATGCAATGCTATGATATCAGACACAACCATCACTACTTCATTATCCTTGAAAAAGGATTTTATTTGGAGATATTGTAATATTTTTTTTATAATATCCTACCCAACAAATAATATCTTCTCATTGTTCTGATCCGACGTAATATTTTGTACGAGGCTTATGTTACGATGATCATTTTTTCTGTGTTATCTACAGAATATGTGTATACGTTGTTAGGTTCAGGAAACTAATCTCACATTCAGTTTTATTAGAATGAAGAATATAAAACGCAAAAATAACATACTTTTATTCTAGAGAGATTAATTTCTTATTTAATAGTTGAAAAACCATGAAACAACAAATGCCAAAAAAGCTCCTGAAGGGCCAGTCAAAGTCTTGCACCTGAAATTGATGTGAGCAGTATTTCGTACCATTTGGTCAATTATTTGGAATTTCGAGACCCAAAAACAATGTTAGTTTAAAAGTAAAGGCACTGGTGTATGCTGGTGTACCCACGTCAAGCATTTGTAGAAGATAAGGATATGAACGTCTGCAGTAAATGAAAGTCTGATGCTGTCGAAAATCCTATGCATTGGAGAATAGCTTTTATTAAGCCACTTAGGGTAGGAGTACCATGATATTATGATAGCTTCAACAGCAAAATTACGAGCATAAGAAGTAAAAACAGTTGTGAAACTCTTCACAGAAATTCACTTAAAATCATCAGAGGCTTAGAGTGTAGCAAAAGCAAAAGAAATATCGAATTTTGAAACACGTTACAATTTAATACAGAAATGTAACTGAACAAACCAATTTCTTTGAGTACAACATAAAATTATTGTAATCCTCTTGGTAGAGGGCTGATCTATGCTTTGAACATAGTGCGTGAAATAAAGTAATAATGTACCTAACACGTTGAGAATATTTTTCTTTGTTATTTTTATTACTTGTACGTTTAATGTAATGTGATTCTTTGGTAACAACTGTGACAATAATTTAAAATTACGTCTGAAAAAAGATTGGGTACTCCTATTGGTACGTTTCTTTTATTTAAAAGCGACTTCGTTTAAGTAAAATATGAGTTATTTTTTTAGACCCACACGTGTTACTTCTGTTTTTAATGTACATATACCTACTCCGTGTATAATGTCAGAGGAATCACTGAAACAATTTTCACTTCACTATTTAACAAGAACAGAAATGACATGAAAAGTAATGCACAAATCTGTTTACTTGCATGTATTTTCGTTATGAACATTAAAAGGGCAAGGAAGGTAATCATTTCGTTACATTGTTAATTGGTTCTACGTTTATTCATTATACTATCACAGTCTTATCTCATCTACAAGTAGCTATAGATATGTCTTGTGTCTTATCTTTCTGCTTCTCCTATGTAAAGTGAATATGTAAAATCTTTTAAAGTCTAGGAATTCGCTACACAATAGTTTTTTTGTAACGTATGAATTCATGATGGTATAAACAATAGCCTAGAAGAAAAACATCCGGATTTCACGTGATGTGTAACTTTCAGAGAAATAAAATCGGCAAGGAAAATAAAAACGAATACACAATGTCAGCATAACGCCAGACAAAGTGATGATACTGAAAAAAGAACGTCTGTGTACTGATCTCTTTTCAACTATTCTAGAAGTAGAATAACAAATAAGTAGTCTATATATCACAATATACGACATTACCTATACTTACTACATTCATGTTATACATGAGTGAGAAGAAGGATCATATTATAGCGAACATTTCGCTAAACTTTGAATTAAACTTGAATCTAGGAATTAAAAAGATAAGAAGACAGGAATTTTCTTAATAATTAGACATACTTGTATAGAAAATTTCAAATGAAAACTATATGCAGTTTTATTTCATATAGATATGCCCATTGCCCAATGCCCATACAAAAGCGAGAAAGATAGTCGTATAAATTGACATTGAATACTTAATTGTGGTTTGGATTATCTATCTAATTAATATTAATATTGGTATTGGTATTCATAAATTATTCAATTGTACATATAATATTTTGAGAAATAAACCGAATTGAATTGAATCTATCGAACTCTAAGTGTAAACGAATTTCAGTTCACTACATTTTGGACTTATTCCACCATTTCAACTACCAAACTTTGCAATAAAAAAGAATAAATTCTACTAGAAAAAGTAAATATTACTAGGTATAGAATATGAATGAAAAAACGAAAATATTCAACACTATGTAACATAATAAATACATAATATTATGTACTTGTACAATAATGATATCTACAAAAGATAATCTTTAAGTTCTTGATGTTTGAGTTTCTATGAGTTTTGTGTAAGTTGGTACTTTATAATATCTAATGCGAAAGGTCGAAAAACGATGTCAAGGAGATAAGATGATAATTTTGTTTACGAGTTTTTCATAACAGGAAATAAAAATGCGGGGGAAATAGTAATACTTGGAGTAACTTAATGGTGTAACGACATCCTAGAGGATGTTCGTTTTTTTTATTTATCTCTCTTTTTACCCTAATTAATGGCATTATCAAAGACTGCAATCGATATTATTGCTTTCCCGCTTCTTTCTAGGTTTCTAATGTTTCTGTTTATAATTTGTTCCGTTTATTGCAACTGAAAAAAGTTAACTCAACAATAAAAATATAAAGTTAAAATCTCGATACCTCATATTTTTGAGTTCTGTACTTTAACAAGGGAAAACACCTGTTCTCATCAGTCTGTTTAGTGACCTACATGTTGGTAATTCAATTCAATATGTGATTAAAGTAATACTGAGTTATCGATAACGCTGATGGCGTAGGCGTAGTTATTCTGAATAATCTAAATTCATTGATAGTACTTAAATAAAACGGACCTCAGAATCAAACTAAATATTGTATATAAAGTGCGGAACTATCTAAGGATAGTGACATTAGGGAGGGGACGAGGCCTTACACAAGATTTGGACAGAACTTGGAGGAACTTTGTGAGTACCCCCGTTATTCGAAGTAAAGAAAAGGTAAATTATTATTGACAACCTAATACTCCAAGTACATAGAGGACAGTTGTTTCCGTGAACAGTAATATTATTTTTGTATAGATGGATAGTTTCCGTGTAAATTTATATCAATATACAACAATATACTCGTAAGTAGTATCAACAACGTAGCAGTGTATCTATCTAACTGATGAGCATATGAGGCGAGCCCATACCAAGGCAGAGCGAAACGATTTTTAAGGTTTTTCTGGACATACAGTGCAGCGATGTACAGTGAACATACATACAACAATCTGTTTTGTCGGTGGTGGTTCCTTTATGATAAAGTGTTATGAAATTTTATGGGAGAAAATGAGAATTCCCTTTATAATATTATAATGTTAGACCCCAGTTTGGATTATCTACGCCTTAGGGCAGTATGATGTTGAATGAAAAATGTACGCGATATATTTTTATGACATAAATTACTAAGACGGCTCCAACAGATAGGTATAGATGTACTCTATCAGACCCCTAAAAAAATAAAGCCAAAGGCCGCTAGCAGATAATAACAGTCAAAAGTTAAATGAAAAACGAAACTTCATTCTGTATATGCAAACCAACTATTTAACTATCTATCTATCTATACCCTCACGCCACATCCCTTGCAGGGTAGGCAGAGAGGACAGAGCGCCAGACAGCCCTATCCCTACACACACTCCTAGCTTCCGTCACATTCATGCAATTAGTCATACACGCTCTCCGATTCCTTTTTGGGTACATTACACGCATATAATTTATAAGTAATTTTTTGACACTTAACTGAACTTATACAAAAACCATTAAAACTGCTAAACCTACAAAACTGTTAGAACATGAAGTTACCCGTATCCGAATTTGGAAAAATACACATTCCCTTGATTGTAAAACCATTGTAAACCATTGTAAAACTTCTCCACCGATAACGATGAGAACAGATTAGGTACATATTGTTTTATGTCACAATTTATTTTTTGTTAGAACATTGGACATTCTACATGTCGTAGTACTCGTAGTTGAATAACAAGTAGTTTACTCAACAGATATAGGTAACATCGAAAGATGGACTAACTTATGGAATAACCATGGATAAACCAGTCGACGATCGGTTATGGCCCTCCTTCACTGTAGGTATATCTGTTGAGATACTATAGATTACATATTATTAGTCAAATTAAGTAGGTTAGGATAGTATTTATATACCTCTAACCAATTACGGACGTACATCATTATACCTGCATTAAGAGCAATTATTGCGCCTAGTTTGATAATACTTTCTATGAGACTACGTTTCATAATGATCACTACCTCCACTCGTATCATTAAATGAAAGACCTTTATAAATTCTCCACTGCGTTCCTTTACTATTACCTCCAACAAATAAAGGATAATATTCTGATTGCTTTTCATACGAATGCACTGTACGTGAGTATAGGTAAGTTGCGGCAGAAAGATCGCAAGGAAACATTGAGATACTTCTAATAATTGTATTACTAGGTACGAATTTACTGAATTTAATGATGAAACAATGAAATTCTAACTAAATGTGATACGGTCATTGCAGAAATAAAAGTCAAACTGTACGAACAACATTGATCAAATTTCATAACTAGCTGTCATAATATTTTCGTTCCTCCTGACCATACGATGTTTGTTTAGCGATATATCTACCTGTTTAAGTAAGATTTACCTGTATCTGATTCAGTGATCTACTTTCTTGGCACAATGCCTATAGCCAACAACAATACTTACCGTAGGTTATTTCTTCTTTCAAAACAATACGGCACGAGTGCCTTATAAGATACCTACAACAATTATTATTGTTGCATTAGATACAAATAATATCATCTGGTGGAAGGGATCGGTTGAAGTGATTTTGGGGTCAGTTAAAAAAACTAATTGAAGGATATTTTGACATTACATTTTGAAAAATGCTACTTACCTATTTAAATACTCGGGTTTCCCTAAGGAATGTAGCTGCTTATTGTCTACTAGGTACTCGTACGTATCAAAAATGAGACCATTATGGAAATAATCAAGGATTATATAACCTTGAGTGACTTCATGAAAAATAGGTACGTAGGTAGTTGATAAGTCTAGATAGGCTTGATCGTGTTGAAATTCTTGAGATCTGATTGAAAAACCGGACAACCGTTTGTCCGGTCTTCCCTAATTTTTTCGGCTGGACAGATGTAAGCGAAAAACGGGACTGTCCGCCCCAAAACCGGACATCTGAAAACCCTAACCTTATATAGTATAGTAAATTTATTTAGTGAAAATATAAAGATTCTGAACTTTTAAAGTTAGAAGGTAAGTAAATAGAAAATGATGATAATATAATTGTATTTGGAAAACTTTTCAAAGAAGTCAATCTCGATTCATTGTGAATTATAGTACCTACCCCGATACGATCTTTATCGAAGTCAAGTTTGACGGAAATATTCCTGATAATTACTTATTGAATGTACGAGAGATAACGTTACTTTATGTGATGGAGAAAATTATTATTGTAGTAAAAGAGGCCTGTCAAAGATCGCGATAAAAAATTCCACAAGGAAATTTGGGATATTGGCTTAAATTTGAATATTATTTTTAGGGATATTTATCGCTACTTCCATTTTCTAAGGAGAAATTCTGTTATTAGGTATTATTTTTCAAACAAATTTTGGCCAAATTAAGCCCATAGCGACCAACACTTTTCCCATTATCACCCCCATGTTAATTTATTACTCTCTCATTCGTTCACGACTGAATTAGAGATGTAAATTGATAAGAATTTTTTATGAACTCTGAAATGATGTTCCACGCAGAATGAACGCCGCAACAATAATTCTTCCGCTTCATACTATGTCAAAACTTACAAAGAACAAAACAATTAAAAATGATTTATTCAATTTATTATAGCTATTTTTCAATTTTTATCAATAAATTGAATGAAATGTTTATTGATAATAATTATAACAGTTTGCCCGTAGGGAGAAAAACTTTATATTGGTGATTGTTTTGAGTTATTATAACAATGTTATTACATATTCCCGTTAGATTGGACTTGAAAAAACAAATTCATCGGCTAAAATAATCGAAAGCACCGTAATTCAATCAAATTTTCATCAGGTAGGTAGGTAGGTGGATGTATTAATTTATCTGGGGTACACTGTACCTACATAAATATTAAAAATAGCTTACGTAGCATTTCACAAACAAAACCGGTTAATTGCGTAGGTAATTCTAAATTACCGATGGGAATATGAAGGAATGACTTGCAAATTTCGTGTTAATATTTTGTTGTTTTGTGCGATAATGAAAATGTAATGTAATAAAGGGTTTTTTAATTAATCCCAAATCATTTCTGAAATAACTCTTTCACCGACCCCTTTTCCTTTCATATAAAATGCTTAGTAATTAATGGCCGTGGGATTTTGTGAAGATTTATTATATTTCTTTTTTTAATATTTAATTAATTATTTTTAATATTCTGTCTGATCTTCTATCTTTGTTTAACACCTACCTATCATCAATATATGAAAATAGTTAACAATGTATGGACCTAACGCTTTCACTGCATTCTCCACAATGAGGGTATCCAGCATTGACCAGGCAAGCTTGTCAAGAGAAGATAGGTACTATTTACGAAGACAAAAAATAAATCCATCACTTATGATACGTGTTTATAAATATAGTCCCCAAGGCAAACATTCGAAACATTCTGAGAAAACGTAACAAATTTCTAAACTGTTATGACATTCCTTTAAACTAGGTTAACATCAGAATATAGATAGATACGAGTATAGTAGGAAGGTTTTTCTACATCAACATCAATAATTCGACAGCGTTGGACTTCTCCCCTGAAGAAATATTATATAAACAAGCTTCATTTATGTATTTTAATTTATGTAATTTATGTAAGTTCTTTATTTATGTAAGTTTTCTTAAATGACAAATGTATGCGTGGAAAGAATATTATTAATGTCAAGTGCATTATATCAGTTTTTTTTCAGATTCGCATTGTGCTTCCTGTTAATCACTTTATCTAGAAAATGTAAAAGTGTAGTAATTATCTATTTCCAATAAATTCTCAGATTGTAGGTACCAAACTTTGGTATGCGCTTAAAATCTATAAATAAACAAATATCTTGAATAGATTTTGTCATACCAAATGAAAAATATATTAATACATTTACTTTAATTACGTCTAACTGGAATTATTTAGGAATTTTTAAACATTTTTTTCTACTGTAATATTATTTTTATCGGGGCTATGAAAACTCTTGGTCTGTCTATAGTTAAATTATAACTATAGGTAATTACGTATATACAAAATGTGTTCAATTCTTGATAAGCTTTTAACAAGGGTCCAAGCTTTGGCTATTTCAGTTAAATGAAACAGTATCAAAGTGTATTACTTCAAAACAGCTGAACTTAAAATCATTTTAATGCTAATATTTTAAACATAAAGGTCCCGTTCTTGTAGATACGACGAACTTAGTAGGATATTTCATATTTTTAATAACCAAATGACCGTGTCCGGGCTTAGTGGTCCTATAATAATGTTTCTGAGATTTTTAATTACGAAAATACCAACATATGTGTGCCTATAAAAATATACGTACCTATTACCGTACATTTCGTTGCAAAAAATATAATATAATACCGTCATAAAATCTTATCTAAACAGTGGCAACTGTCGCAATTACCCACTGGTAATTATTTTCATCGTAAAATATTAATTTTAATTTGACTGCATAATTATATTTTTAGAAGTTATTAAAATGACGTATGGCTATACATATTTACGACGCCCTTTACACTTTACGACCTACTTGCGAAATCAAAACATAAATGATGCAAAAAATTGTGACTCCGTGACTGTATAATAATTTAACTTCCCTACTCTATTATTCAATTTATGCCTTTTTTCTTATTTTTACAATTGATAACTTTGATTATTGTAACCATAATTTGTGTAAAAGACTCACGCCGTTGATAAATAAATAAATAAATTGCTTCATAAAGAATTGTATATTTTTGGTAATAATAGGTACTTAGGTCAAAGAAAATAGTAGGGAAAATCGATTGATCGTTAGAAAAACTTAAAACCGACGCATATTGTACAGTGCACTTTTCGTTACCCTTTTGTTAATACGCTTTACGAGATTTGACGACTCTCTATTTATACCAATGGTAATACTCGTAATACTCTACACTAGCCTGGAGCAAAGTAAGCAATAATTAATACCAAAGTAAACCGAATCGATGTACTGAAGTATTTAGCCAGTGACGTCTTGATTCTATCACAAAGTATCCAACTCAGTTAACTGGGCTGTGGATATTACAGACTACTGGGAGGAAAGGACGACAGGCAGTGTTAGGTTAACTTTACAAATAGTTTACTAAACTGAAAGCAAGTAGTAGGTAGTTAACTAGTTGTTCGTCAGTACATCGTTTGATTAATTAATCAGAACACTACTCCGTGACTTATCGGGTGCTAGTTATTATACGTAATATGCCGTACTATAAATTATTATTATTGTTGTATTGTGAGGGGATAATTTGTCACATCCAGCAACTATTTCATACAGTTATCTATCTTCACCGAACAGATTTCATGTCCTAAGTAGATCTCTCATTATTTTGATCGATCACAAAACAAATTAGTTTCAATGGATCAGTATTTACTGTAATAGTACTGCGAATACTAGGCATAGCAGTTTTCGTCAAAATCATCAATCTAATTCGTCAGAATGCAGGAATCCAGACCATCGCCATCGTAATAAATCTCTACAGGTTTTTGCTTCATCACATTAGCAATTCGCAACATTATAGGTTCGTATACACTCCTATTATAATATTAAGTACCTATTACCCTCGCTATCTTTTCATTATTTTGACAACGACTTCAGAAAATTTCATTCTAGCTACAAAACTCATCTCTCTGCTGATGGTACATGATGTTCAGTATATTATGAAATAAAGTGGCAATATAGCTTAATCATAAACCCTAGTAATTATTATAATCTGTCGTACCTCTGTGAAGTATGGAGGTCATGTTGATGAATCTAAAGCATATTTTTGTAGATGGTTCTTTAGTACGTATATCAAATAATCCCTCTGTATTTTTTGATTATTATTCCAACTTAGCGCATTACATAACAATCAACATTTTTCTACCATTTGCATAATCCTTCATTTTAGGTACTTTTAGGTAAGTCAAAGTCTATCTATCTATCTATCTATACCCTCACGCCACATCCCTTGCAGGGTAGGCAGAGAGGACAGAGCGCCAGACAGCCCTATCCTTACACACACTCCTAGCTTCCGTCACATTCATGCAATTAGTCATACACGCTCTCCGATTCCTTTTACTCAAAACGCGTCCATCCTTGAGGATCTGGTCGACATGATCGGACCAGGTCAGTCTCGGACGGCCGCGCTTTCTCACCCCTCTTCGCTCATTCAGATATATCTTTTTTGTCATCCTGTCATCATTCATTCTCTCAACATGCCCAAACCATCTTAGTTTGTTTACTTTCATTCTTGTCACTACACCAGTCTTGCAGTCACTCATTTCCCTAATAACCTCATTCCTTATCTTATCTCTCAGCGTTTTCCCGCACATTCTTCTTAATGACCTCATTTCTACTGCATTCAACCCTGATTCATCCTTCTTCATCCACGTCCACGTCTCACTAGCATACATCAGGGTCGGCACCAAGACAGCATTGTGCACTAGCACTTTTGCTTTCATAGACACATTGCTACTACTAACAATCGGACCGAGCGCACCATTCGTCCTAGTACCGGCCAGCTTCCTTCTTTCAATGTCTCCATCACAGCGTCCATCTCTAGTAAACAAACTTCCCAGATATACATACTCATCCACTTGCTCCAGACAGTCATTACCAACCTTTATCACACAATTTGTCCTTATTTCCTCTCTTTCGAACACTAATACTTTCGTTTTATTTACATTCATTTTCATACCATTCATATCGCAGCTTTCGTACACACAGGATACTATCCGTTGTAACTCACATTCATCATCAGCCATCAACACTAAATCATCTGCAAACATTAACGCACATACTTTCACTCCATTTAGGTCCACACCAACATTCAGCTCATTCAGAGGACGCATGCAGTAGTCGAAGAACAGGTTGAACAACCAAGGCGACATGACGCAACCCTGTTTAACCCCTTTTGTGAGAGTGAACCACTGCGACAACGCAGCATTCACCCTGACACAAGCAGAGCTCTCCGTATATAGAGACGCGATTGCGCCAATCAGTCGGTCGCTCACCCCATATTCCGACAGTACACGCCACAGTCTTTCTCGGTCCACACGATCGTATGCCTTCTCCAGATCCACGAACGCGCAGAAGAGCCTCTGGTGTTAAGCCATAAGCTTCTCCACGACCATCCGTAGGGAGAAGATCTGATCGGTGCACCCCCTGCCACTCATGAAAGCACCCTGCACATCCCATACTTTACTTTCAGTCACTTTTCTTACTCTTTCAATCAATACCTTTCCATACAGTTTGCCCACAGAGCTCAGCAAACTGATAGCCCGATAACTGCCGCATTCCAACCTTGAGCCTTTCCCCTTGTACAAAGGGCAGATGACTGCCCTCCTCCAATCCTCAGGAGTGCAGCCACTCTCCCAGCACAAGTTGAAGAGCCTCAGGCACCACTCGAGAATCTTCGGGCCACCTTGCTTGATGAACTCTATGGCCACACAGTCATGTCCCGCAGCTTTACCATTCTTTGCTTTTTTCAATGCAAGCACAACTTCATTCATACGTATTTCCTCGTCCTCAGCAATATTTACATTCATACTATCTGCTACATTCGTCTGGTTTGTACTAGTACCACTTTCATACAATTCTTCGAAGTATTCTTTCCATCTTTCAACAACTTCTTCTCCATTCATCACTTAATCACCATTCTTATCTTTGATGCAATTCATACTGTTTTTCTCACTTCCAGATCTCTTTCTTTTTACTTCCTTCCAGAATATTTTCAAATTCTCCTCGGCGTTCCTCGATAATTTCATACATTCCTCTTCCTCAAGTTTTCTCTTTTTCTGGCAAACCATTTCTTTCACTTCTTTCCTACACGCTTTATATATATTCTTCTTTCTTTCTTTCTCACCTCCATCATCTAGTTTCGCACCAAGCACATCATTCCACGCTTTCTTTTTCCTCACTACAGCATCCTTCACCTCATCATCCCACCACGCATCACCTTTTTTCCTTCCTACCAACGCTTCTCCACATACTTCTCTTGCACTCTTTACTAGCACCTCCTTCATAACATTCCATAGTTCACTCGTTGAGCGTTCCTCATCATCATGTACTTCTAGCCTTGCGTTAGTCAGTCTTTCATATTCATCCCTAACATTCGTCTCTTTCAGTTTTTCGACCCTGATTCTCCGGACAGGCTCCAACTTCCGAGCCCTCGAGCGCCAACCGGAGAAAAGATCAATCCTTGTTATCACAAGGAAGTGATCCGTCCACAGTCCGGCGCCCCGAAATGCCCGGGTGTCCTTTGTCGCCTTCCGGAGCTCAGAGTCCACACATACAAAGTCAATCATCGACCTTTCAATACGATCAACTCTCTCTCTTTGCCAAGTGTACTGGTGGATCTCCTTGTGTGCGAAGAATGTGTTCGCCACAAAGAGATCCAACTCCAAACATACTTCTAACACTCTTTTCCCGTTATCATTCACCCTATCATCGCCATGCAATCCCAACACTCTCTCAAAATTCTTCCTTCTGACACCGACCCAACCATTCAGATCACCTGCCAATATTACTTTTTCATTCGCTCTTCTTTTATCCGCTGTCTCCCGCACTAAGTTCCAAAACTCATCCTTCTCATCATCCAAGGCATCATTCCCTGGACCGTAACCTATAATAAGGAACAGCCTGGTCATGCCTACCTTGAAACGAATCCAGATGAGTCTCGGTCCTACCAGTCCATACCCATTACGCTTCACCATACATTCAGTCATTCTTTTTGATAATATAGCACCCACTCCCTGACGTCCATGTTCATTTTCAGGCACTCCAGACCACATCTCTGCCATTCCATTCACCACATCACAATCTCTATCCTTTCTTTTCGTCTCACATAAACACAATATATCTAAGTTCCTCTCATGCAAAACATCACGCAATTCATTCATCTTACCTTCCATATCTCCTCTTATATTCCACACACCAATCCGGCATTCTGCCCTCCTCTTTGCGCCCTCCCTGGTACTTGACGCGGCGTGATGGGTGGCGAGCCTCATCGACTCCATGCGTCAAGACCACCACCTAATTTCTTACATCTTAGGACCTATAGGTCCCGTGTCTTGGTTTCCCTCCACCATGTTAGTAGAAATATATATATATACAAAATAATATAATAAGACTAGAAATATAAATAGAATAAATAGAACTACCACCACCAGAAGTATCCCACTACCAGCCGTTGAAAGTCCTCAAGGTCAGCGTTTTCGTCGGAAGTGGCCCTGCGGGCCGGCACTGAGTGGGTTTTGAGTAAAAGCACTCGAAGACACACAAACACGATTTTGACTGGAAAATCACTGAGGGACCGACACAGAAGGTGGAATACACGAAATAGTATTAACGACAATATCGAGAAGAAACACGTGCGGTCACGACGGATGGTAGAGGGCTACTGATTTTGCGTTCAGTGGACGTCTGGGGACCACGCGTATGGAATAGTATGATAAAATGGCGTCTGAAAAACAGAGGACAAGATGGCGTACGAAGGCAAAAACCAGTAATACTAGGGGAGTCAAGGTAGGTAGGTAAGTCAAAGTACACGTAGAAATTAATTAGTTATTCATGATTCTCCACGAAAGGTCTTTAATATTATTTTAGGTACAAAAGCATCAACTAGAATTAGTTTTGCCATCCATTAGGTAACACAAAATATACTGGGTCAATAAGGAAAATGTTTGCAAGTACGCCGTACGTACTTACAACCAATTTATAACAGGACCTAAATGTTCTAGGATTTCCTCATCGTAAATAACTTTGTTGTATAAATATTATAAGATTTATAAGAAACCCAGGTAGCCAAATGGTAATCGTTGATATAGAATGATGATAACAATATTGTAATGATAATATATTTTAATACTATGACAGCTATAAACCTTGGAAGCGTTATGATAAAGGATGAATTACCTACCATTTTAATAATAAGACATATAAATATATACAGGTAAGTAGAACGGGTACTGTGTATAATCTTTTTGCTCCAAACATACACACATTTTTCGAAGATGACTCTCAGTTCTTTCACAAATAAATCCTACAAAATATCCCAGTATACATAGAAATAAAGAAATAATTAGGTATTGGCTTGTCACCTCCTGATATATTCTTATGGAACGTTTAAAAGCTAAGTGAACTAAATTCAACATAAATATCCTGATTAAAAATATTTTTTAGAATGAACGGAGATTACGATATTTTTCAGCGTATTCTCCACGATTATTTTCCACCGTAAACCATTTCAAATGAATCCATCGCGACACTTATAACTTTAGGTTTCATTCCAAGAGTTATGCAGAAAGATCTCAAATTATGTTTTCGTGAAACGTTATGTATGATAAATTACACTTAGAATCATTTACCTTAATATGTTTTCGAATACGCTGAATAAGATGTCGTTTACTTATACTTTTACTTCACCAATCAACTTTTAATATACCTGTTTTATAGTATCAAGTAAGAAAACCAATAAATTTTATTCTCACAGTCAATATGTATAGGTAATATAGATTATAGGTATATACTATTTTTCAAACAAACGTCTGTCCTTGATCTATTAAATTCTTTCCGGATTCATCATCAAATTAAATCTACCAAATAGATTTGAGGACCCACGTCATTTCTCAGCACGTTTTGATTTCAGCTACGGGTCCGTGCGGCATTTCTGTTCGATCTATATCAACATTAAAAATCATTTATTGTAGTGCTTAAAATTTGCGTGGAAAATAAACGAGTAAATTGTGTACTGTGTTTTTTCTCAATTCGTTTTCACGAATCTTTCATTCTAGTCATGTTTAATGAAAATCTGTTTTATCTACAACATGGATAATATTAAATTATTCTACGGTAATTGAAGATAAACATTTTTTTCCACACGTATTGGACAAAATAATAAGAAGAGAGAACGTTAATTGTCATTATGTGAATATGGATAACCACAAAACAAGTCTACATTCTGTGTATCTAGATCGTAAACATGAGAATAATATTATTGTTTATTGATTAGTTGGTCCACAACACTGCGATAATTTTTAAAGTAGTAAAAATTATTATTTAACAAAAAACGTATTTAACTAAAACTACATGAATTCTTACGCATAAGCTAAAAAACGAAAATGTAAATCTGGTTTTACGCAT
The DNA here is from genome assembly GCA_963576895.1 of Ceraclea dissimilis. Lineage (NCBI taxonomy): Eukaryota > Metazoa > Arthropoda > Insecta > Trichoptera > Leptoceridae > Ceraclea > Ceraclea dissimilis. The sequence goes on from OY756368.1 coordinate 13,678,153, forward strand.
TTCGTAACTAATTAGAGAGCATAGTTTTAAGAGTGACAAGATAAAATAAGAACCTTGTGAACTTTTTTCATTCTATTGGGGAGCTTTGAAGGGCGGTGTGGTTTGTGGAAGCAGCATTAGTATAGTTTTTGTAACCAAAGCACCAAGCTCTCTGTAATTTTTAACGAGATGGAACCGATTAGCAAATATAAATTACGTAAACATTTTTCCTTTCAATTAGTGCGTAAAAAAATATACCTACCTACCTATTTTATTTTTAATCGGGTGATTATGATTTTTTTGCGATTTCCCGAAAAGCGCTGGAAGATGTCAAAGACTCTTAATAATATGTAAGTAATAAGTATCTACTATTTTTGTACTTCTTTTGAAAGTTTTACTACAAATAATAACTACAACAAATAATGTTCTTCTTCCACGTCTAAGGTGAAATTTGCACGAATAGAATACAGTTAGAATGATATTGGCCCTCATCCTTTTTTATATTTTGTCGAGTGTCCTCTTTCTATAGCTTCCTAGTGTCAGGTACATTCGTAAAACTTCCATAAGACGTGTTTTACACTTTGTTCGCAACAAGGTTCGCCGCGAGCTTCTAATGATTGTCACACCACCGGGACATAGGACAGCTGTTATTTATTTGAATAATTTATAAATTCCTAGGAATAAATATGTCGTGATAAAGAAACAATACAATTCTATGACAGGTAACATGAAATTTAATCATTACGCCTCATTACTTCATTATTAATTCGTATTGTTTGGATACAAATGAACCCTACTTGTTAATACCAGGTATAATTAATAATTACAGTGTTTTTGTCTCTGTACAGGTAGATGAATAATAAAAACAGATTTCGCATCGCGGAATAGAGGCCCGCCTAAAACATGATCGTAATCAAGATGAGTTAAATTCTTTAGTCTTCATCACTATACCTTTAATGCGCCTCATTTATATTCTAATAGACAAATTAAATAAATAAACACTTTCTACACCAGGTAATATCTTTTAACCAACACTACAGAATACATAGTTGTCGCAGTTGGTTGGAGCACGAACTTCTAATCAGGAGGTGCCGGATTATAATCTCGGAGTTGACGGTCTATTACGCACTTCACAACGCAAGCTTTTAGCTTACTGAGAAGTGTGCAGGAAAGTATTTACAATTTGTTCATAATCCCAAATCATTTAAAAAAAAGACACCTACACTCTCACAATTTTTTCAACAGTATGAGGTGTTTTAAAATATGGTATGATTAGCATGATATACTACTGTGTCTAATAGGATTTATTTGTTATTTTTATTTGGTCTGTGGCTAATAAAAAAATATTTATTTATTGTGGTAAACCGGAATAGCCCAGACAGTTTATACTAGAAGGACACCCAAAATTCGCTACTAGAGGTCAAAAGCTGATCAGATAACATTTTCTAACTATCCGGCGCAACCTGGATGCGAACGGAGAATCACGGAAAGATGTGGAACGGGGTAGAAGAAGCCTATGTCTAGCAGTAGAGCGAAGATGTCTAGCTAAAGAAGTAGATAGGTGAATTCCTGTGGAAATTATTAGTTTATTTTGAGTCGATGTCGTTTCAAATAATATTCCATAATATTGAAATTATACAGTTAATATTAAACCTGACTTGCTGAGATTTCTGGAAATGTACATACAGCGCTGTAGAAAGATGAATAATAAATATATTCAACGAATTTCATCATAACTGACAAAATAGTGATAGACAGAACTCGAATGAAAGGGTTTGCGGAAAATTAAATTTGCAGCGTGGGATGGTTTCAAGGGGTTTGTTACTATGCGTGACCGGACAAAAGCCCATTAGAATATTGCTCAACATGAATAAATCCCAAAAAAGACGAAAACCCTTAAGAAATTTGCTCAAGGGACAAAAGCTCAAATCTTATTGGATTTCGAAAATATAATTAATTGTATCTTTTAAGTATGCAATTTCTTTCGGTGTGTTAGAAACTAGCATAGATTAGAAAATAAACAAATAAGTAAGTGGATCTAAAATGGGATAGACAGTAAAAAAGTCAACATTTTCGAAATAATTCATCTATTGGAATCCAACTAGAAAGTTTGGGCTTTTGTCCGTTGAGGATATTTCTGAAGGGCTTTTGTCTTTTTTGGGATTTGTTCATGTTGAGCAATATTCTTATGGGTTTTTCTCCGGGAACCATTACTATGTATCTACTCGTAGTACAATATTCAAGTGGCACACATACCTATATATAATATTGTCAAAGGGTGTAAACTGTAAACCTAGGTAGTATCTGCTTTCGACAGAAAACCATTTTTCTGCCTAAGAATATAATAGAATTTTATAATGTTCTTTTCCCTTCAAACAAGAGCGTGAAGAACAGATTACGACGCAAGTGAATGCGTATGTACTACTCATTATAATATTTTTATACGCAAGTAGATGCGAAACTACCATCGACGCCCCATCGTTTTGAGAGTGAAGGGTGTGAACAGTGTCTTAGAAAACTGCATTTTATATACACAGAAGGGCCGTCCGTACCTCAAAGGCACGTTAGGCAAAGCCTAAGGGCGGCACTTTATAGTGTTTAGTATAAAAAAATCCTGCGGCGCTAGTTACACTGTCATTTGTCCTGTACAATGTAGTTATAGTGAAATTATTTTAAACTATCGAACGCAGTCATAAAACGCGTGACCGAGGAGGGACGACTACCTGCTTCATTCGCACTTGTGCCAGAGCCATAAGTGCAAATAAAGCAGGTAGTCGTCCCTTCTCTGTCTCAAGTTTTATGACTGCGTTCGAGAGTTTAAAATAATTTCACTATAGATTCAAATCAGTTCAACACCACCCCTTTTTTATCTAAAAAAAATATGTATGCTGCATGTTGATATTTGTAGCAGGACTAAGAAAATCCACATAAATTTCAGGAAAATACATAGTACAATAGTAGGTAGGTACCTACTTACTCTAGTTTTATGTACTTATCTAAATATTGTTATGGAAAGAAATAGTTAAAGTGCGCAATGGTTCATCTCAGACCGAAGATTTTTTTATTATAGTTAAGTACTTAGATAATACGTAGATAAATATTTCCCACCACTCTTAAGATCAACTATTTTTTCCCTTGACTGCACTGACCTAAAAAGACCGAGAAAAAAATCCTCTCTTATTGAAATATTCCTGAGACTTTTTTTCTCTAGACTAATACTTTTCACTATTGAACAATGAGCTGGTATATCGATTGAAATCTCTTAGTAATGGTATCCGCACGGTTTTTTTTTTATTCACAGACCTATTTTCCAACCTAGAATACTAATGCATAAAAATATTATTCATTGTTAAAAGAAAATTTACAATTCTTTTCTTATATTATATCAAACATTTTCTGGTAGAAAAAGAAGTCTGACATGACAATTATACCAATTTATGATTTATCATACCTATACAGAGAAAACGAATCTCTTAAAGATTTTTATCGGCGAAATAATATTTTAAATATTTTTGGTAGAAATCGCTCCAAAATTGTTATAACTGAGTTTAGTGTCGCTAGATGTTATACTAGGTATGGCAATTTTTTTCTCTACTTTCAAATTATATCTAAGGAAAATTCACAATATTTTGGATTTTAAGAATAAAATGGCAAAATTGTTTTTCAAACTTGTGATGGCTGCGGAAATTATCGAGCAGTCTCAGAGTATTTTTTTCTTTTTCCACATCGCAAAACTACGTTGCCTCTAAAATAATTTCTCTAGCACTATTTTCGGCATTATAGCTATAAAAAATACAATGTGACAATTTTACGGACCTTTACATAACAATCTTGCAACCCACTTGCAGCAATCATCCGGCGGCGACCAATATAAACGAAATGATCAGTAGGCATAACCGAACCGAACGTTTTCGCAAAAACTATGATGCTAACTTTGTACTGCAGTATAGTATGTAGAAGGAATAATATACGAGTATAGGAATATCTCATTTGTGAGAAACTAATCTTCAAGGATTCTTTAGCATTATTGCGAGCTTGAAGTAAGTATATTTTTTTCTTTTCAGGAAAAAAATCTTTAACGGAGATACGGACATAAGAGGGTTCATTCATCTTCACCAGTTGAAATACAAAACACATTTGTTACAGACCTGTATTTTTTTAACTTAATAAATATTTTTTACTGGAATATCACACACTTCCCATAATTTTCATTGATAGTTAAGTGACGCACTTCCGCGGAAGTGACGGCAGTCTCATTACGTGGAATGTTACCTATTATAAGAAGTATAAGAACTTTCTTTGAGTCCTTTAACTTACACACTTATCGTACTAAGTTATATCAATATAACACTACGAACATTCACGTGTATTCAATCCTCTTGAACATATTTCAAATTAAAATATAAAAACTTTGATGACTTATTCCAAAAAAATAACATAAACAGCAAGAGTTATAAAAAGTGTGTGAAAATGTGTTAACTTTGTCCGATACAATTCGTAAAAGTCCTCTTTGTTGCTTCGTTGTGTCTTGTACATAATCTGATTACATTCTTAGACAACATTATATTATTTATGGAACATAAACAAGCTACGTAGTACAACACTGATTCGACGAAGTATACGAGTACTTTCAATTCTTAATACACTTAACACTATAAATTCTCAATTGAGTACGGAGATGAGAATAGTCTCACTGTTACATAATATACCTACTTATCTATCTAAATGTACTTTATCCTTGTAAGATGTACGTCAGAGGTAATATATACTTAAACGCTAAGAGTAAATTTGCCTGAGTAGAAGTGAGTTATTGCACTGATTTTAGCAAAGGATCACGAGATATCGTCTAAGTTTCCTGTACTACAAAATACTAAATATACTTAGTATAGTAATTCGCAGTGGCAGAACCAGGGTTTTTCTCCGTGAGGGGCCATGTGGACCTTATATTTAATTACGTAAAATATTTTTTCTCAATTACGGGCAGTGACGCACAGGTTACAGGCTGTCAAAACTTCAAGCATCATTTTTAATACCCCTAATCTATCAATTATTCGGAAACTTGGATAAGTGCAAGAAAAATAAGGTTAAAATACATGGAGGACAGGAGTATATTATCAGAATTCCGGGCATTTCTTGGTCCAAAAGGACGTGAGGAATGACGTAATAGCAGCTAATAAAAAAATTCTCTGAATGAAGACACATATCTAAGGAATGCTATGAAGTACGAAATTTCTTGCCGCGAAAAAAACGGTAAGAAACAGAATTCAAAAAGAAAAGTTTATAAAATTCTTAATACAAACGTGTCTGTGAAAAACCAAGATGCTGATAGTAAGATAACATGTTTGTATTGACGTGTACGTGTATGTATAAAGATTGTAATGTGGATGCTGATGTATTATCGTCATGAATGTACATATGTAGTAAGTAGGTGGTTCCACTAAGCTCTCAGTGAAAATTGATTATACTATAGAGGCTTTGAATTCTTAAGGGGAAGAGTTTTCCGCACATCAATCTCTTCGTATTATCACATTCGCATTCCGGGTGAAATTCCACAAAAATACGTGTCATGTAACGAAACATTTAACAAATATCGGAATGTCGGAATGTCTTAGCTACCTATTAGTATACCACGCACAAACTCTATAGGTAATATATTGATAGTATTAGATTTCACTCCATAAATGCTATCACATATCTACATTTACAGTAATTGTTGAAAATTTTCGTAAAATTAACGTAAACATTGTGTAAAATTATTTCCAAATTAACTTTCTTACTTTCGGATGAAAATTAGTCATTTTCTGGGGATAATATATCACGAGAACACGTGTAAATAATTATACGTGAAAAACATGCATGCACTTTGTTTTTGTTATAATGTGAATTATTATATTGGGGTTATTTATTTTAAAAAATAACTGCGTGTGATTTTGCAACTGTTATAGCAATATGCCGCCAGCCACTATGTGTGGAAGAAGAATGATAATATATTCTTCATAATTCTTCTCTAGCATCTCGTCCACCAACTAATTATATTTTTAATACCTAATAATTTCGATATTCACAGCCATTTTGCGAGATTTCTTTCGCACTCTTGAATGTATTGCATATCGTAATATGGACCTTGATTATTACCTGTAGATAATCTTGTAGTGGTGACTTTTTTGTATAAAGTAGGTAACTAATATTTATTTTTACATAATATAGCGAAAAACTTGCGATACCATAGGGTATAGCAGTCAGATCTTTTACCTCTATTCTACTAATTACTAAATGTTTACTAGAATCACCATTACCATAGGATCTTCTTCGTTCTTGAATATAATCTTTCGATGTATGCCGTTCCTATTACTATGAAATATCAAGAGAAAATATAACGTAAAAAGTGGAAAAACTTATTGCACATAAACGCTCCGAATGGCGATATATTTTTTGTCTACTATCTATGTTGTGTTCTATCTATGTGTTCCCGCAACCAACGAATAAGGACGAATTTAGTTCAGCTAACCCATATTATATTGCTTTAAGGGGTTGGCACCAAGAATGACGTCACAGTCATTTCCCACGCCATTAAGGTTCAAAATCGCGTGAACAATCGCATGATAAAATGGGAAATTAGCGTTTTTTCCATTTTTTGGGGTTAATTTTGGGTCTATCAAAAAACTTTTACGGTTATTCCCTAGATTTTAATGCATATTATCAGTACAAAAAAAAAATACTCCGCGACTTTCGGGAAACGAGTTTCCGTCTTTCGGAAAAGAGATCAGAGGTGTTTTTTAATTATTTTTTTGAGAAATCTATACAAGATATAAAAAATCTTTTACGGTTATTCCCTAGATAAAGGTTCAGTGCATCTGCCCTATTTTGTTCCAAAGCATATTTTGTAACGGTTGCCGAGATGTAAAGTCTCCCGTTTTTAGAAATTTTTGAAATGTCGCTATGCATACTCTTATGCTATGTTTCTTCCAGCTAACCCATATTATATTGCTTTAAATACTTTTTACAAAAATTCTGAAAAATTGTCACAGAGCTAAAGTCGAATGCATTCGTACAACATTTAAAGAATGACCAATTATTATGTGCTATAAAAGAATGTTCACATTGAATTCGCTTTCCGTAGCAATAATTTTAAACCCTCCTGCAGCGTAAGACTCTCATTATTGTCCTTAACAAGGTTATTAACTACCTACTCAGTACTCGTACAGCTAAGCTTTGCCCGTTGGGTCGGAGACTAAAAACTGATTCGGCGAAAAATATAACTTACTGACATTAAAGGTTCGGAGCAGAATTATAATGTTTTGTACGGTCAGCAAAATATTTATTTGTGAACATTGAGACATGTGTGGAACTAATTCTCTTGATATTATCGAAGACTTTGAACATTTAAGAGGGATTCTATATTATTGCATACCTAGTTTTGGTGCGAGCATTAATTCTATGACACTTTGTTGTGTAAAAATTTACTTTTAAATACCTTAATGCTGGAGAAAGTTGCAAAAAATATATGGATAAAATAATATGTCACATTAGATAAAGAATGATACAACAATTAAAGAGATTAATTTTACATTAGTAATGACTGTCAAAACATACGAAAAACATACGAAACATGTATACTGCCAGTGACTACATATGCATTAGAAACCATGGCCCTTACAAAAAGAAGCGCAGAAAAGCTCAAATGCACACAGCTATCCATGGAACGATCCATGCTTGGTATAAGCGTAAGAGACAGAATAAGAAATGAGGAAATTAGGAACAGAACCAAAGTAGCAGACGTCATGGATCGCGTAGCAAGTCTAAAGTGGCAATGGGCGGGACACGTCGCAAGACAAGACCCGACAAGATGGACCCCAAAAATCCTAAAATGGAGACCTTGGGAGAATAAAAGAGGCGTCGGAAGACCCCAAAAGAGGTGGTCCGACGACATAGCCGCTGTAGGGGGAAAAAACTGGAACTGGAACATTCCGCAGAAAGGAATGGAGGAATATGGAAGAGGCCTATATCCAGCAGTGGAGGACAGAGGGCTGAAGAAGAAGAAGTGTCAATGAGTTGAGATGATTTGATAATTTATCTTATGACAGAAGATGGGTTGTCTAAGATGGCTGAAATAGGACATCCAAAATTCTGAATGCTATGAATAATATAGTTCATCAGTCATCACTAGCCAAATTTAAAATAATACCTAGACTAAAAATTACGTGTGGATAATATGTGAAAATACTAAAACAATATATAAACAGCAGTGTTAAGATGGATAAACGATCAGACGATAGACAAAGCGCACTCGGTCAGTGCAAAGCTCACCAAGGTACACTCAGTTTTGCCTCCATTCTTACATTTTCTGCCTACCCGTAAGGCTTAGATGGATAGTTTGTGTTTAAGTCCCTAACTATCCACGACCTATAAATAATTCAGCAAAAACGATATCAATGGAAATAATATTAAGTAGGTATGTATCTAGGTCCTTTGAACCTCAAGTAGAGCCACCCCAACGTTTACGTATTTCGTGGTGAATTACCATTTCGGTAATAATGTGTTTGACCCAACACATAATTAAGTGACGAAGGGATAGTAATAGTTGCTGACATGACGTACAAAATCTACTGAATTCACCATGTTATAATCCTTTGTTTTAGTATCTATCTCTCTATGCTTCACGCCGAGTTCCTTACAGAGTAAGCAGAGAAGACAGAAAGATAGATTGCCCTATCCTAGCATACATCTTACTTCCGCCGCCTTCATGCATTTTTTTTTTCAAATGAATCTGGTTTTATCGAAATAAACCCAAATACATATTTGTTACTTTGTACACTTCACAGCTTAAAAGCTTGTGTCGTGAAGTGGAGTAAGTCGGGAATTGGGCCCGCGCCCACTGGATTAACAATCGAGCGTGTTACCAACCAGGCTACCGACCACCTCAAAAATTTGTCTTAAGAATTGTCGGATTCCTTTTTATTCAAAACGCATCCTTGAGGGTCTTGTCAATATGGTTTGTTAAGGTCAGTCTCGGACGGCCACACTTCATCACCCCTTTTCTTTCACGCCAATATATATGTATCTTATATTATTCATCCTATCTAATTTCTCTCCACATGCTCAAGCCATCTAAGATTTCATTCCAGTCACTACACCCGTCTTCATGTCCCACCCATCTCCCTAATGACCTCATTATTGCGTAGTCTACTTTTATGCTATTTTACCGGCTGATCTTTTACGTTTTTCTCATCAGACCCGTATAGATTAATGATTAAGATGGTAGCGCTGATTCGTGGATATAAAATATTCTGAGACACTTGCTCAAGTATTCATTTACTTAGGATGTAAAAAATTAATGGAAAAAAAATGAAATTCTGGACGAACGTGAATCTCTTCGAATCGATCATGCCGCGTAATTCTTCACAAAAATATGTGGGTGTCTTTGAGAGTCCAATTCTCAACTCAATCATTTTTCTTAATACCACCTATTATAGGAATTTGTTTCTATGATGTATATACTTACCTACAAATCAATGTAGAAAACGGGTGTTGATATATAGTACAACATAACTGAAAATCTATAATTATGACAGATTACTTTTATCATCAGCTAATTTATCACGAGACAAAAATAAAATTTAGCGTAGGTTCCAAGCGCGAAGCTACCGAAGAACACGATTCCCATCGAGTTACCTTTTGGATAAAATTATAGGTATACCTAATAGTGTCTAATTTGACGTAATCCAATAAGAAATGTTAGCCACAGCTTCCCATCTGCAGAGATCCGCCCTTCGCCCACCAAACGGATTCAAATGAAATAAAAAAACGCGTATTTTTTGTTGAAAAATATTTCATTACGCTACAGTAAGTGTATTATGTTACCGTAATAGGATCCTTGCATGTTTTTTTTTTATTTTGGTTTTCGGTACATTAACTATAAATTAAGGTTTTCCGAAAATTTGAGATTTTAATTCTCTGTCTTTGTGGATATATTTATAAAATAAAGTCTCATATTCGATTCTAGCGCAAAAACAGGTTTTTGACTGGCCGCCATATTGTGACGTCACTTTCCCCAATTCCTCCATACATAACCCACAAACAATCAAATTTCTTTCTATGAATTTCATCGTGCTGTGACGTCACAATTACGTTAAACAATGGCCGCTCGTTTCAGAGCACCATAGAAAAACTCGTCAAATAAACATTTTCTATTAATTATTATAAATTAACCGTAAATTAAAATTACATAATTTTATTTTATTTGTAATTCTAGTAAGTAGAACTATCGATTTAATATATTTTTTGAACGATAAAAAAAAAGCAAGTAGGTACTTACCCTATTGTATGAAATCTAGTAATTGTATACAAATCCTAGGAAACGTACACAATGGCACGAGTCAGTTTAAGAAAAGTGTGAAATACTTATTGTAACAGGTTATTCAACTCAAAAACTTATCGGCCAAGTTAACACACAGTCATTGCATACTTTTCCTAGAATTGTAGACAACGAAGAATTTCATACATTTATGTTTTTGCAATAAGTTCGCCTTTTGGCACAAAAGCATTGTCTTGTTTTTGTAACTATACATATTTTTCTTTGGTCAATAAAAAAATATTAATTTATTTATTTATACTTTATCGGTACTAACATAATATACTTATAAGTCAGGTGAAATTTTTTACATATAAAAACCTACTGATTAATCTTTAGGTAATTCTTATGAAACAATTTCCGTGGGATCTGTCAAAAATATCGCGTGGGCGCATTATAAAGACAAACTAAAAATAAAAATCATCTAAAAATATTAGTAAGGTATTGCGTGGGAGTATAGGTATCAGTTTTTGTGTATTGATTGAAGTACTTACCTACGTAAGTTTGAACTGCTCTAAATCATACCTACTTTAGGAGCTTGGCACCAAGAATGCCGTCACAGTCATTTCCCACGGCATTAAGGTTAAAAATCGCGTGAACAATCGCATGGTAAAATGATAAAAATAGCGTTTTTTTCAATATTTTGTGGTTAATTTTGTGTCTATCGAAAAACTTCTACGGTTATTCCCTAAATTTTAATGCTTATTATCAGTACAAAAAAAAATTCTCGACGACTTTCAGGAAACGAGTTTTCGTATTTCGGAAAAAAGATCAGAGGTGTTTTTAATTATTTTTTTTAGAAATCTATACAAGATATAAAAAATCTTTTACGGTTATTCCCTAGATAAATTTTCGATGCATTTACTCTATTTTGTTCTAAAGCATATTTAGTAACGGTTGTCGAGATATAAGCTCTCCCGTTTTTAGAAATTTTTGAAATGTCGGTATTCATACTCTTAAGATCTATGAGAGCATACTCTAATAAATAAAGCGTTTTGTTTATATTTTAGATAAGGCGTAGGTGTATCAAAAGTGTACCTCTACATAGATGAAAAAATCCTCTAAGTATAAATCACAAAGCGGACAAAATAATCAAGTTAATGCGGCATAAATACATAGTATAATTTTACTTTATTCACGAAGAACTCTGAATGAAAAGAAATATGTTATGAGTGACTAGATTTTGTTTTACTATTTTTTCTGTATACTTACAGAGAACAATTTTTCTATTGAAGTTTCTAAGATGTATAGTGCAGTAACGAGAGCAAATTTAATGGCATTTTCAGGAAAAAAATACAGTAGTCTACTTCCTTTTCACACTTTACGTATTTGGGGGCGCTGAATTCGAATTTCAACTTTGCCACCTCGTAAATGTGATGCGTTCTGAGATATTCGAGAAAAACCCAGAAGAAAACGTTCTTTTTAGAGACTTTCGCTCATAACTCGAAAAGTATACATTTTAAAGAAAAGAATCTCGAGACAAGAATAAACTAGAGTAAATTTCCTACAAATAGCGATGATATTCATTTTTCTGAAATAAACCGCTTACGCGCTACTATGCTCTAAAAAAGGGCATAAATTCCACTCTTTTTTAAAAAATATTTTCTCTTTTAATTTATTGACTATAACTCAAAATATATAGACTTTTTTGGAAAAAAATATTGTACATAAATAAATTACACTATATTTTCTACAATTAATGCTAAGAAGGTTTCTGAGACAGACTAACCTCTATTACGTTAGAGCGCATTGAAGTTCACTATAGTACATTAGAAGCAAATTCTTCATTATTTAAAATGAATATATAACATTAAAAAAAATAAAAAAATCTACAAAACTTTCTTGATGCTATGAACACAAGGCCTAAATTTTTATATTTAAATGTTTGCTACCCCTAAATAGCAATAGGTTGGTAGAAATTTGAGAATTCCTTAGAAACAAAAGCTCATTCTCCAGTTTTCTGTCCATAATGTGAAAATTAAAAACAATTGGGACAATTACACTTAGACAAAAATAAAGTACATTTTATTATCTATGAACTACCTTAATAACTTTTTCTAGTCAAATAGACGATTCAGCAGCCAGAGTTCGTTAAAAATTGTCCATATCTCGAAAATATTCTAAAATCTCTACCTTTTTTGGTTTACCGCCTGCAAATAAGAAACTAAACATTGTTAAGAAACAAAATATGAAAATTCATCAAATTTCCTACAAATTATGTCTCTTGCGTTTTCGCCCTGGCGAACTGGTTCGATGTTAAAAAGCATCGAAATTTAGTATAGCGTGTCATATTAATTAAGCGTTGATAATACGAACTACGACTATGGTATGTAACACACGTACCATAGTCGTAGTTCGTATTATCAACGCTTAATTAATATACGATTTTATACCAAATTTCGATGCTTTTTAACAGCGAACCAGTTCGCCTGTTCGAAAACGCAAGAGACATAATTTGTTGGAAATTTAATGAATTTTCACATTTTGTTTCTTAAAAATGTTTAGATTCTTATTTGCAGGCGGTAAACCAAAATAAGTAGAAATTTTAGAATATTTTCGAGATATGGAAAACTTTTAACGGACTCTGGCTGCTGAATCGTCTATTTGACTAAAAAAAGTTATAAGGTAGTTCATAGATAATAAAATGTACTTTATTTTTGTCTAAGTATAATTGTCCCAATTGTTTTTAATTTTCACATTATGGACAGAAAACTGGAGAATGAGCTTTTGTTTCTAAGGAATTCTCAAATTTCTACCAACCTATTGCTATTTAGGGGTAGCAAACATTTAAATATAAAAATTTCGGCCTTGTGTTCATAGCATCAAGAAAGTTTTGTAGATTTTTTTATTTTTTTTAATGTTATATATCCATTTTAAATAATGAAGAATTTGCTACTAATGTACTATAGTGAACTTCAATGCGCTCTAACGTAATAGAGGTTAGTCTGTCTCAGAAACCTTCTTAGCATTAATTGTAGAAAATATAGTGTACTTTATTTATGTACAACATTTTTTTCCAAAAAAGTCTATATATTTTGAGTTATAGTCAATAAATTAAAAGAGAAAATATTTTTTAAAAAAGAGTGGAATTTATGCCCTTTTTTAGCGCATAGTAGCGCGTAAGCGGTTTATTTCAGAAAAATGAATATCATCGCTATTTGTAGGAAATTTACTCTAGTTTATTCTTGTCTCGAGATTCTTTTCTTTAAAATGTATACTTTTCGAGTTATGAGCGAAAGTCTCTAAAAAGAACGTTTTCTTCTGAGTTTTTCTCGAATATCTCAGAACGCATCACATTTACGAGGTGGCAAAGTTGAAATTCGAATTCAGCGCCCCCAAATACGTAAAGTATGAAAGGGAAGTAGACTGCTGTATTTATTTCTCCGCGAAAACACCATAATATGACTAGACTAGTATACGTAGGAGGTTATTTTGAAAATTACAATTTATGATTTATAAGAACATCGGAATTTTCTTCATGATGCCGTAGTTGAATATAACAAGTAGTTATCTCAACAGATGTACAGCAAAGTATAGACATTCCACCAGGCCTATATATCAAATAGCAAAAATAATCTCAATAAAGGGCCGGCGTACAATATACACACGTTTCTTCTCGACTCGTCTACTAGCCATCATAGCACAGCGGTAGAATAAAGGCTTGTCAGGTTGCGGAGGTCTGGGTTTAATTCCCAGTCGAGCTAGATGGATAGACTGGAATTTGTGAACGTTACTTAAGTGTGAAGCGATGACATTAAACCAGCCGACGCGACGGTTAGCAAGTCTGATGAAAAGTCCGTCCTTTGCTGTGTATATCTGTTAATAAGATAAGTAACTATTTTAATAAGGTAGCTTGCAACTAGGACGGCATATTTATGTAGCGTGTGGAGAACAGACTCAAACTCAAGGGTTTTATGTGTTTTGTATATTTTTTCAAGTATAATTGATCTTTGTCCTTGTTTAGCCAAGTCGGAAAATGTTCATTAGCAGATTGGTATAGATAACATATATGCTAGGTTAGGTGTGGAAGTAGTTAATATGAACGAACTTAACTTGTTATTAAAACCGCCGGCGTAATATAGCCATATTATAAACTCATATAAATATGCTTACATTTCTCCAAAAAGCAAAAACATTGCTTGAAAATGGGTTTGTCAAAAACGATATTATACCTAATAAAATTGCGGCCTATATTCACTTGATATCATTCGGTCATGCGAACACGCACTTTGTAAAATATTTTATGTTTAAATATTACCGTTTATCGATATATTATTATTAAGGTTTTATTAAAACTTTTCATTGATAGCGGTGACTTAGCGAAGTTTTGAACCTAGTTTGTTCACAATAATATACCTACGTATTATTCTATAATAAATAAATAATATCTACGGTCTTAGGTAGCGTATAATAATGTCGTAAAGCTTCGTTGTAGAGGGTGAGTATAGCAGTTTACAAATAAAATTATTAATAGGAGTATACATTATATTAGAAACATATTATATACTTACCCCACGTCGGGAAACATGTTCAAGTATGAAATTTACGACATTAAAGCGTATGAATTATTATTTCAGATAAATAATTTTGAATAAGATAAATGTGTCACACGGTATTAACACAGTTCGAAAGAAAACCAGTCAATAAACTAGTTAGTCTGAATATAGAAACGTTTAAATTTGTTGTAAAAAAATATAAACAAAAGCAATAATATAATAGTATTGTTAAGTGCCTACCTATTACTTTTATAAATATGTTTTCCACTGAAGGAATATTTTCTTCATACGACTGAAAATTCAACAGATAATATAGGTTTCTGGGACAGAATTATGGTCTTGCAATATCGTCCATCTGGACCAATTTTAATTTTTTTCTTTAAAAAAATAAATAAGCGTTGTCTATTTGTCATTAAAAAATAACGCTGTAGGACGATATTCATTCTAAGTAGGTACTATTCTATTATCTTTGAATTCGGTTAAAAATCGATGTTAGGGGATTCCCTAGATAAGCAGATATATTTTTACAGTTTAAAAAATATTTTTTTTAATACAACTATGCTGAGAAAATATTAATGACTGTATGAATGAACTGAATACGGAAACTAATTTTATTTATTAATATTGTTCTAGCATTGTAGGTACATCTTAACGTAGATACCTACTCCTAGATAAAATCTAGCAATAAAATATAGAATTAGATGACAAAAAAAAGTATGACAACAGCTTTCTTACCTGAGTTTCACCGCCTTTGTAACATATTTCATTTACCTTATTAAATATTACTGTCTTTCACACTAATAACAATAAATTATTAACAAAGAGAAAACAATAAAAAGAAGTATAATTTAAATAAAACACAAAAAAGAAAAGTACTCAAATTAAAAGCGTCAATAATTTAATTTCAATATGACAGAAACGTAAATAAAAGCGATAAGTTTATTAGTCGCCCGCGAACGTAAATCGTGTAGTGCTTTACGTAAAGAACAACGTAACACACGACACCCCGTAAACGCTTTCAGAAAGCTAATGGTTTGTACAGGGAGATGTTGGCGGGAAAAAACCACCCCTAGACCAGCGCCACATTGAGAATCTTGTAGAAAACACCAAAAGAAAATCGTGATTCGTTTTTTTTGCTAAAATACAAGGCGTGTAAATTAAGTAATGAGACTGATGGTCCTGTAAAGGTTTGTTCTATTTATTTTACAAATCAACGTTGTTCCCTTCAAAGTAAATGCCTTGGGAAGCAACACAGCGCTGGACTCTGGAGACGTTTTTTCCATTTCTCTTAGCAGTGCTGGAGCTCATATACTGAAATAGCCTCCAGCAGGTCGGTTGCTTCGACGGCGGTTGCAGCAATTTGAATGTTCTCTGTGGTTCAAAAATGACGTCCGTTGAGGTAATTTCTTTGATCTCGGGAAGAGAAAAAAGTCGCAAGGATTCAGTTCGGGCGAATGAGTCTACAATAGCACAGACATGTTTTTACTGGCTTAAAACATGCTCGTCTTCTGATGTCACTTACTTCCCACGAAAGTTTTTTTGGAACCATTTTTTGTTCAAATTTTTGTCATCCTCAATTCTTTAGTCAAAATCTGACGAACAGTGGCTTATTTGTAAACTGTAAAGGCCATACGGCCGTTGATGAATAAATAAATAAATAGTCATTGTTCACAGTTATTCGTGTAAATTAATACACTTACTTACTACTTACTTACTTACTTACTTACTTAACGAGTCCGTTTACACTAGGCCAACCCGCCCCAATACACTGCAGCAGCAACTGCTTTGTCGTTAGCCCTATATAGGTAAAAGTACCTACCTCGAAGTAAATGTTTTCATACAATGTGATGATATTTTTAGTGGGGTGAAGCTGTAAGTGTACTTCTGGTACTTCATACCGCTCTGCGACTATAGGTAACTGAACAGATAGGTAATAATGTCAAAATAGGATTTGCAATCGTGTACGTTGCACTGAAATCCCACTCAGTTCACATAATTATGTAGATTTGGGCGCACCTGCATATACTCGACTGCAAACCATCGACCGAGAGAGAATTTTTCTACCAAAAACCCATCAACGTTCTTCTTCCTCTTCTTCTTCATCTTCTGAGAATGAAAAAGACTTATGCCCGATCCCACCAACTACCACCTAAGAAGCAGACCCCTAAGGAATTTCCATACAAAAACACAGATAATTTCAGTGAATAAATAATAATGTACAGCTAGAGAGAAATAAATTCATACAAAATACAACATGCAGCTCTACTTAGTTAGGTGCCCAAATATCTCCGCCCAGAATCTCCCTCACTTAAGTAGCTGCATGTTGTATTTTGTATGAATTTATTTCTCTCTAGCTGTACATTATTATTTATTCACTGAAATTATCTGTGTTTTTGTATGGAAATTCCTTAGGGATCTGCTTCCTAGGTGGTAGTTGGTGGGATTGGGCAATAGACCTGTGGGTGGAAATTGATTCCTAACTCAGTCATTTTATAACCATTCTGCATTCTACTGTTGTTCGTGGACCGTAAAACTTAAGTTAGTATTGCGTCCCATACTACCTACTCTTTAACCAGATATTGTAGTTGATAAAGTAAAGAACTCGCACTCAAATTAAAAATTAATTAGATGCATAGTGCTTTCTTTTAAATAACGTATAGGTATATAATGTAGTGACTTACTGACTTCTAGTGTTTTTTCTTACTTATTAAACTACCTGTCTACTTGCAATGTCACCAGAGTTGTTAATTTTGTTGCGATGACTCATCAGAAAACGACTGACTGACATTATAAAATGTTCGTCTCATAATAATAATTTATAATACAATGATTAGGGATACTTAGCTAGGGGCTAACATTACGTGTAGGTACATTGACATGATTGTCTAAATGAATTAATAGTAGGGATGTAGGATTCTTCTTCTTCTCCAGTTTAAATCCTGCGGATTGGTTTGCAGCAAATTTTTGCATCTCGATCTCCATTCTTTTCTGTCTTCTGCAACTCGACATACGTGGCGCAGTTCACGTCCTCGTGTACACCCGGATATTATTTTTGCAAACCCCCTTCTCAGTAGGTAGTATCATCTAGTCGTCAGTTGCATATCACATACCTAGTAGGTATATATGAGAAAAAAATACTATCATACCGCTACCTACTTTTTTTAAACCCTAATGATTTGGAAAGTGAATTTTACAGTTCAGTTTTTTCTTTTTTCTTCTAGTCACAATTTTCCCATAGAGATACCATAAATCTCTATGAATTTTCCGGACATTATTAATATTTTTTATACTTGCAACACCTTTTACAAATAAAGGCAACATTTTACCCCTTCACTTCCCCCATCCTTCACTTCCGTTCCGTTTGACGGCGCGCGCGCTCGCTGACGTTGCTTTGACAGTCGGTTTTCATAAATTGTTAATTTTTGCCAGAAATTTGCTCTGAGGTAAGTTTTTTCTTTACATTAACAAAATGTATAATAAGAATGACAATATTTTAACAGTCTGTAATCGCAGAATTGACGGGAACGATAAAAACAGTTGTTTCAATATTGGGATGTTTTTTTTTGACGTTTGACCGGCTTCATTCCGAAAGTGAAGAAATTATTGTATTTCATCCCTTAACGAAATATAATTCCCCTTAGCGTCGAATTATATTCTTTCAGTCCTCGTTGTAACCCACAGAAGTTACATTATATCTCGATTTGGTCAATATTTTCCTCTTTTTTTTTCAGCAAATCTGTTCAAGATGGCGTTTGAGATAATAAGCAGCAACATTTTTGTGATTTTACCGGAGGCTACCGAAGATGGGTCGATTATTGTTGGTAAAAACTCAAGAAAACCTCAGACTGAGGTTCAGGAAGTTATTTATGTTCAAGGGGGCATTAGGGAAGGAAATCAACTTAAGGTATGAAATCTATTATTTCCTGAGAATAATTAAATATTAATCAACTAAGTGAATCCATATTTATGATACAATTTATTAAGTGAAAGTACGTAGTAATGCTTTCTACTTTGTTTCCCCGCAACATTTGTATTATTTTCTGGTAAGTATGGATCACTTTTGGTCCATGTCTTGTCACCCAGCTGTTTTGGAACTATTGCGTACCGCGGCCCCATTCAAGTTCAAGCCTATTTTGTGTTAAAAATGCGGTAAAAACGGTATTTAATCGCGCGAATATGCGGACTGAATTTCACAAAATTTCGAGTGAATAAATACAGTTTTTAGCACCTTTTTAAAACACGATAAACTTTTGACAGGAGTGACATTTCAAGTCCAAAACATCGTAAATTTACTAAATTCGTTTAAAAACTTCTGACATTCTTACTTTCTGTACCCATATCCGGCCCCACCCGCAGTTGAGCCGAGCTAAATAATATCGTTTTAGCACTTTTTTTAATAAAAAAAAAAGTTTTTCACAAAAAGTGGGGCTGCGCTACGACAATACAGTCGAACATGGATATAGCGATCACGGGTATAGTGAATTCTCGGCCATAGTGAACAAATGCTGGACATTCGTTTGAATTTTTGTATTTTGTACGTAAATCGTCACGGCTATAACGAAGACGCTTCACGGGTATAGTGAACAAATTTAATTCTCGGAACAATATTCTCATTCAAAAAACACAAAAATTCATATAATGTTAGGTTATTTATGTCTCAGTATACTATGTACGTTACATACCGATTTCTGGAATTATTGGATGGACAGAAAACTAAATTATCGAAATGTTTATGTTAAGTGTCGAAATCATAAGATAGGGACCAGGTTCAGGTACCTACCATTGTCTTCAAATACGGCATTAAATTGTTGTACGGAAAAGAACAATGAATGTTAGATCTATTGTAGGATTATGTTTCGTAAGCTTAAACATCGCAAACTGTTAGGGACCATTGTTTTTATACCATTATAGACCATTATTTTGACCAGGTAAGTATCTAAACGATGTACCTACATAGTATACCTACTTCACGGCTATAGCGTTTCACGGGTATAGTGAACAAATATACGCGGTCCCTTCGTGTTCGCTTTAACCAAGTTCGACTGTAGTTCCGCCGTTTTTGGTAGACAATGATTTTCTCATATTTCAGTCTGTAAATGAATGTACATTTTTTATAACAGTAAGATCAACTTGTATTGAAAGTGTACTAACATCTCTTATGAATGTTTTTGCCTCAGCTAATGTTTATTTAGGATTGTTTTTATCTCGCAAACATGTATTTTTATTATTTTGCAGTGTACTTATATTGAAATTGATGAATCTTCTGAAGAAATTAATAGTGTAATATTGAGTAAGCCATCGTGGATGTGGGGTGCTGAGATGGGATCCAATAATAAGAATGTATTCATCGCTAGAGAGTCTTGCTCATCAAGTTACTCGGATGGTGATTGTGATCCTAATATCAAGAGACTTATTGGAGCTGATTTAGTAAGGTAGAACAATCACAATGAATTGTTAATTTAGTTCAATGAATTGTATTTTACATTTCCAATCCACACATTTTATTTCAAGCTCTGCTAAATTTTGATCACTTTCACTCACTCACATCATCATTGGTTCCTCTTACTCCTGGAGGAGCATAGGGCGGCAACAACACCTCTCCATTGTTCTCTGTCCTGGAGCATGGTCTTGACGTCTGGCAATTGTAGATCGACAACTCTGCAAGCATGAAGCGTAGTCAAGTAGTATTTGGGCGACCCCACTCCAATGCTCGCTCACAAATTAAACTAAATTTGAACTCCGGACGAAAACGTCTCTCTATCGCCGTATCCCTTGCAGGGTAGGCACAGAGGACAAAGAGTCACACCCTTCTGTCACATCTGCTTCCATCACCTTGGTGACTCTTGGACCACCACCTTTTCATACCCACTCTCTTTCAGGTTTTATTTGTCATTCCATCTGCGGATGTTCTCTTTAGATGCTGAAACCGTATCGACATTTTCACTTTCGTCGGACTAACGACATATCTTATGTGAACCGTCTCTAAATACATCATGTTTACTCATCTCCCAGAATTCTCATAAACATATATTACTATTTGTCTACTGTAATATCATCCTTATGCTGCGTTCGGGCACTTTGGCTTGTCAGTTGTAATTTGCATTAATTTTTAGTATTGACTAAACACACATCTTGTATTTGCTTTAATTCAAATTCTGTATCTACATAGTAAAATTGTATTTATTTTAGACTGGGACTTGAGCGAGGTGGCTCTGCTGAGCAAGCTCTGACTGTTATAACTGATCTACTGGAGAAATATGGACAAGGAGGACCCTGTGCATTGAATTCTGATGAAGGAAGTCAAAACAAATTCATTATTGCTCATAGCAGTGAGGCATGGGTATTAGATACAGTTGGAAAGTATTGGGTCGCCGAAAAGATCACCGAATCTTACACAACTTTTTCCAACAGTTTTAGTGTACATTCAGGTTTTCAGAAAAGTTCTGCTGGTATTCAAGATACTGCTAAGTCACTGAATTTGTGGGATGGACAGGTAACTGAGTTCTAATCCAAAACATATTGTATATTAGTAGCTAGGTGTTAACAAGATGAATGTAACTTTTGTATTGTTTGTTGTATTAAACTTTTGTGTGTTTTAGGGTGAATTCGACTTTGCAAAAAGTTTTGGACGAGAATCTAACGCTGCCATTGGAGAAAACCTACTGAAGGAATTGAGCAAATCTATGTTTTCTGTCAGCGACATGTTTGAAATTCTGCGTAGTGACGTATTTGCCGATCAAGTCAATGAAAACTATTCTATTCAGAGTTGCCAAGTGAGCAAGTGCATTAATTCTATTGCAAGCGCATCATGATAATGTACTGTGGATGATTTCCAAAGGAGAAGATCCTAATGCATTTCATGTTCCCTTTCGTGATATTTTTTACTCCCTTCGATTGTGTTTGACACACAAACAAAATTCCTATCAACCTTTGAAACTGCAGACAATTCAAAACTTCATTCACTGTTTTCCGCATTCATATTCGCTCTTAACATTTTATTCGTAATATACACTTGAAACAAGATTATTTTTGAAATTACAGTTTATGCTTTGTGAGACCATCGGATTTTTCTACATGTCGTAGTCGAATTTAACAATTAGTTATATCTCAACAGATACACAGCAAAGAATGGACCTTCCATCAGGGTTATGACTGATTGTCGGCTGGTTTAATGCGATAGCGGTAGAATACCGGCTTGTCAGGTTGGAGGTCTGGGTTCGATTCACAACTGCGGCAGATGGGTGGAAAGTGATCACATTAAGCCAGCCGACGATCAGTCATAAGCCTGATGGAAGGTCCATCCTTTGCTGTGTATCTGTTGAGATATAACTGCTAATTGTTATACACTTGAAACTTCTGATTCTAAGAGATGATAATTCTGCGTGAAACATAATTCGCAATATTCTCTTACAATGTTCTCTTCTTCCGAAATATCTGAACGCTCTTTCATTCCCATGTTTTCTGTGAATTAATTCACAGTGAAAACATATTTCATTGATGCAAGCGAATATTTTTTTGAAAGTTTGTTATTTTCCATAAGCATCAATATATCTGTTGTATTTTTTCAGGTGTCGCAGTTGAATAATTCCTCAGTGAGTGTTCATTGGTTCACTGGAACACCCGATGCTAAGAAATCCATCTTCAAGCCATTTATATTTACAGCTGATGTGAAATTATCTAAGCACATTATTTGCCCAGCTGAGGAGGTTAGAAAAACATAAATATTCAAATAATTTCAATTAGGTATAATGGTCCCTTGAGTTACGAACTCAATTCGTTCTCACATTCGTGACTCAGTTCGCAAGCAATTTCGATTCAATTCAGCAAAAACAATTTTTCCATCGCAATGAACGTAAATACAATTAATTGATATTTTATAGTGGTAATGACCTGCCAAGTGGTGTTTTTACAAAGTAAAGATCCAGAGACATTTGTTGTTTCGTATGTTGGATCATTTCGCATGTTTCTAACTAGTTTGTTTAACCGGGCGGCTGAATATTGGGGGTTTCAAATTTGATGGTGTTCCGGACACGGAAAGTAAGTAAGTAACTAGTTTGTGAGATGGGGTATTTTTGTAGAAGGAGGGAAAATTCGTTCGGAACTTGTATTTGTGAACCTAATTGTTCATAGCCCAAGAAAACAACTTTTTCTCGCATAGCGAATATTTATTTATAATACTATTCTTGTTTATTGCAGGGAAAACCTCATAATTTATATCTTCTGCATCAGAAGAAAATTGATAATGACTCAATTAGGGAAATACTCAGAAAGCTAGAGGCTGACTGCGTCACTGAAGTTTCTGTGTTTCGTCAAGACTTTGTCAAGGGAAATGTTAAATTGGACGAAGTTGTTGATCTGATGAAGGACAGCGTAGACGCCGAAGTGAATTATTATCGTTAATTTTTATACCTACTACTATTTACACATTGCTTTCCAAAAATATTATCTTTTAAGGTTACTTATTATTGTGTATGACTGTGTTTATCAACAAGCTTAATACTATGTTTAAAAATGTACGTACTATAATTTTAAGCTTTTATTTTATATTGGGCGAATATTAAATTAGAAATTAAATGCGGCTAAGTGACGGATACATATTCCTACTCGACAAATTATTCATCTTATTAATTGAGGCACAAAATATTTAGCTTAATATTCTGACTTATTTTTTAAGCCACAGTTGTACTACTTTCTTATGAATATACTAAATTGTTATGAAAGTTGGCTTTGGGAACATATTATTTCATTATACATAGTTGTCAAACTTAATTAGATTAATGGTAATATAACTTTATACATATGTACTGAAAATTTCATGCAATATTTCCTTATATTTTACTACAAACTTGCATTTTTTAGTCTGTATACATTAGATTGAAACTAGTACTCACAACCGTTTACCATCACTACTTACTATTTACATAGAAAGTAAAAATGTACCAATAATTATAGATTTGTATGCCCTAAATCGTAGATTCCCAATGATGTGACCTAAATACCAATAATTGTTTATGTATGTATGTATCTACTAATACATAATATTTTCACAGTGCTTCCTATTTTTATTGTGATTCGAACTATTGAAATGTATTATTATTGTGATTTTATTTATACACTATTAAGTTTTTTGATTTTATTGTAATTTATTTCAGTATGCTATTTACATAGTACCTACTTACCTATTTTAAAAATGACAAAATAATTTTATCTATATCAGCTCATTTTTCACTCAGCTATGTTTCACATGTACGGCTATCCTGTTTGTAATTCACAAAGAACTCTGCTCTTAATGTGCTCACCTATAGAATTCATATTTAGTGATTTAACTTGTACATCAACTCGCTACATGTATAAAACAATCAAATAATTACATTCACTGACCACAGGTGAAGAAATACTCAAGATTTCATCAAATTGTACACAAAAATATAAACTCCTGTTTATTATTCTACAACTGTAGTTTGTTAAATAGACGAGACTTCAAATGACCCAGTTCCAAGCGTATGCACGTGTATGTGATATTCTTCATAGAATACTTTCTATGGCAAATTCAAACATTGTTTTTACCAAATATCGATAAATATTTACTGTACACGTTTGAATCATTGGTAAAACTATTAATGGACGACTGGCAGCAGTGAAAAATACGAATAGGTATCTTGTAAAAGTATAATGTTGTATTTTTACAATCACCCTCTTACGTAAGAGTAAAATAAGAATTTTCTTTAGTAAATATTTATTATTATTTTGGCTAACATAATGTTAAACTCAAAGGGCTAATATACAAGAGTGTCATCAGACCCGTGCTTACATATGGCTCAGAAACATGGAATACCTCGCTAAGTGCTCGTGACAGCAGAGATGAAAATGTTGAGATGGATGTGCGGTGTCACAAGGCTTGACAGAATCCGAAACTCCTACATTCGTGGGAGTCTATGTGTTCGCGACATCTCTGACAAGATCCAGGAAAACAGGCTGCGTTGGTACGGACATGTCAGCAGAAGACCGCCAGAGTATATTGGCAACAGGGCACAAACACTACCTTTCCCTGGTAGGAGGTCCCGAGGAAGACCCAAGCGTAGGTGGCATGAGGTGGTGAGGCAGGATATGAGCGAGAGCGCCGTGACACCGGAAGATGCTCAAGATCGAGCGAAGTGGCGGCGAAAGACCCGAAAGGCAGACCCCACCACCATGTGGGATTAATAATGCCCAGGAGAAGAAGAAGATAATGTTTGGCTTTGGCATCAAAAGTATTTTCTGAAGGAAATCACGTAGAACTGCATGCGCCTGTTTTTGGGGCAAATAGTGAATCGTGTTAAATAGATGGGTATATTCTTCTTAGAACTTTTTATTGAATACAAATACTACATAGTAAATATGTAGCTACTTTATTATAAATCTCAGATTATTTTTGAATCTCATCATTGTATTGGACACCACGTAATGTAACTTAGTAATTATTCACCCTAACAAAATTAGTGTCCTTGATATTCTGGCCTTCATAGTAATTCATAGTCTTTGTAGTAATTTTACAAGAATTTACCAATAAACAAAGCAGTATTAGTATGTATTACCACACACCAAGTTATCTAGATGTTTATCTTTAGAAGTACGCATGTAATTTCTCAGTATTTTTTAAGATTAAAAATATTTACCATAGAATTTACCAATGAATGATTATTAGCTTGTATGTATTGTGTATTCACTGTATTTACGTCTGTGTGAGTAGGAGTTTTATACATACTTTTTAAACTTGTGATAAGGATACTCAATTAATATGTACCTACATTAATTACTTATCATATTTATGTATGTTTCAGGCAAAAAATGTATTCGACACTACGTAACATATAGTATTCTCATTTTGTTTTCCAAAGAGTAGATTGTAACTAACATTGCATACTAAGTAATTTCTTACATTCCCATTTTGATTTTGTAATATTTATTTAATATATAAACCTGACGATTCCGATTGCCTATGGATGATTAGAGAACAATAAACATTCCTTGACATTTCATTTCAATACACTATTACCGTAAAAGAGGCATACCATCAAATAAAGCATACAGAATTGTTCATCAGGGTGAAATTATGCTCCAATTCCAGTTAACCATTCCAGTTAATTTTAATACATACATATATGTATAGTACATAAATCTTTATTTTTAATGCTGTCATCCTGAAGCCCGGTTGCTCGACGAATAGTATCGTTGGCTGATAACAGTAAGGAGACAGAAATCATTGTCTGAGTTGTAGTATCAAATCCTGCAACTCAATTTAGTTTCGTCAGCATTAATATCCAAGCATTTATTTTATATTTATGTATTGTTTTATTTGTATTTTTCTCTCAAGTATTCCAATCAGGTCCATAGATGATACAAAATACGTACAATTAAGTGCATATTATTCTATCCCAAACCTAACACATAGTAGGTAATGATTTACTATGTTATTACTGTGTTTATGAATTATATAATTACATGTATACACATTTCTATTATTGATCTCATACACATTGATGTAAGCTTTACCACTAATTTTCTATTTACTTAATTCATACTTATTTACATACATACAATGTTTACTATGCTGTGTACTTCGCTGAAAATGTTAATAAAATATTGTGTACTATGAACAAAACATTTTTTTTCCTTTTACTAAATTGAAACGCAAATAAGTCTTAATGGTATATATTTCTTAATACTCTTGGTAATAATTTTACAAACATATCTCCGTATAAAACATTTCTACTAAAATAGGAACATCACTTTACACATGCGTATTCTCGCTCACCTGTATGTATTACAATTATGATACTTTTAGTTGCATTAAATTCATTGTGAAATATGTAGTGTCAATGATAATGTATTATGTTGATGTTTTTATCAGACTTGTGCCCAATCCCACCAACTACTATCTAGGAAGGAGAGCCCTAAGAATTTTCCATACAAAAACAGAGATAATATTCTATTTAAGTACATAGTTATAGAGTGTGAGTCCTGCAATAAATCCATATGAAATGCAACATGCAACTCACCTACGTTAGGTGTCCAAATATCTCCGCCCAGAGTAGGTGAGTTGCATATTGCATTTCATATGGAATTATATATTCTATAACTAAGTAAATAGAATATTATCTCTGTTTTTGTATGGAAATTTCTTAGGGTTCTCCTTCCTAGATAGTTGGTGGGATTGGGCATTGATCATGTTGTTAAATAATTGAAGTGCCTGAACATGATAGGCATAATAAAAACATGAGCATCATGTAACAGATATGTTTGTGGATCAAAAGCAAAGGACATATTATTATGTATTCGGATTATTTACAAAATACTAAATAGCATACATGTGCTTGTTCTATGTATAACAAATAAATGTACACGAAATATTTAATAAATTAAATACAAAATGGTATAACATAAGTTGTCTGTGTTTTCGAAGTTTAGATTTGTCGTCGTAATTTTTAATGCGCACAAGTAGGTAAATTGACGAGGAAAAATACATTCAATTCTATCAAAGTAGCCAATGCGAGGAATGCTGCGTACATGATTGTACATGTCAGGCCTACTTTCCAATCTAATACGAACTTATTCACTGAGAATGAAGTGTATAAACCGAGAAGTGTTGATAGCAATGAAATGGCGCTGTATGTGAGACCACTGGAGTTGATATTGACCTAGAAATATAACAGAGCATTATTCAATATGTTGTTATGAGTTTGTGATACGATGACGAAATAGATATATGTATGGGTGAAAGAAGAGGCATTAGGAAAAGTGGCTGTCCGAGACAAAGCTGGATCGATTAGGTCTACCAGACACGTTTTGAGTAAAAGGAATCGATAAGTAAGAATGACAAATTGTATGAGTGTGATGGGAGTATGTGTAGTCCGGAGTTCTGTTGTCTGCCTACCCGCAATAATCATGACATTAGAAGATAAACTGATTGACCCAAATGATTGTATGTATGAAGTAACTTACCCAGTATTCTCCAGGCACTGTAGGGTAAGCCATTGACTTTATTGCCCAAGGTAAACCCAGACATAGTAATATGTCGAAGGTATTTGATCCAATAGAACTGCTAATTCCCATAGATCCCATTCCTTAAAGTAAATAATCAATACAAATTATTTGTAAAACCATTTGAATGCAATTTTTTGTTGTATTATAAAGACAGCTACTTTTATTTACCTTGATTTGTAACGATTATAGATGAAACAGCTTCAGGAACACTTGTTCCAGCTGCCAAAAACGTTAAGCCCATGACCGAATCAGGTATGTTTATTGTGTCACCTACAAAAATATCACCTCATCAAATGTCTAATAAGTATTAGATTCTTTGAATAATAAATACGAAACATTTTCTGTCGTATTGATTGATAAAAAATCTGTTAAACTTTACATCAAATGCAACTTTGAAAAAGTACTTCAAGTAATAGGGGATAATCTTTGATTATATTAGGTATTGGCAGTGGAGCTCAAACGGAATATGTTTGATTTGTACAAGAATGTAATACAGAATTAAGCGTTTGTGATTCGTACCAATAACAGTTATCAACCATGCAACTAAATACGACGTTGTTCCGATCCAAATAATGCACATGAAGAATGTCACAAGATACAGTTTTGGATATTTTCTGCAATCGGGAACGGTCATCCATAAAAGAAAGTTTATCGGCCACGTTAAAACCCAGAACATTTTACTGTGAAACGCCACATCCAAATCAGGCCATTTCCATATCTCAGTGCTGGAATCTTGAATAAAGAAAAGAAACATGATTTTGCCATAGTGGTTTCATTATTATTTTAATAATCGCTAGCAAATTTGCCTGCTTAGGTAGAGAATTGCCATATAAATTATTTACTCTACAAAGAGATTTATCATAGAATTGGTACATTAATTTTTAGCTGTTTTGTTATCATAGATAGATATCCACTGTCTTAACTATGAAAATATATACCAAAGGCAATGTATTTTAAAAGACAAAGAGTATGATAAATCCCTCTATAAAGTAAAGTAATAATAAATAAAAAAAACATAGTTAATACATCGCATATGAAACTTATTAACATAATAATTATGTATCTATGTATGTTTATGTGAAATTTTTCGCTGTACATTATTGAAAATTTATTTTACTAAGTGCTGAACTAGGTAAAAGTAGTACATCCACTGAACAATCACCACTAATCTTATAGGTTCAGTAATACATTCACTGAACTTGCACCACCAATCTTGTAATGAATGCAGTGAAGTAAAGGTTAACCAATACATTCACTGAACATGCACTACTAATATTGTAATGGGTGCGGTGAAGTTATGGTTAACCAAATACATTCACTGAACATGCACCACTAATCTTGTAATGAGTGTGCAGTGAAATAATGGTTTACAAAATGTAAGTCAGTAAGACTCATCCCATTTGCATACTTTCACATAAATAGGCCATTTGAATAACATAACTGTTTATATCAATTATAGATATTACCTATGGCAGATCCTTCTTCTATACTCAGTTGGCTCTTTTGTGAACCTTCGTTATCTGAATGTCTTGGCGATTCAACTAGAACTAAATAATTGTAATAATTTAGTACAGGTAGGCACTATATTATAGTATGAGCTTAGATTATACAAAATAGTTACATAGTATGACTTTGAATTATTTTTGTGGTAGAATTATGTAGAAATACCTTCTTTTGGAAGCAATGGCGACACTTCAGTGTATGGGGATGGATGCTTCTTTCGACAGCAAGCAGATTTAACTAACTTGCTTATTCCCTTATTGAAGTACATAGCTGCAAACAAAATATACATTTTTTATTCAATAGCTGCCAACAGTAATTCAAGAGGAATTTATAATATACTAAAATGGTTTTTGCGAAGGGGCAACATTATTTTAATAGAAAATATGTATAAGTATGGGCAGTTTATAAAACATTTACCTAAAATGTATAATGCATAAGCTGTGACCAACGTGGTTGCTTCGTACCATTGTACCTTGTCATCTTGGAGTGTGAATATTAGTGCTACCACTGCAATGCCATACATGAGGGAATCTCTTGTTACAGACCACCAATCCAGATCAATAGACTAAAACATTACACATAAGGATTAATAGAATGCCTGTGAATACAAATATGTAATGGAAAATAGTAATGATTGTATGAAAAGCATGACTGTCTTTGACATGCAATACTGATTCTTAATTCCAATGAAGATCTAACTTACTTGTCCAGCCAAGAGACCACAGCACGCCGGTACTGCCAAAATATTAAATACTGCTGATCCTACGATAGTTCCTACACCTAAGTCTCCTTCAGTAACAAATGTTCCCACGCAATTTATAAACAATTCAGGACTAGAACTTGCTGCCGCCATAAACGTGGCTCCAGCGACATCTTCAGACATTTTGAAGACTGTAAAAAAAATATAATTAAAACCATAACTAAATTATTAAGTTCTATCTATTCTATCCCTCCATGCCGCATCCCTCAAGAGGTAGGCAGAGAGAACAGATCGCCAGACTTTACTATCCTTACACACACTTTGGGCTTCCGTCACATTCATACAATTCGTCATACACTACGATTCCTTATACTCAGAACAAGTCCACCCTTGAGAATCTGGTCTACATAATTAAGCCATAAGTAATATACTTAGGTGAAAATGCTTTATTATCTTTAATATTGAAACTATTCTCTGGTATTGTTTCATTTGCCAATTATTATTAACTTTTCTTATGTAGCTAAAAATCTCTGCATTTCCACTCTAGGAATCTGTGATAGTAACAATCCTTCAATGTAATTTTTATATCTTTTTGTAGTTCATGTGATAAAAAGTTCAGTATTATATTCATACACTGTTTTATTTGTAGTATTGGTTGTAATTAATTGTTGAGTTACTAACACTATCAAACAAATTTTAAAGTCATAAGACTCATCAGGCATCTATACTTACAGTGACACATTTTTTCTATTGCTGGCACAAAGTAGTCGTCACACACAACCGCCAGCAGCGTAAAGCAATAACATGACAGAAGTAAATGTAGGAGGATCCAACCCTATAACAAAATGAACACAACATAAGAGTAATTTTCATCTGTGTTACTTACTTATTTCTCTACAGTATTATACCTATTAACCAAACATTTTCTATACAATCATGAATTTGATATTTTTTGTAGGTACTGGGTCAGCGCCGGATCAACCACTTTTTGCGCTCGGTGCAGTAATAATTCTGCGCCCCCCCCCCCCCCTATTATTTTTCTATAAAAATATAGTGTTTTATAAGTACTAGGTAATTGTAATAATAATAAAGCGAAAAAAGGCTGAAATTTCGACGGTTTTGGTTCGCCTTAGTGAACGCACAAGGGTGAGGAGTCGAAAATTTGGATTCCGAATTACGGGACCAACCTATATAACTTGTCAAAAAAACAGAATTACCATTCATTTGGAAAAGTAAAAGTCTCCATTCCCTGGAGGGGTTTCTATTCTATTCCAACCCCTCACGCCGCATCCCTTGCGGTGTAAGTAGAGAGAACATCCGCCAAACTTTCCTACACTTCTTGTTTCCAGAACTTTTACTCAGAACACGTCTGTCCTTGAGAATCTGGTCTATGTGATTAAGCCATGTGGTTCTTGGACGGCCGCGTTTCAAAAATAAAGTAAGTAAGTAAATTAATTTTTCTGTAATTTATGCTATCCCTGGAGCAGTGCATAGGTATAATTTGTCAGTTCAATTGTTAGGTATTTGATATTTTAAAAAACATTAGATATAAAATCAATTAGAAGAAACAGAAATTTTAGCGCCAAACTTTAAGAACTTACTTACTTCCTTCTTGTAAAAACGCAATCTATACATAGTACATACATATCGATATCTATTGAAATAAAACAATATAACAGTAAAAAAAATAACGAAGAAACACTAAGGTACCTTCACAGAAAATGATAAAACAAATCTAAATTATTAATGTACCAGTATTTATAAAAAGTTATTAAAAATATGTACCTATAGTATCATAAATTCAATCGAGTAGTAAACAAACTCTGAACACCCTGAACACTGAAGATGAATAGAATCTTAACAGTGGGATATTATGGTTGTAAAGATAACGGCAAAATACAAAAACATCCCACGGGTCGTATATTGCATATTCTAGCCTAGGTAGTATTGACAACCAAACCAAAATGGAATCTTTGTTCCAAAAAGCGCCCATACTATTCTATAGGCCGCCTATCTTTCGATGAGTTTGTGTTAATATGTATAGGGAATCTTTGACCCACCTTTGTATGTATTTTCTATACTCAAGAGAGCGGTTAAGGGCGCGTTTGGAACACACATACATATAAAGAAACCATAGCTAATACTATCTCATTAGTTTATATCATACACAAGCCTTGTTTTGTTGGCATGTGATGTTTACAAGTAGGTAGTACCTGATGTGGAATGAATGCGCGGGTTTTTTAAATTGCGTTTACCAAACATATTCTAGGGATGGCGTTGGTGAAATACCTTCATTATAACCGTTCATTACAGTCAAGTGGTGACTGGGACTAAGTGTGTGTATTATTTTAATAGAATTTATAGGCATTGTGTTTTTATGTGTTTTCTCTCAGGCATTATTGTAATCCAATGTGGCGCCCTTGTACTTTCGGCGCCCTGGTGGGCCAAACCATTTGAACCTATGGAAGATCCGGCCCTGTACTGGGTCCTTGAAGTTACGTGACGACGCGACGCCACACTATTACTACTAGGTATAAAATTTTACCATTTTAAATTTTGGAACCTCGAACCAACGAGAAAGTAGGCTCCATTAGCTACTCCAGTATTGCCGCCTTTTTATAGGCTTTTTTTCTTATCTCTATATAATAGAATATAGATATCCACAATATGCATAAACTAATACTACCTAGTACCTATGCAAGTTTTGATTATTGAAGTACCTAATCAACAGTGGCGGATCCAGGATTCAATTTTGGGGGGGGCTGAATGTCGTCACATGGTAAAAAGTACTGTCACTCAACGTTTTGGGGGGGGCTAGGGGGCTGAAACACCTAGATTTGTTGTATATAAAGTACTGTCACTCATGGTTTTGGGGGGGGCTTCAGCCCCCTAGCCCACCCCCTGTATCCGCTAGTGCTAATCAAATCATTTTCGTCATACTGTATGCAAGTCATACACATACCTAAAAGAGAATTGCAGAATTGATTACGTAAGTTAATAAAAATAATTTAATCTGTAAAATTTTCCAGTACAAAATACAGTTAAAGTTATTCAACAACGCAGTGTTTATCAATTAAGTACCTACGCATAATCCTAGATCATGTGTTCGGTAGTAGAATTAAAGGTATCTTATCATACTGCTTATTTTGTACCTAGGTTAAATGAATGAGTAATTGAAAAAACTCTTGGAGGTACCGGTAACATATTAATTCAGCCAAGTTTATTGAAAAATCCGCTAATACTTTATTTCAGCTGATTGATATTATAGAATTTACATACACGCTACTGATTTTTGCCTATTTGGTTGCTAACATTCTGATTAACCACCAATGGAAAACAGTTTAGTTACTCTAGGCGGCGGCGACCCAGAGGGGGGTTCCCCTAATTAATTTCTACCCAAGTGTTAATAGTAGGTACCTATGTACCACGGTTGGTAAAT
Source organism: Ceraclea dissimilis (assembly GCA_963576895.1). Lineage (NCBI taxonomy): Eukaryota > Metazoa > Arthropoda > Insecta > Trichoptera > Leptoceridae > Ceraclea > Ceraclea dissimilis. The sequence continues at coordinate 13,711,644 of OY756368.1, forward strand.
TCGTAAAAATAAACCATTGAGAACAATGAAATGATGGATGAAAACCAAATTTACCTTTAACTTGAAAATGTAAAGATGGTTATAGAAAATAGAGAATTGGCCATCTATGTATGGATATCATTAAGTATAATAATAATAATGGAGAAATATGAGTAATTTTTAATGTTTTACAATATTAATTTGAGATATCAATAGGTACCATTTGTCTCTGTTCTTTGGTGAATCCATCTGGCGGGAATTCGAATATAGCTGGTGGAGTACAGTTTCTCCTAGGGTGACTAGTGACATTTTCTTCTGTAGCAAGTAGATGTCTGGTATGGAAACCTGCAGAGAAAACATCATTTCAATAGAAAATAAAGTTATTGTTGTTACAAAAATACATAATTGTTCTATGTTAATAGTTGTTGCAGGTTTTCACGACGATCATGTATATTTGCATTTCGGGTTAATCGTGTAGTGATACTCCGACGTTTCGGCGAACCTACTGCCGCCTTGGTCACGGATTGTAAAGTATGAAAAATCAGCATTCGCAGCGAGAGCAGGTGTAGTGTTGCCTGTGTATTTCCGTGTATGGGTGTGTGAGACGCGCAATTTTATGTTGGCAATTTTATGTTATTCTTGTTGCTAATTGGCAACAGATTTTTGACAAGAACTTATAATTAAATCAATACCGATTTCTTTGTCTATATTTTCCTTGAATTTGTATTGTGTTAGATACTATTTTATTAAAAAAAACATAAATCAGAGAAGGATTTGATAATTTACGTTGAAAGATTTTCCAGATAACTTTGTTTTAATAATCATGAGGCGAAGTGCGCAAAGTGATAAGTATCAGATTGAATACACTTAAAAGATTTAGAGATATGAGTCTAAATCTCGATTATCTTGAAAACCTTGCCTGATCACCTATCCAACACTATCTTTGATGAGTCATACTTTCAATCATAGTCAACCTTGTCATTGTTTTCATCGACCAATAAAATTGACATATTATCATGCAGTGATGTGCTGCTATGGGTATTGAGCTCTTAAAATACGAAAAAATATAAATTATTATAAAAAATATAAATTATTATAAAAAATCACATTATTACCACATCTTTTTCATCATTACATGAATTTTCTAACATTATTCTGAATTGGAGTTTTAAAAATTGCATGCGGCGCTAATTATGTCTATGATGCGTATTCTTCATACCTAAATATTTTTCTTTTATTTCCTTACTTCTTCACAGTTTCCAAAACAATTTCAAAAGATGTGTTTACACAGTTTACAAAAGATGTGAAATTTGACATCAAAGTCGTAATTAACATGAGAAGGCGGGTGGGGGGAATTCAAAGTGCGAGCCGGTTTCAGCATCACATGTTTAGGTAAATGAAAATCAAAAACATCACACAAACCTGCACTATGTGACGTTTCACTTGCACCTAATGTACTACACAAAAAATAAATCAATGGAAATACTATAAACATACACAACCTCACTGAAATTATTAAACTACGATATTTTTTACGAAATTCTTGTCTAGTCTGTAATGACGCCATTATTTATTTATAAATATTTAACAAAGTAACGAATTATTTCACTAATTATTTTAAAAATTAACACATTTTCGTAAATATTTAACAGTAATTTCAAAAGGTTTTGATAAATAAATAAATGTCTTATCCCTGTACGCCGTTTGTCAGTAATTAATATACTGAATCATATGATAATTCAATATAATTACTTATTTATTATCAAATACTTCTGTATGTGTACCTGGTGATAAACAAACAAAATCATTATCTATCGTAGAGATAAAGATTACTACTACTTGTGTATGGCTCCGTATAGAACTACTGTATTGGCTTAAGAAATTATACAGCTCGTGTTTAATGCATTCATATATTGTACTATATGTAGCTACGTCTTACGATTCAATCACTACTCGTAATGAAATTATCTGCCCACTTCAAACGTGAAGATAATGGCACAAAGTGATAACGTACAAGTAATTATTGTTACAAGTAGACGCACTGCAAATAATGCTGTCATAATATACAATATTATACTTACACTTTTTCCTAATAATTAAAAGAAATTCGATAACCGCGATATTTCAATAATACACACGAATAGAAATAGTACGAGTAGTTAGTATCTCCATAACCTTCTTCTTCTTCAGTCCTCTGTCCTCCACTGCTGGATATAGGCCTCTTCCACATTCCTCCATTCCTTTCTGCCGATTGCTGCTTGCAGCCAGTTTTTTCCTCCACAGCGGCTATGTCGTCGGACCACCTCTTTTAGGGTCTTCCGACGCCTCTTTTATTCTCCCAAGGTCTCCATTTTAGGATTTTTGGGGTCCACCTTGTGGGGTCTTGTCTGCATAACTATTATAAAATATTTATTGTCAACATTTTTTAATAAGTAAGGCTATTCTTAGTTGTAGTCTGATGAGGCTCGCCACCCATCACGCCGCGTCAAGGACCAGGGAGGGCGCAAAGAGGAGGGCAGAATGCCGGATTGGTGTGTGGAATATAAGAGGAGATATGGAAGGTAAGATGAATGAATTGCGTGATGTTTTGCATGAGAGGAACTTAGATATATTGTGTTTATGTGAGACGAAAAGAAAGGATAGAGATTGTGATGTGGTGAATGGAATGGCAGAGATGTGGTCTGGAGTGCCTGAAAATGAACATGGACGTCAGGGAGTGGGTGCTATATTATCAAAAAGAATGACTGAATGTATGGTGAAGCGTAATGGGTATGGACTGGTAGGACCGAGACTCATCTGGATTCGTTTCAAGGTAGGCATGACCAGGCTGTTCCTTATTATAGGTTACGGTCCAGGGAATGATGCCTTTGATGATGAGAAGGATGAGTTTTGGAACTTAGTGCGGGAGACAGCGGATAAAAGAAGAGCGAATGAAAAAGTAATATTGGCAGGTGATCTGAATGGTTGGGTCGGTGTCAGAAGGAAGAATTTTGAGAGAGTGTTGGGATTGCATGGCGATGATAGGGTGAATGATAACGGGAAAAGAGTGTTAGAAGTATGTTTGGAGTTGGATCTCTTTGTGGCGAACACATTCTTCGCACACAAGGAGATCCACCAGTACACTTGGCAAAGAGAGAGAGTTGATCGTATTGAAAGGTCGATGATTGACTTTGTATGTGTGGACTCTGAGCTCCGGAAGGCGACAAAGGACACCCGGGCATTTCGGGGCGCCGGACTGTGGACGGATCACTTCCTTGTGATAACAAGGATTGATCTTTTCTCCGGTTGGCGCTCGAGGGCTCGGAAGTTGGAGCCTGTCCGGAGAATCAGGGTCGAAAAACTGAAAGAGACGAATGTTAGGGATGAATATGAAAGACTAACTAACGAAAGGCTACAAGTACATGATGATGAGGAACGCTCGACGAGTGAACTATGGAATGTTATGAAGGAGGTGCTAGTAAATAGTGCAAGAGAAGTATGTGGAGAAGCGTTGGTAGGAAGGAAAAAAGGTGATGCGTGGTGGGATGATGAGGTGAAGGATGCTGTAGTGAGGAAAAAGAAAGCGTGGAATGATGTGCTTGGTGCGAAACCAGATGATGGAGGTGAGAAAGAAAGAAAGCAGAATATATATAAAGCGTGTAGGAAAGAAGTGAAAGAAATGGTTTGCCAGAAAAAGAGAAAACTTGAGGAAGAGGAATGTATGAAATTATCGAGGAACGCCGAGGAGAATTTGAAAATATTCTGGAAGGAAGTAAAAAGAAAGCGATCTGGAAGTGAGAAAAACAGTATGAATTGCATCAAAGATAAGAATGGTGATTTAGTGATGAATGGAGAAGAAGTTGTTGAAAGATGGAAAGAATACTTCGAAGAATTGTATGAAAGTGGTACTAGTACAAACCAGACGAATGTTGCAGATAGTATGAATGTAAATATTGCTGAGGACGAGGAAATACGTATGAATGAAGTTGTGCTTGCATTGAAAAAAGCAAAGAATGGTAAAGCTGCGGGACATGACTGTGTGGCCATAGAGTTCATCAAGCAAGGTGGCCCGAAGATTCTCGAGTGGTGCCTGAGGCTCTTCAACTTGTGCTGGGAGAGTGGCTGCACTCCTGAGGATTGGAGGAGGGCAGTCATCTGCCCTTTGTACAAGGGGAAAGGCTCAAGGTTGGAATGCGGCAGTTATCGGGCTATCAGTTTGCTGAGCTCTGTGGGCAAACTGTATGGAAAGGTATTGATTGAAAGAGTAAGAAAAGTGACTGAAAGTAAAGTATGGGATGTGCAGGGTGCTTTCATGAGTGGCAGGGGGTGCACCGATCAGATCTTCTCCCTACGGATGGTCGTGGAGAAGCTTCTGGCTAAACACCAGAGGCTCTTCTGCGCGTTCGTGGATCTGGAGAAGGCATACGATCGTGTGGACCGAGAAAGACTGTGGCGTGTACTGTCGGAATATGGGGTGAGCGACCGACTGATTGGCGCAATCGCGTCTCTATATACGGAGAGCTCTGCTTGTGTCAGGGTGAATGCTGCGTTGTCGCAGTGGTTCACTCTCACAAAAGGGGTTAAACAGGGTTGCGTCATGTCGCCTTGGTTGTTCAACCTGTTCTTCGACTACTGCATGCGTCCTCTGAATGAGCTGAATGTTGGTGTGGACCTAAATGGAGTGAAAGTATGTGCGTTAATGTTTGCAGATGATTTAGTGTTGATGGCTGATGATGAATGTGAGTTACAACGGATAGTATCCTGTGTGTACGAAAGCTGCGATATGAATGGTATGAAAATGAATGTAAATAAAACGAAAGTATTAGTGTTCGAAAGAGAGGAAATAAGGACAAATTGTGTGATAAAGGTTGGTAATGACTGTCTGGAGCAAGTGAATGAGTATGTATATTTGGGAAGTTTGTTTACTAGAGATGGACGCTGTGATGGAGACATTGAAAGAAGGAAGCTAGCCGGTACTAGGACGAATGGTGCGCTCGGTCCGATTGTTAGTAGTAGCAATGTGTCTATGAAAGCAAAAGTGCTAGTGCACAATGCTGTCTTGGTGCCGACCCTGATGTATGCTAGTGAGACGTGGACGTGGATGAAGAAGGATGAATCAGGGTTGAATGCAGTAGAAATGAGGTCATTAAGAAGAATGTGCGGGAAAACGCTGAGAGATAAGATAAGGAATGAGGTTATTAGGGAAATGAGTGACTGCAAGACTGGTGTAGTGACAAGAATGAAAGTAAACAAACTAAGATGGTTTGGGCATGTTGAGAGAATGAATGATGACAGGATGACAAAAAAGATATATCTGAATGAGCGAAGAGGGGTGAGAAAGCGCGGCCGTCCGAGACTGACCTGGTCCGATCATGTCGACCAGATCCTCAAGGATGGACGCGTTTTGAGTAAAAGGAATCGGAGAGCGTGTATGACTAATTGCATGAATGTGACGGAAGCTAGGAGTGTGTGTAAGGATAGGGCTGTCTGGCGCTCTGTCCTCTCTGCCTACCCTGCAAGGGATGTGGCGTGAGGGTATAGATAGATAGATAGATTCTTAGTTAAACCATTTTATTGCATTATACATGCACAGACAGTGAACAGATAATAACAATAAGAAAAACAGTAAAAAATGAGAAGTTGACGCCCTTTTTAACGTACAATTGTTCAAAGTTATAGGTACTATAATATATTCAGTCCATTCACATTATTATATACTTCTCTACAAGAAAAAACTAACCGCTAATACCTACCAAGAGTAGGCATTAAAAAAAATAGATTTTTGAGACCTTATTAGATCTTAACAGGCTTGCTAAACATGATTTGAAAAAAATAGGGTAGACACATTGATCCTTTATCTAGTGAATGACCGTAAAAGATTATCTTGTACAGATTTCTCAAAAAATGGTTAAAAACACCTCTGATTTTTTTTCAAGACAGCTTATTTTTTTTCGAAAGTCACTAAGAAGAAAATGTTTTTCGTATTGATAATGTGCATTAAAATCTAAAATCAAAGAGTTTAAAAAATGCTGTTTTTAACACTTGATCATGCGATTTTGAATCTTAACGCCGCGGGAAATGACGCGTGACGTCATAGATAGGGTCCTATAGCCTTAAATGCAGAGGCCAAATTGTTATTTGTGATTGTAACAAAACTTATATTTCAGTAATTTATAAATCCTGGTCAACGGTTTTTTGGCTCAAACTAGAGCCCAATCCGGACCATTGTTCCTACTGAATTAGAGGAACCAAATGGCCGAGCTCTACCGTCGCTATAACTTATTCTTTGGCTATTCCTATTTATTCATTTGCACCGCAATCATCAACATTATTCTCTAAAGCACTTTTTAAAATAATTATCTGTTTTGCTATCTTGAGCCTCAGTGCCAACATAGTTGCAATCCTATACCTAATATTTATTTATTTATTTAAGTATTTAAACTTTAAGGCGGACCCCACCATCTTGTGGGATTAATAATCGCCAGGGAGAAGAAGAGAAGTATTTAAACTTAAACAGTCTTATTTATAAACTTTACTTAAAAGTTAATCAGTATAATAAGGGTGTACTAGCGAAAAACATTATTCATAAGCTTTATTTAACTTTATGTAACCGCTACTCAGCATCGTAACTTTAATACAAGCCATGAGGTGTATTAGCCGTGTACTACCGCTAATACGGAACAATATGGCTGACATTACAGCGATTATAACAGGTGATTTGTTTTCAAGCACAACCAAAAAACAATGTATTATTATTGAACACGCGTAATTTATTGCAAATTGAGTAAAAAAAAACAATCTAGGTATCAGGGGCACTAATCAAAGTGTAATTAGGCATATTTTTGACATTTTAATACAATCATGACAGCCATCACACATGTTTCCTACAGATGAGTTGTTTTGAGATCGCCAGAGATCGCGTCGAAAAAAAGTATATGACATATTATTGAATTTACGTAGGTACTTAGCTACAAATCGAATGACATTCAAGGTGTTACAAACACTACAAAATATAACAACTGTAAGCAAAGCGCAATTAGGCGAATTTTTAAAGAATTTATCGGGCATTATGTCCACACTGCATCCATTTCATCACAATACTTTAACACAAATTGACAAATATGTCAAAGTCAAAACACATTGAAACCATAGAAGAACCACGGAAAGTAGACGGAAAGTAGCGCCAAAAAGATAACCATAAACAAATTTCTATGGAATTTTGCACGTTTTTAAGACATTTCTATGGAATACAGTAGCACACATAATCAAAACCCAGCCGAAACCCTAATAACTTCGCGATTAGTTATTTGACGGCTAAGTAAGGTTTTTGAATAAAATGTTTTTTATGTGTTACTTAAGCCCTAGTATGGCAACTAACTAAGTAACCTCTGAGATCTGTATTAGGCGAATCTATTGAATAAGGCTGTAAGTAAACAACAAACACATATAAAAAATGGACATAGTACAGATTATAAATAGTTGTTCACTAGGGCGAACTTATCGCAGAACTGCGATTTCTTCCAGTTAACCCCCATTTAAGTGAACATTTCACACAACATTTTCCAACAAGATAATATACTTACAGTTTTTTATAATAATAAGTAAAGCTCACTAGGGCGAACTTATCGCTATACAATTGGTACAAAAAATGACACATAACTAACAGAACCATCGAAAGTGTTAAACAGATTTCAAAGATAAATTTCGACGTACTTAAGTACATACGTCTCGTGATTGGGTCATCCGTCCGAGAGTTTGAATCGAGTTTGACCCTTGACTTACCGCTATCACTATAATAATATTAGCGACGTATTCGCAGCATGAAAAAACATTCACGGTACATTCAGGTGTGCATGTATGTACAAACTTCTCGAAGTTCTTTTTACATTACCTGAAGGATGCGCACAATTTTACGTTACCTAAAGAACGATTCTCGACTTTTAAACAAAAATCAGGCTTTCCGTGTGGGTTGTGTATATGTATACCGAATGAGTATGAGTTTTCTCGTATATCGCTATCGAGTTTCGTATACACCCAATTCTGAGAAATGCCCGCGCTGAAAAGGTCTGCATACAATTATAGGAAGGAGAAACCTGCCGATCTAAGGCGATTCTGCCACCTCAATTAGTCCTGTTCATCTTTCCCAACTATAGGTCGTAGTGGTTAATTCTGCTCACGCGGTTAGACATCTTCAGCGTGAGAGTCGTTGATGTTTTTGAGATTTCATTTCTAAATATTTAGAGAAGCGAAATTGACAGTAAGAATGAAGTTTAAAATTATTATCCTTTAGCTTTCTCTTGTACGTTTTTAAATATATCTACGCCTTATGATGACAAATTTAGCAAGATATTTAACTGGGTGCAGTGGCGAAGGGTGGATTTCTTCAGAAGGGAAACCGGGGCTAACATTCCTTATATGGGATTACGTCAGATTAGACACTATTATACCTATCATTTTTTCCAAAAGGCAACTCGATGGGAATCGCGTTTTTAGGTAGCTTCGCGCCTGCTGGGTAGTAGCATCACCCCATTGATTTTAACTGCGTTCAGTTTGTTAGTAGGTACTGGAAGATAATATTTTAAAATAATATTTACTATAGCAGGTCGTGGAAGCTGCAAGTGACAGGGGCCTCTGGCGAAGATACACAGATGCTCTGAGCCCCCGACCCAACCAAGGATGGAAGGGGAAGAAGATGTATATATGTATAGCATTTGGAGCATAGCACCCAACAAATGCCCACAAAACTTCCTCCTTGCCTTCGAAAACAAAATGTCTACGTTTGTATTCTTATCCACGACCACACTACGCAAAATAACCAACCCAATAACCCCTTTGACCCAAATTATAAAAAAGCCACATAATACACGTAGATCCTGCATGTGTCATCAAATATAGCATAGAGCGTGCATGCTACACAGGTACAGGACCACAAGAAGACAGGGCAACCCGACCCAGAAAATAGGTGTGTTCCAATCACGTCGAGCGGACATGGCAAAGGATGAAGAAATATTTGGTAAAAACACCTATTATTTTTCCGTTTATTTATGTATTATTGCTTGGAATGGTTAGTTATTCAGCCTTCAATTTAACTACCTATAAAACCTTTTCACTATCTACCTATTAGTTGCATTTAACTACCTATAAAACCTTTTCAATATCTACCTATTAGTTGCATTTTGCGCGTCATAGGTTTTCCCGTAGCTCCACATCGTACAAAATCACTACCCGATTCATTTTTTATGGATGCCGATAACAGACTCCCCAAAAACATACTATTCAGGGAACTCGTGCGCGGAAGAAGAAACTAAGGTGACCAGCGTAAGCGATACAAAGACGTCCTTCATACCATCTTGAAAGACAGTAATATCCAGCACACCTGGGAACAAGATGCTATGGAGTGGAGATCCACAAATATCAACCGAAGGACAAAGGACACCCTGGCCCGCCTGGAGGAGAACATCCATGCCCTAAATGTGAAAAGATATGTTTATCTCGGATCGGCCTATTTAACCTTCTGAGATGGCATAGTAGAATGGAGTCACGACGGATTTACAGCGCAGAAGTGCAAGGTTTTAGCAGATTGGGTAAAATGTTTCTTCAGTAAAGTATACGACGTCTCCAAGTGCTACGGGATGTAGAGTGTTGAAAATCACAATCAGAATAGGTATACGAACGAATTAGCGTATGTCCTAATAAAAATCATCTCGTAGTATGTCCCTAACTGTAATCATTGTTGTATCGGAGGTAAGAAGAGGAGTGAGGTGAGGGGACGAACAATATTCATCATTCAACTCTCAGTGCTGACTCCATGCTTGGTACACTCTCAATAACAATTGACGTATAGTCATTCTTCTCCAACGGTGCTCAGTAAATGTCTGATCAGTGTGGTGTGTTGTGTCATTAGTGACACACAAGGGACTAACATCCCGGAATACAAGTACCAGCAAGATGGATCTCACTACGATCACAGAAGGTATGGTCACTGGTCTGCAAACAATTTTCCATCCCCGCAGGCTGCATTTAGTACTTGTAATTTATAAAAAAAAGTGCAGACTCACCGCGCCTCTCAATGCATAATAATTCGTGTTATTGCAATGTGATTCCCAAACCGCGTCATATTTTCACCTAGAAGGTTTCATTAAGTGCGCGTGAAGTGTTTTTCTTGAAATATTTATAATCCTATTGTGAGAGTTGTTTGTGCTTTGAAATTCTCATTTGAAAGTGGTTCAATCCAGTGATGTTTGCGACATCTCCGACGGGGTGTTATGTGGACATACTAATAACAGCTTGGCGGTATGTGGCAATACTGTTTCTTTTTGAGTGTCGTATCACATCAGATCCAGTGGAGGTAGATCACATACGTGACTTCATTGTCTTGTACAATCAATGCAAATAAAATCTTTAGTACAGGGGACCAGATGATTTTCATGAGCGGATGTTTAATATAGACCAAGATATAGACACTTAACATACCTACACACATTAGAATACAATATATCATGTGCATGTACACTAATATATCTTACTTAAAGTATTTATTTATTTTTAAAAATTGCTATGATGTTGAAAATATTTACTATTCTTATCGACGCCACTTAACCATTTCTGATTAACTGTCTTATTAATCTTATAATTACATAATTTTCTTACATTGTTGCGGCTTTTCAAGCATTATTATTTACTAGTAGTACAAGGGCATTCACCAACCAATTGAAAACGCCAACCTTCGATCGATAACTACTATTGTGAAGTGCTTTAACGATATGTACTTATGCATTTCACTAAGGTAAATAAGTTGTAATAATACTGTCGTAGATAGGTGACTGAACGTGAATACTATGACCAGAAACTTCTCATCCAATTCTACCACATGTTAAGACGAAAAGGTATTTAGAAAGAGTAGACTGTATTGCGAATCACGTGGCTATCGCTGTCGTTGTTCAATAAGGAAGGGATTCAATAAACAGAATAAAGCAGTACCTAGTTTAATATTTGCTATTTATGCATTGCGAAGGACTGAAGTATAAAAAATGAAATCTATCCTAAGGAAGTTGCATTTGTCCATTCATTTCTAAAGTTCGAGTAAATCTATCAGTATTCCGTCATTTCGTATGAAAACAACATACAACGAAAACATTCATCAAAGTACCACGGGAAGACGATAGATATTTTAATATATTATTATTACGAATGTATATTGTATAAAGATTGAGGATCGAATTATTTTAGTAGGTTCCCAAATATTTACAAACTACATACCTAATATTAATCCATTTTTCCATACCGCTGTATTCTTACCGAAACGACAGCCTTAGGACTTTTCTTTAGTTTCCAATGCTATTAACAATAAATCACTCGTTGACGGGTGGATTGCCTTTAATTAAAAAAAATGCTATTAATGTTCTCTAAATTGTGATGATATGGCAAACTCCATAAATGCATACCACAAATTTGCTGTTCAGTATTGAGAAATTTTCTATATGTTTTCCTTCTTCTTCTTATCGTGTCGGTCAGCACTCGATCAGATTCCCCTCCGCTCCCAAAAAGCCACCTGTGTTTTCCTATGAAATATCAACTAGGTGTAAAAGTCTCAAATATTAATATTTCAGTCCAAAATAATGTCTTCTCTTACGTATTTTTTAACCTCACTACGGGATCTGAAAACGACGCAGTAGGCAGACGCAAAAATGTTATCGAATAAACGTAAGGTTTTTTCGCCAGTAATCAGCGGGGTGAACAAAATACAGATATGTTAACATTATACAGGCATGTAGGTAATAGTACAATAATATTTGTTCACTAGGGAGAGCTTATCGCATTACTGTGATCTCTAACGTTTTTACTTCTTATTAGTATATTAGTTATATAGTTTGTCAATATTTAATCAGTTTAATCACTGGTTATGTTGAAATGTATGACGTATTGTGATCTATGTATTCTTTTTTTTTACTTAATGGTGAAAATTATATTGTTTGTAATATGTTAAAGGCCACACGGCCGTTTATGAATTAATAAATAAATAAGGATACAGCTTCAATGTGTCGTAAAAATAAACTGTAATTTAATTTTCACTGATTAGGAATGAATTCTGAAAATGACACCCATCTTTCAAACGCTTTGTAGGTGCCGTAAGAGACACCGCCTTTTTATTTTATTTTATTTAAATCACCAAAAAGTACCATTATATGTATGTAACATAAATTTGAATAAATATTACTACAAAATAACGTTATTTTATTCAATTACTTAATTTACTTTCAAAATCTATATATAGGATCGGGCGAATTGTAATGTGAATAATACTTTTGTGAAGCTTAAATAATAAATAAAAAAATACTTAAATAAAAACTAGATGCCAAAATTTTTGTTTTTGAAAACGTTAACAATCAAATATTGTTACCTGACACTCCTGCCAGTAAAATAAAACTATTTTTAGTTTTACTTTGAGTTTTTGTCGACGCCGTCGACAGGTAATTAAGTCCGGGGACTACAATTAAGACTGGCCGGCGACCGCTAACGAGCTTTCTTTATAGAATCAAAGATTAAACATACATACATATTTGTAAAAATCATTCAAATGATGCAATAAATTCGTCCAGAATGTCCAAAAGTCTAGAACGACGGCGCCTGCTCATTCATCAATATACCTAAAATTTCATCGCATTTCGAGTAACCTCCTCTATGAACTTCACGATGTTGGCAAAGTTTTTTCGCTTATAGTGTTATAAATGTGGTCAGATCATGTAGGTAACTGAATGGTTTTTCTGATATAGGTATATTGGCCCTCTTGCAACTCCGAGGTATGCAAAAAAGAAATTGTAGAATGTCTACCCTATAAACTGGATAAACTGCTGTTACTATGGGAAATTTGCAATATGAATTTTACAACTGGGAACATCTTATGTCAATGTAATTGTGTGTACGAAAATCCTGCCGGATTTTTCATATAAAATGTATGGGGGCGGGTAATTGTTTGATGTGACCAATCCTTACAGTCTACACACGAGTATATTATATAGTTTCTTGTGGACGTCATTAGTGAATTAAGTATTATTACAATATGTGAGTAAATAAGGCGTAATTTGGTGTAGTTATATTTTACTGTCAAATGTCCTTATAAAGTTCTAAGAGGACGGACGAAAGATACAAGAAAGGATAGAAAAGAAAAATAATGGTTTGAGCTAGCGATTTTCTAAGAGCGCAAAATACGTACATCTTCTTCCCCTCATCCCAGGCTGAGACGGGACTCGAGGCATCTGTATATCTTCACCAGAGGCCCCTGTCTCTTACAGTCTCTAAGACCACTCTAGGCCACTCTAACCGCAATCTCTCCTCACACAACTTTGCCACCTGCTTCTGTTAGCTATTTTTGGGGCGGCTACAAGTTCGTCTGCTAGAGCTTTTAATTGTTGGAAGTCTTTCCTCTGGTTAAGTATTATTTTTTTCTAAGAAATGGGGCAATATTTTTGAATGTACTTAAATGAATTACAGCGGGAATGTATATTACTGATATCCCAATTATAGTTATGATATAGACTTAATACTTATTATCAGTTAAATCTGAGTTGAATATGTCAGCTAATTTATATAATGACTCTAATTAAGTATGGAGGTACGAGTAGTTAAATCTGCGGTGTAGGGAATGCTATTTGCCATTATATGTTATTTTAATACTATGTGTATAGAGTTTATTGTATTTAGGTAGGTCATGATACTATTGGAGTCTATGACCTTTCTAATGATCTCAATAATAATTTACTAGACTGTTGTTGTAGGGTTCTACACTATTGTCATGTATGTTATTATTTTAATATTGATTTATTGCCTTGAACCGTGACACACTCTGTCATCATTGCGCAATTATTATTTAAATACAATCTTACAGGTATTTCTATGACTAATGTTTACACTGGGATTTCACCTCTCTCCAAAGCTCAATTGATATTTTACGATTTTGCCAATAAGTTTTATGAACTTTAAATTAAGGATAATTAAGCCCATGTATTATATTATTTTCTAGTCTTCTTCTTCTTCCTTTCATCCCCTTTCCCTCCATTGCTGGATACAGGCGTCTTCCTGTCTCTTCCACATTTCTCTGCTTTGGGCGATTTGCCTCCACCCATGTCACTCCAACTCGATGATATCATCGGCCCATCTCCTTTGTGGTCTCCCTACATTATGTTTATTTTCTTAGGGTCCCCAGCTCAATACTCTGGGGGTCCATCTGCCGTCCACATGACCCACCCCCTGCCATTTCAGTGTCCCTACTCTCTCCGTAATGTCTGTTCTTGTTTTAACTAAATTGAATTCCATTGTTTTCGTTCTGATACTTTTAATATTTTGAGGCGTGTCTAATCGCACTGTTTTCCGAAAATATTTACAAATTGATACTGTCTTTTTCATACCAACTAGGCAAAAAAAGTTCATAAAACATTGTTTGTGCAGTGACTTTGATTATTTTAAACCTGCAACCAGTGCAACCCCAAATTCTTAATGTTAACCAAATCATATTCGCTAATTGATGTCAACGTCATACATTCTGATAAAGTTTAGTTTTAGACCGTGTGTGGTTAACGTAGTACGATAATGAGGACTTGGTTTGGAGATTTTTATTTCAACTCTCCTGTGATACGACCACCTGTGATTAATCAATTCATAATTCTTTCACAGGCAATATTTGCTTATCGATGTTAATTTACTAAATAGATATTCTGATTGTTTATCACAGTGCTGTGAAATTAAGTAATTTAGACGTATTTTAGATGGGTTGTTGGTGGAATTCTGATATCGCGATAAACTCACCCATTGTTAAGTAGAAATGTACTACATTAATTTATTCAGTACTAATTTCTGTTCCATTGTAACGCGCTAAATATCCAAATTAATTCATTTTATTCCCGTAATTTATTCTCCTTCATACTCTCTACATACGACCGTTGTACAAATTGTCTAGGAATCATAGCTCCGCCTCAATATTCTTCAGGTAATCTGTAACTCTTGACGTCACCTGCTGAATTTCCTAAAGAACGAGCCTAAAGACACCCCTCCATTGTGTGTTCAACAGTCTCGATCTTACTAACTGCTTCTAGAGTTTCTAGAACGATTCGACATCCAATTATGTTACTAATTTATGATGGACCCAATAAAATTATAGATTTATATATTATTACGTACCTCCCTATTACTTTGTCTTAACGATAATTTATTGGAATCTATACGATAATTTTATTAGAAGAAAGACTTATCACCAAGAGTGTTTTTTTTAAGTACAGTACCTATTTATTGACATAACTAATTAAAATATTTATTTATATATAACAATAGTTTTATACAAGTACAATACAAGCAACAACAAAAATAAGTAAGTAAAGGTACATCTGAACACATAATAGGTACATCTGAAAACATTAACAAACACGAAATACCAAATCGAAAGTACATGAGAAATGGTTTGTAAAAACCAATTTGCAGGAATATAATACGAATATGTAGGTACATTTACACATGCTAGGTATACTTGCCTGTATATGAGGGACTACGATCGAATAAGGTACCTAGAAATAAAATATGATAATTAGACGTCATATTGCATTCAACCAATTTTTCATACAGGTTTCATACTCTACCTATTATTGTTACCATATCAGAGCATTAGGAACGACGTGGGAAAAGGTGATATGCACTGCCAAAACCAGCTCAGAGTGGCACAGCCTTGTGGCTTCCCAGTGTTCCTTCGAGTAACGTTAGAGGATGGAGCATAGAAAGAAAATTCAGAATGTTATTTACCTTTTCAAACATGTATAATATTTTAATCAATGTATGATTCAGGTCATTCTACAGATTGCAGTAATAAAATGCATGCAAGTTATTTATAGTCGTGATAAAGTAAAGATTTTATTACCTGTGAGATTTTTATTTGATATAAAATATAGGTAATTGATTTTGATGCAAACTCGATGTATATAGGTAGTGATCCAATGCAACCATGACAGAGATATTTCCGAAACGTTTTCGAACCTGATTAGGTTTTAAAAATAAAAAAATAAGTTAAAAACTCTTTGGCGGTATATCCGGCTTTCTAAACCAAGCCTAGATAGCCGTATTCGGGGTCAGTTTTTGATTTTTAAATAGAAAAGGGATATTTCGGGATATCATTAGTAGAAAGAAACATAATATATCAAACGAAAATAAAATATTTCCAGGATTTATTATTTATTAGCGTACTCGTAGATATTCAAAGAGCAAACAATCCCTAAAAGATATGGCATTTTTATTTGTGTGTGTATTTTATGAAGAATTTTATAGCCGAAAGCCTTTTGTACAATATCCCTACTTATGAGCTTTCCATATAGTATATTTTGACGAACATTGTAATTAGTAGGTATTGTAGATAATACAATAGATAGTACAACACGATCACATATATTTACGTATTTATTTACAAATTTACCTTTTGTATTCGGGGAATTGTATAATAATTCAAGGACCACAATCTAGGTACTTAATATGTTAGCATTATGTGAACTTGATATAGGTACACGTCAATTATTTGTGACAGAATGTCGATTCACAAACTCTATCGAACTTGTATAGGCTTACAATGCTCACCCATAATGTAATGTAGCAGTAGGTATAAATAATTAAGGAGCAGATAGAATAGATACATTGGTTTTAGGTAATGATGATTTGCTTTGGTTTTTAAATTACCTCCAGTAGGTAATCTAATGTAATCCTATATAAATTGATTCGTATTATTATAAACATTCATTATATTGCAGAATAGATTATAAATCAACCTTCCTGTCTATTTATCCATATATTATTTATTCATTATTATGAGAATTACCTGAGTGTGTTTATGTTAACGCGTGAACAATATATTCGCCTATATGTAGTAGGTAGTAGGTCATACTATTCGTGTTTCATACACAACATGTTATACTCCATTGTGTTTACTACATATCATCGCTGAAGGACAGAGTGCGTCGTAGTAACAGTGCTGAAACCGAAAGTATGTAGGGATAACTTCATTGTAATCCAGGTATGTCTACTACGAAATGAAACGTATTTCATAGATGTACCTACTAGAAATTGTACTGCTTTGTTAAAATGTTGTACCTATAGTATAGAATTGCGGAAGCAACAAACAATGATACGTACTACATCGTTTTCCTTATATATACCATTTTATAGTAATAACTGTATTAGATGTTCCAATTTCCAATAGAACTTTTTCAGTGTGGGTTTTATAGATACGTTCAAGAGGCAAGAGCACAGAGAGATTGGTATCACAATCAGGTATATTGTTAGGCACTTTTAGGAACATCAGTTAGAAAATCCCACCATAAATAAACGTGTAATAATTAATTATTAAAAGGCTAATAAAATACAAAAACATTAAATTTGGTAGCAATTTATTTAAATAGTTAACATTAAAAAGTAAAGCAGTTTTAGAACTTTTATGAAGTTTTCCTATAAAACATCATTTTAAGGCAAAAAGAATTAAATTAAATTAAATTAAAAAAAAGTCTGACGCCTCTTCCTGTTTTCAACTGAATCATATTAGAATATATTCTTCTCTTCAGTATTCGTACTTTGTATCAGATTGTACAGCAAGTCACTTTTGCGTAATAGCGAATAAGCGTTAACCGATCCCTGTTTAGTTAGACAACACTTTGATGTAATTTTTCCATATTTTTCTTCTACAATAAACCGATTAAGGATGTGTCTAATTATATAATAGCACGTAAAGGAAGTTACGTTCGTACAACAGAAGTAGTAACAAAACAACAAAGAACATAAAATCACAATATTAAGGTCGTCATTTCCTTTGAATCTGTTTCGTAGACATTTCTTCTTTCTTTGAATATTTTTCATTGCTTGTATTGACAGAGTTTTTACATGTTCATAATAATCTAGAATTAAACAACTTATTATTAAGTGTCCATATGTTATAATATGAACAATTAGGCTTCCTCACAAACAAGGTGTGTTTGGAGGTAAAATTTAAAAAAAAAATGTTTTTTTTTTTTTCATAATTTAGATGAAATATTTCCTTTAATTAAAACAAGACGCAGATCATCCATAGTAGATCGGTGCATAGGTTCTCTATCATTGTAGGTAAAAAGTAAATGCTTGAATATCTGGCGCGATAATAATACGATGAACATTTCAGGAATACTTATCTTTAGATTTTTTCTGAAGAATATGTACTACTGACGAAAAATCGGCATAGATCATGCACTATAGATAAAGAATTGAAGTAATTAATATAGGTACTTACCTAATACTTTCCGAAGCACTGACATGTATCTTAAAAAAGGGTTGTTTGTTCATTATACAACCCCACACATTAGACCAATGGTCTTTTTGAAAGTGCGTGCATTTCTTATCTAACGATAGTACTTACTAGTATGTTGAGAACTGCAAAAAATTGTAATGTCCATCTATCCATCTATACCCTCACGCCACGTCCCTTGCAGGGTAGACAGAGAGGACAGAACGCCAGACATCCCTATCCTTACACACACTCTTAGCTTCCGTCATACAGTTTGTCATACACGCTCTCCGATTCCTTTTACTCAAAACGCGCCCATCCTTGAGGATCTGGTCGACATGATCGGACCAGGCCAGTCTCGGGCGGCCGCGCTTCCTCACACCTCTTCGTTCACTCAGATATATCTTTATTGTCATCCTTCATTCTCTCAACATGCCCAAACCATTGTAATGTCTCATCCAGAATTACTTTCTTCGCTTTTGGTATAAAATAACAGTTAGCATACTGTCTCATGTCGTCTTATTTATCAATCCTGTTGATATTGTGATACTTCTAATACTTTAAAAATCCTCCTATTATACCTACTCCTTATCGCAGGCCCCATTGACCGCTTCATTAATAAATTAATCTGTTTAGATTTCAAGATCACGCTGGTTATACTGCGATATATGAATCATCAAGTACTATTATTGTAATCTATTGTACCTACGAACGTGAAACTAATCTACGTCTTAGGATTTCATTATTTCTTTCAGTAAAACTTGTACGCTTTTCATAACATATACCTAACTTTGTTTCAAATTGATAAGTTGAAATGACGATCAGCTGAATCAGCAAGCCATATCGCCAGATAATAGCAAAACGAATCGGTTTCACGAAGTCTGGAAAAGAAACCACCAGAACACAAAACATTGGAATGTGTATTTGCTCTAATTAATTGGTAATGATTAGATAATGATGAAATCTTTTTATACATTTCTGCATTATTCAAATCATTGATGCTATAAGCAAAGTACCTACTCGTATTTTTATGTATGAGGTATCGCACACATCTTCTGGACACATCTTTTGGCTGGTTTATTCCTTTGAAAAACATAGATATACGTAAGCATTAATGCTATAATTTTAGGAGTTTGACGGAAATAAGTGTTTGACAGAAAACTTTACATACATGCATGACTATTTTATAGATATATTTGTAATGTAGATATGATGTACGTATACGGAATATCTAGATGACATATATGTAGGTATAGAAATAGGTACAGAACTGTTTTAACTGAACAATGATTTCATACACTGTGCAAAACTTGTTGAATCAGTGGAGTAAGCTATCATTGAAGATTTGATAATGCATAATTCTTGTATGGTTAAGCAATCACGGAAAATTACGTTAAGGAAAAAGATTAAAACTAACGTAGAAAGCATTCCTCTTGCGCACAGATCTGTAATTTAGACATCCAAATATATACTATCCCCGATGTACACCATCAGTGCCCAGTTTCGACCCAGCACCTCCCAATTAGCTGCGCCAACTCTACAACAATGTACTCTCAACAGCATTGTAAGAATTGTGATTGAAATATGATTTGTTTCATTTTCCAGTGAACTGTACACAGGCAGCTATAGATGACTTTCCTGCAGATTTGTTCACCCAAGAACAAAGACAAAATGGAGCTGTGGCTCTTCACGTTATTGCATCCCTTTATTTATTTGCCGCATTAGCGGTTGTATGTGATAAATACTTTGTTCCAGCCGTTGATAAAATGTGTAATGGTAAGAATTCAATTTATATTTTTGTTAGAAATAGTTTTCCGAATGAATTTTCTTCATACAATTCAAGCATTCATGTGAAAAGAGTAAATAAAAACGGCCTTTTAACTTTGAAGATATTATGGACACTTATCGTAGCTTTATAAAACATTCTAATGGTAGCTTTTCTATTTTAAAAGTAATGATGGATTTTATTATTTTGTTGTTTATTGAAAATAAACTGAACAACTGGATGAGCATAGTGGCAGTATAAACGAATTAACTTCATAGAAGTCTCAAAAGTGAAATAAAGTAGAACACAATATTCCCGCTTTGACGAGTTGTTCGTACTTTGTCTTTCCGAACAATATTTATTGTCAGTTTTTTTAACATTTGTTACATAAAAACTGTTACCCATGAATCGTCATGTGGTGCATTACATTATGTCAAACGTCGAATACAAACAGAAATATAATAATATTATTACTTTCAGTATTAAATATGTCAAATGATGTGGCTGGAGCGACGTTTATGGCTGCGGCGACATCAGCTCCAGAATTATTCGTAAATGTCATCGGAACATTCATAACAGAAGGAGATATCGGTGTTGGGACCATTGTGGGTTCAGCCGTTTTCAATATATTGGCTGTAGCAGCATGCTGTGGAATAGGTGCGGGAATGGCAAGTATTTAGTAAATCCGTACTTTAGAACCCACATTTTAATCTTAGGCTAGATTGATGTTATTTATAGGACTCAGTATGCAGATTGTAGGTATCATCTAATTCAGATACTTACTTGAAGTTTTACCGACTGGATAAACCTGATCAGTGACCAGAGATCACATGTTGTTAGATACTACAAGAATATATATGACACATTATACCAATTACATCTGACAAAAGTCTGATCGAGTCATTGCATACATAGAGATTATAATACCGACTACGATAATTTCAGGTCGTCCCCTTAGATTGGTGGCCACTTACAAGAGATTGCGTGGCATATGGCACAACCGTCGCTATACTTATATGTATCATTCATGACGAGAGAGTGGAATGGTATGAGGCGCTTATACTAGTGTTACTCTATTTGGTCTACATTGCAGTTATGTATTTTGATAAGAAAATACAAAAATGGGCGAGAGGTTTGTATTTATTTCATTCATTATAATCACATACTAAAATATTACTGCAGTTGCCTCGATACTTAGAAAATACTAGTCACTAAAATTAGCACAAATTAATGAACCCATAATTCAAAGGAATGCAGTAGAAAATTCATTAATAATCTTTGTAATATTTTCCACCTTAGTGAGTAGTAATAATTATTCCACATTTTTTACGAGACACTTTTGCTGAAAATGTCCTCAGTTCCTCTCCTGACTAATTTTAATACAGTTTTATAACAGTGCAAATACAAAGATTTCTTTCAGCGTTATTTCAGGAAAGGTGTCTTGTTCAATTACAATGTCATGGTAGCCAAACGTAGTTCATTATCACAGTATTTAGTTGCAATAAAATTTGTTATGCAAATTCAATACTTAGACCTACCGCATTTGATGTAGATTAGGAATATTGTATTGTTTTGGATTTTATTATTTCTTATGTTTATTTGGTTTACAAACCATTGCATGTAAGTACTAGTTGTTTGTGAATCATGATGGTACACTTTATCTAGTTGTTTTATGTTTTCACATTGAGCACAGCATTCTTAGAATTGACTAAAGTCATTCCACGTGGACATGGAGAAAATTCGATACCAACATCACGTGAAATTGGTGAGTTCAAAACTTTGCTAGTTTATTCACTATTTCTAAACTTTTAATATATCCATCTCTGAGTAAAAATCGTTGTACTATATTTTTAAATTTTGTGTAAGAAAGCAAAATAAGAATAACGTATTAAAACAATCCGCTATAGAGTCACAGGGTCTTATACATATTTAAATTTTACTGACCACATTTCGTGATTGCATTTTATATAATTATCTCAGGTTTCAGTCAACTTCAGAAGTAACTTTAAAATTATGTTTTATCGAGAAAATTGGTAGTATAAAAATTCTAGCCTATTATTTTGCGATGTTGTCAAAATAACCTAAGAGATGCACCAGTGTTTTCTTTGGTAGTTTTGGATTCCGCATTTATCTAGCTATTTGGAAATACATTTCTTTTCCAAAAATAAAGTGTGAATTTTGTATTTTCATTGCAACATAATATTCTCATTTATCGTCCTCTCAAGTCTCTGGATGATATCTTAATTGTCCGCTGAGTAATTTTCCTTTTCCCGACGCAATTTCTGCATTTTCTATACCATCTTAGGTAATTGGGGCATGTCATACAATGTATAGTGCACTGCTAAGCATGAGCAACAAAGTAGTAATCGCATTCTTATCAAGTACTAATTTTTCAATTACTTACATGTTATTGACATAGAATAAAATATAATAATCATTTATAGGCAAATAGTAAGTAATTATTTTTTTCTAGATTAAATACTTGAAAGTAAAACTGTTTACAAATGTATTATATGTTTAGTATATTATTTATAAAAATGTTAGATGCGGGATAATATTTTACTATGATATTTTAAAGTTTGTTTATTCAAAGATTGAAAATAAATTTATTATTGAGAAATGTATTGTTAACTTTATTACGCGTTTGTACATCGGGTTTTGAATTCATACCTCCTATAGAAAGTTATGCCTGAATAGGTTTATCTTAACTCTCAATTAAAAAAACACTACATTTTATCTTAAATATTTATCTATATTACATTTCGTTTTTTTTCGTTCTACTGTGTAATCTGCGTCCATCTATGAACAATTTCGTTAACTACATATTTCCATATTTCTTTAGGTTGCTAAATCACTATACTTATCAAATCCTTATTTATTATCAATATAATGCTAACGGGCTGAAATCAAAATTAATTCCTTAAGTCCGTTTCTCAAATTATTTTAGATTCTTTTATATTGTACTTCATATGTTCTTATAGTAAACTAACTTGAAATATTTTTTGTTAGAGGCGATTGAGGTTCGACAGTCACTCCAAGGTGAAAATAAATCTGGATTACATCAACAGTTCAACGGGACAATAAAACAGACAATCATACAAAGCCTTCAATGCAAAACAATCTCATCAAGAGTATCATCAAATCCATCGGAAGACGTAACAAGAGATGAAGTCAATAATCAAAAGCCAATCAGTAAGAATGACAAAAAGGTTACAGATCTTTCGAAAGTAATCATTGATAAAAATACAGACGATGTGACAAATAAAGATTTGAATACTCTGCAAGAGCATGAGAAAAAGGATGATGTAAAAAATGAAGAAGAAGGGGAAAAGGATAAGGATGATGATGAATATGAACATAATCTATGGGAGTGGCCATCCGGTAGAGGATGGTTTATTCAGGTGAGACCACAACATTCATATGTAGTTATTCTATGATCGTTCCCGGGTTATATTAGGCAGACCTCCAAAAGTAATAATCACAGTAATGCAATTTGTTATTTGAAATATATTATTTTATAAGCTGATGTAGGTTTTGTCTAAATAATTTTGATTACGTTGTACTTATAGTGTGAAATAACTAAGTCCTAATGACCTACAGCTGAGTTTTATTACGTAATCGGTACAAGTTCAATAAACTGCATTAACATTGCAAATGTTATCAAATGCACGTATTACCGAATCTTGTTGCCAATGAATTTTATCTATAATTAAATAAAACCATTTTTATCAATTTGAACTGAATTTCCATTTATTCCTATTAATAATTTTCAAATTACTCAAATATATTATTTTATTTACCTCCAGTAATTGCGAACTGGTTGTGCCTACTACATGTGGATTCCAAACCTTTCTTTTTTAAAGAAACTTCACCTAACCTGCGACATTGATCATGCTACAACTCCTTCAACATAATACCTCGCAGACTTTCCTACGTTTCGTTATTGCTACTGGTGTGATGAACACTTTTCACGTATTATTTTCTTTTGTCCCGTTTATTAATTTGTCAATACTTTTCATTTATAATAAAACTTCACTTATCTGTTACAGACCCGATGGATCATCACTTGGCCAATATATCTGGTATTCATCTGCTCAATCCCAGATTGTGAAAAGAAAAGGTTTCGCTCTTGGTATCCTGTGACATTCCTGATGTGCATTATATGGATTGGATCGTTGTCTTACGTTGTCGCCTGGATGATCACTATAATAGGTAAATAATAAATATGAATATCTCCAACCACATAACAGTAATTACTTACGAAATTTTACTGTGCTAATAATTTATTATACTCTTTCGGCATTTCTTGGACCGCTGTACACAATCACACTATTTATTGTGGTAATTTAAAATTATCTCAATTTCAAACTATGATTCTTGGTGCTGTAAAGCAGAAACCCCAAAAAAATGTATACAGGTAAAAATTGTACAAAGTTTAGAATAGTATTGTTGGGTTTTTTGGAGACATCGCATCGGCGGAGTAACTTTCAAAACTTAGAAATCACTGAACAGCGCATTCTGCATCAGTAATATCATAAAATCAAATAAGCTTCTCTTATCTACATCTCTCCTTCACTTAGCATAAAAAGCATTCCTTTTTCCTTTCCATTCCGTTCCTTCTTCCTTTGCACATGTAGAAAAAGCATTGTAGACAACGAGAAATTATGCATTACAAAGTTTCTTAGAAATTAGGTATATCTCATTTTTTGTTTCTATCTTGGGTTGGCTGGCAGAAATTGCCATTTGGCAATAAGCCCGCCCCTTGTATGTTTTTCTGTACAATAAAGTTTATTTTATTTATTTTATTTTATTTTAAATATTTGTGCACTGAACATCACATAGTGATACCGTTATCTTATACTTTTCTTATTTTGTTTTTAGGCCACACATTAAAAATACCAGACTCAGTTATGGGAATCACGTTCCTAGCAGCTGGGACGTCAGTTCCAGAAGCGGTATCCAGTGTAATAGTCGCGAAAAAGGGTTAGTATAACATTTTGTCCATTCATTTCAGGCATGGAACCACCGAATTTATGATAAAAAAAACAACACATTTTGACTAAACTTACCTCAGATATACCTATTCTTGTCACGGAATGTCTATACATACAAGTATTTTTTTTTTTTTACATAGAATACATGTGTATCGATTTTCTCTTCAGTATAATTCAGGAGATGCAATTTTCTATTCTGAAGGGCGGTAGCCCTAGACCTAGAAGGTCACATTTTTGAACTCAATATTGTTGGTCCGGCACTAATACCATACCAAAAGAAGAACTATCGAACCTTTTGCAAAACAAATGTCTAATTTTAGTGGGCTGTATGTATATTGTATGTGTTTAGAGTGCCAATGCGAAGTCTTCATGATCTTTGAATTGTCAATTTCCATTACTATCCAAAATATCTCTCACCACCGTTTAAAGCTGTCGAAGTGTATTTTGTAAATGTGTATAAATCTGTGTTTTTGAGATGGGGTGGCTAATGGCATAAACAAATTAGTAGTCGACATCACAATATTCTCTTAGTAGATTTCCTATTGTACATTTCTACTTTGTGGTGGAAATTATAAGTGACAAGAGATTTCAGTTCAACGACGTTTTAAGGTTCTTAATGTTAAATAAGTACTTTTTTTATTTTCAGGTCACGGGTCGATGGGAATCAGTAATTCAATTGGATCAAACACTTTCGATATTCTGTTATGTTTGGGTCTCCCTTGGTTAATAAAAGCTGCATTCATTCCTACTGATCCAGAACACCATTGGGTAAGATTTTAAACAAGATTTCTAGTAACTCAATAAAATGCATATTACAAATTTCTCCAAAAATAATATTAGGAGTTGTAACATGCGAAAATTTAACACTTTATGTTGAGTATTCACGTTTGCCTATAAGTATTTACATACAATACAAAAAAATGTATAATAATGACTAGCAAAATACATAAATTAATTCACCTGAAATTACTGAATATTGCGTGAACTAATGTGAATGCTCAACGGCTTGCGAAATTTATGGAAAGATTCAACAAAATCTTACTTTATTAATGTGCTGGCGTTATTTCTAAATCTTTTATTTCTTGAACTATCATTTCAATTTCCAAACTATGTCTTTTTCAGTCTTTACTATTATAATGTGTACATTTTGTTATGTTATGTAGAATTAAATTCTATCAATTTATCTTAGTGACTGTTCGTCTCTTGAACCGTTTATTTTCACAGGTGGCGATCAACTCTTCTGGACTGGAATATTCGGCGATATCCCTTTTGTCTACATTGTTTATGCTGTACATCGCCTTCTACTTCAACAAATTCCGCCTGGACATGAGAGTAGGAAGAGCCTGCTTGTGTATGTACGCAGTATTTCTTGTGCTGGCAACATTAATTGAACTAAATGTGTTCTTCCGTGTGAATTTACCAACATGTGGCCGGTAAATAAAAAGAAAATAATAGGCAGGAAATATAACTACTTACATATATAGCTATAAGTTGTTTGGAATATAACAAATGTCACTCTGCGGATGCAGTAACCTAATCTAACATCAGATTTGTTATTCCAATAACCTACCATTGAGTTAATCCTTTATTATTTTTTATAGTCCTAGTCGTTTGTTAAAGATTACTGACCTGTTAATTATAATAGCAGTCTTTTAAATAATATTGTGCGATTGTTATATTCCATACATTCCAGTTATATTCCTATAAATCTAAGTGTAACTTCGACTAATTAATTGGAAGAGACAGTATGAAACATGAGCCAACAAGAATCAGAATTGGTAGGCCGCTATTCTATTGTGAAATCTGCGTATCAGTCACACAATCATCGTACCTACATATAGTAGGTGTGACCGTTGAGTAAGAACATTCAATGTAATGAGCATCTTGTAGCTGTGTTTGTGTATATAATAATAATATGTAGTAACATATAATATGTATATATATCTATACCTACTATCTGGATGTGTATGAGATTACAAAAGGATCAAAGGCAAGTGGCGAGTCAAGTCGATTATCCCAAACAATTGAGTTTAAATCAATTTCACAACAAAGGACAACACAGACGAGGAATGATTATTCGTATTGTGAAATGCATCGATATTTTTCTAGAGTGTTATTCTTTAGCAGGCGATACAACAAGAGGATTATCATTTCCAATAATTTTATAATATAATTAATTATTATTATTAGTGGTGAATTTTATGTTGTACATTAAAATCTACACAGTAATTAGGTTATATTAAATTATAACTATTTAATAAGGAATAGCTTTCTTACATTGTTATAGAGTATTGTAATAGTAAGTAATCTTAATATAATCTAATTTAAAATGTAATATCATACCTTCATTCAGTATTTTTGTAAGTCACAAAGAAACATCCATTGGGGATTGTAATTATTTTAAGTGAATATTAAATTGATGCAGATTTTAATGGTCATCATGTTATGATTTTTCTATACCTATTTTGAATTCATTAGCTCTGTGTGAATTCACGTAACTCGTATTTATAATCAAATAAAAAAGTGACTTTTATTTGTTACCTTCTGTTTAAAATGCAAGTACCTGCACAGGTGTCACACGCAAGTGATAAAAATAAAATATTTCTGTTATTGATTCCAGGAATTTGGTGATTGGTTATTTTGATATTGTTGAAAATGATAACTTTTGGCTTCTCCTATTTATGATTAAACATCTGATGTATATTGACAATTAAGATCGATATGTCCAATAGTTTCTAGAGTAGGAAATTTGTTGACTTTTCATTACAATTGATAAGGTGTGCAGGTTTTTATTATTTTAGTGTAGACACATAGGTAAAGAGTAGCCAAGAGCAATATACAAAACAATCATGAGAAGAAATCATTCAGGAGTGAAACAATGTCTGAATTGTTGGTTTTTTTCTCTACCGTCCCTAGGACTCGAAAGTGTGTGCCAAAACGTTTTTAAAAACTTCTAATATTTTCTGCTTGGGCTACTAGTGTCACATCTATGGGCGTGTTTCATGCTGGCGTGCTTATAAGGTAAGAGTAACGCGAAATTAAAAATACAAAATCACTGCAGAAACCGACTAGATGTATTGCCGAAGATATGTGAATTACTTCTATAATGCTTGAAAATCCAATCTTTTTAAATTAGAACCACAAAACATCTACGATATTTTGTATCAAAATATTTACTTTTAATTTAACCATAACTCCTGAAATTATACCATTTTAATAACACGATTTTTCACCAAATCGCATTTTGCGTTTGACTCATCTTTTGGTTTCAATTAACATGAAAGACCCCAGATACATGTATAAGTTTATTCAGTCCATTGTAGTTTACTTTACTATAAGAAAATAACTAATTTACAGAATTGTTAGCTATTAAGTTTTGTGCTTTTAGATGTACATAACAGTAAGTATATAAATCAATCAATTAATAAAAAAATAAAGTGTTGACATCACCGAGATGAATTTATTTGCTTTTTGAAAACATACCTACGCATTTCATGTAAGAAGGTGACTTTGTAAGTAAGAAACAATATTTTTATATCTAATTCATTAAGGTGAATGAATATTTTGATGACTACTACCTACACAATTTTTAATGATATGCCCATTGTCCAATTATTAAATACTGCTAATATGTACTTCCAGGTTCTATGTTTTTGTTTTTCACGTTGTACAAGCCGCTCATTTTATAGTCATACAAATTATGTAAATTTCTTTACCCGTCAGAAGCATAACGGCTGATTTGGCTGCATTTGGCTCACTATCATCCGGCATATTGAATAAACGGTGCACGGACAGCTCATCCCCGGGCAGATTTTTTTCTCGGACAGTTCATCCTTCCGACTGTTCGTCCCCCGACAATCAAATAAACTGTTCAGCTGCACCAATCGTCTTTCCGAATTATGGAAAAAAATGTTCTATCTATCTATCTATACTCTCACGCCACCTCCCTTGCGGGGTAGGCAGAGAAAACAGATCGCCAGACTTTCCTATCCTGACACACACTTCGGCCTTCCGTCACATTCATGCAATTCCTCATACACATTCTACGATTACTTTCACTCAAAAAACGTCCGTCCTTGAGGATCTGGTCAACATGGTCAAGCCATGTGGTTCTTGGATGGCCGCTTTTCCTTACACCACTTCTTTCACCCAGGTAAATTTTCCTTGCTATCCTTTTATCGTTCATTCTCTCCACATGTCCCAACCATCTCAACTTGTTCACTTTCATTTTTAAAGAAAATGGATAGCCCACCATAAGATGTAATTAATATTATTTTATTCCGCATCGCAACCATCATGACGTATAATGAAGCCCTGGGGATTACTACCATACATCAGTCTGTCTACTACCAGTAAGTAATCTGTTATTATTTTTAATCACAATTAATCATTATATTTTATTTTCGATTATCCTATCACGCACATGACATTCAATCTTATCGTGAACTCTATACAATAGAACTACGTAGATAATTAGTTACTACACTACATATGTATAGTATAGTATCTAATATAATGATAAGTTGAACATGATTTAGCTGTAAAGGACAGTTCCGTAGTTTCTTTTCGTCATAATTTCGTCAGTTTTCACGGTCGTTATACATATAAGTATATCCAGAATAGAACCTACAAAGACAAAAACAAGAATCAACACAAAAATCACTGAAAAAATACCCATCACACACAACTCTATTTAGTACCTACAGTTGCGATTCTTGTATGCTTTCAAAGCTTGATGAATCCGTATCCGTATAATTTTCAGGCTTTCAGATTTCAACTGCGTGCATTGTTCGATGTAGATCTAACTTTCTTCAGGATGAAATATGTAATTTATTCACAGATGAGTCATAAGCCGTTGACTGTCGTGGCATGAGTACCCACAATCAACATGAAACTCATCGGTAATTATTACAATTGTAAGATTTAAAAATATAATTTTATTCAATAGAAAATAAATTATTTACATAGGTGCTTCCTATTTCACCACTGTTCAATATAAAATATACATATCATTCTTATTTGGTACTCTCAAGTATAAGAAATACGTAAGGTTCATAGGGTAGACCTAACAATAGGTAATATTAATATCAAGATTTATCAAGATGATTCTATCAAAAATCAACGTTTTAAATCCTACTTATTACTATCTTAAAACTACTGTAAGTTTACGATTACGATAAAAATCACAGTCAGACGATAAATAATGTTCAAGTATCAAATACAAAATAATATACAGAGTCGTAATATCTAAACTATTGTACGTTACTTACATAATATCAATTTATAACAAACTTTCAGGAAACGTTTCCTATCATATAATTTTATTAAAGAGTTGTTTTGTGCTGAACACAGAGATGAGTTTATTGTTATATTAAGGCCAGGCATAGGTGTCAGTTTTAATTTTTTAGGACATATAATAGAAAATTATAAAATATAGGAACAGAATTACAATTCCCTATTTCTAATGATAGCATTATACTTTCCCAAATGAGGAAAATCATTGGTGTAGAGGTAAAATATACCATTAAAAATACAACATATTGATGCACCGAATGAATTAGCTTGGTCTCAAAAATAATCAATTACAAAATAAATTATTGTAGAGTGATTGTGTGTAAAGATTCCCATAAACGACACAAGATACTTGTATAAAAATGATATTGTATTATTGCAATCTAAATTTTACGCTAACAATTCGGATTCTCGAAGAAAACGCCTGATTCCAATAAAATAGCGAATATTATGAATATAAAATAAATAATTAATATCGTAGCGCCAACACTCTTCTTCATTTGAAACTTTCCAATAACCATTACAATTAACAATACGAAAGTTGCCACTATGAGTGACAAAATGATGAAGTCCATTCCGGTTGAGCTCATGTGAATCACACCGTCCTGTCCCTCACTAATCAAAACCATACTTTTGATGAACCACGGCGTTCCGAGGGAAAATAAAATATTCAGGGTATTGGCTCCAAGAGAGTTGGAGACCCCCATTCCACCTTCACCTAGAAAAGAGAAACAAGTTGAGAAATATATTCTTGATGTAAGTCATCTACCAATTATGAAAAATAAATAATATCACAAATATTGTCTACGCTAACTTTGTCCTTGGGTTCGTCGTGAAAGCGAACCTTCGTTCCTTGCACTCTGACTTGTATTTTTCTTATCATTTTAAATTAATTATCACAGGAACTGTATAAGTCAGGTAGGCCTGTCGAGATTGGAACCCTTATGAGTTAGTAAATGAGTTTTGATCGAACTTTAACCACATTATAAAATTTACTTCAAGTCGAGAAGGACTTCTGATACAAAGAATTGTTAAAAAAAGGTTTAGGAAATATTAAAAAATGGGTTTCCATTATGGTCCAAAACTAAGAGCATTACAAAACATCTAAACGAAAAAACATTTCACCAATTTTCTTATAGACTAAGAGTGTTACTTGTAAAAATAAATATTGTATTTACCTCGACGAGACATGATAAATATTGAGCAAGCTTCTGGTAAACATCCTCCAAAGGCTAAGAAAGTCATTCCCATTATGGAACTTGGAACCTTAAGAGTGTCACCTAAAAAGTAATATAACATATTGATACATAACGTATGAAGACTACCATGGGTGTTGTTTTCATTGTTTTTCAGTTTAATCGTTGGATCATGATTATTGGTCAATCGCAAAAAAAAAACATACACTATGACAGTAACTAGAGAGTGGACATAGGTGGTTAATTTCACCCAATGTAGTTTTTTATGGTAACATGATTGGGGTATCGCCTACTTTATATAGGTGTTTTTTTATTAACAATGACTAGGCAGAGGTATTTAAATTCACTCAACCCGATATAACAAATTTTCAAGAAAAATTGAGACTGAATACTGAACATATGTGATTTTTAATTGTTATTATATTGGCATATCTTACCGATTGTGGTTATCATCCATGTAACAAAATATGAATTCGCACCGATGCAAACTATGCACATGAAGAAACTGAGTGGATAAAGCTTTCTCCAAGTTTTAGGGGATGGAATGAGACAAGTTAGGAGGAGTTTCAATGGCCAAGTGTAAACGAACCACGCTCGTTTCACAATAGACTTTTCTTTCGGGTAATGCCATAAGCTCTTCCTTATTTTTACATCTAAAAAGAAAGTTAAAATTTAAATTAATACGAGTATAATTGACAGTGGTACGTATGGTAAACATTTTACCCAAGGATGCAATGATTTAAGAAACAAATTGTAGCGGATATCCTTAGAGAAGAAATTCTCTGGATTGGAAAAGGAAATATAAAATATAAATATCATTTTAATATGATGCTCTGTTGTGGGTTTTAGTACTTGGAAATCAAAATTTCCTAAGAGGCATGTATTGTAATTTCCTGACTGGGAAAAAGATTACAATCTGAAGAAGAAAACAGAAACTTATCTATTGATCTGGATCGTAGTTAGTAAACTTTGGTAAAAAGTTAATAGCAAAGTTTACATTAAGCTTTAACAAAGCTGCATCTCATTTTATACCTAAAATAACGTATGTAATAGGTTAGTTACCATTATCAGGGATTTCCAAACCGCCATTTTCTAAGTCAAGTTTGCTTTTAATAGATCCAGTATTTCTTCGGAGGATAATTGAAACTCTCGCTGTGTACCTATCTTCAACTTCCTCATCATCGCTGTTTTTAGAATTTTTACGTGTACCTCGGTCTGCAAAAAACAGAATTAGAAAATTATTCAATTAAGTACGTATATATTAAAATAATTGTGATAAGATGACAGGGTTAAGATAATAAACATATTTGGATGATAACCAAACAATGATAAATATTTCCATTGCTACAGTTTTTTCCCTCAACAGAAACGAGAGGTATCTTTATTGACATAATGTAGCGTTGTGTGAACTTCCTTGGGGAGGAATCAGGATGGGTGTTCCGACGCTTGCGTTCGTACAATCGCATAAGGCCGAGCTTCGACCTGCAAGAAAACTTCTGCCTGCAGGCTGTCGGACACTTCTTGCAGAAGTTTTCTTGCAAATAAATCGGCAATAATAAAATAACCCTACCTAATACAATTAGCCACCACAAATCATTCGACTACAGGTAGATAGCCAGGATAAAACAATATTAGGTAATATTAAACAGAAAAATTAATGAAAATGTACACACTAACCAAAATTCATTTCTCCATTTTTCCCTTTATTCGTGAATATTCCATGGAAGAACCTGATGATTTTTCTGTTGTTGAACATAAATATGAAGTAAAGAAAGTAAAGAGCCACTAAAATGACCGTCTCATACCACATTACAAGATTATCCCATGTTATTGTGACCAAGACAACGACCGTACAACAGTAGATTATACTGTCTCGGATGACTGGCCATTTCTTTATTTGAATCGCCTGGAAATTGAAAAAAAAATAGTTGCATTAGGATGATTATCTTATAAACAAATTATGATATATCTTCTACGGATGTTCATGGAACATTCTTGCTATACATACACCACTGACAACTTTTGATTATACATCATGAACAAAACATTCGCCATATTTTTAATTTATTGTCATAAGCCAACTGCTTCTAAATGTGGCGTGTCTTGTATTGCCATTATATTTAAAATACATTACCTTGGCAGATTATGTTCCCTAACCATTGGTATTATTTAAAACTCATTCTTGCAGAAATACTAAATTATGAACAGACTACGAATTAACCATTTTATTTATTTATTTATTTATTTATTTAGAACATGTTTAATTACAAGTTGACAGATTATAGATAATTTACAATTGAAAATATAGATCTTAAACTACTTATAACGTTTTACCCCCCCTTATAAAATAAAATATGTGTTAAGGGGGGAGTATCCTGTAATTATCAGGGCTCACAATATCATAACATTCAATCACAAATTCATAAATGTTAAAATATAATGATTCGTGCCTTATGTAGATCAAATTCGATCGATAAGACGAAGTAGTACGAAGTAGTTCTTTGTAAAAAATACTTTGTAGAGTTTATTATAAATTTCAACTCACCTTCCTAGCAGCAAGACCGCCAATAGCTCCAACTCCTAATGTATTGAACATTGAAGAACCAACAATGGTACCAATTCCAAGGTTTGAATTCGTAACGAATGTACTGATCATGTTGATGGCGAGTTCGGGGGACGAAGTGGCCACTGACATAAAAGTCGCTGCCGCAACATCCTACGAAGAAAAATGCGCATTCTATGTCTGTGATAAAATCTACCTATCTACATGTTTTCTGGAGAAATAATAGTATCAATGCAACATTATTTAATACCATAATCCAGAATCAAAATATTTACACTGATATCAATTGCACGCAGACACCAACATATATTTTATCAAATCGAACAAATAAAATATTAGATTAATATTGTAGGTAGAATCAATTAATCAATTTTTATGTCAAATAATGAACAGGTAAAGTTCATGACATGTAATTCGCTAGCAGTGACAACAAGGAAGTACAAAGGGTAATGATACACTAAAAATCATTACAAAATTACTAATAAGTATTAAGATCTCCTAGCTTTACTGTGATCTTCTAAACCGAATTCGTAGGTATCGCTATGCCAAATATTTATCTGACAAGTAATTCACCCTGCGCTTCTAACTTTTTTTACACTTTGACATAACGAATGTTAAATGATATGGCGTGATGTTGGCCATACGATAAATAAATGAATAATGACGTATATTATCTAATTTATCGGTGAATTATGTTCGAGAATAAATTAATGAAATACAACCCCTTTGGAAAACTATGATTGACATAAATATTATTCATAAAATGAAGCGGCAGTCTCTCAAGCGAGAGGTGCCAGGTTCAAACCCCGGCGTTGCGATGTATTCCACACTTTGCGATACAAGCTTTTAGCCTAGTGCAAGGTGTGCAGGAAAGCAATTGGGTTTGAGAATGCAAGCCCAGATCTTTAATTTAAAAAAAAAACATCAGCTAACCCTAAGAGTCATATAATATGAATAATATTATCTTACTTATAACTCTACGTTTTTATATTTATCTAATTATAACACTTAATATTAACTGTTAAAAACGTAGTTTCTCAAGATTTTCTGATAATAAAGAATGTACCTAAAATGTATTGAATATCTGATTGGGAAATCCAACAATGAATGATCTATAGGCACCGCTTTGTATAAATATTTTCATGTACGCAATCATCAAATTATCGCATGCAGTAAATTAAACACGTGAGTAAATTATAAAACATGCACATACAATTAATATAGTCATACCTTGGAGATATTGAGATCTTCACAAATACATTCAACAGAAGGTATAAAGTAATCATTGCAAATCACAGCCAAAAGGGTGAAGCTGTAAAAACCTCCGATAAAATGGAGAATCAGGGCGCCTTGTAGCCTCTGTTCCTCTAAAATGTGAAATAATAGAAGTAGAATGTAATATTTCATCAATTGAAAATGGATCTAAATAATTGATCCTAGTAGATAACTTATAAGACTGAGATTTTTGTTGATATATTAAATGTTGTAGGTGTTTAAATCTTGAACATGTACCAAAACAATCCAAGTATTTTGGAGACATAGAAGATTGTTCTTGTTTGAATGTGCATAAAGTAAAATACCTGTAAAAAGATCGTCAGGAAAACTGTCTTCATCTACTATTGTACAATTTGTGGTGAAAAATAATTGCGTTGATTCATACAAGCTCTTTTCATCAGGACTGAAATGTTTTGTATCTTCTGCTGTACGGTAGACGTGTGCTGAAAATATTGAAATTATGTATAAAATCATATAAAATACGACACATTGCATTGTTTAAAGTTAGTATCCTACATTATGCTACAACGCATTATAGATTGGGCAATAATTTTTCGTTTTATTCTTTTAGTCG
The DNA here is from genome assembly GCA_963576895.1 of Ceraclea dissimilis. NCBI lineage: Eukaryota > Metazoa > Arthropoda > Insecta > Trichoptera > Leptoceridae > Ceraclea > Ceraclea dissimilis. Next base: position 13,747,538 of record OY756368.1, read on the forward strand.
GTGTCAAACTAATATGAAATGGGTATAACTATAAACAGTTCTTAATATGCAGACTGATCACGTAAGCAGATTACAAGATAGCTGCTCATATGAAATTGGAAGTATCGAGGAATACTTCTTATTCTTATGTTGAAGCGGTTAGTTTCTTGCGAGGTCGACTCCCAGCTGTTTATCCATCTCTTTGGTGGTCTGCCTAGGGGTCGTCTACTGTTGGCCATGCAGTATGGATACAATGAAAGGGAGATTAAGTTATTTTATTCCCCTCACACATTCACATGCATACCGGTGTTTCCATCTTTGCCTTCCCCATCATCCTCGACCAACCTCAAGAAATACATACTAAGATATTCTATCTGCTAGTACAGTGCGCGGACTTAGAAGATATTTAAGTTTTACTGTTTTTTTCTTGTTTTGAATTCTTGTATTTGTCTCTCTTTTTGTATCTCATCGTATTTGTTGGATATAATAATATTCACCTATGTGTCTACTGCTCCAGAACAGACTCTGGCCTAGTGGGGCAGTACAATTTCCCATGTATCTTGTTGTCTTATGTATGTTTATTTTGTATTTTTTTTGGTATTTATATATTATGAGTGTGTATATGTATATATGGGAAATAAATCTTCATTCGTTAATTCATTCATTCATTCTTGAATTCTATTATTAGCATAATAATAGCTATATTCCTATGTACATATTATGTGGACTTACCTTACCTTACTAAGTGGTTTTACCAAAACACTCAGATAGATAGGTGATTCATATTTTAAGGAATTGAGTGATCTACTTAAATTTAATTTATTATACAAACATTGATTGATTGATAACACACCTGAAGTTTTATTAATCTTATTATATTTGTTTTACGATCTTGAAATATTTCCCTACTACGTATGCCTCTTCAAACAATAGCGCTCTATGATTGTAGCGAGATAATAATTATCAGATGCAAAAGTACATTGAAAATATTTACTAATTATATTAATTGTTGTCTTATCGATGTAAACTAATTAAAATGCAAGTCGCCTAAAATAGACAATCGAAATATCTATGTAAGTTGAGTACCTACCAAAGTACCTATTACTTGATAAATTCTGCTACTACGACTAGGTACATTATCACGATATATCACCATAATATTTTTGTAAGGCTGCATAGTGCATAGGTGCTACATTTCCTATGTCCAGGAATCAATTTTACATTGGTGAACTCTCAGACTACAATATTTTGAGTAACAGTAGAACAAAATCCCATCTAGGCCATAGACTATTAAAAAACAAATACCTGTTACGCTATAAGAAGTATAGAACGGGATCGTACCATGCGTTGAAACTTTCATACTCTTAATTTTTCCACAAGCAGAACTTTGTATCGGAAATTAAAACCAATGTTTAAGTATTTGTCTAGGTATTAATAATTACAATTTTCCTTTTTGAGCGACGTTTGATGGTATTACAAGAATTAATAATACACGTATGTAAACAATTAATTATGAGTTGATTGTTGGTTTATAAAAACATCATTTTATGATTACTGAGTTCTGTTTGCATTGATTACTTTACTAGTATACAATTAAAGTAGGTATACTACCTATAAAAATATGTGTTGGCGTAGTATGCATCTCTTGTCTAGGGATATTAATAAACCTTACTCCAAACATGTTCAAGGAAATCTTGAAACACAGAATTTGGCATGATATTGTAAGTAGTATGGGATATAACATTAGTCTTTCTCGAAACAACACGATATGACTGATATGAGTGCAGGGTATAATATATGTAAGTGGAAAACTTCACAATGATAAGACAATTATAAGAAGGTGGACAATATGAATGTTGGAGATGAGGACAATCGAATAAGATCCATCTGCGTGTATTCTATCAGGTACTGCTTATAAGAGTATCTGTCTTCTACCTGGCGAAACAGTTTAACAATCCTTATGCCAACTCACTCAAGCAATTCAAATCAATAATTAATCCAACATAATCAAACTCTCGTAAATTATCATTATCAATACTCTGGAGGGACCATGTCGACCGGTAGGATGACACCAGACTTGCAAAGGTAGCCAAAACGGAAAACCCCGCTGGAAGTAGATTACCCGGAAGGCCCCCCCAAGAGATGGAAGGACAGCTGGACCTCCTCATGCCAGGACAGCCCGCCGTCACAAACAGGTCACCCGACCTAATACAAGAAGAAGAAGAATTCTCAATTCATCTTCCTTATCCATGTATTCCATTACCATTACCCATTTTATTTGTAAAAAATAACTGATTCAACATTTTTGTAAGTATCTTTAAGACAGTCTCCCCAATATAGTCTTACTTCCACACCCCAAAGCAACACTTTGGGCCATGCGGTGTTTCAAATAAGGTGATGAGATTGCTAAATTTCAACGAAGCTTTCTCAGTTAGCTCAGAATCATGAGGATTTAAAACGCTTGTGGTACACGGAACAAGAGGGATGGAAAGTGATGATAGGATATTTATAAATAGGTAATATAAAAAATAATACATTTAAACATAATTATGTACTCACCATTTACAGAACTGAAGTGATGGATAAATATACCAATCAGTATAGACGATTTTAACAAAAATTTAAAATTACTATTTCTTATTAACTTGCGCCCTTGTAACGGTGACATATTTATTTCTACTATTTACTTAATTAATTGACAATGATAAACTATTGGTACTACTGACTCCAACAGAATTCGAAAAAACTGTGATTTACTTTATAGTACATTCATAATTACTTTATAAGATAATATTAATTATTAGTATAATCAATCAGATCATTAGTACGCAGTAAGTACTTCAAACCAATGAAGGTAGTCAAAGATGTTTATTAACAATTATGTTACACAAAATCCTCGGTAGGTGTCTCATTGAAAACAAAATTTCCACTGCTTTTCTTCTACTTCTAGGTCCAAAAAGATATTTAGAATAATAATGTACCATATATATCTAATAAATAATTGTACGTTTCAATTATTTGTGTTATTAGGTAAATTTTTGACAAAAAATTGTATTTTAATTTGACCTAGATTTAATGTGTTCTTAAGCAGTATTTAAAGCACTTTTTATCGCTTTTCTTAGTTATTTCTGAATCAATTGTATATAATTTTAAAGTAATAAATATTTTGAATTTATTCAGTTCATTTAAAATTAAATTTAAAGTAGGTTTAAGTTAGTTTGTAAATTGGACTATTTCTACGCATTATTATTATTTTATTTATACATATTAACCGAATAATGTTTATGAATTGTTTTAACGTTGTATACCGATATCGTTAGTCTTCACAATATCACTGACAATCGATTCAATCAAATGAAACACTCTTAAGCGCGCTGATAAGAGGTACTGAGTCTCTGTACTGAGTATCTACTATAGCTAGCTAATGTTTACAAGAAAACAACAGCGTTTTATAAAAAATCGTTAATACAGAGTAATCGCTACTATAAATACGCATGTACATACTTACATTGCAAAATTAAAATGGCAGTGGGCTGGGCATATGGCTCGACAAGAGGATACTAGGTGGGCACCCAGAATCCTACAGTGGAGGCCCTGGAACAAAAAGAAGCGTCGGAAGACCTCCTAAAAGGTGGTCTGATGACCTAGTCCAGCAAGCCGGAAGAACCTGGATGCGGAGGGGGAGAAACAGAGATGAGTGGAAGGAAATGGAAGAGGCCTACGTCCAGCAGTGGAGGGGAAGGCTGAGGAAGAAGAAGATACTTACATATTTGTGGAAATAATCATAAATTAGTGCGCTTCTGAAAATGATATCAACTAAATATCACTATCCATTGATTTCAGACACTCAGACATGGGGTTGAAAGATAGAAAATAAGTAGAAATAGAAAAAATATTACTAAATTTTTCTCGAAATTTGTCCTCATAGAAAACTTCTAAGTGAAACCAGGGGCATTGACTGTCAACTATGAACCAAAGACTGCTATTGTTAGAACCTAATGGAATAGATTTTTCGGCGCTCTGTGACCAATTATGGTTTATTCTGCATCTATCAGCGTGAAGTAGATATATTTGGGATGCTTAACATGGATGTCTTATAAGTAAGATAAAAAGTAATATATATTCTTACAGATGATCTTTTTAAATCTTGAATAATATGGGCAGGTAATAAAATTAATTCGTGACTTTTTCTTAAATTCTTAATAAAAGAGAAGTAGCAAATCTTTTGATAATTAATAGATCACTTAACTATTGCAACTCTTTTACAAATTGTTTGATTGTAATCTCAAAATTACCGATTTCCTGTGTGTTATCGACATGAAGTAGTTTCAACAAAGATAATTATTATAGGTAGATATTTATAATAGTAGGGCATACCACCTTTGATAGGTTATTACTTAGATACACTGTTGCAGTAGTATGATAGCGCCGATAAAAAGCACGTAGGTATATTTCGAACATTTGTAACTTCTTCAAAAGATCTTATTAATCCTTCAACGTTTCTTATATAGTCGATCAGTTTCATGCCTTGAAAATAAATAAATAGCTCCATTTGTACAATGGTGACATGATAGCAAACTTAAATTTAAATGAGAGACGCCATGAAAAGAAAGGTAAATTGGAAATAGGTACCTAGGAAGACCAATCTTTCTAGTTTAATGAGGAGGAGCCCAACACACCATACCTTAATCAATAATAACGGTGTATCTTATATAATTACTATAGAATGCCGAAGAATTCTGAAGAAGGCCAATGCTCACAGACTCGTGACGATGATGAATACGTGTCCAAATAACTAAGCATTATTTATTCGTTCGTATGTAAATATTGTTGAGGTGTTATTCCCTTTGATATTAATTCACTTGTATCTAGGTAAAGTATGTATACCTATGTAAAGTTCTCTGGCTCACTGGCTGATACTGAGAAGTGTAGCAAGTGATGGTATTATCTATATCCTTGGATAATCAAGTTAGATTTCTAAATCGTCTCAACAAATTTATACGATTGTTTGTATGTTGCTACATGAACGATTATAAAATGCAATGTAATGCATTCTAATTATAGGTAATGCGGCATACTACAGACAAAACATACCAGACGATTAGTTCTCAACTTTATATTGCCTTGTTTCAAACTCAGTATATATCATTAATTCATTCATTATTGTTTCCCTCATCACGTGCACCTTTATAAGACTCAATTTGTTATTATAGTTTGTTTGTATGATTGTGAAAATCTCCTTAGTAGAAACGATACAAATTACGTAATTTCGTATCGTGTAAGTCTATTATATCAAGATCGGGAATACCAGCATTCTAACTCATAAGTAGTGATACACCGATACTGTACGCAACGATACAGAAAAACCCCAAGAGAGCAAGTGATAAAATTGACATTACTAGAGCAAGTACCCTGCACGCTTCGCAACAGCAAAAGGTTATGTTTGGATGGTGGAGTGGGTTCTTTGTCAGTTTTAGTATATACTAGTGCCTTAGCACTACGCTATGCTTTTCTCCCTTGGTGACTTTCACACAGCCCGATCCTTTAGAATCCACACGCTCTGGCATGAAGCCTACCGAGTTTTATTGAACTACTAATTAAGTAGATTTAATTAAGTATTTTTTTATGCAACATACCAGTATCGACAATCAAAATAATATAATTAAAAGATTTAAGTATTATCTTACAAAGAAATACTTAAAGTTAGGTAACACTCGTATACGTATTACCCATCTTATATCGATTTCAATTACTTAACATACAATTTGCGTCAATAGTTTTCTATAATACTCATTAAGTTATCATAATTAGCCGCCAGAACAGATGATCAATAATGTGAAATTAGTTATTAATAGAGAATATATACATAGGTAAGTCTATTATCATGATATGGTAGATGTACCAAATACTAAACTATCCACTTCTGTATATTTTCTAGCACCTATGTATATTGAATGTAAGTCGCCTGTAGTGTTGAATTTTTAATATTGTACACCCTTCAGCTTTAGACCATGACATCAAAATTTCATTGTCAAAATAATTATCTATATCCGTTGTATCATAAACTTTCCTAACTGTTTCGACGTTTCCAAATAAAAATGCGTCTTTTTATTGCAGTATTTCAAGCTTTTTTTACAGAAATCCTGTTATGGGCTCGATGATAAAAAAATCTCAACTCAACTTTTACATGACTTCGTCACGAAAATAATTTATCAAAGTTGAATAGGAATTGTAACGTCATTTTAATTTCTATGTCTTAGTGTTACAGGCAGCATCAAAATCCATTTAGCTTAATGTTATCAATCTTAAGGTTCCATGTCAAAATCTCAAGTGACAAAATCTCACATGTCAAAAGGGTAACCTATTATTGACAGAATCGCAACTCAACACCGGGAAATCTGATGCCGTTGTTTTTTTTTTATTTGTTTTTGTGTGCAAAAAAAAAACAACCTAACGAACCTAACCCAACAATATTGAAATTGTAGACAACAGGTTTTCCGGTGTTGAGTTGCGATCAATCAATAGTAGGTTACCCTTTTGACAGTTGAGATTTTGTCATTGTGAGTTTCTGTCTGGTTAAGTAGAACTGAAAGAGGTAACTGAATAAATATATTCGCATTTTCTTAGTCTCCTTCCCAAAGACTTCTCATCGGGATAGTAATAAGCATCAACCAGTCAATTGCATTGTGTATCAAATCTTTTCATTGTCTATCAAAGGTATGGTAATGTAAGTACTCGATTATTTGATGAAAACGTATTTTTGTAAATTGATATCAAATCCTGCAACAATAGAGATATCTTATCGCCAGATAATTGATATTAATCAATCATTGATTATTACTTAGCGAAGAGTATTTTATTACATATGCTTCTTTGGTAGGTAGCTGAATGTTTACATTTTTTCATGTCCCAATATTACGCTGAATTGAAAGAATCCTTGATTTTAAAGTCTTTCGTAATCAGAATGGAAGGAGTCTTTATCTTTATTCCATTTCTTAAGTCCATTTTTCTCCACAAACGGCACCAATGGGCCTGTGACAATATTTTTGTCGTTGTGTCGTTGAAATACAACTGAATACTGGGTAGATTCTTGATAAATTTCATTGCCCAATAAATCATTTATTGCGCAAACGTAGTTAAATACAATACAACAGTAGCTTCAGGCAAGAAAAAGAGGTAATAAACATGGTGTTAATATATGCCTATAGAACAAAAAGTGTTGAAAATACCACACATCAGAAATTGTCAGAATGCGAACAAATAGTAAACGCATTTCAGTCTTTCTATATGAATTTAGATAGGCAGGAATTCAAAACAAATAAAGAACAAAATAAGCTAAAATTTTATATAGCAAAAGAATACGCACTTACATAATAGTAATACTAATACTTACTCCTTTTATCGCCATATCCACTAGCCAGTTGCCATCTCATCGTATTGCCTTAGTGTCTTCACAAATATTTTTACGAGTACCTATATGTATTGTAGGTATTACCATATACACTTCAGGTTGACCTCGTGAAGATAAAAATAAAACACTTATATAATGAAATCGGTGTATTGAGATCTTAGATTTTGATTATTTTACATATAATCATATAAATAATAAAATACTTTAATTTATCATCAATTAAGTGCTTGTAATTGATGAAAATCAGTACTGAAATGACGTCAAAAAAAGTGACGTAGATGCATTATTCGGCGATTTGTTCTAGTTCAAACTCATTTCGGCAAACACATACCTTAAAAGTAGTACTGTACTTAGGTACATCACTTACCTTAGGTAATATTATTATGTTATTGAATTTGATGAGAAGATAGATGAATTTTTCTTCTTTACTATAAATACGGCCTTTGTGACTAGGTAAAGATTTCTAGAAGTCGAAGCTCCGCATATTACCCTTGGCGTCATATTTTGGATTTTCATAAAAATTCCTACAAACTTTTTGTCAGGACATGATACCAACTGAATCGAGATATAGTGATTGATCTACTGAAAAGCCTGGTCCTTAGGGACATACAGAAAAGGACGAGTGCTGCTCACGGCGGTTCACACTTATCAGGTTTTTTCTCGTAATCCTTTACATATTATATTACTCACTTTAATGAATAAAAACACCAATCTTCTTCTTCTTATCGTGTCGGTCAGCACTCACTAGATCCCCCTCCGCTCCCAGAAAGCCACAACCTCGCCTGCGTCATCGTCCATGGGGGAGCGATCTGCGAGACTCTAGCGTGGAAAAATACCGATAAAACATACTAGTGTGGTGTCTTCGAATGACAACGTTTTGGAACCATTCTATCGGAAAGTAGAATAGTAGACATCATTATATCGGAATAGACAATTGAGTTTCCGTTTCCTGTAACAACCTATTTACGAAATATTTTCAAGGTTAAGGGTCAGGTTTTTTTAGTTAGAAAGCTAAATACATATATAATAGTTATACCTATGGGCATGAAACCAACTAGGTAGAGCGACTTAATAAAATTTGAGTCAGATCGGCTGTATCTTCTCCTTCAGTCTCAATCCTGCGGATTAGTTTGCGGCAGACACTTGGTTCCATTCTTCTCTGTCTTCTGCAGCTTTCTTCAGCTCGATATGTGTGGCGCAGTTCGTGTCCTCGTACACCTGGTCCAGGTACTGCCGTTGGGGGCGCCCCCTGTGGTTTCCCTTAACCATTCCTCCTATTAAGTCATGTAAGAGACCCTCATGTTAGTCATGGTCATGACCGCTGTATAATATCAGAAGCTCTTACAGAGTACGGTTCAGACATGAGGATAACTATAATAGATTTAATCTACAATGCAGTTTTTGTATATTAATTAGGAAATTTCAAACATAGTTCTTATATTTTTTTGCAGAGCAATGATTGTCACATCCGAAAAATGAATCCCAAATTTTGAAGAACTCAGCAAGGCTCTTCAATCGCGTTGCATGCTTACTTCTTACTTTGCTATTTGATTTGATAAACTCCCAGCCAGTTTACCCGATGTGTGTGCCTTTTGCGAGTGATTACTGTCAGCTGTATATTCATTAATCGTTATTCTATTGAACTTGTCAATGTCCAAAGGAAATCATTTATTTGACTACTTTTTATTGAACTTCCCGTCACAAATATAACAATTCATTGAATAATATAGCAATAGGCGTTAGCATACCTAACTACTTCCACTTACAAATATCTTTTCATCCACCCCAGTCGCGTTCAAAGCAATAGTTCGTCAAATGGTATAATTTACAACACCGACACAAAAATGATGAACTCATTTGAAAAACCGATGAAATTTGAAGTAAAACAGTATGATAATAAAATCCAAACCATTTATAACAATGTTGATATTGTTTATCCAATTAAACCCGACAATAAAGACAGCAAGAAAAATATTGACAGAATTAGCTTCGCTTTTTGGAAGAGACATTTAATTGAGTTCCTAAGGACGACGGGATTTCATGGCTACAAGTACATCGCAATGGAAAGTGAACCACGTATTTCAAGGTAAGATAACATCAGTGCTTAGGTATTAAATAATAAGGTGATGTAATAAAATGTGAAACATTTGCATACTTCAGGATGTGGGCAGACAATAAGTGCAATAATACACTATAAGATTATTGAATTCTAAATTTGAATGATGTAATGTTTCCTAATGACAGCGATATTGTATTTATCGCGTTTTGTATCAAAATACAAATTTCCTGAGAATTTTGTATGCATATTTACTAAACAGAAATCGCAAATGTACTAAATTGTGCAATTCATGTGCGACTCCAGCTTACGCTGTAAAAATAAAAGAGTTCTTCATTTTATCTGTAGGTACCTCTACCTATACAGGCTTGTCCCAAAAACTAATAAGTTATTAGGTTTTTATTAGCAGAGACATTTAAACCTTTCACAAATAATTATTTTACACATTTCCTAAATTGAGTCGACACTATACACTTTTTTCCTAGGATATGTGTACCTAGAATCCTTAAGTTTAATATATTTCCAGTACCTAACATATTATTTATGATACAAATCACCATGCAGTAAAAATCATACAATGTACCACAATGTATCTGCATTGTTTATATCTTGATACCCCGTATTACCATGTCGTATAAAATTAATAATCCTAATCTGTAATCACTTATAATAATCCTAATTGAGGCAAAATCGCTGTTTTACTACGTTTGCTAATTTGTAACTATATTTGTATGTGTTATTAGAATATACTAGTAGCGTAGGTATATAGGTTTTACATTCGGGGGTGGGGCGAAAAAACTCCTAGCGAAGGCAGTTACATAGGACGTAATCAAAAATCAGTAATAACTTAAGTAATTTTAAATAAATTTTCTCGTGAAGGTGAGTGAGAAAAATTGTGTTTTAGGTTGGCATTATGTGTTGTGTTAAAAATTTCAACATCAAAAAAAAAATTGGTGAAGTGATGAACCTGGAATCTTTCTATAGCAGATGGCAAATCATTGTTTGACATTTCGATTTTACATTAACCCTTATATTCCGTATACACACATATTCTTATAGTACACACAACGCAACACTACACCTGCTTACGCTGCAAATGCAAATTTTTCACCCTTTTTCACCATCTCGTACACAAAACATCACAAATCAAAACTTAATCAAGGCAACAAAACCAAAACGCTTCGAGTAGAAATCGACCTAATCGAAGCCAGAACTTCTGTGAATGGTGAGGGGTGTAAGTGTCAAAGGGGATAGTAGTGTAATACGTACTCTTGTGGATAATAAAATATTGAATTCCTCCGAGTCCATTTTGGATTACCTGGAGCTCCAGATATAGTAGCTTTCCCCGGAAACTGGGCAATGCCGCCTATGAAAACTAGTTGATCTTAAGACTGTCGCCGTCGGCCAGTTGGCAACAAGAGTAGTAACTAGGTTAATAATAATTAAAAAAAAATACTTATGTAATTTAGCAACATGTTGCTGAAATTATAAGTTAGGTACCTACTGTGATCTGATAAGCGGTGTGAAGATGAATCAATGGTAGCACGTCCTGTAACTTGTGTCAAATTAATTATTATATTAGTGTTATCTTGGTTAGCTCTAAAACTGAGTTTCACAAAATACACAATGAGACCAGCCTGCAGTGGCGTAACTAGCATAAGTGCCGCCCGGGGCGGACTCTGAAAATGCCGCCCACCCGACCCCCTAAGTAACAATACAAGTACATACCTACCCATCGGTGTCTGCAGTTTTGAAGTTAGGCGAGAGCAATTAAAATTTTAATATGAATGTGGTATAACAAAGCACGTAAATAGCGCCGCAGGCGAAATTTTTTTCATAAAACTAAATGAAAATGAAGGTCATGTTGTGGTTTTGTTTACTTTTTTTAGATAAAAATATAAAAAAATAAGTACATATCACAAAAAAAGATATAAAAAACATCGAAAAAAGAGCGCCGCAGGCGAAATTTTTTTGGACAAATGGTGAAATGATGAACCTGGTTATTTATATGTTGTGCCATTTTGCCGCCCCCTGAAATGCGCCGCCTGGGGCGGACCGCCCCCCCCGCCCCCCCCTAGTTACGCCACTGCCAGCCTGAGATCCGACCGCTCAACCTATCTGTTTTTGATCCAAATGTGATTGATAGAATTAAAAGGTTTACACAGGGTATTTTGACTGGCCATTGAGGGCAAACTGCTAGTCCTACGAAAAAATGCAAACATAATTATTTTGTTTATAAAGGATTATTTTTGTCTTATTTGTGCAAAGAATGAAAAGAAAACTACTTAGAAAGAAAAGAATCTGTGTTCATAAAAATATCAAGATACGTAATCTTCATAGTGCTTTTAAACACTTGTTTTGGTTAAGTTTTTCGAATTTTATGGAAAGAAATCTGATAAAAGCGTTAAACAAAGGTAATTTATAACCACTGTCCTTAAGCTGTCCTGTGAGTCCTGTAAGCTTTAATAAATAGTGTAAAATTCAGAGATATGTTGTAGAATTATTTTATATTTTCTGTTGCAGAACTATATGGGCGATTGCAGTAATCATTTGCTTCATCACGTCTATAATACTGCTATTATCTTCGTGGAATTGGATCGCTGTAAATCCAACACTCACGGTAATTATAGATTAGATAGAAATTTTATCGGGTCGTTCACACACTTACACTCCAAGGTAGTTGTATTCTTTATAAAATAATATACTCTACTTTAAAATTTTAAATGAAAGCCATCTATGGATAATTCCTGGAAGTTTTTTTTTGTAAAAGAAAGAAGGAAATAACACGTGTCTAGTTCGAGGATGACAACGATATAAAATACGGTTCTGAAGTGTGATAGATTTTAATTTAATATTTTATTTAGTTGTATTTTTACGTTTCACCACATTCTCGTTCGACATGGATTTTTTTCACAGTCAAACGTACATTTTTAAACATGTTTCCCATTTTAACGATCTTTTTTACATTGTTTTCTTAAATAAAATAATTGTATAATAGAGGCATCTATCAATTTTATTTTAAAGTTTTATGACATTCTTTTTGTACTATGGTAAATGTTTTTAGCAATCCTCGAAAGATGTCGGTGTCGGTATTATAGTATTTTTAATAATTAAATTACAAAAATTATAAACCAACAATGTAGATTAGTCCGATTAAATTATACATTTTTTAAATAAACAGTTTTATGCTTAAACTGAGATATTTTGTCATTTTCAGGTCATAGAAAGTACTCACTATCCGATTTGGAAATATCCATATCCAGCTGTAACGGTTTGTCCAGTAAATATTATAAAAGAATCGTCGCTTCAATATCATCTCAGTTCATTGTAAGTCCTAGGACTCCTAGCGAAAGAGATCTTAAAACTAATTATAATATGATGTAAGATATCCAACTTAGTTATTATTTGCTAAGTAACTACGTTAAATCTTATTTCAGAGTCCTGATAGACAACATCACGATCAATGAAATAGAAGATTTATTGAAGAAAGCCACGGTTTTGTTGGGAAACATACGAGTGGATGATGAAACAGCATATAATTTCAAGAGACTTCAAAATCTTTTAAATTATAACAATATCAGCCTCACTGATTTTCTAGATACGGTAAGTAAAAATTGAACAAATCCGTCACAAAGTTTGAAAGTTAAGTTAGGAAATAGAGAATACCTTGTTTGAAAGTTAAGGTAGAAAATAGAGAATACGTTGTTATTGGGTTCACAAAATAAATACTAAAAATATGGCGTAAACTTCGTGTGTTTAATTATTATTGTCAATACAAATGGACCTGTTATCCGACTATAAAATAGAGAACTGAAATTTTCTGCAGCATTTTTTATGTTTCAAGAAAGACTGTGAAAATCCCTCTGAGTGGCGATGATTCTCAACCTAACTTTGTTTTCTGTTATTTAATTTGTAGATTCGTCCGAAATGCAGCGACATTTTTACAAGATGTTCGTGGAAAGGTTCGCCTACGCGATGTAATTCATTATTTCAGGAAGTGAAGACTGCGAGTGGTTTCTGTTGTTCATTCAATTATTATGCGCTGAAACCAAGTGCCACTACAGGGTAAGAGTTGCTAATACTCCCAATATGATGCTGAAATCTTTCAACACTTATGTTTTAGACTATTTGTGAACATCATTGACCTCGCGGACAAATTGATCATAACATGGTGTGTTTCATTTCAGAAAGCAATCGTTTTTTGTTCCAAAGGTCCCGAGAAAAGTTGCAGGATGCGGTTATCAAACTGCACTCACTATTCTATTAAATATTTCACCTGACCAATATTACTCAACGATTCACGGAATGTTTGGATATAAGGTAATATGTATAATCTAATGAGATAGATTCTTATCCAATACAAACAATACTATAGTTAAAAACAGTAAATAACATTCAACACGATTATACATTACGGCATGGAATGATTAAAAGATTTAAAAATGAATCTTCATAGAACTCCCCAGAGTAAGGCTGCGGAGTACAGAGGACATCCTATTCTAGAAATTTAATGATTTAGGCTATTCAATTATTTTGTCAGCGGATGTCAGGGGCAAGGAGCAGAACTGTCGATCTTATTAATGCGGCCAACTCAGGACGCCACCTCTTTCACCACACGACAAAAGATTAAAGAATAACAGTATCAAACTGATCTGTTCTGTTACATATTTTTTTATTTTTTTAGGTCATGGTTCACTATTCCTACGACTATCCAGATGAAAATACATCAAATAAATATATGGACAAAACAGTCGTAAGCTTTTTCGCCGTGGCTCCCGAAATGACATACTCTACGGATGGCATATACAGTTACGAAGTATACAAAAGAAATTGCATTTTTCCGAATGAAGTCAAATTAACCCACTTTGTAAAGTACACATACATTAATTGTATGGTAGAGTGTAGAACTAATTTCGTTTATAAAATGTGTGGATGTGTGCCATTTTTCTTACCAAATAATGGTTAGTATTCCTGTAGGTGAACATGATTTAGGTAGCTAATATGAAAAAGCTTTAGCGATTAAATATATCTATAGATATAATTTTATTAAAATATGCTGCGATGTCATGAAACGCGACAGTCAGATTTGCTTCGACAGTGGTTTTATTTTAAAATATTGTTTTTCAGGCTCTTTACCTACGTGTAATTTCACTGATGTCATCTGTCCGTCTAAGGCACATGGTAAGATTTTATACAATGGTCATTTTCCAAATTTCAGAGACTCTTACCAAAAATTTAGGCAAATTTTCGTCGGTTACATAACCCAACACCATGGCTCACAATTTGGGAATATTATTTGAAACTGCAAGATACCCAATAATCCACTCATCATCTGTACAAAGATGAAAACAAATTACACTAATCTGTTTTCAGGGCTATACTACAGTTCGAATCCCCGATCGAGTCATCGCAAGTGTGATTGCGTGCCAGATTGTCAACAATATTCTTATCCTCTGGAATTATCGACAGGAAAACTCGTACCAACCAATGAATATAATTCTTTCGGAATTTTGTAAGTCTACAATGACATCATTTTTTTTTCAGTTGCTATTTGGCAAATCCTGTGGTAATTATTATTGAACAGTAGTTTTTCTTAATTTATTCATGATTAATTGAAAATCTATTGAATCAAATGGTAGGAAATTCTTTTGTAGCTGTTTCTCTAGCCAAATACCTTAAATTAGGGAAATTATTATGGCCCACTGATGATTAAATAACAATTAACAATTGTTGAAGACGATATATTAATAAATTACCTGTGGAATTTTGAGTACAAATAGTTCTTCCAATATTCGTTATAATTTCAGTGATAAAATAACAATTAAAAACCATTCCTTGGCCCACGTTTACTTCAACGACTTGGTGACAACGAGATTTAGAAAGGATGTGTTCATGAACTGGCATAATTTATTGGGTAAGGCTTAGAATTCGTCATAATTTATTCATACGATTGTATTCCATACTAAACTCACCGCAAACAAAACGGTAGAGGACTATCTGAGAGTATTTTCAGTTTTTTTAAAGGCAAAAAGAAAACAAATAAAAGTACTACAAAAAGATGTACTTTTCATCAGGCTTTTGAATGGTTGTCGGCTGGTTTAATGTGATCAATTCCAGTGCATACATCTTGTTATTTCAACTACGACAATGCATGTGATATTCAAAATATTTCTGTGACTCATACTTCCGCATTTTTGTAAAAAGCTGCTACAGCCCAAAGAGTAGGTTTAATAAAAATAGCACGCGAGTTTGACTGGGTTTCTGGTCAAATTCAGAAATCAAATTCTTGTCATTGGTACATAATAAGACGATATTCAGTTTAAATAATCAATTCATCATATTTTTATTTAATTTTTAGCTTCATTTGGAGGCCTTTTAGGATTGTGGATTGGATTCAGTTTAGTGTCCGGATTCGAGTTGATATATTTCTTCACATTGAGAGTTTTCTTCGACATCTTACATGTAAACAAAGATTTACCATCAGCCAATCCAATATGGAGTGACGCAAAGATTGAAAAGAAACACGTCCCACTTAAAGGCAACAAGGTCGATGTTATATCACTCTCTGGTACAAATAATGATATGAATAATTCAAAGTTGAAACAATTGTATTGAGTTTGAAATGGTAAATACTCAACGTACCCACCTATCTACTTTTTATAGATACATGTGTTTATTTATTATAAAAAAATACTATAAGTGCTTCAAAAAACTGTCCTTTTTGCCTTACAAAGATGATATTGTTGGATCATTTTTTGCATAAATAATTTTTTTATTTTTTTTTTAAATCTTTTTTTATTAGTCATAAAATATATACAAATTACAACAATCAAGTCACGCCAAACCTAACAAGTTTGTCGGCGTGTGCTCTTAAACAAATAATCTTAATAAATATGTAACAATACTATCCTAATTCTACTATATACATTATAATTCAATTTGTTTTTTCTCAGCACCATTAATACTTACACAGTTAATAATGTTCAAAAATATATACTGTTTTTTTGCTGTTTTTCGACAATTCGCAGCGTAGAAATTGTTGAGCTATCTGTGACACAAAGCATTATATTACAAAGATGCTTATTGGTGTAGCAAATTGATGCCAAGAAATAAATTATGTCAAAGCAATTAGATCCCAAATTAGTAAAAAAAAAATCTTTTATTTCACCTTTCGTAACCAGAACCACTTTATTATTTGATCTGTGTATAATGAGCTGACTCTAATGATATTATATAACGATTTATTCAATAAATTTAGAATACGTCAAACGTGGAGGATGAAACTGGGAGTGATGGAGGATTCTGGAATTCCAAATGGAGGCTTTAGATCAAAATACAATACTAATTAACATCTGCCAATAATAATTATACTTTCGCATAGACCCTTTTTTTAGATTCCCAATCAAGGGATATTTTATAACCCATGGGTTTGTTAATCAATTAAAAGCGTATAGAAACGTTCGAGTTGGTAGTTAAATATCGGTTATGGACCAAATGAAAAACATTCAATTATTCAGAACCTTTGATGAAAATAAACGATGCGAAACTTTTCAATTTTGACCAAAATTAATAATGATATTTTCGGAAACAAACATGGGAAGTATACTTTTTTTATACCTTTACTCTCAATTCCATAATAAAATTAGTCATGCATATTTTTTCAACAAAATTGTGTTTGCGCCATCATTGCACATGATTTTATATGCGTGCATGTGTGTACTATACCTGCTGGAGGAAAATATATTGATGCATACTAAAAATATATTTTTTTAGTGTCACATATCCAATACATTTATTTAATTATTTCATTTTCAATATTTGGGTAATAATTAATGAAAGCTCACAATATTGCTAAGCTTAAAGTATTCACACGACACATCGATCATGATGGTATTTTTTTGGGTTCGTGATTTAATATGAATAGGTACAATCCATACATTCAAACCATCAGAGCACGTTACACAATTTGGGAAAACCAATATTGGAAGAGTGATTTGGTGGATCTTTCAGTCCGAAGATTAAATCACTTGAAACTTACTATGAAGTGTGCAGGATGGATTTGAGTTTACTCATTATATACCTGACTCATTTATGGAATAGATTTACTTTCATCATAGTTTCGTTATACTTATCTATAAACAATTATAATACATATATATTATAATAATTCACAAGTGTGGCAAAGGATAGGAAATCAATTAAGCCCACATACTGGCATCTCTAATTAACGTATAATTTGCAATAGAGAGAATATACCTACCTGGTTGAAGGTACCTACATGTACTGTATTTGTATAGGTATGGATATGGAGTAGGAACAAAGAAGCAGAGGTATAGATATAGTAGGATAGCTCCTAATAATAGCTGTGTAATGGCACTCCAGTCTACATACTCTGTCGACGAGGTTAGTAATTAAAGTACGTTACTTTGTACTCTTCTGCCTACTTACATTCAAATTTCCAATCCTTCCGCATACAAACAAAGACGGGGGGCGGGAAGAACGAAAGAGAAAGATGGAACAACTTTTCTAAGGGTGGAATCTGCGCATGAATTATAAATTTGTCGCTCGCTTATAACAAGAGTTACATCATCGGACAGAGAAAGAACTATAACAGAACAAAGTACCCATAGTCAATATGGATATTATTCGTCTATACCTACAATATTAAATTATAGACTAGGATGATTGAACGGTGTTTAATTGCCTATTCATTATAAGGCAAATATAATTTACAGAATTAAACAATAATTTGTTAAAAACTAGAGAAACCATTTTATAACCCACGTTGGTATAACATTACCCACTAAATCGATTTATTTCGTAGTAATACCGAATGTTTTCTTATTAATTTAATGAATTTATTATTAAACAAATAAGACTGAACTGAAGTGACTCTTTGCGGTCTTTTAGAGGATGTAGGTATATTATCAGACATCTCGAATACCTACTTGACTGACAAATAATGGGATTATTATCTGTGGATTTGGTCAGGAATCGATTTCAAATCAAAATACGTTAGTAGTAGTTTGTATTAGGTCGTGGATTTTCGTAGTATCGTAGATCTTTTATTCGGTATATCAAATTGTTGATATTTCACGGTAATAAATAACTTGAGGTAAACTAACTCCCTACTTTGTTTAGAGAATAATTAATCCATCGAGTGACTAAACAACTGTCTAAATAACCACTGCCCAGCAGTTTCTAAGCGCTTCGAAGGTCCCATAAAAATCCTCATAAATACAATATGAGCCCTGCTCCGTCCCTACGGTGTAGAAAATTTGAATTTCAAAATGATAATATTCAAATCAGTAAATCAGGGATGAGCGGGAGTGAAAATTCTCATCAGTCGCCCATTTGAGGGTTATTCATAAATGTAATGCCTGTTCATCCCTTGTGCACTTGTTATATTCTACCCTTCCTGCTTGATTAGGGCTGGCGTGTCATAACATTGCAGGGTTCACGCTAATACTAATGAAAGGGACATTAGGTAACAACCACCTTTATAAATCTACTTACACATAATAAATGTACACCCATAATACTCATCATATTTTGTGGAACTATTTTGAAGGTAGATTTTACATAAACTCACATAACTGAGTCTCTTCTGCGTACCTACTTCTTCGACTCTAAAATTGTACCAATATTACGTATATTGAAAAATAGTCACGTTAACATTATTCTCAAGGAATCTTCGTAGAAAATCGTCAAAGAGACGGAACTTTAAGATTTACACTTTTTCGTGTTGGTAATTCAAATTACAGAGAAAGTTATTCTGGTATTGAAGCAATATTGTATTTAATTAATTAAATATTCAATAGTTTTCCGTTGTATATATTTACGCTTATAAGACGTCGAAACGAGAGTAGGAAGACCGTCATTGAATGCCGGCTGATCACACAAATCAAGTTGCGATTTAGTTTCACTCTGACGTTGAGAACTTTGAAGGTAGGTAGATACTGTTAGATATATAAATTGAAAAGGATTTCTGTAAGCTATGTTATGTTGTTATGTAATTATATTTTTCATTAATCAAAGGAATTAAGATTAGGTGCGCATGTAATGAATATTGTTGTATGTAAAATTTAATGTACCTACATAATATGTCTATAAAACATACTGACAGGATTATAGGAATGATCTACCCCCATTGTCTGTTCTGTGGGGCAAATTCACAGCAAGCAGGGAGAGAGGATATACCTACTAAACGAAAGGGTTACGAGTTTATTATGATTGCGTTCATTAATATTTCATAGCTCATTACGCGTTTGAGAGTAAGAAAGGCATATTGTAACCAGCTATGATGTTGGAAGTAGAGGCAAACATCACTACTGTTTGTAATCATGGACATTGACTAGATACAAACTACACCATTCTTCATTATTACATACTATCAGCTTCTCTTCCCTCACTTGGGAGTCAACTCAGGGGATTCGGTAGAAATATGAACACTACGTACCTATTAATTCTGTATGAATATATGAATAGCTTGTAATTATAAAATAGATCGAAATGTTGAAAAATATAAATAAAACATGGCCTAAAACATCGTTACTTCAGTCCAATAATTCAATTTATATCAGATCTTCATAGTTCAAGGAAATTACCTCAACATCGCAACATTTAGACCTGCAATGGGAGATTAATTTAACCAAATACATTACTATACTTACATATAAGTGAATTCGTCAAACTTTACGCGAGTCGCTTTAATGATTAATAACATATAAACAACTTTGATTCACTCTTTTTGTATGCATTCAAAATTTTTATGATTTTTAGTATAGTTCATCTTCGATAACATACTGTGTTCAGTGGCGGATCCAGGATTCAATTTTGGGGGGGGCTGAATGTCGTCACATGGTAAAAAGTACCGTCACTCAACGTTTTGGGGGGGGCTAAGGGTCTGAAACACCTAAATTTGTTGTATATAAAGTACTGTCACTCATGGTTTTGGAGGGGGCTTCAGCCCCCTAGCCCCCCCCCCTGGATCCGCTAGTGACTGTGTTGTTCTAAAACCGATGAAGGAGAGTGGAAATCCAAGGAGGTTATTGAACATAATAAAAATTCTCACTCTTGACCCTACGCATTTTCATGCCAATAATGACCTATTTATTTGGAATAGCATATTTTTATACCATACAGATTATAATTTATAAGATTTATCTATAAAATTCATTTAGCAATAGGTATTGATATAGTTAATTATTTATATAATTCAAACATATTGTATTATTAAGGTCACACCATAATTTTATTAATTACAATATTGTTAAATGGATAACGCTCTACTTACTATACAATATAATAATAGGTAAAAGTAATTTTCAGGACGAAAATTAAGTTCGGTGTTTATTGAATATTTTTAGATGTAAGCTGGTATGTGCCAAAATAATACTTTGCAATAATTTATATGATAATGTCACACAGGCGCCTTACAAATCAAAGAACTAAATATATTCGTAGTTTCTACATTCGTACTTTTCATCTATAGGATATCTACAAATAAAATCTTCAGCTAATGATTCATATTATAGACTCATCCTTTATTCTAACGTATTAACTCCAACTTTGTTAAGTACAATCTTCTTCTTGTATAGCTTCCACGAAGGTTGGTGACCATCTTGGCAATGTGTTCAGAGTTGATGGAAAATATTAATGAATTAATAAAATATATTCTGAAATATATGATCACCTAATTAATTTCAATCGACGTTATATTTAATTGTTAGCATTTCTGTAATAGAAAAAAAAGTACTATTGGGTAGTAAAATCATTTAGAAATATTTTCTTAAAGCTCGCGACCTAACTATGATGTCACGGTCATTTCAAAATCACATTAACAATCGCATGATAAAATAGTAAAAATAGCGCTTTTTCCATTTTTTAGGGTTACTTTCGCTTCAATTATAAAACTTTTACGATCATTCCCTAGATTTTAATGCATGTTATCAAAATAAAAGAAAAATAAGGTCATTCCAAGGTTCATTCAAGGTTCATTGTATCAACTCTATTTTTTCCAAAGTATATTTAGTAACGGGTGTCGAGATCTAAAGTCTCCCGTTTATAGAAATTTTCCAAATCTCAATATGAGTACTCTTAAACAAAAGGTAAATAGAGCTACAGTAGTGAATCATTTATAATATTATAAGTTGAACTTTTACCGTAACTGAATTCCCTTTCTTAGAAACGCTTGTTTAGAAAGATTGTCGGGCGACGAACGTAGAGTTTTAAAACATTTTCTCTGTCTGACAAATTAGAGCATTTCTTCGGTTCAAGAATCTTTCCCCCTCTTTTTATCAGCAGCGGGTAGGTACTAAACTCAAGAATCAAGAATCGTGAGAGATGTCACGAATGAAAAGAAATAAAAAAATAACACAAAATTTGTATTATCCGATAATGCTAAAACATTACAAAAAAAAGTAAATGATAATAATATTCACCGTCGCGACTTAAGGCTCTTTTAAAAGGGAAAATGAATATTTTAAAGACGTGTAAGTCTACGTCAGTTTCTATACACACACACACCAGCTCTGTTTTCTCAATAAGTAGGTAAATAATAAAATATGTATCGGCTAATCTTTAAATTGTCACATTTGCTGATGTATATGATTTCGGAGAAATACTTCTTTTGTACTTATAAGTAGGTAATTATTCGTCCTGAGTATGAAAAGACTAAAAAAAAGAACTATAGCTTGGGTTTTTTTTATGAAAATTGCATTATACTAGTATTACAACCGATTCGCGATTTTTTAAAAACTTCTTATCAAAATCTCGTTTCTACTAATAAAGAAATTGTAGAAATTTTTGTGTTCACTAAGACTAAAGTGTGTACCTAGTAAATGGTAAATATCCATTTTAATGGTCAAAACGAACGGCTATCATTATTGATGTTTAAAATCCATGAGATCTCAATTAAATTTACATACATTCGCACTACAGTTCAGCGGCATCGTGGAGGATATACCTACAGAACCTGTCTCTTGAGGCTCTTCAATACCATATTTTAATCTTAAACTCTGTCTTTGCCTTCCTATATACACTAGAGGGATACGTACTAGAGATTTATACATTCATATCCACGTCCGCTACCTATGTGGAGCATGTGGTCGTCACTCAGTTTTTCCAAGCTTTTCTGTCCTGAGCTAACTCCGTTGCTGGTTCCCATGTCATTCCACTTTCCAGCCTGGCGCAGCTCCGATGTCCGAGAGATTTATGATGACATAATATTGTATTTTTATTGTATCAGTGTTAAGGTAATTAAGTATGCATGACGATGTGCATAGTTATATAACAGTAGGTATTAGAGAGATATATCTACCTATTACATTATATTATCTGCCCACGCATAGAGTAGTGAGCGATACAAAGTATATCACCGTCACTCAACTGTCTGTCCCATAGTAGCTAAGTGACACGAATAAATTATTCACAGGGTTATTTATCCTCGACTAAGTTAAAGCAAGGTGTGGCTGTGAATACATTAATGGATGGCCTCCTACTACCTCTTAGGTTCCTCTAAATTTCTCAACACACCTTCCAGATAATATATACAAGTATATTAAACAACTATACATATACCTACCTACCCTACAGAGGGTACAACCTCTCAAATTAATATGCATCTAGATATTATATTTGGGATTGAAACTATGGAAATTTGGCTGCTAAACTTTAAACCTTGTTAATAGTACCAAAATACATTATTTTGGATTTTATATATTTATTTATAAGTACTTCAAGTTGACAAAATATATAAACATGTTTAAAATTAACAAAACAAGACCATGAAATTTGTTCATTATCATTTTCTATCCTATCCTAGCCTAACATTTTTTTTGGTGCCTATAATTTAGGAAGTATATGGACGTTTCGAATAATCTTGTGGAATATTGCAATAAATGTTTATATTTTATTAGAGATAAAAAATCACATTATCGAAGTATTTTAATATTGATATCAATTGGTACTAGACATGAGCGCCACGCCGGCGCGCCGCCGCTGATCACGGTCGGCGCGCCGCCGCCGGTAAAACGCTTACGCCGGCGGCGTGGGATCCGTGTAACTAAAAGTATTTATCCTGCGTTTCTGTAGACAAAAATTGAAATTAGTACTTTACCAGTTAAAAAAAATAAGTATTCAGCTGTGGCGACGCTAGTATTCAGTAATTATATAAGACATCGAATAATAACTAATGCAGTGTTAACTCATTCCGTCGTCTCAATTTCGTTCATTTGGTTTTGCATAAAAAAAATCGGGGAATTTTCTGTCTTATTTATTCAATACTAAAACAAGAAATAGGATGGGATGGAGGTATTAATAGTTTGGTTCTTCGTGGTGGAAATTAAATGAAAAACAAACGTTTTTTTATGTAAGTAATTTTATGTTTTTCTGATCGATTTTTAGGACAACAGTCGATTTTACCACGCTGAAATTTTTAAACTACGTGGATTTTGGCAGAATATCTGACCGAAATATGCGGCCTTTCGTCTTTTCGGTCAACCATTCTCTCTTTCCATTAGTTTAACCTTTGATTATCGAAGTACCTGATCAAAATTATTTTTATTCCACTTAAATAGATTCGCTATAAGTACTTCATTTGTTTCAATACAACACTGTGGAAATGATAATGACTCCTTTTCTCTTGACAAAACGATATTTATTTGGTAATTTTTGACGTTTACGACCTTCAAAGTGGCAAAATGTGAATATAATTAAATATTTTAACGTTAAAATCCAATTATTTCGCTCACCCAAAGCTACATTACAATAATAAAAAAAAATACTATCACCTAACGTGGTTTCTCAGACTGTGATAACAGACTACTCTCAAATTGTAATTTATCTTTCCACCGGTAAGCATTACGTATTTCGGTTGATATTATTATGAATTTGTGCACCTCTCGACGAAAAACGCTATAATTTATGTTTATTCATTAATAATCCTTATTTTTACTCCTAAAATAACATCGCAAATAAGATAGTTTAATTAAATTACACAATTTTATTAAATTACCCTTCAACTACAAACAATAGAACATACAACATATATGTTTTTACAGCTTATGCTCAAGGAGTTTTGGATTTTGTGGAAGGTCGACCTCGTTATCGCAATTCTAGACTTTATTTCAGAGTTTCAATTTCACTCATCGTTTAACTAACAGCCCAAATATTGCCAAATGAGAAACCTGTTCGACTGCACTACTGCCCATAGTGAGGCTCATTCTGACGCGTTTGACTTTATGGCTTAGTTTATTTTAACCTGCCCTCCAGTACCATGAAAAAGCAATAATGAAATTCTCCATTATTTTTCAAATATGGGCTTTTATTTTACTTTGTCATTGAAATAATCATAGTTTTTCATAATAAATAAATCGATTTTATCATTATCCTTTTCACATATGCGTATTTAATCATTTAAAACAATAATGCAAAAAAATCGAATGCTCCCCCCACTTTGTATCCACGCCGCCGGCGTGGCGCCGCCGCCGGCAATTTTAGACATGGGCGCCGCCGCCGGCTTTTTTGAAGCCGGCGCACATGTCTAATTGGTACCCATCTTTCATCGAACATCCTTCTATATCAGATAAGAAATAGAGGACAATTGGTCTAGAATATAAACAATGAAGATATGAAGAGAGGAAAAGAATATGCTGGTTGTACAGTACAGGAAGGATAATATTGAGGGCCTCCAGACCCTGGGGACTTCCGCCCCTCCGAATGTTACGTTACGATAAAAGAAATAATAAAAAGACGGAAGTATATACGTAAGTACACTTACTAGTACAATGGAAAAGGTAATTGTAGAAATATACTCGGACACATTGTTGGAAGCAACAACCTTTGATTAGATAGACTAACTAACAAAATATCATAAAATCACAAGTCTAACCCTCATCATTCATTCACTACACTAATAAGACAGACGTCAGCAGATATAAAACAGTAAAGGAAACGTGTGAAAATACAACAAACCTGAAATTTTAAAAGTAGGACGATCTAATTTAATTCAAATTATCTGTCCTACACAATTTTCTGTCATGAATAATGTCATTAAATAAGACAACGTACCTGAGAACCGAAAGAAATTAAACATCCCAATGTCGTTAGACTAAATAAAAGGTAAGTATCCACGTACTCGTAATGATCCTTCGGCTATCATGTAATTTCGTTTTCATATTTTTGAAATTAATTAGAGCATTATCCCACGGGGAGAATATAATATAAATACAGGAATTCTGGTTTCAGCGAACATTAATCATCTTTGTTTTAGCTAGGTGTTTCAGTATAAGGGTTGTTTATGTTTTAAGATTAATTATAGCACTTGATGTGATAAAACATCTGTTGACATCAGCGATCATAGACTTGTTAATTAAAATTATTAAGTGTTTAAATAATGACTTCATTCTTGACGCAAATGAAGAAGGAACATTAATCTAAATAACAATATTCCCCGCTTTCTTCGCCTTACACTTTGTAAATTTTCTCATAGAAGCAAAATAAATTGATTAAAACCGTGTTGTTTTAATAAGCGTCAACACCTATTTGGAATCTTCAATAGTATGACGATGAGTATTATTTTGCAGATATTCGCATCCATAAACTAAAACAAAATATTAGAGACTATTATAAAAGTCATGTTGCCTTGAAATAAAATATTCTACACTTAGTAAAAACATTTTTTCAAGAGTGTAGCAGCAAAGAACGTTGTATGGCTAAAAAGGTATTTAATTGTGAAATCATGAAATAATGTTACGCTGAAAACATCCAAGTTAATATTTCTTATCTCATCAGTCTCTCAACCGAGAAACAGTCAATGTTCACCTTTCCGCAAAAGTGCCGGAAAAATCTGTGGAGTAACTCATAAAAATTTCAATAGAAAAAACCCGTAATGAGAAGATCTGATTAATTTTTCATACGAGAAACACCGTAAGTCGTTCCTTGTTACCCGTATTTCACCATCTCTATCTAACCTGTGTCATCTTATATACATTTCTTATATAATCTTCTCTTTTTCGCGTCTCAACCGGTAAATATACACGGAGAATTCGTCGAAATAGAGAATTTGGTAGTAAAGTTGCAATATTTGAGATAAAACTGAAACTCGATGTTTTTAGAAGGAAGAAAATGAAATACAATATCTAGATAAATGGGCATGATTTTTCTGTTTTTTTAGAAATATGATTTTAGTCATTTCAATACCTAGAGTACTCAATTGAAAATGTTCCTGCATACTTCAGTATATGAAGACGTACTAGAAATGAAGTTTCCTATTACGATGTTTTGAGCATAATTTAAATTAACAAGATTTGGGTAGACATGCGGCTAATGTGCAATAAAGCTGTATGATAGAAAAGCAACTAAGTACTAATTTAATGCAGCCCGTAGTACAGAGAATTGGAACTAGTGTTTTAATGCAACAATAAATTACTTCAAATTGTTGTGTTAAATAAGTTGTTTTGTAATTTTTAAGTGCGGAGGTAAAATGTGACCACCACGCAAGCTGGGACCGCGAATAAAAGCAAAAAGAGTAAGCAGTTGGGAAAATTTTTAGAGTTGAAAGCAATTTGTGACTCCATTGCGTTCATGGGTCGTGCAGAGTTATATACCTACGACACAGCATACGGCGCGCGAATAAAATATTTCTTGAAGTATGTGAAATTCTGTCATACGAGTAGTGTAATTATTTAAATTCTATTCTCCATCTGTGATTTTATTAACTTCGCTTTGTAATCGAACTAGCAATTGTTTATTAAAATTTAACACGTCTAGTACAGAAAATACAAGAGTTATGTCCGTCTACAAAATGGTATCCGAAATTTGGGCAGCTTCCTCTATGTAGTACAGTAGGTAGTTATATTGTATCCAATTAATCAATATTATTTTGAACAATCGTATGAACCTATCCAGCAGACGCGAAGCTACCTAAGAACACGATTCCCATCGAGTTCCCTTTTGGAAAAAATGATAGGTGTGATTGTGTCTAATCTTACGTAATCCCATAAGAAATGTTACCCCCGGCTTCCCTTCTGCTGAAATCCACCCTTCGCCACTGCAGTGTCCACCTTTACTGTGGTCTTCCTACGCCTCTTTTGTTCTCCCAGAGCCTCCACTTACCTTGTTAAAAATAATTTTAAACTTGCATTTATTCGTATACCGTTTGTTTTTTTCGTTATAGTGACCACGTCTAGTCGTTAGCGAGCTTTACGATGTTTTTTAATGGTTCTGAAAAGCTCATTAAGATGGCGTCACAGGCATTTACATTTACCACTAGGGAAATAAACTAGGTACGGGAGTTTTTCAACAGCAGAATATAACCCCTTTCTCTTCTCAACATCCAGAATTATTTTATATACATTATTATATTCTACGTGAAAATTGCTATTTTTTTTACATAATAAAATTCTTAATTATAATAGTATAATGAGTATTTTATATTTCATGTACGAAAATCACATCGTAATATTTTTAACTAATTTAGTTCAGAGTAGCCTATCAACTACCTATGAAAATTTTAAAGCCTGTGAAAAACATACATCTAAGCAGGTGAATAACTACAATGGACTTGCATAATAAAAATCTTTCGTGTGTAGTATTTATAATTTTCATACACATCTATACAAAAGTATGAACCCAAATATACATCAATACTTCTTCCTCAATTTACATTATAGGTTTTCCTTAACTAAAAACTATTATACTCGTATATCTTTTAAAATCCTGCTACGGAGAGTTTTCGGCTTGCCTGCTTTATTTAATTGTGTTTTATATTTGTATAATTTTCAACGTGTGATGTCGGCAGATTTCTGATAAATAGACGGACAAGAGCCATATTGAATTTTTCTGGTTAAATTTAGTTTTAGTGTGTACCCGAACGCAATTAAAAGTAGGTTCAACTAGAATTGGTGACATAACGCTTTTGTCTCTGCTGGTTCAACGATTTGAAACTTCCTGCCCACCGACCTGATGGATCGAGCTGAATATTCTTAGCACGTTTTTCAAGCATCATGCATGTTTTCATTGGCCTTGAGGTGATTTTAATATAAATTGCGGAATAGGTTGGTACCTACGTATTATCCAATATTCCAATCATATCAAATATACATATTAACATAATAATAAAGCCTTATAATAATATACTTCAACTACGGGAGTAGATATAACATTAGGTAGGTACCTAGTCCACTAGACCTACCTAGAAGCTACCTAAGAACACGATTCCCATCGAGTTACCGCTTTGGAAAAAATGATAGGTATAATAATGTCTAATCTGACGTAATCCAATAAGAAATCTTAGCCTCGGCTTCCCTTCTACAGAAATCCACCCTTCGCCACTGGTACCTACATTATACTGTATAATATATTTTTTAGTAAATTTCTGCCTACATTTACAAAAAAGTTTTATTCAATAAATAGCTAGACATAAAATAAAATACATTTACTACGTATATAGGAAATTCCCTCTCGTCAAATGTCAAATTTGACTTATTTAAGTGATGCCTACAGGCTATATTGCTTATTTCTGTTTTGGACCATTATCGTCAAACAACGAGTGAGAAAATACAAAATCTGTCACGTTTTCAGAAAGTTCAACATTGTTGTCATCAACATTGAGTTGTGTCCACCAATTAAGTCAATATACAACCCTCAATAAGAAGTGTCAATCAACTATTTTATTCTATTTGAAATGACTATCAACTGCCAGTGAGATAACAACGCGACAGATTATATATATATACAACCTATACATAATATATTTCAACACAATACATAACTTCAGTAAAAAAAACTTTGAAAAAAAACTCAATCATTTGAAATTACTTGAAATTATTTTACTTGAAACGTGTACTTAAGGGCTTGGTACCGAGAATGACGTCACAGTCACACCCACGGTATTAAGGTTCAAAATCGCGTGAACAATCGCATGATAAAATGGTTAATTGGTTAATGGGGTTAATTTTTCGTCTATCAAAAAACTTTTACGGTTATTCCCTAGATGCATAATGCACATTATCAGTATAAAAAAAATACTCCGCGACTTTTGGGAAACGAGTTTCCGTCTTTCGGAAAAAAGATCAGAGTTGTTTTTCAAAATTTTTTTTTCAGTAATCTATACAAGATACATTTTTTTACGTTTATTCCTAGATAAGTGTTCAATGTATCCACCCTATTTTGTTCCAAAGCATATTTAGTAACAGTTGTCGAGATAAAAGGTATCCCGTTTTTAGAAATTTTTGAAATGTCGGTATGCATACTCTTAATCCTATTTTTTAAATGATTTTATAAACCAACCTAAATAGTATTTATTTAAAAATCCCAAGCAAGAACTTAACTCCTAGATTGGTTTTATAACGGTTGAAGAGCCAATAATCAAGTCGTTAAAGAAAGAGGAGGTGTAAGGAAACACGGCCGTCCGAGAACCACCTGGCTGGACCATGTCGACCAGATACTCAAGGACGGACGTGTTTTGAGTAAAAGTAACCGGAGAGTATGTATGAGGAACTGCATGAATGTGACGGAAGCCCGAAGGGTGTGTCAGGATAGGAAAGTCTGGCGATCCGTTCTCTCTGCCTACCCCGCAAGGGAGGTGGCGTGAGGGTATAGAATAGAATAGAATAGAAATTATTACTTGGGATATGTCCTCGTGTACGCTACGTGTTTGGATAATTTTGCAACTTCCTATACATATTACGTAGTTTAGTTTAACAATAGTTGTGTGTAGTTGTTGATAATTTTAATTGTGGTAAATGTACTAAATTTCTAAAAGCTTCGTAGTATTAGAATCTATATCCGATTAAAATAAAAGCATATTATGCCGTTCTAATGGCTTAAACTAAAAGTTCTTATTAGAATCGAAACAGGTAATCCAAGTTGTTCACTACTATTTTATTATAATTGATATTAAAATGGACTAAACTTATAAGATGACATGGTTGATACGACTGTTACAGTTACAGGTGTGTCAAAGACGGGCTACGTTCAGAAGCGGACAATGAGAAGACTGGATGTGTGGACAAGTAACATAATAGTTTCAGGTTTTTACAATGGTCCATATGTATATTTGTTTTTAGGGTTGATCGTGTGATGTGATCAGATAATCCGACGTTTCGGCGAACTTACTGCCGCCTTGGTCACGGATTGTGAGTAACGACCACGGACCCGAAAAACACATCTACAAGTAACATAATATAGTAATTATTAAATATGACATTGGGCCAAGGTATTCCTGATTACTATAAAATACGAAATCTGCTATCATTTGAGTAATTTATTATTACTTACAAATATTGCTATTTGACTGTTGAGTTTTGTGTTTGATTTACATCAAACAAATTTATTCGTGAATAACGTTATGATTTTTCACTCACCGATTCGCAGCAAGCCTTTGTTGAGTTATACTAAGTAGGTACCTACCTGCGAATGTAATTCGCGTATTACGAGTATGTATGTCTCTTTTTACCTATAATATGTTTATCATACTTTATTAATATACCTATACTCGTACATATTATGTTGGTGCATCCGTTTGTATAACTAACTTTACTTCGTTAGCAACATTTCTTGCGTAGACAAACAAGCAGGAAGTTAGCTAAAATCATAGGTAATTTGAATAATAATTACACAATTTCTACTGATATTTAATTTTTAATTCAGATTTTATTTCATTTTTTTAGTAAAATATCACTATGTATATACTGACGATTCTGATTTCAACATAGGATATTCGATATGATTATAACTCATCATTAATTCTATCCTTAATGTGTGTTTATGTATGAAGATAATCAAATGTAGTTATAATATTAGTATTTACTCACACATAAAATACGTGCTTAAATAATATTTATTGCCAAATTTTGCAAAGCCATCATGAATGAGCTTTCATTGGTACAAGAATACCTACCCTATGGAGTTTATTTTAATGCCAACATTTTACTGTTGATGCCTTTCAAAATATAGGCAGAACTCGTCAATTATTCAAACATATTGTGCTATTTCAAGTATATAAACCAAAATCGCTTTTAACTCCCGTACCTAGATTATACCTGTTATTGTGTACCTACATGCTGTAGGTTGGTAAGTAAGGCACAGGTATATACACAATCACAACACCCCCGATGTAGGATATACAGAGATGATCGTTTAATCAATATGATTTTATTCATATTATAAAAATCTTCCTACAATCTTATGTGCCTCGGCTGTAAATATTATTATATTAGCTAGATCACATTTTCAATCGCTAATCAGTTTTCTTGTGGAAAGAACACAGGTCTTCACCGAATAAGAGCGATTTTATGATATGAGTTAGTCTTCTTCTTCTTGTTCAGCCATCTCTCCACTGCTGGGATATAGGCCTCTTCTAACGTTTTCCAAATGTTTCTACTTTGGGCTTTGCTCACCCAGTTTCTTCCTGCGACTGGGACTATATCATCTACCCAACCATGAGTTAGTAAATTGAGAATTAATTACCTTTTCCCAAGTCGCTGATTTTGTGATAGAACGATGGAAGACATAATGACAGATAATGAAAGACAGTCTTATTTTTTTAAATACAGATGTTGAATAGGTATGCCTACATACTTATCCACTTCCGCCCCCTATGTGGAACATGTGGTCGTCACCCAGCTCCATGCTTTTCTGGCCTGGGCAACTCCGTTCTCCTACCGTGTCATTCTAGCTTAAAACGTAGCTCTGACGTGTATAGCCTCTAGAATCTAGATGGTCATTGCAGGCTGCCCAGACTTTTATTATCTTCAGGGCGTTATCGGATTTAGGCTACAACAGAATTCTGAATTTAGTAGAATTACTTTGAGCAAATTGTGTACAATTTCCAAGTGTCCACCATGCAGTTAATAAATCATTTCAACTACAGTGGGTTTTACCTCAATACTCGTATAGTACCCTGTGTAATCATAACATTGGAGTACTTACTTCTAATATTATTGGGTAATTTATAACACTGTGTACAGAGTAAAAGATATTATTGCATCATGAAGTGTAATATTATTATGTACCGTAGTGATTGTATAATAGAGGAGTTCCCCCTAATAACAAATAAATAATTGTAACATTTGGTATGTTATTCGCCATAACATTCCAATCTTAGAGGGTTCCGTTCTTGATTATTGTTAGGAAAATGTGGACGAAATATCTTTCTTTATCGAAATAAACCCAAATACATCTTTATATAAATATTATAGGTACTAATTACCACCAAAGTTAGCATGCAGGTATTTAGAAAATCTTCTTACGACAATCTATTACGTAGATAATTATTTCTCTTTTTTGATTACGTTTTCCGAAAGATTCCAAAGGACTTTCTGGGCACTCATAAAAAGAATAATAGATGTCTTCCATTATTAAATCTATAGTATGTTTGAACCCAAATATTTTAAAATAAATTTTAATTTTTTAGAATAATAAGTTTAATTTTTAATAATTTGAAATCGATGATGCTGTAATTTATTTTGCTTAAGTTTTTAATACCCTTTTTCCTCCTTCCGAGTCATCCCTATAGTATAACGCTCCGATCTCATTGTTGTGAAAAAGTCGCAGAGTAAAAAAAAAAAGAAAAGGCTCTTTCCAGAAATTAGAACTCTTTTGAATTTAAAAAAAAATCAGCGCTCTTTTTTCCGCTGATGCTCTTACTGCTGATTTTTAGAAACACGGCCTAGCTCCTTCCATTGTCTTTCTTGAGCTTAAAAAAATACAACATGAAACATTCTACGAAAAGTCGTATATATTACGGAAAAATAATACTAATGTCATAGAGTGTAAATACATAAGGGCTACGTAAATACAGTTAGTTTTTGTGTAGTTGGTAATATTTACCAGCTAGGTAAGTACCAGGGTACATATATATTATCCAATGTTTACTACCCTAAAGTTATTTGCTTTGGTTTAATTTAAATTTAAGCCCTATGGCGAAACTTGTGTTGTAGGTACTGTATGATGTTGTTTGCCCTTTTTACGTCCCTGTAAATCGAACGAATTAATTTGTACATGTTTGTTTAATAACGCCCAGAGCTATGTAATGATAATTTAATCTACATTCAATTATAAAAAAAACTGTATTAAGGAAATTACGTATTGTATTTTATACCTACATAAAATTATTACCAAATAGTTTTGTGCCTAATAATTGCATTAGTGTTTTTTTAAACTTTTATTTCGCGAACGTTAATTGTGAGTGCACCGCACTGAGAATAAACGTTAAAGAATAAATTTGTTTCTCAAAATCGAAAACAGAGGAGCTTTATTTAAGTTGTAAATGTTTTAGGAACTTGCAATCCTAAAATCAAAATTTAGGATCCCATACGCTGTTGCGGATACAGTAGTATAGATCGATTAGTACCCACCGAGTTGTTTATTTGAAATGCTGAGAAAACTTGATGATTTTTCTTTATCTCAAAATAGAGATCATATATTTTGATATACATGCTTTTCCCACAATTTCATGAAACAAAAGTGATACATGTAAGTGTTAAACAGGTGCTATAGGTAGGTATGGTGTAGGTAGTAATAATTTTACAATTTTGCCAAAGGAATATTTTGAAACATTATTCTATGAGAATAACTTTGCAAAACGTCATGAATTTTAGTCATACGAAGGCCATCTATAATATCGTAGGGAATAGCTATAAATTTGACCATTACGTGGTCGCCATACATTATAATTTAAGAGCTAGTGAAGTTACTCTCTAGCAGCAGTTTCTATGGGGGTGAAGGTTCCCCTGAAACGAGGGTGGTAACTTTATAAGGTGAGAGAGAGCAAGGAAAATTTATTAGTAACTTTAAATATATACATTTACCTTTCAAGAGAATATTGTTTCTTTGTCGTGTTTAGAGACTTGATAAATATATCGTAATGATATTTTATATCGGAAGGAAGATAGTCAAAATAACAACTAAAGAAAAATAAAAGAAAAACATTGGAGAGTGCATAGTATTTTTAAGATCAAAACAGTATAATAATTATTCTTTATTCATTAGTCAAATATAAAGTTCTAGAATAAATCTAATTATTTTATTTATATACGTCCATAAAAACTGACAAAACTATGTTATTAAAAGTATGGATAAAATAAAAAGAGCCAAATGACAGACTTACTACGATATTTACTTCCTATCGAGTGTTAAAAATTAAATTGAAGATTATAGGCCAATAAACTAATCCTCCTGAAAAATGGATCTTTTAGCTCTCCTGTTCAGAAATAGATTCCAGACGACCATATACTTTCAGTGATTATTTGTCCAATCAACTCTTATTCAAATCATACAGCTAAATTATAGATGGATAAGTCTGGTCGGTTACATATTATCATTAGACAAAAACAGTACCATTTTTCTTAAGATTTTTTCTAATAAGTTCTTATTATGGCAATTTTTCGTACTACGGAGTAAAAATATTTTGTACGAATTCTTGTATTATACCCCCAGACATGTCTGGTTTCCCCGCAACTACTTGTTTCATAAGATATCCTATGAAAAAAAGCACCTTTGGTTGTTATTATTCATTACGTACAACACGATGTGAAGTCTTGTTAAAGTTTCATTGATCAGATCAGAAGCGCGAGTGTATTAAAAAGTAATTGTTTTGAAAAGGTTACTCTGTATGGATGTTGATCTAGCCAAATAGAATAAACAGTATAAATTATGATACCACTTTATATGATTCAATCCATTTGACCCGAAGCTTTTTTTTTTCTTGGATCATTCAAGATGTATTTTTATTCTTCTGCTTCTTTCGCAACTGGAATAATTTCAACCTGTATTACGCGTTTTTTTTATTATCATCAAAGGAAAAAAAACATTCACTGTAGACTGTTTGTAAGAGTGTACGTTTCAATTCCTTGTATTGGATTTGATCGCTCTGCGTTTAAAGATGTTTCTTTTGTATGCATACCCTGAAAACGAAATCGAATTCTTAGTTTGAATTTCGTATGTATTCTCAGTGTCAAAAGGGTGACCACAATAAATTAGAAATTACTCTTTTGTTTTCAATTAATGTTGTTCATAACTGCATGATTCCCTGTCCCAATAATATTTTGTTATTCATTTACATGGGGTTACAAAGAGGGAGACACCTGTGAGTGTGGTGCTGTACAGGATCACAGTCACCTGTTTTCATGTCCCCAAACAGGAGTGACATGCACGCCCGAGGACGCACTACTGGCAAATGCCGGGGGTGTCCGGGTAGCCGAACATTGGAGATACAAAATTTGATAGTGTTCCGGACACGAAAAGTAAGTAAGTATAAATTTACATTATACCTACCTGAACATTGTACTTCTTCTTTAATTTAATACGATAAACATTTTTTCTATTAGTGACTGAATTTGTCTGATATTTCTTTAATATATCTATGCAAATAATGAATATTTAACAATCGCACCAAAATATCTTAAAGTAGATAATTAACTGTCAGATTTTTAGATAGAGTTGACATGGAGTTAACCTGTTTGATGTTTTTTCGCCGAATTTTTGTTATAGATGTTTTGTGTAACTAGTAGGTAAAATATAGGTTAATACATGTTTATCCTTCAAATTTACAACTTTTCTATTACTATTAGTGAATTTTGATGTTTGAAGCACACACCAAATACCTAATTAGGTATATTGTAAATTAAAACTGCGACTAAGTATTATAGCTGTTACTGTGTAAAAAGTTGGGTGTAGTTTGAAGTCTTAACAACTTCAAGAGACGAAGAAACACATATGCTTTTGGAAAAAAGATGTATGTGTATATAAATTAATTCAAAAAATAGTTTTAGGTAACAAGCAAACTAAAAAGCAATAGCGGGGAAGGAAGGATGGTCTTTGGTGTTATAACTCAATGAATAAATAAATAAATAAAATCTTTATTGAAAAGAAAACATATCTTCCAAAAGGCGGGCTCATTGCCGTAGGCAATGTCTGCCAACCAACCACTTGTGACATTCATTTGATATACACATTACATACAAGTGTATGAAAAATAAGAAAAATATAAATAAATATGAAAATAATAATAATATATAGAATACTTATACATACATAAAAATACATACATAAATAGATATGTGGATGGGATGATGGACCACGGAAGGAACCACGGGATTGTCAGTTAGATGGATTATTTAAGGAAAGGTAATGATGCCTCAGTTTACTTTTGAAAGAGAAAATAGTTGGAGCTAGTTGTGATAATGAAAATGTTGTATATTCGAATGATGGTCACCACAAAAGGTCGGAGATGTTACCCACCCCTCGTAAGATACAGCAGTAGTAAGATGTCGGTGAGTAATGGTCAGACCTGGTCATACATCACTGGCGGGCGGGCAGTGCCCAAAGCGCGGTGTACTGTGTACAGTACATATATCCCGTGGGACGGAACGGGGTGGTACTTGCTATTATACAAACACAACCTTGCCTAGAGAATACTTATACTGATGATTATAATATAGAAGTTATACTGAGTTGCAGACGTACTCCGCACGCCTTGTCTTATTATGCAAAATAAGTCCTTGCACAATTTACAAGCACTAGATTTTTTAGTCGCTAATATCAGTAAATCATTTTTTTATAAATCTGGGTTTATAGAAATAAACCCAAATACATATTTGCACACTTCACAGAAAGCTTAAAAGCTTGTGTTGTGAAGTGGAGTAAGTCGGAAATGAACCCGCGCCCACTTGATTAACAGTCGAGCGCGTTACCAACCAGGCTACCGACCACCTCAAAATAAAATATTATCTGTCTCCAAGATTTGTTACAAAAGCCGTTTTTCAGTACCTGTTTAAATTTCCGAACTAAGTAAGCAATGCATCATCAAATGTACTGTCCATGTGGTAATCACCACATTTTCCAGATTTGGTTCATTGGTTTAATAACTTCTCTGCTTGCTCCCATATAATCTCGACCTCACAGAGTCTGCTTTTTTGGGTCGCTGTTGCAGACATAAAGGAAGTTGGTCCAGAGATTATTAAGACATCATCATCCAAGTCGGTCCCTCATTCCTGAGGATCGTGACCTTCATGTATTATTTGAGTCATCAGTCTGGCCCACCCCGGTCTGTCCTCCGCCCGCCGCAGTGCCTCCGCAAACGTCGTACCACTGGCCTCTGCCACCTGGTCGGACCATCTCAGCGGCATCCGTCCGCGACCTCTCCTGAGACATAACAAAAGACATAACTGAGGTTAAAAACGGCTATTCCAGTTCAACTGGTTCAACCCAACTGTATTGAAAATTTGAAAAATAAATGTTTTTCTGAAGGAGTTTCAAAATAATAATAAGTGGAATTAGTTTTCCTATTCTATCCCCTCACGCCACAACCCTTGCAGGGAAGGCAGAGAGAACAGATCGCCAGGCTTTCCTATCTTTCACTTCGGGTTTCCGTCACACTCTACGATCCCTTTCACTCAGAACACGTCCGTCCTTGAGAATGTGGTCTACAGGTATATTTTCTTTGTCATCCTTTCGTCGTTAATTCTCTCTACATGTCCTAACCATCTCAACTTGTTCTCTTTTGTGGAATAAGTCTTTAGTATAATTTGTTTTAGTCGAATGGAATGAAAATAATTTTCAAATATCTATGGTTTTGGTCAAGTTTGCAGAACTCCAAATAAATTCGATAGGATGAACAATGTGTTGACATACTCGTAATAGGTAATGTTGTTGTGGAGCATATTCCGTATTGGATAAAACAATTCCAAACTGTAGCAGTATAGAGTATAGCCTATAGCAGTGTTCCCCAAACTTTTGGTGTTCAAGGTACACCTATCAAATCAAGAAATTTTAGAGGTATACACCAAAGAAAAAAGCAATATTTATTTATTACTAAAATCAATATCAGTACCTAATATGAAAAGATAACTATAATATGAATAGATGAAAAGATAATGATAAAAGAAGAAAAGTGCCTAATATGAAGATACCTAATGTGAAGAAATCTGAACCTGTTTAACTGAGGACTGGACCAATCGTTGATAAGGCTGCTCTCATCTCTTCATTGGTCGTCCTCATGGTTTCTCTTTTTTCGATTTAATAGCAGTGAGAGTTAAAAATCCTAATTCTTATAGAATTGCAACAGCACGCTTTGAAAGCAGTGGAGACTTCGTGGTTTTATCTTCACAAAACCTTGACTTTTTTCCCCGGCACACATGTTAAGTTTACAGTTGTCTCTGGCAGAACGGGTCGACGATTTTTGTCTATGACCACGTTCTGTCAAAGAACTGCCATTTTGTATTTTTCCTCTTCCCGTCATGTTCCCGTCTGGTTTTGCATTGTTAGCATTGCATCGTGATGTAAAATTATGGTCGTCTTGCAAAAGCCTAAAATGTATTATGTTTTGCTTTGAAATAAATACTCAAGTTCGCCAAGTAGGTTTCGTCTTTCATTTTAATCCAACTATATCTGAACAATAATTAAACATCACCAACTGATGACCACGGTACACCGGTGTGCCGCGGCACTCGCTTTGCGGAACACTGGCCTATAGGGTATAATATGGATTTAATAGGGGTAGTGTACTCCAATAATAATTATTGTAAAGTGTGTAATAACCGACAACGTTATTCGAGGACTATCATTACCATGTTTATTCTTCTGGAAATTTTAAGGGACGCAATGAGAATAGGTCTATAATTATTTTGAACGCCTGTATGCCGATACCAATTTATCAATATTTAAGATGACTTCATGTACAGTTAGTATTGCTGTGTAACTAATTACACACTACCAATGCATTTCATGAAAACGCAAAATCGATATACTCTACTCACATTGTGACTATTTTCTTGTCTTTAATAAAATATACCTTTGACCTACTTTTTTTCAGCTACCGTACCCTATACTGTTTTTAGGTAGCTCGTCTAATACTAAAATTAGCTTGTTTCACCGTCATAATTGTACAAGGAACACTCTTCATAATTTCGTATTCTCAATCGATTTCCACAACTGTTTTTGGATTGAACCGAAATAAACCCACATCTTGAACATGGAGTTAGTAGGTATTATTGACAGTATATAATAAATTTAATGTTATACTCGTACTTATTATACATCACAATACTTCTATTAAATTTATATCGTCGCATCTAGATTTTCGGTAGACGATGAGTCTTATAATATGATTTTCAGCACTCACACGAGCCTTTCTTCTTGGAAATCACATGATTTTGGAAACTACAGGATTTTTTTCAGCTGTCGGGGTAGGGTCACTTGATATTCTCAATCACCCCATCCAAAGGTATCACGCTGCATACATTATAAATTTTGCCAACTTTTCCGTACATTAAGATACTTACTATGATTATTATTAAACAATATAGACAACAACTATTTTCATATAACGTCCTATTTAGCTTCGAGGAAATTGTTCCACCAAAAATTATATTTACAGAATAGTTTAATCAGATTTATTAAAGACGTTCCTTGTCAAAAGACCAAAGTCAATTTGCACGAGATTTTGATGTTTTCCATACTGATGAGAATTTATATCCTATGCAGGTAGGCACCAGGCGCAAAGCTACCTAAGAACACGATTCCTATCGAGTTACCTTTTGGAAAAAATGTTAGGTTTAATAGTGTCTAATCTGACGTAATCTCATAAGAAATGTTCCCTTTTGCAGAAATCCACCCTTCGCCACTGGTCACTAGGTACTGCCAATTTTAAGTTTCACTATTTTATTTCATCCTGTTTGTAAAATTGAAGCATTCATACCTACGTATGTACTTGTTTATTATTATGAACAATATTTGCTTCCTAACTATTTATATACATAATAGTATACGTGCATGTGTAAAATTTACTAGTGGTAAGCAAATATACCCAATGGTAGGTACTATAAGTTAGTTTGTTTGTGAATCATTAGTGCCTTTCTGTATCGATATGTAGTAATGGTACTAGGTAATGCTATTTATTTACCAATAGTGTACGGTCGGTAGGTAGGTGTAGGACGTAGGTTCCTACTTACTTGACATTATTAGTAAACACAGTCGCTTTATAGCGATATTGTGTACAAACTATGATGATTGATCATTGTACTGTGAAAATTTTATCAAACTTAACCGCAGCTAATGTCGAGGGTAATCGTAACGAATGTATCAATCATTTTCTTCCATGTACCTACAATATTATACTTCTATCGAACTACATTCATGCGAACTACTGTGTTTTGAACTTTACTTTACTTGTATCAGTTGTATCAATAATTTCTAACTGGATTGGGTCAGTTATATTTAGGAGTTTTTCTCTTAAAATTCCTATAGCATCCGAATATATTTAGCAAGCTTTTTTGAGTCATAAACCAACTAAATCGATCTCTAAAATTTATCAAGTTTACTTTTTTCTGACGAAAAAGCAAAATACAGCACGTGTAGTTATAAGTTTTTTTTATGATAAAATAGTTTGAGGTCTGAAGAAGAGCGTTAGTTATTTTTATATCAAGAACACTGTAATTGTCCCGGAATACCTACATACTTAAAATTTGTAAGTTTCGCTCTTTTTGGACATGGTTCTAGGCATGCAGTGTAACATGGTTTTCATTTCTCTTGCGATTGCGCAATATAAGCCCCCGTAAGTCGATGACACAACAGACACACGTTTGTTACGCGATTATTAGATATTGTGCGCTATCGAACGATACAATGAGCATACAGTCCTTTTTTAATATAATATTTTACTTGTTTTCAAACACCTCACCTTTCATTGTTTCACCTTGTTTGTCAATCTGCTTTCAGGAGTAGGTATATGGTAGAATCATTCGTATTCGACGGAAAGTCCATAAAAAAGGAACAATTATGTATCGTCTTCTTCTTCCCCTTCTATCCTTGGTTGGATCGGGGGCTCAGAGCATCTGTGTATCTTCGCCAGAGGCCCCTGTCACTTGCAGCTTCTAGGACCTCTGGCCACTCCAACCACAAAATAATTAGTAACTAATTAAATACTTACTTACTTATCTTTCTTACCATTCGCACATATATGTAGTATTTTCATTAATCTATAGATTAATACTTACTTTAGTAAGTAAGTATTAATCTATAATAGAAGAACTATCCTTTTTACATAGTACACGTAAATTTTTACTATGTGTTTTGATTCACAATAAAATCAGTTTCAGAAAATAGCCAGTTATCAATGTTGACAAGTTATCCCAATCACAATAGATATGTACCATTCTCAAAAGACTAATTAATAATGAAATGAAATACTCTCTAAATTATTAATATTATAGAATACCTATAATAGTTATTCCAAAAGGCTGCATATTATCTAGGTATGTAATTATTACTTATGTTATGACAATAATAAATTGTAAAAATGATCGCATTTACCCAGACGTTGTTGCAACGATCTCCCAAAATCTGATGGGTATTTCTCAGAGATAGTAGGAAGTTTGATGTTTCACAAAATGAATTTTGACCTTCTTAATAACATCTATGTACTATCAATAGTATTGCCAAATTTAGAAATAATAAACACAGCAAATAATATTAGTTCATTTATTTTTATTTATTAGAATAATGACATGAATATTATATCAATGAATCTAATTACAATATTATCGTTATATTTATCATGATTACAATAAATTCCATAGTTTACAATTATTATATGTAATAATAATAAAATTAAACAAAATGTACATTTTACAATAACATAATGTAATAATAATAATAAATTACTATTTTTACTAAATCTATTTTATCGGCTAAGTATTAGTATTTATTTTTATTATTTATAACGATGTCTAAACATGTTATCAATATGACAGTCTGACAAAAATATAATTTATTCTAAAAACGAATAAACAAATAAAATATTAATTAAATAAATAATGACTACCATAATAAATTTGCCTTCAGTTCCTTCAATTTTCAGCGTCGAATTCGTCGAAAAGATTACAAAACTGATATTGTAAAAAAAAACCGCGTGGATGCAAGCGTCAGTTTTCTATATGTGTCAATTTGAGAATGAGAAATCCGTGAAACCAGATTTATTAATTTTCATCATGTACTGAAAGGGGACTTCACAGTTAATGATAAAATGAGATTTAACACAGAACCTTATACAGTTTGAGATGGTTTACCCAAATATATTGAAGGATCAAATTAAAAACATAAATTTGATAATAATTCATCTACTTACAAAAGGCCAATAAAGATACCAAATTAGTATGTTAAAATTGCGTAGGTATATTTTATTTTAAGCTCCATTTGTAAATAATTAAGATTTCTTGGATCATTTCTTCTATTGAAACATTACTTTCGTCACAGTTTTTAAATGATAATATGTCTGAGCATTGTTGATGCTGGGGAAATGCAAATGAAAATTGTGTAAGATTGTTATATTATATTGGTCCATTATGTAAAACGCCACTGTTAAAGAGTATCTATGAATTTTCTATAACATAACGATGATGCTGATAAAAAATCAAAATGGTCAAGCTATTTCTTATTCAGTTGATCTACGTTCTATTCGTATATGTTTATTGATAGATAGAGAAGAATCTAATCAACCAATAATATGTATATTTCAAAGTAAAATCCGTCGTACATAGAACCGTCAAACGTGGAATATGCGTATAATTATAATACGTTCATTTACAATAATAAATGTGATGCGTGGTCAATAAGTTACCCTGTGTATATTTAGAAATATCAACATTCATTACTTGATTTTATTACCTCGTCGTTTACATTCTAATAATACATAATACTAATATAATTATTTGGAATTGTCAGTAATCGATCAATACGAAATAACAGATGACAATTTATGCATACTTACCAAGTACATATAAGGGATCTCCTATCGTCTGACTATGTATCCCTTTCTGAGTGACTGAATCCAAACGATATCTTATTATATTAAACAGTCCATACCACCGTAAGGTAGATATACCTACCAATTAATTTGATTTAATATTTTACATTCTTTACAAACTTTCATTTTCTTATCCCATATATTCCTATTGGCAATTCCCATGATATTAATAATTCTCATGTTTTAAAGCTTAG
Organism: Ceraclea dissimilis; assembly: GCA_963576895.1. Classification (NCBI taxonomy): domain Eukaryota; kingdom Metazoa; phylum Arthropoda; class Insecta; order Trichoptera; family Leptoceridae; genus Ceraclea; species Ceraclea dissimilis. Next base: position 13,790,986 of record OY756368.1, read on the forward strand.
TTTTTTGCTCTACAAAATAATATTCACAAATGTTGCGCATAATTACATTAAACTCTCCTGAAAATTAAAGGTAAATTCTATCATCTAGATTTACAATTAGTTAAATTATGATTCGTTTACAAGGTAATCCTAGAAATAGGTATTGCTTTTTTTATGATATGTATGGTAGATACATGTTATTCTATTTTTTTATTAATTTTTATAAATAATGATTGCAATAATCTAAATAGAATATTTTTTTCGTAGCCTCTGTCTAATATGTGAAAATGCTAAATTCTTTCCAATGTTAAGCATCTCTATGAAAAAAAAACAGATTGCTCTACCATTTTGTTGTAGCAAAACAATATCAAAAAAAAAGTAAAAATGAAACACTATTTTATCCAACAAATAACTATTCCTTGCGACTACTTTACGAGCAGATTTTAGCTTTGATAAGCGATCTTTTCTTCGGTTTTGATTTATGAGGTTATTTGGTAGCAAAACTCTACATTCAGCGATCCTCTTGAGATGATGAAATGCTTAAAAACTTCGTGCTTAATTGCCTGACGATAGATATGAAAGAATTAATTCCAAACGTTAGTACCTAGGAACAAAATCAGTTCGAGATTTTGTAACTACATACAGGTGTAGAAATATCTTTTAATGCACGATTTTCTCTAGAAAAGTAATAGAAATGAATTTTCTTAAGGGTTTTTTTAAAGAATTACTGCAGCATTCTGCTTTGCGGGTAAATACTGAAATAAGTAAAATACTACATATTACAAAATGCAAAATATTTTAGGAAAATAGTTATAACATGAATAATAAAAATAAGTAACATAAAATGTAGTTAGCAGGAAGAGATAGTAGCGTGTTTGAGCAAATCACGTTTTTTTCTGTATATGGTTTACTGAAGTATAAATAAATAAAATAAACATCGTATTTCATAGAGAGAAATTTAAATAATTTAATTTAACGAAATACATACTATAACAATATCAAATATTCTAAGAAAAAATAAAAACAATATTGCACTTTACAAGATATAAGTATAGTAGTTATAATTAATATAATAAATTAATAGTTTTTTTCCTATAATGCGTTGTGGTTCTATTTTTATTATGAATAAAGTATATCTACTTAAGAAATTTTTATATACAAGTCACATGTTTTTTTTTTAACTATAGGTATTATTAAAAATATTTGTTTTACATTTTAAGTTAATATTATCACTATTTGTGAATCTACTATGTTCTTCATAACATATTGTACCTTGGTATCATTATTATACTGTAGTGTATTCAAATATTAATTTCGTATTATTATTGGTTTAGGTTAGTTTAATTAATCAGTTACTTATTATTAATCTATAATAAATTATAACAATGTCAAGCGTGTTGTCTTGGTATAAAAACTTACATCTAGTTTTAGTTTTTTTCGCAACTCGCTATATCCACATAATTATACCTGCCGACAGCCAATGGTTTATAATAATAAAATTGACCAACTGGTTGAAAGAAAACTTTTCACATATTATAAACACTATTTGTCAAGTAGGTACCTAATAAATTAAAGAATCTATTAATTGTTAACTCTAAATATTAATTTTATGATTTGGCAATCAAAATTTAAGTTAGTTTAGTTTTTCCTAATCGATCATCGTCGGCCAAAATTATCATTATAAATTGTTTGCTATTAGTAAGTAAAAACCTTTTCACTGAACTCGAGTATAAGTTATTTTTCCCGAACTTGAAAGTTTAATAGTTGTATCCCGCAGGCGGGTATGGCAATATGGCCCCCCCGCTGTTACCCGGTCAGTGCTGCGCAGCAAACTTCATACGCTTTTGCTTTTGTCGTTGATTACAAAACCAAACGCGTACTACATTCTTTTTTAGATCCAATTTCTCTGCTATTGCAGCTATTTTCTCACCAGACGGCCTTGGCTGTACTGCGAAATATGCTTCTAAACTTCTCTTTTCGGGAGCAGCTATTGATGTTCGTTTTCTTTTCTTTTCACCAGCTGGTAATACACTGGGTGCGTCAGGGTCTCTTCTTTTATTTTTAGCTTGTGCTTCCGCTTCCTCTAACCACGCTTGTAAAATTGGTTTTAATGCAATCATATTATTATGCGATAATGTAAGACTTTCAAATCTGCAAATAGTACTTTGTGATAAAGCTCCAACACCCGGTAATTTGAGATTCGCTAATGCTTTTCCAACGTCCGCTTGTGTAACGCCTAATTTGATTCGCCGTTGTTTGAATCTTTCTGCAAATGCTTCTAGTTCTCTAGGATCTGTGTCTGTGTCTGGGTGCAGAGGTGGAGCCATGGCCGGATGGTGCGCCGAGTGCGGTGGTCCACCCAGCCCCGCCCCGTGGTGATGATGGGACATAACATGATTCATGCTATATCCGTGTAGTTGGTGATGTGCTGATCCTCCATCTCCCATGGGTGTTAAGGTCGTCATGGATGATGATGTTATTGGATCTAACATCTCCAGGCCTTCCATTCCGTGATGCCCCATCTGTAAAATAAGATATTGTTATTTTATATTGAACTAAGCACCTAAAAAGACATAAAATAAGAAACTAGGAAATCAGACGTAGGTCCAGATTTGTGGACGTCATGGATCGTAAAGCTAGACTAAAATGGCATTGGACGACCACATAGCAAAACAATTCTGTCATTCGAAAAAAAATCAGAGGTGTTTTTCACATTTTTTGTGAGAAATCTATACAAGATATAAAAAAATCTTTTACGATCATTCCCTAGACAAAGGTTCAATTTTTTTTTTTTTTTTTTTTTCAATTTTTAAATTCTTTTTATTTCCTTCAATATTTACATATATATATACAAATTCAATACTTAAAGCTATACACATTTCGAGATACCTCCCCAATAGAGACAAGTCTCGTGTGTGGGGAGGGATCCTGCACTTATAATTATATTCATATAGCAAATATCATTGTAGCAATTATTATTATCTACTCTATTTTTTTTCAAAGCATATTTAGTAACTGTTGTCGAGATCTAATGGTCTCCCGTTTTTAGAAATTTTTGAAATGTCAATATGCATACTCTAAATATTAAATTATTTTACAATGCTGTGTTATTTTTTGTGCAGAATAGTGCGCGGCGTAGGTAATATTATAATAGAATAAAGGGTTCGTATGATTATCTTCTCTGTACCCAATGACACAATGATTAGCAAACAATAATAATATTTTAATCTCGTGAGTAATGTTTCGCTCAATTTGTCCATGAATGGGAATCGAACACGTAACGCGTGTCTAGCGCTCGCTCACTCACCCAGGAGGATAAGACAGGCCACGTGCCTCCATAATGTGATTTCACTTCAACCAACAACGATTAGATAAATACAAATAACTAAAATGAGATCCTCTCCATCAAATGACGCTGTCTAGAGAGAAACGTTTATTTTATTAACTTGTTATATCCCCGTATAATATCTTTATACATATAATACGGTTACTTATCAAGTTAGTATCGATTTTCCATCTTTCGATATCACTAAACTTATATTAGGTAAAAAGACTTGTAATAAAAAAATAGAACTATGGGTTAGCTGACGCTCTAACTGCAATGTCGAGGATATAGTAAGGTGTGAGAAGTAGAAGACGCTTCTGGAGGGACCGTATCGACCGAATGGATGACACCAGACTTGCAAAGATAGTCAAAACGGAAAACCCCGTTGGAAGAAGATTACTCGGAAGGCCACCAAAGAGATGGAAGAACAGGTGAACCTACTCATCCCAGGACAGCCCGCCAGCGCCGTCACAAACAGGTCTCTCGACCTAATACAAGAGGAAGAAGAAGAAGGTTAGCTGGATAAAATTGCTTCTGGGATCATGTAAGATAAGATCTTTTGGCTGTGATTTTTTCAATACTTCTACTGAATTTGGAAGGTTAGCCCACGTTGTGTTTTTCATAAAATTATGAATGGATCTGTGAATAGCGAAAAAGTGAAGAATCACTTACTAATTTGCTGATACCTACATCTTTTATTGACTCAATAGTATTACATTTCATAGAAAGCTTCCCATATTTCAAGAACTAGTTATAAAAATCATAAACTCGGTGACTATAAAATTTGTTCCCCAGTTGTTCTAATCAACGTTATGATAAATGCACTTAGTGTCCAATATAAAAACAAAATAACAAGGGTAGATCCAAATATTATAGTGAGAAACACTTGACAATCAAAAAACACTTAAAATAAAGGGGAGGAAGGTTTGAACAAGTGAAGCGCGAACTCACGCCATTTCTCTTGGGGTGGGATACAGAGTGACTAGAAACTAACAATTTATTCTGTCCTCTTATTCACCTTATCATTGATTTATTTGTTTTTTATTCAATCAACACATAAATACACACAAATATTCCATAATATAATACTGGTATTATCCAAGTCATGTAGGTATGTAACGCTGGCCCATTGAAAAATTTTGCAAGTTCCGTGAATGTGTATGTAAATTTAAAGCAGCGATCCCTTCATGGGTGGCTAAAAATTTTCGTCGAAGTCTCATTTTTTATTTCGCCTATTTTATGAATGATAATTTGAAATATCGAATAGTACCTACCTACTAATGAAACTTTGTTGTTTTTAAGTACCTACTTTAATGTCAAAATACAATAATTTACTCGTTCATTTTTTGTAAGATCGAGTTTTCCTTCAAGTCGATCTTCGCATAAACCTTGACATTTCTCTCTTTCTCTAGCCATGCTGTAGGATTAATTCATAAAACGTTATAGGCGAAGTTGTCATCACCGTCGCTAAGAAAATGAATGGAATAACAGTACATTGACGGACCACGTATTATATTCTGTTAGGAGATTTGACAGGAGTGGTCGTCTTATTTGATCATTATGCTATGTTGCCAACTGTTACATCACGGCTAGAGTACCTACTCTAGGAGGCGGTGCCTATAGGATTTGCTGTATTTCATAGTAAATATACTTTCCAGTCACCCTGCTCCTCCTCATCATTGCAGTAGGTACAGTAGAGTACACGATACATTCCATCGACCCATACATACATATTATAACGCACCACTTCTACCCACAAAATTATATCATCCATACAATGAACTAATTCACAATCATTCATTTATGACTATTGCCATAATAAAGTGACCATTCCACGCTCCATGCGAACATACTTACAATAAAATTATTAATAACCTTTATAAACTATGAGTAAAATGCTATTTGCTGATGCGTGTAAATAGTTTTATATTTAATGTTAATTAATGGCAAGAAAGTTGTACATATTTTTTTTATTGAATCTGGGTTTATCGAAATGAACCCAAGTACACCTTTGTACACAATAGTACAGTAAGCTTGAAAAGCTTGTGTCGTGAAGTGGAGTAGGTCCGCATCGGGGATCGAACCCGCGCCCACTGGATTAACAGTCGAGCGCTTTATCAACCAGGCTACCGACCACCTCGAAATAAATAAAATAAATTATCCACTACCTTTCGTGCAATTTTCTCTTCTGGCTAACACTAAGCCCACCTCGTAATAATATTTTGCCAAGCAGTGCGGGCAAAGATGTAAAGAGGACGCTATATAAGCCAGTGCTACCGGGAATGCGGAGTGCAAGACCGTGAGTGTCCTTCAATGCGCAATTCCTATTCCTAATCAATTTCCAATTCCCTGTCAATTCCATGTCAATGTTGCATTTTACTAGAAGTTAGTTTTGTTCTCGCGCTGACCTTTGATTCTCCTCAAAGCACGAGCCCATTTTAAGAGTTTACGCTTAATTCTTATCTAAGTTGTACAACTTATGGAAAAAATAATTAATTATTCTAGTAAATAATAATAAATTAATAAATCATCATAATATTTTATACATTCATTGCCCATATCCAGGAACCAGTTTTATACAGGGGAACTTTCAGACTATATATAATTTTGAAACGATAGGGCAGAATCCTGGCTACGTCAAAGGCCATTAAAATCCAATACTACCTACGCTTAAAACACGAGAATGTAAATGTGTACAAAATAACATCCAAGCAATATTGGTTAAATGAAATCTAAAATAGCTCTGGTGAACAATGCTTTAAATCTGTTCTGTGACTATTTTTAATATGTAATTATATACTTGGTGACTTAAAGAATAAATAAATAAATAAAAATAAAATCCGGGCACAGGTCCAGCTGACATGAAAGCTAGTAAAAAATATTATGTGTCACAATTTATTTCATTCGATATTGCGTGGAATGCCACGGCAAAACATACAATACTATAGGATGGGGGTGAGAGCTGTTACAGTATTAGGAAGGAAAAATCATATCAAACACGTACAAGTACACATGTACCTACCTACTTGTATTATTGTCAGTACATTCGTCTACTATTGAGAACATAAAGGATGATTTATTTATAATCAAAATATTTTACTTGATTCATTACTTTACGAGGGGTTCGCGCAATATTTTACTTTACAAAATATCTAGGATGTTTCAATCAATACAATATGGAAAACTTAGCTGTGAGATCACTCTAATTGGGTTAAACACATATTTAATCAATTAGATTTAATTATATACTACATACCACATAAAATTTATTTTAAACACTATCGGTTCCTCGTTAAATTAAGACGACATTAAAAGTTTTAGATTGACATTCGTCAATGACGTAATTTAACGTACTTGAAACCGGTAGTGTTTTAAATAAATTTTGTGTGGTATATAGTACATAGTTAAATCTAATTAGTTAAAAAATATATCAAAACTACCACACAGTAAATGCCAAAAAATCAAATATGTGGGTTAAACACTACTACTACTAACATCAAGGTATATTATCCCAATAATGATATTTGGACTCTCCATAATATTGTCAGTACACGTTGGTAGGTACAGTGTAGAGGTGCTTTATAATAAACGAATAAATTGGGAGAGTACGTCCAATTTTGAAACTAGTTAAGGGCGTACTTACTAAAATAAGAAGTTCTTTTTCAATTATCGCAGTAAAATAAATTAAAAATACACGTATTTTAGTCATAAAGACATATCATCTACGTCAAGGGAATGAAATTAACATGGTGGTGCTGATTAAAATATTCTAGAGTTTCACGTGACGATGGATGACTTTGGTCTTCAAAAAGATGTATGTAGGTGTCATGATCCAAAAGAAGGATATAGTTAAGAGTAGGTAGAAATGTCTATAATTTATAATGCTAAAATTAAAATACAACTAATAGTAACATTTCAGTCAATCAACAAGTCACCAAAACGTGTAGTTACTGCGGAACACCAGGGGATTCATAATAATATTTGTGTTCTTAACCCAACGAGGGGTGTATTCTTTATTTATAAGGGGTCTTCGTATGAGTGGAAACCCATTCCAGGGAGCGCGGAACACTTTAACAATGTTTCCATAGTACACACTACCTACTGCTGTATAGAAAGTATGTATTGTATTGTATAGACACGAAGAACATCCCTCGGCGAACATATTTCATCATTAACCTCCGAGTGTCCCCTGCACGCCTTCTTTCCTCCTGTCTAGGGATGAAAGTCATAATACTGTCGATGATTTTAAAAACGAACTGAAAAAATGACAAATACGTCGACTGAGTAACTGACATACACTAAAACGAAGCGCTGAGCACATTACAACAAATTATATCTTGGGTGGACTTCAGTAAGAATTTCGCAATTCGAGCTGCAGAAAACATATAGTCGCTGTCTTATTCTTGGAAAAACAGGTCTTTTCGATTTGTTAATGGACTTGAAACTAAATATCATATCATTATTAATAGGTTTTCTGAGCAAATGATAATATCTTAAAAACCGTTGTTTAGAAAGTCAAAAATCTATGTTCTAAAGTTATATTATAGCAGTCAGAAATAAGCCTTTAAATAATGTAGGTATTATGTAAAACACGTTCATATTGAAGAATTACTTATTTGATGTCTTCAACTAAGTACAACACATTTAAAACTTTTCTTGCTAAAAGTATATGTGAAAAACTCTGCATATTTTTACTATTATTTCATCGATTTTTTTGTTCAAAGACACAACTCCCCTAGAACGTCCCTATTGTGTATTATATAAAATCATACCTATTATTCAGTACTATAGATATAGATAGATACTTACTTCTAGTCGCTTTAAAAACATCGCTACTACGTAAATGTTGCGCTTTGGGATTTCGACTTTTTTTGTTGCTCGTGTGTTGGTAAAAACAAACTCTCAAACACGACAATTTTCTATATACTTAATATAATAATATCATGTCCTGTTTTATTTGTATAATCATAGTAAACATTAGCTACGAGTATATTATATAACCCAAGCATGTCGGTATACCCATATTTCCTTTTAGGAGAATAGAGTTTTTACACATTTTCCCAGAATGATTTTATTAGTTGTGTATGCTGAATTTTAGACTTCTGTTCTCCTAGATACGATGGGAGACGACAGACAGTGAGAGGTTGATTAATCAGCTTCTATTATGTCTCTAAAATTCTGCTTAAATATTGTTATTGAGATGTTAAGCAACACTTTTTTCGGGAATAAAAATATACGAATGATGGGGGAAGATTGTATCTTGGTCGTATTTGGAGAACGCATTATTTGTTGCAACTTGTTACATATGTTCCGTTTAATATTGTGCTTCTAGAAGTTTACAAAACAATTTGTGAAAACAAAATGCCTACGTAACCTGATTAATACCTCTCCACTTTTCTTCATTTGGAAGTTCTTAGAAGGGTGCTAATGTCATGACATCAAACTTAACAAACACATTTATATCTGTAGTCCCACAAAGTGTGTGGATATTTGGGTGTTTATTATTATGAAACGTCTGAATATACTCGTGCTATGGACGAGTACCTAAAATATATTCTGTTTGTAACATTTGACCATATAATAATAATACCGCGAGTGGTAGCATTCCCATGAAACTTTGTTATAACACGTATTAATAATACTGCCCTTTTCATACAACCGCGACCAATAGTCATTTTTCAAGTTAACCTGCAGACATCAGCGTTCTACGTAACTTACTTAATATGCAACCCCCTATACAATAAATATTTTACCTTCTAATGGGGTAATATAATTATTGAATTTAATTATTAATTTCTGTCAGTTTCTCAAAGGCGATCATACCGAATATTAATTTCAATCTAAGGTTTGTATATATAGTAACATGTTTTAAACACAAATTATACTGTTGTCAAAACTCGCATGAGATATATTGCAAGTCGTTAAAATAAAACAGAAGTATACAAGAAACATAAACGTCAACGGACTGAAGAAAAAGGTTGATCAAAACTTAAACTACTGAGCAATGATTATTTCGTAGTACCAATTAATTACAACAGAGATGTCAGCAGACTTTCCTACGAAAAGCAGGTTTTGATGTCACGTCATTTCTATCATTGTTTTACAGACTGTATTAGGATATTCTTTAAGTTGAAAAATAACCCTCTTCTACTAAAACACCGTCAAATATTCTCTAATAATGAAAATTTTTCAATCTATCTATCTATACCCTCACGCCACGTCCCCTGCTGGGTAGTAAGAGAGGACAGAACGCCAGACAGCCCTATCCTTGCACACACTCCTAGCCTCTGTCACATTCATGCAATTTGTCATACACGCTCTCCGATTCCTTTTACTCAAAACGCGTACCAAACCATCTTAGTTTATTCACTTTCATTCTTGTCACAACATCAGTCATGCAGTCATTTTTCAAAAAATAAGAAAATAATTCGTAAGAACTTCACGCAAAAACAGCCAAGGATGGCATACCTAAGTGGATACGTACGTTCATATTATTATGTGTACCTATTGTGTTCTGTATATTTTTTAATTCGTCCCCTCGTACTTCGCTAAATATACACAACCAAGGGGTGGACTGGCATCAAGTATCCATTTGTCCGACATGAATACAGTTTTGTAAATATTCAAAAGCAAAATATATTTGAGTTTCAACAAAGAGCTTACTCTAGATAATAACAAAGCTCATTTAAGCTATTGTATATGAAGAGCATATATATCATATTTTATCCATCAATACCCTCATTGTAATAGGTAATATGAATAAAAATCTGTGTGTAAACATTGTTAGGTTTAATGGCTTGGTTAAATTTAATGTTCAAGTAGTTTATATTTATATATTTACAATATTTTAATCCGTACGTAAATAATTTACTCCCTAAGCGATACTTCATGTGTTACTTTGAATAAAAAATCTTAATCGTTACTTCTTGCATTTTCTTTGAAATTATTTATTTTATTTAGTCTTATGTTTTTTTATTTTAAAGAAAAATAAAAAATATTATTAATAGAAATCTGTGTCCAGTAAAGCTAGAGGCATTAAATATAAAAACCGACATAATGACTTTTTATTTGATATTGATTCTTTACTCATTCTATAAAAACAAGAATTTATAATAAACCCAAATCACTTGCATAATACACATTGGTTTCTACATGTCAGAAGATGGTGTAGTGGTCTAGTAGATGGTCTAAATGTCTGTAGATCAACGTCAACATGATGACAATAATGAATGATTTAATGGATAAATCAATGCTAATAATTTGTTAATTAACAGGACAGAATAATATGGAGGAAGATGGAGGAAGCCTTTGTCCATGTGTGGACGGGGATAGGCTGATGATGAAGAAAAAGAAGAATAATTGGTTATTTAATTGGTGTTAAATGTAATTTCAAATAAGTCTTCTTATACGTCTGATTATTCATAGGGTTCGTCGACGTCAGTTTAACAACACTATACTTTTCATGGCCCAAATATTGTATCGTAATAGTAGTAATACTAAAGCTTCCTAATTAAAAAAAAGTTTCTAAATGATAGAAGATTCTAGCTGCACAAAAAATGTGAGATGGATAATAAAAGTACGAGTAGAAGAGATGAACTCCGAAAGTAGCAAGTGTAAAGTATTCAATTCCATTATATTATTATATTCTTCGTAACTTTTTTTTGCAACAACTTTATTACGGTTGTTAAACTTTTAAGCTCAATTACAAGAGTAATTTTTTCTTCACTTCAAAGGGGACAAATCTCTCTACAATATTTTTCCCTTGTCTAATTTTCCCAAATGATCTTATTTTATCATAGCTCGGCAATAATTAAATTCGCTTGCGAACACAAGTTAAACAAACAAATTATATCCATTGTAAAGAATTCATTACGACAAAAAATTGGGGTGGTATTATTTTAAAACAAAAAATGTAACTCCCTTTTCATAATCAAACTTTTTTTTTATCATCTTTTGTGACGAAAAAAAGATTGCTTGTTGTTTTCATCTACTTTCTACTTGTATAATATGATTAATTCTTAATTTCATTAAGATTTAGGTGGATTTTTCTAGGGTACTTAGTATCTGCACAGTTTTACTTCTTACTACTGAAATACAAGTGTTCTCGATTGAGTGCATAAGTTTGAAATCTAGAAAAAGTACTGAAGTGTTTTATATTTTTAGTGCATTATCATTGAATTTTATTTTCTACGGACAGATAAATTGATTTAAAAATACCTACTTTAATTAATGTATCCTAAAATAAACTACAAAAAAGTATGCGACGTTCTTGTAAAAGTCTTTTGTTTTATTCAATATATCAATTAGAAGTATTAGAAATCACTGGGTGGTAAAGGCTACTATACCATATTCAGTACATTAATCGTCAACCAAATAATAAGGATTTTAAAAGGTTATAAAATTAATATTAGGTATTACATTTTATTGTGTGAAGCGTAATTTTTTGAAAGATGTAGGTAATGTTTTATATTAAAATTATTGACAATTTACAATCTATGAGTATTTTCTAATAAGCAACATCGATTTAGATATGCGATAAAAATTATTATAAGATATAATTCCACCATCAATCTCCAGACTTTAGATCTTTACGTTTAAAGTAGATATAACGTTTTACGATAACCTTTCTCCTGCACTCTGGTATTTCCCTACACCAACGTATGTAAAAGAGTGTGGATGATAAGTAATATAACATAACCATATATTTTTACCAATATGTCGTCGGGATATTTTTACTACTGTCGGGTAATATTTTCATATTTATTGAGCCGTAAAGTTGCCCCCGAATAAAAATTTCGTGGTGTTTTATGCGTTTGTTATCAAGTTAAGAACAAATTGTCGGGGTGTAAGACGGTGAATGGGTACGATATGTAAGTAGTGGGTATGTACATAATATATTCCTTAGGGAAAAACCTCTAATGCTGTGTAAGGAAGGGTTCGCTTGTTTATTTCACATCCTCAAAGACTATTTCGAGAAGGGAGGTGGATTTGTTTTACGAGTAAATGTATGTATCTCGGAATACCTATTCCAACTCCTTCCTTAAGATCCTTGTTCGAGGATATTGTAATAACACAATATACCCACCACCATTTTGGATTTCCTTTCCAATCAAATAACAACAGTAGGCACTATATTTTCTATTTGTAATTATAATGCTAGGTGCATTTCTTATTATTAACTTTATTTATTGCTACTCTGAGATTTGTTCATAACAATAATTGGCCATTTTTTTGCCATGGCCTCAAGAACATCTTACATTGTTATTTCATCACGCAGGATCGTTGTTATTGATGGAAACTGACTAGTGGAATTAGGTTTCATAATAAAGCATACTTCAGTGATGAAAAGTAGAGTTAACATTATGCTAGAAATAGTAAACCTCACGATGTAACCCTAAGTTGGTAGTCAAAGAGAGTGAAACGCTATAGGTACAAATCTTCATTGAATAACGTTAACACACAATCCATCATAAAAGTAGTGATAATTAAAATTTAATATCGGTCACCAATTCGTGAAACTATTAATATTAAGAGATTCAAACTAGGTTAGGTAATAGTCCGAACAAAAAACAATATAGGTATGTATGTGTAATGATAAAATGTGAACTGAAAACCTAAGACACGTTGCATCTTAAAGCTGAGGACAGAGTAGGTATACAAATTTTGTGTTTTGCCAGAGACAATTTGCGAGAGAAGGTTATAAGTGGACCCCCCAAAGTATTAAATCAACCCTCCTGAACCCTACGAAAGTAGAATAAAAGTAGAGGGACGGAAGAGGTAATGGACTTATGACATATTGGAAGAATGTGGAACAGGCCATCCAGCAATAGGAAGAAACTGGCTATAATAAGAAGAACTATTTACCTGATGTGGTCTAGAATTGTGTGGTGGTCCTCCCATTCCATGGTGGTACATCATGTCGTGTTTGATCTGCGGTAATGCTGGTCCACCTTGCGATCCTTGATGTTTACCCATATCCACAGCAGCCAAAGCTTCAGCCCGAGATAGAAGACCATCATTAAGACCCGAGAAAATATCGCCCTGTAAATTGGCCATAATGAACTTATGTGTTACAAAACGTCATATAAAATTCACCATAATATTTCATCTAAATATTTATACTTATAATTCTTTTGAAAAATTAATTAGAAATGTGTAGCTATCTGTAATAATTAATGCGGTTATAACTATGGTTATAACTCTCTACTATTTCAGTATTTTGAAAAATTGTTTATTCACAATCTTTATTCAAAACCTTTTATTAAATAATTTATTAGATACGCGATACCTGCCGTGACAGGGTACCTGTAGATTATAAAGATTGATTAAACTGGCGAAATAGAATAATGTAAAATATACCTAGATCTTTGTTCAAAACGTGTGAAATAGTTTTTTCTATATAATTTTACAATAGGTTTACAATGGGTTATAAACCAAATGAAAACTAAATTGACCTAAATTCCTACTTACCTACAGAATATGTCCGATTGAATACTCGTACTGCTTCTAAACACTATTTTGTACCTGTTATTTTTACTGCCTACTTAGTTTTTTAAAAGTTACAAAACTAAATCTTCAGGTGACATTTGTTTATCATTTATCTTTGTTGAATACTAAAATTGTCAATCTAATTGATCATTTAAAATTAAAATATTAAAGTAATATAAAGCAACACGCACCATTATTTATCTCTGAAGTTTGTCGTACATCTTGCGCGACATTCATACTGCTAGTAGCTCGCGATGTGTTGTATGTAAAATCTTTAATGATCACAGCATTATAGACAAATATTTTCTTTTGATTAACTTACATACAAGTCGCAAGCGTTATAATTCTTTCTATACAATAATAGGCAATAAAGCAATCTCTTTATACTTTTTAAATGTTTACGGTTTGCGGGGAAAATTGATCATGTTTGAAACGTTATTAAAATACTTTATCGCTTCAGTTGAGGTGACAATCACTCGTGATGCAAATATTTGGAAACTTTAATACCCAATATCTACCTATATAAAACTTCCTTGCAACAAATCAAACTGAATTAAACTTCCTTGGGCTCATGCCTCGACAATTCTTCGTTAATTTTTCAGAGGACGCTAGATGAAGAGATAGACTAAACTTAAATATTCGGAAAAATCGTAAGTAGATACTTGCATTTTAGCTTTGTCACGGTCCTTGTTAATCTCTTCGCCATTCTTCTCGGGTGCACCGTGCGTAGGTTGTCGATGTTGTCGAGCTTTCGGCCTACTTGCTGAGGCCATCTACATTAGTCCTGAAGATGGCCTCAGCAAGTAGGCCGAAAGCTTAACACCATCGACAACCTACACACGGTACACCCGAGAATAATTGAGAAGAGGCTTTCATTTTTACTCTCACACTTGCCTAAAAATATATGTCGATTAATTTGTGCCTACTAATATTTCGACCGCTTAATTTTGGTTTACTTTTCAATGGTAGTATCTAATCTACCAACCTACATATTACATACAAGGGTTATAATATTGTTATAATACACAATACACCTGCCAGTGTGGCATATGGTATGGACACGCGATATTTTGATGTCCGTGTAATTACAATGACAATATAAGTAATACTCACCTACATATAATATATACCTACTAAACTCTACAGCAAGCAAGAGAAAATATATCGGAATAATACTAATAGAAGGAATGTCTAATAATATGGTTTTATGGAATGAAGGATATCATAGAACTGTTAATATTTAATTAACACGTGAATTGTTTCAATGAGATTCTCACTAATAATTAAATTTGTGGGTCAATATTATTTGTTGAAGAATGAATGAATATAGAGATGGATAATTTACATTAATTTTGTATTAAAAGAAGTACCATATATGTATAACCTACTTACTCAAATGAAATTAGAAAAAAACAATGGTGCCTCTATTTTATATTTTATTAAATTATTTGATTTGTGCCATGTGATTAGGATATTTTCGATTATTTACTGGAACTCTTCTCCATTCTCCAATACCCGAGGTTCGCCTCAGATTGGAGAGAGGTTTAACGATTAAATTGAAATTAAATTGTGTCCACTGATGGAGGAGGGCTGTACACCTGGGGACCTGATTGTGGCCAACGACAAAGCGATGAAAGTCGCGGCTTATTGGAGTGGTAGACTTTAGACCGGACACGTAAAGTAAGTATTGAAATTAAATTAAAATTATGTACCAAAAGTTTTAATTTGAACTTTTTTATTATTCACTATCATGATTTAATAGAAATTGGTGTGTAATGTGTATATATAGATCCTTGTAGTGAGAACTTGCAAAGAGCGTAAATGGCAGGTTAGGAACTGCATTTCGAAAGGGTATTTTTTTAAGTGACTTCTGGCAAACTTTGAATATTTGAATTGTCTTTACAGAAAAATTGCTTTAAATCTGGGTAACAACAACTATGATTCAAGATGAACTAAAGACAAAAAACTATGAACAAAAGAACGGCCAAAGGTCAGGACCGAAATATTTTGAAAAAGTAGGGGATTTGATATGGCATGGTTACTTATGATGTTTGGCGTTGACTTTATATAGTTGTTTTTTTTTTTTGATACGTGTACAAACTAGAAATTCTATTTTTATTATTAGAGATAGGTATAGTTCTTATAGAAGATATAGAACGGATAAACACAAACGACTTATCGCACAAATCAGGAAATGGATAGAAATAAATCTTAGAGAAAATCCTCTAAAACATTATGTGAAAAAACTGTCTTTATTCTAAGTACCAAATAAATAATATTGATCTTTTCTCTACTATCTGAATTAAAATATAATGAAAAGTTAAAAAAATTCCGACCCCTGGCCTTCTTCATTAATTGTTTTTCTTACAATATTATTATCATTTATCTGTCTGCTATTAAACTTGCTTTCTTTTACCGAAATCATCTCATAACTCCTAAAGCCACCTCAAACATAACTAGTTAATTTGGTGAAACACTTTATATTTGTGTAAGATCTACATATTAAGTATACATATTATAATTATTTTTGTGACATGTTTCGACTTATGTATATTTACACCCTGGTCACAACCACATTTAACCAATGTCAGATAAATAATTACGATATACTATGTATGTAGATATTAAACAAAAATGTTCTATCTATCTATTCATTAAATTAATAATGGAGTTCTACAAAATAAACATCTTTTCAATTAATAACTAGTTAAGTAATGATTAACAGATGAAATGTTTGCCATTTTCTCTTTATTTCTACTACATACAATTGTGCTGATAGGTTTGTAAAACGAAAGGTTAAAATATGTGGTTAAAAACAATCTGAATGTAATTTTCGAAAACCCAAATCTATTTGCTGAACGGGTAAAGGAGATGTTTGATATGAAGTAATAATAGTGAATTCAAAATGATTGTCTGTCTAGTAGTAGACAAGTTTGTGCCGTACCTACATAAGTAGATATCACATTGTCTTATAGAGAATTATATTATCCATATCTCATTAGTTATTCCATTTACATACTATATTAAATGTACCTGTTCTTCTTTGAAGCCAATTTCACGTTACATCAAGCATTGTAACACAATCATCGGGATTAATATTTAATTGAATGAAGCACCATTTGTCTCCTTTATGACAAAACTAAGTATAATAATATGTTTCCTACTAATCATAAAATCACTGTTACCTGAACTAACGAAATCCCCTATAAACTTGTCGATCTAAAGGAGTGTGCCGAATCGTTTTGAACATGACTCGTAAAGTTTTTGTACATTTATAATTAAGAGACTGAGTATAGCCAAAAGGCAATCTTTTGGAACTAAAATCTCGACAATCTTACTAAACATGGTTTGTAAAAAAATAGAATAGACACATGAACCTTCATTTGCCTTCATCTAATGAATTACTATAACAGAACTTTCATACATTGTTCAGGTTCAAGAAGGAGAGTTTTTGAAAATACCTTTGATTGTTTTTTAATGTTAATATCTCTCTTACCGGGAGCCGCAGAAATAATCCCATTTTATGGTGAAAATATACAACAAAATGTAGATGAATTACTGTAAAACTTTTTTTAATAAACAAAATAATTGAACACGTGTTTAAACTCAAAATTGTATTGATAGTATTGATAGGTATCCATTTGAACAGTGTTGAAGTTAATATAATTTATCATTATCAAGCGAATTCCTATATAAAAAAACAGTGACAATCTTCAGTACCTAGGTAGGGGTCTACGTTCCGTAATTAATTATTTGTGCCACCTTGATATTATTTGACTATAGAGAGCTTTAGGATACACATTTACGTTGAAAACAAAAAAAGTTATTGGTTTGAAACTACGATGGACAGATGATTGTATATAAGTTAGTAGGCAGGTAGATATACGAGTATGTTAGATATTGTAGTAGTCAGTAGAAAAATTACACACTCTGTTGAAAGTTTATTAAAACTCTGAAATTTCCTTCTGTGTTGTGTTCGCCCCCAGTTTTACATTGTACTTCCGGCCTCGTAAGCCGCATTATGAACGGAGATAATTCGCTCAAGATCCGGGGAGGAAAACTCTTTATTTTATATATATTCATATATTTATCCGTATAAATTACCATAATGTTTTACATGTAAACTTAAACAAAGTAAAAATAAGCTCACATTTCTAGTAATTAGGTTGCGCTATATATATATATATATATATATATATATATATAATATATGTGCCTAATTACTTTCTTATTATGTAGATTTTTTTTAAATTTATTTATTTAGTTTAAAACTTTTGATTTATTTTAAGCATGAAAATGCGTACTTCGTTACGAAATAATCCACGGAGAAATAGGTTTATTATCAATCCGCTTGAGTAATTTATGTAAGAAATATGCGAAGAGGTCACGAGTAATTAATGATACGATTGCAGAAAACACAAAACCGATCTGTGTGACTTCGTTATGTTAGACTTTATGGAGTCGAAGAAAAAAATATTACATAATATTTTTTATTTAATACGTCGCTGAACTGTATATTTCATTTAATTAAAATTTTTACAATGTCGTTCATAATATCATTTCTCGACAGAATGCCAAGAATATAAAATCCAAGAGAATAAGGTTTTAGAAGAAAAAAAGTTATCGAAGCAACTAAGAGTATGGTATGGAAAAGTTTTAAGAAATGAATGGTCACGTTTACTGGCTGTAACAAACTTTGACATGGAAGAATTTCTTTTCCAAGTTTTAATATTATTTCAGAAGAAACAGATAAATGGAACACTTCACTTTCCTACTTGAAGTTCATTGGATTATCGTAATGGAGAATAAAAATGTCGTGTCTACCTATCTAAACATGTATTACCTATATATGTAAACTACGAAATGCTTTGTAGACGTGTGATCTGTTATTTTTTTTCATTAGATATAGTTGTCGCGCTTTAATATTACATATAAGATGGTGAGCATTCAGTGTGGCCAGAAGGTACATAGTTTGCAGATGCGGGAATCCCCTGCCTGCGACTCTGGAGAATCAATACAGACTATTCAGCACCTAGTGGAGATGTGCCCTCTGAGAGCGCTCTCTGGCACATATGTATACCGACATACATAACGCCACTCCAAATGAAATGCCCTGCAATGGCTTGATGATTTGGATGTTGCTCTCTAGTGTCTCCTGGATGTAACGGCGGAAAATCTTTGACTCTCTTATATTCTCACGGCGCCACCTTTTAGTGGCTGATGCCAAACGATAATAATTATAATAATAGGTAAGAGGTGTTCATTCTTTATCATAGTTGATACAATTTTCTTGTATAGCTTTAGCATGCAATTTATAAATATTATGCTTAAGATTTTTTCTGTACTATTTACTCTATGATAGCCGTTAGCAGAAAAATGAAACTGCATACTGCTTACAGAAAATACAACTATCCTTGAGAATTTGGTGGAAATGTTCGTCCCCTATACTACGAAGCTTTCTCACACTGAAAAGTAGTTGTGACGATACTTTGGTATTATTATGTAGTTCGAATGTATATTATTTTAGACTCCATGTTTAGTTACCTAGGCAAGTTATCTTGACTTAGATCAGACTTTTGATAGAATGTCGACTTCTTTAATGTGATCAACCAACAAGTCGAATTGATAGGAAATAATCATAATACATACTTATATATTTGATAATGCGTGTATACAATGTATTAAAACTGTAATTATTACAATATTTTGATCGTGTATATGAAAAACGTCTACTTATTATATTATCTCAAAATATGTTTCATAATGTTAATAAATACATTTCAGGTATTTAGTTAGAACTTTTACTGAAAAATAAACCGACTAGGTAGTTGATTAAATATGTACATAATAGCATCCCTTTCTATTGCATTCGAACAAAATTTTTGTCTCCATTTACTGTGAGGGGATTGACGGAAAATGTTTCCTACATTAATAATGCACCCCATGTATTACTGAAAATGAGTATAAATTTAGAATTTCATAATAGGACCTACCTATACACTCTAAACAAAATATATTTTAGAGAACAAAGTTTTGTCGCCCAAGTATAATTCTATTTTATGACTAAGTACCTACAGAATATATTATTGTTCCAGTTGTCGCCCTAATTCGGGAGAGACATGATCCTAGCTGGGATAAATTCACTCTTCAACCAATTGGTCAAAAACAACGCACTTTTTCCTACCAAATAATCTCTCCCTCATATACTTGTTCTTTTAAAAATAACAGAGTTTTCTGAATATCATGGAAAGAGTATACCCAATTTAGTTCCTAGATTGGTTCAAAACTGTTTGGAATTTAGCTCCGAGATTGGTTCTAGAACAGCCTAAAACGCTGTACTAACCTATATAAGAACCCAATCAAAACCCATCTCTTACAGCTTAGTAAGATAACTAAATGGCCTGTTAAATTTCTGACTATTGGGGGTTTTTAGCTGTGAAAAATTATATTATGCGTCAATCAGAGCCCTTTACACTCTGATTGGCATTGATCTGATAATGATTTTTGTTATTGTTAATTGTAATATTGCATGTTATTTGTAAAAATTGACGAGTCCAGGTGCCCGAATGGGCCTACGGATGATAGAAAACAATAAAACAATATGAATTGCAACTCATACTGCAATAGGTTTTTTTTTACCGATATCATTAATATATTCGCACAACCGTAGATACTGTCCCATATATACATACGTACTAACTATAATAGTTAATCCATTAGAATATGTATGTAAACTTAATTCACCTAGATACTCGCACCAACATCAAAGTGGTAATTTTACATCCATACATCGCCATCAGGCTTTGGTAACTATTAGTAGGTGGATATATGTAGGTCTGTAAATGGTATCGGACTAATGGTTAGGTAATAGGTTCCATATTAATCGGATTATACAGACTCCACCTTCATACGTATACCTATAGAATATAATGTAGGTATGATGTACCTTTGGTATATAAACGTATCGTATACCATAATGTTTTTATGTAATTTTCATATTATGTAATGGGAAATTGAAAAATTATACCTTTGATATATTCTTTTTTCCGTAATTCTTGCCATAATAACTGAAACGTAAATAAGTTTTTTTATCATACCTATGTCTCATGAAAATGAATTATTACCTGAAGAGTAATACCTATGAATATTTTCATAAACTATTCGCCTATTAAATTCACAGTTAACAAAATAAAAAATATTTTTCTATGTTCTACCTATTATAAGCTGCGCAATCTGGCTCTAAAATGAGTTTAATTACATTACGTCTGTAATGAGATTTATACATAAGTACCTATAAAATTAATCTAGAACAAAAAATATTGGTCGAAGGAAGGCCTTGATACGTTTTTTAGCTTATTTATACTCTATAAAAATCCGCAAATCATTGAGTTCAGGTTCTAATAAATTATTTATGTATCGTAATCTAGGAAGGTAAATAAATTAAGATGCGTTTTTAACTATTTGAATCCTACTTTCAATCTGCGACTCTATTATTCGAAATAATTCTGTAGATAATGGTGCATGTCTTTTTTTAATTACTTTTTACATTTAATGTCTTGATTAATTTTATTTTTAAATATAAAAGAAAATATTTTACTTACCAATACGTGATTCACAAATGTCACCTGTAGGTATAGTATATTGAAAATGTATAATTCCTATCGATTTGTCTTTTAGTAATAACACAAACAGGATCAATTTTCCCTCACTAAGAAAATAAACATCTAATTTATCTGGTTGAGTTTTTTCATACAAATCTCCTGCATGTACGAAATACTCTAAACAATTTTCTATGTTACACATTGAACAACCAAATTCTCTTAACCAATGCCATAGGAAAAGATAACTTATGTTTATCTTGTGAAACAGTGTTTTTATTTATTTATTTCCTACTCGTAATTTTAATACCAGTTCTGAAAATATCAGCGTTAGCAATATAAATGAGTTGCCAATGCTGACACTATAATACTCGTATCATCATATGTATATATATTTTTTTTTTGAGAAACTTTTTGGCATAATATATTCATTAGTGGAATTATGGTTGTGTTCAATTAGGTATATAAAATAAGTGTAAACTTACCTTCATCTGAAAGAAATAAATATATTTATATAAATAAAAATAATACAACCATAACAAAAATATAAACTAAAATGAATTTTATATAAAGTAAATGTGTATTATATATAAAAGGTAAAGGTGAATATTTTTCAGGAAACAATTCGCAATATAACAAATAAATAAATATGACAAATTAATACGAAGTACTTCGTAGTATTAACCCCCATTTCGGAAGAAATGATAGAGCAAGTATTTAGAACCATTGCGTGAGAAAACTATTACAACATTGTAATAAATTGTAAATATAATTTAACTTTTACTCTGACATCATTTCTTCCATAACATTTCGCAAGCAATTAAATACACTTAAATTCATTTATCTTTTTTTAAAAACTTTTGATTTTATTGAGGGTGCAATTCAAACTTTACTATAACTGCATATTAAATTCATATATTTTGCATATAAAATATATGAATTTAACAAAGTAAAGTCAACACCTGTATTATCTGTTGAGAAGATTTTGTATATTCGAAGGGACAAAGCAAAATTAATATATATTAATATATGGACTGCTTCTTCGAAAATCGTTAGAATTTATTACGAAATCTGATAAAACGTATAAGAGGAATTCGCATTGCATAATATGTTAATGAAATATGTATGTATAATAGAAACAAAAATATAATTTATAACATAAACTTGAATAAAATAAATGGAATTATATAAATATATGAGTACGTAATAGAGTAAAAGAAATTATAAGTACATCTAGGTACATACATAAATAAAAATAATTGTGTTTTTTCATCTGTTACTCACGTTGTGCCTAGGTGACCATGAATTACACATCAGTGATGCATCTTCTAATATTCTACTCTGAAAAAGAATAAAAAATACTCAATTAGTTATACAGAATACAAAGACTTTTATGTAAATAAGTGGATGGAAATTTGACTCATGTAATTTTCAATTGATTTCTTATATGTTTCTTAATTTAAAAATGTAGTCATGAGGCAGTGCTTACAATAACTTCACAGACGGAAATCTTTCGGGAGGCACACATGCAATTACAAACTCGTTTTGAGAAGCAAATTAGTAAGTTGGTATTTGTGATTCACAAAGATTTGGGGATCGCAGGTTCAGTCGGCCGTTCCACTAGTTTTTTTTTATGGTCCCTGTCATCTTAATGGTACAAAAAGGGATCTTCGGTGGCTTCATCTGATTACATTTTTATAACTATTAAAATAATCTAACTTCCAGTTTATTTACTGAATTGAATACTACGTCACGTATTTATTACTCGTAGGAATATTTCTGTGACTTATTTTATTAATTTCTTCTTAAACCAATATTACTCTTACAATTGTTCTGGTGAGTGGTGATTGGTCACCTGATAGATCACCAATGTATTTTTCAGAGATATGTAGGTCAAATTAAATTTTGTATTCATTTCTGATTGAAAATTAAACAAGAAAGGTGAAACAAAATACTTTTGGAAATATGCCGGAGAGAATTCTACGTAGAAGATGAATTTAACATTCCTGAAAATACTAATTAGATGTAATATTTTGCTATGAAGTATGATTATACCTAGCCTATAAGATTGTAGGTATATTATAAGTATTTTGACATCAAATAAACTTAAGTCCCGCTCTCAAGACGGCTCTCATTCTCTCAAAGAGTGAAGTAATTATTTCCATTGCTTTTATGATTTTCAGAGCAGATTTTACAAATATATAATTACACAGTTATATTTGTGAATGTAATTCAAAAAGGAAACGGGAGGAGTGAGATGATGGGAAGTAGGTAAAGTGGAGGGTCTTAGTCAAAGCAAAAGAGTTAAATTTCTCTCCATTGAAATTTTCAATTAACGTCATCAGAGAAGTATCCGTCGACTCACGGAGATAACAAGATGACTAGATTTACATTTTCATAAACCATCTCAACTCCTTTATAAAACATTAAATATCATGATAATTACTAATGGAAGATATTATTATTTCCGAAGAAACCCCAACAGCATCCCTTTCTATATCACAAATAAAATTACTTAATTTCAGTAGTACCTTACCTACTCGTTTTGCTTTGAAAGTTGAAAAACATTTTTTTACAAAGTACCTGCTATAATTATTTCATTGTTGGTAACAAGTTCTGTTTTTTTCTTCTATAACAACTAGCATTCATAATTTATTATTCCCAATTACAGAGCTGTTCATAGACTTTCTGTGTTCCCATGGAAGAAGCCTAAAAGGCGAAGAAATTACACATAAGAAGAAGGTTATAATCTCGAGAATGCAAGTCTTCTAAACTGACGAATCTGACTAATTTATAGAGTATAATCAATTATTTTTGATCATTTACAATGGGCTCTCTGAAAATCGCTAATATTCCGTTTCTTAGAGTTTCGTAATACTGCATTGGTACTGATGGTCATACAGAGTTCTATATATAATTTCATTCGCATGTCCAAAGTATATTAACCGCTTTGAAACAACATCTGTAATAACTTATTACATACTCAATTTATCGAATTCTTTATGAAACTTTATTTAGAACAGTCACTTACATAATATTAGTAACTGCCGTGAGTATAGAAAGTCAGTAGCGTGATATCCTCAATATTTTTATAAGTACTTAATGCAATTACTACTGCACTCCAAATAACTCAACTAAAACAGGTGCATTCAGGTATATGATTAATGAAAATTTCATAGCTTTTTGTACTTTTAAGCAAAAAAATACTCTAGAAATGAACAGGACATATCTACCGAGGACAACATTCTTTGATTGAAGGTGTTTTTTTATTAAATATGAAAATAGGTTTATTCACAGAACCCCCGTTAAAGGTTGCTCCTTCCCTAAAGCCTGGATGATGAAGGAACGCCAGTTCCTATGTCTTCCAATTTTTGTATAAAACAGTTCTAGCGAGGGCTCAGGGTACGCCAGAAGGGCTCCCCTCGACAAATCCACGAGAATTCACAGAACCACGAGATTATTCTCTTTTTCATTTTATTTGTGTCTTTATTTTTTTGAAAATATTTTTCAACAAGCTACCTAAGATCTCGTGATGCGCCTCTGGAGTCACAGTCTTCCAGAAACCCCCAAAATGGGAAAAAGTCAGGTATACTGAGGTCGGGCAACTGAGTTGGCCAAGCAATTTCTCCGAAACGTTTGACGAAATTCAGGCAGAAATGGCAAACCTCCCTCTACTATTTTCAAAACAACCTACCACACCAAGCAATCGCGAGAACAGAATTGCTTAATGCATATGTCTTCTCTGCTTTGTTGCTGATTATTTCATAAAATTATAAAAATAATGCTATGTTCATAATATAAGCTTTTGTTTATATATTACGTAAATGTGCGTGTATACGTGCATACTATGTAGTATGTAAATCCCCATCAGTAGGTATTGTATGTAGATAATACTTAAGCGGGGTTATAGCTACTTGTGTTAAGCATTAGATGTGTATAAGGGATTGGTTGTAAAAGGGGAATGGTGAAGAGTGGTGTGGGGAGAGATTATGGTAATTGAAAAAGCTTAACGTAATGAGCAGTGGATGAATGCTTAGAGTTTTAACATTGTTCTATTCCTTTGTACTTTGAAACAAGAAAAAGAAAGGAGAAAAAAGAGAGTGCTAATAGCTTTAATCCATAAAAGTTTTATCGTAATTCCAATTTTAACAACATTTTGAGGTTTTAAGCGGTAATAGAAAAATCCCCGATAATATCGAAAAATTTTCCCTAACGTGTCTGATAAGATTTACGTTATTTTCGCTTTTTCTTTGCGTTCCTTTTTTTTCTCTTAATTCCATTATATCATTTTGTATGATATAAACGTTTAACAGTATTACGTTTACTTCGAAATTAGGTATTTTATTAAACACCTGCTTACTTGTTGAACTTTCAATATCCAGAAAATCCCATTTTCCGTACAATGTTCCTACGTAAAGAAATCTTAAGTCAGAAACGATAAAAAAACTTTCATAGGCAAAATAGTACCTAATATATATGTGATTTATTATGCGGTGTTTACGTACATGAAACAACATTATCTATCTATTTATATCTCACCTCGCGCTGCATCCCTTGTAGGGTATCAAATAGTTTAGAATGAAAGGTATTTTCTATTCTATTCTATACCCTCAGGTAGCGTATGCAGGGAGAACAGATCATCAGACTATCCTTACATACACTTCTTGCTTCCTTTGCACCCATGTAATTCGCCCTACACACTCTATGATTCTTTTTACTCCAAAGACATCCGTCCTTCACGGTCGACATGGTCAAACCACGTGGTTCTTGGACGGTCGCACTCCTTTCTCCCAGCTTTACTTTCTTTGTTATCATTTCATAATTTATCCTCTCTGCGTGTCTCAACCATCTCAACTTGATCACTTTCATTCAAGTTAGAAGATTTGTTTTACTTTTATTTAACTCTCTAATCAATTATCCTATCTCCCAACATTATATTATAGGCAGTATATTACATAAAAATGGCAGTGGGCTGGACACGTGGCAAGACAGGACAGTGTCAGATAGGCACCTAAAATCCTGAAGTGGAAGCCCTGGGAGAACAAAAGAGGCGTAGGAAGAACACAGAAAAGGTGGACAGATGACATTGTCCAGCTTACGGGTCGTAGATGGCAGCAGATAGCCCAAGATAGAAGGAGTGGAAGAGTTTAGAAGAGACCTATGTCCAGCAGTGGAACGCAAGTGGCTAGCAGTAAGTAAGTACATTAATCAATATGACAATATATAGTTATTTATTTTTTGACGTCTTATTTTTAGGTTAGTTTTTTATTTTTACTATGACATTTTGTATTTTTATTTAACTGTAGTTTGTTTATTTTTGTTTTTTTTTTCTTTTAATTATTGTGTGTCCATATACAAAGGCCAGATGTGTGCACCTTAAATAGGGCATTGTTTAGATATCCTTTTTCAATTCATACTATTTTTATATGTATTCAATGTCTGTGTGTGTGCTTGAGAAATAAATCAATATAAAATATAAAGTATATTTCATATCAAAATTTCTACAATCATGCACTTCTTGTATGAAAAAGACATCCTTTGTTCATGTTAATGTTACTCTATACATTTTGTTTCGTACAATATTACGAGTATTAGATATAATAATAATATCCTCTGCCAACCACGTACAGGAGAGTACTACACTATACATTATACAATGTTCCCTCTGACTAGTTACTTGACGTACACTAATACTCATAACCGTTAGAGGTTGCCTCAATAGATATCATCATGATAATATTCCTCATATTACTCTATACATTATAATGTGGTACTAGCATAGGGCTGCCACACATCCCATTTGTCCCGGTCGGGATTTCTTAATATTAATTGCCTGATAAACGCTTCCCGGAGAGTTATTACGGAAATACATTATTTTACAATTCTTTCATAAAAAAATGCCTGCGTTGCCAATTACTGTTCTTCTTTTACTTATTCTACGTTCATATCATCAGTACCTACCCACTTATTTTTTATTTCGATATGATTAAACAAGATTTGAACCATTCCTTTTTTAAGTAGACCTGTAGACAGGTACACACTCATGTTTTATGAAAAATAAATCGCCTGCAGCTCCTTCTTTTGGGCATATTCTGTATGAAGACATTTTTTTATGAACTAAACTAGGAATATTGATAGTTTTTTTAGAGGTTTTTTTTTGGGGGGGGGGGAGGTGTCCCGGTCAGCAGTTCGACAATTCCGCCTCCAGGTGGCAAGACTATCAGCCACTGAGAAGAGTCTATTCTATAAGGGGTTTAGGCTGTTCAATAATCTGCCATTGGACGTCAGGGGGGCCGCCACTCTCTCGACTTTTCGGGTGAGATGTTACAATTACTTATTTGAAAAAAGATCAATGGCTTTGGTCGCGTGACAACCTGTGTGAATGAATGAATGAAAGGTAACGACGTCTGAAAGTGTATTTTTATAGTTATTAAAAAAATATGTATATTGTATTCTGTAATTGTTAATTTTAAGTTATAAATTTTGTATTTGTAACTTTATTAATAAATAAAAATTTAAAAAAAATTAAAGCAGCCCTATAATAACACATACAAACTATAGGATTCTAAAATGTTAAGCTAACTCTGAAGATACTATGCTATGTAGTGTTGATATACTAAAGGGGATGTGTAATTATTATGGGATGACGACCAGAAAGTGTCTTGTCGCGTAATATTTTCTTTTTTACTATGACGCCGCGGTCATTTCCCTCTCGCTTCAAGGGTCAAAATCCCATGATAAAATTGTAAAAATAATAACATAATAACATTTTTACGGGTTAATTTCGCCTTTCGGAAAAAAGATTAGAGATATTCTTCACATTTTTTTTTTGAGAACCTACAGGAAGAATCTACCTACACAAGAAATAAAAAATCGTTTGCGGTCATTCTCTAGATAAAGGTTTAATGTATCTAAATCTAAATTATTTTTGTCAAAAGCAGATTTTGCAAGGTTTTTGAAATTTAAGGTTTCCCGTTTTTAGAAATTATTGAAATGTCAATATGTCTTACGTAGATGATTAGATGGAGTTTTGAAGTCTGCGAGAGACATATAGGCTTATGGGGAAGGTACACAAATAGTTTAGAGTTAGACCCCAGACCAAGCCAGGAATGAGTAAAAGAACATGATTTAAAAAAATGAGCAAATAAAATTGAAATTGAAAAACTTTAACTAGTCTTTTATGACAAAAGCTCAATTTACCTCACTTAAAACATTCAAGTTTTCCGGGTATATTATAATATAATAGACTACTAGCTGAGTTACCCGTGCTTCACAACGGCAAATTTAACAAACCAACCCAGCAAACTTTATAGAGCTGGATAAAATGTGATTTAAGATCTGAATTTCTTTTCCAACACCCTTTCATGTGATACCACTCTCGGCCGTACACTGCCCTTGGATCCCTTCATCATCACGGCATCTCCAAGGAAAAGCTTTTTCTCCAAAAATCGGGGACTTAAGGACACAGCTTATATTTTCGCAAAGGTAAATATAAATTTTCGCAACAATCCATCGTAAAATGCGGGAGTTACCTTTCCATAAATAATCCTTCTAACTGACAATCCCGTGTTTCCTTCCCTCCTTGTCCTTCATCCCATCCACCTATTTATTTGTATGTATGTATTATGTATGTATGTGTATATGCGGGTATATGTATTGTAATTATTGCTTATATTTATTAATTTGTTTTTTTTTTTATCTTTCGTTTTCATACACTTAGATATGTATGTATTTTATATCTCAAATGAATGTCACAAGTGGTTGGTTGGCAGAAATTGCCGATGGCAATAAATCCGCCATTTGAAAATTATTATTTTTCGATAAAGTTTTATTTATTTATAACACTTACAAAAATCAGACTTTACATTATACAAATGGATAGACTATGAAACTTGTATCCAAAGTACACCATATAATATAGTCCGTACTTTACTACTAATGCACGTGGATGTTCAGGTATGTATTAGCTATGCTGAATATTAAAATAACAATTAGGCAGCGGTGCATAATGGACATGCTTACTAAATGACAAGCGGGAGAGGGAGATATTGATATCATTGTGGAGAGAATATGATATCAGCGATATTATAAATGTTTACCACCACTGCTAATAAAGGCATAGCTAACTAATAGCGTAGGTATAATATAATATGTAGAAGCAGTTTATATAATACACATTGTAGATATAACATTGTCGCATTTATTGACAATATCGTCGAATACATATCTGCATTGTAACTAAATTGTATGAAATAATTATTACCTTACTTAAGCGTTTTAACATCATAATTAGAGTACGTGGCAATACATGAAATTATACTACGCTTGGCATTATTACGGCGAGTGTTTATAATTGAAATTGATTTAAATAGATACTTTCAATTTTTACGAATTACGTTTTTTTTTTTTAATAATCACGTATTTCATTAGGATTTTAGGGATAATGAATTAATGGTTTTATCGAAACTATGTTTATATTATTATTTTTATTAATTTAATTTCACAGTGTGAAGAGGTTTCGTGCGGTGCGCATAACGTTCTTACATCATTGTGAAAATCTCTTTCGTCAGAGATCCTATGATAGGAAAAACTGAACTTTTTTTTGACCAATATTTTCAATCTCTTTTCTCACATCAGCCAATTGTAGGTATAAATTTCTTATCTGTCATAATAAAACATTATTTTATAAAAATCGAAGCTTTGACCTAGAAATTAACTAAATCTTCTACAAACCTAGAGAATAGGTAATCAAAAAATGATGGAAAATTTAGATTTGCGAGTAAAACTGTAGATTGTAGATTTTTTTGCATCTCTAAATAAAGGTGGTATAACAATATAGGAAGGTATTCTAGGCGAACCAAAACATAAAGTTTGACGCACACCATTTCATAAGTTTCTTTTTTGTAAATATTCCATTGCATAATACTACTGGAATCCGAGACCGGTATGTTTGTAACGCTGGGCCTTTGGCAAGTTTTGCATGTAAATTTAAATTTAAAATATGTATGTAAATTTAAAGAAGCGACGTGTTCATGGGTGGCTAAAAATTTCGTCGAAGTTTTACTTTTTGTGTCGTATGTTTGCAGTGCTTGGTGTAATCAAATAGGCACGTTGTAAATAATGGAATTAATATCAGATTTTTGGTTGATTGTATGGGATATTTTAGAATTCACTATACCATCAGAGCTTAAACTGGAATTGGTGAATGTCACTTAAGTTTAAAGTGATCCCCTTAAACCAGCCAACGATCAGTCACAAGCCTGATGGAAAGTCCATTCTTTGCTGTATATCTCTTGAGATAACCAGGTATTTATTTCCTAAGTTATTGTTGCATGAGTATTCAGCATAGTGTATACCAACAAGATACTAACGACGTAATTATTAATCTTGTCACTACTCCGTTAGTGGCGCTAGATGTATGTTCATACCAAAGATGAATATACCTATATCTGTTTAAAAAATACGTCATTGAAAAGAATGAAAAATTCCACAACAAAACAAGTAACAAAGAATTTTCTTATTGTAAATTAAAGTCCTGGATGAAGAACTAAAGAAAATATTTATATGAAAACCATATATTAGGATAAATTA
Organism: Ceraclea dissimilis; assembly: GCA_963576895.1. Taxonomy (NCBI): domain Eukaryota; kingdom Metazoa; phylum Arthropoda; class Insecta; order Trichoptera; family Leptoceridae; genus Ceraclea; species Ceraclea dissimilis. Next base: position 13,821,967 of record OY756368.1, read on the forward strand.
AAGCTTTTTATACGCAACGAATGTAAACGGGCACTTATATCAATTGATGGTTGTTTATTTTATGAACAGTAATATGTTCACGTAATATTATAATACACTTTGGTAACTTTGTAGCCTATACACTTAATGTATGAAAAGTTTCCTTTTATGAGATAAAAGTATGGACAATAATAAAATATAAAGGCTGAAATTTCACGAAGTTTGAAAATAATATTGAAGAAAATAATGTGTTTAGGTACTTGTATAATACCGATGCCATCTAGTTAGATGTATACTTTGATAAGTTAGACATTTTCTACATAATGTTCGCCTTAGGAATCGTAGCGAGAAAATGGGCCCCTCTACGCTCGTAGTACCGTAGCGCATCGTGACGGTACGTAGATCGATAATCCCAACTCTCTCATTGGTCGGTGGGCGGGGTTTGTGTGTGCGAGCGAAATGGGGAGAACGAAATGATCCCTCGACAAAGTGCATTAAGTGGATTCGGCTGTTCAGGATTTGATACAAAATTACAATAATTCGGTTTGGAAACTTGATTGTGGCGGTGTCAAAGTAACTGTCTGTTTTATTGTCAACGTCTGTAAGTGTTTTTGCGCGTAGACTCAGACGTTCTATATACTTACAAATAACTACTACATATTATACTTACTCACAGAGATACATCTAACATCACAATGTACACAGACACACGTACTATAGAGTTTAAAGGAATGCGTGTAAATATATTTATATTTGAAAGTATTTAGTCCAGAAAAGTAATAATGACTGTAATATGAATATTTAAAAATAAAATAAAAAATAATTATACCTATTATGTGTCAATGTAAGTATTAAAGTTGAAGAAATGGGCTGGATAGGATATTACGAGTATATTGACCAGGGGACGAACTGTCAGAGGGATGAAAAGTCGGTACACCATTAATTCATAAACTCCTTATAGCCCGGTAAATCTACGAATCGTCAATTAGTCAAATGTTAGAAAAATACACTTAATACCACCAGCATTTAAGTGGTCATCGGTAAGCGCAAAAAAAATATAATCAAAATGTTGTTATGTTCATCACCTTATCGTTCTGTACATTTGACTATTTTTGTGTGTATTTTTTCTATTAGCTGTTAGTCTGAAATATCAACTGATGTGATGAAGTGTTAAGCTTAAGACTATTGTATGAAATGATTTTATATGAAATAAAATTACTTTTATTTTAATAGAGTTTTCATGATGATTAAAAACTACCTACTGCAATAGATATTGCTTTATCACTTCATTATGATTTGTGCTAGTCACAGAATTATGAATTGGAAGTTCTTAAGTTTCAAAAATGCTTTGTTCAAATTTTAAATTAGTACCTAGGTGGCCAACAATAATTATATTTAAATTTAAAAAAACCCTTCCCCTCGACGTTCAATAACAAACAGCGTGAAATCTCATGTTTACATTAGCAAATAGAAAAAAATAAAGGTCGAGCTTCCTTTATATAAATATAGTTATGTACACAACCTGTCGAGTATAGAGCTCACACATCCGTTCAAGTTCCTAAGATTCGTATCGCCCCTTCACGACACGCGTATCCTATTTCCGCATCACGTGTAATGACCGAGTTCCTAATATGCTACGTGAACATGCAGGCGCATGAGGAAACCTAACATTTAGGGATGAATAATACCTGCTATATTATTATTTACTAGCTGTTACCCGTCAATATAGACGCGGTTTGCGGGTTAGTTAGCGAGAACAGATCGCCAGGCTTGTTATATCTTTTTTTTTTCAATTCAATTCGGTTTATTTCTCAAAATACTTTTACATTTGAGTATATCGTACTTATTATACGGATATCTAATTACGGGCTTCTTCCAATATATTGTTTCAATTCCTATAGATACTCACTGTCTCTGTTTTCCTGTTTACTTTATTCACAATCGCCTGATGATGAGGGTGCAAATCTTCGAATAATAGTCGCGAAAAGCAAAAGTCATTTTTTGTGGATTTAAATCTATATATTCAGTTTTTTCATTTTTTTGTTCCTTAAAAATGGACTTCCACCAAGTAGGAACGGACGAAAACATCGAGATTATATCTAAAACCAACCCTATTCTTGAACGTGTAATATTATTATAGGTACTAATGGTACTACTACATTCTTAGAGTAAATAGTTTTAACTCTTGTATAGTATTTTCTTTTCTACTTAATAGTACATGCTTGTAAGTACAAACATATTTACCAATTTTCATTATTGTATAGATCAAAATGTACAAATTAAACATTCAGAAAAACATCGACATCTATTAGCAACCGTTCAAAATATTTTGCAGGCTCGTAATAACAAGATTTTAAGCCACATTTATTTATTTATTCATATTTATTATTTATCCATTCATTTCAATGATCTGGAAAAAACATACGTAGATGAGAGAGCTGCTATCGCGAAGTGTTATAAATTCCGTATATTATATTATATTTGAACAACTTGCAAGAGTTGCCACAGAGCCTGCGTTACATTATGTATAATCCGATTTCCACCAGAATTATGTAAGTTGGTGTCATTTTATAACGGCGTTTTTTAAATTATACAATAATTATTACAAATTTTAAAAATATTCAGAGTGCAAATAATAAGTAGATTTTTTTCCAGAATATATCAACAAATAAGAAGAATAAGTAGAAGAAGAACAAATAGAATATAAATAAAGATCCATCTAACAATGTTTGTTTCTACTCTTAGTTTATCTTCCATTAACGAAATAATTATAGCATTCGCCGCTCCAACACAAATTATTTTCAAATAAAAACTTTATGCGTCAAAACTATAAGCAGGTTGGTGGAAATCGCCATACTGCAATGAATTGGCCCTCTGTACAATGTAGGTATATACATTAAGTAAGTATAGCCCAGTAAATGTTTTGAAACATTATGCCCTGCGAAAAAGGTCGGGTGCTTTTCAATTTTGACCATGTGATTTTTTTCACACAAATGTTTCTTTTATGGCTGGACTGTTCTCAAAAATATTTCAGCGGAAATTTACTGCAATTTGAGCTCCAAGTAATCTCTGCAGCTTAATAGTATGGAACTCTATACGTTTTTTTTTTTAATTTTTATAACTCGGACGAGTGTAACTTAGAAGGTACAAAAAGTGTATTCGTTTTATCGATGTATATATAAATTATTTTGTGTTTCAATCCCCAGTATAACGAACTATACGTGCATAGTGCACACCCACGTGCGTAAGTCACACGTGTTTATGACGATGACATTACCGACGTTTTCTAACAACTCCTCGACATTTGTGTTTATGTCCGATATAATTAAATCTACCACAAGCTTTTAATAATAATACTTAATTGTTTCCGCTAAATTTACTTGCGGTTCAGGAATCTCGGGCTCACTGAATCCACCCCACTCTACACAGGTACATGTATTTAATTTTATTATAAATATTATCATGCACACAGCACAGGTTAAGAAGTACCTGAGCTAAGTAGTTTGCCATGAGTTGTTGGTTGCCGCTTTTACTTTCTGATTACCAGTGTCTAGTGTAAGCAAACGTTTTTGACCAGAGACGACGTCGATATGGAATCGAACTGGTAATTTATATATAAGGTTTTTATATAAGGTTTTTCGTGGGAGGTCTTGGAAGCGGGAAAAATAGGTGTCCAGAACAGGCCATTCATTTAAGATATTGACAGTTATTGTTAGTCAAAACTTCATTTTTTACAGGTCGACTTGCATATGCGGTAAGGCTAGTTGTCCAGTTTAATACAACATAAGATAAAAGTTTAGATCTTGGATTTAAGTCTGCAGATCAGTTAGACCACAGTCATAATATTGAGAGAATATTAGTCCGCCCTGTACAGAAAGTTATGTGCGGTCCGCCTTTACCGAGTTAATTTCATTGCTATCAGGTATATCCAATTAGCATGGAAAAATATAATTATTACGTGTATAATTAATGATGTATATTATTGAACAATAAAAACATTAAACAAAGGACCTTATAATTTTACTTTGTGGAGTGGAAAACTTTAAGTACCTTATTCACTACTAAAGTACTCCACAAGATTTAATAGGAAATTATAGATAACAAAATACGAGTAAATTTCGATAATTATTGTAGATATGTATGAATAGATGTAAGTACCTGTGTTCATTACTAAATCAATTGATTGAAAATATTACGTAATGACAATATCAATGCATAGAATTTGTACAATGGCTTTGTACGAACGTTTCCAAACTGAGGAATGAATCCTGTGTCGTATCATTTGAAATTAGCTGCTAGTAAGATCAATATCAGTTGGACAGAAAAAAACAATTCACTCATGGAATGTACTAATTTCAATACCTATTTGTGCAGCGTTAGTAATGTAGTTAGAGTGTCTGGGCAAATCGGCTAAAAAATTGAATTGCTTCTCCAACAGCTCTTTTCAAATTCAAATGAAAAGAATCGCTGGAGGCCTAGTGAAACATCAAACACAAAGCCTAGCTGAGAACCAATTCTCGTGATTAAATCAGAAAATATGTGCTACTTATTTCGAAATGAAATGGTTTAACCTTCATGACACAGCGGTCAAAATACCGGTGTATCAGGTTGAAGGTCTAGAGTCGATTCCCGTCTACGATGGATGGATGGACTGGAATTGGTTCATGTTACTTTAAGTTTAAAGTGATCGCATTAATTAGTTATACCTAAACCTGATGAAAAGTCCATACTTCACTCTATATCTGTTGAGATAACTAGGTATTGGGAAGATCTACATATTATAACTACTATGTCTTCAATATAATCTGAACTAAAGAATGGAGAGGGTTTAAATTAAAATCAACATGCGAAGTGTTCATTAAGAAAAACATTTGTTAATAAATAATTTCATTGAGAACTACTTAATAATCAGTAATCAGTATAGAGCTACAGCTACTGTAGTACATGGCATTCTTTATCTATAGGTCAGCATGTAGGTCTAAACTAAACCTACAGAAAAATTGGATTATTATTACCATAGAATATAATAGACACATAATAATACGAATTCATACAATGAAACAATATTGGAATAATAATTTCATTGAGAATACTACTTGTACGTAACTACTTTTCTCTTAGTGATGGAAAAAATAAGTCTTACTCTTATTACGTATATTATGTTATCGAGACCAAAATCTATCATATGACAATCGCGAATAGAATCTTTATGAAGATTACTTTAAAAATGATGCCTAATGCTATATTTGAACAAGTTCTATTAAAAAATTATCAATAGCGAAAAATTGAGTTGGTTATTACAATATGGTTATTAATTTCCTTTGACTTTAAAATTTTGTCGATGTCGTGTTACTTATTTCTTTGATGGTGGTAGTAATAAATGAAATTCTAATGAATTATATCATGGACGTTTTCGTTTGTAGTAAGTACTAGTAATTATACTAATACCATCAAGAACTTTTAAAGTCCTAGGACATGGATACTTTATCAAAGCGATGGATAACAAATTCGCAAGTGTACATGAATATTGAATACGTATGTGACATTCAGAATGGCTGCTTGATCTAATTGCGAATTTGTGGTGTTATTTTGTCCGTCATGTTTTGATTGCAAAGGCAGGATACAGCATTTCCAAATTATTTGCATTGTTTCAAAAATCTACACTTTAGTCTTGCAACAAGACCAATTTAACGTTCACTTTGTAGGACCAACACATTTTGCTCTTCACTACTTACCTACATTTTAATGAAAGTTTGTATTGGAAATTGATTGAAACTAATATCATTCACTATATATATAATCAGTGTTCTGTTTGGAATACGACAGAGTTAGAATTTCTAGAAAACTTAGTTCTTCCCCTACCGTTAAATGACTGTCATTACTATTAATGTCATTGAAGTTAGTAAAGTGGGTAGGTATTAAAAAAAAAAGCGAAAAATATATGAAACTACACGATGAGAAAGGACAGTAAAATTTGCGTGACTGTAACAATTCAGGTAGTTACATTTAAATGTAACTATTTACATGCAGGTATCCCTACGTACTTGATTTATTGTAATCAATACATTCAAACATCATGTATTTTAAAATTATATGGTACCTTCACCCAGTACTGTGTACAATACTATACTATGGTGTCGTGCTGTAGAAATTTCACCCAAGTAACCTTAAACATCTGTTATAATAATTTTGCCCACAGAAATTATTTCGACATGTGCGTGTAGAAACATACGTATTACTAACTATCATTATTAAGCCTGAATTGTTTTTGTTACATTATTATTACTTTCGTACATACTTCCTATTTTTTTTCCACTACGTAATTATGCTTTCTAACTTTCTCCAGTAGATCCATACTTACCTACCTAATAAAATACGTATAGAGGTTTACTTAACGAACTAATTGGTCATTTCTACAGTCTGAGCCATTTACTATACACAATTCTATACACACTTTACAGGATTTTAAAAAAATACTTTACTTTTGGCCGGCGCTTTTCCATTCGGTGTCCTTCCATTCGTCACCCTTCTTCTCTATATTTATCGCATCATTCGTATTGCTATAATCTCATTTGCACAGAAATGAAATGAAAGGATTTTACGTCCTTCAAAACTTCAAGAGTTCAAACCTGTTTTTAGACAAGCAAATGTCTTAAAAAGTATGAATATTACTTAACCACAACCACCTATTTCTTTCATATTATTGACCGACAACAATTAAGTTTATTTTTAAAGAGTTATTAAATCACGCAACGATAAAAAAAAGTCTTTTTTTATTGGGAAATCACAATATAATTGACTATGTTTGATAGATACCTTCAGAAAACAAGTATAGCTCTATATATTATGCTTTCCTGAAAACAGATAGAAATATAGTTACTTAATTAAAATTTCATATTAATTATTCGTTGTATTTGTACAATGGAGGTTTCCTTCCATCTTATACACTGGCAGGTTGCTTGGGGTTATAATAGCAAAGATTTCAATAATTAAATACTTAATTGAAATTGGCATTGCTTAGAGCGTTCACCTGGTGAAATTCTATGTGCCTTTATATAAACTTCATCAAAATCTATTCAAATTGTTCAAGCATTACGTAATAACTATTATACATTTCATTTCTTCTCGTCTTGTTATCTATATGCGGTGGTTATGTGGCTTACAACTCAGAAATTTATGTAATGTGGTATCACAACGTAGAGTAATAATCTATTTCTAATGATTTTCTTACAACTGTCCAATTAAAATTTCATGTATATCAAGACAATTTTTCATGCCTACATTTGAGACACAATCATCACAGAATGTCAAACTTAAGAAAATGTACTAGAGATAGATCTCCCTCTAGTATAATAGACAAATTATTTCTGTCCACTTGTTTACAATAGAAAATAAGTAGGTATGTTTTTACTTGAATTGCGTAAGATACTGTCTACACAAAACATTGGGTACATTTAATTAAAATCAAACAATTCTGTCGAAACTTTACGTCGATTATCAAATTTACGAAGAAATACAATAAAAGGACAAATTTATTATATTTTACTAACCTATGTAGGTTGGATCATGTGAGGAGGATGAATGATGAAAGGATTACAAAGAAAATATACATGGGTGAGAGAACAGAGGTGTTAGGAAGCTGGGAGTACAAGGTACATAGATGTTCTTAGGGATGGTCGTGTTGTGAGTAAAATGAATAATAGAGTGCATGACGAATTGTATAATATGTTATATGTATGTACATACGGTTATACCTATTCATGCGAACAAGAGTAGGTATGTTTAATAAAAATAATACTTAGGTATGACATTATATCTTCAAAGGTTGGCAATTGGCAAGGTACAGTGTGCCGAATAAGTATATCACAATTTTATATTATTAATTCATGTAATGAATTATCAATAGAAACCACAACACTTGATAAGTACTTATATACTTAGTTGTAGTGGTAGTAGTATAAGTTAGTTTGAAATGAGATAAGACAGGCATCGTGTAGAACATGTGACACCTTTCGGCCTTTAGGCACAAGGAGTTGTCCCCTTGGCGTCATCAAATATACACAAGTGGCAGCAATAGCTTCAGTGTAGCCTTAGTTGATAAAGAATGCATGGCCATGCGACTAATGTCGGCGCTGACATCTCGACTGAGTCCGTGTTTGTCAACAAGTAGGGCGCTCTACCATCTGATGCCTGCATCTTTCATGAGCTCAGTGCCGTAACACCACCAAGGAATTTACTCACGAATTCTTTCATTGTTTTTCTATATTTTTTCTTGCTTTATTTTCTAAACACCGCTATTATATCAAAACAAACTATTGCACGATAAATACTCACTTATATTTTGCGGAAAAAACCTAAAAATAATGCGCAAATTTTCTTGATAAATTGCCTACTTTACTTTTATTAGAAAAGCTGTTCATTAACACTGTTGCACATGAAGTTTATGCTTCAAAATATCTGGGTATCGTAAATCGCCGATGCCGATATTTGGACAAACACTCTTTTCTGAAGTACCAGTCTCAATAGCATAACTATGAGATTTTTTGCCTTCTTGAAAGAAACGTCGAAAGACAAAAAGCATACCTAGTAAAAGTTTTTCTAATTGATGTGTTGCTTTGTTTAAGTACTTTATTTTTGCTTTTCAGCTATTTCGACAATATTTTCTACCTAGTGTGCGAATGGGGGTATAGTATGTAGTATCGCAACTAACATCATACATACGTTTGCCTCTAGCGTTTGATTTAGAAGTATTCAGGATGATGGTCAGGGAAGTGATAAGATAATAGAGCAATTAATATCTAGGCAAAATCAAAACGAAATATGTAGGTCTTGGTACACCTACACCGCGTCACTTGCTGGGTAGGCATAGAGAACAGATCGCCTGGATTTCCTATCATTACACACACTTCTTGCCTCCGTCACATTAATGCAATTCGTCATACATATACACACTCCTTTTACTCAAAACACCTCCGTTCTTAAGCAACTGACGAGATGGTCCAACCAAGTGGTTTTTGAGGGTCATGTTACCTTACACAATTTCTTCCGACCAGGTATATTTTTTGTGTCATCATCCTTTCATGATTCATCCTCTCTACCTACAATCTACATGTCCCTTTCATTCTAGTCGCAACATCAATTTTACATTCACTCAACTCTCTGATCACTTAATTTCTTATCCTATCTCTCCACACGTTCTTCTTAATGATCTCATCTCCACAGCATTCACCCAATTGGTTTATTACTAATAAATATTCACTCGTTTCTAGAGATGAAAATATGTTAGGATTTTCCATCAAATTTTCATTGATACATCATCGCTGCGTATAAATCCCAAGGGGTTATAGGGTATCCATAGACCAAACTATACGATATTATCGACTCCTTTCGTAGTCCGATCTCAATGTTGAGGGATCGTCAGGAACATTGGGACCAATTCTATTAACTTTTTGAACTAACTTAATTAATTACAGAATTAACCCCATAATGTACTTAAAAAGATTTGTGACAAGAGCGACACGTCGACTTTAAACGTAAAATCTTTATGAAAAGAAAATACAAGCAAACATAAAATTATGAATTACTGAAAATTAATATTCGATAGAACTCAAAATTCGGAAAAGGATTTTTTTACTAATTATGACGGCGTCAAAACTTTACCTCAATTTTGAGTTTAAACATTTATGTAGTCTCTCAAATCACCAACAGTGTAAGATGGGTATGCTGGAAGTTGAAAATGATCACCTAAACCAACCGATGGCTGGTCGTAAGTCCAGCATGTCCATCTTACACTGAGAGATTACATAATTATTAAAACTCAAAATTGAGGTAAAGTTTTGACGCCGTCGTTGCGGTATGGAGAGGGGGGTTACTATTTAGTACGAGGGGGGTCACACTACTTTAAAAAGTTTTGATAAATTGTTCACTCTCTATTTTAAAAGTGAAGCTTGTCTTAACTTTATGATTCTAAGAGAACACATATTTTATTTTCTTCTTCTTCCAAATCGGTCCCTCACCTGGTCGGACCATCTCATTGGTATACCTACGTCCGCAACTTCTCCTGCTTTCAACTCGGCCAGTCATTATTATCATTGTTCATAAATTGCCTGGCTCCCGTTATTTTAATGTATTATAATATGGACGTCAAAACGAATATGTAGGTATGTAGGCGTCTTAATAATTCAGCTCCTAGATTGGTTCCAGAATTGTTCTAGAAACAGGCTAAGAACTAGATTGTTAATTGTGAATTAAGGATATTTTCGACGCATGTCCAATGTCCACGTGCTGAGCGTTTCCCGCAGTACTGGAGAAAACTTTAATTGGTTTTATGGTTTCGAGACGAAAAATAAATAAATAATCATTTTGAAACACACAAGGCGACAATAACGACTTCGATGATTGGTGGTATTTCTGCGAGCACTGATTGGTTTTAGTAGGAGCTCGGGAGCTCCACAATATGCCAACAACGTATGCTTCGTCTTTTCGGACATCTATCAAGACGCGAAGAGAACAACCTAGAAAGAACGGTAATGCTAGGCAGTGTACAAGGCAGGAGACCGAGAAGCAGATCGCCGATGCGTTGGAGCGACCAAGTGAGGGCAGCCACAAGCCACAAGCACCACTCTACACGAGGCCGCACATCTGGCCATGGATAGAGACTCGTGGAGGAGGATCGTCAACTGCGGGAATGAGAGTCGCGACCCTCAGTCATGAGGATATACGACACCAGCATTGTTGGTGTACGCTGCGGGCGCCCTTAATTGGAGAGTCGACATGAGATGTATTTTGTATGATAATGCATTCATGTATTGATGATATCTCCGTAATGTCACATATAAAAATAATATAAAATAATAATTGTGAAAAATTCAGGAATATATTTTGTTTTGATTAGTCTCAATAAAAGTCCAGACCCCTATTTCAACGTAAAATAATATAATTCGAAACCTTTCCTTGCTTCGAATGCAAAGCGACATTTTGGTCGTATAAACAACTATTGTACATATATTCCATTGTTTTCTAAAAAACACTGACACCTCCCTAGTTTTCAAGTATGCCCGGAGTAAACTTTCAGAAACATTTACATACATACGTGCAATTTATATATACAAACACATTACGTTATACGAAGCTGATGTCAACCATACTGCGAAATATATTTTCTTTTAAATAAAATTAAAGGTGAATTTAAATTGTAGGAATTTGCAATTTTAATGATTTATTTAGCATATAAAATTTACAAAAATAGTTTATCAATATTTTCCAAACTGCAAAACAGTTTGTTGTCAGTCTACTCTGTAAATAATAAACTCGGTATATCTCATACATCAGCTCTTCTCGAGTCACTGACATATGATTCTCTAAATATTCACCAAGGATAAATTAAACATAAAAATCCGGTCAACCCTCCAATTAGGAGTCTTAGCACATGTGTTTGTTTTAAAAAAATAGCGGTACAAGGTAAAAAAACCATAAAAAATTGATACGAAAAAAATAGAAGAATAGAACGCCTAGCTTAAGGTAGCTAATATCGCAATCAATCGCTACAAATACAGTTGGATTATGTGGCTACAGTATTCAATGTATTAATTTCATTATTATTGTGTATCGTGGACCGCCAGTTGAGTATACGTTTGGTACATCGAGTGTCACTACGGTTAGTCTACGTTATGTAGTATGCCGATGTCGTAGTCTATGCTTAGGACGACGGGTTTTAGGTACTGGTGGCATGGAAGCAATAAAACCCCAATGGGCGATGTGGGAGACCCGAAAAGCCTTATTCACAAAATACACAATGCTTCTACGTGTTCCATTATACTATATGTACCGCACTAGCCTACAAATTATGTCTACACGCTATTCCGCCAAATAAAATATATTTCTTGTATTTTCCATGTAACTTAAATTTTATTTAAACCGAAATTGTCGTCATAATAATCAGCTAAGCGTATGTACTCTTATGCAGGATATCAAAATCGAACGGAAGGCCTGCGCAGTGCGCATTCATATCTTATTGTAAAATTATCTCAGGATAATAGATTGCTGTACTCCATTAAGTAAAAGGTGCTAAGCTATTTTTTACGATTATTAATTCTTAGTTTTCATTAAAAATCACATAAAAAGCAATGAAAATCTGCGTAAAGTTGCAAAACTTACAAAGATATAAAAAATCATATAATCTAATAAAATCAAATCATAAAGATCTATATAAATTTACGTATTGTCAATGTACACTTAATGACAAAAAATGCATTGAGCATAGATTGCTGAAAAAGGTAAATAAAAAACTAAAACATAACTATAATAAAATTGTGAATAATTATTAGTAACTACTACATACATGACCGAACATTCTACTATACACGGAATGTATGTATGTAGTCAGAGAGAGACTTTACATATTAATAAATGTATTCATTTTGACGTAGTAAGTAAATTTACATAAGTTTAAACACAAAGTTAAACAATATTAATTTAACTACCTTACCTAATATACCTTCCTACACAGATAGCACTTCTATATGTGGATACAGTAATACACATACTCATTTATTCTACCATGATTGTATGAAGATATGAGACGAATATATTAATATAACAATTTGGTCAACCGACTTTATTTCAGTATTGATGTATTTTCATCAATAATAATTGATGTTATCATAATAATTTATTCATGGGTAATAAGGTACACTTTAAATTTAGACAGGTTTATTTCAGAAACAATGTTTTTTTTAACCTTTTCCATAATAGATAAGTACAACATTATTTAACATAGCTTATGAATACAGTGACCTGTACCATACAGGGACTTTTCAAGCCAAAAATCATGCATTATTTGGTCAGTTAATTATAGAATAACAAATATAGATTTTTTTTGTAATATCTTGGGTGTCATCGAATTGCCAATCAGGAAACAGAAAATTATCAGCATCTAAGACACTGCAGATTTAAAAAGAGGAATGGATCGGTCTGAGACAGTTTTGAACTGTTGAATTTCATCTTACGCTACATTTCCTTACGGTGCATACTGGCGCAAATCACCCGGTTCGAGTGAATTGCCGAAATAAAATAAAAAACAAAGTTTCAATTATACTGTTGATGTTGGCCCATGCGGTTGACATAGGTATAAAACACTTTTTTTTAAGTAATTGTAAATAATACATTATAGATGCATATCTGGTTGGATCGAATTCAGCAATCATAAATACGTTTACTACATAATAAAGGCAATTTTTATCGTACCAATATAAATAACTATTCGTATTAACGGTTGGTATGTAAAAACGTATTCAAATGAATATAGTATCGTGTCTAGCAAAACTAGATATTTATGTTTTTGTTGCCTAAAGTTAGGTAGACTGTATACAAATATTCAAAATATGGATAGATACTTACTTTAGTTTATGTAAATATACAAAAACAACACGATTTCCATACATGAAGTTATGTAATATATTTTACCAACGAACGTAGATATAATAATATGTGCAAGTTTACATAATACGTACAAATGTACGTGAAAGTTTTAGACCACAAAGTTTATATTTTCGTAGTAAAATAAATAGGGAAAGAAAGGAAAAAACCCTAACATGTTCTTTAAGGGGTGGCCATAACGCCTTGTAATGCGGTTATGGAGAATAAGAGGGGCTAGCATAAGATCTTTTCCAAGTCTGTATGAAGTAGGTAACTTTTGCTAAGTATATTTTCACTTCCATGCATTATATGGAATAAGATTTTTTCGTCTTAAATAAAATTGAAAAAGTAAAGCGCATTAGGACAGCGAATGTATGTATATTATATATTATATGAAGATTTTATCTTTTACCCGCAACCTTCTAATCTCTCAGAAACATTACGTCAGGCATACTTTTTATATTGGATAATATACTGTGGAACACAACATACTCGGCATTATGTAAAACATACAAGTGACCTTTCTTTTAAGATTTAATATGTATGTCAATTATTGACAATGAATGAACAACGTGCTAAAAGATGTTTTAATATGGATTTCTGACAGGCATCTTACTAAACAGACATTACGGTTTTTTTATATTGATTACAGAGGCCGTTACATGGGTTTCCTAATAAATGCACAGTGCTACTATTAATATGTTACGTTGTAGTATAATATACAGCTCTGGTTACAATTTAGCTGGGTTCTAGGACCGCTCCAGAACCAATCTAGGTGCAAAATTTTTACTAGGGCGGCCTGGTGTGTGCTCCTTCTTTATAAATACCCGTTTAAACCAGATATTTTCTATGGTAATATCCAGAGAAAAATATAATTATGTGAATGCATGTAACTAAAAAACGTTTTCTCTACAGGGTTTAGAAAATCGCGCATATTCATGATAATCCTTTTTTCCCCTTTTCTTCTAAAACGGTTAATATATTTTTTTCTCCCCAAGATCACAAATTAATAATTACATATCTATGCATATTTTACACAGTGACTGACATTCCAAGAATGGTGTTTACAGCCAAGAAAAACTTCTGGTAAGAAATACAATCATATACAAGTTTTGAATTTATTTTCAAGACAAGGCCATCAGTGGTAATCTTGGTCAATCTTTCTAAGTCTGTCAATTGCATCAACCAAATTTCTTAGAAAGGTTTTTATTTTCCTGCCATGTTGCAAATATGAACCCAACAATGTCTCTCCAGGCTTTACGGTTTTGGGCGGTTTACGGTTTTTCATCGCCTCTCAGGTTATATAATTCGGTGTACAATCTAATGTGTGTATTAAAATATAAGAAATAAAATTAATAAAAGTAGTATCTACGCAGTCATATATAGTAGTATCAATACAATGCAGAGAGGTTGTTACGCAGTTTTATATACCTGAATTTGTTCGAGACAGTATCTTTATATTACGATTGTAGCATATCCGTGAAAATGCTCTTTTGTACGTAGGTTTCTACCTATTATAATACCTATATAATTTAGTACCTACGTACTCATATACGGCGTCTCCCCCTCAATATTCCTCCCCCTCTAATACTCCCCTCTTCGTATACATGTTTGCTCTTCCCATATGTTTCCGTTCAGCGGATTTTTTATGATTATTATTTTCTTTTATGAACACCGACCCGCTCTATGCAAAGAATAACAATGAGAGTCCGTAATACATATCGTACCTTTCATTCTATTTTGAAACCAGCTTTTCAGGGAATTGCAATGCTTTTTCACAACAATGCATTGGCGAAATAAGCACCTTTGTAAAATTTCACGTTTTCTTGATACTCTTATAATATTACAATACTAGATTCTCTGCCCAACATTTCAAAAATAAATACATAAAAAATATAAGAGACGTATCGATCTATTAGATTAATTATTTGCCCGAATTGAAATAATAACAAATCAACGTAACAGAGGTTACATAGAAACAGGAGCAATAAGTGGCTATATTTTTTTTGCTGAATTTAGCCCCAGTTTCCTGAACAAGTTAAAGAAGTTTCGAGTGAAAATTAATATTTGTATAGCCGTTGGATCATTCGTATTTTGAACGACATGATAATAATAATTAGAACCTAGACCTCGGGCTAAACCCCCCGTAAAGGCGAAGCATTGTGACCTTTTTGCTTTGCGTTAGAGAATGTGAAAGAACGACGTAAAAACGTTAATATATTGTAGTATTCTCAGTATATTCTCGAACTATAACTAACGTCTCTGGTGTTAATGAAGATATCAGGCTACTTTAACACACAAATACACACAGCTGGAAATATTGTGGTGATTTTCAGTTCTCAGAGAATTTCGTCTGTCTAGAATGAAATTTATTTCTTTTAAAAAATCATATTGAACCGACAAGATTTCACATTACCTACTTTTGAGAACAATCGCAAACATGTATCTAAATAAACCAATGTGCCATTTGTTAACATTATCATACGTAATGAAATTACAATATAATTAAAGGGCAATAGAAATTATAGGTTGAGAAAATATCGGACAAAATGTTTAGAAAAACACCGTTTTGGGGATTGCCTACAGCTGTGAATATTTTATACTTTTCACATTTCCGAGATTTGGTAAGTCGTATATTAAGTCATTAATACCTACAATTTATTTGTGTGGATCACTTTATAATATGAATATGATTAGCACTAATCAATTTCTTTATTTATTTACATAGGCTTAAGGGACACAGAGGACCATTGTTAGTATATTTAATATAGACATATTATTAATATCGTATTGTCTTTAAAAATATCGTATAACTTTCTACAAACCAAATTTGACATAACCTAATTTTAGAATCAGAAGTATTTAAAACCTTCTTAGTTTTTTATTTTATTATGTACCTGTATTCCTATTACTGTGTCTATCAATCATTCATTTGGACATTGCAGGTAGATTAATATCACTGTATTATAAAACGTATTAACGTAAAGATTTTTTGATCGGTATGTTCAATCATCACAATATTCCTATTATTGTTGTGGATTTAATCGTGTTCCTACATCTATAGTAAAGGTATTCCTGAAAAATACCACACATTATAGATTATAATAGCGTGTTCTACTGTTCAATACAATACCATAGCAGTTCTACGTCGTGTTGGTATTCTTAGATTTCGTATGATATCGAATATCCACAATATAACATTAATAATAATTATATTTGGTATTTTTATAATATCGAAGTGTCATAGGTAATTGGAACAATACAAGCTGTCGAATGAAAAAGAAAATACATCCATATCATCTATAATTATAGAACTGGAACAGAACAGTATCTAACAGAAACATAGATGTACAAGCAAACAATTCGAGTACGGCATAACTTTCGTCAGCTAAAGCCCGATTTTTCGTTCATAACGTTCGGTGGAGATTATAGCTAGTAAAATGTTATTTTTATGTTTAATTATCTTTACAGGAGAGGTAGGTGATTGATTTCGGAAGGTTTACCTTCGTTTGTAGCCAAGCAAATATATTATGTATTTTCCTTTATTTTTACGTAGTCATTTAAATAAATGTATTTAAAAAGACACCTATGATACATTACGTAAGTACTATATCATAGGTGTCTTCAAGTCGATGAAGTTTTGACTCCATCCTAAAGCAATGTTTTTATAATTATGAATCCTTTGATTAATTTAACTAATACAACGCAAGTGACGGAAATCCCTTGCTTGAGATTTATTCATAAAATGAAGGAGTCCGTCACATTCAAGGGTATTCGATGGTTAGTAATATTATCATGTACTATAATATTGTAAGAATGTATCCATGTGACATCAATGAAACGAAATTGTGTATGGCAAATAATAATAAACAATGCAATATACCTAATATAATGAAGGTGGAAAATAATATACGATAGGACGTGATGCCGTGACATGGAACCAATTAGGGTTTGTGATAGCGAATAGTATAGCCACACTCTAGCAACATAATCTATGTACTCCATACTACTTCACCAATGATAGTTACCAGTACGTATATATTTTATGGACGTGTATAGATACAATCTAACCTGTGCAGTTACTTCATGTATTGAGGCGTATAATGGAAAAGCTACACTTGTGATATTAACGTTACTACTACGCCAAGTATTATATGCCTTTCATAATGCTACGCCAGCCTCTACGCCATTCAATGACTGAACAATTCCAAAAGGCTTTTGAATTTTTTCCATTTTTTATTATTATTTCTGATTTTCCTTGGATGAAATTTTCCTCACAAGCCTTTGTTGAAGCCTTAACAATATCCATCCGTTACACAATAGAAATATTAATTTGTACGTACTTTCCTTTCACAGTCTCGTTTTACTTTTAATTTCGCTTCAAAGTAAAGAACTAATATAATGTATATCCAATCTTCTCCAATCTCCGAACTACTCGTACAAAATTCCACTATTGACAATATTTTTTTGATAATTGTTCTTATAGGTATTTATTGTCCAAACCTTTTAAATGAGGGGCACAATAGTCAAAATTTATTCACTAACTTAAGGACTACATACGAAGCTCACAATTATTTAATTTTCGTGACTGTCTGAAACCTGTCAAAATTCGTAATCGTCATTAGTTTGAAAAATTACCTTCTTTCGGCATATAAAAGAAGTGTTGTACCTTAAATAAAAAAGACTGCTTACGTAATTCGATATACTTCGATATAATCGAGAGATTTTTATGACGCAATAATATTAATTAAAAAAGTTTAAAGATATCTATGACTCAATAAGTTTTTTTTTGAACTTGTGTTTTTTCGCTAGTATATAGGTATAAATTAGTTATACAAGGTTAATTGAAAATATTGAAGGAATACAACGAGTTTTTCAAGGATAAACTTACAATATCACAATGGTAAGATTCCTATTGATTCGACTTGAAAATAACTCAATTCAAATCCAACTTAATTCGAAAAAAAAAGCTCGTAGTGAAAAGGGCATGTCAGTGTGACTGAAGACTGGAAAATGTTTTATCGAAGAAATTTGGATGGAGTTAACATACAATTTGATCGTAAAAAAATTAACAAATTTCACCTGAACATATCCAAATTATCCATTTCAAAATTAAACATTGAACCTTATTCGACTTAAACTATAAAATCGCAGTAATTGTTTTACGAGTATATCCCATAAGTATTATTTTGGAGTAGACTTTGTTTTTTACTAGTACGAGCAGGAATCTGTGATTTTATAAATATAATATTCACCCCGAGACAGGCCATGGCCTAGTCACATTGTATTAGCTTGTATTGTAAAAATCAAAATGAAAATAAACGATTTATTTATTTAATATCAATATGTCGGAAACATTGGGATTAAAATGGATATTGGCTGAAAATATATTAAGTTGGTTCCTTTATGTCTTCAAAATTATAATCTCAATCCCAGCAAGTAGCAATTTAGCTCTTAATTCGGTTCTAAAACAGAAGTGTGGACAAACATGTCGGAAGCTATACTCATATGTTTTGAATGCAGGTAATATTACGTGTTTAGTTATTAAAGTGACAGATGGGTATACAACATTATGATACGCTATATTTATCATTACAATACATGCTGCTGGTACTTAGTTATACGGTAATGATGCATGTACCCTTTATGACCATTAATCACACCCCTGATTTCCATGTCGCATTTCCATGACTATTCGTGATTTTATACAATGTCGTGTGTGATAGAGATTTTTCCAGATCATTGAATTAAAATGTCGATAATGCTAATACAAAAACAATACGGTTTATCATAACGTTATTGTTGATTGCAGAAAAATTACGAAAAAACGCAAAACGATTCATGCAAATAGAGGTCAGGCAGATATTATTTCTCCTAAAGACAACTTATTATTTCGTCACCCTAAGTTTTCACTGATATCATGATAACTATCAAAGATCACAACACGAAATACAAGACAATTGTACAAAAAGACCTACAAGAAAAATGTACAAATGACAGATCCAAAAAGAAGATTACAAAATTTATAAATTGAAAAAGAAAATGTTAATAAATAGACATATTATTTCTCTGGATATAAATACAGTAAGCCTAATACAGAAGATTATCAAGGATTGATTATATAATCATAATTATTTTACTCTATACGTACGTTGTACAAGCTTGCCGTCATAATTTTAAAATCATTAATATTAATCCACATGTTGTACATACAAATAAACCAATATCTATAATATGTGTTCCACATTGTATTACGTTATTAGATATCAGCTAGTATACTTATGTATAAAGGGAATATTATTAAATATATGAAGCAAACCTGTAATTATTTATGTACTACTCATTATGTTGTGAGTATAGATACAAACCCGTGGGAATTAATTTGTTGTGTGTCGTAAATACAAATTAAGTACATATCATATCTAATAACCTGACACAACATTAAAATAATTATTAATTAATTTATCGAGTATATTGTACAGTACATATTACCTAATCCATACTTGAAATCCTTAAAAAATGAATCTAAATTGAAGGAAAAATTGATAAAACAATCAAAGAATACTTAAACAAAGAGAGGATATATGATCGAGACTCACAATGGTCTTATAGAAGTATATATGTAGTGTCGATTGGCAATGCAAAGATTAGAGTCAAAAATAAAGGGAAACCAGAAGTGTACCGAAACCAGATTCTTTATCAATTCGAGAAAGAGCTTCATTGCAAAATAATCATGAAATTGAAGCTGAAATTGTTTGTCGTTCTTATGTCTTTTCGATATTATCGATTCAGATGGTCATGAAGAGTCGCATTTGGTAATACGTACTCAATACTCTCATAAAATAAATTATACAATTACTGTCTCCAATAATTTCTTCCCAATGATTCGCCATACAGTGCAGTCATCGAATATTCTTTCCTCTTGTTCATAATGTCGCTACATAACGATCCACGATGTCCTTTAGTATTTTGATTAAGTGGGTCGAGGCTACAATCATGAATCAACTAGGGATTTTCTGCAAATATCACTGACTTTTCCACTTTCATCGTACCTACGGCTTTCCCACTTTCTATTTTCCTCTACTGGTCAATTTCTATACATCTTTGTTGCTGGAGTTGTCGTAGGAGCTTGCAGCCCGTATTTATGCCCGTATTACTAAAGCTGGATTTCACCAACTTTTTAGGTGAGGAGATAGGAGCCACGTAGCATAAATTTTGTATAAAAAATATATAAATGGCTCCTCTCTCCACTATTCCTCAACTAAGAAGTTTGTGAAATCCAGCCGTTGAGTCTCTGAATGATGCTATTATTGTATTCTTCTTCTTTCGTATGCACACGACCATTGTAAAGTTGTCTTGGAGTCATAGCTCCGCGTCAATATTCTGCAAGTAATCTATTTCCCTTGGCGTCACCTCATGGATTTCCTCAAGAACAAACAAGCGACCAGATACTATTATTGTGAAATATACTGTATAAATAAATATAGGTATATTTTAATCCACTGTTGAACACAGAATCAAGTAGTAGTTACTGGAGTGTACAAACTTTTCGATATTGTCTACATTTTTAATTATGACGCTGAAAGCATCATCCGACTGTGCGATATATTTTTTTATTTCATTTTTCCATCATCTTTTTGTTTTATTTAAATTCGTTCGTCTGGTTACTAATCGAAATATCACGTCCTCTGAAAACCTATAGAATTATAAGTGCGGACACATTTTACCGACATGTACCTCCCTAAAATAAATTCATATGTACGGTTAGTTGTATACGTTCGATATTTTTTATTCTAGATACCTATTAAATTCTCCATATACATAGAATATACATAGAACTACCTACCGCCACATAGAACCTTACGGTATCAGAGTGGAGAAAATCACTCAAAACAGGAACAGTGAAATTCTGTTGTTTCTGATACCTTATGATGATGCTGTATGGTAGTTAAAATTTCTATCATCTTTCATACATTTAACGTAATTATGGGCCCCGCGAACTTGGCTATACCGAGATTTCACTTAAACAAAATCTCATAAATAACAGTATTATCAAAAAAATGAAATTTTGTTAAACTGAAAAGAAGAAACCCAACACTAACAGGAGATGTTGAATTTTGTCTTTTGACTTTATATTTTTGAATCAGGTAATCCGCCCACAAAAAGGGTTGATTTTTATGTAGTTTAGGACTTCATATGACGTATAACTATTATGACGTAGCATATTTTAAATTTCAACAGATGGAAATTTGTTAGAAAATTTTAAAATGTCACGTCAGTCCAACGTCAATCATTTTGACGCTCCGCATCGCCTGATACATACGCAGTAGGTACATCAGATTCCTATCTGCATTGCAATTCCACTATGACGTATACTAAATAGAACGTAGGCATAGTACAGGTACACAGATGTAACTATCTACCACACTATACCTACAGCTACATTTTCTGCTCTGGTAGTGCTATTTGTCAGAATGACTGGGATCATATAAAATCCAGAATAGTATCCATAGAAATATTAAGGAATTACTGATGGCATATTATAATTTTTTCTAACTAATATAACACTTATTATTGAAATGTATTTTTATAATGATCTGATGATTTTATGATGTTAATGATTTTAATAAATAATTAAATAAAAATTTATTGAAAAATAAATATATCCCAATAGCGGGTTTATTGGCATCGGCAATTTCTGCCAACCAACCACTTGTGACATTCATTTGACTACAAAAATACATACATATCTAAGTGTATGAAAACGAAAGATAAAAAAAAAACAAATTAATAAATATAAGCATCAATTACAATACATATACCTACATAAACATACATAATATATACATATATAAATAAATAGGTGGATGGGATGAAGGACAAAGAAGGAAGGAAACACGGGATTGTCAGTTAGAAGAATTATTTATTAATTCGACAAATTTATATTATTGATTCAATTAAGTTCATGATGTACTGGTACATATATCTATTGTGTTTATTGTTTGTTTCCTTGATAAACCAATTGTGATTTTAAAAGGATTAATGCCGTTAATCATATAAATAAATAAATTATGGTTTATTGTAAATTTTCGTTGTGCAAATCTTCTGGTGTGTTATCATTACAATTAATTATAATCAAAACATAAATATATCATGATTATTTTCATTTTTGTCTTCTCTCTAATTCACTCATACATCATTTTCTGTCTTGTAGGTATGTTAATGTCGCTCGTTATGTTACACTGAATTTTTCCATTATTGCTCGCATTGTGAAGGTGGTAGTTTTAAAAATATATCCTGGGCAAACATGCCCTACAAACAGCCTCACTGAAATGAAATTTTGCAGATGACCGGTGTACTAAACTAAACTTGAATTGGCGGCCGAGAACTGGACATTGAAATCAATGAAGATAGTCCAATGACGACAGTCCAATGACGACAGTCCAATGACGACAGTCCAGACGACAAAAAGGTGGCCGGATACCAGTGGAACAGAGATGGCAATAAACATAGACAGAGATTTAAGGAAGTCGGGGAAGGAGGCCTATAAAACATCCAACTAACACTGGACTGGCGATGATGGTCGTAAAATTTAGCTAAGGTTTGTAAAGCACTATCGCACATCGAGTTAAGGAAACCAATGGGAAAAATTAAGCTAAAGAATAATGTTTTTTTGCATTGATTTGGTAAAGCTTAACTAAATACCAATAGGTATAGAAAACGAAAAAATCAATAAAACAAAATCTCAAAAAAAAAAAATCACCGAACATGAACTGTAGAACTATTCAGGTATATGGACGTAATAGGTATATAAAAGGATTAGGTATACCTACCTGTGAATCGCACCGAAACGAAAGAGAAAATATTATAAAATTAAATACTAATTTCTATGTGAAGAAAAATATACCTACGAGTATGTAGGCATACTTGCACATAAGTACTTCATTGATGAAGAGATTTTTTCTTCAAGAACGTGAATTGTCCATACTTTTGCGTATTTAACGAATCTTTATACTTATAGGCACTAGTGAATCACTACATATGGTTTAAAAGTAGTAGGTATTTAGGACCGCTAGGTTAAGTAGGTAGGTATTTGGTTTCTTATAAGTATTAACTATAATATCTATACCCAAACTTTATTTGGTAGTATGTAAAATTTAATTACAAGTAGGTATAGTAATGACAATACATTAATATAGGTATCAGTTATTATTGTTATGGTATGTGTACCTATATTTTATCATATGTATATAGGTATGATAAAATTGGTTTGTTAAATTACTATACATACATGTCTATATAGATACATGATTTTCTAACATATGTACATAGAAGACATCATCTACTCCTCATAAATTAAATAATTATTAATAGAAAATCGTACTTATACCTAAAAGGTATAATATAGGATTCTATGAAGTATATGTAGGTAATTATAGATTAATGAACATAATAGGTACGTGTTAAAAGGAAATAAATTCTCAAATCTTATGAATTAAATGGTAGGTATTAAATAAATTTCTTTCAATAAACATTAATATGTCATTATAATGGAATAGGTAGCGAATCTCATGTGAAATCTCAAAGAAGTATCAAAAAAGAGTGAGAGCTATGAGTAGGAGGAGGTTAATTCTAAAATGGGGTTCAGTTTTTTTATACGTACCCACTTATAGTCAATAATTAGGTATACCTAACTTTTTTCCAATACCTAGCTTTATAATACCTACCTATACAAAACAGTAGGTAGATATAAGCATATTCTATCCTTCTAGCTATTGTTTTGTTCCGACTCACCTATGTATGGTATTAATCTACCCGTCATCCACTTTTTTTTTTTTTTTTATCTATAGGCTCCGAATTATCTAGGAATAGGTACAGAAAAAATGTAGATACCTACATACAAATAGAAAATGTTCTGATATCATTAGGTATAGGTACATTAGAGCATATAAAATTTTCAGTTATTTAAAAAAATACATAAAATCTGTTTCGATAGTAAAATGGAAATATTTCAACTTACCGACGGGTTCGGCACGCATCTTCTCGGGTCCGGACTTCGGTAAGTGGGGCTGTACCGTCCGGGGAAGCAGCCCGGCGGCCCCATGATTCCCCCGCCAGGTTTCACCTTGTCCGGGGAGTACATGGCGCAACTCCCCCAAGGGTCGTCTTCGAGCTTCAACACCTTGGAGGGTGAATGGTACTGGCGGTCGAAAATTTTGATTTCTTTTATTTTCCTTCTTAATTAAAAAAATGAGGGCACGAAGCCTCTCTTGTTCCCGAAGAAACGGAAATTAATGGAATTCGTCTATAAGGCACCACCCATGCAGCAATTATTTCTGTCCTTTTATTTGAAAATGTCACTTATATTGTCAATATCTAGAGCTACCTTGAATTTCAATCAATGAAACACTATTGATTTCGTACAAACGTATAGTTTCCGACGATAGGTATAAGTTCTTTCACGACAAGTTGATAGAAGCACTTGGAATTATTTCGCATAAAATAGTACGCATTTATCATGTTATTTTTGCGAAATGTCATTTATTTATTAATATCTATTGCACTTGAAGCTATAAACATGTTTTAAAATACAAAGTTAAGCACCAACATGTCAGTATCACGGTCCAATGTTTTTGTTATTGTAATTAATAATTTATGAGATGGGAATCACAGTTTATAAAGTCACTCACTTGATTTGTATAACACTTTTATTTCTGGAGTA
This sequence comes from Ceraclea dissimilis, assembly GCA_963576895.1. Taxonomy (NCBI): domain Eukaryota; kingdom Metazoa; phylum Arthropoda; class Insecta; order Trichoptera; family Leptoceridae; genus Ceraclea; species Ceraclea dissimilis. Next base: position 13,847,084 of record OY756368.1, read on the forward strand.
TTTTTAGCTCCCAGTTATTTAGCATATATTGTCAATTCAAATATTACATTAAACTAATAATTGTCATTGGCTCATCTCGATTATTATCGAGATGTTTGAAATGTATCACTCATAGTCGTTGGATACCATTTTATGTACAATATAACGAATGATTTGTTATGGAATTTAGTGAATAATACATATACGCAATGTTTGAATGTTTCACTAGATGTAAATGTATTTATTAATTGCTATAAATATAATATATTCAGCACGTTTGGCTCTCGCATTAGTTGGGGGTTGCAGTATTATCGTGCACACGAGGGAGTTAACCGTATTGAATGAAAAGCAAGTTGAGAGTAAAGTGCGGCACCTGTTTTCTGTCGTATGGGACTGAACAACCCTAAACAGCACGGCGCCCGTGACGTCACGAGGCGCCGCGGCGGCGCGGTAACGCCTCCTTCACCCCAATGCCATCATAACGCCGTTCTACAGTCTGCAGATAGTAAAGACTAAATACACTTACGTCCTTTTAAATCTGACATTGTCCAATACAAGTAAGGGCTGCTATCGGATCAGAAGGTAGTATGTGACGCGCGATGCATTAGATATAAGACCTTTTGTGTGTGGTTACCTAGTTCCACATCCGCAGAAGCGGAACGTCGTATTTGCCATATGGATAGAGGGTGGTTTTGACGTTTCGATATGCGAGCTTTATAGGGGACGGTCTCGGAACACAATGCCGCGTATTGTGGCCGTCGCTTTGTTCTTCCATCTCTGTCTCCCCTCGCGCACCCGCTCCCCCCGCACACCTTGACGACCGACACGACTATGTTATTAAACCTACTTTTGGGCGTAATTAATCTCTTTACAGAGTTTTCTCGAGACGTTAAACATTGTATCAAAGTTCTCTCCTTTCCTTTTAAATGTTGTAATTTAACTAATGTTGATATATTTATCCCAAGTGACACTAAAGGCTTCCAAGTTTGTCGTTATTGTTTGTAGCGCGTACGAACGTAGCTACATTTTAATACATTGTTATACTAGTAGATACTGCCTACATACACGCGACATGATCATCTGATATCCTGGAAAATATTATTTAGGCATTACATTCAATCACTCCACACATAGACATCAAAGAGCACATACACACACGTACGTTATTAAGTAAGAGTATTGCCACAGAATAAAAATATAATTTTATATACTTAACATGTCTGTCTATAGTGACTATGTGTAGGTATTTAGCTACTAACTCATTTTAACATAATATCACATATTTACTAATACATTTCTTACTCAATTTTTTTATTATATGTAAGATTACCTTCTCCTGAACCGGGATCTTTATACTAAGATAATGTTTCTCGTAGATGTATACTCGTATAATATTAATAATATTAATTATATCTTTGACACCTAGCAATCCTATACAATGTTAGTTATACTTACATAAAATGAACAAGGTCAGTAACAATAATTTATGTAGTGTGGATTTTAATCACTATAAATATGCCCAATTAATTCTCAATCCTCAAATCATAAACATAAGTCAAGTAAAAGTTTGGTAATCTTCTTTTTTACAGTACAGAAAATTTCTTTAAAAATGCCACGACATTGTTGAGACTTGCGCATTCAAATGCGTAAAATCTGCGTTCTAAAAATAAAATATTTTTCTGAGGTCTCACTAAGAAAAAAATACGTAAAGACCTACTCGAAAAATGGTATAAATGACAAAGACAAATTGCTTAAAAGTACAATACCTTATACCCAACACAACAAATTAATAAGCACAAATGATTAAATGCGATTATAAGGTTACCTCATAAAATTCACGTGGAATGTCTAGTACCGGTATGTGTAGCAGTCTAAGTTATTTTAAAACATCGTATCTGCGAGCTATTCAAGATTGATGATGTTCAATGGGAAATTTTCTTGCTATTGCTATTATGTATTAGCCCTTGATAATTATTCGGAAAATATAAGATTGGAATTGAAAATTTTTTATAATAATGTAGAGATTAAGCATAGACAGCATTTTCATTGACAGTTAGATGGAGAACAATTTACATTATCAACCTGATGTATTTATTAAGTTACTGTGATAGCCAGGCTAAATTACCTATACTCTTATTGGTATGTTATGTTGTTTTATTTTCGCGTATTTTTATTGTTTTGAACGCTGTAATGTCGAGGAGTGTTATATTTTACTTAAATAAATAAATAATGATAAATGTATTTATTCTGAAAACATATGAATCATCTTTTGCAAACTCTACGCGCCATGGTCCGGAGATTTTCACGTATTTATTATAGACTTACTCGTAAATATCATAAAAAATATTCACAAAATGATATGGACGAATAATCTTAACAAATGTGATATTATTTTAGATATACTAGGTTATGTATCATTGAATTGAACATGTCACCATTCGTCAGTACAATAAAAAAAAAATACTTCAAATACTCCCATCTATCCCCATTTCCCATAAGCGGAAAAACATAGTAGGTATCTCTTATACTATGCCTAGGCATCGGCAGGTTATATTCACACAAAAAAATCTGTTCTCTAAATCCATAGTAGGTAGATAGTTGATGTAGTAGGGTATGATGTTGTAGGGTATAGTATATTCAGATAATACTGCCGCGAAATCTCTCGCGGATTCAGATACGACGTAGTTGCCTTTGATCCTTTGACGCTTTTATTCCATGAAAGCGCCTACTGCATTATCCTCGACAGAGTAGGATTGTAACAAAAAACAAAGTACGTAGGTATCTACTATATATTTATTTATCTGATTATGTAACTGCTTTTTCTTCTTGTCTGACGATGTCTGTCTTCCTCTGGATAAAGGCCTCCTCTATTTCTTTTCACGATGCTCTATTCTCATCCACTCTCTGGTTTAGTGGATTCAGTTGACACCCATACATGTTTAGTGAGGTCTCTCCATCGTGTTTGTAGCAGTATCTTTTATTTTCTGTCAAAATCATAATGAAATTTAATAAAAAAATTATAGAATGATCTGGATGTGTCGAGAGGACGTCGATAGGATGAACGATGAAGGGATGACAAACACAATATTCGCAAGTGACAGAAAAGGAGTAAGCTAAACGTAGTCGTCCAAGAACTACCAGGTATTGTCGATCAGATTTTTTTAAGACGTTGTATTTTGAGTACCTAAAGAGAATCGTAGATAGTGTATTATGGATTACATGAATGTAAGCGGCAAAAATGCCTATAAATTTAACAATTATATGTATAATTATTATTATTGTCGATCGGCATCATCCACCCAGCAAGTATCGTCAGAAGATAAATAGAGCAAAATATTTTTTCCGTTACATCCAGGAGACACAATAAAGAGCAACATTCAAATTATCAAGCCACTGCAAGGCATTTTGAGTGGCTTTACGAGGGGAGTTCAAAGTATTCTCGGTATGGCAAATTTTTTGTTAGTTAATGATAGTATTTTTTTTCTATGATTCTGTTATGGCACTTTCTAAGGTGAAAATTAGAAAATTTCATCGGTTTACCATCATTAGTTTTGTCACAATCGTGTTTTGAGTGCAACTAAATGTCTTGACGTGAAAATGCTTACCAAAATCGAACACCGCGCTGTTATTAAATTCTTGACGAAACAAGGAAAAACTCAAAGAAAACTTCCAGGAAGAGATGGTGGCCGTTTACAAGGATTCTGCTCCTTCGTTTGTCTACCATTCAAAAGTGGTCAAGTGAATTTAAAAGGGCCGGAGAAAGCATTGAAGATGACCCTGTTCCTTTTTCTGCCACTACGGAAGAAAACGTGAAAAACCCAAGAAACTTGTACTCGAAGATGCTCAAATAAAAATCAATTCGTTAGCAGAGATGACCAAGCTATATTTTGGTACCACACACTCAATACTTCATGGCTTTTTAAAGCTCCCAAAACTCAGTGCAAGATGGGTGCCACGAATGCTCGCACCACCGCAGAAACAAGTGCGAATTGAATGTTGTAAAGATTCAGGAGTATGGTTACCGAGAGATCAATAATCCACCTTACAGCCAAGACCTGACACCTCGTGACTATTTTTTGTTTCGGAAGCTGAAAAAAAAGATTCGTGGAAAGCGATTTTCCGACGATGAAGAACTCAAGACGGCAATTAACGCTCATTTTTCAGAGAAGGAAGAAAGTTATTTTTTTGGAGGGTATTGAGAAGATGATTTCGTGTTGTAAGAAGTGTATCGAGATTGCAAGGGTCTATATTAAAAAATAAAATTATTTCAGATTTTTCTGCCTTTTCTTTCATATCCATACCGAGAATACTTTGAACTCCCCTCGTATGTAGGTCGCTATGTGCCACCTGGTACAAAAACGCTCTCAGACAGACTCGTCTCCAAGCGAAAAGCAGGATCTGTAGAGCATTTGCCATCTGTAGAGCATTTGACCCCACCGGTCATAATAGTAATTAAAATACGTTGTTACAAAATTTCACCTGTCCTTGAAAAATCACAAATGTTAAGTAACTATTAAGTATCTACATATTGTGTTATGAAATTGACAGTGAATTTATATGGCATAATAATATAATGCGTATATTTCCCCTCTGTACATTTTTAGGGGCAACAGTTTCGATTAGCCTCCTAACAAGCCGGCAGTGATCTCCATGTATTCCCAGAGGCATATAGAAATATTGTGTACATATGATATTACATACAGCTATAATACTACTAATGTTATGAACAATAATACCTAATATTAGATACAAAGCATATTATCCCTTCAAGGGAATACGATGCATTTAGTTTCATGCTGAGATTGAAAATACACCCGATGTAATATAGTCGAAGAAGTGATACACATATGTGATGATATGCTATAACTTTTTGAACTAAAATAAGTGCAAAATGGAAGACTAAATATTTAGTTCAAAATCTACACTCTACAGTAATGACTTTAGATTACGCGACTAGTGTTCGAGGATTTGCACAAAGCTGGAAACTGTTTTGATCTCTCCATTAGTATGTAAAACGATGTTTTTGAAGTATGCTTATCAATAAAATTTATATCAGAAAAAAAATCTTTACCCCATGATAGTAATATTTCGTATAGAAAACAATACTTACAACATTCTAATGTAAATACAAACATATGTATAATATTATATGATACTCATATCATCCCCCCGTCCCTGTAGCCTTCTCCCCCCCACACTTCCCTGTCTCGCCCGTGTTGGTTGTTATACGTAGAGGGTTGAAGCAAGCAACAATAGAACCATTATGTTATGTCAGTCGACTTGTACTAATATTGTGAGCACTTTTGTATGTAAAGGGATGAAAAGGCCCACCACGGCTACCGCTACCTACATATTGCGTTTATTGTATGTATGTTATTATTTTATATTATTATTATTGTTGTTTGAGAGCCATATGTCGGCCTAATTGAATTATATGAACCGTACATATACAGCGATATTCAATTCATAATATAATCCATAATTCATGTATATTAAAATATTTTTGACTTTGATTTTTATTTCGCATTCACGTAATATAAATTTAAGCTCTTTTCTCCAAGATGTGATTGTGGTGCAGAGAGGCAGACCGTGAGCCATGTTGTGTCGGAGGGCAGTCTCACAACGTATGGAGGAAACCCGGAAGATTTCTTGACACTCGGCGACTGAATACTTTTACTACTTTAATTTTTACTTTTACTTTTATACCTACTTTTAATTTTTTATTTCTGACAATCAAACATGAGCTCTATTATTGAAAATTAATGTTATAATTGATGTGATGTAATATTAATGACCATCGATAAATAAATTTACACTTCAAGTGAACAAAATACAGGAATATGTTAACACATAATAAGTAATAGATGTCAAAATATTTGTTCACTAGGGCGAACTTATCGCGCCATATTTTGTGGTGTTCGGATTCTTGCATACAGAAAAAATCCGTACACGAAATTTGCATCACACGGATGGTGTCAAACACATTACAACCATAATTAGGGCAAGCTTATCACTATACAGCTAACCTAATATTATCTTCCAGCTAACCTAATATTATCTAACGAATGCATGCATATACGAGTATAGTATGTAAATATGTAGGTACAATGCGTATTCAGAAAGCGTACGTTCGCATCCGGCCGATTCGGATTGTACCTTCATTTTGTGGTAAGTGGTTAGTTAATTTCATAAAACGTTCTTCCCCTTCTGGTTAAAATAATATGCTGGAGGCTTTGCATGTAAAATGCCTTTAATATTGACAATTAATGATCTCAATCATTGGAGAATTTTAATTATAAAGGTTTTACTGTTTTTTTACCCCGCGGCAGAATAATTTAATTTTCCTAATAAATTATTATATGGAACGTTTAACCTTCTGAGAGATGAAAAATATATTATACCGATCCTTTGTAGGTACCATAGGCACTTTTATTTCTTATTTTTCGGTAAAATTTTATGATTCTAAAATCATCTCATACCAGTGGCGATTTAAGACGTGTCGCTAATATTTTTAGTTTGTTTGGCTCGAAGGATAGCTAATATAACAATGCATATTTATTTTATATATAAATAACATAATTTTAAAAAGTACTTTTACTTTTATAATGAAACTCAGTTACTTTAAAAATGGCTAAGAGCGGCAGGTTGAAAGTTTATATCTATGAGAATCAATTTAAGTGGGTGTTAAGAGTATGCATACCGACATTTCAAAAAAAATTCAAAACGGGAGACCTTCTATCTCGACAACCGTTACTAAATATGCTTTGGAACAAAATAGGGTAGATGCATTGAACCTTTATCTAGGGAATAACCGTAATAGATTTTTTTATATCTTGTATAGATTTCGCAAAATAAATGTTTAAAAACACCTCTGACCTTTTTTCCGAAAGACGTAAACTCGTTTCCCGAAAGTCGCGGAGTAAATTTTTTTTCTTGTACTGATAATATGCATTAAAATCTAGGGAATAACCGTAAAAGTTTTTTGATAGTCGCAAAATTAACCCCAAAAAATGGAAAAAAACGCTATTTTTACCATTTTATCATGCTATTGTCACGCAATTTTGAACCTTAATGCCGTGGGAAAAGACTGTGACGTCATTCCTGGTGCCATGCCCTTAAAGCAGGGTTTTTTTTTATATATCTGCACTGATATTTACTAAAAATATAATGATGTTATGGGTTTACACAACTCTTTATATTATAATTCCGATATTATTTTCTTCCGCCTTGGCTCGCATGGTTTAATATGTCGGGTAGATAACATTCTTCACGCATGCAGACCAATAATTCATATCCCGACCGGAAATGGTGAGTTTCACCCTTAATCACTGCGATAACTCGGTATGGAGTATGGACAAACGGCGTGAGTGAAAGGCCTTTCCGTTTTATTTATTTTTATTCAAAACTCCAACCCTATTTTGTCATCCGTAATATTATAATACAATACTTATTTCCGCATATCAAATTAAACAAGTAACCTTTGATTTATCCACGTAAAAAAATATTCTGGTTGGTTTACACAATCACTAAACTAGGTATAGTTTGATAACGCAACGCTTCAACAATTGCATATTACAAGCATAGGTATCCTTTCTTTCTCTTGTTCTAGATCACTGATCCACTGTGTTGAAAGATTGCCATCCTCCTGGGAAGTGGAGCATCAGCTATCCTTCAATTTTTTGATCGGTCTTGTTATTCTGGTACTGATCATCATTTTGTCGATATGATCTCTCAATACCGTCCTCTCTTCCTGCCATGTCGCACGTTGACCTCCGTTTGACAAGGTCTCTGACACACATACAATGAGTTAAATCTTTTTATGAAACAAACTCGGCTGGAGTCAGAAAAGGTCACTCAAGATAACCGCACATAGAATGGACACTTTCGACACTGATGAAAGACCCTGTAGAATGATTTTAGTTCAAATTGTATAATGTATATACCAGCTAAGTCTCTCTTCTGGTTTCTGATAGATGGCTGGGACCTCATTCCATGACTTCCCTGTTCTCTCGAAGACATAATAAAGTCTTATACTATTATAACTATTATAATAATGTATAATTTACTAACGTAAGAAATAAGCATTCTTGCAAGATCAAATTATTTCTCACCGGAAACGGTATATTTCAAGCGTAAAACTGATTTCATAGAAAATGTTTTCGTATCAAGATATCGAAACAAAAAAGAAACACTTGACACAATAATTGACAGAATCACCCATACACAATCAAGCTGTAGTTTGCTTCGTGGAGTGGAAAACCATCGACAAACTCGTGCACGGCACGCGTACAAACCTCGTGTACGAATCAAATACACGTGCGTCTAATGCATCAAATTTACATTACAGGACTATATCAATTTGTAGCGGAAGGAAAATTATGTTTTGACAAACAACTGTAACCCTTCCTAATAACAATGATTACTTCAGTACTTAGCAGGTAGAATAGAATCATTTTATTTTTGTGCAGATATTGTATCATACTCGTACAAGTACCTACGTACATTCTTCTTTCTTTCATACTTAGGTACAATTAGTTAGGTAGAACTTATCAGAAATATCGCAAACTTGAGGACCGATGGAATTTCACGAATTCACCTGTGATACTTAGTTACTATTATACGAGTAAATTATTTGTATTATTTTTTGAGAACGAGAATGCTCGAATTTTCGTGAATACAAATTCATAATTTTTGTTTAAAGGACGTGTTAGTTACATTAGTGCAGTCGATGAAGCAATTTTGCCAACATTAAATCAGGTAGTCGTAAATTTTTGGTATGTTATGTAGGACAATGAGATAGGTAAGAATCCAAATTTTCACAATTTTCCTCTCTCCGCCCCCTTCACCATCTTAAGAAAACCTTAAAAATTTTCCACTTTTTGTATATTATGCACTATAACTTCGTTGCTTCGCGTTTTAGGTCAAAAAAGTTATTGGCCGATTTGTACAACACAAAATTTCCCAGAACTTTTCTTTATACCATTTACTAAAATAAATACCAACAGAGCTTTTAAGCTCCCAAAATTAGTCAAAATTCTATATTTTATTCAATTTTGAGATTTTAGCCATTATACATCACAATAACTTCGTTATGGCTTATTTTAGCCAGAAATTTTTCATTTCATCCTATAGAGAATTCAATTTGCTACAAAACGCGTATATCATTATCCATATTGTGCTCAAAACAACGGAGGAAAATTGTGCAAATTTTAATTCTTAACTACCTCATTGTCCTACATAACATACCAAAAATTCACGACTACCTGATTTAATGTTGGGTCTCCATACTAACGATTCTTAGATTTACCGGGGTACATACTTCATTAAATGTTTGTATTTATTCTTAATTCTCATTATAGTTTTCTTGCAAAGTGCGTCTGTTTTGCGTATGGTTCTACAGAAGTGAAAATTTGGAATCAAAAGTAACAAGTTATGTATAATTTCTGTCACATCTGTAGTTAAGACAGCTTACCTTCTAGCTAGAAGCTGAACGTCATACATTATTGTAATAATCATACAACTATCCCCGCTACTAGCAGCAATGTAAAAAAATAACATCAGTAGGCACGTAGCTACCTATAAATCTCAAGGGGGTATGGAATATGTATAGAAAACTTTGTCACAGACACGGTGATAATTTTTAGTTGTGATCCAACATTCAACCCTCTCTTATTTCATGAAATGATTCAAACAGAACTCGAATCGGCTGTAAGATATTGCTTTTGCAATAAGTCCGCCCTCTAGCACACTATCACACTCTGAATTTGTAACTCTTGAACATTTCTTGACTGACAAAAAAATGCTCATTTATTTTAATCCTATTGTTTCTTGTTCAACACCTATATGTTTCTAATAAGGTATATGGATTCGTAAAGTTCACACAGCAATCTTTCAAAAGTTACGTATAATCATAATTCTTGTGATTGTTCATTCAAAGCGGAAAATAATATTATTATTCGAGAATTTAAATCGCGAGAAAGATGTGCTCCACTGAAATAGGTAGGTAGATAATATTTGGCAAAAAATTCATTATAGGTATAAATTATTTATGGAGTTCAAACAGCAAGCACCTATTTATAAAAATATATAAAACAAGTTTGTATAAGAAGTCTACATAATTTAACTATTCCACAAAATTGACAAAATTCGTGTAAGTTGGTGCTAATTTTAATTTACATGGCATTATAATGACCTCTCCTTCTGGTCGAACTTGCAAATTGCTGTTTTATATTTTGCACAACAGTAGATAATGATATGCACGCTAGTTGAAATGATTCTTTTCAAGTGATTACATGAAGGGTGTTTCTTTAATAGACCGGGCGTGCACCCACATTAATACCCGTGTCTACGTACTCGACGGGAGCCCCTCAAGGGGTAAATTGACTGGCAACGTACGAGGGGAGAATAGAAATAAAAAATATTGCCACCAAAAAAACACAATTGTGCTCTTCACGGGCAATCAGCGGAGGAATGTAGAACTTAACAAAGAGTTACCTATTCTATTTTATTGTTATTTATCTCGGGTATATTACCGTATTGGAAATGTGATGGGAAGGAGAAAGTTTCCAAAGGGTGTGTTTTTTGGTAAATTGCGTACTTTTTGCGCATTCACAATATATCTAAGTATCTACATATTGCATCCATCCATACTTTCTCATTGTACGTCCGAAAATATGGTGTTTATTACCCCTTTGACATTCCTCGACGAATCACATATCGGTCAAAAGTACTGATGAGATATCTATCCTTAAATATATTCAAAATTTATATTTATGAAACGATTTAGTTTTAATTTTTTACACAGCCTTCAAACACATGTTACATGTGATAATAATACATGGGTAAAAGCATAGAATTTGGATAGTTTTAATTTAAATAATTATTGTTTCTTATACAGGAAGTTATTTTTTATTTAACTCTTTACAATTATCAATATCTATTTTGTATGTCGCATTGAAATTTGTACCTAAATATTCAAGATGTTTCTCGATTGGTAGTTGCCTGGTTAAGGTACGGATACACACGAGAGATTTTGACCTCCTGGATACCAAAATGACAGGTCTCTTATGTGTAAACACATCGGAGACGCGAGATATCTCTCGATACCGCGCGCCTCCTGAGACGCTCTGCGCACGCAAATCTCTTGTCGTGTATTTCACATTTTTTCGCCTCCGGGGACGCGCCTCCGGTCTTTCAACATGTTCAATTTTAACCTCAGGTCTCTTGGAGATCTTTTCGCGCGACACGTGTGTGTTTGTATGTATCGGCATCGTGTGTCATTTCACATTTGCGACAGTTGACATTAGGTGACGTTTCGCTAACTGAATATAGTGATTTGTTTGTTTGTTTTATATTATATTATTGTATTTATAATCAAGTGCTTGTTTCTGGGTCTATGTTGGCCGTTTACTAAGTAATTGAACATCTGATCATAGAATAAAAATTAAAAGTAAGTACATTTATGTTCTTCTGTGTCCAATTAGCACACATTCAAACAGTGTCGAATGTAATGTTATTCATAGAATAATGATATGTAGAAATGTAGTACCTAATGTTATGTGTGCAAAATTTACTCCTTCATGAATATTCTTGAAGAATATATCATGGACTGCCAATAAAACTCAGCCTCGGTTATTGATTGTATATACCTAATATGAATAAAACTCAGTTAGGTTATATTCCTTCCAGGAAGTTCTCGAGGATTTGGTATGTTCAGTGTGTTTTCTTCAAGAGCCCTGGCTAATGGTGTGTTGTTGAATACACCACCATCTGAAACTCTGCCTTTTGCTCCAACATTTATATATGTAAATTTGTAATTAGCATCTACTAACGCCATTAGTATGACACTGTGGACCCCTTTGTAATTAAAATATGAGCTCCCAGAGTTTTTGGGAGCTTTGACATTAACGTGCTTCCCATCCAATGCACCAATGCAGTTGGGGAAATTCCACATACTCTGAAACCCTTCAGCAATGTCCATCCACTCTGTTTGTGATGTTGGAACCTGTAAATTCAATTAAACAAAATTGTATACTTATTTCAGAATCGCTCAGGAGCGGAAGAAGATACAAATGGACTGCGAGAAGAACCATTGATCATTATTAACGACCATGATTATGTCCTCGCCGATACATTGCCATCAGCTCCAGCATTCTCATCGACTCCTCCCACACAAGCCAGAAAAAGGCATAAGAACGAGACGGAGGACTTAGAAATTCTGAAGATGTGTATGGAAACATTGAGCAAGAAAAAGGATGATAGCGATGCATTTGGTGAATATATAAGTGAAGAGTTAAAAAAATTACCCGAGGACATCAAGGCATTAACAAAGAAAAAAATATGTGATATCATTTTTGATGCAACACAAGAGTGTATTCTAAGAATGTGAATGATTTCAATCTATTTTTGTTTATTTTCATTCTTAATTTTATTTACTGCTTATGTAGTATATATTTATATTTGACATAAATAATTTATTAAATGGATCTCATAAGTATATTGTATAATTATGTTTGTATAAATAGATTATATTATATAAGAGGCAATAGAAATACAGGTAAGTTGTGAACCATACTAAAATGTATGTAGTGTGCTTGGTAGGTACATAGTATAATTTAAATATATTTCAAATAAATTAATTACTAACTAATTTAAAATAATTTCTTCACACTCAATGAATCAGCGACTTATTATTTAAGAAATAATACTTTTAAATTTTGACAATCTAATATGAGCTTTTACTGTAAATTTATGTTATAATATGTGTGACTGAATGAGTGAAAGTGGTAATGTGTTTAAAAATGGACTTAACAGACTGAATGAGTTAATACTGTTGTGAGTTTAAATTGATGTTTAAAATTTTGTATTATTTTAATTTTAAATCTAGTTTTAATGTTTTTGTATATTTTTTATATGAATGTATTATATAGAGCTGAGAATTTTTTCTATACTTTTGTGGTAATAAAATTGATTTGGAATAATATGTGACGTACAGTATAGTATGACCATAGATAAATGTATAATAATTGAAGGTGTCCGGATGGGCCTGCTGATGCTAAGCCAATCCTAATCCATTGACGATATGTTAAATAATTGATTTTATGTATGACGAAATGTCAATCAGAGCCCTTTACACTCTGATTGGCATTGATCTGATAATGAATTTTGTTATTATTAATTGTAAAATATCATATTATCTGTAAAAATTGACGAGTTCAGATGCCCGAATGGGCCTACCAGCGACATAATATATTAAGGGCCTACGGACAATATAAAACAATAAGCAACAATAAAAGTGTTAATAAAATAAATTATGTTGTAAATCTTATGTTTTTTCTTCCTGCCATTTTATCTTGCATTGACCCTGTCTGTGATTATAAAGTCTTACCTTCAAATATTCATCTTTTAATACATTGAATATTGCTGCACACACTTCAGGTACAATTTTGCCTATTGTGCATCTTGGAATTCTGAACAGGTACATCAAAGAATGGTAACTATCCCCTACAAGAAATTTTACATTGTAGGTATATTATTAAAATAGATGGTCATCAAAGGAATGAGATAAGAACGAATTGTGTGATTAAGGTTGGAAATGAATGCTTGGAGCAAGTTGACGAGTATGTGTGTCTGGAAATCTTGTTTACAAGGGGTGGACGGCACAGAACACATATTGTGAAAGTGACATTGAAAGAAAGTTAGCAGGTACCAGGGTGAATGGGGAAATTGGTCCTATAATAAAAAGCCGCAACGTATCTGCTAATGCAATGTTGCTTGTGCACAACGCCATCATGGTACCGACTTTGATGTGTGTGAGCGAGGCATGGTCATGGCCGAAGAAGGATGAATCAAGTATAAATGCTGTCAAGATGAGATCGTTGAGAAGAATGTGTGGAGAGATAGGATAAGGAACAAAGTAATTAAAGAGATGGGTGAATGTAAAACGGATGTTGTGACTAAAATGAAACTGAAATTAAGATGGTTGGGCCATGTGGAGAGAATGAATGATGAAAGGATAAAATATGCCTGGGTGAAAAGAGGTGTAAAGAACAGCGGCCGTCCTAGAACCACATGGCTGGACCATGTTGACCAGATTCTCAAGGACGGACGTGTTCCGTGTAAAAGGTATCGTCGAGTATGTATGAGGAATTGCATGAATGTGACGGAAGCCCGAAGTGTGCGTAGAATAGGAAAGTCTGGCTATCTGTTGTCTCTGCCTACCCTACAAGGGAGGTGGCGTAAGGGGATAGAACCCAACAATTTACGTTGAGAATGTAAATAATTAATTCACCAGTTGCTAAGTATCTCAAGGTAAGTGCTAATCTTTCCCTAGCAGGTATCGCCTTTCGCATGTTTGTATCTTTTTTTTCTATGTGAGGGCGAACCAAATTCAAAAGAAATTCAAAATCATGGGCAGACATTCTCAGAAAATTTTTGTAAGTGTTTGGATCCTCCTGTTCCAATTCTGCCATTAGGTTGTCGACGATGTTTGTGGTCTTTCGTCGCAGGATCCACTGTTTCACCCACACACTACGCCTCTTTCTGCGCTTTCTTCTTCTCAACAATACATATGCTGCCAACGCAGCAGCAGCTTTTTCGTTACGCGCCATAATAATATATTCGTTTTCGAGCGACAATAAAATGAATTACGGCGCCAAAATTAAACGTCAGTGCAATAGACTGAACATAGCAACAAATAGTCTCCACAGACCAAAGTCTCGCATCTCCCATTCGTGCCGTGTATTATACAAACAGATGACAGGAGACGATTGTCGGCCATTTTTACTAGCGAGGCCGTCTCTAGAGACGAAAGTCTCCCGTCGTGTATTTCATTGAAGAGGCTGACGCCATTTTGTCAGTGCCTGGAGGCACGCCTCCTGAGACCCCGTGTATCCGTACCTTTATGTTACACTGGTCAGTGGAGAGAGGCATTGGGCTTTTTGTATTCTAATTATAGGTATTTTGATATTGACATATTATGTATTTTATTATCAAGGAATGTAATGTATGACTTTTATTTATTGTAATTAGTTTTACGATAACTGTCGTATACAAGGTATATTAAATTCCTATATAATATTTTATATTATGTAGAGGAACTAATGAAGAGGTAGGAATAATTAATAGGGTATGAATAATAAAGTAAATACAGCACAACGGGTGCAATATTAAACAGAAATAATTATAATGTAAATGCTTGCATAGGAAGATATAACATATTATGAGTACACCATACCTACATCGTGTATATGAATAAATAGGGTAGACAGGTATGCATGGTATTTCTGAAATAGCATCCAGAGGATTCAGTGTGGGTTTCTATTATAAACAAGTGTGTATGTAAAACAATATTATTATCATAACTTGACCAGGTGGTAGCGCACGGTGGTGAAAGGGGGAACTAAGCGGAACTAAAAGGGATTTCATGGTGTAATTAACGACTTGTAAAGAAGACTTAATGGTAATTTACATACAACCTTATGCAGGGAGGTTTCTAGGTATATTATGAGCAATGTTAACATTTTAATTCAGTAATATGTAAATCAAATACCGTATATTAGAATGTGCGCTAATCTCATTCCCCAAATCTTGGATTGTTCAACACGTAACAAGTTAATGTATTTAGGTGTCATATGAAAAGTGTGATTGATGGAGAAAATGAATGTAAAAAAGAATGTAGCCAAAGACTGAAGTGCACACAACGATCCATAGAAAGAAAGTTTCTCTGTTACGAAATAGAAATGAGGTAATCAAACGGTAAAATCCGAGTTGTAGTTATCATGAATCGTACAACTAGACTGAAATGAAAATGGGCAGGGCACTTGGCAAAACAAAAACAGATTGATAAAATATAGACCGTGGGCTAACAAACGAGATATGGGAAGGCCACAGGCAGTGGGTGGGAAAGGCGGGTGACAGAAAATAATTTGGAAGAGGCTCACATCAAGAAATATTATATGTGACTGAAAGAAAACGCTGCAGGGAAAATTGCATCGATGAGCAAGAAGCTATAGAGATGTACCTATGCATCGTAAGTTGCCCAAATCCCTTACATCCGTATGTATGTTATATTTTCATACATTATATGCTCTACGTATTCTTGCACGCATGCAGTACTGGCTCGTCATATTTTTAGTATGGGGTGAACTACGAGTTATCTCCTTAATAATTGTGGATTTTCGGCAGCGTTGAGGATTTGACAAAACGCCGTCACAATCACATCGGAACGTTATTTTGAAAATTGTATATATACTGTTTACAAAAAGCATTTCGCATTGCACCTAATTTAATTTTGTTTTAATTATATACGTACAATACAAAAAGTAGATATTCGTATACGCCACTGACTTTGCACGAGATTGTATTGATATTTTGGATAAAAATATGTGCAACAAAGGGAATTATTGATTTATAATGATTTTTTATTTCATTTCTGATTTTATAAAACATCACTACCGCCATCTATGAATCATAAATGACTCGGGAAAGAACCTGAAAAAAATGACGATTCGCGTCCGGAGTAAACATTAATACCAGACGATTTTAGACATCCATCTATTAAATAAACTTATAAATGGAATCTCGGCTTCAACATAGGCTATTAAAATATATTATTTGTATCGTGGTTTGGTAAAATTATCAATTTTCCCAAGATACTGAATACTATCAAGTTAGTATGAAAATGAAAGAAGCCATTTAAAGTAGTCCCGTTAATATGGTTTTTAAATTTGTTTGCGTCGTTACATAATCTAGAACTAGGATATACATCTAAGGATTATTTTTATACAATGTTTTTGCTCTACAAATACTTCTGTATGACTAAAAATATGTCTATAATAATTAAAAAATAGTTTTGACATTTGCTCCGCGGCGCTTTCTGTCGTCATCTGTTTTGACTCGCGTGGTGTAGGGGCTAGCGTACTTAACTTAAATTGAGTGTTATGCGATGCGAGGGTACGAGTTCGATCCCACTCCATACCCAACGCTTTTTTCTTCTTTTTTTTACTATCTTTTTGTGAAATTTGAATTTAGCAGAATCCTATATACATAAAAAATAATTTTACTAGGTAAAACAAATATATTCCTTCCTATATGTCAAAAATTTATTCCATTAGGTATTTAATTCTAAGACGATGTAACTTCACCACCCGTACACAATTTTAGCCGTTGCGAAGCACGGGAAATACAGCTAGTAATATAATAATTATCATATGAATAAGTAACTGTTTACAACAAGTAAAGATGTGTGTAGTACAACGAACTGGTGACATATGGAATGCATTATTTCATTCCCAAGTATATTACGTCATGTTATTCAGATGTTCCCAGTATTAGATCCAGCGTCACCCTTATGTCTTCACAATATGGTAAATCTAAAATACCCATACTCCTACGTAAGAAAAACATGTTACGTCGCGATGAATCCATATGTTAGAAAACTTTCCCTCGAATGTATAACATACCGTAATATAAACATACTCGTTCAAGGCATGGTGTATAAAAAAGTACCGTCTAAACCTAATATTTTGTGAAGGGAACCGTAAAGCGATGACATATACAATATAAAAGTCAATAATATGATATAATATCTTATGTTCGTCATATCGCTTCATACATCATTGATGAAGGGTATTGGAATAAATCAGAGTGCTTTTCCTAATTTCCATATTATATGATAAACAACTATCTGCATTAGACCAGAACGAATGAAGGATGTGTAGTATGTGCTTGTATATAAAATACACATTATGTGAAAGTTCTTGCCGTAAATATGAATATAATGTTACGTGAAATGGACAGACTCAATAATGTATGCATAGATTCAATATTTCAAAGCAAACTTTACAGATGAAACCTAAGGAGAAATAGTATACCTACTCTATCTACAGAGAAAACTGTATTATCAGATACATCACTTGCAGATTTATGTGGGCACTATCTTGAATATCTATTGAACTATTTGACATTTTGGCTAAACTTTGTCATGCCACAATCACAACGCTGATACATTACATCCCCGAGTAACTCAGGCGCATTAATATCGACCTCTTTACCCGCACTTCTAGGCAAAACTTATTAAGAGGTGAGTCCATCAGGGTTAGCCTAGGTACATACTACAATCATAATCCTACACTTAATATGATAAAACCAAAAAGCCTTTACCAAAGGAAATCTAAATTATCTTATGATCCCAAAAAATCTGCGCCCATAATAAAATACCTACTTCTTTTGTAGTTTTACAATTAGATACACATTATAAAAAAAAGTATTTGGGCCAATTTACCGTATGGAAAATCCACATTTCCCCGACACCCAATTCAGTGCGTAATATTTCTTCTTATCATCGTAAAGAAGTAGCTACGTATGGGTACTTAATTTTATGTTCCGAAACAAATAAAATACTCCCCCTAATAAATATCACTGTAAAAATGACACAATATAACGCATTTATCCGCATTACGTTTTAATTTATCGACTCTTTATAACATATTACGTATACGAAAAATAACTAAATTCAATAAATGGGAAAAAAACTACCCGAGTAAGCAATAGGGCAGGTAGACCTACATACATATCTATTACTCCCATGTTTCTTCTTCAATCCCCTCTCTTATAGACGGTATTATTTTCTTGCAATGTACTATTTTCTCTATTTCTTCGGTTTGTATAATCTAATATAGGGTAAATAAATCCACATTTAGGATGACATTTACACAACTAATTCGCTTTCCCTGAATTGTATACTGCTTATAAGTATTGCTCCGAGTATTCTAGGGTTGCGATATTACCTACATACATACATCTTCTTCCCCTTCTATCCTTGGTTGGGTCGGGGGCACAAAGAAACTGTGTATCTTCCCCAGAGGCCTCTGTCACTTGCAGCTTCCAGGACCTCTGGCCACTCCAACCACAGTCTCTTCTCGCACAAGTTTGTCACCTACTTCTGCCAGCTATTTTCGGGGCGGCCCACCGGTCCTCTGCCTGCACCCTCGGGTCCCAGAGCTTTTAACGGAAGCCGCTTTTAACGAACCATCTCAGCTGAGACCTCTCTATGAAGATTTTATGATATTGTTGAGATGATGAGAGGTTGCGATATTATGATATTGAATGTTACCTACGAACAAATACACGTTTATTATTACAAAAAAGTATGGTAAATTCCTAAACAAAGCACTATATAACTAATGCACGAGACAGGCATCTTCGTGCCTAGGATTACAGTAATCACAAAACGAAAACAAAAATTAATAATACAAGTATCTAACATGTTTGATCGTTGTCTGTACTTACATACATGGGATTGGATTTTACGTATAATTTGTGATTCTGAATGTGAATGAAAGATTCTAATCCTCATCGTATGGTGTTTACAAAATCAAATAAGTATAAATTACATTACCTACCTCGCTTATGATGTCATATAATTTTCTTCTGATAACAATTGTGAATTTCTACTGTCCGATGAAATAATGTTTGTCTCATCCCTGCTGTTACCAATCAGAATGTTTGGAGGGTAAGAAATGAGCACATTTTTACAGCCCTTTTGTACTATTCCCTTGAACAAAAAAGGCTGAAATTCAATGAGAAGATTTCCATTCCTGTGTTAAAGGTTTTTTCGTGATAATAACGTGGCTCGGCTATAAATACAAATCGAAAACACTAACATTCTCTAAGAAGAATAGTCCCTGATGAGAAGTTACTTTTATTGAATCGATTTCATTTCACTCTTGTACGTGCAATTATCAGACTTCACTGAAATTATAGAAATTAATGTAGGTACATTTTAGGTAGATTTCCAAAAGGAACTCTACCTATTCGTTTCTCCCGTGATGTCGCAGAATTGAAAAATTTCTACTCAGCATCACTAATTAGAACCAGGAGAACCCGAATCCGACCTTGGTTTAAAAGTTTATATATATAAGCCATATATATATACGTCCCTTTTCTTGTGCGCACGTTTTTTGGTAAGATTTTTGGTAAGTGGTAGATGAACTGATAGGAGATTGGGTGAAATCCATTGATTCACTTTTTAAGGCTTTAAATTCAAAAACAATCGTTCTGAGGGGATCCAATGATTGTGAGCGTCTGTGTCTGGTATCGTATGAAAGGTTATTAAATAAGGAATACAGATCAAAAGTCAGATTTTGTCTAGCTCAATTCCTCGGACTACACTGATCGATCGAAAGATCTAGTTAAGTAGTTACCGCATAGGTACTTGCGTGTTTGTTGTCTTAGAAATGTGCTTCACGATACGAGAAGAACTCACATCTTTTTTTCAAATTTCTAGTGCTTATAGGTACCGGTACCAATCCATATTATGTGTGGAATGAAAATAATTTGATTATTGGATTAGGTACTTCCTTTGATTATTGAAGAACTTAATCAAATATTTTTTCGTCATACGGTACTTCGATAATCAAAGAATAAACTACATCCATACTACTTTATCACTTCGCTGGTTTATTTGCTGATGATATTGTGATTGTTTTTATTGTACAGATGTACTCTTAAAATTAATAAATCACTTGAAATCTACCTATGCCTGTGGCGTGCCAAAGGAATTTTTTAATTCAATGGCTTCCAAAATTGGTCTCCATACTCTCGTATCTAGAACATCAATCCTCCAGTTCATACCCAGCAATCAGCTGTGACCAGTGTCACCGCATCAAACCTTTGGCCATCCTAGCTTCCTACCCTAAATTAATACTAATGTCAATATAAGCAAAAATATATCTTAGTTTATATCACACTACCACTGTTACCTGGGCTCTCAGGATCTTAATTTCCAACTCTGGTCCCTCCAATACCATACGACATATAGTAAATACTTACATACTTTTATGATATTTTTTCGGGACTTCAGTAGCTGAGCTTTTACTAACTTAATCTCTGACTCTCCAATGCCATATACGATAACAGACATGCATAGATATAAATATAAAATAAAATTTCATCAAAATATTCACGGTACGTCCGTGTCACCATATTATTAGATAATCTAACGTAAAAATTACAGTCAAACTGATGTGACGTACAATCTACATAATGAATAATAATTTCCACTCAAGAATTTGTTTTACCAAGTTTCCATTTCACTAAAACTCTATCCTTGTATTCTCTGATGACGTTAGCAGGTAACAATGATGATTCAAGTCAAGTAATTAGTAGGATACAATAGAGAGCATCATTGTAGGTAGGACGTGTTTGAATAATAGATCACAATATCATACCTACTACTCATAATATTAACTGTCTCATTGGGGGCTTAACTAATTATTCCATCTACTGCCGGCTGATTGCAATTGCTTATGTCTGATATTCTCTATAATATTATGACAATACAATGTACCTATTACCGTAGTATAGATTCACCAATATAGCTATACCTGTGATTGAAGAGTTTGTGTATTTACACAGTGAAAATGCATATAGAAATGATGTTAAAATTACACAGTTTCCATTTTCACAATAATTTATATAAAAATTCGAGCGCTTTCGCCGACAACATAGTTCGTCATTATCAAGAGAACATACCTACTTTACCACTATATTATCAATACTCCAATTCATTCCTTCATTTCCGGGTCCTAGCTTCTCCACTCTAGTAGGCCACCTCACTCCAGAAATTAGCATCCATAACGGCATTGTCAGTGACCATCATCAGGTCCCTCGCATCGCACCTCCTGGCATATCTCGACCTCAATCATGAAGATGTACATTTGTTAACTAAACTAGGGTCAAAATAAAATCAAAGAAGGACAGCATATAAAGACCATCTCAGAGATGTGCGCCAAATGGATAAGCCACATAATGCGCTATAAAAACCTCCTGCAGTCATCCTCTTCATTAGGAGGGGACGACTATCTATATCTTGTATAGATTTCTTATAAAAAAATGTGAAAAACGCCTCTGATCTTTATTGGAGCGAAATTTATTCCAAAAAATTAAAAGAAACGCAATATTCATCATTTTTTCATGCGATTTAGAACCTTAATGCCGCGGGAAATGACGGTAACGTTATTGTTGGGGTCAGAGCCTTATCGTTACAAGCGCAGGAAAAATATCTAGAGTTTTTTTATTCGAGAAAAAGAAAGAAAAATAACCTAAATATAATATTTCCACACCTTCCTATATTTTAAAATATTTTTATGTATGTGAGTAATAATAATAACTCCACATTATTCATAATATTTAATATCGTAAAAACGTTACTCGCGGGTCGAATAACATTAATTCAAGGAAAGATCTTGCGAAGAATTTTGTGCTCTAAATGTAGAAGTTTGATCGTAAAAACCTCAAATATGAGAGCTATTTCTGAGATTTGAAGTCGTTATCAACGCGAACTTTTTATCAATTCTCGGTATGACTTTCGGCGCTATGTAACTTGTATGATATTTCATAGATCAATTCCATTGAAGAAAAAAAGTAAGCACCTTATGTTAAAAGTATGGGCATGGTTAAGATATTTAAAAAAAGTAATTTTTGAGATCTTAGATCACGACAACCTCCCTAAATAGTATGCTTTGGAAAAAATTGTAAAGATAGATTGAACCTTTATCTAGAGAATAACCGTAAAAGATTTTCTACATGTAGCATAGATTTCTCAAAAAAATGTGACACCTCTGATTTTTTTTCGAAGGACAACGTTTTTCCGATGGCCGCAAAGAAAAAATATTTTGGTATTTATAATATAAGTGTGCATTTATAGGAAATAATCGTAAAAGTTTTTTTGGATGGAGCGAAATTAACCACAAAATGTAAAATAAACGATATTTTTTTACATTTTATCATGCGATTGTTCATTCGATTCTTCATGCGATTTCAAACCTTAGTGTCGCGGGAAGTGACCGTGACGTCATATTTGGGTCGCTAGTCTTAAATATCTCTTCAGGAATCTATAAAATTTCCCATATAAATCGAGTAAGTATAGATAATGTTATCACGGACAGAATAACGTCTCGTAATGCCATCAAATCTGCATATATTCGTGAGGGGCCCCTGTATCTTGCTGTGTCCAGGTCTCTCCTCGCACACCTTTTCCGCCTGCTTATGCCACAGACTTCTGCCTGCTCCCTGGGCTTCCAGAGATGGGAATCCATTCTTCTGTCATCCGATCCATCTCAGCTGGGACTTCTCTACGAAGAGTAAGCCTATCTCCTACCCTTATTTTAATATAACACAATTTAATTAGTATTCTGAAATGTTTCATACTTGAGTAAATATTAACGTCTAGAGATAATACTGTAGACATTAGAGGTACAAAATACTCGTAATAATAATTGTATATTAAGTTAAAATGTTTGAACCTTCCTAGAACTGTTGCAGAGTAATCTTATACATACAATAAGTAATTATATTTGCACCTCGCGGCTACAATCTTAATCATAGCAGTTTGTCAAGTGAAGCAAATGAGAAGCGACCTACGGGAATACACGGTGTATGGGTATGTGTAATATAATGATGAGGAATCCAAAATTACTACAAGGTTTTAATATTATAATGCTCCAACTACCTTCAGAATATAACGGCAAGCTTAGTAATGTGGATATATACTAGGAGTACTAAAAGTAATATGCCTAACATTATACCTTGGAGTAGGGTATATTATAATATGCCACAGTACGTTATAATATGGGCAAAGAGGAGAAAAGCTTAACAAGGTTATGTCATTCATTACCAGAATTAATATATAATGCATGACACGGTATGATTTACTTACTATCTCAGGTTTTATTCTTAATATTTATAATAGAGATTAATCTAGGCATTGTATATACTACACATGGAGTATTATTTGTTTTGGACGTCACCAAGTCTCTTCTGCAGGCATTTCATTTTTTATTTTTTAGTCATCACCTCTGTCATAACTAATATTTAGTTTTACGAAACTTAAATAGTGGTGGAGAGTTATTAAGATTGATTCTTGTATTAGTCCTGAAGAAGGGAACTCTGTTCCCGAAACATGTTGACTCTGGTCAAAATAAAAGTGGTGTAAACAAAGTAATATTGTTTTAATTGTA
Organism: Ceraclea dissimilis; assembly: GCA_963576895.1. NCBI lineage: Eukaryota > Metazoa > Arthropoda > Insecta > Trichoptera > Leptoceridae > Ceraclea > Ceraclea dissimilis. Next base: position 13,871,083 of record OY756368.1, read on the forward strand.
TAATGTCGCCACAAAATAAAGAAACCTTTAAAATCAAAGAAGATAGTCTTTTTATTGATATGATTAATATTCGACATAAAAGTCTCTTTTTGAAGGTAAAATTAAGGACTATAGGAAAGATATAGTGACTTTTACTACACGGGACTAGTGTTCGAGGATTTTCATCTTCATCATCAGACATTTAACAATGAATTAAACAGGAATTTAAAGACATTGAATACTTATTTCCTTGTAACTCTGTATTCTTCACCTATAAAATTTAATATTAACAAGTGTTTGATTTATTACACAACCTTACATAATAATATATTAATATCCTAAATTAGAAATCTATGCATTCGTGTAAGTATAATGGTCGATAGATTGGTAAATTAGTTGTATTAACATGTGTTCAATATCTCATTATGTAGATATATTACAATTGTCCTATAATGACGCATTTACAATAATATTATCGTCTCTTGACAAACAAGGAAAATGACTTCCATGCGCTTTTCACAAGTACAATACATTAGGTACAATTTGTACGTCATTCCAACCTCAATCACCACGTAAAACACGAGTACTTACAAGTATCAGTGATGTACTTCATGTATCTAATGTAAATAGTCGTGTATTGTAAGTTGCTGGTACCTTTGTTATAAGGGATATCATCAAATATTGACGGTACATCATAAAATAACCAGTCACGACATCTTATATACAATAGAAGTGAACCTTACATCTAATACGATATTCAAAGGTGCGGTGTATGATATGTCTTTCTAGTGATACTTTTACGTATTGAACAGATTGACTGAAAATATTTCAACTATAATAAATACACTATGTTTGTTAATATTCATGCCCCTAATGTATAATATGCTGTAGTTATTAATTATGAAAAAGTGTATATGGTATCAGTTTCCTTAGCCTTACGAATCTTAAGGAATCTATGTTCTAAACAGTGGATATTTCGACAATCTTATGCACCATATAGATGTTTCAGGAGCAATTCTTCATGCATACTTCGTCAGCCCGTAATAAAATCTAGATTAAATATTTTACAGTTCAATAAAATTTACCACAGCATAATGAATCTTATTCTTTTAAAAAAATGGCCAGTTATATCACAACACCAATAATTTGTAGCCTTGGCCTGAATAACTTCATTCCTGCTTTGTATCAGACCATTATGTACAGATCAACACGAAACGGTGATTTTTGTAGACAAATTGCAGTAACATAGGATAAAATTAATAGATCATACATGGTTTAAGTATAAGATTTGGTTAGATACGAGTACATAGGTACATTTCATATTGCTTTAGTTGTATCGACGTCGATTTTATTTCAAACCTTTCTTAAGGAATTCTAGAGATGTTTTCAAAATATGTCGTGAACTATTCGTGCATAGATATAACCACCTGATCCCATACACCCTAGAGTAAACCATTTCCTTTCTATGCAAAGACGTTCCTAAAAAGAAACTACATTTACACACAACGCATACGAACGTACCGACAGAATGATTTGTGTGAAGACAAAGTGACATACATACAAAGAGATATGAGATCGGCATGCTAATAGAAATTGTTCTTCTTTTTCCCTATTGGATAACTCAATTCCTCTGTCTTTACTTTTTTCAGGCCAGTAGTGATAAAGTTGATGGCCGTAAATTTTGTAGTAAATCCTAAAATCCATTACACTGGGAGATTAAGATGTGAAAATGAGCATATAAGAAAAATATTCTTAAGACATTCTTAAAGTGTTCCTAACTTCTTCTTCTTTCTCAGCCATTTTAATTCCAATGCTGGACTTAGGCCTCCCCTTTGACTTTCCACAGATCCCTATCCTAGGCATGCTACATCCACTTGCTTCCTGCGATCCGCCTCACATCGTCAGACCATCTTGCCCTACGCTCCTTTTGCTTGCTCTAGGTTGCCACTCGAGAATCTTTTTGGTCCATCTAGAATCTGAGCTCCTGATGGCAACGTGTCCTGCCCAACTCCATTTTAAGACAGCCGCTCGTTTTAGTACATCGATGACCTTAGATATCTCTCGTATTCATTCATTTTTCCGTCTAAACTAGTGTGGATAAAATCTTCTATACTTTCAATGAGTAATAGTAGGTATTCCCGATTTCCCCAATACTTAAAAAAGAGCAACAGTAGGTAATATTATTATAACAACCCTACACTACTGGTTGTCCATTGATAATATGTTGTTAGGGCTGGAATAATTTTCACATTTTATTAGATATTACGAATTAAAAAAAAAACAGGCTAAACCCTATATGTGACTGGGGTCAGGGAGTATATCACCCTTCCATTATGAAAGGAGATAGCGGGGGATCAAACCAAATTATAAACTTATTTATTTTCACTCACAGTTGTACAAATTAATGTCGCATTGAATGGAGTTGGGAAGGGGACATTATAACATCCACCCGAGCTCCACGAAACTTTGAATCACTTGTTAAAAAATATAATAATTTGTTAATTCACTCTCGAGACAATAAGATAAAGACATAAAATTTACTCGAGAATAACGAAGTCATTAATTATTCAGGATTTCGTAAAATCTTGTTTCTTCAACTACGTGGAAACTTACTTATGAAACATGCTACTGAGTAAATGTAGAACGAAACTTTTTTCTCTATTTTCCAAGCTTATTTTTCACGAGCATTTTAATTGTTTCAACTTTCGTTTAGAAACCAATAATTAGACAGTTTGAAAGGAAATTACAAACATTATCTTATTTTAGCTATAAAAACTTGTCGTACTAATGCAAATGTTTGAGTAAAATTATTTTTAAAGCTTTACTATATTTCCTTTTGCACAAGACAAAAACACAGAACTTAATAATAATCTTGTCGAATTATTCTGAGGGCTTGACCCAGGCAGAACTATCGTCTCTCCCGAATAGGTATCTTAGGATTTGCCATATTACTGCACTGTAAATCTTCAGAGACGTAATATAATAGATATACCAGTTTTAGAAGAGTAGACAAAATAAAATAAAAAGCGACGTGCAAAAAAATCTGTTTCTGTCTATCATTATCCAACAACAATATATAACATAAAAAATCCCCCACTTATTTCGCCGATGAAGCACTGTTAAATGTTAACCATCAAAGGCAAAAGTGCATTAACGAACTTAGCGAGGATAAAACATAGGGGAATTACTATGTCATGTCATAGGGAAGGCAAGTAGTATTCTATATAGCGGTATTATAATTTCAATTAGAGATTCATTGCTACTGATGCGTCGCGGAGACCTGTAAAAGAGGGATTAGGGGCGTTAGCAGATGATAAGTCTTATGCGCGGAATATTATTAGGCATACTTACGTAATAATACTTAATACAATAATATACGGAGAAATAAGCTTATCTCATAAATGTATATAGAACAAACGCCTGAAGAACATTCAATATAGGTACGCATAAAATGTGTGAGGTATTCTAATTAGTAGGTGTACTCAATGGTATGAAACATTGTGTCAGTACTAGGTATGTAGAGTACATAATAATGCTTATGATATGATGATATACCTTTTATATGTACCACTGAAAATATTCTAAAACTATGCTGCGCTTGGAACACTGGAATTTGGAATCAAAAAATAAGTCTCATGGCTGTTAGAATATTTTTAATAATGTTTTCAAGTAAACCGAAGGATTCAATGGTGGATAGTTAAAAAATCATCTACTGAAACATCCTGCCTATAAACAAATAAAGTATTAGGTGAGGCTCGTCACCCAGCATGTCGCGTCAAATGTTTAGCCTATCGCTAAAAGGGAAACGAAATTCCAGGAACGAGAATACAATGTGAAAACATACAATGCTCTGGCTACCATCGACTATAGGTAAATTAGGTTTTTATAATAGTATAGAAATTCTTATTGCATGATAGATGGACTAAGCGAACCCTAGAATGGGGACCGAGAAGCGGCTACAGAAATCCAGGCAGACCACAGGCGAGATGGTCTGATGACATCAGAAAGGTGGCAGAACAGCAGTGGCAGAGAAAGGCGATGGACAGTAGGGAAGTGTGGAAGTCGGAAAGGGAGGCCTATGTTCAACACTGGACGAGGGAGGGCTAATGATGATGATGATGATGAATGGCAAATGTTCGTTTTGCATACATATCTACTAAAGTGGTTTTTATTTTGAGAGACATCAGTGTTAGGTATTGTACTCCTAGGTACAGATACTTATTATACATGTTTCGCGTAGTTTGCTGTATTATTATATCGCGTATACAAGAGTCTTGACAAGGAATAATAAAAATGACAATGCTAGTGACGTATATTATACCTTCTATGAAAAATACGCAGAGCCGTTTCCACGGTCGGAAATTTTCAATACAAAGACACTTTGAAATAAGATTCATAAGTAGTGTTACGAATCGTAACTTACGATTCAGGTAACTATATACAAAGTTACCTAGTATTTTTTAACTGCGTTTAAATTAGACTTATTGTATTACGTTTCAATATTAGTGACGACTGAAATTCAGTATTCTGTCATTCAACAAATTTATATTTGAACTTTGAAAAAGACCGCTCAATGTCCATCGTATATCTCGAGATATTTTCATTAATGCGAAATATGTTATACCATTTACACAAAATAAGAAGTTTTATAAAAAAAGAAACAAAAAGGATCTAGGCTTGTGTACACAAACCGAATTCTTTTCTGCGCACTTTATAGTAAGCTAAAAGCTTGAGTCGTGAAGTGCAGAATAAACCGTCGAACCCGGTGCCTCTTGTTTAGAATTTCGCGTTCCAACCAACTGCACCGCGTTCTCACGATGTTTGTTTCAGAATTTTGATGAAATATGACGTTTATCCAGAATTTCACCAAAATATGACATTGTTTCTGAAAATCGAAATTTATATGTATTTTGTGAGAACATCGGAATTTAAAACATGTCGTAGTTAAATATAACAAGTAAGTATCGCAACAGATATACAGATAAGGATGGACCTTCCAGCAGGCCTATGACTGATCGTCGGCTGGTTTTATTGTGATCACTTTATAGCTTTATACTTATAATTTATAACTTTAAGTATACTTTTACTAGTTAGTTGTTATGCCGTCATGACTTTAATGCTTTGTCAAATCTAAAATCAAAAATTTTCAACAGACACTGTTACCGGCCCAGTAGTTGTACTATTATGAGACTATAAAAGTGTTGTTCCCGTCTTTCATCCGTAGTGTAGTAACTTCTTAGTACAATTCTATCTGACCTTCTCATACATTATACTACTGGGAAATCTTTCTAAGTGATGATGATGAACTACGCGCGTCGTTGACGTTAAACAAACACGTTAAAATTTCTACTTTCTATGATGCAGCAGTATCATACTTTACGATCTATAATAATACATCTATATATAAATACAGTTCTTGGCATAGGAGTGGGAATAGGAAAGAATATGTTAGATTATATTATGCATTATTATAACCGCATTATGCCCAATATTCACTCTAAGAATCATCTTCTTCTTCTGCTTCATCTAGGACTGCGTCCCGTCATTGCTCGGAGCCTCCTCCTGGTACACAGATGTCCAACTATCTCGCCATCTTTTATGTGGTCTTCCTGGGGGTCTGGTACCTGACGGCAGCTCGTTCGCTCACTCTAAGAATATGTATAGTAATCGATTAAAATTCATTAAGTACTGTTTATTTATTTTCATTGTGTATCGTTCGTCACTAATTTCAGGCACTTGTGCATAATTTTAATAATTTATACAGAAAGATAAATATTGCAATACATGATGGTTCATTAGATTATAATAAATTTGATGTTGTGACAAGAATGAAAATAATTTGTATCGGATGGTTGGGAAACGAATTTGGCTGAAATAAGTACTTTTTACCTATCAGGCGTTCTTAAATTACTTAGATCGATTGTACGTCCTCATCGGTAAAACGAATTCAGTATCAGTAGGAGAATTCAAATCAAAGTATGTAGGTACTGTTTAAGAAGCCTGCTAAAACGGTAAAATTCTTACGAATACACCTGTCTAAATCCTATATGAAAGGATCAGAGTAAAACAGTACCTACTATCTATGTTCATGGAACTATAATATCGATTCGGCACCTACTGAAAATAAATAATTTTTATTTGAATTATTACCAGTATAAATTAATATTAAGTTTGCTAAATAAATTCTAATCAAACTGTATGTTTTAGAGAAAAGAGTTGAACTAATTTCTATGAAACACATGATACCCTTCAGTTATTTTTATTATAGTAAAAATACTAAGTATTGAATAGTGATCGTATTACCAGCGCTAATCCCTTATTACCCTTCAGCAAAGCGCACCAGAGAATAATACAAACATATCTGTGTATAATCATCATAATAATATAAGGAGGGAGTGGAATAAAATCGAATTATCTGCGGTACGAAACAATTCTCCTCCCCTAGAATCAAAATACAAAGAACAAGTATGAAATTGTTTTTAAATAAACAAGAATTGTTATTATTACAATACATATTAATAATATTCTATCATGGTAGGAATAAAATAGCAGAAACATTAAAAAAATCACATGCTTACTTACTTTTCGTGTCCGGAACACCGTCAAATTTGTAGCCCCCAATATTCAGCCACCCGGATAGCCTGGCGTTCGCCAGAAGCGCATCCTCGGGTGTGCATGTCGCTCTTTTTGGAGACATGAAAACAGGTTACTGTGGTCCTGTTTGGCAATAAAAATCACATGCAATAACCAATTACATAGATATAGTTAAAAAAATGTGTTGATGAAAGACCACGATGTCGATGATGAAAACCTAGACAATGGGAAAGAAGAGCAAAGTGATGAAAACAAAAACAAAGAGGTCTGCATTCAGCAGTGAAGAGATCATCGCTGAAAAAGACATTTAGAAATAACAATTGGCAATATGATTTTTTTAATATCACGATTTTATTTTTTGTGGAACTTCGGATTTTCTGCATGTCGTTTCCAGTTAATTCTTTCAATTGAATTCAAACCCAGTAAATTATGTATCGTATAATATATACAGGCTACTGTTTTCAAAGGAGGTATAAGTATTTAATGAAAAGACCCCCATTTATTCCACTATTTCACTGGCCGATAAATTAACAAAACTAAATGATTTCCAAATAGGTATAAATCACAATAAAGTAGCATTATTTGTTAAAAATAACAGTGATTGTAATATTGATACAGATGTAGGACATATATACATGCAGTATCATTTTATTGTTGAACTTTGTTGGTAGTTCATTAAGAAGGGGACAATAATGGGCACTTTATTCATGATGTGATACAAATTAACATGATGTGATAAAGTTTATCGCACGATCACTGCTAATTCGTTTACATGTGAAGGAGATGGTAACGGATTATTTTGGATAGTTTTTAATACGCTTACGCAAAAATTCGTACAAATAATTAGATAGTTCTATGAAAACTAAACCATCTCAACAATATATATTTTTAGCAGTGAATGTAGCAGATTATTTCTTGAATCAATTAATTAACTAATATTTTTAGATACCCCTATTAAATTGATTCTTCCCAATACATAATTTTCACGAAAAATTTACCTACTTACCTAAAGTTTTTTCATGTTGTATAAAATGTTTCCCAATCGTTTTAAAAACTTAACGGTTAAAATATATACCAGTTACTTTGTCTCCGGGATAGGTTAAGAAGTTAAGAAATTAGACGGAGAACCAAGGTTGCCGATATCATGAGCCGTGTGTCAAAACTGAAGTGGCAATGAGCAGGACATATATGGCCAGGCAGGATGACACCAGATGGGCGCCACTAATATTGAAGTGGAGGCCTTGGACAGATATGTAGAAGGAGTGTCGGAAGGCCACCAAAGAGATGGACCGACGACATTGTCCAAATCGCTGGAGGAACCTGGATGCGGAAGGGTCAGAACAGAGAAGAGTGGAAACAGTTGGAGCAGTGCAGGGAAAAAGGCTAATGAAGAAGTAGACTTTCTACGGATTATTTCACCAATACATCATAATTGTAAGTACATATTATGTTACTTAATATTAGAAAGATGATAGGTACAAATACCTACCTAATTCAATTTGCTCTGTATTGTTCCACAATATGACCAGCGAACTTGGTAAAATATTCCATGTATACCTAATAATAATAATAATATCGAGTTAACAAGCCAACCAACGCCAACAAGCCTTAGGCTATTAATCGTTCTCTAATTGAATAATATTGTTATAGATTTTATATATAATATTGTATTGGAGCCGAGTGTACTATTCATACATATACATATTAAAATAAATATTATTATTTTAGCTTGCCAACTCCCACTGTTGAAATCAAACAAATTGCGAACACAAGAAATCTCCACCGTATCAGGATTGAAAACAGTGCGTCGCTACCCACTACTGTGTTAAAATATTCAGAAATGTAAAATGATAAAACCTTTGATAAAACACAAAAAGTATATATATATATTTTTTTTTTTAATAAAAAAGGATCTGGGCTTGCATACACAAACCCAAATACTTTCCTGCACACCTTGCACTAGGCTAAAAGCCTGTATCGCAAAGTGTGGAATACATCGCTAGCGCCGGGGTTTGAACCTGGCACCTCCTGCTCGAGAGACTGCCGCCTCAACCAACCGCGCCAGCCATGTACTCAAGCGCTGGCATTGTCTACATTACAGGTGACACCCAATTATGGAAGAGGTATATGATACTTACGTTTTACAATTTTTATAAAGTTTTATAAAGTAAAGTGAGAACAAAAGTGTTGCGATGTTGTGGTTGATTTGTTTGAATTGAATTTGTTGTGTCACCTGTAATGTAGACAATACCAGCGCTTTACCCGAATCTCTTTTTTATAGGTGGAGCAAGGTATGCCTTTCTATTCTTTCAGCGATTTTTCTTTAACGGCCTCAAAAGTCCTCTCTCACAGATCAAAGAAAAAAATTACTCATCTAATTACTTCAGCCAAGTATTACTTCTAAAGCAATTAGGGATAATTCCTACACCTTCCAAAGTATAAACTCCAATTATTATTTTATATCCATCACAATTTCGTATTTTTGATTGCTTATAAAAAGTATTATTTTCCCTCTACGAAATAAATTACAAAAGAAATAAAATGCATTTCATGTATTGTACAAGCGCATCGCGTAAGAAAATACCTTTTTAAATATGCATGTTTTTTATGAGATTTTATGTTCGTAATGTTGGTACAAGGAATCTGCTAGAGCGCGAAGTGTTATTGTATATGTGGGTTGATATATCAATTTACCAGCGTATTTTTAATCTTCCGAGGGCCATTACGAAACGCTTCTTCGTAGAAGGCGCAATAAAAGAATTCTATTCGCCTTACGTGATAGTACTTTCCACGAGCCGAAAAAGCAATTTCTTCTCAACGAATGAATGTGTGGTAGGGTGAATCAACCACAACATCGCAACACTTTTGTTCTCACTTTACTTTATAAAACTTAATAAAAATTGTAAAACGTAAGTATCATATACCTCTTCCATAATTGGGTACTACTCCATACCTGGTACATAATATAATTTAGATAAATATTTGAAATTATATCATACTTGCTTACTTTCTGTGTCCGGTCTAAAGTCTACCTCTCCACTATTTATTACATCATGAAACAACAGTACCTATTTACCAAATAAAAAAAAAAACTTAAAAAGCTTATAATGATTAATCTCTTTAATAAACGTCATTTCTGTAGAGAATGTGAATTATATCCTGAAACCTACCAATGTATGGTTCAATAACAGGAATAAAAGAATTTATCACCAGGGTGGACTTCACTGAGCACAGCATCGTCATCAAAACTCTATAATATACTCTATAGTATATCACGAAAAAAACCCGCGATAGTAAAATTAGGAAAAAACAGGAAAAAAATCACACGATAATTAGGAAAACTGATATTAAAACTTATCTTACTATATTGTTACAATCTATTAAACATGAGCATTAAAATCAAGAGAAAATATCTTTTCAGAGTTGAAAACACCTGAATTTCCCAAGGTGTTATGTTACCAATGGACGACTTGGCATGGGATGAAAATTCAGGGAAATAAAACAAAGAATACTTTTTATAGCACTTTAAGCTCAAAATGCGAACGGGAGGTACGTATAACCTTTCTTACCTGCTTGATGCTTGCTGTATTTATACTTTGTATAGAAATCATATTGTTTTCCTTTCATCCGAACAAATCCTTCTACGGAACATAGAAATGCCACACGTTAAAGAAGATTAATCCATAATTAATATCACGTCATACCCCTAGATAGTGGAAGGATGGAAAATATTGCGGTAGGTAGGTATGCTTTATTTTCCAGCAAATGTAGTCAGCAAAATTGGTTCTTTAAAATTTACTATCTGTAGGTACTGTAATGAATCAACCAAAGCCGTAAAGAAGGTAAAGAAATTTTGGAAAATTTGATGAATAAACGCCTTGCAAAAAATAGATTCATAGTATGTCTCATTATGGTTACTGCTATGGTTGGCTGGCAGAAATAGCCATTTGGCAATAAGGCCGTCCTTTGTATGTTTTATATATTATACAATAGAGATTATTTTATTTCATCATTTGTAATACTGCATTAGAAGCATACCTACTGCATACATCTAACTCGATAACAATTAATATTAATCTGTGGCTAAGTAAAGAAGTGTCCATGTCAATTTTAGTAATTTCACAGGTTAGGGAGGGTAGAAAATTAAGATTAATAATAATATAGCAAAGTATGAATAATGTTTGGACTTTTAAAAGATTTTTTTAAAACGGGATTCTTTGATGTTTTGGTAAATTCCCGTCTCAAGTCCATTCTCTGATTGTCACATTTTCTTACCTATTTTATGGTTGTAACCTATTAGATATACTAGTATATATACTAGTATATACCTACTTTACAATAGTTAGATACCTATGCAGATATTATGAGTACCTACCTACGTACAGACAGGTAGCTGTATAATGCCTACTATTGTAGCTAGAAGTAATATATGCGCAGTTCACTCTGAGAGAAGCAATGAAACAGTGAAGGTAACATCGTAACATAGGGTATGAAGCCCCAATAGATCTCTTTGAAAGCTTTGTTATTGCTCCCTCTGGGAAAACACAAACTACATGCTACCTACCATCTCCTTCTCTCTCTCTCTCTCTCTCACTCACTCCCTTTCGCTTATACATTACTCCGCTGGATGCTCTGAACAATAAATGTGAAGTATTCTCTTATATACAGACAATAATACCTTTATTTATATTGTAAGCTCGCTATATTTTTGCTTTCTTTTAATAGTACTTCTCAGATTTGGGAGTAATCCAATTTTATAGCATTATTATGGAATTCTTAATCGGTAGGTACCTACATTATTTCAGATACCTATCTTTTTCTCCTGAATTTATGCTAAGTATGTATACATACTTAGGTCTATAACTTGTACTTGTACAGAGAGCCCAACGTTATTCAGCAGATCAAGATAGGAAGGCTGCGTTGGGCAGGACATGAGGCAAGAATGGGTGAGGAGAGAGTTTCTAAGAAGGTGCTCTACTCCAAACCCCAGGGTAGACGCAGCGTTGGCAGACCCAAGCTCAGATGGTTGGACGGAGTGCAGAAGGATGCACAAGTGGTTGGCATCAGGGACTGGAGGAGCACAGCCCAGGACAGGGAGGAATGGCGACGACAGCTGGGGGAGGCCAGGCCCACAACGGGCTGTAGTGCCAATGATGATGATGATGATTTATACATGCTTTTCATGAATTTCATTAGTAAAATATTAGTAATAAGTGTTGGATGAGAAAATAATAAAAGTGTGTACTGTTGTTACTTTTATTTATTGCATCACTTGACTGAAACACAAATAATTTACAATAGAATGGCAGTAAAAAATGCAAAAAGTTGTATAGAAAGTATAAAAAATGTAGTAAGTATACAAAAATTAACCTATATTATATGGATGTATATTTATTAACTCACAATATGGTCATTGAATAAAAAAGCAAGAATTTATATATGTACATGGCAGTCATTTTATATCGATTGAAGCAAATATGTAAAAAAATATGGCATACTATCTCAAAATTGTACACAAAAAGGGATGTTATTGTCATTTTTCAAGTTTAAAAATCTGATTGTTATATTATACCTAGATGTAAGGGAATTCTTAATATCATTATTCTTAACTAATACCTAGTAATAATAAATGCACGTATGATACTGTATCAAACAAATATGCCAAAAACTATTCATCGGAAACTAAATTGTCTACAGAGGTTTCTAGTAACGCTGTGGAACGTGAGATAGTTGGTATAAGATCAAGAAATAAGAAAAAGGTGATATTAGAGATTCCAGAATGCAAATGGAACTAAGTCATAGTTGCAAGAAAGATGGATGAGTGTATACCGAACTGGACCAATGGGAGACCCAATCACACCTTTCATGGGTGATATCCAACAGACAACAGCTAAAGAAGTAGAGAGTCAAAGATTTATAGTAAAGAGACTTTTAAAATGTAAACCTTTCTATATAAATACAAAAAGTCCCTTAAAGAACGAACATTCTTCCAAGTTCCAATAGTTACGTTACAAAATTGAGAAGTATTCAGATGTACAAACATACATGTCAATTTTAAGGGCAGTGCAAACATATTGTAATACTCGATCGTGTGTTTGCGTTTGGCGGAACCCAAACCACAATAGTATCATGTACAATACATTGTGTGTATCCTTAAGTGCTTAATTGACAATACGCACAGTATCTCTGAAACTGATTTAATATAATTATGAATTTACTTTAAAAAGTTGTCTTATTTCGGGACTTGCTGTATTTTATATTTAAAGGACAATTACATGTGGAAATATGTATGGGCTATTAATCTATCCAAAATGAAAATGAATTTAGAAAGCAACCTATTTCTAACTCTATACTTTTGTGAATCAAGAAATGTGTAAGTAATAAAATTTCAAATTGACTACCAAAATTATATCTACTACTATTGAGGAAACGCGGCCGACCGAGACTGACCTGGACCAGATCAGCAAGAATGGACCCGTTTTGAGTAAATGGAATGGGAGAGTGTGCATGACAAATTGCATGAATGTGACAGAGGCTAGGAGTGTGGGTAAGGATAGGGCTATCTGGCGCTCTGTCCTTTCTGCTTACTTTGCAAAGAACGCGACGTGAGGGTTGATGTTAATTGTATTTTGGCATATTGAGATACAATATTCTTTCCGAATGATCTTGTTCTAAATATACCTACTATTAGGTATTGGCAGTTTGTCTTAAGAAATAGGATAAAATATTAATAGTAGCACTTCCATTCATAAAAACTTATCTACTACACAGTAACAAATAATAGCTCGCAATCACACATCTAACTATTTCATTAATACATATTATATTATAATTAGGTACTACTAGTGTAATGTTGAGTAAAAAAAAAAGAAATTTAAGTAATAACAATTAAGAAATATTAGGATTAGTTCAAACAAAATATATCAAAAAAACCAACCAAACACAAATTACAACATTAAATTTAAAATAAACTTTGGATGATTTCTTAAGAATAATATAATTAAAATTAATATACTACATATATACGATAATATTACGTATAATATGCATCAACATAAATATATACTAGGTAGCAGATTGTTTATAAAAAAAATAATTGAATACGTTTTTGTAAAAAATTTGTTCAAGTGATGTGTTTTAAATTTCCGATTCAGTAACATGCTCTTTTCGTCATGGAATATCCAAAATAATCAAGTTTTTAATTGCTGCCAAATCAAATTACATACAATTACAAAAGACAAAAGATTATAAGATGAAAATAAGAATTTGTAAATATTAATACCTACAGACAATTAAATATGGTGTAAATAATGTTTAAAAGCAAAGGATCATGAAGCCCGAACAGCAAAAGGAATGGTGTCTTAAGCATATTTTAGAAATGTATGAAGAATGTGTATTGCATTGAAAAGTGATATTAAAAGCATTGTGAAATGAAAATTAATTATCTATCATCACAGAGTACTGCGGTGATAGTTCATCATATTGCATAAATGAAAACTCTACACAATATGAATTATTAATAGAAACTAATATTACGACATATTATATTAAAGAACACTATAATACTAACTCCTATAATTATTTAATGGCACACAATAAAACTCATCAAGTATTATTACCTAAAAATGCATAAGAATATTGCCTTTAAAGAGAGTCGCATAAATAAACTATCTACATGTGTATTTAATTAAGTATTATAATGGTACAAAATGAATAGCTAGTATAACTTCACATTATTGTAACTATTTTGAAGGCTCTAATTTTAATCTCTTAAAGCAACCTACAGGTAAAACGTCGAGAATATCTTTTACATTATCGACTTGCGCTTGTAACTTCTTTGCTTCATCCTGATAATCTTTGATCCATCTGAAAATAAAATCAATCATTAGATACAAACAATCTGGACAATTATTTGGGACATACCTAAATTATGTTAGGTATTGAACCGGATTTATCTGCATTGCACAGACGGAAATACATCACAGTTTTTTCCTCAACATAGACGAGAGGCATCTTCATTCACATAATGTAGCATTATGTGAACTCCCCTGGGAAGAAGCAGGATGGTGTTCCGATGCTTACGAGTCGGCTTTGGCTGGCTTAAGTGATCACTTTATGCCCATGGCAACATCCACCCATTCCTAATGTGTAATTTTTTGAAAGTTGTATATATGGTATGTTTGAAAATTATTTCACATTGACCCAATGTTTCAGATGCTAACGCCATCTGCTGAGGAGTGGATGCAACATTTGCAACCTACTTTTTATTGTGAATATGGACAATCTCTCAATTATTCACACTTGTAACCTCTTCAGTCTGTTGCTACTAGTTATAATTATCAGAACAACTCTAGGTACTCCACACTACATACCTTTGATGTGCTCCTCTAGTCTCTTGCAAAGTTTGTATATGTTCACTGAGATTCGCTCTTTTTAGTTCTTGTTCAGCTTCTTCTAAACGGTGAGCTGAAAGAAAAATACATTATGCGCTATGTAGATGTAAAATTGTGGAAGGAAATCAAACTAATAAAAGAAATATTTTAAGGACAAAATGGCATCTTTAAAAAATACAAAATAAAAATATCCGCCCTTGCATAATATGAAGTATGTAGTTTACCTATGTAGACCTGCCAAAATGTCTACATACTTAGGGAGATAGTCATTATCAACTTTACCAAAGAGACTATGCAAGTAACTGTATGTATGTGATATGTATGAACGAGTGATTGAAGAAATATCCCGCGGGCTTAAAGCCCTCCGCATCCCTGGGTACCTCAGGTGCATTAATAGCGACCTCTTTACCAGCACTTCTAGGCAAATCTTATTAAGAGGGGGGCCCAGGGTTAGCCTTAAGAGAGCCCCCCGGCAAACCCCACCCCTAAATTATTTACAATTCACGCGCCGTGCTATTTAAAATAAAAAATAAAATAAATAAACAAATAAACTCATTCCATTAAATTTCAGTGTATACGCACCTAATGTATCAAGTGCATTGTCGTCCAATGTTGGTAAGTTATTCAGTTCGTTGGTGATTGCCGAAACGTCTTCTAATGCCTTCTTGACTAAGATTTCTGCTTCTTTGGCATCAGTCTTTGCCTGTCCAACCTAAAAATTTGTTTATAAGAATTTATTCATAATTTCACTCTAAATCCATCCAGCCTGCAACAACTATGTACTTATTGGATTAGCTCAACCAATTATGTATGTAGGTTCACAGAAATGGCTAATGGTTTATGAAACATTAAACGAACCTTTATTTTTGCAGTGCCAGTCAATTGTGCATGTTCCTCTGCTTGTCTCTCTAAAACATCAATTTTCCTTGCTGTTTCCGAAACACGACCTAGGAGAATAAAAATAACAAATTAATTAGACAAAGTGACAAAATTAATTTATGTTTTTAACTTGATATCATACTAGTGATTACAGATGTACCGAACAGTCATCAACTAGTTGAAAAAGCCGACTATCTAACCAAAGGTGCCGACTATTATAGTTGGTGACTATGTCGACTGTAGTCAGTACCTAATAGCTACAGAAATACAGGAAATAAAAGAGATAAATTGCCAGTACTCACAATACGTTTTGTATTTTTGTGAATAAGATTCACTATAATATGGGAAACACAAGAGTTAAAAAATATTATTAGTACTCATAATTAAATTTCATATGTGCAGAGATGTACTGACTGTAGTCGCTGACTATCTGGTTGAGATGCACATTAATTTAACTGGCCAACTGATCGGCCATTTGAGTGCCGATTAGTTGGCTAGTGAAATCCATAGTTGACCCACCACAAATAATGGGACAGACTAATGACAGACCATAACAAATCAGTACCTAAATCAGCACTCATTTCAACGAGTGCCCAAAAGATGAAAAATTTTAATATGTATAATTTGTAGACGTGGAACTTACCAGACAACTGCACGGCTTCATTGTGCAATGCTCCTGCATCTATTTTAGTAGCAGCCGCCTTTTTACGAATGTCATGTGCCTCCTAAAATATAAAAAATCGCTTTTAAGACACTAAATCTGGATGCAACAATACAGTCCATATAAATTAAAAAATAAGTCGTAATTGTACTAGTACGAGTATAATTAAAAGACACAGCGTTTGGAAATGTGGCTGTTAAAGAGTAACTTGGACCGATCACATTCTTAAGAATTTAATTCTGGCCGAATGGTGGCTGAGGTTTTATCGAATGGTGGTTGAGCAAAAGGATTCGATGAGCATATATGACGAAGTGAATTGAGCTATTTGTAGTGAATGTAGAGATATGACATTCAGGAATAAATAAAAATATATAACAATGACAACTGACAAAATCAAAACAACATGAGAAAACTACAATCACAGTTTCAAATGCTCATATCTTTTATACGCAGATGGGACCTTACTGGGCTAGTTATTTACAAAACTACCTCACTTTCAAAAAGTTCTTGTTCTATTCTTAAATGTTGGTTAGAAACATTTCAAGGCAAAGTCTCTAAATTTGCTAATATTAATTTCAGATGATGATATACAGAGTGTTTGATATATTTATCTATCTATCAAACACCATGTAATATTAATAAATATTAACCTCGGACGCCTGCTTGGCATATACATGGTGTGCCTTCTGTGCTGTGTCTCTTGCATTCTCTGCATTATCCCCAGCTGTTTGAAGATCATTCTGCACATTATACAGCATTTCCTTTGCTGTGGTGATTAGTCCGCCAATGACTGGAACTGTTTTCGAAGCGTCATCCGCTTCTTTTTTCGAAGTCTGAACTTGATCGTGGAATTCTAAAAATTAAGGATATTTTATTAATGCCTACTCACGCAATACTTAGTATTATGAAGTCAAATTAGTCATGTTATTTTACACTATTGTTTAAAAAAGCCTGCCAAACAGGCGACAATACCGGCACAATAGCCTTTGTTTTTTAACAGGATCCTGAATATAAATAACTACTCGATTAACTTTGAAGGTTAAATAAAATAGATAAAAATAAAACACCATCTATCATCAGTGTCATTCCGAAATTATTTAAAAATGTTCAGGTTAGTTAGAAACATACACACTTATTATAAATTTAATAATGGATGACATCTATTGAAAATTTTAACCACATACAGACAACAACCGAACAGACACAAAGGTCTTCCAAAAAAATCTATAAAAGATGCACGTTATAAAAAAAAATTAATCTCAGAAATTACAATAATTATTAGTTATGTAGGTAATACATTTGTTTCATAAAAAATTGCTTGCATCAAGAAATAAAACTTACGTTTCAACGTATTGTATATATCCTGAGCATTCTCTAACGTTGTATTTCCTTGTTTGACAGCCTTATCAGCCTCAGCGTGTATGGCGTCTAATTGTGTTAGTAAATCTTGTAGGTTACTTTGCTGGCCCTCGCCTCTCGACAGTATTTCCCTAGATCTATCAATTTGTTCAACCAAGTTCTTCAACATCAAATCATTATCTGCCATAAGTTTATCAACTTCTTCCTGCATTTCTTTCGCCTAAAGAAAAAACAAAGCAAATCATTAATATGAACCGAAACGATCGTGAATTTAACACTGAAACAATATAGCGGAGGCCCACCATAAATCTTAATTATGAAATCTGTTCTTGTGAATTATGTTGGTAAAGATTATTAAAAAACGATTAGTGTTACTGTAATAGTTGGTACTTATATTAATTCATGTATTTTACGTACACTTACAGTTGTTGACATAATAAACAGCTTCACATTTAGTCAACAAACTAGCAAAAATGTTTCTCAAAATCATACAAAAAACATTATTTGTACATAATAATATATAAATCATATAATATTTTCCATACTATTTACTTCACCATAAATTGTGTTATATATAGCACCCATATTTCACCCATATTTCAATACTCGATGGTCTCCTATGAACTATCACGTACTTAAGACATATCAGTATGAAATAAACTTCGCATAAAAACTTACTTTAGCTGATAAACCATCTGCATCTTCCATATATTTATTATTGTTAATCTTTGGTATTTGCGTAGAATTAATTTTCGCATAAAGTTCTAAGGCTTCGTCGTATACTGCAGATGATCTTGTCAAGGATTGTGTGGCCATTGCTTGCACATTATTCATTTTACTTTCCGCTGCTTTGATTTCATTGCGTAATACTTTCAATTCGGCACTGAATTCAAACAACAAAACATAATTAGTGATAACCTGATTTGTGATAATCTACTCTTAACAATAATGAACGGGAAAACAGCATGTGCTGTGTGTAGGTATATAAAAAACACAAGCAATATTCACTCTGCACGAACTTTTATATTGGTTGTCCCATAATTCACGCAAGAAATAATTTTAATAGAAAACGTGGGTTTTCCATGAATAATTAAAAATTTGTTTTTGATATACTAAAAGATATTGGTTAAAGAGTCTCCAAAGCATTTTTGTGGATAGACAACAAGTGGATTTGTGATAATGCTGAGCATTAGAAGTAACCAGAAAATGTATGGCGTTACGTTGAAGGCAAATCTATCGAAATCATACAAACCTTATATTCGACTGTTGACCGAGTCCATCCTTAGCTAATTGATAAACCTCTGATGAAGTTTTATGAGCAGTTTTAGCAATGTTTCTAATATTTTCTGCATCTTTTTCAAGTTTCTCGGCAATCAACCTCGATTCTTGAGCAATTACAGACATCTGTGTTGATTGCTGACCGAATTGTTCAGATCTGTTTTGAGCTTTGGCCAAAGCTGCTGCACCATCAGTGTGTAAGTATTCAAAAGCATTCTAAAAATAATAAACATGTTACCTAGTATTAGCTATGAACTCCTTTTCAAAAGTAATTGATTTACTAATAATAGTTGTACATACATCAAGTTCTTTTCCAGAAGCATCTATTCGTTCAGAGGCGATTGCAATATTCTTGTAGGCATCCTTAGCGTATTTCTTTGCATTATCTGTTGACTTATCCACGTTTTGTAACAGTTTCCTAAAAATATTAATAACCAACACACATGTAAATAACACCAGTTATACAATTTCACACCCTATTATCAAAATATACAGGCATTCTAATTACCCAATATTTTCCAGTCTCTTATTAAGTTCTTCAAGACGATGGCTGAGAGATTTGCCTCCATCACTGACACCGGATCCTTTCTTCGCCTTCTCTGACAGACTGTTTATTTCTTCTTTAACGGCTTGAAGTTCATTGTCAAAGTCAGTATCAGGAATAACAGTAGGATTCCTCTCAATATCCAAAAGTAACTAAAATCGACAACAAATCAATGAAAAAGCAAGTGTACTACTTTTAAAACTCCATGCAATACATTTATAAGCATTAGATACCAACCTGTTCTAATTTTTGTAACTTTTCCCGGTGAATATTTACAGCATCTTGAACTAAATTATAACATGGCGGACAGTCCACACAACCTCTTTGTCTGTCGTGTTTATTTTCCTTACACCTGAAATAAAAAGAAGCCAATCAATAATATTCCCCCATACTAGATTTAAACGCTCATCAAATTAAAAATGTCAGTAAGTTATGTATTTAGTTTTGGAGAAGTCTTTTCGTTTACCTGTCACACTGCCTTCCTTCGACATTGTCATAACAGGGACATTGTCCGCTAGGATCACACTGCAGTCCTTTAGAACCAATCTGATCACACATACACTGCTTACAACCTTCCGATGAAAAACCATATTGGTAAGCCTTACACTTATCACACTTCAATCTGCAATTTAAAAAATGATAATATTCATTAGTCTAACAAAAAACAACAGCAGAAGATATGTAAAGATTTTCTATCTAATAATGCATAGCGAGCTAATAATTTCGGTGCATTAGAAGCAAGTGTTGTACATATATAATATAGGCTCAAGAGAGGCACTGCACCACATCAGGTAAGTACCTACTCTGGGCTACAGTATAATCTACATCCATAGTACTGAAGGTGGTGGCATAGGACTAGCTCCTCCTACTATTGCACCATGTAATGTAGTAGTGAGGCCAGGAGGCTCCAGGCATACCAAAGCAGAGCCACTTCTCTGCAGACCACCAGACGAGCAACATTTACCAGAGTCCAGGTCAGCTGATACATATTGAGAGGTAATTGAATACTACAGTAATGTCTTACCCAGTAACACCAGGTTTACAATGGCACTGTCCGGACACAGCATTGCAAGTCATATTGAAGGATCCATCTGGGTGGCAGTCACAAGCTCTACAACCCTCAGCTGCTAAATCAAAGTAACCATCTTCACATTTATCACAAGATCTTCCTGATACGTGTTCAGCACATGCACATCTTCCATCCAAAGGATCGCAACGAGGGGTTCCATCTTCAGCTCGAAGCGCTCCAGCACCACCACACTGACAGGGGCGACAGTCACCTTTCTGAGCAGCTAGAGCATCTCCATAATGTCCTACACAGACACACATCATCATTATAACAGAGTCTTACAACAGTATTCTAAAAGATTTTGAAATGAACAGGAATGCATACTAACTATCCATATTAGACCTACCTGGCAGACACTGATCACAATGGGCACCAGCTGTGTTGTAAATACACTTCAGACATTCTCCAGATGTTCTATTACAATTTCCAACACCATTAGGATCAACATTCAAGTTACAATCGCAAGGTTTACATATTTGAACTGGGCCAAATAATCCAGTCGGGTCTCCAAAGAATCCATCGGCACAATGATCGCAACGGAAACCTGAGGAATAAAATTCATTTTTATAAGACCAAAAAACAAGAAAGAAGATCACACCAGGATCTGTTTGTATAAAAGTAGAATATATTCCTTACCAACATATCCAGTTGGACACTCAGTACATAGAATGTTTTCATCCACCATTTGGATGCAGTGACCATTGTTTGGACAAGGACACTGTGTACAATCGTAAGGTGTTCCGACTACAGCATTTCCATAATACCCTCTAGCGCACAATTCACAATTATCACCTGCAGTATTGTGTTGGCAAATACAACGACCTAGAAATTATAACAAATATTAGAGACAATTATAAATACATATCTTATACAATATGTGTATCTTCTGATCATTATGATTTGAACAGTTTATGAAGCATTAAAATACAGAAAGACTCAGGTACTCGTTGAAATTAACTACTGGTAATTGGATTTATATTCCTCGGGTTGTACTATATGATTTAGATTGTTTACTAAAGCTCCTTTTCAATACATGAAATTCCCTTTAGTTGTGAGAGCAGTTTTAGGAATAATTTGAAGTAAATTTGGTTAAAACCTCATTGACTTACCAGTTTCTGAGTCACAAATATTTGCATGGTTGTTACAATCACATGGAACGCATGGCATGAAAGGTCCTCCCCTTGAAGGGCTGTGACGGTATCCAGGAGCACAAGACTCACAGAACTGGCCAACATAACCTTGGGGACAAGAACAATGCTCCAACCATAAGGCTGGTCTTCCAGCTGCTCCTCTAGTGGCAGTCTCCATTCTTACACTGGCTAAGAATCCAACACCTTGTGAACTGTATGTTCCACGAATCTTGATGGCAGTTAAATTTGAAAGAATTGACATAAAAGCTCTTGCAGATACTTTAGGGTTCCATCCATATTCAGGATTCTCATGTAAACGGAAGGTGTATTCATTTACCTGAAATAAAATTTACTAATTTACTTTTGTACATAAATGCTGACATAAACACAGGTTAAATTCTTGCAATTCGCATGAAAAACGCAACGCATTGTAATAAGATAAACAAAAAATAATATACCTTGATGGTTGGCGTTGGATTATTTTGGCCAAATATAGGAATGGCAACATAAGTACCAGCTCCTTCAAGAATCAAATCAGATGAAGATGGGTAGGCAGAAGGTTCACCAATCCTTAGAGAAAATTTCAAGTCATGATTGTAAGAAGCTCTTTGGTCTCCGAGATATTGTTCAGGTGCCACGAAATACACATTTTCATTACTAACTCCGCTAACACCTGAAATAGACAGGATGAAATGAAACAGAATGAAATAGACAGGAATTATTAAAAAAAATGAAATATTATCTCCTTCTACTGTCTCACAATACACATGTTATATAATAAATAACAAACCTATGTTTTGAGTTACACCATTATACTGAACTCCGATTGTGTTGTGCTGGGCATCTTGAGCTGACCATTTTTCATTGGTGCGTGCGAAATTAGTTTCTATTGTGTATTTTGAATAGCCGGTAGCTGAGAGACAATCGGCTGAATGACCATAACAGAAGCAAGGAGTACAACCAAATTCATTTTCGTGATCTAAATTGAAGTAACCTGGTTTGCATCTGAAACAATGATAGATTTAGAATAAGTAGTCTATTACTGGTACTGCATTCTTTAAATGGATTTCAACCATTGATACTTACTCTCGACACCTCTTTCCTTCCACATGTTCCTTACATAAACACACTCCTGTAGTTGGATCACAATGGGGTGTGTTATTTCTTGAACCAGCTTCATTACAGCCGCATGACTTGCAACCAGATGATGTAAATTCATAATGATTTGGTGCGCAGGAATCACACTTATCTCCAGTGACTCCCGGCTTGCACTGACATTTGCCTTCACTGTTACATTGTAAAGATCTCGACCCTGCAAATATTGACAAACAAATACTCACATACTCACTTAGTCCCCATAATAAAATAACAATAATAATTTGTAGGATTATAGAATTATTACCTGTAGGATTACATCTGCAATTAATGCACACATTATCCTTTCTTTGGTAGAAGTTTTCCTTGCACCTCTCGCAGTTAGGTCCATCCCTATTATCTGAACAATCTAGACAGAATCCTCCATGCCCAGTTCTCTCGTATAATTCTTGATCAAATCGACAGCGGTTTGAATATCCATTGCAATTACAGGCTGTATAAAAAGTACAATAATGAACATAATAGTATTGGTACAATAATTCTATATTACAAGTCGCTGCACAGTGGTAGTAATTATTGTCATAAAATACTTAATGTAACATAAATAAGCAACTAATATTTTCGTTTTTATTCATAACTATTGTTAATAAAACGTGGAATCTTAAAAAAATGAAATAAGATAAAAATAAAATACCTGTGGACAATGTTTCACACATATTTTCAAAAGCAAATATTTTTGCAAAATTGTAGTCCTTTTCTATTCCACAACCATTACCTGTCTATCATTTGTTTTCTGCCATTATTTCAGAAATTTTGCAATCATTTCACTTAGGTAACAATACAGTATTTGTAAGATTTTCGTTGTATACATTGTTTATATCTATAGGAGTGAATTCATTCCAGTTGGCTCACACAACCCATAATAGGACATGTACTTACTGGATACTTGTCAGAGACCAAAACCAGACTTAACTAACTGTTGTAATTGTCATCCAATAAGGCATGTGAAGGTAAATGGCGCCAAGTATGACATTCCACAAAAAACTTTAAAGAACTTTCATATTACGTATTATAGTATATTCATTTTTTTATTACAAAAAGAATCTGGGCTTGTATGCACAAAACCCAAATACTTTCCCATACTCATTACACTAGAATAATCATCAAACATGTACTCAATTCGAGAAGATATTTTTTTTCTAACAATTGGAATTAGGCTATCAACTTGCAAGATGAAAATATACCCTTATTTTTAATTCACTTATCCCGGATTTCACCAACTTTTTAGGTGAGAAATAGCGAAGATTGGAGTCACCTAGCACAAATTTTGTATGAAAAATAATGATAAGTGGCTCCTATCTCCGCTATTAGTCACCTAAAAAGTTTGTGGAATCCAGAATTACATCTTAGAAATACAAATAATCATGTTAAACCTTACTTTTTCGCTGCATTACATTAAAACATAAATAAAATTATCTATAATGATATTACGTCATCTTGAAGCAATCGAAATAAATTGTCAAGTTATTTAATTTTAAACGTAGTTTTGAATTTTGATAAACCTAATACTAAATTTCTAAGTTCACATTGAGTTGGCTCAGCTAGGTCTTATGATTTGTCTTGAGTTAATCCCATATTTTATTAATCAACAAATCCCTTTACTACCACTTTCAGAAAATTAAAAATTTCGTAATTTTCTGAATCATATTTTTTGGTTACAAGATGGTGTTATATTTTGTTTATAAGGGTGACTCATAAAAATACGAATCGACTAATATTTTTGTTGAATATTGCCGCAAATTCACAAATATTTTCTTTTCTCAATAATTATTCTACAAATTAATGATGGTAGATAATAAAATTTTCGTCGATTTTCGCTCATTACTTCATTAACGATAATTTTGATACTATAATTACAAGATTAACTTACTTGTCCCCGTGTACCAGGGTAAAACATCATTCCAGCGCCTATCAAAACATTGAATTTCAACCACAAAAACACACAGATACAATAAAGGCGTCAGTTTTTTCATATTTGATTATAAAAACATATCACATTTTTACACGAAACTTTGAGATTTCTCATTCTACTGCCAAAAGAAATATTGTCACAAAATATCTGGATGCTGTTTTCTTTCGTAACAGCTATTTTTTAAACTTTTTATAATTTAGTTTTTTCGAGTTACTGCTTACGTGTTTACTAATAAACATGTTTACCCCCTGTTACCTTGTCAGAAAAACAATTTGTATTTACTGCAGAACAAAAGTTACGTAATTTGTAAATAAATAATTGTAGAACTTAACACTTCTACAGAAAAACGCTAGCATATTATCTAAATCAATAATTAAATACTTAATTTATCACGTTTTTTCTTTTCAATCTACAAACAAAATGTCTTTAATTTTTAAACGTAATTGTCCGATTTGATTAACAGCGCGATTTAATACAAATGAAATATCATATTGCAAGATCGCCGAAGAAAGGCAATCAACTGTTTTATTTCATTCCACAATATCGATTCTCTTCCGAAGTCCGCTGAGTACCAAAACCGGTAAGACATTCAAGCCTTTATTGAGTAAGAATTCTACAAGATCACTTACATATTATAAGTTCTCACAATACAAATCATACGGTAAATAATTATTTTGCCACTGTATGACTTTTTGTGGAAGACTAAAATAAAATAATAGATGCCTATTCATAGGTAAGTAATAAACTTATATTTCTCGACGTATGTAGTTTAGTTTATAAAACACCATAAGTACGTTTTGCAAAAAGCCATGCGAAAGCAGTAGGTAATATACCTAACCACATAACAATGCGTTTATGATGCAAAAAATACGCTAAGTCCAATTCTGCAACTTTTAGAACTAAAATAATATCTATGTGTGACCAAAAAATTTTTCATTATAAAAAATGTGAAATAAGAACCATATTTTTTTAGTTCTAGAGCATTTAGTTAGATACTGATTTGGACTTAGTAACTAGGTGTAATAGAAACCGGCATCAGAAATAATTAAGCAGTATTTCTAGGAAGAAAGGATATCCACAATCGCCAGTTAAAAAGTACACCTAAATATTGTTTACTGAGAAAATACAAAACAAAAATAGTGATTTATTTCGGAACAAAACACATGGATAAAAAGTATATCTGATTCCAAATGCAATATGGAATCTAGGTATGAAATTTCCATCAATTTTTTTTAGTCAAGATTCGTATTAGATGCAATTATTTAACAATTCGCAGTTGTGGGTTCATAATAGGTAGTGCTTCTCAACTACTACAACTGTATAAAAATGATCGAGTGGGTGAAGTGTATAAAATATCGGTTATATACATAATAATTTAAGGCGCAACTAATATGTAACTACATACTTCCTTTAATCAAAAATCTAGCACCGCTATGCAACATCTAAAGAACATTACACGAATAATATTACGACTATAAATTCTAATAAAGAAAATTGGATTAATTATTTTTCAGTTATCTTATAGTTTTGAAAGGGGGCAAGCTGGTGCCTAAAATTATCAATCTTTCTGAAATAATTTCTTTGTAGGGACATCATCATTTGGACAAGCCCATACTGTAAGACTTATAGCCAAACTATGCCTCTCTCCCAGGGCATTTATTATTCCCACATGATGGTGGGGTCTGCCTTATAGGCGTATATTAAACTTATAGCCATTTATCTATATAAAGAAGAATATGCACCAAAATGATGGTCAAAATACTATGTACTTAATTAAGACTAGTGAAACTATTTTGTGTTTCTCGTACATAAAACTTTATGAATGTTTTCTCGCAAATGAAGGGATAAGATAAATTTACTTATTAAAAAATAATTTTGATTCTTGACGTGAAACAGACACAATGTATTTTCAAATCGCAAGCATAAAATAATTGCAAAAGAAACATTTCAACATACCTTTGCATTCGTGTACATGATCTTGGGTAGCTCTTCCCCACGGCGCGTCATTATAGAAATCTAGACACTTCTCACAATCAGGTCCTGATGTATTGTGTTCGCATTGACACATCCTTGTTCTAGCTCCATTAGCACTATAGACAAAGTCACATTTGGATGCGTGACCATTACATTTACATCTGGCACCGACAGCAACATCAGCTATGGCGTACCAGTATGACTGCAGTACTTGTTGATCTGAGAACACTTCGTCTCCAAAGGTGTTCAACTTATCCAGGGTAATTCGAATGTCAGTAGCTGTTACCCAAACCTGAGAACGTCAAGGTATAAACTCAAAAGACATCTTAAACGTTAAATTAAAACAATCCTAGTATCTGATGAACAGAATAGTGATTACCGGAAGAATAATTAGATTAACTTATTCTAATTATTTTACTAAATGGTATATGGGTGGTGGGATGCTATACCATGATTGTAATAAACTAACTTATTTTCTATGGACCTCTATGAAAATTAGTGACAATAATAATAATATACAACTAAACCTATAATACTGCAGTGACCAAACAAAATATTAGAATAAGTAACACATTATAATGGGATGTATCTCTTGCTCTAATATTTTGAATAGTGAAGAACTTATTTCCTTGGACTCCTATTTATACTCCAAGCAATGTGTCACGTTCTGCATACTTTGCAATGTACCTTATCTTGTAGGTATTAATATATTATAAAGTTAATAAGATAATGTTTTTGCATGATACACACAATGTAGCACATCTCATTGCAACAAGGGTTATCATTAGAGGCACTGTTGTTGGGTTTCCAATAGTCAACTATTGCGTAACACACTTTTTCTATATAAAATCGTTAATAGTTTCGTACTTAGTATAAGTTAGATACATATCCCTTTGTTTTGTACAATATGAGCAGATAAAGGGTCGAACAAAGGAAAGAGCTTTAAACTTTCATTTTCTTTCAGCCTTATCTAGTATGATCACAGTAAAACGTTAAATACATCTTCAAAGTACACGAATAGTTATAATTAATTAATATTTAACAGGTAGTTACCTGCAATTCTTGACTGGTATCAAAATTGTAAGCTGAAGGTCTTCCTTCCAATGTTGAGAAAGGTACACTGCCTCCTCTCAAAGGTGAAATGTCCGAGTATTCACTTGTACAGAGGGCCATAGTTTCAGCTCCCCTCGGAGCGCTATTACTGTCGGGCAGGCCGTACGTTTCACGGCACGCGGCACTACAAAGCGTTATTAGATATAGTAATTTTATACCTCATTCATGTTATCATCAATAATTCTCTAGCCGATTCTGTCATACCTGTAATATTGGAACGGTTCCCAGTTTCCATCCTGCTTTGTCCTTTTATAAATCGCGAAGCTGTCGGGACGTGGCGAATGAAACACCAATCTTACGTACGTTATATCAAAAGCCTTTCCTGTTAAATAAATATATAAATTAAAGAATAATCGTATATTTAACTAAGTACCTATATTTACAATTATATTACAAAGAAATCAATAGTAGATGTGTAAATACAAATGCTACAGTATTTAAAAAAAGTTACGTATATCTGAAAAACATAACTCAATTGATTGAATATTATGATCTTGATTGATACGTCAATGATTTTCTAATACAAATCTAATATTTCCAATTCAATTACTGTTTCAGCTTTGTTTCAGCTAATGCATACGACCAAAATATACGGAACTATCACGCAGGTATAATATTATTATTTTTACAGAAATCGTTGGTACCTACTACCTATGTGAAAGCTCTATAAGCAAACACCAAACCAATATACATCCACATAATGTATACTACAGGAAGATTATTATAATCGGCTTTATGTCTCACAAAACTAATACTACCATATTAATCCGTCTGCATGCTTTCATGTCCGTACAACTAGGTACTACTCAAGAAGGTATATTGGTATATGTCTATGGATGGAGTGACGTAGGTAATATAATATTTGTAGCATAGTGAACTAACCTAAATTAAGAGTTAAATTAACTTGGTTTGGATATTGTATTCCTTCATTCATAGTCTCTGACTGCCACCAAGTTTCGTTCTCTCCTTCCTGGTGAGAGTCTGTTAAGAAATAACTCTGAAATTGTCCAGGGGCGCAATACTCGCAAGACTTTCTCGTTGATGTTCCAGTTTGGGCGCAGTATCTTATCTGGTCGTAATCTCCGCATGTGTTTGTGGCCTCCATGAGAACTCCGAAAGCGGCATTTCCGAATTCGGGTATACACCGCTGTGAACAAAAAAGATTAAACAATGTTATTGATTATAAACTGTTTTAAAGTGTATTTAGCATTTATGTTTGTTTGTACATCATAACTTATGAGTATGTGTATATTAACCACTTCATGTAATGTTTCCTGCTTAGATTTTTTTTTCACATTTAAATATGAGCATAAGAAAGAAAGAAATCCAAATATATCCATATAGTATCTCTACACTTCGCGGTAAACTTTAAAACCTTCGTGTTGTGAAAGTTAAATAGTGATAGGAGATACGAATCGTAATCAACTACCTATAAGTATAATTAAACGCTCTCTTGGAAACATAATTTGGTAATGTAACTCATCAATAGAACCTAACAATAAAATTGGTTAAGTCGCCCAATATTGAAGACGATCGATGTTATACAATCTATTAAACGCATTGGGCAGTGTATAGTCTAACTTGCCCAACATAATGGGCAATTCAGCACAACATGTCCAATATAAAGAGGGACTGAACCCAATCTGTCCAATATAATCGACAATCAGCGCAATGTGTCCAACTGATGGGCATTCTAGGCTCTAGCCCCTAATGAGCGATTTAACCCAATCTGCTGAGTATATTTTTTACCGTAACCTACGAAACTACAAAATTTTGATATTTACAATGTTTTAGCCTACTACAAATAAATAAACTATTATAACTGTGTAACATTACATATTACATTATGACCTTTTTGTCGTAAAAAATGAGTCTATAATGTCCGTTGAACCGTCGAATCGCGATGTTTGTGCCCAGATGACAGATAAGGAAGACAGCAAAATTATATCGCAACAATGTATAGTGCCAACTTATATACTTCAATAACGAGAAAAATATATATTATTATATATAAAATTCGCTAACGTTTCACGTAAATTCATTCATCAAAATTTACACGCGATAAATTTCACGATATTTATCATTAATACGATTGATGACCGAACAGTATAGCTACGTCTTATTGAAGTGATGCGATGATATATCGTCACCTTATCACAATCTCACTGTGGTAAAATATGTGGTGTATTTGGAATTGCTTCTATTCCTGAGACACACAGCGGTAGGAACTCTAAGGTTCTTTCTAATGAGAGTCTGAAATAAAAGATGAGTTCTTCAAGTTTACACTAAAGAAAATATATTACACAAATTGGTTCTGCCTTGCGAGAGAGCCAGATTTCGAATATTTGGAATGTATGGATGGAGGATTATCATAATGTATAAATTAAATAATAAATCAAAAGCATTTTGAAATAGAAATACGAATTCACAATAAGTACTAAACTTTTCAGTGGCAATTATCCAATAGGCGAAGTAAGTAGTATGGCATAGGACCTCGACCATTTAGGAGGCGTTAAAATTAGGCAGGACTCCGATTTTGTCTCTGGTATTTCGTTGTGGATGTTCTTATGACGAGTTTTTTCAGAGAATCTTGACTATATAGGTTTTAGGAACTGGCGTTCCTGTACCATCCAAAGCAAATGGTAGAGAAAATCTTTAGCGGAATCTTGACAATTACCTAGGCGGTAACTATTTGTTTGAAATATTTAGGTACAGTATACATTGTAGAATAAATAGAACAAAACATAAAATCTGTTTATTGGTCAGCTACTATCAGTAGGTATACCTACACACATAACATGTCACCGAGAGTCATAATTGATAACAATTATCTATCATTATTTCTAACAGGACCAGAGGTCATGCAATCCATTTAATTATTATAAAATTTATACACTAACTTACTTCATTAGGCACAGAGTTTTAATACATATATCTAATTATATTATTATTAGCTTTGTCATCGTACATTCACATTTAGGTAACTTCGTTCATCATGCGAATACTACATCTTAAAATCGTTTTATATACCTATGTGATAACATCAGGCACCAGGATCGAAATAATCCGATATTTAGAACAAACGGGCAAATAGTCAGAAGTGTCAGAAGGCTATAACAGAATAGATCGATCGAAGAACTAAACATACCTACAATGAATAATATTATTACACCACGCTGTGAAAATCGTAAATTTCTAAGAAAATTGAATTTACTTAGAGGTACAAAGTTGAAGAATGAAAATTTGATGGATGAAATGCCTGTAAGACGAATACGAGTTGAATTCTGAACAAATTAATGAAATTTGTATTTAATTATTATAACAAGGATAAATACATAGATACGTACTATGCAATGATTGTGTAATACCATTGTACCTATAGATCTTTAAAAAGGAATCATCAGAAAAACACCTCTGATCTTTTTTCCGAAAGACGGAAACTCGTTTCCCGAAAGTCGCAGAGTATTTTTTTTGTACTGATAATATACATTGAAATCTAGGGAATAACCGTAAAAGTTTTTTGATAGACGCAAAATTAACCCCAAAAAATGAAAAAAACGGTATTCTTACCATTTTATCATGCGATTGTTCACGCGATTTTGAACCTTAATGCCGTGGGAAATGACTGTGACGTCATTCCTGGTGCCAAACCCTTAAACACACATTACACACGTCAAATAGTGCATACAATGTATGCATAATAATATTATTGAAAGACGAGGTTACACGAGGTTCAAAACCTATGTACCATATTTGTTTATTGCGTATTTTATGCATACCTAAATACATTTTAATCATTAGATATAAGTTCATACATCTTGAGAATGTTAGAAGTGAAGTGAATAAGTGACTGCAGAAAAATGTATGATGACTGTAGAAGAGAGTTTTAGGGAAACCCTAAGTTAATAACGTCGACTAGACTCTGAATATAATCAATGTGATCCCACGAGTGTATGCAATAATTATATACTCGTACATAGGTACATACATACCACATTTAAACTGTATACAAAAATATATCGAGAATCTCATTTCCTGACAATTTTTATTACACCGCCCTTTCTATAATAATGATCAACGCTTAGAGATCGAATCCGCAACGAAGAAATAACATGGACCTGTGGCACGGAAGATATCGTGAGATGGAGCAGAGCAAGAAGACGATTCTGGAATGATCATGTAAACAGAATGGCCGACTCCAGAATCCCTTACATTGCAGCCAACGAAATACCACCTGGTCATCGTCTTCCTGGAAGACCGCCCAAAAGATGGAGGGATAGTTGGTTCTCGTCGTCCCAGGAGTAGAGGAGCTTTCTGCCAGAACAGATCAACTGATCTAAAAAAAGGAGGAAGAAGAAGGAGGTTTATTAAACGTAGCCACATTCGTTGGCAAGTCCGATTTAAATAGTTTAGGTGTTCACCTCAAAATCGCCGAACATTCATGGCGTGGTAACAGAGAACCTTTCTCTATTAGATTGCAATGAATTCGATTAACGATACACAATATTAAAAACATATCATTAAATGTTCGCGAATAAGTGCTATCTAGCGAATGAATCAATAAGCAGTTATTGTACTCTGCGATGTGTCAATACATGTACTCAAGGACCAATAAGTATCTAGCTATCATAAAAGCTTACAGATAATTATTGCAGATGTCGCGTCATGAAACTAGATTTATATAATTCTCAGTATTTGATCGGAAGAGCGCAACCAACAATATTTTTAAATTTGTGAAATTATTTTCAATAAATAAACGCAATTAAACATTGCAACCTATATATTTATTTATACAGTAAATACCATGGTTTACTATAAACATTTAAAATCCGCTGTAATCAACTAATAAACAATGATATCATGAAGAATAATATTCAACCCATACCATAACCGTTGTTGTCTAAAGCTTTTAGATCCAAAGTATTAGAAAAGTATGATGTGAATTCGACGCATAGAAAAAAGACTCTGCGCCTAATTTTCTAAAGCGGTTCAGATCAAAATGACTACACCGTTTCCCGCCAAATCATAACGAGATACTCATTACTCACTTCAAAAGTCAACTATTTCCTAAAATGTTATAAGGAAGAAGTTGAAAACAATGATTTTTGACAAATTTCTCGTCAGGTCTGTCAGGTGGCCAAATTGAAATTCGAATCCGAGAACCCTAAAAAAACTAACATAGGAATGGAGAAAGAATTTCTACATTTTTTCAACGCCAAACCAACATATAACTTGACCTAAAGAACTATTAAAGATTTTCGACCTACAACACGCGATTAGTACAGGGTGGATGGCAAAAAATGTAATCGGAAACAAATACCGCATGCAAATACCTAGTTAAGTTTACATTATAGCATTTTGGACAGTGCATAACTTTTTTAATAATAACTACGAAAAAACCCAGTCAAACAAAGTTATAGGAAATTTAATATTCTATAATTCTTATTTTGGTCTTGTAACCTGTAAAAAGTTATTATCATTAAACTGAAAAAACGGCCGGAATTTCGACGGTTCTAGGCTCGCCCTAGAGAACGCACAAGGGTAGGGAGGTCGCAAGCTTGGATTCTGAACCACAAGATTGACCTTTATAACATATCCAAAATCACAACTACAACTCTTAATGCAAGCCAAAATTATTTATTACTCGGACTACTAATACAGCAGAAAAGACTTAAATAATATTTTAATTTTCCTAATCTGAAATCTTACAAAACAGGTTTACATTTTTATGAATGAGGAAATATCATCGTAATAAAAATACTTTTCATGTCATCTAAATCTGAGGAAACCATATCATTAATATTATATAGGTAAGTACATTTAAATGTTAAGAGGGCTACAGTAGCAAACATGGCGATTTTAGTGATTTTTCAATCGATATACCCGCGTTATTTATTGTTGGATTTCGATGAAAAAAATATATTATATAGATTGAACTTTAACGAAGCGCATTATAGAGCAATATAATTAATATACTATATAGTTTCTTGTAAAAAATAAAAATTGTGAACGTCGTTTTTCATCATTTTTTTGATATTCCAAGTGATTCGTCCGTCGGAATTAAATAATTCTTTTTTTGTCTTAAAGAACACTAAAATATCTAGCGCATTATAGAAAGAAACGTAAATATTTTTTGTTTGCTTCGCGTCAAAACCCAAAAAACCTCAATTTCATAAAAAGTCTCCGTACTAATATTCGCTATCGGTTTTAGCGTGCACGCGAATATGACACTTATAACACGGGAATTACAAGGAACGCACTGTTTTTCGTTTCGCCAAGGATTCAGACGCCCACAAGACTGTGGACTGGTAAGACGTGGATTCTGTGCTAATTGAATTGTCGTTCCATACTTTTATTCTTATTGACGAATGTTCGCATATTACAGAGGACGGCAAACATTGGCAACTGATTTATATTTTAAATTATTTTCACATAATATTACGAGTACGTAGTTCCCACATGTTTTAGTGATTTTTAGATTATTTAGATACTTATTACTTAAATGTGCGTGCCTATTAATTATATTATCCCGGACTAAACTAAACTATCTTTTCCAAAAATAGGTAGATTAGCTTTTTTGTGTTTTTTTTTTACTCTCAGCTATTATCTCATCAGACTATAATCGTATATAATAACATATACTTTTTTATATATATACATCCATGAGCGTCGCCAAGGAGGGGAAGGGGGGGGGGGGGGCAGCTGCCCCCCTAGAGATGAAATAGGTATATATTTTTCATACTAAATGATAAAACCTCATATCATAAATTTTCTAAAATTAGTATGTACATCCACCAGTTTCATAAAAAAAATTGCCTGCGACGCTATTTTTTATTACTTTTTTAAATAAATCATTTTTCGTACATATTATTGTCCAAAGCTTTATATGTATACATTTTCAAGTAAACAAACTACATCAAGACCTCATTCACCATGTCTCACACAAAAAAAATCGTCTGCGGCGCTATTTACACCTTTTTTAATTTTAATCCAGTATACCAAATGAAATAAACACATGTATATCACCCACCCGTTGTAGATTGCGAACACATGTTGGCTATTGCAGTGAAAACAACTTTGAAGGTTTTGAATAGGCCATTATAATAGGCTCGAAGACAATGACCCTAATTAAACTATAAGATTTTTCGGGAAGTTGGTACTAAGATAGCTACATATATGAAATATGGAACTGTAATGCAACTGATGTTGGAATCTACTTGTGGGTCTATATCTCATGGCCAAAAATTATTTATTACACAACTAACTGTAGTGTAAATATTGCGGTGATTTCCACTGGTTATGGACTCCTAACACTACAAGTCCATGCGTACAAACATTGTAGAAGCGGGGCAGGGGAGAAATTTTTACGCTCCGCCCAAAATTGACCTTGAATTCAGAACTGTAGCCCTCTTAATAAATTCACCTACTGTAAGTTAGCACGTAGCACTTGTATGCACTTACACGCTAATCTCTGGCATCTTATATATTTTTTTCATAATAAAAATGGATGTATGTGGGTATTTATGTATGTTTGTTCCACCATAACTCTGGAACGCCTGGAGCAATATAGACCAAACTTGGTACACTTATGCCTTGCTATCTAGAAACGAATACTGTGTGGTAGAACCTTCTGAGAAATTTTGCTGATGAGGGGATCCAAGGGTTGTGTAGGGCCGTGTGTGGAAAGTTGTCAGAATGAATGAACAGATGAATGTGGTTAGGGTCATACTCAATACTGTCGATCTACTTCATAAATTTGCTGTTGCGAAGGACGGGTACCTTAGCTAGTAGGTAAATACAGTATTAATAATACGCCTAATACCTAATTTACGCGTACGCCCATATATCGGATCTTCTTTTTTACCCCGGTCATAATAAACACAAAGCAGCTTCTCGATGGGAAGTTGTGGGGTAGTCTGGATTTCTTTCATTCTATACGTTTTTTGGGGTGCTGAATCCGATTCCAAGATTTACCAACAAAATATCGTGATGGAACATGACGAAAAATATAATTATATACCATTTTTTTTATTAGAACTCGATTACTGTCAACTTTTGTAAGTTATTTTTCTACGCAAAATAAAAGCACGTAATTTTTTTTAGAAATGGTATAAGTACAAAATTTTTCTCTAAAATAAATAGCAACGGAGATGTCAAGCTCTAAAAATGGCAAAATTTTCGTATTGTTTTAAATTGTGAGAATGGAAAATGTATGGAGAATGTTCGCCTTTTCATTCACATTTTTGTTGGCAAACCTCGGAATCGGATTCGGCCATTCAGCACACCAAAAAAAGTATAGAATGAAAGAAATCCTAACTAGCCCACAAATTTCCATCGAGAAATGTATCTAGACTGGACTAATTCAAAAATATTCATTTTCAGATTTATTTGCAGATATCTAGAACAATATTATTAAGTAGCAGATAGCGTACCCACTACTAATTCAATATCAATATAGGACACAACAATATACGGGCTGGTATACACATACTAAGATACATAATACACAGAATACCTCACAAGGAAGGAAGGTAAGGTATACGAGTGTGGTGATACTGAGAAACTCTAATTTATATTAGATTATTACTTTAGGGAGCGGTTCATTTAGATACTTCTATATAGATAGTATGTATTATTATGTCACTATACTCTCTCAAAACATTTTAGCCTATTTTAGTTCTATAATATAGGGTGTTGACTGATTATTATTTGGTTAAAAAAAGTTCAAGATTTTCATGGAGCGCCCTCTCATTTGGTTCTCTGACCTAAAAAACTATTACAGATTTTTATCATGATATTTTAGGGGTCGGTACCGGGGGTCAAAATTTTGTATGAAAATATGTATGGACTATTTATTTATTTATTAATTAATTTATTTATTTATTTACATCAACGGCGTGAGCCTTTTACACAACTTATGTTACAATAAACAAGTTAACAATATTTATATTAATTAAAATTAACAATATAACAAAGTTATGAAAGAAAAAAATAATAATAATAAACATAACATAATTGTACATTATATGCACACACACATGCAGAAAAAAGTTAAACAAGATAATAAGAACAAAATTCTAGGCATAATGTTCCCTCAGCCCCGTAGAATGGAGTTATGTCTCAGTTTTTTTAATGAATCTGTATATATCGAAATAAACCCAAATACATCTTTGTACACTTCACAGTAAGCTTTTCGTGCACAAATATGTATTTGGGTTACATTTACAGTTTGGGTTTTAGGTTAGATGTATATGGGTTACAATGCTTCTTGTGGTACATAGTAATGTTTTTCATATCGTAGAGCAATCCTGTAAGTTGCACCCATACATATCTATGTTACACCTACATACGGCCATCATATTATACCCACCCAAGTACCTACTAATGAAATCTATTTTGGACTACGCAGTTCTGAGTAAGAACTACCGACAAAGTGCACTGCTCTCAATAACTGGGGTAGAATTATCATTGGAAAATTTAAACTGTGTAGTTAAGAGTATGCATACCGAGATTTCAAAAATTTCTAAAAACGGGAGACCTTATATCTCGACAATCGTTACTAAATATGCTTTGGAACAAAATAGGGTAAATGCATTGAACCTTTATCTAGGGAATGACCGTAAAAGATTTTTTATGTCGTGTAGGTATAGACTTCTCAAAAAAAATTGAAAAACACGTCTGATATTTTTTCCGAAAGACGGAAACTCGTTTCCCGAAAGTGGCGGAGTATTTTTTTTACTGATAATATGCATCGAAATCTAGGGAATAACCGTAAAAGTTTTTTGATGGACGCAAAATTAACTCCAAAAAATGGAAAAAAACGCTATTTTTGCCATTTCATCATGCGATTGTTCACGCGATTTTGAACCTTAATGCCGTGGGAAATGACTGTGACGCCATTCTTTTCTCCACCAAGCCCTTAAAAAGTCAAGCATTCTGATAACAAAATAATGTGTACATTTGACGACATAATATGTGTGGGTCTTGTATACAAAAGTGTCATCCGGCCTGTACTTACTTACGGATCAGAAACCTGGAATACCTCTTTGAGGCATGTCCGTGCTGTCCAAACAGCTGAAAGGAAAATGTTGAAATGGATCTGCGGCGTCACCAGGCTAGACAGAATTCGTAATACGTACATACGTGGATGTCTAGATGTACGTGACGTATCCGTCGAAATTCAGGAAAGCAGATTACGGTGGTACGGCCATGTGAGTAGAAGACCCCCCCAAATACATTGGTAACAGGACACAGTCCTTAATATCCCTGGTAGGAGATCTAGAAGAAGACCCAAGAGGAGGTGGCGTGAGGTTGTGAGTCAAGATATGAGAGACTCTAGAGCATCCCCGGAAGATGCACAGGATAGAGCCGAAGGGAGGCGGAAGACAAGAATGGCAGAAGATCATGTGGGAATAATAAATGCCCAAGGAGAAAGAGAGAATGTGTAAAAGATAATACTCGTATATATTGTACCTACTAATTATTTTATGGGGCGAGGCATGGACATGGCTGAACAAGGAAGAATCAGGTATAAATACTGTTGAGGTGAGATCGCTGAGAAGAATGTGTGGGAAAACGTTTAGAGTTAAGATGAGAAACGATGTGATTAGGGAGTTGAATGAATGTATAACGGATGTTGTGACTAAAATGAAAATGAAGTTGAGACGTTTGGGACATGTAGAAAGAATGAACGATGAAAGGATAACAAAGAAAATATACCTGGGAGAAAGAAAAGGTGTAAGGAAGCGCGGCCGTCCAAGAACCACATGGCTTTACCATGTATAACAGATTCTCAAGGAGGGACGTGTTCTGAGTAAAAGGAGTCGCAGGTATGACAAATTGTATGAATGTGACGGAAGCGCGAAGTGTGTGTAATATCCTTACACACTGGAAACAGGAAAGTCTGGCGATCTGTCCTCTCTGCCTGCCCCGCAAGGGACGTGGCGTGAGGGGATAACGAAGAATAATTTTATTATTTTATCATGAATGAAAAACTGTTCCTATTGAAGATCTTATCAATGTTCCCAAATGTTTCATTCACTGAGTATAGGTACCTAATAATAACGCTAGGTGCCTACTGCCTATACAAACCTAGTCTTTGTCTCAAAAGAGTCCTTAGTCGAAGCGTAAAATCTTGTAAAGGAATAGCCGAGAAATATCCATTCTTTTTCCTTCCCGCGTTCCGACACATGCAGACCACATGTTTATTTCAGAGAAAAAATTATACACATCAGTCAATGCAAACTGTATGTAAATACTAGTAGACATATATGATACAAATGCATGTAGTAGAAACAGGCAGTGATTTCTCGAAATTTAATAAAAATGAAACGCTGAGAGATAGAGCAAGAAATGCGGTATCTACAGAGATGAATGGATGTATGACACCGCAAAGGCGCCATTCAACTTATTGATGTTTTTTAAACGTAAAATGAATCTGGGTTGATCGAAATGAAATATATAGGTAACCTAAGTTCAGAGCACTGCGATAAGCTCGCCTCCGTGAACAAATGTTTTTGTATCTATTACTGGTTATGTAATTATGTTAACATATTGCTGTATTTTGTTCATTTAAAGTGTAAATAACTCCTTACAAACTTTTCTGTCTTAACCTAATTTAACTACCCACCTAATTATTCATAAGACAATATGTATATTACACTGTTTTTTACAGATCATGGTATATTATCTGAAAGCCTGAGGAACGGTTTCCAATAAGAACTCAAAAGGACAAGGGAGCAGGCAAAAGACCAGTGAGCCACCCATAAAAGCCGGGAGAAGCAGATGGCAAATAATCTTAATCCATAAGATGTTGTCTTCTAGGCGAAACTACCAAAGAAACTCAATCTTTGATATTAAAAACTAATAGTCACAATATAAAAAAGATTATTACGTTAAATACAAATTCATACGTAACCGTTTTAGATAAAAATACTTATATAAAAAAATCTAAGTATAAAAATTAATATGAACTGATTTCGTAACGCCCGAAGAAAATAATCAAAGAAAGGTCGAAGGTTAAGCGGAATGTTCAAACCGCTCTTTATATAGGATATTGAGTGATATTTTTGTCAAAAGTAAACCAATTATTTTTAGTACGTACTATCGTAAGAAGACTAATAATAATTTATTGTAATTAAAGGACTTTTCATCATGGATCGCGTAGCAAGACTGAAATGGCAATGGGCGGGACGCTTTGCATGACGAGACCCCACAATATGGACCCATAAAATCTTAAGATGGAGACCTTGGGAAAATAAGAGAGGCGTCGGAAGACCCCAAACGAGATGGTCCGATGACATAGCCGCTGTGGGGAGTAAAAATTGGCTGCTAGCAGCAACCAACAGAAAGGAATAAAAGGGTATTGAAGAGGCCAATATCCAACAGTGGACGACAGAGGGCTGAAAAAGACGAAAAAGAAGAAAGGATTTTTAGTAAGTACAATAAAAGTTAGGGGCACATTGCAAGAATGCAAGACAACAGATGGACGAGGAGACTGCTGGAGTGACAAAAAACCACAAGAGCGACCACCTACCAGATGGATGGACGATATCAAGAGGTTTTCCAGACCCCGGTGGATGGGAATCGCACAGGAGCGGGAGAAGTGGAGGAGGAGAGGGGAGGCCTATGTCCTGCAGTGGGCAACCGCGGGCTGATGATGATGATGATAATGAAAGTTCACTGAAAATTATGACAAATATTTCAAATGTTTTGAGGCGCACTAGGTACTGTTAGAAAAAAAATTCCTTTGGCACGCCACAGGCATAGGTAGATTTCAAGTGATTTATTAATTTTATTAATTTTAAGAGTACATCTGTACAATAAAAACAATCACAATATTATCGGCAAAATAAACATGAAGTGATGAAGTAGTATGGATGTAGTTTATTCTTTGATTATCGAAGTACCGTATGACGAAAAAATATTTGATTAAGTACTTCAATAATCAAAGGAAGTACCTAATCCAATAATCAAATTATTTTCATTCCACACATTATATGGATTGGTACCGGTACCTAAGCACTAGAAATTTGAAAAAAAGATGTGAGTTCTTCTCGTATCGTGAAGCACTAAGACAACAAACACGCTAGTACCTATGCGGTAACTACTTACTAGATCTTTCGATCGATCAGTGTAGTCCGAGGAATTGAGCTAGACAAAATCTGACTTTTGATCTGTATTCCTTATTTAATGCCCTTTCATACGATACCAGACACAGACCCTCACAATCATTGGATCCCCTCAGAATGATTGTTTTTGAATTTGAAGCCTTAAAAAGTGAACCTTCCTCTTAATGGATTTCACCCAATCTCCTATCAGTTCATCTACCACGTACCAAAAATCTACCACCCAAGTTTCACGTTTCTGTGACGCATAGTTTGGCCGCAAACGTGCGCACAAGAAAAGGGACATATATATATATGGCTTATATATATAAACTTTTAAACCAAGGTCGGATTCGGGTTCTCCTGGTCCTAATTAGTGATACTGAGTAGAAATTTTTCAATTCTGCGACATCACGGGAGAAACGAATAGGTAGAGTTCCTTTTGGAAATCTACCTAAAAGTAAATATAAAATTCACGGCTATAACCACTTGTATAGACGTAATTTCTTACTAGTGAAACTAGTGTAAATTTGAAACAACATAGTTTCAAATTATTATTTTTTTACACTGAAGCAGAACTTGCCAGCACGTGTCTCAGTATTATCGGCCATAAAACTGTGGACAGTGGACAGATTAACTGTAAAATTAGGTATTATTTTTATTGAGATTTTGTTATTAGACCTGTAGGTCATAATACTAATGGCTAATTCCGTACATAAAATAATCAATGGATTCACCACGTCTTAGCATGTCAAGTGAGGTGTGTGATTTGGTACAACACATAATATAAACGGAAGATACAAAAGCAAGGCCAACTAATAAAAAACGAAATACAACATTATCTTGCAACTATGTATGGAGGTATAGTCAATCTCAACATCACTCAACTCAATTGAGACTAATGGTCATTTACCTCTCACGAATAAGATGTTTGATAATAATTAACAAATAGAATTGGGACTCACGTGTAAATTGAGTGGTTTTAAGTTATTTTTTTTATATAAAATACGGTAATAATAGCTAATTGAACAATAAAATATAGTTTTGTCTCTGGAGAAGGTTGACTAAATCCTATCATACAGTTTGCACAATCAGAGCTCTAGTTAGAAAAGAGCGTGAAAAATAACACTACACAGATAAGGTCATTGACATTAATAATTTAGATTTAATATTTTTTTTTATCCATTTCCAATGGATACCCCTAGGACAACCAGCATAAGATAGTCTCCAAATATTGTATGTATTTTACTGACAATGTCTTGTAAAGTTGTCTCATACAAGAGGCATTAAACTACTCATTCATAATGTAATCTAGGGAACAACAAAGCAATGTCGTATGGTCATTGGTCATGGATGTATTTGGATTCATCCATGCATTTGATAAGATAAGGCACACCCACACACATGTTGCTGGTTGGTGAAACCGTGATGGCAATGATGGTACAGATAGATAGGTGGATTCAAAGTTCTGACCCAATCGGAATTCCTATTTTAGCCGTTTTTTTACTAACGGTACCTATTGATAAGAACGAAATATATGTCGTATCAATAACATTGTTAATAATTATTAGACAATACATGGACAATTCACATTATTTGACACATTCCTGATGGGTCTAATCTCAATCTCAAACTTTTAATAATGCGTAAGATCAGTAAGGATCAGAAATGAGAATATACTCTCTGTCTGCGATGTCGAGGATATGGTAAGGTGGGGGAGAAGTAGAAGACGCTTCTGGAGGGATCATGTCGACCGAGTGGATGACACCAGACTTGCAAAAATAGTCAAAACGGAAAACCCCATTGGAGGTAGATTGCAAGAGATGGAAGGATGCTTGGTGCGTATTGACTGATTGAGTCAAATGAAAGAGTGCTGCTTATAATGGACAACCATCAAAAACTACTGATGAAAAATCTTTGCAGAGGAAGCCTAGTGTGGGTCCAAAAGAGCAGCATGCCTCAAAATTTTCAGACAATGGTTAGGAATATACCTTCAGATAACCTCTAATGGGAACAGCACAGAAAAGAGAGAACTATTGTTTTCGGAAAAAAGGAAAAGGTATTATTAAGTTCGCAAACCGATGGTTTCGTAGTACGAAGTGTAAGTACTATAACAACAAAGATATGTTTTGTACGAGTATGCCCAGATTTTCGTTTCGAAGAAATTCAGTGCTGGATGTATGGGATAATATGAATATTTGGTATCCGAAAGTGTATAGGATTTGTGATGAATGAATGAGTTCGTCAATCATTAGTCAATGTTAATATAAAAATACTAAAAGTATTAAGTAAGTACCTACAGACAAATAGAAGATAATGGGTTTATTCATGAACTAAATATTGACATTTTCATCTGAAACGTGTTATTTCTGGTTATAGAGAAAATATTGTAGATTCGAGTGTTTCAATAAAATCTAAAATAGTGGGTAATAAAATCATAATTAATAACTAATGATGTTGTTTTTGTATTAATAATATTATATTATCCAAGTCGTCGCAAATTTTATTACGTGTACGAATCCTGTGGACTTTAAATTTAAAGATTTTGTAGAGAAATCTGTGCATTCA
Source organism: Ceraclea dissimilis (assembly GCA_963576895.1). Lineage (NCBI taxonomy): Eukaryota > Metazoa > Arthropoda > Insecta > Trichoptera > Leptoceridae > Ceraclea > Ceraclea dissimilis. The sequence continues at coordinate 13,914,797 of OY756368.1, forward strand.
AAGTATTCAAACATAAACAAAAGTTATGCAAGACTATTATACTATCTGAACTTTATAATATCTAAGTCTTCTAAGACAAACATAAGAGTACATGTAAGTATAAATACATCAGAGAGCAATATTCCTCTCTAAAAGTTTGAAGTTTATAAACAGTAGTAGTTAGTATGTGTAGTAGATTTCAAAACTTTTGTGAAGTTTGACATCAATAAAACAATACATACCTGGGGCAATCCTAACTCATTATAACAAGTCGCCTGTGACCCTCTTACTCCTAAAGCAGGAGTTTGATGAAACTCTTGACACTGGGATGTTACTATAATCGTCACAAAAGATAATAAACTCAAAATTCGAGCCTCCATGACTACAGATGGTCCATATAAACACACACTTCTGTTAGAAACACCATCAAAGCGACCGGCGCGGCTAATATTCTCTGCCGGCGACTGCGTACTAAAACTTAAAAGCGAAACAAATAAATCTGATATTGTTCTTCGTGCACTAAATTCAGGTAAGCAACGGCCACTATATAAAAAGGTCTCGTATACTTTTGTTTCATTGAGACATTCTAATACAAGTTTCCTACTCTGTGAGATAATTTACTAGAAACTTTTAAACATTATATGTAATTAAATCCCTAAAAGTTCATTATGGGAAAATGTGTTGGGAGATCAGTGGTTCGGAACCAACGGAAAATAATATGTATAATATTCTATTTATTTATTAATTTTACATAATCGCGGTGGTCAATGACGGGGGAAGACTAAAATTTTATGTGGGCGAGGTATATATTTCGAGAGTCCCTCAAGTGGCGAAAGAAACTGACAAATTTTGAACATCAAAAAAATGAACTACACTTATTTTCTTATTTATCCTTCCCCTCACATCGCTAATTTCCATTTGGCAATAAGCCCACCCTTTGTGTGTTTCTATGTACATTAAAGATTATTTCATTTATTTATTTAAATATGTACTTACTGCGAGTACTTATTGCGAATTCATTTCGGGGGGGGGGGGGGTTCGAGCCCTGGACCAAAGACAATTAGTAACAACCATGGGCGTCGCCAGCTTCCCAGCTAGTGGGCACAACCAAAATTTGGATATTTCCGAACAAAATAAGAAACAGTGAATAGCGCCGTAGGCGAAATATTTTTCAAAAATAATATGTATAAAAAATGTACTTAAGCACTTAGTCCCAATATTTCGCAATAAACATGTGAAAAATTAATTTACATTTATACGTTAGAAATGTACTGTGGGTACCTATTTGTTTGTGCTAACCAACAGTTTCATTCAATTATTGAGATAACAATGAATAAATAATGATATATAAATGTGTAGGTATGTATAGTGATACGTATAGCACATATCATCTACTATCAGCTTTCCGTTGTCAATTTCCGGACTCTAAATCGTATTTATTCATTCAGTCGCTATAATATTAGGTATATTTATATACGATAATTTTATTTCAATTACTTATTAAGTATTATTATAACTATGATGTTTCACTCTCCGACGTGGCATTTTTCGATCCTTTGCGCCAAAGAGCGTACACCACGCGTACACACTCACATAAGGTACGCAGAACGAGTAAAAAAATCATGCGGCATGCTACTTGTTTATAGAATGCCCATAGAATAATAATATTACATGTTATGAAGGCCTACTTTCCTAGTGTCACCGGGTTTCGACAAATATGTGGCATGCTAGAAGCAAGAAGCCGATACTTCGACTGTGGATACTTGTTTTGCGTCGCTTCATGTAGCTCCAGTGGTGTAGCACGCATCATCAAAAGTTGCCTCAGTGAAATAGGGCCTTAACCCATTGCATCATTGTTTCAAACACATTTTTTTAGTCCATATTCAATCCATTAACTGCTAGTGGTGCCATCTGTTGAAAATTACGATAAGAAAATTGTTATTTATAATCACCTTCAATTAATAGATGTCGCATCTATCCCACTGCATAATTGTTTAGAAACAATTTTTAAATATGTAGTCTAAATAGTCTAGTCATATGGTGTTTTCGCGGAGAAATAAATACAGTAGTCTACTTCCCTTTCATACTTTACGTATTTGGGGGCGCTGAATTCGAATTTCAACTTTGCCACCTCGTAAATGTGATGCGTTCTGAGATATTCGAGAAAAACTCAGAAGAAAACGTTCTTTTTAGAGACTTTCGCTCATAACTCGAAAAGTATACATTTTAGAGAAAAGAATCTCGAGACAAGAATAAACTAGAGTAAATTTCCTACAAATAGCGATGATATTATTTTTTCTGAAATAAACCGCTTACGCGCTACTATGCGCTAAAAAAGGGCATAAATTCCACTCTATTTAAAAAAATATTTTCTCTTTTAATTTATTGACTATAACTCAAAATATATAGACTTTTTTGGAAAAAATTGTTGTACAAAAATAAAGTACACTATATTTTCTACAATTAATGCTACTAAGGTTTCTGAGACAGACTAACCTCTATTACGTTAGAGCGCATTGAAGTTCACTTTAGTACATTAGAAGAAAATTCTTCATTATTTAAAATGGATATATAACATTAAAAAAAATAAAAAAATCTACTAAACTTCCTTAATGCTATAAATGCAAGGCTGAAATTTTTATATTTTAATATTTGCTACCCCTCAATAGCGATGGGTTGGTAGAAATTTGAGAATTCCTTAGAAACAAAAGCTCATTCTCCAGTTTTCTGTCCATAATGTGAAAATCAAAAACAATAGGGACAATTATACTTAGACAAAAATAAAGTACATTTTATTATCTATGAACTACCTTAATAACTTTTTTTAGTCAAATAGACGATTCAGCAGCCAGAGTCCGTTAAAAATTGTCCATATCTCGAAAATATTCTAAAATCTCTACTTATTTTGGTTTACCGCCTGCAAATAAGAAACTAAACATTGTTAAGAAACAAAATATGAAAATTCATCAAATTTCCTACAAATTATGTCTCTTGCGTTTTCGCCCTGGCGAACTGGTTCGATGTTAAGAAGCATCGAAATTTGGTATAGCGTGTCATATTAATTAAGCGTTGATAATACGAACTACGACTATGGTACGTGTGTTACATACCATAGCCGTAGTTCGTATTATCAACGCTTAATTAATATGACACGCTCAGAGCTGGTCAGAAAAGCGTTAATCCGTTAATCGTTAATTAACGAAGTTAACATTTTGGTTAACGATTTAACGCTTTTCTCACCTCCAAAAATTGTTAACGGATTATTTAACTTCCGTTACATTTTACTTCCGTTAATTAAGTCCGTTAATATTTGATTGTTTGCATAGACATCATCCAGTAGCGGCGCTGGCATTAGATAATCCAAGGGATGTATGGGGTTATGTGTGGTATCGTATGTTGGTTGGGAGTTGGAAAAGAAATTTCACTTTGTTGGGAATTTGGGATACATCGCGATAGTGTAAATGTGATAGTTGTTGTACTAATGTAGTTCTATTTCATGCCATTTAAACGCGATTTTTATACATTAACGCTTTAACGGATTAACGTTAACTTCCGTTACATTTTTCAAAATGTAACGCTTTAACGATTAACGAAGTTAACTTTTTAGTTAACGGATTATCGATTAACGAAGTTAACTTTTTAGTTAACGGATTATCGATTAACGAAGTTAACTTTTTGATTAACGGTGCCCACCTCTGGACACGCTATACCAAATTTCGATGCTTTTTAATAGCGAACCAGTTCGCCAGGGCGAAAACGCAAGAGACATAATTTGTAGGAAATTTGATGAATTTTCATATTTTGTTTCTTAACAATGTTTAGTTTCTTATTTGCAGGCGGTAAACCAAAATAAGTAGAGATTTTAGAATATTTTCGAGATATGGACAATTTTTAACGGACTCTGGCTGCTGAATCGTCTATTTGACTAAAAAAAGTTATTAAGGTAGTTCATAGATAATAAAATGTACTTTATTTTTGTCTAAGTATAATTGTCCCTATTGTTTTTGATTTTCACATTATGGACAGAAAACTGGAGAATGAGCTTTTGTTTCTAAGGAATTCTCAAATTTCTACCAACCCATCGCTATTGAGGGGTAGCAAATATTAAAATATAAAAATTTCAGCCTTGCATTTATAGCATCAAGGAAGTTTAGTAGATTTTTTTATTTTTTTTAATGTTATATATCCATTTTAAATAATGAAGAATTTTCTTCTAATGTACTAAAGTGAACTTCAATGCGCTCTAACGTAATAGAGGTTAGTCTGTCTCAGAAACCTTCGTAGCATTAATTGTAGAAAATATAGTGTACTTTATTTTTGTACAACAATTTTTTCCAAAAAAGTCTATATATTTTGAGTTATAGTCAATAAATTAAAAGAGAAAATATTTTTTTAAAAAGAGTGGAATTTATGCCCTTTTTTAGCGCATAGTAGCGCGTAAGCGGTTTATTTCAGAAAAAATAATATCATCGCTATTTGTAGGAAATTTACTCTAGTTTATTCTTGTCTCGAGATTCTTTTCTCTAAAATGTATACTTTTCGAGTTATGAGCGAAAGTCTCTAAAAAGAACGTTTTCTTCTGAGTTTTTCTCGAATATCTCAGAACGCATCACATTTACGAGGTGGCAAAGTTGAAATTCGAATTCAGCGCCCCCAAATACGTAAAGTATGAAAGGGAAGTAGACTACTGTATTTTTTTCCTGAAAATGCCATTAAATTTGCTCTCGTTACTGCACTATAAATTCAATCCATTAACTGCCAGTACCCTCACATTCACAGGGTCATCTAAAAATGATACCCCGATGAATCTGAAATGAGTGATCGTTTCAGGATGTAGCTAGTGGTTAGGGCTTCAGTTGATGTAAGCATTGTTTAGTTTCATAAAAGGTCGTCTACTGTGATGGACCATTCCAGAGGTGATAAGACATCCCCTTTTGGACATCCTCCCGCTATTTGTACACCGATATGCTTACCCTGGTGAACATTTGTTGCTATAATTGAACTATTACTAAGTGTGTTATCTAAAACTGTTGTACTGCAACGTTCACATAAAAAAGTAAGTAAAAAGAATTTTGTCAAAAGGAAAAGACAATGTAGTATATATTAAGATATCTTATGCACATGGGAGTCTCGCAGATCGCTCCCCCTTGGACGATGACGCAGGAGAGGTTGTGACATTCTGGGAGCGAAGCGAGATCTATTGTGTGCTGACCAACACGATTAGAAGAAGAAAATGTTATCAATAGAATGCTGCAACCGACAAAATGTAAAAACTGACTGATTACGTTCAGCGCTCTTGATTTCTAACATTAGTTTGACAGAACTAAACATATTTTTCTGTTTGAAACAAAAAAGGGATGGGTAGGTATTAGAATAAGCTACATTATTCAACGAAAAAATCATTTGGCCTTTTTGTCATTCACTTAATGCTAAATAAATTGAGCAACGAAATGAATTGGCTTCATATGTAGGAATAAAAAAAACCATATCAATTTGTATGTATGTTATAATATATTTTAAAATATGGATAAAAATAATACATACACACATATATTGAATGTTTATAATATTATATAATGCTTCATCCATTTTTGCTGAGCCGCTTTCGGCGAGCTAAGATACACCTTTGAATATAAACAAGTCAAGAGATTCTGTTGCCAGTTACGATATAAAAACTAGACACCATGTCTCTTACAGAGAAATAATATAACATACCGCACATGTTTCACTGTGTAATTTGTACTGAATTTCCAAATATCTTACTACTACATCTAAATGACACGTTAAAAACTCTTCACTTACTAAACTTAACAAACAATTTAATCAAATAAAATATCTACATACATATTCATAATCCATGAAAACCAATTATTTTATATGGTAAAATCGTCCCCCTCAGAGCACGAGCTTTGCTCAATTCTGAGGGGAGATTTTTCTTATATAATTTTATTCTTGTTTATTATTTGTATGTTATATGTATCTTTGAGTTAAATAAATAAAAACTATTATTATTAAGACTAAATATTCGGTTGAAAATCCACAAAAGTGACTTGAGATTACGCGACTAGTGTTCGAGGATTTGCACCCGCATCGTCTTTTTATATAAACTTTATTCACAATCGCCTGATGATGAGGGTGCAAATCTTCAAACACTAGTCGCGTAATCTAGTCATTTTTGTGGATTGTATTAAACCTAGTCTTTCATTTTACCTTAAAAATGAACTTCCGCCATGTACGCCAGTCAAAAACATCGAGATTACTAATTATTTTATATATTTTATACACAAATATGTTTGGCTACAAACAGTACTGCCACAATCACACATTGTGAATACATATGTATATTAGTATCAACAAAATTTATTTCACTGTATGTGTTCATATAACAGTGAGATCAAAGCATTAGGAATGATGTGGAAAGAAGTAGCACACACTACGCAAAAGAGAAATGTTCAATGTAGTTACCATAGCTTAAAGAGTCAGATTATATTTTTAGTTAACATTTTTTAAATCACGTAATCATTTAAATGTAGAGATACAAATTTTACTTTCAAACTTTGAATTTCGAAACAGATATTAAAGGCGAAATAAACCATGTAAAACACTTCAATGAGATTTGTCAAACATTCCCCACACTCACATATTATTTTGAGACATTTTATTTGGAAGAATATAGGATTTAATATTAACTACTATTGAAGAAAGGTATATACAGTGTGTAATTCAGATGCAACAGGTAAGAAAATAATAGTAGATACAAAACTATTTGTATGTTAAGTACCTACCATACAACATCAAAATATCACTCATGTCAGTCATTTCTCAAAATTAAACTTAAAAATATAAATTCATAGTAAAATATACTGTTTTTTTTAAATATATTGTAACCGTGTAATCTGCAGAAGTAAATATAATATCTATGGTTCTGGGTTCCCATCTCCAGTATTTTGAGCCTCTGAAGCATCATTGTAAATGATTGGTTCCTCCATCTCTTCACGCCTTCTGCAGGAAGGTATCCTGTCCACCAGGACATTATTGTAAAGGCACATCCCAAGCAACAAAATAACAAACCCAACAAGTTGAGGCCAGTGGAACTTTTGCCAACCGATAGCTAGAGAAACACCCCATATCACAAGAGTTCTGAAAGAAATTAACAACAGATTTTAGTAGACAGATAGAAGCATTGTAGATTTGTTTTTTGGGTTGATCGTGTGATGTCACAGTCCTTGACCAAGGCGGCAGTAGGTTCACCGAAACGTCGGATCATCTAATCACATCACATATCAACCTGAAAATCGAATCTACATATGGATCATTGTAAAAACCTGCAACTACATTAATCTAAGTGTCTCCATACACAATCCTTAATAAGAGAAAAGTGACAGGTTATATAATAGCATTTTGTTAACTTTATATGAATCTAAAATAAATAATTAATATGTATCCTAAAAAATACTAAGTACTTTCTTTTCTTGTAATTAACAGAATGATTATCTATACATATTTATATAATACACTACCCCATATTTCTAATTAACTTAAAGCTATAGCCATCTAGCCAACATTATCTCAAATAATATTACTTCAAACTGTTTTCCCTAAATGTTACTCAATTTTAAATTGGTTTTACACTAAACTAAATCATTCTAATTATTACCTTCTGACTCCCGTAGATGTCTCTAACATATTTATACCTGTATTTCTCAAATTCCCCACAGTCCAAACCATTTCTGAATTGATAATCTTCTTAACAATCTTTTACAAAACTTTACGTGATTCAATTTAATTAGCTAAGAAAACAAACATTATATTAAATTAGGTTCTACATACCTGACAGAGTCAAGCACCATCCTTGTTGTAGCAGACATTTCCTTTGTAACACTGATGCCAGCAAAGTTGAAGAATGCAATTGAAATTATTCCACCCAGCACAGCTAACAAGAGGAGGCCATTGTTACCTTGAATTAAATGACAAACTAATTAATACATGGACGGACATGATAAAATCACTTGAATTATTTTTGATTTACAAATTTTTATTCTTGTAAAGCGTTGGATTTTTTCTACAGCCATAGTACATACATTGAAGTATTCCCACAACAGTATAGAAGAATTAAGGATGAACATTGTCGGGCTTGTTCATCCTTAATTCTTCTATACTGTTGTGGGAATACTTCAATGATAAAATCATACGAACTTTTCACATATAGGATTTTTTTGGACCCCTGCTCAAGCAGACATCACCAATTCACTTCTAACCTCTTGCCTCAGATATCAACCATATGTGTATCATCCTGCATTCTGTCTAATCATTTGTCTAATTCAGATCCATTTCTCGATGGAAAGTTGTGGGGTAGTCTGGATTTCTTTCATCCTGTACGTTTTTTGGGGTACTGAATCCGAATCCGAGGTTTGCCAACAAAATTTCATGACGGAATTTTCATTTTCTGGGGAATTTTGGATTACAATTTGAAAACTGACTTATGTAAGTTATATTTCTATGCAAAATGAAAATATGTACATAAAATTTTCTACAGATTTGGAGTATGAATTTTTTCTTTAAAATCAATAAAAACAGAGTCGTCAAGCTCCAAAATCTAGCAAAATTTTCCTATTATCTTGAATAGTGAGAATGGAAAATGTATGGAGAATGTTCACCTTGCGGCATTTACAATCATATTTAATAATTATTCTTCAAATTTAATGTAAAGACATATTTTATCTCGTTGGAATCAGCAAACGTGTCGAAAGATGTGAGCTTAAATTTTATTTAACAGTATAGTAAAATGTTTAAACATTTCCATTTAAAATTATAGTGAATTCTTTAGGCTGGTCCACCGCCTCCTAAAGTAGGTACTCTAGCCATGCTGTAACAGTTGGCAACACAGCAAAATGATCAAACCGGACCACTACTGCTGTCAAATTTCATAACAGAATATAATATGTGGTCCATCGTACTCGCTGTTAAGGGACTGTTATTCCGTACATTTTACTTAGCGACGGTGATAGCAACGCTGCAAAACGAAGTGGTCTCAAATTTCTACAGCACGGCTAAAGAAAGACTCTAGGTGGCGGTGGCTGGTCCGTTTTACTACCAAAGATGTTTTTGAGCTTGTACGTACATCAGACAAATGTAATAATACATTTTTTTGTCGAACTGTTTTAAAATAACATAAGTAATCATTACCTATTTGCACCAATCCATCCACAGCATCTTCCACCGTGTGTCTTGCATTGTTATTAAATGGCGTCGGTGCAGGGATAAAGTAGAACATAATGTGGAGGAAGAACAATACAGTAAACCCAAATACTCCTTCCCAGCCTACCGCCTGTAAGGGAGCAATGTCCAACCCTAAAAATATATATTAACATCAGTGCACAAACATAAACACAATATGTGATGGAGGAAACAACAAACAAGATAAATATTATCAAGTAGTTACTCAACAGATATACAGCAAAGGATGGACTTTCCATCAGGCTTATGACTGATCGTCGGCTGTCTTAATGTAATCACTTTACACTTAAGTAACATCCACCAATTCCAGTCCATCCATTTGCCGCAGCTGGGAGTCGAACCCAGACCTCTAACCTGACAAGCCGGTATTCTACAACTGTGCTATGATGGTTGGTTGGTCTACCGCTGTGCTACAGACTTATGACAGATCAATACGACGATCAGTCATAAGTCTGATGGAAAGTCCATCCTTTGCTGTATGTATATCTGTTGAGATAACTACTTGTCACATTGTAGAAAATTCCGATGCTCTCACAAAATGTAAATTGTGATTTTCAAAAATAATCCTATAAACATTATCCGTAAAAGGTGGTAGTAATAAAGGCATGTGTATATTTTGCAGTGTATTCCTGTACATGAGGGAAGATGTTTGATCACAACATCCAACATTATTGACGATTCATTTTCTACAACGTCTATCACTAAAATTCAAATAAACGTTGCGATTTGGTTTGAAAATAATTTTAGTTGTGAATGAGCTTTTCTTTTTGCTTTTAATTTCATCATGTTGCATAATAAAGAACTTATATTACGGTAAAACGGTTTAAGAAACACATGTAGATATTTTGTGTAATCTAATTTGAAGCATAAAAGTCTGAATGACACACATTATGATGTAATCTGACGGATGTGTTAATATGAGTGTTTTACCAGCAACAAACTTTTCTTCATACACCATTTGCGAAGCAGAGATAATCTGAGCCAAAACGATAAGTAAATCTCCAGTGATGATACTGTTCTGCCCAAATCTCTGATCGGGATCTTTATTGAGGAAATCAGAAGCGCCGACAACCAGCAGGCCAACGATAACACATCCTGAAAAAGGTACAGAGTAATTAAAAGGTAAGTTATTTTAGCTAAGAGCAGTTGCTCCATACCACTGGTCACTCAGAGTAACTAGATTAGATAGAATCTGAAATGAATATATTAGAGGAACTGTGAAAGTTGCCCCAATTGACTTCGGTGGTATGGACACATGCAGAGAAGGGACAAGGATTTCGTTCTGAGGAGAGCAATGTGGTCAAAGGAAGGACCAAGGAAGAGAGGACATCTGAAGAAGTCCCTTGAGGAGACCATCAGAGGGGATTTGGAACACCTGGAGATTACTCCAAAAGACTGGAACGCGGCAAGATGGAGAGAGAGGGTCCGAGCCACCGACTCCAAATAAATGGAATATGATGTAGAGAAGAGAAAATTAATATTAGCAATATAAAGGAATTTACCTCAGGGTTCGCCGATATATATCACTGATACATATCATAATATAAATTCAAATTTTATACCTTGATAAAAAGTGATATTTATTGATAGCAAATATTTTAACTTGTCCAAGTTTTTTGCTCCTGCTCAAATCCTGGATTCTCAAGCATTGTTATATAAGCAGACAATCATTTACACAAGGGACACATTGTGCAAGCTCTAGAAGAGTGTATGAAATCAGGTAGCCAAATTAGTATCCCGAAGAATTTAGAATTAAGTCACTGGTTCAAATACCAGTCACCCCACAAAACTTTTTTTCAGATTTATCATTTTTTTCTGATGTGTGCCTTGTGTAAATGATTGTCGTCTATTGTATAAATTAGTTATTGATAATTTAATCAATGGATTAAACTTTTTTTTTAATTTTATGAGATGTTCCAAAACCAAATTGAATAGTCATTTTAATAAAATGAATGAATGATATTTCGCAGGCCTATTTTGCATCGCATTGCAAAAATATTAGTACTCTCGAATTTCAAAACCTCCAACCCCAGCCGAGAAAATTTTGAAATATAGGTGGGTTATATGGATACACCCACCGCAGTCAAAATAAAAATGTGTTTTTTAACCGTTTATATATTAAAAAACATCATTGTCTTGTACCAACAGATCTAATATAAACAGGTAGATTTCGTTTCATCCGTCTTGTCACACTTTTTGTATAGAATTACTATGTAGCCAGTGGCCAAGTTATATGAAACAAGAAGTTGTTTGTATTTAATATCCTAAGTATAATATTTTACTTATGTAACATGCGACTTTTTGTGCCTCACATGTTTTAACTGCAATAAAAATATATTTGTTTACAGAAAGTAGGGGAGTTGATCTTTTGTTGATTTCTTTATTTCACGTAGTCAAGGAAAAACCACCCATTCTCTGCAGTAATTAAACCACTGTTTGTGAACTACCTGATTGTGTTAGCAGTGTTGGAACCACAAGGATATTTTTAAGAAAATATTGCTGAAAGCATTATGAACTGAAAATAAACAAAAAAAAAATTAAGGTAAAATTATGCCTAAATTTTCTCAGGGGTTCCTAAGTTCAGAGTACTAAAATATTAATAAGGTTAATTTACCTTCTAGGAAAAATTGACCTGAAGAATATTCTTCTAAGGAACTTCAAAAATTTTCAATATTTATAATCTCAGCGTAAACCTGCATTGTTACGAAAAATACAATTTTTTAAATCAAAAGAAATGAGCAGAAATAATAGATGATAAATTTAAAATAATGATAATAGAAAAAGTCTTTTTTGATCTCATTGTTTTACATTTCCATAATAATATTTTTTACTTTAACTTTAATTTTTAAATTTAGTTTATACTTAATTATTTCTTGTGTTTTAAAGAAAAATAAAAAAAAAAATAAACAAAATCATGATATGCTAAAAGTATTTTTCTTATGTTTATTTAATGTTTTTATTTTATTTATTTTAAAATATAAATATGTAAATAAATTACTACTTACCAATGCCTAACCATTCCCTTGCAACAATCTTTTTATCAAGGAAAATAATTGAGAGTAAGGCGGTAAACACAATAATGGATCCTCTGAACATTTGGAAGCTGCTGGCGTATGTCAGATTTAAACCAATATACATTGTCGATGTACCAATCTGAAACACAAACATTGACAAGATAATTAACACGTGCATTTAACGCCATGGAAGAAATATAAAATAAAACAAAAAAAACTTTATTTCGGCATTTGATGTATTTTAATGTGAAACATTCCCAAAATAAGTTGTACATAAATCGGTCATAGGATTCCGTAATTATAACAAAAAACTGTTTTGAAAATATTTTTCAGAACTTTCTTAAATTTGGAACCTATTTTCCAAAGTTTACTGAGCAGCTGTGTCTCACTGGAAAGGATAACTCCCGAGCGCCACGCCGGTCACTTACATACGCGAAATTAATAAAAAGCGTGACCATTTGCGCCAAAAAGCATTTTAAGTATATTTTTTGCGTCAGGTCACCAGTGACCCCCATGGTCCAATAATGTAAGCCAGATGAGGTCGCCAGTGACACCCATGGCGTTTAATGTGTTGAACAAAATAGTAGTTATGTAAAACCCACTATTCTCCAAACATTTCTCCATTTCTTTTTAACACATATGCAGAACTTGCCAACACACTTTTCATTATTATAGGCCAGAAAAGTCTACATATTACATTAATACACCTACATGCTACATATCACTATAAATAATATTACCAGACAATGGCACAATGCAAGACAGCCAATACTCTATAATAAATATATATAAGAAGACTCACCAGATCGAAAAGAGCCGGAGGTGTAAGAATAAATGGATTAAAATCCCTGTTTCCTCGTACAAGTTTACCCACTTGAGAAGTGGACGACGGAGTATCCCTGAGTGCACATACAAGCACCTTGAATGTTATGAGGCACAAGATCTCTCCAAGGAACATACAGGAAGCCTACAAGTTAATAAAAACAAAATTACTATATGAATACAAGTAGTTACATCTCAACAGACACAGCAAAGGATGGACCTTCCATCAGGCTTATGACTGATCGTCGGCTGGCTTAATGCGATCACTTCACATATGTAACATTCACTAATTCCAGTCCATCCATCTGCTGCAGCCGGGAATCACAGCCAGACCTCCAACCTGACAAGCCGGTATTCTACCGCTATGCTATGATGGCTGGTAGTTGAGTCGAGGCGAAACGTGTATATGTATATTGTATTTAGTGTACGCTCCAACCATTTTTATGTTCCCTGAAGTCTTAGATCAGGGTAGATGGCGGTAGACATATTATGCAAACTTTATGTATATGAATATTGAATACACACTAAGAAGAAAGCACAATTAGGTATTTAGTTACCTGAAGGAATGGATGTTGGAAATTCCTCATTTGTCCATCAGATCCAACAGATGAAAGTGTATCAGCCCATTTGGTTGACAGCGTATTGAGAGAACCTGTCACCACTAACAACAGTGCCAGAGATAATCTGTATCTGGTCCACTCCATTTCTGCAACGGTCGTTTACAAACTCCACTGTAACAATAAAAATATACAAAATTAATGGAAATATAATTCAAGGTAAATATATGCCAGAGATTTTTTTAATACTTGTACTTTAACACATTTTACTGAATGATAAAGGATGAGTGCCATAATAAGGAAACGTTAAACACCACATTTTCTAACTGTAGGTATACAGGGTCATCGAAAAAATGGACACTATTTTTAAGACGTATAAATTTGGAACCATTCACGTTCAATAAGTGGAGGTGGTAGATGAATAGCGCCAATTGGCTTTGTGAACCGCACAGTTAGTCAGTAACGAAAAATGCGCTAAGAGTGTCGGAAATGAAGACTCTCAGGAGCATATCTGGTAAGAGCCTTCAAGATAGAATTAGGAATACCAGGATAAGAGAAATGTGCGAAATCGAAGATGTCGATAGGTGGGCAAGGCAACGGAGAAGACAATGGTATTCACATGTGAGAAGAATGGAGCCATCCAGACTCCCTTACAATGCATTGCACGGCCAACCCCAGGGCAGACGACTCCCGAGCAGACCACCAAAGAGATGGATTGACAGTTGGGAGTCGACATCGCAGGAGGCTAATCCATCTTCATAACAGGCCTATATTAAGAACAAGAAGAAGGGATTTGTATACAAATACCACAACCTCGATGGATCTTTGTGAAGGTAAAAAGACAAACTGGCATTGGTAAATGTTACTTAGGTGTAGAGAAATCTGAGTAATAGACCGTCTGACAATAAGTTTTTTCTTCACTGTGTAAGTATCTGTTAAGATAACTACATACTTATAACAAGATTTTATTTATTTGTTACCCATTGTTGAGTGTTTTGTTGAAAGAGTAATAAATTATGATAAAACAGAGTCCCATTAGCAATTTATCTGACCCTACTTATCTCAATATCATACAAAGTTTTTAATAAATAGGCATTATACCTAATTAATAATAGATAATACATTATGTTTGTATTTGTCGCACATAAGAGGAATCATCCAGTTACAAACTGTAATTGTTGTTGAGGACATGGTTGGCACAGTTGGTTGGAGTGCAAACTCCTACTCAGGAGGTGTCGGGTTTGAATCTCAGTGCTGACAATGTATTCTGCTCTTCAAGGTTTAAGATTTTGCTTACTTGTGTAGGAAAGTATTGGGGATTGTGTGCACACGCCCAGATCATTTTTTTAATGTCTTTGACCTTGTATCTTAGGGGCTTATATGCACTGAGCAAAAATTGTTCTATTTTCGCTTCAACTTATTCAAATTTTGTATGAGAATGTTAGCGCGTAATAAGAATAACGTAAGCGACAATGTCAATTTTACCTTTTTAACAAGAGCCTGGGAACAAATTAAAAAATCCAAAACAGCATTTATTAAGATTATAATTACTATCAGTATTTTGGCTAAATTATACTTTTATATCTGAAAAAGTGAACGGAAAATCCTCAGATCCTGTATTTTTCAAGGGTACTTCAAGGAATTTTTAAATATTGTAATTCTACAACAGCCAATCTGTAGTCTATACTTTCATTTATCACTGTCTTCAGTTTCAAGACGATTCTCTCAGTATTGGCTGAGAACAATTCAGGGCGCCGAAGACGAATGACAGCATATAGGACCTTAAATACTTTCTTCGACGCAACACAGCAAGCAAATTGCTTGTATCATAAATGGATTGTAAGCAGTGGAACCTAAACTCAAAACTGCCCATTTAGACAGCATTTGACTTCGACCAGCTGAGTCAATCTTGTTTGTAATGAATTTTACTAAACCAAGCATATTCCATTATGTAAGTATTATATACAATGATTCACAAAAACTACATTTTAGACATGTGCATATTATTGCAATGACTAATTTTCATACAACAGAGGAATGAGTCATTGTTATGGTTTGTATTGGTTAGCTGATAAATAAACTTATGGGAGATAGGTACGTACCTAATACACAACTTCTCATTAAATTTATCAGTCTGTATAAAATAACATTAGTTGAACAAACAAGAGATTATCAATTATTAATAAACATGGGTGATTGGTTGGGTGGCCCTTATACATTCAGTTTATCAGGGTCATCGAAAAAGAATTTATTTTAAAATTGAATAACTTTGGAAACATTTATGTTAAATTTTAGATTCTTTCTTCGTATGGTAGCTGATGAATGCAAGTTTTGTTTGATGCACATTACAACACAACAGCGCACACGTAGACTAACTCCACAATCGACAAAGCCAATCGGCGCTATTCATCTACCACCTTCCAATGTAATGTTGATCGTGCAACGGAAAGCACAGTGCGTTGATTCGAGGCCGTCGCCATATTGTTCACGGAGGCCGGGGCCAACTGACATTTGACGATGATGACGTCACCAATAGTGGGAGAAAATGTATGGGAAAAAATATTCCGTAGTTCAAGTGTTTGTCACCGAGACAAGGTGTTTGTCACCGATACAAGGTGACGTCACCGATAATGGCGAAGATGGAATCCGAGGATGTAGGCTTGTACTCTACTATCGCAGGCTTCGGTTGATTTTTTGGCAATTTCGAATTGCTATTTTTTGGAATCTGGTAAAGCTATTGATTTTTTTGGGTTCTTGATATAAAAATGACACATACGTTCAACATTTTCTTCTGAAGTTCTTTGTCAGTTAGTTGGATGTGTTTTTACCACGCTGCCTGTTTCTCTATCAGGTGCGGTTTCACCTGAACCTGAACACTGAAATTACTTAGACTTCGCGAATAAAATATCGCATTACTTACTGTTGCACAATCACCATTATATTGGAAGGTGGTAGATGAATAGCGCGGATTGACTTTGTCGACAGTGCAGTTTGCACATCCGCTATTGCATTATATTGTCCATCAAAGAAAACAAACATACATTCATCAGTTACCATATGTCGAAACAATCACTCATTTAACATGAATGGTTCTACGGTTATAGCCTTTTAAAATAGGGTTCTATCTTTTTCGGTGACCATCAAAGCTTTTAAGATAACTAGTTTATTGTTGTTTATCATCCTTAGGCCCATCTGGACACCTGGAATCGTCATATGAACATAATATTATGTGAAAAATAATTATTTTATTTTATTTTAAATAATACACGGCGCCAGGCCATTAGCAAATAGATTTAACGGACATTACAGCATGAGAAATGAAAAAAATGAAATGAATACATGAAAAAAAGTATGGTAAAAAACAAACATTCAAAAGCACTCGTTCATACATATCACACACATACAAAGATAAACAATAGTACATTAGTATATAAACATATAGAATTATACATCAACAGAACAGAAAATACGATTGCTGATCAGAGTGTAAAAGTTTCCGACCAGCATTGAGCAGCAGTGACAGATATGTGGATGTGCAGCTCAACATATGGAAGTATTCTCAAGTAACAAGTTAGATCCTAGATTGTTTCTAATCTGGGATCTAACTCGTTACTTGATCAAAATAGGCCAATTGGTATCTAGAAACTACCAAACTCTCTAGAGACTCGATTAACCACTTCGCACCTAATCTCTAGACAAACTGTCAATTTATGCGGTAATTAACTAAAGCGCAAAACTAAGTAACGTACCTTATGTCTTGTAGAATAGCTCGACGTATATTTCGCTTCAATTCCAGTCGCTCTTCTTGAGACAACAATGCCTAAATTCGAAATAAAGCGTAATTTCATTAATTCGCAGATTCCAAATTTCGCCTCCTACGGTTGTTCGAATTCAATCATCATTAAGATTACAACTTTACTTTCTAGCGTCGATCGGCGAATGTTCGTGACAATATTTACAAATTTATCAATTATTAATTTCAAATTAACAAATCGTTTCAAGTAACAAAGGCTGAGCGAACTGAAGCGAACAATGATGATTAATGACAGCACAAGCACAAAACATACGAGGGATGACAGCAGTGTTGCCGTTTTCAAATTTGGAAAACTACTAGATTTTTGTCCAGAAAATACTAGAATATACTAGATGGGGTCGAAAAAAATACCAGATAATTTTTTTGTCGACCTTTTTTTTTTTTTTTTGGTCCTCCGCCACAAAAGTATCTTTGTTCTGCGAAAACACGTCGACGGGGGGGGGGGGGGTGATAAAATGAGTAAACCAACTATATATTCACATTTTTTTCATTCATTTTTGGTCATTTCTGTACAAAATTTAAAAACGTAACAAAATAATATTGCAAAGTACCGAAAAATACTAGAATTAGGTCTAAATATACTAGATTTTGATCAAAAATACTAGAATATACCAGATTTTCGGAATATACTAAAGAAAATACTAGATTCTTCAAAATGCCTCAAAAAATACTAGTTTAGTATTAAAAATACTAGAAACGGCAACACTGGATGACAAACGACAGACCGGTCTACCTGTTGTTAACACCACGTAGCAGACATAGGACATCGTTAGATCTACGTACAAAATGTCTAAATGTGTACAAAATCAATGTTAGCCGATTAGGTAGGTATGTCAGTTTTTTTTAAACGCTTAAAAGTGTTTTTTAATGCACCAGCAGCCGGACTAGAGGAAAAAACTTTTAAAAAGAAAACAATCTCACCGGCATTTCCGCTGGAATGTTAAAAAAGCGTTGTCTCATAGCTGCTGGGTGGCATTTGCTTTCCTACCCCTTCACGTTCACGGAAACCAACGGAAACAAGAATTTATTTCCGAATTTCACTACAAATACCTGCCTACAATGAAACAATTGCTACCTACTTACAATTTGAATGACGGTGGCGCTTGTGTGGCTATTTTGTTTGGACCCTTTTTGGATCAGTTTGGACGACGAAGCTGTATGATTAATATGTAATCTCTTTGGGAAATACCTACCTATAGGCACCTTCGAAGATGGTTCGAAGTTCGAACTCAATAACATAGGTACTAGGTAAGGAACCAGGTTCCCTAGTACTAGGTAGGCACCTACCTGTGACCAGAATCTGAATAAAATAATGAAATACGATACATATCACATCTTTACTGATTAATAAAAAATATTATATGCGTAAGTACCTACCTAGGTAACTATTTTATATTTTTATTACTGAAAATAATGACATCACGCTTTATTTTCATTGGATGTTTTTAGACTGGCAATACACAACATAATGGCAACATTCCCTTTGGTGGGAAAACGGTGCTATTCGTTTTCGAAACAATTGAAACGCTGCTGGACTTCAGTAAGTTTTCCATGTAAATATTATTAAAATAAGTTATTATCATCCTTTAAACTTCTCATTTAGTACGAAAAATAGTATTACTCCATTATTTATGAGAAAATACTTCTATATTAGGTGCAACATTAACATTTACCCTCTGAAATAAGTTTTGCTCATGTCATCCCATCATTTTCCGTCGCAAAACAGATATTTCTTCGGTTTTCTAACGAAAGCTCTTACTAGAGGGACAAATTTAGATAATTTACTTAATAATTAACGGTTTTACATTATGAGAGATAAGTTCTCTCCTTTTATAATCGATCTAATTTGGAAAATGCCCGAAATATGCTCGATATTTCCTTTTTGAATGTAAAATAACATTACTTGCTCATTGAACTGAAAGTTCAAGTTATCAGTTTATTGAAACTCATCTGTATAAACTTTTTCGAAACTTTCAATCTACTTACAGTTGTTTTTTTTCTCATTTTAGCTAATAAACAAGGAAGAATGGATAAGTCCAAGGAGGAAAATGAAGATGAGAAAATGGATGTAATAATAGAAGAAGAAATGAAAGACGAAGAAACAAAAGAGAATGAAGGACCTGAGGGAGACAAAGTGGACCCTGGACCAGAGGTAGAACTTATTAGTATTATATACATACTTCTCATACACTGGATATTATTATTTTAGTGTAGAATCCTGGCTGAAATATGACAATATGTAGAATGAAAAGTTTCTTAGCAATATTACCTGGATTTTCCTTGCATTCTTTCAGAAGGCTTCAACATCTAAAGGAGAATGTTCTACCAGAAGCCACTCAACAATGCCACATAGGGATGTCATAATCACTGTTGTAAGTTAATAAATCTTATTATCCTCTGTCGCTCTCAGGGACAGGCTCTGGTTATGAGAACAAGCATCAGAGTGTACTCAAGCTGTCTTGTAAGTAGTGTTGATTTACCACGGTGGTGTTAAAAGAAATTGTCTTATGTGTTGATGATGAGAGTGTCTGAAATAATGTGTCTGTTTGGATTACCATAATTAAAGGTGCTTACTGCTGACTAGCTTCTAGACCATTCAACATGCATAATAGCTTATTATCTGGGATAGACAGAGAGGATTGAGGTCTTCTTGTCTGCGTTATTTCAGTTATTTGGTAGAATTGTTTTCATACAAATAAAATATTGATGTACCTACATAATTTTTCTTGCCTTTCAGGATTCGGATGCGTTCGAAAAATATTACCAATTGATGCTAGAGGAACAGGGGCCGTATGGACAAAAAATTAAGGGTCTCTCCCCGATACATTCTTCTGAAGAAGAAGAATTGTCCGATGCATATGCTTCACCTGGACCCAGCACGTCTGGTAAGCAAACACACTCCTCACTGCAAATACTATCCCCAGACAAGGGAGGAATAACAGACCCACCAGTGAGAATACTAAAGTATGGCTGACGACTCTGATGTTAATGGATCATGGTATAATAATGAAAAAATGAAACGTTGCAAATAATTTAACTAATTAATGATTAAAGTACGCGAACAACTAAATACCTACAGTGTTTTCAATCATTCTACTTTCATTCATTATTTATTTATTCATTTCATAGGTTATACACCGAAGAATGAAAAGTCTGTGGAACAGAACCCAGAGCCTCAGGTAACATTTATTAATATTGTATATATACATATATGCATACACACCTCTCCATCACAGCCACTACTTTAATATATTTTAATTGAAATATGTTTCTTAATTTAGGAATTGTCTGAAATATACTTGATATTTCTATTCCTTTTTGAATCTCTAATAATATTTTTAACTCCCAATTACCAATTTATTGTCACTCACTTGATACACTTTCAATCTACTTAGATTTGGTTTTACTCATTATAGGTGACAAAAACCAACGAAATGAAAAAATCACCGAAGAAAGGAAATGCTGATGAGCAAAAAGAAATTCCGGCGGAAGAACAAAAACCTGAGGAGGAGAAAGAGAACCCTGAGTCACAGGTTGTACTTGTCAGTATCATATACATACCTCTCCATGCACATATTTATATTATTTTAGTATAAGAAAGGAACTGGCTGAGATCTCAAAATACATAAAACCAACTATTTCTTAGCAATATTGCCCGAGTATGTATGTATAGTAGATGTATATGTGCAACAGTGTTGACTCCTTGCATTCTTTCAGAAGGCCACAACATCTACAGGGGAACGTTCTAACAGCGATAGTTCATCCACACCAGGGAAGGCAGTATGGCGACGTTTCTATATGGTATGTTATATATGACAGGCCATGGTTGTGAGAAGACAAGAGAAAATTGAGGCCTTCTGGTCTATGTTATTTGGTATAAAGAATTGTTTGAATATTGAAGTACTGTTTCCTTTCAGGATTCTGAGGATATGGAGAGATGGTACCAAAGGTTGTTGATGGAACAGGGACCCTACGGAGGGAAAATTAAGAAATTTACTCCGATACCAGACCCACCACGTCATTTACTTAAGAAATGTTACAGGGAAGAAGATAAGAGCCAGTCGCCCTCCACCAGTGAGAATACTAAGACACGTAAGACTGACTCTGGAGATGATGAATCTCAAGACAATAATGAAAAGAAAGACTGAGTAACAGGATTCTAGTACTCGGGCAACTTAATACCTACATTTATTTTATTTTCAATATATAATATTCAAAGTTCCTATTTACTTATAACTTTTATTCATTAATTTAAATATATTAAATACCAAAGTCTACTTATATATAGTTACTTCATCTTAATAAGTATCTAATATTGGCTTAGTAAATATACTATGTAACATAGTTTTAAGGAACCTTATATTTCACAATAATACCAAAAGTGCCAACTTTTTGGAAAATCTCCGATATTTCCTATTTGAATGTAAAATAACATTACTTGCTCATTGAACTGAATGTTCAAGTTATCAGTTTATTGAAACTCATCTCTATAAACTTTTTCTATACTTTCAAACTACAGAGTTGTTTTTTCTCATTTTAGCTGATAAACAAGCAAAAATGGATAAGTCGAAGGAAGAAAATGTACAGGAAGAAAAGGATCATTTTCAGGATGATATGATAGAAGAGCCAAAGAAAGACCTACAAGGAGAAATGAAGGAAGATAAAGGACCTGAGGGAGACAAAGAGAATCCTGGACCAGAGGTAGAACTTATTACATACTTCTCATACACTGGATATTATTATTTCAGTGTACATAGAATTCTGGCTGAAATATAACAATATGTATGTATAGAAGAAAAGTTTCTTAGAAATATTACTTGAATTTTCCTTGCATTCTTTCAGAAGGCCTCAACATCTAAAGGAGAATGTTCTACCAGTAGCCACATAACAATGCCAGCTACGGAAGTCATATTCAATGTTGTAAGTTAATAAATCTTATTATCCTCTGTCGCTCTCAGGGACAGGCTCTGGTTATGAGAACAAGCATCAGAGTGTACTCAAGCTGTCTTGTAAGTAGTGTTGATTTACCACGGTGGTGTTAAAAGAAATTGTCTTATGTGTTGATGATGAGAGTGTCTGCAATAATGTCTCTGTTTGGATTACCATAATTATAGGTGCCTACTGCTGACTAGCTTCTAGACCATTCAACATGCATAATAGCTTATTATCTGGGATAGACAGAGAGGATTGAGGTCTTCTTGTCTGCGTTATTTCAGTTATTTGGTAGAATTGTTTTCATACAAATAAAATATTGATGTACCTACATAATTTTTCTTGCCTTTCAGGATTCGGATGCGTTCGAAAAATATTACCAATTGATGCTAGAGGAAGAGCGGCTGTATGGACAAATAATTAAGGGTCTCTCCCCGACACATTCTTCTTCAGAAGAAGAAGAATTGTCCGATGCATATGCTTCACCTGGACCCAGCACGTCTGGTAAGCAAACACACTCCTCACTGCATATACTATCCCCAGACAAGGGAGGAATAACAGACCCACCAGTGAGAATACTAAAGTATGGCTGACGACTCTGATGTTAATGGATCATGGTATAATAATGAAAAAATGAAATGCTGCAAATAATTTAACTAATTGATGATTAAAGTACGCGAACAACTAAATACCTACATTGTTTTCAATCATTCTACTTTCATTCATTATTTATTTATTCATTTCATAGGTTATACACCGAAGAAAGAAAAGTCTGTGGAACAGAACCCAGAGCCCCAGGTAACATTTATTAATATTGTATATATACATATATGCATACACACCTCTCCATCACAGCCATTACTTTAATATATTTTAATTTAAATATGTTTCTTAATTTAGGAAATGTCTGAAATATACTTGATATTTCTATTCCTTTTTGAATCTATAATAATATTTTTAACTCCCAATTACCAATTTATTGTCACTCACTTGATACACTTTCAATCTACTTAGATTTGGTTTTACTCATTATAGGTGGCAAAAACCAACGAAATGAAAAAATCACCGAAGAAAGGAAATGCTGATGAGCAAAAAGAAATTCGTGTGGAAGAACAAAAACCTGAGGAGGAGAAAGAGAACCCTGAGTCACAGGTTGTACTTGTCAGTATCATATACATACCTCTCCATGCACATATTTATATTATTTTAGTATAAGAAAGGAACTGGCTGTGATCTCAAAATACATAAAACCAACAATTTCTTAGCAATATTGCCCGAGTATGTATGTATAGTAGATGTATATGTGCAACAGTGTTGACTCCTTGCATTCTTTCAGAAGGCCACAACATCTACAGGGGAACGTTCTAACAGCGACAGTTCATCCACACCAGGGAAGGCAGTATGGCGACGTTTCTATATGGTATGTTATATATGACAGGCCATGGTTGTGAGAAGACAAGAGAAAACTGAGGCCTTCTGGTCTATGTTATTTGGTATAAAGAATTGTTTGAATATTGAAGTACTCTTTCCTTTCAGGATTCTGAGGATATGGAGAGATGGTACCAAAGGTTGCTGATGGAACAGGGACCCTACGGAGGGAAAATTAAGAAATTTACTCCGATACCAGACCCACCACGTCATTTACTTAAGAAATGTTACAGGGAAGAAGATAAGAGCCAGTCGCCCTCCACCAGTGAGAATACTAAGATACGTAAGACTGATGACTCTGGAGATGATGAATCTCAAGACGATAATGAAAAGAAAGACTGAGTAACAGGATTCTAGTACTCGGGCAACTAACATTTATTTTATTTTCAATATATTAAATTCAAAGTTCCTATTTACTTATAACTTTTATTCATTAATTTAAATATATTAAATACCAAAGTCTACTTATATATAGTTACTTCATCTTAATAAGTATCTAATATTGGCTTAGTAAATATATGTTGTTATATAGTTTTAAGGTACCTTATTTTTCACAATAATACCAAAAGTGCCAACTTATTTAATTACCCGTCAATTTCCAATTGATTCCACCTTAATTATTTAATATGGTAATTATAATATTGTAGTTTTAAGGTATTCTCTCAACAATAAATTATTTTTATCCCTATACACTTTGTTTCTCTCACATTTATTCATCCACTCCTTAGGACCACTAATTAAATGTACCTAAGTATAACTCTTAAGAAGCATTAAGGCAACTACACCGTCTTTGGATTCTGGGCCATGGTCCTTACATCCCTCAGCCTCGCCTAACTCTGCGAGCATGGAGCTTCACCAAAGAGTATTTGGGGACCTCATCAATACCTTCTCGTACCTCTGGCTTGTCTATTCTGTTATCTATATGTGACTATAGGTAAGTAAAAATAATAAACTGGGGAACTCTACATTATATGTTGTGTCTAATTACACCTTGGTATATAAATGTTTACTAGAAATAGGAATCAGTATTTCATTATGAAACAAAGGTGTGCTCTCTCATTGCTGTGCTGACTATTCATAACTCGTTTTAAATATGAAATGCATCAGTATCATTTATTGCTGGATAGCATTTTCTTAGCACATAGCATGAGCATCAGATGCTAGATGGAGTAAAACAGTTCTTGAATTGCGACCAAGAACACGCCGAGGAAACTTTCGGAGGCCCCAGGCAAAGTGGTCGGATGACATAAGGAAGGTTCCTGGAGGCGGATGGATGCGGTCGGCACAAGATAGGGAGCAGTTGAATTCTAAGGGGGAGGTCTATGTCAAACACTGGACGCGAGAAGGCTGAGAAGAAGAAGAAAGAAAAGCATTTTCTTTCTTCTATCTTAAACACAACACCGTCCTATTAAAACTTTGACACTTAAATTTTGAAAATGGAACAGATCTCCAGCCAATGAAGGAAACGTCAATTTTTTTAGGGGTTGCCATAATTAAATTCAAAAAATTATAAAGGTGAGAGAACTGTACATTAATGGGGGCGTATTTTTTACCGCTCGCTAGATGGCGTTGCAGTAAATGGAGGTCTT
Organism: Ceraclea dissimilis; assembly: GCA_963576895.1. Classification (NCBI taxonomy): domain Eukaryota; kingdom Metazoa; phylum Arthropoda; class Insecta; order Trichoptera; family Leptoceridae; genus Ceraclea; species Ceraclea dissimilis. The sequence continues at coordinate 13,940,169 of OY756368.1, forward strand.
CGCGAACAAAACATTAGTACCTACGGTCGAGCATTTTGAAACATGAAATCTTTATTTTTTTTAAACGCTATTTACTGTTAATTTGCAATAGTAATATGCCCCAGTGCTGTATAGTTTCTCTGTGTTGAGAGAAAAAAATGAGGGCATAGGTTTCCTCGTGACAAACGGAGATTAAAAAGTTTTGGCTCATAGCAATACGCAGAGAAAAATTTACGCCTTCCGCACATTCTCGCGTTTGCAAGAAACAAGAAACATTCCGACAGGTTCCTTAATTCCGACGATGACACTTATGAACTACCTACATACTAAAGGATTCAATAGAGGATAATCGTAAGTTCCATGCTACATATTAAGTACATGGTTGGCGCAGTTCTTTGAGGCGGCAGTCTCTCAAGCGGGAGGTGCCAGGTTCAAATCCCGGCGGTGGCGATGTATTCTACACTTTGCGATGCAGGCTTTTAGCCTAGTCCAAGGTTTGCGAAAAAGTATTTGGGTTTATGTATGCAAGCCCAAATCCTTAAAAAAATAATAAGACCTTAATTAGTGCGAAAACGACGATGTTCACTGAAAAGGCCATAGTAACTATAGGTACTTGCATAAAATTGGCTCAAAAAAGTAAGATTACTCAGTTGATACTAAAGATATCATCCTAAGCCTTAAAAGTTGGAAAAATGACAATGTGTTTTAGTGACTCCAAGGGTTAGAAATAAGATTTTTAAATTGTATCGATAAATGTTCATAATTTATTATAATTCAAGGTGCTTACTGTCCTGTGGATATAGAATACCTAGTCTGTATATTAGAAGGAGCCGTTAAACAAATTGAAACATTTTATTTTCAGCCACGCCTGTATTGAAAAAAGATGTAGTACCCTTAAAATTCTCATGGAATAGAGGATAGGTTATAACAATGCTTACCTTTGAATAAGCATTGCTTTCGTTCCACCGTCTTTAGTACTTACCTCTTTTTTTAGTTCACGCCTTAAGGCATCAACAGTCATTGTACCATAATTGATAATGATTCATTATTATAACATTCAGAGTAAACTTTAATTTAATTAATCACTCTATCCACACCAACCAGTCGTAATCAGTACACGTTTTGCCAGTTAGCCGTACCTGCGCGGACCGCCATTTACTGCAGCGCACTCTGGTGGCGAAAAAAATCGAAGACACCCCCAATAGGTATAGGTAGGTACCTACCTATATAAAAATAAAAATATTCCAGTTAGGTACCTATTCATAGTTTGCGAGTTATTAAGTGTGAGATGCTGTATACTATACAAATATACAGCACATACGAAAAATTGATGCAAACTTCATAAACCTGTTTTTATATTCTAATGAAGAGATTAAAATCATTTCCACGTTTTGGAGAATTAATTACGCTATAACCGACTAGTGGCTGCAACCCAATTTTTGATCCATCTTTACGGACCATACTATTACAAATCATATATACCTATGGTTTAATGTATGTTTGTTTTATGTAGCTGCTATGTTGAGATACAATAAATAAATACGTTGTAAAAATTCTGTCACTACATAAAGGTGAAATGAAGGTAGGAACCGACTAGAGTATGAAGTGCGTAGGTACCTATGTATATGATTTCACGGTAGATTGTAACGATTGCCGCGATTATTATTAACATCGATTTCTTCTGCCTTTCATTTTGTAGGTAAACCTGGTTAAAGACTTGACCCGAAAACTTAGCAACAAGAATAGGCACCCCCGATGAATCTACATATTATCTACTGTCAGATTCCGACTTTGACATCTATAGGTGCCTACCTGTGATCAAAATCTGAATAAAATCAAAACATACCTATTAGGTATATCACATCACTACCTGACTGCTACATAAATATATTATTTGTCATTTTTTTGTACGCGTGTTATATTTACTGATAATATTCGTAATATTAATATTGCGATGTGTAGGTAGGTACCTAGCATTGGATGTTTTTAGACTGGCAATACACATCATGGCAACATTCACTTTGGTGGGAAAACGGTGCTATTCGTATTCGAAACAATTGAAACGCTACTGGACTTCAGTAAGTTTTCCATGTAAATATTATTAAAATAAGTTATTATCATCCTTTAAACTTCTCATTTAGTACGAAAAATAGTATTACTCCATTATTTATGAGAAAATACTTCTATATTAGGTGCAACATTAACATTTACCCTCTGAAATAAGTTTTGCTCATGTCATCCCATCATTTTCCGTCGCAAAACAGATATTTCTTCGGTTTTCTAACGAAAGCTCTTACTAGAGGGACAAATTTAGATAATTTACTTAATAATTAACGGTTTTACATTATGAGAGATAAGTTCTCTCCTTTTATAATCGATCTAATTTGGAAAATGCCCGAAATATGCTCGATATTTCCTTTTTGAATGTAAAATAACATTACTTGCTCATTGAACTGAAAGTTCAAGTTATCAGTTTATTGAAACTCATCTGTATAAACTTTTTCGAAACTTTCAATCTACTTAAAGTTGTTTTTTTTCTCATTTTAGCTAATAAACAAGGAAGAATGGATAAGTCCAAGGAGGAAAATGAAGATGAGAAAATGGATGTAATAATAATAGAAGAAGAAATGAAAGACGAAGAAACAAAAGAGAATGAAGGACATGAGGGAGATAAAGAGATTCCTGGACCAGAGGTAGAACTTATTAGTATTATATACATACTTCTTATACTCTGGATATTATTATTTTAGTGTAGAATTCTGGGGTTGAAATATGACAATATGTAGAATGAAAAGTTTCTTAGAAATGTTACCTGGGCATAGTAGTTAGTTCAATCATCATCATCATCATTCATCATTGGTTCCTCAAGCCCCTGGGGCAGCAAAAAGCGACAACAACACCTCCCCATTGGTCGTCGTCACTTAATTCATAGTATAGTAATAATAATTACTTGCACTCTTTCAGAATACCTCAGCAGCAAGAAAAGTGTCAACAAGTAGCGGTTCGACAATATCAGCATCAGATGACAAATACGTAAGTTAATAAATCTTATTACCTTCTGCCCTTCCTTCCATTCTTAATGCCCTTCGCTCTCAGGGACAGGCCCTGGTTGTGAGAACAACACAAGGAAGGATTGAGGGCTTCTGATCTATGTTATTTGGTAGAAATGTTTGCATATACAATTTTAATATTGAAGGAGGTATCTACATTACATCTTTCTTTGCTCTCAGGATTCAGAGTTTGAAGAGTTTTATCAATCTTTGAGAAAGGAACAGGGACCCGATGAACGCAAAATGAAGAGAACGCCGATATATTCTTCTTCGGAAGATTCATCGGACCCTGACTCACCTAGACCCGGTACATCTGGTCTGCAAACACCATCCCAGGGGGTCCCAACTGCTGACTGGTCAGCAATTGAAGTTCCAAAACACCTCATAGCACCTGACAAAACAGGCAAATATGTAACATTCATTCATCCTGAACTACGTGGTCCGAGCACTTCGAGACGTCAACCCGGGGAATGCACCCCTGTATTTTCATCCTCGGAGGATGAGGATAACAACCAGAAGAAGGCTGAAGTTAAGAAAATGGAATCCTCCACCAGCGAGAATACTAATAAGCGTAAGGCTGAGGACGAGCCCAATAAAAAGGGTAAAGGTAAAGGGAAACGCACCAAGTACTGAAATATTCAACTATAATCAACAGCGAGAAGACTGAGTAACAGGGTTCTACTTAGTACTCGGGCCACTTAATACCTACATTCATTCCAATATTATAATATATTAAATTCAAAGTTCCTATTTACTTATAACTTTTATTCATTAATTTAAATATATTAAATACCAAAGTCTACTTATATATAGTTACTTCATCTTAATAAGTATCTAATATTGGCTTAGTAAATATATGTTGTTATATAGTTTTAAGGTACCTTATTTTTCACAATAATACCAAAAGTGCCAACTTATTTAATTACCCGTCAATTTCCAATTTATTCCACCTTAATTATTTAATATGGTAATTATAATATTGTAGTTTTAAGGTATTCTCTCAACAATAAATTATTTTTATCCCTATACACTTTGTTTCTCTCACATTTATTCATCCACTCCTTAGGACCACTAATTAAATGTACCTAAGTATAACTCTTAAGAAACATTAAGGCAACTACACCGTCTTTGGATTCTGGGCCATGGTCCTTACATCCCTCAGCCTCGCCTAACTCTGCGAGCATGGAGCTTCACCAAAGAGTATTTGGGGACCTCATCAATACCTTCTCGTACCTCTGGCTTGTCTATTCTGTTATCTGTATGTGACTATAGGTAAGTAAAAATAATAAACTGGGGAACTCTACATTATATGTTGTGTCTAATTACACCTTGGTATATAAATGTTTACTAGAAATGGTAATCAATATTTCATTATGAAACAAAAGTGTGCTCTCTCATTGCTGTGCTGACTATTCATAACTCGTTTTAAATATGAAATGCAGTATCATTTATTGCTGGATAGCATTTTAAGATATCAATAAAACTTTACATTTGTAAAAAGCCTTTCGTAACATTCACATCGCCCCAAGACCGTCATAGGCCTAGTGAGGCGATGATCTTGTTTTCTTCTTATTTGTTGTAATAGACACTTGGCAGTGGGTGGGTCATGTTGCCAGACAGGGGACAGAGCGATGGACTCCCAGAGTTCTAACATGGAGACCGTGGGACAAAAAGAAAGGAGTAGGTCGGCCACAGAAAAGATGGGCCGACGATATTATCCTAGTCACGGGTAGAAGATGAACTCGCATAGCTCAAGATAGAGGAAAATGGATACAAATGAAAGAACCCTATATCCAGCAGTGAAGAGATGGCTGAAGAAAGAAGAATAAACACTTTATTATGCAAGGAATAGTTTTTTATTGTAGGATTATGAATTCTATGTAGGTAGGAGTATGTGCCATTCATAGGTGTTAAATTTTATAATGACAGTCATAACAATTTACAGATTCATATATATTCATAATATAGTTTCTTGAGGAGACCATCAGATGGGATATGGAACACCTGTAGCTTGCTCCAGAAGACTACCACAGTTGGGGTTAATTGAGAGGAAGGACTCACCAACCCCATATAAATGGGATATAAATAAATAAATAAATCTTTATTGGCCAGTAAATATAAATAACAACAAAAACAAGACAAGTGTGCCAAAAGGCATCTTGCATTACATATACATAGTGTGGATAAAAAGAATTATGTACATAAAACAGATTCCAAACATTTCAAGTAGTAGGTAGGTACTTCTGCCTTTGTTGCTGCCTTTTAGAAAACTTGTTTTAAATAAGAACAACATCACCCAGTTAATACTATATTGAAATGTCCTGAAAATGCTCTAAAATTTTGTAATTTTGAGTAACAACAAAGTTTTTATATTCATAATTTTGAGAATTCTTAAAAACAACATCCCGTAATGGAGGGAAATTTTATTTTATTGTTACAATTTTGACACTGAGAATTTTGGAAATGGAACACATCTTTTCAGCCAATGAGTGAAAAGTGACAGAAAATTCATAGACAGCTCCAGCCAATGAGAGAAAAGTATCAATTGTTTTTTCATATTTGGAGGGAAATTGCCATTTTTCCACACTTTTTCTTGTGGACATAGACGAGAAACAAACAAAGGTGATATTGTGCTTCAAGAAAATTTAGCAATTTATTTAAAAAAGGTAATTACTACTTATTATTACAATTGTTTCATTAATTTACTATATTGAATGAATCTACAATGTTTTATGTAAAATAAATCAGAACTTACCATCCAGTTAAGTGTATTGCAATGAAATTGGAAGCGATCTGCCATTTGTCAAGAAAACTTCAGCAAAAGCATTGAAAATGGTTCAGTTTCACATTATACTTACTGGAAACTAAACATTATTAACTCTATTGTACTTTATAAACAATTTCCCATACTTTTAGTTCAGTTTTACTCACAATTATTGCAGTTATTTTGTTGTTCTAACTGCAGCACTGCCATTCAGTTAGATTCTTATTTTTCTCATTCAAAAGCACTCTGCTAAGCAAATAAGAACATTCTATCTATCTATACCCTCACGCCACGTACCTTGCAGGGTATGCAGAGAGGACAGAGCGCCAGACCGCCCTATCCTTACACACTCCTAGCCTCCGTCATATTCATGCAATTTGTCATACATGCTCTCTGACTCCTTTTACTAAACACAATATATCTATGCTCCTCTCATGCAAAACATCACGCAATTCATTCATCTTACCTTCCATATCTCGTCTTATATTTCACACACTAATCCGGCTCTCTTTGCGCCATAAGAACATTCTATCACATTGTATACTAGAGATAGCCACAAGAAGCAAAGTTATACAAAAACAAAGAAAAAAATAAACATATGTACTTATTATTTATATGTAGTAAGCGTCTAATTAGAATGTTTATTTTGTAGTCTAGTACGATGGATAAACAACGAGGTAACCAAAGAAAGGAGTCAACGGAATCGCAAACGTCAATTTGTGTAAGTATCTCTATAAGATTAATATCAATAATGTATGTACACAGCTTAGACAAACATGAGGTAGACTGGACAACAGGTGTGGAAAATGCCTACACAGAAAGTGGTAGAGACTGAAGTATGACATTCTCCTCCCGCTCCCCCACTTTGCTTCAGATTTGCTGGGACAGAGGATGATCTGAAAGCAACTAGTGAAAATGCTTGTGTCTTTCTCGTAGTGTATTTTTAGCAGTAGTTATAAAGGGAGATAGCACGAGTCCACTCATGCAGAGCTTGACCGTGTCATCTCTATACTATATTACTCTGAAGTACACAGATAGCTACACATGATAAGTATTCTTTCAAGACAGAAATGAGAGCATGTAGCTAATCTATGAGGTAAAGTATTCTCTAAGAGATGAATACTCTTACACCAACCCTGCACTGTAGAAATATACTTGATAATATACAATTATTATTTCAATTACACATAAATTATTTCATCTTCCAGAGCTCAGAGCGCGCTGCTCCAATCAGTGACGGATGTCGCAGAAGAAGTCAAAGTTGGGTAAGTAGAAACGATTAGATTAATATGTGTAGTCATAGTATTGAACACACACGACTGTAAGATCAATCTCATATCTCTACTACATTAAATCATAACTGCGCGTATGATAGTGACTACCTATCTCAGATTTGTATATATAAGTGCATGTCTATTTAGTTTCAGAATACTATCAATAGATGTTACTTTTTTAGTAGCAATTTAATTAGCCTGCCCTGTTTAATAATTGCGCCACTAGGTGTAGCCCATTTTCTTTCTCTGCAGATGTTTCGACTTATTAAGCCGATCGATGTGAACTTAATAATCTTTTTAGAGATGTTAGAGAGTTAGTACTTCCAGCAAACCAACGCAGCATGTTAGATTATGTTGAAGTGAATTCGATAGGTTCAATACGCCCAGTGCAGCCTAATGAAGTTAGCGATACATTGTGTTGTATTATATTTATATGATTTGTTATATTATTGTGGAGATGTTAAATACATTCATCATTTTTCTTCCAGGACTCAGAGATGGGCGGGTTGAGTGGTGTAAGTCTGACAAATATTATTCTTATTATTGTATAATCTAACTTAACATAATAATATAATATTAAAACTTTAATTGCTTAAGAAATTTGGACAGAAAACTTAAGGCTCCCAACCCGTCTATGACGTCAAGGTTATTTCCCACAGCATTAAGGTTCAAAATCACATGAATAATTGCATGATATAAGGGAAATAATAACATTTTTTCCATATTTTGGGGTTGACTTCGCATCAATGAAAATACTTACTTTTTTTGAGAAAATAAAAAAAAAATAACGATATTCGCTGATAATGGTTCAATGTATCTACTCTATTTTTTTCCAAAGCATATTAAGTAACAGTTGTCGGGATCTAAGGTCACCCATTTTTAGAAATTTTTGAAATGTCAATATGCATACTCTCAAGTTTAATGGAAAAAATCAATGGTGGAGTTTATCTCTTGATTACAACTACCAGTTTCGGGAAAGCTTCAAAAGAATTTCGATAGATGGAGATTTCTTTATTTCTCCACCAACCTTATCAAATAATTATGTCACTAGATGGAGTCAAAATTTTCAAATGAGCACTTTCATTAAACAGTAATCTAAAATAATCGTAATACAGTAGAGCCTCGATAATTTGAAACACGAACAAGTACTTCTGTTCTTAAAAATATTTAACGTTACACTAAATACATTAACATACTTACATAAATTAAAAGTTATATACATTTACAAACTTTTTTTAATATATTTACGAAGATTCTGTATAAAATCTTATGTTTTCAGAGCTTAAGAAGATGGAAGTCGTTGAGCGACTTGCGTATGGAGATGGTCAGTACCAAATATCAGCCATATAGTTTTCAATTATAAATACCTAATAGTTTCTGGTACTTTTTTGCAGTATAAAAATACACAGCTATGTGCTAAAATACTATGCTTTCTTTCAGGATGAAGCTGCTTCACCATCTCCCATATGCCAAGATTCGTTCAAAGTGAGTACGACAACACAATAATTAGAACAATATCTATTATAGTATGTTTATATTGCACGTTCTAAGTTATTTGTTTCAATTAGTGCCATGGATACGAGATTTGACAGTAGAGTTACTGAGGATAATAGACACAAAGTACTGAACTGGCAAGTCATAATAAATTATGTATACCGTTCTCCATATGAGGTAGACGGTAGCCGGATTGATAATTCACTTGACTGTTAATTCAATGGGTGCGGGTTCGATCTCTGATGCCGACTTACTTCACAACAGTGGCGGATCCAGGATTCAATTTTGGCGGGGGCTGAATGTCGTCACATGGTAAAAAGTACTGACACTCAACGTTTTGGGGGGGGCTAAGGGGGTGAAACCCCTAGATTTGTTGTATATAAAGTACTATCACTCATGGTTTTGGAGGGGTCTTCAGCCCCCTACCCCCCCCCCTGGATCCGCAAGTGCTTCACAAGACGACACAAGCTTCTTAAGCTTGCTACAAATAAGTGGAAAAAGATGTATTTTGGTTTGTTTTGTTAAACCCAGATTCTTTTTAGAAAAATGTTGTAGAAATTTTGAATAGAAGTCGTTCATCTTTAAGCATGTGAATTGCACATCTAAGTAATTTTGAATAACGTCAGAAACGATAGATGGTCCTTCATTCGTAATTGTGGTAGCTTTGAGTCTTTCTGGATTAATATCTAGGCTTCTTAGTAATAATTGAAAGGTATTTGAATTATTGGAATATAATTTGATATATAAACTTTGTTCTCAGTACCCTAAAGTACCACATGCAGTGTGGAGACATTACAGACAACCAAGGGACATGCTTTCTGTGAGTACTTACATTATGATTATTCACTATTTCATTTCTTTTCTTAATGAGATGACCTCAGAGGTGTACAAATACTCTACAGAAGTTTTATAAGTATTTGGGTTTATGTTGCCTTTCTTGTTATGTTTTTCACACATTTTATGTGTTGAATTATTCTGAGGGTAATTGTGACTGTAAAATGTTGAAATCTGTGACAGATATTTGTATGAGATTTCAGTAGAATATTATTTTGGATATATTTATTTCAGACTGCCACGTCTGTAGCTTCCTCCAGCTCAAGTCTCTGCTCTTCCATAGGAGAATCGATCCCAGTGAGTGAAACTAATTTATGTAGACTTAAAAATATTATGTCTTTTGGGTGAAACATGGGTCTGATAAGTGTTAGCAGTGCAGTTTACTAATCACATTACTTAATTTGTACCTGAAGCCTCATTTTTCACATCTTTAGGGCCTGGTAGATATTTGAAAGTAACATCATAATTAAAAACTAAATATGCAGTCTGAAACATCTCGATAATACCCAATCTCCTGTCCTAATATTCCTAAAAATATTCTCCATACATTGCCGGAACATTCATGATAAATTTTATAGTTACTAACAAGTAACAAGTATTTAGCATGATAATAAAATTTTACAACTTAATCATTTTTCAGGAATTCATTGAGCCCCCGGAAGTAAGAAGCCTCCGTGAAAAGGTGAGTTCTATTTATTTATTTATCTAATTACAGATAATTCAGATATTATAATGCCACTGTTTTCGAAAATGTGCACATTTTATCTCTCTCTCTTCTCTGCACCATATCCCGTTTATTTGGAGTCGGCGACTCGGATCCTAATCTAGTCAAGCTAATATTATTAATACTCCCAATTCCTGTAAGTAGGGACCCAAGTACTATAACAGGTCATTCATTTGACAATTTGATTTGTTCTGAGCCATTTGACGACCATGCAATATTATCGTGTAAGCTGAATGTCTTATTCTTTAATTTTAAAGTGTAAAGTTACCAGTACTACATATATTTAATGTTTTATATCTTGCTTCTTTATATCTTTTTTTTTATTTTTATCTTATGTTTAGCTCTGTTCATTAGTAAAATTAATATCATAAGTGAAATTAACAACTGTCAAATTAACAACTGGCTTTTGCCGTAGATGTATACATAAAATAAAAAGAAACAATAAAAAATAATAATATAAATAAATAAAATAAACAAAATAAGTAAAATAAATAAAATAAATAAAACAAATATAACAAATTTCAATAGATGTCCTCGATAAATTTGAAACTAATCTATGTAAACGTTTTTTTAATTGACTTTGTGATTTATTTGTATTTTATTTTATTTAACGTTTCAGTCAATAAGATAGCCATTTTGCCTTTGTAACTCTATGAATCCATTAACAGATTACTATTACAGTGTAGATTTGTTTTTTGAGTTAATCGTGTAGTGATCTGATGCTCCGACGTTTCGGTGAACCTACTACAATCCGTGACCAAGGAGGCAGTTGGTTCGCCGAAACGTCAGAGCATCTGATCACAACACTATTAACCCGAAAAACAAATCTACATATGGACCATCGTCAAAATCTGCAGCAACTATTTACTATTACAGTGGTTAAGATGGCAAAATGTTCTATCTATACTATACCTTCACGCCACCTCCCTTGCAGGGTAGGCAGAGAGGACAGAGCGCCAGACATCCCAATCCTTACACACACTCTTAGCTTCCGTTGCACTCATACAGTTTGTCATACACGCTCTCCGATTCCTTTTACTCAAAACGCGCCCATCCTTGAGGATCTGGTCGACATGATTGGACCAGGCCAGTCTCGGGCGGCCGCGCTTCCTCACACCCCTTCGTTCACTCAGATATATCTTTTTTGTCATCCTGTCATCCTTCATTCTCTCAACATGCCCAAACCATCTTAGTTTGTTCACACTTAGTTTGGCAAAATGTTAAGTAGTATTATACAATATTTTACAGGTCGGGCAGCTATGGACTTATTTAACAAGGCGAAGCGAGACTGGTTATGGCTCCACTGAGGTTGGTGATATAGAACATTTTATTTTTCTTCAGAATGTTTTTTTTTTTTTATATTTATAAAATGAATCTGGGTTTATCAAAATAAACCCAAATACACCTTTGTACACTTCACTGTAAGCTTGAAAAGCTTTTCTCGTGAAATGGAGTAGGTCGGCATCGGGGATCAAACCCCCGCCCACTGGATTAACAGTCGAGCGCCTTACCAACCAGGCTACCGACCACAATTTAGCAAAATAACACACATTTACAATAATATAAACTAACGCTCACTAGCCCTAACTGATTGTTAAATACAGTGATTTCATCCAGATAAACCAATATGTATCGTCTAAAGTAAATTCATCCATATTCGGGTACTTGTATCTACAATACTGGCAGTCTTATCATAGTATAATCTTTGGTCTTATCCAACATTAAATTTATAATCACAGTTTCAAACCAAAATAGTTTCTGAGGAAATGGATAGATGGTGTTTTTCGGTCACCTCAAGTTTTCTGCCGAACAAAACTATTTCTATTATGCTGATATTGGTGCCTTTTTAGAGGCTCTTTGATCCTACTCACGAATATTTTTTTTTAATACTGTGCAATTTTAATTAGGTACTCACATGTAAAGTTCCCTACAAAATGGGCCCCGCACAACTCAGAGTTGCATTGACCTACTCATAAACGAGTTGAACTATAATCATTAATGTTTTCTATGTCGATTACTTATTATGGATGGTATGCTTTGGTTAATTATAGCTCTTTATTAATCCATTGTAATATTCTGTTTGTATTTAGGACGTACCCTCAGACATGGATAAGATGAGCACCCACACAGGTTATGATACGATGACCCTTTCCCAGCCTGAAAGTCTAGTAAGTAAAATTTATATAGATTTTTAATTCACCGTAGCACCGCGGTATTATATTCTCTGTCTGTCTTGTGTGTTGGTACTTTTATACCCAAGGACTGGACCATCACCATATTGAGGGTGTCGCTCTTTGGAATCAGTTTCTCGTGTTCTTGAGATGGATGATGCACTCTAAAAATCATCCAATATCGTTATTCTCTATCCCTTTATACATAAATCTTTATTAGACACAATTTATGCCAAAGGGTAGACTAAAAGCAACGACTTACAGTCGACCCGAATTTTGCGGCCTCTAAGTTTACATAGTCACTCGTATTTATATACATCTTCTTCTTTTTCTTGTTGTGCCATATCAAATCGTCCACCGTCCTCATTCCGGTCCACTCTCTAATGTTGCGCAGCCAGGACATCTGTTTTCAGCCAACTCCCAGTCTTCCCTCTATCTTGCCCTCCAATATTAGGCGGAGTATGCGATACCTTTCTCCCCATAGTGTGTGACCCAGATATGAGACCTTCCTCACCTTAACATTCGACTTAACATATATTGGTTTATATTCCAAATAACTATGAATTCTAAATAAATACTACAGCTCTTAATAAATCATAAATGTAATACTAAGGACTTCTTATATAATATTCTATTTATAAGAAGCAAACAATGGTTTTTACTTTCAGGCGTCCGTCGAGACACTGACGCTCTCTGGGCACAGCAGTCTGGTAAGTCCAATTTTAGTTCCATTTTAAATACTGCACTAGCTGTAATGTAATTATCTTGTAACATTATGTCTAACAGATGCCGTTCGCTCACCTACCTTATCATTATTTATTTATTTATTTATTTATTTATTCAAGGTACACATACAGGCATTACTTATGAATTAATTACAATATTAGTATACCACATGTAGTGTTCAAGTAACCCCCAGTTATTAGTGCACACAATTAGCTAATCGGTCAATAGTAACTACAAACAATAAAAATAAAATTATATAAACAAAAATTCTAAGTAAATAGCAAAAGTCTGATTAAAATATTGATATAGGAAATAAAATGATGTCAGATAATTAAAATAATTAAAAAATATAAGAGTAAATTTGAATATAAATAATTAAAATATTAAAATAATGTTCAGAATATGTAGAGTTAGAGACCAGATTATATGCGTTTGCTTATGCGTTTGCATATTTTGTCAATTTATTCAGGATTTTGCATATTTCATCCAAAATGTACTGGTCATGTATGTTTGGGTATATTTTCTTAAATTTTAACAGTTTTTTGTAAAATTTAAACGTTACAAAAATGTTTGTGTTTAATTGAAAATGTAATAGGTAAATAAAGTAATTTAATAAAAAAAATATTATCTAATGGTACTTTTAAAAAAAAAAACAAGTTTTGACTTCACATAGTAGAACTGTTTTTCGCGGTCTTCCAAACGATACCAAACATAAACTAATAACAATTAAGTTAAATAAAATCTCGTAATAATGTTTATTTGTTGTTTTTATTTAAATTTATGTTGCATATTTTGGTGATTTTGTTGCATATTTCGAGCATTTATGATGCATACATATTTACATGCATATTTCAACCATTTTAAGTTCATATAATCCGGTCTCTACTGATCATTATTACAATAAGATATATAAGAAATGTGACTTATCTCAGTTGTACGAGTACTCTGTAATTTAGTAAGCCTTATGACCTGCAATAGAGACAGAACACATTGTTCTTGTATTTTGTTTATGTTTGAATCACCTAACACTATACACACATTACAGGAGATGACGTCGGATGAAGGGCTTGGTGATGGGAGAAAACGCCGATTGAGCGAAAAGGATTCATATGAAGAGCCCTCCACGAAAAGAGTAAAGGAAGATAAAGATGAAGAAGAAGAAGAAGATGACGATGACGGTATTCAGGTACTGTTTGGCAAAAGGCCGAGGGACAAAGAAGAGGCTGGCTCGGACGAAGAGACACCAGTTTGTAAAAAAGCAAGAGAATAAATACACGATCTCTAAATTCCTACTACTTAGTGCTAATTTTAAAAATGCCCATAATATTGAGTTACATATATTCCAATACCTATTTTATATGTAATAAGAAAACATTCATGTTGGTATTAAAATTCACCCCGAATGTTTATGCAATATTGATAGTATGTGATTGATACAAATGTTTGTTCCATAGTAAATTAGTAATTTATCTGATACAAATTTATTGTACAATGTACATTCGCTTTGTTACTATCCATCTGGATAGATCAATTAGTATACTTTACATTACTGTATGTAACATTATAAATGATTCAAGTGCAACCCACTGCCCTATTCTAGGGAATTCACTGTTCCTTCATAATTATTGTTCATTCAAAATTCCAATGATTTATAAGCTTGTTTGCAGATGTACTTTGTCGTTGTGCCTAACATTTCTAGCCTAATGAAAGTCTTGTAGTTTTGAGTAATTTCAGTTTGTTACTCAACCATTATTACTGCGTCTGTGGTTTATTGTGATTAATGTGAAATGTGCTGTGTTATTTACCTAATACCTTTAATTATTTAAGAATATCTTATGTACCTAATTGCAGAAATGTAACCTATTTTCATAGAAAAAAGAGTACTTAAATAGTATGTAAGCATTATTATTGTTGTTATTAGTTATTGAAAGGAGAGATAAAAAGATCTCATTTTTAATTTAATGTCTAACTGAGTAAAGCGTACTGTGTTATTTACCTAATACCTTTGATTATTTAAGAATATCATAATGTACCTAATTGCAGAAATGTAACCTATTTAATTATTTAACAAAAAAGAGTGATTAGTATGTAAGCATTATTATTGTTGTTATTAGATAGTGGAAGGAGAGATAAAAAGATCTGATTTTTCATTTAATATCTTACTAAGTAAAACGTACTGTCTTAGTTTTATTTAGAAGTAAGAAGGAATGTAAAAACAGAAAAATAAAAATTCCTACAGAAGAAAGATATAAAAATGTGGTTAGGATTAGTTTGTGAAACGAGAGATAAAAAGATCTGATTTTTAATTTAATATCTAATTTAAATATTCCCCAAGTATTTTAATTTATTTAAGTAACGATTGTGATACAAGTAAAATGTACTAACTGTGTTATTTGAATAAGAAAATTATATATAGTATTGTGATTTAAGAAAAATTAACAACTAATTTAAGAGAAGAGAACCTACAGGAAAGAAAAAATGTACATAATTATTAGTTTTATAATTAGTGAAAAGAGAGATATAAATAAATACCTAATTTTCGATGTATCTGATATCTGTGCATTATTTAATATTAGTTAAACATGTTTAATTGAGATAAATAAATATTTTGACACAAGTAAAATGCACTGTTGTTTAAAAAAAATAAAAAGCGAATACCTACTTGATGAATTAAATAAAAAATTAAGAAATGCTGAAAAAAAGTACAATTATCATTATTTTATAGTTAATGAAAGGGTGGATAAAAAGATATGATTTTCAATTTAATATCTTATTAAATTAATATTCCATAAGTATATTTAGATCATTCTTAGTTCTTATTTTTGTTAAAATAAAACTATTGACCAAAATCTTTTGTTTTATTTTTAGAAATAATTTTCTTCACATTATTATGGAATGTTAACTCACAGCACTTCCTAGTAGTTCTGAGTGCAGTATCAGTCAACTTAGAAGGATTGAGAACATATGTAGGTAGTGATATCAATTTCTGCAAGTCCTTTCCAAATGACGATTTTAGAAGTCACACATCTCATTCTATTACAAGACGTAAATTCATTTAGCTTTGCTGCACAGCTTTTTAGTAAAATCACACGTATATATTCTAAGATCTATGAACATAAGCAGACAGGAGCAGTAGTCAAAAATACAATGATAGTAGATATAAATCTTCAATCATGTTGGATTCCAATTCGGTTCTCTTAGCCTCCAGAAGGCCTTCAGTTCCCTCGAATCCAAAAATTGACGTTTATGCTGTCAACAGTGTCAACGTCAAAAAGATGTCAACATCGGAATACTTTTTTTTTAAATTCACTTTTCAGTGACAGGCTTAGCGATCGCCTTTAGCCAAGGAAGCCTTTTGATACCTAACGTAAGTTAACCCTTTCTGAAGCCGTTCTAATACTATGTTTATTTAGGGTTGCCAGATTTCTCGCAAGTCAGACCGGGACACCCCCCCCCCCCCCCCCTCCGTCGACTAAAAAGTTTTTTGATGCATTTTTTATTTAAGCGCTTTAATTTTTTTCTATGGATCCAAATAATTTTACACTGACGGGGGGGGGGATGTCAGGGCTTACTCCTATATGAAACTACTCCTATGAAATTTAAACTTTTTTTGTCGACTTTTCCAAACGCTAATGCGTAACTTTTCTACGTAGTTCCTTACTTTATACATAAACTGTCAAAAATACCACGATAAAAATCGTAAGAATATACCACCATTTCCGAAAACCGGGACATTTAGGCGTCCCGAGAGGTCTGTTCGGGACACCGGGACACGAGGCGTAAAACCGGTGACAGTCCCGGTAAACCGGGACGTCTGGCAACCCTATGTTTATTGTTTAATGAAGAGCGGTTGTAGGTAAATCGACGTTTCGTAGAAAATGTTGGAAAAATCGGTTGGTACCTACGTACTTACTTGCATATAATATTATCTGTAGTAAAATTTGATAGGTATGTATACCTATGTGTCTGTGTAGTACCTACCCACACAGAGATCACCAGTGGGTAGGTACTTTGTCGTTTTAAGTTACGAAATGAGAAATCATCTTATTCTGCGACCCAAAGCTGAAACCATCGGGCTTCATGGGAATATATGTAATAACTTTTTTTATACAATTTCTAAGATTGTGTGACAGTGTCATATTGTGACCATTCTTTTTAAAATTATCCATTAAATGAATATATACCTACAAAATTAACATGTTGGAAACCGAGAGTGTACAAATAGGTGATATAGGTAGGTAAGTATTCTTAATCTAATCTGGCGTTTTGTCCTCTCCGCCTCCCCCGCAAAGGCACGAAGCGTGAGGGCATAGCTATAGGTACGTAAGAATACAATTTCCATTGAGTTGCCTTTCGATTAAGGATGATAAATAGATCTAATTTGTCAGAATTCAGTAAAAAATGCTAGCCCCGGCAGAAATCTTCTCATCGCTACTGTCTGAGGGTCAGAAAGCGTGCTATAATGTCAACAATAGCTTAGCTACGTTTTTCAATAGGGGAAGGAAAGCAAATTAACGGCTTAATTAATTGAATGTGGGAATAAACACCGAAATTATCAAATAAAATAGGTCAAATTGGACCTATACAAATTCGGGATCCGGACAAACGGCCGACAAGACTATACGGCCGACAGGACAAATGGCCGACACGGACAAATAGCCGACAAGACCAATGGCCGACTGGTACAAATGGCCGAAAGACGAAAGGCCGAAATCCAAACGGCCGACATGGACATATGGCCGACAAGTACAATTGGCCGACATCCAATAGGCCGACACGGACAACTGGCCGACAAGGACGAATGGCCGACAGGACGAATGGCCGACAGGACGAATGGCCGACAGGACGAATGGCCGACACAAAAAAAAGATTGAAATAATGATCACATCACAAGTTTGAAAAACAAAGTTGCCAGTTTATTCTAACAATCCAAAATTTGGCTAGTTTTTTAAACAACAGTTCCGAAATATAATTTGAAAGTAGCGAAAAAATGTTACCATATCTTATTATCACATCAAGCAACACTAAACCAAGTTTGCTCCGTGAGACCGAGGCCGTCGCCATATTGTTCATGAAGGCCGGGCCCAACTGACAATTGACGATGGTTACGCCATCTAAATTGTATGGAAAAAAATATTCCGTAATTTAAGTATTTGTCACCGAGACAAGGTGTTTGTCACCGATACAAGGTGACGTCACCACTCATGGCGGTGATGGAATTCGAGGATGTAGGCTTGTACTCTACTATCGCAGGCTTCAAGGTTAAATAGAATCTGCTCCTGAATTTACGTAACCACTGTATACTTAATAAGTATGAGACATACTTGAAAGAATTACCTACTACTAGCGCCGCGAGTAGCCGCTACACGAATTAGATCAAAAACACCAAGCAGACATGGGACATTACTTTTTCAACTTTCCAGCGAACATGCAGGTTCTCAATTTTTAGGCGTTAAAAACGGTTTTTCATTTGTTTCGGCTGCAGGTGCCTTTTAGGGCTTAATTAAACCTTACTAGTATAAATAAAAAACAACCTAACCGGTCAACATTATTTTTTACAGTAATGTCCCATGTCTGCTGGGCGATGCTTGTTAACCATTATCTTGATTGAAAACGTCATTGTCGGCCATTCGTCCTGTCGGCCATTCGTCCTTGTCGGCCAGTTGTCCGTGTCGGCCTATTGGATGTCGGCCAATTGTACTTGTCGGCCATATGTCCATGTCGGCCGTTTGGATTTCGGCCTTTCGTCTTTCGGCCATTTGTACCAGTCGGCCAGTTGGTCGTGTCGGCCATTTGTCCTTGTCGGCCGTTTGTCCATGTCGGCCGTTTGGCATTCGGCCATTTGTAGTAGATTCACAAATTCAATAGGCGGCGCCATCTATTCAGTTTTTGCAAGATTTTATTTAACTTCACTATAGTGTTTTCGCTAGTTTTTTTTTTTGGTTTTTTGTCTGTGCGAAAATCTTAATCTTGTATTCGGTTTTTCAACCACTGCACTACTTAAAGAGCTTTGAAACCAGTTTGAAACTTTCCACACGTACGTAAACTCGGTGACAATAGTATTCTGTGATATATCATAACTTTGCAGTTACGTACCTACTTGATATTATATTCCTAGTAATTCTATTGAAAAATCTTGCATGCATGGTGATCCATGAGATAAATAAGGTTGAACGGAAAGTAGAGGTTCGCACGTTTGGCTAATTATGTAATAGCACTGGGTTTTGCTTTAGATTTGGACACCCTAGTATTAATGAATATACATAGGTTGGTGTCTCTATAGACTATACACAATGTAATGTTGCACATGGCTCCCACATGTTCTTGGTGTCATGGATTCTTAGATACAGCCAGATGTTCTTGAATCTCTACCTACCAACAGAACTCAGAAGTATCTTCCATTTTATTGTGAAAAATACAGGACCGAATCTCTCCCGAACCTTGAACGATGCAAGAATCTAAAATAATCAATGAGAATTGTGAAATTATTATATACCTATTTCCTTTGACTTTTTGGATGAGGTCGTAGACTGGAGGGGCGGGAACAATCTTTTATTATTTTTATTAATGTCAAATTATTTTGTGAAACATCTAATTGTACTTTTCGACTTGTTTTTGTACAACCTTTCGATAGATAAGTATCTGTAGCCATTGCGCTCAGCGGCCACAGCCACCAACAAACTCCGAGAGCGGAAAACAGCAAATAAGTCCGGTTTCTTCGAGAGAGCTTTCTCTGTCGCGGGACCAATCACTTGGAATAGACTGTCGGACGAACTCCGAAAAGACCAACCCAGCTTCAGGAGCAAGCTGAAAACTAAGACTTTTAAGGCCAACTGACCGCGCCCTTGAGATGAAACGGCGCCAAAAAGTCATCCATCATCATCATCATCTATACAGTGAAGGATCAATTTTGAGAAGTGGTAGTATATCTACGTAAATCAACAAAATAATATTACATGTTTCATTTCACCTCGATCGCTAGCCTGCATACATAATTCGAGACCGTGGTCAGGTCAGTTATAAGCCTGGCGGAAAGTTCAAGGGAAAAAATAGGAAAAATATAAAAAATGTGGAGCAAAAGATACAAGTATTGAATTCTAGTCCTCCACAGATAGATTTCGTTACCGAGTAGGTATGTAAGGTAGTAATAAATCTTAAAAAAATCGAGACCTAGAAAATAAACCAAAACAACGGCCCTGCCGACTAAACCGCGAACACAGATACTAAACTTAAGTAGGATAGTACTATTTTTTGTCAATATTTTATTGCTAATAAATGTTTCGCATTTACAACATAGCTGTATTTCGTTTAGAAACAGTTGCAAAAATTTACTCTAGGATTTTATTGCATCTCTAGAGTTGCATTCGTAAAGGACAATAATCGTACTGGTACTTATAAATTTTTGGGCAAAAGTATATTTTTTTCTAAAATCATGGGGTTTTTCTAAAATCAGTAATCTTGCAGTAATCGGTAGATTTTAAAGTCCGCGATGTGCACGAAGGGAGTTTTTTTTTACTACTTTATGTAATCGATACAAGATAGTATGAAAGATCTGTTACGGTATTCGCCTAGCTAGAGTATTGTTCAATGTGTTCAACGTATGAAAAGTATCATTTTGGCGACTGCTTGCGAATGTTTTTGCGTATTTAATCGTTTACATATTGCGGATTTGTCGTGTTTGAAATGCATTGTACTTATATTTATCAAATTTAATATTGTCAATGCATGAATTTTCATACATTTAAAATACTTAGTATTAATAATGTTCGGTATAGAACAAACCGATGAACCAAACCAATGGATGCACCTCTCCGTATTAATATTATATACGAGATGATGATGGGTTTACAAGCCGACGATATTACAAGTATCCGCAATAAGGTATACATTAAAAGGAAATTATCACAAATACACAATACCTATACATACAATAACGTACAGAGAACGACTGACAATAATATTTCTTGGACTAAATGATAGGTGTGAGCACAATAACATGAAAATACATTTTCCCATTCAAAAGTATGCATACCTGCAATCAGAGACGTATCAAGAATATTCAACAAACGTAGGTACACTACCTAGTACCTACACACAAAGTGAAAACTTTCGGTGCTATGAAGGAATATCTATTAATATTCATATACCAAACATTAGGGTGGCCAGAGGTCCTGGAAGCTGCAAGCGACAGGGGCCTCTGGCGAAGATATACAGATCCTTTGGGCCCCCTACCGAACCATCAAGGATAGAAGGGGAAGAAGATGTATGTATGTATACTAAACATAATTGATTTTTCCCACCCCATGTGAGGGAAGGATGGTGTTTTGTAAAAAAAAGTCGTCTATGTGTATGTTCTTCGTAAGTCCATGTTGCAATAAATTCGTCCTAGTACCACTAATAGTTTTGTTTGATTCAATTGCACGTAGACCTATTTAATTATTGGGAAAGGCCTGCTAAATCAGTGTCGAAATATGAACGAAAAGTTATTATTAACTAAATAGAAATTATTTACTACTTAGTATGTCTATGGGTCCTTTCTGGCCAGTTGTTAATAAGATCGAATTCTGCACGAAACTTCCAGAATCAGAAGTCAAAACATTCACTGATAAATTGACAAAAAGGCCCAATAAGCAGATCTGGGAATGGCCATTTGTAAACGTACTGCCTTCTATTAAAAAAGGACATTCCTACGCTTTCTGTAAGCCTGTTTGGATTTTTTCTTCAGGGTACCCTGATGTGACGATTGTCCCTTGGTAACAATTTGCAATGCAATACGCCACTGTGTTCATTAATTCCTGAAACCTTTATTTGTGGAATATAAAACTACATTAATAATATTTTGTGAGTAAATGCACCTACAATCTACATCCATAGCTACGAAATGTACGAATAAATATTCCAATGACCCATTGTGATTTATGAACATTATTCGTGAGTCGGTATAGTTTTGATAAAAATAATCAACGACAATTCTGGAATGATGCAGGGAAGAGTAAAATACTTTTATTTTTGAGATGGTATTCGAATTTTCGAGAAATTAAAACTTACATGTCTTAAGAATTACGAGTTTGTTTGTAACGTAACGCATTAGTTCCGCAGCCAAACAATCAATTAATGCACCTATTGGTACTAAGACTGACGTTTCACATCTTCAATTAACATTTCTTTAAATACATTTTCTCCTCTAATGGATTTATGTATGTCTAATAAAAATATACAAAGGTATTTTGTATACACATTATACAGAATATGAGTTATAGGTTTTATACCTAACATTAATAAGAAGGTACACGTATATCTAAGTAAATGCAAGTAACGAAATGTATAGAGGAATACCTACTACGTATGTAGATACAGATATAACCTGACTGAAAAAAAGTGCGATTTATTTTATTATAAATTCTCTATGCAAAGATTTTCTATCTTACTTCTCTTATAGAGAGTTATTAGGTATATTATTTACTTTATTCTAGTTACATATTATACTATAGGTACTTAGCTATTACTTCTAGTATTACTATAATTTCTAGTTTCTACCATCATATACCACGCATCTCTCTTGATCCTATACAACAGAGAAGGAATACAAATCTCAAAGAATGAACTATCGCGAACGCAGCAATCCAAATACTATTAACAATTGTACCTTATACATAATCTAATCTTGTATTATGAAATGCGGAATACATCTTCAGCACAGAAATTTTAAACAAAAACTTTTTCAAATCATCTGCGTCAGTTTCTCATTTAAAACTCGCGGCGTCTATTATTTAAGAACCACAGAGCAGAAACCGCAATTTTCATTTGCATATATGTAATACCTACCTATATCATTAATTTAAAGTCATTCAATCAGTCAATCAAAGTGTTAGGTTAAAATGGCGACACTGACAATACAACAGCGTCGACACAGCCTAGAGGGAAACATTTTAAGATGATTTTGGTAATGTTTTGTTATTATGTGACTAAACAAACTTGTAGAATTAACGTTATAAATAAATAAAACAAATTTCAGCTAACATTGTTATATGAAACCTCGACACCTAATCATTTAATTTAGTTAGTATAATAAATGTACCTCCAGATGTACACTGCTAGTATAGTATATTGTATTATTCTTGGCACCACGCATTAACTCATTGAGATTTGAAAGACAAGCTGTCGTTTTTTTTTCAATACATTGACTGCAAGATATTATTCGAAAAATAGGCATACCTACCTATGTATTTCAACAGTGAGTCTTCAATGTACTAATTGTGTTATAGGTGTGTCAGTAAACTTTTATATTTATATGCAAATTATACAATCAATTAGCTCTAGGTAAATAGGTACTAGGTTAGTTTAGTTCTTCCGTACATGCTATAGAAAGTCAACGATTAGATCGAGCTTAAAGAGCTTTCGGTAATTATTGACTTTCTACTATAAACTATAAAGTACCTACCATCATTTTGATGCGTACGTGCATATGTATACAAAAAACAAGGTAACTAATATAATAGTGTGTTTTTTACATTTGTCACAGTGGATTTCAGCGTATCTTATTGCTGAAAAAGGCCTAAAATATTCTATGGAACACCTGAATTATAAAAATATCCTTGTGTGGTAATATACATATTTTGGTCAGAGGAATTGTCCACTTCACCACAGTCTCTCCTCATACAACTCTGCTCAAGCCATACCTTTATTATTTATTTTATTTTATTTACATACCTTTAAGTGAAAAAATACAGCAAAATGATATCATTACAACTTACAAGTTGCTTACAAGTAATATTCTTTATTGTTGTTTATCATCCGTAGGCCCATCCGGACACCTGGAATCGTCCTTTTAACATATTATGTGAAAAATAATTATATATAAACAATAGTGCATTAGTATATAAATATATAGAATTATACATCAATGGAACAGAAAATATGATCCAAGATCAATGCTGATCGGAGTGTAAAAGGTTCCGACCAGCATATCGTCAATTCGCAATACGATGAATATGATGAAATCGAATACCGATCAGAGTGAAAAAGTTTCCGGCCAGTATTCACGTGAATTTTTATACAAATAATAGATACCTATAGTAATAAATACCTAAATATGTTTTCACTCGCAGTGCTCCTATATCTGCCAGCTAACCCCTGTAATAAATACCAACCTACATAGATTATAACTGATTTTTACTTTGACATTAACAGCTGACACATCAACTAGGTACGATCGAATCGTGTACATTATCTTACTAAAACAATAATATTTATGGAACTGAATGCATAAAATTTGTAATGTGTAGCAGAGACGACCTTAGCATAGGACGAATCAGCAGCCGCCCGGGTAGAACTCTTCTTCACTCTTTAAAAATACATATTATTCATTTTGACATACAAACGTAAAAGAAAATCTAGAATCCTTTTTTTATCATTTTTATCAACTTTGGGCTGAAATAGCGAATAAAAAGGCGCCTATCTGGCGCCTGTGTTATTCGGGTGAGAGGAGGGACCTTCAATATTATCATCAGTCACCCGTGATTAATTTGTTAAAAAAATTCGTCTGCGGCGCTACTACTTGACTAATCTTGTAAAAACAACAAGGCTCCCAACCCCAAAAAAGTACAATTACGTTTTTTTTAGAATCTTAGGGCATTTTCAAATAATCTAAGTGTATATAATATGTAATATACCTACCTACCAGGCACAAAGCTACCTGAGAACACGATTCCTATCGAGTTACCTTTTGGATAAAATTATAGGTATAATAGTAATCCAAAAATAAATGTTAGCTCCGGCTTCCCTTCTGCAGAACCTGCCACTCTTCGCCAATGCTACCTTCTAATTACATAACCTAGTAAAAGTACCCAGAAAAAATACCTACCCTTTGGATCTTGTGCGCTCTAGGGCCACCTCTGATGTAGATAATAATCCGCTTTGTAGGTAATAAAAAAATCATTGTCCAATAATCAACTGGTAATGTGTTCTTATTAATTATTGCAATTTGCAATAGTTGATTTTTTACGCTTTTACGATGCATCTACCATAAAAAAAATATATCAATATTCCATAGTTTTCTTACGTGAGCTACATAAAACCTAATAAACTATTTACAATGATCTGTCTTTGTGATTTTCTTTTACGACTATGAAAAGTGTAGAAAAGTAGCTTATGGTAATTTTTGTAGGTGAATCCAATACCGACCATTGGTGTGAAATATTGTATTAAACCTTTTGTAATAATGGCTAATCTCCCGTCATATAATTTCTTGGTATTTTCCCCCTTTTACTTAGTATTGGAGTTCCCATATTATTATCTATTGTGGATGCATAAGCCTACGATTATACAGCGGCAAGCTCTGTTTGTTATTGTTTAATTTATAATACATTTTGTATAATTATATAAGCCGTGGGAAATAATCAAATACATACCTAATTAGCTTATGTTTTAAAATTTGTTTGTACCGTCAAACCCTAGTCCCAAAAGTCAACCCTAACCAAACTGTAGGTACTCGAATTGTCACGTAGTTTATTTCCTAATATTTTTGTTAGGTAGCTACTCGTACAGAATTCCGAAAACACTTGGATAAACTCAAGTACCCAGATGTATTTTTGGTAAAATAATAATAGTCTAAAATATACGAAACGTTTGTTCTTAATGAAATTACCACCTAGATGAGATTATAATGACTGAAAGACTTCAAAGCCAACATTCCTTATTGGGTATTTTCTATGACTTTATTGTGACCGAACTTTGAGCAATCCTAACAAATTTATGAAGTGTGTACAGCTGTATATTAGATAGAAAATATAAGTGTGCAATAATAGTCATAAATGCACAATGAATATTAGGTTTTTTTCATACGACGCACATGGACAGTGTTACAAAATGGGAAACACGAGCTTTGAACAGTTATTGTTATTATTATATTTATACCAACCCAAGTTTTACCCGTTTTCTATTCAATAACAAATTACACAATTCATAATATATTGTATTTTAAAGCTCGCGACCCAACTATGACGTCACGGTCATTTCCCACGGCATTAAGGTTCAAAATCGCGTTTTTTTTCCATTTTTGGGGTTAATTTCGCTTGAATAAAAAAACTTTTACGGTTAGCCCCTAGATATACAAATAACAAATTTATCTCCGCGACTTTCGGGAAACGAGTTTCTGTCTGTCGGATAAAAGACCAGAGGTATTTTTCTTTTTTTTTTAGATCTCTATACAAGATGTAAAAAATCTTTTACGGTTATTCCCGAGATAAAGGTTCAATGTACCTAGTACCTACTCTATTTTTTTCCAAACATATTTAGATTTCTTCATAAACTTCACAATAAAGTCCTAGGTTTCCAACCTGTGAGTAAAACAGCTTTTGGTGGAGGTAATTAGTATATTTTGGAATTAAAATAAGAAACCATGGACCAAAACAAAGTTTCGTAAGTATATTGTTGGTTCGATATAAAAATTACAAGGTTCCTGTTACTTATTATAGATTATTGGATCATGGAAAATAGAAGGGTAATATGTATCTAATAATGAAAAGATTCTGATGTAAGTCCAACAAAAGTTTAATTGTAATAATATTATGTACATTGTGAAACAAATTCTATAGATAATATTGATTCATAAAATATTTAACAATAATAAATAATACTAAATACAAAAATACAAATTCCCCACAATCAATCCTATACTTCAAGAAAAATACCTTCCCTTCAGGTTCTGAACTTAATTATGTAGTATGTACCTATTATTTATTATGATACTTACAGACTATTCATATACTTATGAAGTTTTCACTTATAAACCTAAATAATGTTCAAAAAGTCCCTGATATGTATTCAATACTCTACTTACAATACAAAATAGATCATTTAGAAATAAATAAAGTGGAATCTTAGAAACACATAGGTACATAAATTGATAGATTCTCCATTGCTGTATACCGTTCCTTTGACAATGAAATCAGAACATCGGGAAGAACGTATATACCGAAAAAAGGAGAACAATAAACGCATTAAAACAATATTATAATCTATCTATGTATGTTTATCGAAATGAACCCTATCATCAGGTATATAAGGTACACTTCAAAGTATATAAGATATGAAAGCTTGTATTTTGAAGTGAAGTATCTATAATCTACATTAAATTTACTAATCAACCATTCAATGCCACTATTCGCATAGCAACTCGAAGCCAAGCATTCGAAGCTTAGCGACCTATCTGATCCCTCGGAGAACATTACAGAGCGAAATAGTACAATACCCAGTATATATAAAAATGCTATAAATATAGGTATTTATTAATGTAGTCGGTTTATTCATCGATGCGAAATCAGTGTACTTACTAATAAAATTATCGCTAACTTCTTGTCGGCACTTTTATATCTTCATATCACTCCAATAAACATTCAAGGCATATTCTGCCCAATAACAATACATACCTATTGGTATGTATACCTAATTACTAAATAAGTTTTAGCAAACAAGCTTATTTCTTTCTGTATTATAGTTATAAGATCTTACACTTAAAGGCTGCAAAATAGCAAACAGATTTGTGTTTTTTTTTTATTGGTATTATAATAAATCTTTTATGATAATGATAATGAAATATCTTTTACGGTAATGCACTGAGAAAGGTTTAACGGTTCACCCGTTAAGGGTTGCTCCCTCCCACTTACCCTGGATGATGAAGGAACGCTAGTTCCTATGTCATCCAATATTTTTACAAAAACAGTTCTAGGGAGGACTCAGGGTTCACCAGAAGGGCTCCCCCCGACAAACCCCTCTTTGATTTAATTTAACGGTTCAATGGTTATCTAGGTACCTTATTTTTTACATATTTAGTGAGTATGTCGAGAAATTTGGTCAGAAAATTACACTTTTATGGCAACAGCTACTACCTTAATTATGCCTTTTCAAAGCAAAGGTCAAATTCGCACATAGAATCGTACAAAAAATAACGGATATCGCTTATAAATTTATTTTATCTGTACTTATACTGAATAACATCTAACAGTAATTATAAAAGCAATGTTAGTTATGTAAAATACCTAAGTAGGTAAGTATGTAAAAGATAGAGATGTTTACTCATCAACGCATCAGTATTATAAGTTAAAGCATATAAAGATTCCTTGTTATTAAGTTAATTCACGTACAAAGAGGTCATTGATGAACTTGAGAAATAGGTACATCAAATACTCGTACCTACACATACAAACGAATGCCATGACCACGCGTGATACTAAAAAGCGTAAAATAACTTGAATAATCATCAGACAGTAATAAATAATACATCCTACTTACCTATATTCTACCTTACCTACATATAGTTATTTTTCATGCAATCTATAGACTGTAGCGCTAAAGCAAACATTATCTGTGTTCGAGGAGTTTTCTCTCTATGTCTATGTTCCGTAAAAACCTGCGGGTTTTTCTTGGAAAACGAAATACAAGAAGCAAAATAGTATCGCCTACCTATAATGATTTCCACGATCATTTGAAGTGCAACTGAGGGAGAGATATGTGAGCAGTGTACCATGTACATTGTACAATCACTGGTTATACCTCAGTGAAAAAAGCCGTGATGGTAGGTAGGTACCTAGTATCCAGTGGCGATTATGTAATACATGTACATAAGCCCGGCTTGCCCATGAGAAATACAACAAACAACAAGAAATATGTTCTAACAATATTGCTTTTCATAGCGGAGATAATTACATATTATTCAATAGAGGAAAGAAATTTAAACTTCGCGCGCGCGACGTGGACAATGCTATTATAATAATAATTTCTCTACCCAACACGTCGCGTGGATCGCAGCGACGTATTACTGGAAGAATAATAAAAAAACTCATGCCATTTCTCCAAATGTTCTACGCCTCTCGCTCTAACGCACAGCTTCAGATAGTAAAATTAGCTATTCATATCCTAGCTTACATCTAGGTAGGTGTGTATATGTCATATTCTGCCTGCAGTGAAAATGTGCCCACATTCGTAGAGATTCTTTAATGGTATTAGTGTGATGTGCGAATTTGTTAGTGATTACCAACACACACAGCCGCTCGTGATGTTGAAGAGTGAATGAGATAGTGTATTACCCCGTCTTTGTCTTTCGCTCCCGCAGCGCGTTTGTAGAAAACAATAACAAATTATTGCAATACAATCATATGCATTGACTAATTAAGAGTATGCATACCGACATTTCAAAACTGTTACTAAATATGCGTTGGGACAAAATAGGGTAGATGCATTGAACATTTATCCAGGGAATAACCGTACAAGATTTCTTATATCTTGTATAGATTTCTCAAAAAATAATTTGAAAAACACCTCTGATCTTTTTTCCGAAAGACGGAAACTCGTTTCCCGATAGTCGCGGAGTATTTTTTTTTTGTGTTGATAATACGCATTAAAATCTACGAAATAACCGTAAAAGTTTTTTGATAGACGCAAATAGAATAAATAATAATAAATAGAGCCCAAAAAATGGAAAAACCGCTATT
This sequence comes from Ceraclea dissimilis, assembly GCA_963576895.1. NCBI lineage: Eukaryota > Metazoa > Arthropoda > Insecta > Trichoptera > Leptoceridae > Ceraclea > Ceraclea dissimilis. The sequence goes on from OY756368.1 coordinate 13,969,675, forward strand.
TTTACCATTTAATCATACGATTGTTCACGCGATTTTGAACCTTAATGCAGTGGGAAATGACTGTGACGTCATTCTTGGTACCAAGGCCTTATTTAAAAATAATTCAGTTGTTATTGAATAATAGTATCTAGGTATGAAGAGTAGGTACTGTAATGTAGAGTACATAGTGGGAAACCATATTTCGCAAAGATTACCCACTAGTACTTCCTATTGATCACTCATCAGCTTACCCGACTACAGATGACTTCCCACGCCACTGCTAGTATCACACACAAGTCATGCTTTAGTGGGAGAATAAAAATGAAAACGGAATAAAAATAGAAGACTCAAACTCCGTTGGATGGATGGAGTACAGAAGGATGTGGATACTGTTGGCATTATGGACTGGAGGAGTGCATGCCAGGATAGAGGGAGATGGAGGCGAACGCTGGAAGAGGCCAAGGCTCACAACGGGCTGTAGAGCCACTAATGATGTGAAAAAGAATGTGAATCCAATAAGAGAAAACAAAAATCTGTACTATCGCTTTACACATACATACAATATTTGCTTTCGTCACATTCATGTAATTCGTCATTTCTCATCTATCCTTGAATATCATATTGAGCCAGGTAGGTAACTCTCAAACAACCACATGTCTCTTTACACCTTTTTTCAGCCGAAAATTTTAATTTATCACTTCTTTTAATTATGAAGAACTTTTTTTTAACTCCTCTTATGTTTTCATATCCATAAATACAAAAAAAACGATACTTATCATCTACTATAAAATATTGCTGTAATGGAACTACCTAACCTAGCTACTGAAAAAATCACATGACAAGCAACATCCTTGAACTATTCAGAAAAAAACATAGACCCATCTTCTATAGAAAAAAATGTCATGCCTGTGGGTGCGACGTTTTTTTGTATTTCATTTCAACACAACTGCATTCTTGGTTCCCACATTCGGAGTATTTCAGAGAGTGAATTCAATACACAACTACATCTATATAATTACAAAGTTGGATTTTTCTACAACATACTACCCCCGCACATTATGATGTACCTACGAATCTAGATATGTACCTAGTCTGTGTGAACCTACATGACTTTTATTAATTTTAGTAGTAGGTAGGCATTTTGTCAAATTGCGCACTTAGCCATCAACATTTAAAAGAAATTAAAGTAACGATGAAAGAATAATACGTAAAGCCTTATAAGTTTTACAAGCCTTTGTAAACTTTATAAGAAGTTTTGTAAGCCTTATAAGAATAATAGAGCCTTATATAAGAAAATAATAACAGCCTTCAAAGGCTGGAGTGAATCATGAAAGAAACAAGGGCAGAAGGACATGGTTCCATGGGCGTCGCCAGCCTCGGAGCCAGGAGGGGCAACAAAAATTAACAAAATTGCGGTATAGGATGAAAAACGCGTAAATAGCACCGCAGGCCGAATTTTTTTTGTGAGACGTGGTGAAGATGGCCGTGATGAAGTTTGGTTTATTTGAAAACGTACATATACTTAATAATAATTTGCACAATATATTATGTACGAAAAAAAAATAGCGCCCTAGGCAATTTTTTGTAAAATAATTGTATTTTGATGGATTTTTTATGCTAATTTTCTAAATTTATGACAAGGTGAGAAAATGTGCGGTAATAGTGTGATTTTTGTGAGGTTTTATCATATGGTATGAAAAAATATATACCTATTCCAATCTCTAGAGGCGGGGGGGGGGGGGGGCAGTTGCCGTCGCCCATGCATGGTTCAACGGGTTCAACAGATTTTGAGTGAAAGGACCGATCAGAATAACATGGATAATAATAATGATATGAGAAATGTATGAAATGACCCTATATGCCATAAGGTATTGAGAAACATAATGTGTTAGGTATTGGGAATCAAGCCTTAATATCAGTAAATTGTTTTAGTCAGGCATTCAGTTAGTGGTCATAGTAAATGATAATTCGCCATGAAAATGTGTAAAAGTAGGTAAATTATACTTACATCAATTACTTCTAAGTGGTATTACATAAATCTTCTTCATATAAAGTTAGTAGGCATTGTCGTCGTTCTTGGAGTTAAGTCCCACCCAAAGAGAGATATGATAATATGTAGTTCCAATAGTTAAATGCAAAATAATGATCTTCGCAATAAAACAATTCGCCAGCTATAGTTTCTGATCCATGCAGACCAAAAAATGTATAATATCTCAAAACGCTTGGGCTTATATTAGGTATCACAGATTATCATAGATTTAAGGGGGAAATAAAAACATTATTTATTGTGAATATAATAATATTAAATACGATATATTTTTACAAGCAAGTACCTATATTAAACATATAATAATATTATATACAATTTGGTGTCTGTTTTACCAAGATACCCTTAAGAAAACTATACTATTTTGCCCAAACACACAATAAAAAAAAGTTATTGCATTTAGCTGAATAACAAAATAAATGTAAAAATGGTGGCTTTATGTATAAATGTGATGAATTTATAAGCAAGAGATGTAATTTAATAAATTATTTTCAGCTGCTACATATTATATTGAAATAATATTTGGTATAATCCGATATTATATTATGTACACATTTCATTAACAATAGGTATCTAACTAATCTTTGGCATATGGCTGTATCATTTTACTTATAGTTTGTACACTTATTCTATCAATTAACAATACTATAATTAAAATAAGGAAAATTAAATAATAATTAAAATAAAGAAAAAAAAAACAATACTAGCCTGTAGAAAATAAATCTTTGAAAAATATAGAAATAGGTAACAAATTTCCGTTGGCAAAACATCACATAAAATATTACCTATTAAACTCATACACCTATGAACTTAACTATAATTTGGTTATAATATCGCAGCAATATAACTATTGTAGGTACACTTATATAGGTAATGTTAAACAATAATGGAAAGTGAATATTCTTATATCTACAAATTATACGTAAAACTATACATTTTGATATTAAATGACTTTTATAAGATGATGATGAAGTTGAGCTTATTGTAGTTGTTCGTGTCCCCAATCTCCCTCCATTCTCCAAACAGAGAACGCGTAGCTGAGCTTCTCATGGGCCATGTAGGATCCTTGACCCCCCGCCGTGGTTTCGTCCTCTGGATTCGACAATACACGATACAGGAATTCAATATATCGAGATGCCAACTTCAACGTTTGTATTTTTGAAAGTTTGTCACTCGGAAGCGTCGGAATGATTTTCCTCAAATTAGCGAAAGCTTCGTTTAAGCTTTGTGTCCTTTGTCGTTCTCTGACATTCGCCATCACTCTCTGACTTTGTAAATCTTCGAAGCTCTGTGATGTCCTTCGTCTGCTTTTACTTTGCCTGAAGCTTGAACAAGGGTTTACTCTCAAATCTTGACCGGATTGATCAGAGTAAGATGGTGATCTTTTTCTCTTCCTGTTTTCCACTATTTGTATTGGAATAGGCACCTGATGATGTTGAGGATAGTAATGTTGTTCTGGCAGAATATACGAAGAATAAGAATCTTGTTGAAGAGATTCTTCATCACCATAATCATCCTCTGGTTCCACTTTCAATTCAGTGCATTCTCCAGCTATCTCTGGTGATCCTCCAAATTTCATTTTTATTTAAAATCACTCGAATGAAGTTTATTTTGAATTAACTTTCAACTGACTTTCTCTTTTAGTAAACTTTTCACAAACACAATAAACCGTACGAGAATTGAGTTTCGCTCCGTTCCGTATGTTGTTCGTAAGCTCGATGTTTCAGGACTAACGCAACATAAAACAACACGAAAGATTGTAGCTGTAGACTATAATGTTTAGATGAGGTAGTAGGTAGGTACCTACGCATCGCTAGATTTCAGTCAGAATACAGGATGCATCATATTTCCCCACTTCTTAGAAATCCCGGGATAACTGGTCACCAACATTTTATGGCCTTACCTAATACAATACACTAACAATAGATCATTACGATTATTATTAAATGTATATTAATCCATCCCCTACTAATTATTTATAAATTATAATTGTATAAGAAATCCTTTTTTTTCTCAATTGATTTTTGTGCTTTTACTTAATCACTGACGAATTGTTTCATTTAACAATTTATGCACACATTTCTACCTCGTTATAGTATATCTACTCGTACATATTATCATACATTCCATCTGAACAATCACATACATAATTAGGTTAGGTGTTATACTTTGTAGAAACCAGCGATAGGTGTACAGGTATAAATAACCTTATAAAAAAGATGTACTCGTACCACACTTGCATATAAATGGACCTCATTTTTTGATTAATTTGGTTTTGTTTTTCCTCATTTATGAAATCGAAATTGCTTATTGATTTATAGTACCTAATACAAAATCATATTAAACATCAGGCCATGAAATTTGTTTAATGGGGCGAGCTTATCGCAATGCTCCGATCTCTTCCAGCAAACCCTAAAATTTATTGAAATTAGTTAAGTTAAGGTACTCTAATTATTACCAGACTAACCAGGCGAGATACAATAGGTATATAGATCGGACACGTTTTCAATAAATAAAATAAGGTAACTGAAATGTCTGATGTCTATTCTCTATACCCACCCCACAAGAGATCTAGAATTTTATATGTCTATCTATACTCTCACGCCACGTCCCTTGCAGGGTAGGCGCAGAGAGGACAGAGCGCCATACAGCCCTATCCTTACACACATTCCTAGCCTCATACATGCAATTTGTCATACATGCTTTTCGATTCCTTTTACACAAAACGCGTCCATCCTTGAGAATCTGCTTGACGTGATCGGACCAGATCAGTTTCAGGTGGCCACGTTTCCTCACACGTACCTCTTCGCTCACACAAATGCATATTTTTTTCATTCTCTCAACATGCCCAAACCATCTTAGTTTATTCACTTATACTCTAGAATTTTATTCTTATCTAAAACTTAGTAAGCCAACAAAATAATGTTGGTAGATTGTTTTCAGAGGAATTGTTACGCGAACCAATTGTTTTAATATATTCAGTAAAAACAGAAGTCAGTCACGCTTGGAATCGAAGCGTAAACCGTTTCATATTGATATTATTTTTACGACGCTGAACGTTGTATAAGAAAAAATGTTATTTAACCCTTCTATTATAGTTATAAGTAGGTACGTATTATTATATAATTACATTGATATTTTATTTTTTCCTATCTATTAGATGATGGAAATATTAAAATTGAATTAAATATTATAACGTTTTCTAAGTTTTCTTCCTCTCACAACTTGAGAAAGAAACTGGATGAACGCGATCAGTGATAAAGGAATGAAAATACGGATTTCTCTGTGAATGGTCTAGGTAGATTTAGATATCTATGTTGAAAAGTTTGCACTGTTTGCAATTGTCAGGGAACAGTTTTTTTTTCTTTAAAAAACCCGCCATCTTAACATCTTAAATTACGCCCATCCTTCCAGACTCCCCTCAAAACCAACTGTTCCGTAATTTACTGAAAGTATCGAACTCTATTCTCTAATGTCTTGCCAATTTTTATACAACCATAAAAAAAATAGAAAACAAGTGTCACTTTAAAATAAAGATTACAAAACTGTTGGACAAAGTTTGACTTTCGATCTGAATTTCTTTTGCAACACAGTGCCCATGTCAGTCGATATGCCAATTTGATCCGCGCATTTATTGCGGCAGATCCTTCAGCCTGGAATGGACTTCCTGTAGACATCAGAAAGGCAAAATCGGGTTCGAAGGCCTATTAAAAACATATTTATTTAAGAAATCTCCTTCCCAACAACATAATAAGTAGGAAAACAGAGCGCCCTTGAGGCGGGAATACCAAAGAGTTTTATGTACGAGTGTAATATCTCAATGGGGAATACCCACAAAAAGACGCGAGATAAATAATTGTCCATTATTTTTATATAACACCTTCGGAAAACACACGACCTTAGGATCCCCTGATTTGAGCTGATTCAATCTGGTAAAGAATCGTAATGTATTGTCATATAGTTTACACAATTGGTGAAAATATTAGAGCTCTAGCTAGTCTGGAAATGAGTTAAAATTCGATTGCAAGATTTGGGGACAACAACAATGTAAAGCAAAGTTGTAAAAGCATGTAAAAGTTCTATATTTCCCATTTAACAACATTTAATTATTGTTGTATGAGCATGTAGATTGTAGAATCAGTGTGGAAGAAAAAAACACCCTCACAGAGGTGGAAAACAGTAAGCTGGTAAGTAAGTACGTACATTTTTGACACACGTAGCATTTTTTAGGTTACCAGGGATAGACCCATAAGAATATTGCTCAACATGAATAAATCCCTAAAAAGGCAAAAGAGCTTCAGAAATATCGTCAGCGGATAAAAGCCCAAACTTTCTAGTTGGATTCCAGTAGATGAGTTATTTGTAAAATGTTGACTAGTTTGTTGCCTATCCCACTGTAGATTCGCTTATTGATTTGTTTATTTTCTAATATATGGTTCTTTCTATATTCCTAGAAGAATAGGAATGAGTTGGGCAGCTTTTAGCAAACTCAAATATATCCTAGAAGATAAAGAGATCCCTATATGCCTGAAAAGAAAAACATACGACACATGTATACTGCCAGTGACTACATATGCATTAGAAACCATGGCCCTTACAAAAAGAAGCGCAGAAAAGCTCAAATGCACACAGCGATCCATGGAACGATCCATGCTTGGTATAAGCCTAAGAGACATAATAAGAAATGAGGAAATTAGGAACAGAACCAAAGTAACAGACGTCATGGATCGCGTAGCAAGTCTAAAGTGGCAATGGGCGGGACACGTCGCAAGACAAGACCCAACAAGATGGACCCCAAAAATCCTAAAATGGAGACCTTGGGAGAATAAAAGAGGCGTCGGAAGACCCCAAAAAAGGTGGTCCGACGACATAGCCGCTGTAGGGGGAAAGAACTGGCTGCAAGCAGCAAACAGCAGAAAGGAATGGAGGAATATGGAAGAGGCCTATATCCAGCAGTGGAGGACAGAGGGCTGAAGAAGAAGAAGTAGATGGTTGTTTCTAACACACTAAAAGAAATCGTATACTAATAGATACAATTAATTTACTTTAATTAACTTTTAATACAATTTGCAAAATCCAATTAGACTTGAACTTATGCTTATTAGACATGAACTTTTAATGAGCATATTTCTAAAGGGATTTTGTATTTATTTTTTGGGATTTATTCATGTGGAGCAATATTCTTATGGGTTTTGTATTATTGCCGCGGAAATCTGCAAAGCTCGCGTCGCCTGTTTTTCTGTACACGTTCGGTGAACTCTGCTACGCACGTCTGTACTCTGTACCCATACGTTTTGGTTTTTGGTGGAGCAACCCATGGAGCGCACCTTTCGGAGTTCGGAGTGCCGGACAATAGCATGATGTCTCAAAGCTACTTTTAAAATTTCATCAAAAGACGATAAAGTTTGTTAACTATTACTGTAAAATTAAAGTTTTAAGACTTAATTTAAATTTATTAACTCTCGTTCATCTCCCAAATGGAAATTTGCCACATAAATAACTTATGATCGTTAGTGCCATCTAACGAATTTTGTCGGAAGTTTTTGTCTTGGATATATTATTTTTAATATATTTTAATAGATGGCGGTATGCGTTTTGTTTCTATACATTTTCAACAGATGGCAGTGGGCAAAACTATAAAATTTGTGTGGTGGTAAGCTTGTTTCCCAGCTGCAAGATTTATAATCCAAAATGTTTGAAAAGCTCATTTTAGTTACAAAATCGGCCGCTGGCGTTAATTGTAACATTAATTTCAACGAATTTTGTATTCGATTCCACCCCCTCACGCCACATCCAGCAAGAATTTTAGAGCATGCAAGTATTTAATACTTAGTATTGCTCACCTAACTTTACCAAAATATAAACATTTGGGTTAACCAAACAGCAAGACAAGTTACCACTAACGCCAGCGGCTAATTTTGGGACTAAAAATGAGCTTTTCGAGGATTTGGGTTTTATAATGTAGTTTCTCTGTAATGTCGTGCGGGTGGTAATGTGATATTTTCGTTCGTAACAAATTCTTAACAATCTTCACTAAAAGTTGCCTGAAAACAAGTTTTGTTTGTTACGGAAAACTTTGTTCAACTTTGTTTCGTATCGCGTTTTGGTTCACGTGCGCGTGTGTCTAATAGTTTGATTTAGCAAGTGGTTAAGATCTGCAACATGGTGTCCAAAGGTAAGATAAGAATGTTTTAATTACCTCTTCCTGTTGCTTACATTGTTTGGAATTCCTAGAACATAACCATGTCGGTATAATCTAAATATTTATGTTTCACAGTTATAATATTTATGACTGACGCCTTCCATACAGTAAACTAAGTTGACTGTATAATAAAACGATTATTGTAGTATACACAACGTAAATTTGTATCTATTTACACATTTTCTTGAGTGTCATCTCAAGAGAGATGACACCAAACAAGATTTTGCTGGATAAATTAAGGAAATTCATCAATGTCTTGTGTTTATTAATTCCCCGAGGTTAGAACACACCCAGATGTATTGAATTTCTACAATCATGGTGTGAATTATTCTTATAATTTTAGTTAGCATAAAGGTAAAACATGACCTTGTTTCTTGAAGAGTTCAACTCTTGTACATGCAAAAGTAATTCAAAACAAAAATGTCAAGACACAACTAGGTATTTTAAAGTTTTATATTTGTACCAATTAATTGGGAAATGTCAGAAGACAACTTCTGGCTACATTGCACTTGAGTTTGTACAAATTGAGTGCAAACCATTCTACCCTAGACTATATTTCCTATGTAATATAATATATTGTAATTCTGTTTTCCCAAATAACGAAAAAAATACAGTTTCAATACTCGAAATAGTTAGGTGCTGTCTGTCTAGAAGCAATGTCAATACCGTTCATTGATTCCTCGGGCAAACAACGCTGAAAATGTAAAAATTAATAAGTTTGTTTTTAAAAGGGGATCAGTAAATATCAGTATTTGCAATGTTGTTCGAAACCATTACATAGTTGCAGCCTCCTTTTTGTGAAAAACTTTTTATTCAAAGTAGCGCTCTACTCGACTGCAGGAAGCTGAGTCATAAATGATAAAATGAAGGCAACGTGACAATTTGGACGTTGTTTCCATGGCAGCAACGTATTGTCGAGGAACGGTTTGAAAATTCGTAGTCATAAATTTAAAAAAATGACAATCGTTGACCGCATAACGGTATCCCGACACGTCACTGTCGTCCCGTTTTCCTTTGTATGGAAATGCGGCGTCGCAACGTAAACTTCCGAGTCATAAGCAATTTAAAACTCGCGTTGCTCTATAAAACGTGCCGTTATCGTTGTTTTTCGTGACGTTCTTAACCATCACCAAAATAGGTGCTGTTACACGTCACGTTGCCATCGCTGCTTGCAATTCTCCATTATATCAAAGCCAAATAAGGTAAATAATAGTAAGTGATTGGTTTTTTAATGTGTTATTAGGGCTTGTGTTTATTATTAAATGAATATTCGAGTAGTTTATAAAAATACAAAAATATCATTAAAAATATACAATATATAAAACAGCGCGTATTTGAGGTTAAATATATTCTCTCGACAAAATTAGAATATATTCATCTTTTTTAATGTGTTATTAGGGCTTGTGTTTATTATTAGATGAATATTCGAGTAGTTTATAAAAATACAAAAATATCATTAAAAATATACAATATATAAAACAGCGCGTATTTGAGGTTAAATATATTCTCTCGACAAAATTAGAATATATTCATCTAATAATACATTAAAAACCAGTCACTTACTATTATTTTACGTAGTTGGCTTTTATATGATGAAAAATTGTCGATAGTACCTATTTCACAACACACAGGTGCACCTATGTAAACTGATTTCTAACAAGAGAATGCACTTATGAAATATGTGAACGACACAATAAGACAAAGATATATTTTTATGTGGATTTCATAGTTTGAACAGAAAATACTACATAGCGCGAAATCTTTCTCTAAGTCCGCGACACACTCGAGTTAGGTATATTCTCTCCGCTACTCATCTGTTTCTGACGCCATGTTGACATAGTCGATGAATGATGTTTGTTGTGACAGTACGTAGTACCTACCGAGGTACAGCTAGTTTGTTTCGTTTGTTTACATTATTTGATACACGGGCGCATGCGCGCGCAGGCACACCAACATAAAATGAGAATAATGTTGCCATTTTCCAGAAAAAAACCATAGACAAGCGCCTATCGAAGGCGTCGGAATGTGCCGATAACAGAAGCGTTTAACGACCCAACGTGTAGCTTATTAAACAACTTTGACTACGAAATATGTGACCGTCACCGACTGTCGCGTTCTCACTTTTTCGTTGGTGCACGGATCGTTGTTGGTATTATTTAAATTTATGACTCAGGCTCCAGGTGGGGCTGGGCGAGCGGACAGAAAGTCAGAATGCGTTTTTTTAAAAAGAATTTAGTAAATTTACGATGTTTTGGACTTTAAATGTCACTCCTGTCAAAAGTTTACCGTGTTTTAAAAAGGTGCTAAAAATGGTATTTTTTAAAACAGAATGAGGTTGACTTTGAAAGGGGCTGCAGCACTGTAATAATACCTGTTGTTCTATAAGAAAACGCTTTCAACCTTTTGTCTTTTGCGCGAGATACTTAATTTATTTAGGAAGAGTTACAATCTGAAATATTGTTGTAAACTTTATGACGGTATAATGTATTTGTTTTTTTGTTGCAGTTGGTGTATCGTTTTGTCTTCTGTTAGTTTATAGTGTTGTGCTTTATAGTGAGGCAGCTATGTGCAATGAAGCTGTGTGTGCAAGTGTTGTCTCCAAGTGCATGTTAACTCAGTCGTGTAAATGTGATTTGACAACTCACTGCTCCTGCTGCAAGGATTGTGTGAACTGTCTCAGCTATCTCTACAGTGAATGCTGTTCCTGTGTTGGTAATTGAATATTTATATTGCTGGCGAAATATCTTCTTATTATCAGGAATTATATTGTGGGTGATACGGCAATACTTAACGAGTGAAAAAAAATCTATAAGTGGTCTGAATATACTGAGAAATCGTAATATACCAAAAGTTAACCAATAAGCTGAATTTTCTCTAAACTTTGCTCTTTGACACATATAATGTATTGCTGAATCACCCACAATATGTAATCTGTTCATTCTATAAAAAATCAATATCTCCTGGACGCCGAATAGATACGAATAGTCCCAGATGACATGTTAGTCATTCTATTTATTGATCAGTAGAACTAACATCATAGGTGATTCCGGTGCCTATTATGGTGCCAGTCATATTAGCGGTGAATTAGGTTTCACTGACCTGTGATGTGTTCTACTTGGAATATAGGGACTTCGTGCCAACTATATTCAATCTGTAATTCATTTACTGGATTTTTGAGATACCAACTCTTACATTCATTTAAATACAGTATCATGGAAAAAGATGGATCCTTTTTGAAAAAGGTATAACTTTGGAACCATTTATGTTAAATGAATGATTCTTTCATTGTATGGTGACTGGTGACGAATGTAAATTTTGTTTAATGTACAATGAATGTTGATCTTGCAATGGAAAGAATTGATCACTAATTACTATTGTATTGGAAGGTGGTAGATGAATAACACTGATTGGCTTTGTCTACCGCGTAGTTAGTCTGTGCATGCACTATTGCATTATATTGTACATCAAACATACATACAGTGATATATAATCACTCGTTTGACATGAATGGCTCCAAAGATATACCTTTTTAAAATAGGGTCCATCTTTTTCGATGATTCTGTATAATAAGCAGCGATTACTTATTTCATGCAATGTTGTTTATGTATAAAACATTTAATGGGTTGTTTCTTGTCCAGACATGTGTCCAGGATCCGCAGGGCCATCGGCCGCCCTCAACCCTCAGTCTTATGTTGAAGCATTCCCTGACGGTGTACCTGGTTTATTTGATGTCCTCACTGGAAGTCCAGACAACCTCAAGAGATGGGATACATTTGTGATACCGGTTATTCCAATATCTGATATTTCATTGCGTAAGTGAATTTGGAAAAAAAAAATCGTTCTATTTTTACTCCAACTTTTTCAAATTTTGTATGAGAATGTTAGCGCTTAATAAGAATAACGTAAGCAACAAAGTTAATTATACCTTTTTAAAAGAAACATGGGAAGAAATTTAAAAATCTAAAACAGCCGATTTGTTAAGATTATAATTACCAGTATTTTGGCAAAATTATTCTTTTATATCTGAAAAACTGAACGGAAAATCTTCAGATCCCGTAAATTTTAGGGATGCTTTCGGCACACTTTTTTATTCAAGGAATTTCCAAATCCTGTAATTCTAAAACAGCCAATCTGTAGTCCGTACTTTCATATATCACTGTCTTCAGTTTCATGACGATTCCCTCACAATTGACTGAGTAAAATTCAGGGTGCAGAAGCCCAATGAGAGCATAAAGGACCTTAATCACTCTACTAAACTCTGTATTTTTTTTACTTCCAGAGAATGTTGACGATCCTGGAAGACAGAATTCTATCACAAATAATTGTACCGTAGCCTACATGTCACAGTGTATGCAGTTGAGCAAATGTAAAGCAAGTTGTCAGTCGATGGGATCATCAGGTTTTAGGTAAATATTGCTTATTGATTTCTTATCATAACACTTTAGAATCACACATTAGTATTATAATGATCACTAAATTTAAATTATTCTTTCATTTAATCCTAATTTTATCCAATGGTTTGCCAAATTATCTTAAACACAACTTTCATTAGACTAAAGTGAAATACAAATTGTATACTGAGTAACACTTGGCTAAATATAATATTGAATCGCCACATTTCCACTATGTATGGACTTGTACGAATTATCACACTTAAGAGTGTGCATACCGACATTTCAAAAATTTCTAAAAACGGGAGACCTTCTATCTCGACAACCGTTACTAAATATGCCTTGGAACAAAATAGGATAGATGCATTGAACTTTTATCTAGGGAATAACCGTAAAAGATTTTTTATATCTTGTATAGATTTCTCAAAAAAATAATTTAAAAACACCTCTGTACTTTTTTCCGAAAGACGCAAACTCGTTTCCCGAAAGTCGCAGAGTATTTTTTTTTATATACTGATAATATGCATCAAAATCTAGGGAACAACCGTAAAAGTTTTTTGATAGATGCAAAATTAACCCCAAAAAATGGAAAAAACGCTATTTTTACCATTTTATCATACGATTGTCACGCGATTTTGAACCTTAATGCCGTGGGAAATGTCGGTGATGTCATTCCTGGTGCCATGCCCTTAATCATAATTTTATCCAATGGTTTGCCAAATTATCTTATAACACAACTTTCATTAGACTAAAACGAAATACAAATTGTATACTGAGTAGCACTTGGCTAAATATAATATTGAATCGCCACATTTCCATAATTGCTGATCCACTATGTATGGACTTCTACGAATTATCACACTTAAACGTTACCATAATACAGTATGTATTAAACAGTGTCTTTTTTCTTTACAGATGGTTTCACGATCACTGCTGTGAATGCGTAGGAGACACTTGCACTAATTTTGGATTAGACGAAAGCAGGTGAGTTTTTCATTAAATTCTAGACAAGTCGTTAGTTATTAAAAACATTATAAATGTAGTAATTCTTTACCATATGAGAATTATATGTTTTGCCTTTCCTAAGTAACATGTAAGTGTGACTGCTGAGGACATATTCTGCATTTCACAAGTACCGATCTTTTGAGCTTGTTTGGTTTTTAATAGTTATTTTTATTGTCTTTTCAGATGTTCACAATGTGGCAAAGGTATGGAACATTCGGAAGAGAGAATTCATGACGATCTCGACTCGGAAACAAACCAAGATGATTTGGATTATGGGGAGGAGATGGACACAAGGGATCCTGACTCGTATGATTTGTAAAATTAATTGTATTTAAACAACCAGTGCCTTATTATTTAATTGCAATTTAATATAACCTTGTGATAATATTACATTATGATAATTAGTTTGTCAGCTGAGATGTAAAGTATGTCGCTTTAAATGTTGAAGGCTTTCACGGTGTGCGATTAACATTGTTTCTTGATTTTCGGGTAAACCGTGTGAAGATAAACTTGATCAACGTTTCGACACTCAGAGGAAGACACCAGTAGGAGTGTCGAAACATCGATCAAGTTTATCTTCACACGGTTTACCCGAAAATCAAGAAACAATGTTATGTCGCTTTAAGTTGACTTGAGTGCTGTTTTCTTTGAAAACTAATCATGTCAAATGGTTGTAATTTTATGTTTGATTGCTTGATGAGTGCATTGTAAAACGCGCCTTAGAGATTGGAACAAGACTTAGAAAAGAAAAAATGAAAAACTAAATATTTAGATTAAAAACCTCAAAAAAATGACTTTAGATTTCGCGACTAGTATTTGAGGATTTGCACCCTCATCATCAGGCGATTATGAATAAAGTAAATGAATAAAATTTATTCACAACTGTCTGATGATCCTCGCAAATCTGCAAATCCTCGAATAGTAGTCGCGAAATCAAAGTAATTTTTTTGTGGATCTAAGTATTTAGTTTCTCATTTTTTCCTTAAAAATGGACTTCAACCAAGTACCGACGATCAAAAACATTGAGATTAAGACTTTGGAAGTTTAAATCCTTAGCAGACTAATTATTATTGCATGATTGAGAGTACAATGAAAGTTAGGAAGGGAGTGTTTCTCCCTTGTATGGAGTTTAGGTTTATATGAAATTATTTTAAGTAAGATATTTTCCTGGTAGCTAAGAAGCAATTTCAAAAAGAGTGATGACTACTTTCTTTATTATTCACGTAAATATGTATGTATGTACAATATTGTATGGCATTGGAGGGACCAGAGTCAGAGATTAAGTTCGTGAGAGCTCAGGTATTGAAGTGCCTCAGGAGCAGAGCTGGGCAGAAAAGCGTTAATCCGTTAATCGTTAATTAACGAAGTTATCATTTTGGTTAACGATTTAACGCTTTTCTCACCTTCAAAAATTGTTAACGGATTATTTAACTTCCATTACATTTTACTTCCGTTAATTAAGTCCGTTAATATTTGATTGTTTGCATAGACATCATCCACTGGAGGCGCTGGCATTAGATAATCCAAGGGTTATATGGGGTTATGTGTGGTATCGTATGTGGGTTGGGAGTTGGAAAAGAAATTTCACTTTGTTGGGATACATCGCGATAGTGTAAATGTGATAGTAGTTGTACTAATGTAGTTCAATTTCATGCCATTTATTTGCGATTTTTTACATTAACGCTTTAACGGATTAACGTTAACTTCCGCTACATTTTTCAAAATGTAACGCTTTAACAATTAACGAAGTTAACTTTTTAGTTTTATCGATTAACGAAGTTAACTTTTTGATTAACGGTGCCCACCTCTGCTCAGGAGACAACATTTTTTTATGTGGCAGATCTTTCTTCGATATCTTAATTTTTTTACGTGATTCTGATTTTGAAAAATCATGATTAAATTTATTTTCTGTGAGAACTTCGGAATTTTCTACATGTCATAGTTGAATATAATAAGTACATAGTTATCTCAACAAATATACAGCAATAAGCCTGATGGAAAGTCCATGCTTTGCTGTACATTTTGAGATTAACTACTTGTTATTATTAAATTTTGTGTTTAGTAATCTTGAGAATTTATTTCGTAATTTATGTAGATCTGAATGGATTGTGTTTGTCAATAGCATTAGGCGGTGGATCAAATGTGTATAATTATTAATTAGTTAGGATTAGGGTATAATATTATAAATTTTGCCATATTTTTATACTAACTTTTTTATATTACATACTTTATTTCAATATTGTTGGGGTATTTATTGATTGTAAATAAAATATTCTATAAGAGAGCATTCACTATTTTCATTTCTTTTTTGCCTTTCGTTGCTTTGAATTTTTTATATGCTTATGCACTGAGCAAAATTCGTTCCTTTTTGCTTCAACTTTTGTATGAGAATGTTTGCCGGATATAAGAATAACGAAAGCGACAATGTGAATTTTACCTTTTTAAAAAGAGCCTGGGAACAAATTAAAAAATCTAAAACAGCCAATTTGTTAAGATTATAATTACCAGTATTTTGGCTAAATTATACTTTTATACCTGAAAAACTGAAGGGAAAATCCTCAGATCCCGTAAATTTCAGGGGTCAGAATATTTTTTTATTCAAGGATTTTCGTAACTCTAAAACAGTCAATCTGTAGTACATCCTTTCATCTACCACTGTCTTCAGTTTCAAGACGGTTCTCTCAGTATTGACTGAGAACAACTCAGGGCACAGAAGCCGAATGACAGGATTTAGGACCTTAATACTTACTTACCAAACACATCCACTCCAATATGATGGTACAGATCTCACTTTGTTGTTTCTTACTATAAGGCCCCCAGGTTTATAGCTTTCTTCCATCAGTGGGCATATAAGCAGGTCTAACTGTCGTCTTGATTCGTGCGCCACGGTTACATAAGTTGTCTTCATCAAATATGTGGAACACCCACTCTTGTGTGTAAACCCAGTGTGTTGAAGATGATCCACAGAGGATAAGGTAGGTGTTCACCTACGTGGATTCGTCCATGGTCTTGCTACAATGTTCTCTTGCAACAGTTTCCTTTTCTGTTTGATGTTGATGTACTACTGCCAGTTGCAATGTGAATTCGGAGTCTTATCCTCGTGATTTCTCGCTTCATTTTCTGAAGACAATGATGTCAAAGACGGTGAATGGCTCCATATACAGCCTTAGGTCTTGCAGAAGGTTCACCTACGGTAAGTACATATTCAACATTTCCTTTATGGTTGTGATTTTGTACAAGATCAGAATCTGTAAAAGTCATCGAGGGGGGCCTGTATCCAGAAAAGGGCCATGAGAAGTCTGGGCGGATGAGCGTATGTGAGAGGATGTATTTTATAACAGAGGATGTATTTGAATAAATTACATAAAATTATTTAGTAAATTTTTCAGCTTCCTTCTCTTAGGCGCATTGAGTTATGATAAGAAGAGAGAATAGAACCAATCACCTCAAATATAGTTGCCACTACACAGACATGATATATTTCAATAATGTTGTAACTAGTGAATGCTATGTGTGTACAAAACAAGATATGTGCATGTCATTCAGAATGCGTGGCAAACTTAATTACTCAAAAAGATGTGAAATATCTTACATAAGTTTTAACCACATCTAACTTACTGGACAGTCGGGGTAAATTCTACAGAACGAAGCATGATTAGTGTTATGGATATGTGTATTTAATAAAAGACTTGTATTTTTTTCATTTCTATAATTTTGATTATTAAATTCTTAATAATAATAAATTGTAATTACAAATTATTATAATCGGGATTCAGAAAACTAAAGATTTATATAATTGTGTTGATGACTATAGTAATAATATGTTACTTGAGTATTTATAAATCTTGTCGACAAGATGTGAATGTTTGTTCCACGTAACAATAGAATTTACTTTAGTTTTCTTAAAAATTCAACAATTAAAAATATATTACACACTAACTACAGAACATTAACATCATAGATGTTAAATTATAATTTCTATTCAGTTCCAATTGTATGGAACCCCTACCTTCTCCCACTTGAACTCACCTCTTGTGATAAAAATAGAAATATGTAAGAATTTGAATATTAAAATCGATTACAAATAATTGTACCTTTAAGTTGAATAAAAATTAATAAGTTCCTTGGAATGGATAACAATTATTAGGTATTAATTAATTAAAATTATTCACAAATAAATAAAATAAATATCCCTTATTTTTTTAATATTTATTTAATAACCAATAATTTATAGGAGTTTCTTGATTTCATCATAGAGGACAAGTACGAAAGCACCTCCTGTGCCTCTGAGAACGTTGGAGAAGGCACCCTTGAAGAAGGCACCAGTACCTTCTGTCTTGGCGATGACGGCCCAGCAGTGGAGTGTGTTCTTGTAAATGATTTCACTCTTGGCGCGGCCAGACTGCATCATCATACGCCTACGGACTGTATCGAATGGATATGATACGATACCAGCGACTGTTGTTACGGCCTGAGAAATTTAACAACAAAACACGTAAGTAAAACTCCAATTCACCCACTTGTGTATTAGGCTAAACGCTACATCCGACAGTAGGTAAAGAAATACGTGATATACCATCAGAGGTAGTTTAATTATTAGTTCTACATAAAATATGTGCAATCGGTCGAAAAAGTAGAAATATCGAAAATGTTCTCACCTGTGCAATAGCCCAGCTGATAACAAGTGGAGTGTTCTTGGGATCTGGGAGCATACCCCTAGCTGTGTCGTAGAAGCCGAAGTAGGAGGCACGGTAGATGATGATACCTTGTACTGATACACCGAAACCTCTGTACAGACCGACGAGACCGTCAGTTTTGAAGATCTTGGTCAAACAGTCTCCCAAACCGGAGAATTCACGGACACCGGCTTTGCCGACATCAGCAGCCAATCTGGAATAAAACGTTTATATTTGATTAGACAAACGATTTAACTAGAAAAACGCCTAGCCTACGAAAATCAACGTTTCCTTGTAACTAATATTTCTCCTTTCAATTTCGACTTTTATTGCCTTGCGTCACGAGGCACTTTCCACGCACGTATTTATTTACGAATTGTATATTTTCTGCCTAATTAACAAAAAATCTAGGTGATAAAACTCGGTTCTCTTTCTTGCGAGATATTTTGATGACCCAACGAATCTGCTTTTTTATTATCCTCAAAATAACTGCTACTGCTTTTTTCACAGTCTTGCCTAAATTGTTTACATTCAACCTGAATTATTCGTTAATATTATAAACTGAAACTCGCATTCTGTTGTGACCATCTACGTTTAATTTACTCGTTTTTGAAGAACCCTTAATGCGGGTAAAATATGGCCCTCAATGTTTATCACAATTTCGTCATAATATTTTTCTTATCAAAACTGAAAATATATTTGATACAGTAAAAATAAAGCATTTAGCTCGAGCTATAGAGAATCCTACGTGAAATTAACTCATAAATTATAATCAGCGTACTTTAAAGTGTGAAGGGTGAAGGTAGTTTTTTGTTAGGGATTAGCTAATAAGGGAGTATGGAAACGTTAACACATAACTAACAAGGTACTTGATAGTAGATTAATATAAGTGTGTACATTAAATAGCAATGAACTTCTGTGGGTATATACTGCAATACCATTTCGCAAGCAATACAATAATACGCAACATCCTTGTACCTAAATCGCAGAAAAATATATTTCATTCGCAAAGCTCACAATGATCAAGCTCCAATATTATCGATTGGAAAAGATAAGTAACCAATTTAACAGTAAACTATGTGGAAGAACTTGAGATGTCTTTAGTTCGATCACTAGTTGACGAGCAAACACAAACACTCATATAACTTTGACATATAACTCCGATGCTTGAACTTCAACTTCGTAACAATTCGATCTCATTCACTTCAGAAATAATTATTCACCTTGTAGCCAAATATTGCATAACACTGTTATATTGAAGGTTACCTTGATGGCCCATAATTCACACTAAACGCTTGCACATATTAAAACATAAATAGCAATTATGTGTTACAAATAAAATATACCTACATACTGATCTACATAGAAGAATGCAGAATGCACTTAACAATAACAAAATAATATAACAATAGGTACAATACATTGAAATTGAATACATTTTGATATAAACTTTAATTGATTCGTTATTGAACAGCTGTTCAACAATAATCTAAAATTAATTTCCTAGATGCACACTCAATACTTACAATTTGTGTTCGTATTTTATCAGTAGGGATATTATTTTCCTAATAAGAGGGTTAATATCTTTTGTGAAAATCTGTACGTACAGGTAAATTCTTAGATAGATATTAATTTATGGAATCGCGATTAAATGATCTGTTGTTGCATTTATTGTAATGTGGAAAGATAATAAACAAATCCACTCATTTCAAACACACACAATTTTTATAAATTCGTAGAACCATACAGCAGTTCTAGTTGCAAATCTACCAAATGTACTTGTAAATGTTCGTATAATTAGTAACGTGAATTTCAATTCACATTTGGAGTCATATTATAGTTACATACACACTTATTTTAGATTCTTGGTTCCTTCCCAATAAAACTAACCGTCAAGGTTAGCTCCCTTTATGTAACTAATAACCGTGACATATTGAGAGAGGTGAAAATCGCAAGCAGTTTCAATGAAAGTCACACAAAATACATAATGAAATATTTCTACAAAGAAAAATAATTGAAATATGTCGCACAATAATAGATAATATGATTACTTATTCTATTCCGTTCAATCCACTTACCCCACGTCTCTTGCGGGGTAGGTAGAGAGAACAGAACGCCAGATTTTCCTATCCTTACACACTTTACTTGCTTTCGTCATATTAGTGCAATTCGTAGCATTTTACTCCAAATCATCCACCAAATCACTCACTCCATTCGGGTCAAACCATCGTTCATCCCTCCCAGATGACCCATACAGCTCTCTAAGGAAAGGTTGAACTACCAAGGAGACATGACGCACTCTTGCTTTGCTCCTTTCGTGAGACTGTGAGAATGCACCGCTCATCCCTGACACAAGCTGATATTTCTTTACAGAGAAAGGCAAGGGTGCAATCAGCTGGTCGCAAACCTCGTAGTCCGACAATATATGCTACAATCTTTCATTATTTTACCTACAATTTGAATATTACAATGTCGCATGCTGTTGTTAAATTTACCACATAAATACTTAGCGTTTCAGTTATTTCCATGTAACATACGTAGAATTACGTATAGGTATTATGAAATACGATGAATGACGGGGACGGTTTAATAGGACACAAGATCAAGGTGACATAATGAGGAAAGATTATTTATTGAGCTATTTTCACACGTACGGATATTGTCGACTTATCAAACCCTATACATACAACGTCTAACAATTTTTTTTCAACCACGTTTCCCTACAGACGAAATTTGGATGTATAATTGAATAATTTTTATTTCTCTACTCCAATATTCTTTAATTTTCTCCAATATCTCTTCTTAACCCTACAGTACTACATTTTCCTGAGTGGATTAGCATTGGAAATTTTCTAAAAGCAAATCGTTTTAGACTGAATTACCTAACCGTCGTAGTTTCGAGTAAAATATACTATCTGCTTAGTTCTGTCATATTGTAGGCTATAACGTGGTTAATATTGTATAGATATGTTAACTAAGACATAGGTACAATATTGATCAAACTATTTCATATTTGTGATAAAAATATAAATATTAGCGTGGTTTCGCTAGTACACTTGCCTAGTTCTGGCGAAGTCGAGTGGGTAGACAAAGCACAGAGATGTCGCACCGGCAGCACCACCGGAAGCCAAGTTTCCAGCGAAGTAGCGCCAGAATTGTGTGTTCTTGTCAACGCCACCAAGGAAGACCTGCTTGTACTTGTCCTTGAAGGCAAAGTTAAGGGCTTGGGTTGGGAAGTACCTGATGACGTTGGCTAAGTTACCGCGCCAGAATGAGCTGAATCCCTGTTCTTTTGGGATACGGATGAAGGCGTCGACGATACCTGAAATACAAAGTTTTTATAATATTATTCATTCGACAATGACTAACAAATTGTACATAAGAATATCCAAATATGGTGAATGATACGACGACAAATATCCCCATCATAACATTACATATATAGGTACCGGATATTGTTTCAGTTTTGATGCAAAATACATAGAATCATAGTGCAACAGTATTCAAATTCTCAACTAAAATTAACGCGCCGATCGAATTGCCAACGTTTTGATTATGGTGTAATTTCATTCAACATCTTTGACTGTTCAAATGCTTTTAAATTCTTCCACTTTCCAGTATGATAATTTCTATCTATCAGTACCTACAGCTATCTACTTAAATTTAGTTACAATACTCTTATTTAACGACCATTGCCAATCTCAATGCTACTCGTTAAAACATTTAATTATGTTATTTTGAACATTGCTGAACCATAAAGTAAGTCCCTCAAAGTATGTAGGTAATTCAAATGCAATGACTCTTATGATTTCGGATCGGGAAATCAGAAAGCCCAACACAGAATTTTATATGTTAACAAGTACCCTTCTTCTACGAAACCGATTGAAAAGAAAATCCTAGGTCGAAAAAAACTAATTTCCCCAGATATTCAGTGTCGGTTAACCGACTGCCGCGCCTGCAAAATGTTAGATTTTTAACATCACCCAAGTTTTCAATTTTCATAGCATTTCTCTTAGACAAAGATTATTTGAAATTCACCATAAGAGCTTCCCTAACATAATTACAGCACGTATTATATCCTATTCGAGTTTAATGAAAATATGACAGATTAATGTGATCTATTAATCAATTGAGTCTTTGTACTGTAACGGGACACCAAACCCCGAACTCGAAAGCAGTAATTGAAAATTTTCCCGGAAGAGGAATAGTGCATCCAATAACTAATATTGTATAAGGGATTGATTGAATATTTTGATGGTATGTGTTTCAGGAAATAACAATATTGTGAACTATATCATATGATAACAGCAAATATTAGTTATGCATACACAATGCAACTCTATAGTAGTACCTGTACTATGTTACATATTGTTATACTGTGCATTATACACTTCAGTTCATTGATGAACCCAACCTTGGCCAGTTTCCATCATATACGATATGTTAAATGCTAACCCACATAATAGTATCCAGTCAGCTGTTTTGTTACGTAAATGAAAACTATTCATTTACTATCTTGTATTTTCGTTTTTTTCTTCTTTTACACGAAATGAATTATGTTTTCGTTTACATACACACTGTTTGTAAATATTACGACTGTGAATTTTATGCGGGAAATACAAAAGTTTTATCTTGTTATACTCGTTTTCAAACAGAATTTTGGTTGGAATGCACTACTTTAGAGAACTTAATATTTTTTGCATAATCTAATGTCAATTAAATAATAAAAACTTAGAATTTTTAACTAAATGATTGTGACATAACTTTTCAATTGAATTTATGTAACTCCAATGTTGATTAAATGTCAATCGATTGCATAAATTGTTCGCTAAGTGTTATTATTGTTATGATGATAATTTGATAGAAATTTAATAATGTATACAAGTTATCATGACTCACCCTTGTATCTCTGGTCCGCGGCAATTTGCTTGGAGATGTGCTGGACTTGAAGGAGGAGCTTGACACGCTCAATGGGGGCCACTACAGTCTTGGAGACTGCAGCAGAAACACCACCGGCAATGAAATCCTTAAGGAAAGCGACGGGATCGGAAAGACCAGGCATTGTGACGGGGATATGGGGTGGTTAGCAAGGGTAGTCGAGCGACGTTAACGCGATGTTGCTACTTACTCACTGCGAGGAGGAACGCAGAGGCAACTCTAGTCATTCTCTGTTCCTACCCCACCTCTCCACAATCTCCTCTCTGATAGTATAGAGTCGAACCCTTTAGATGCAATTGAACCGTAGTTTCAAGTTTTCAGTATGCAATTACAGTATAGTTTCAATGCAAAAGACACAGGTGGTTTTCATTGTAAACAAGTCTCCAAAAAACAACAAAATATAATACGACAATCTTTTGTAAACACTGCGACGTTTTACGAAAATATTAATCACAAGTTACTAATTGTTATTGAAATATATAAACAACAGAATTATGTTTAGTCTTTAATTGAAAAATATTAACATTAACACAACGGTATTTAAACATCCAGCAAAAGATTTGAACGATTTGAACAACTGTCACATGCAGACAAATGAAATGAAATATTTTGCATTTTGAAAACACATCTCGTGTTCTATTCTTAAAAATTTAAACAGAATTTTGCGACCACCTACTCATTAATCTCTCGCTTTAAAAATGGAGGTACTTGCTTAAGTAACTTGTATGTTCAATATATTTCAAGGATAAGGATTCCTCTCATCACTTATTTGGGTGCTATTATATTACTACATATTAGTAAATGACTTAAATTATGCATATTATTTTCTGGCTTTTAATAGCACTTACGACTTTCATACAACCATCGAGTGTTTTGTATGACAAAAAATTGAAAGGGCACATCCCCACATATTATATTTCTGGTTACTCCAAAATATCATAAATAGTATTAACTTGACGTAACTTTACCGTTCATAAATATATAAAAATAAACATGAAAATCAATTTTAAATTATAAATTAACTTAAACTCTAAAACTCTTTGCCTTTTTCCAGCATTCATGTTCCTCAATATTTTCTAGTACCAGTGCATCCTGGCATTGGAATACAAGTTACGCTAATTTGTAGTTTGTTTTGTATTTATATTATTTGTGAAACTGTAGCAGCCGTTTTAAATAATAAATATATTTAAAAAAATAAACTTTAAATTAATCATTTTTCAATAAATTTTCCAAAGATAAAATTTTATATTGCATTCCGGAAGCTGTTGATGCATTAAGAGTTGCGCTTCAGTTTCTGTTCTTTGATATCGATGAGTTCTCCCAGGTCAGTATTTTATTTCGGTACTCAGACCCTACGTCACTTTGAAAAATTATTGGCATAAGAATTGCACAATTACGACACAGTCACCCCGTACGTACAGTCCTGCGTACAACATCATATTATGCAGCTAATTTACACATTTTCACACACGTGAATATTTCACACAAAACCTCAGATATTTAGGCCGAGTTTTCTGCCCTGCATAATATTTTAGTAAAAAAGTCAAGCACAGTTTTTCAGCTTAAAGTTTCTACCCTCTTTCACCACACGTACAAAAAAAAACTGTTCTCAGCAACGAAACCTCCTGATCAACTTTGTTTTCAGTAAAGAAATTTAAAGCATAAAAGATCGCAAATTTGCACTCACCGGCACCGGTTGATAATTCGATGAATGAAATTCGTTATAATATACATAGTGTCACCACTGTGTACTTCAAATGTCCTTAGGTATATGGTGCACCTACAAGACGAACGGTTTTTTCAGGAATAACTTTTCATCAGTACATAGTAGAGGTATCAAAAGGCTTCAATAAATAATTATTCAACAGGAAGTAAAGTCACGATACATCCTGCTGCCATTTATTCCTATTTAAAATATTCGACAGCAGTCAATCTATATTTTCTAGTATTTTATATTTTTATGATTTCCTGGCACCGCGTCTTTCATTTCACTCATTAACATCCATACTTCATTGAATATAATACAAATACGCGGAAGGAATTTTCACGAAAATTCATATGACAAGCGAATGTTATTTAAAACTTCATAGCGATGTCATTAAAATTTTGAAGGACTCCTTGATTCAATTTTCAATTTAATTTCAAAATTATTTTTATTTGTCTTGAATATTTTATACATACAAATATGGTTCCTTAAAACTATACATGTTTCGAGATACCTCCCCAATAGAGACAAGTCTCGTGTGTGGGGAGGGACATAGTAGAGATTTGATGATTTGAGATTACCTATTTAAATATTTTTTCTTCTCTGGCATCCTTCTCTACGCGTTTAGTTAATGTTAATACATAGTAAATAGTAGTGCAAATGCAAAAACAAATATATTCTAAATCACCTTCTAGGATACAAGAAATTCGAAGTATTTTCTTCGTCGCATATTTTTATAATATTAAGATGTCCCCCATTAGAACAATTAAATAAAGTTTTTCATTAAACGCCTGATCAGTTCCCATTCTATTAATAGTTTACAAATCACTTTCTAACGAATTGAAATGATTATTTCAGCATTACGTTTCCGGCGTAGCCTCATTTTGTGCATAGTTTATTCACTTCATACAATGTATGCGGATTATTTGCATTCTAGTTTATTGGCAGAAGTGTCGAATCTTTGTTAGATACAGTTCAATCAGACCTCAATTTTAGTAGAAAGAAACTTTCTCTTCGATAGATAAATTCAATTTATTAATTTAATAATTTAACATTTATTAAAAGTCATTGATATTCCATTTATTCGTTTATATCTGCTTAATTGTACTATTTTACTCTTGAGTACCCGTTTATCTCTATCTCTATTCCTATGCATACTTATATTACATTCATTTAGTTCTATCTATCTATCTATACCCTCACGCCACGTCCCTTGCAAGGTAGGCAGAGAGGACAGAGCGCCAGAGTTATTTATTTATATTCTTACTTTTTGTTCATTATTCGTGTTGTCTTTTTTATTTGTATTTACGTTATTGTGGGTAAAACGTAGAATCTTTACTGGTTTATTCGTTAGTACCTAATGTGTAAAATTTATTGTTATGTTGTGACTGTCAGATTAAAATAAAATTCTTTATACCTACAGAAAACAATCCCTTGGACCTTGGACACAGTGCTTCAGGTCCCATGAAATAATGCGTTTTTCATAAGTACATATATGTTACTAATTTTTTTTTCGTAAAGTTTTATGGTGGGAGTTATACCTAAACTAAAGTGACCTTAATTACCTGCAATTATTACTTAATTAGATATTTACTATTTTTCTAAAAAAAATCAGATATTTTTGTTACGTTTTCTCCAGTCCATATAGTTTCGTCCCAGGCCGGTCCCCTCTTCCTGAGTTCTGCACTGGACCTGGACGAAACATTGCGGGATTTATCTATTAGGTACACTGATCGATGGAATTCATCACTATGATGAGGATTTGCCACGTGTATTGCAAATTACAATGCAATTGTGTTCTACCGCTGTCTGTTGATTTATTTATAGCTCGCCAATTGTAATGCAGAGTCAGTATATAAGAAACGAATTCGTAAGGTCGTAATGTATACAACATATTCATGAATGCTTGTTCCCACTGAAGGTTTAAATTCTTTCAATGAACATTATTTTTATGTTTGAATGTAATGTCAGCATTGGGACTCTGCCCAAGTGTGGTCTGAATTATTATATCAATTTGATTAAGTATTAATTTGCGCAAGAATGCAGCACGTAGGTACTTACATAGTATTCTTATTTATTTATTTGTGGATAAAGAGGAATGTGTGGGAAAACGCTGAGAGATAAGATAAGGAACGAGTTTATTAGGGAAATAATAAATAAAAAATATACATCTGAGTGAGCGAAGAGGGGTGAGGAAGCGCGGCCGCCCGAGACTGACCTGGTCCGATCATGTCTACCAGATCTCCAAGGATGGACGCGTTTTGAGTAAAAGGAATCGGAGAGTGTGTATGACAAATTGCATGAATGTGACGGGGGCTAGGAGTGTGTGTAAGGATAGGGCTGTCTGGCTCTCTGCCTACCCTGCAAAGGACGCAGCGTGAGGGTATAGATGTTTATTTGTACACATACTGTGGCTAAATAGTCCAAACACTTATTCCTTTCATAGAGTCCTTCACAGTTTACAAAGAGAGAACCAATACACTCCTAATAATTATTTGGTTTTCAATATTCAGATTCTCATTTGAATAATTGTAAACTAAATTGATTTTAGACTCACTCCAGCCTGTTCTCATAATTTCAATCAAGAACTATAAAGAGGATCTGACCATTGACGAGTATTTATTAGAAAACCACAGACGGCGTTACATAGTTTTCAGCATACATAGTTTTTGTGGGAGCATAGACATTAAAAAAACTGATGACTTATTGAGTTGTCTAATCTCTTGTATTTTCTAATTTCCATCTTTTACAGATGTTTTTAGACAGATATCTAATCCATTATGTACCTGCACATTCTTTGTGAAACTGAATCTTGATGTAATATATTATCTTCTACACATCACTAGAACGGCTTCTGGACAGTGACTACAGAAAAGTTTGGAACCATATTTTGGGATTTTGACATCATTCATCATTGTAAAGTAGAAAAAGTATTTGGTATGAAACCATTGAGGAAATATTCTGAGGGTGCATGATAAAAAAAGATTATAATTTACGTATCATAATATATTTTATTCATATAAATCATCAGAGTTGTTTAATACAATATCATTCAAACAAGAATTTATCTAATAATATAATACATGTATAGATAATATGACTGTACAAAACTATATAGGACATTCTAGTCTAATAACTGGATTTAAAGAACTATCTGTACTTTGAAAAATATCTAATTTTGAGAATGTGATTGACATTGATATTTTCAGAACCCATATGACAATAATTTACATTATTCTTAACAAAAACTAAGTGATACGAAAAAAGTGTTATAGGTTTTAATACATAGATATTTTATTACTAGCTGAGCAATACAATACATTTTCTCTTTTGGACTCTTTATATTCTGAATATGATACAAAGAATCATATTAGAAATGCTAGGCAAGTGAGTTTCATTCATAATTACTTCACATAACTACAAGAGATTATACGGCAGTAATCAGAAATACATAATTAATCAAAAATAATAATATAAAAAAATAAAACAAAAATAGGTAAGAAATACAGAAATAAAATGGTTATGTTAAACCCATTTTTCCATTATTATAATTATACTTACTTTTTTTACATTTAGGTGATAATCTTAATTTAGAATATTTTATTGTAATGGTACACTTACAAAAATACAACATATTATCATAACATCTACTAAAAGTTCACATCAATTTATGGGAGACAATACAATTAGTATCTAACAATCAATTAAAGCAATCCTTACTTACATAATAATTATCCATTACTTATGTTAAGACTAACATCTTAAAAAGAAATAAAACAGCCTTAGCTTTCAAAAATAAAGACAAGAATATATTATCACAACATAGCACATCAAGAGGAAGTTACTTGTATCGTTTCCATCATCAGTTGTATAGCATCTATCGTTGCATACACTACATAACTTAACAAATGTATGCTTGCTACTAATCCTTACCACAGTGTCAGGCTGATGCAACAATCAGAGATACCAGAGAAGAGGTTGCTGCCAGCATCAGCCATGGGAGATGTACTAAAGTAAGTCATACATAAATTTGGCGATAAAAA
Source organism: Ceraclea dissimilis (assembly GCA_963576895.1). Taxonomy (NCBI): domain Eukaryota; kingdom Metazoa; phylum Arthropoda; class Insecta; order Trichoptera; family Leptoceridae; genus Ceraclea; species Ceraclea dissimilis. The sequence goes on from OY756368.1 coordinate 13,998,661, forward strand.
ATGTGGAACAGTACAGGAGTTCAGAAGATGCTGACCTACTCTACAACATTATGTATTTGTAGTTGTTTTGGGCAAAACTAGAGATAAAATAAAATGTTTCATATCTGTGTGTAGGTAGTCAGTTTGGACAAGATAATAAATGTTTGGGTAATATAATATGCAATTGTTAAGTTATGTAGCAAATATTAACATAAGATGCAATAGTAGTAGTAAAAATCGAGATAACGTACATCAGTCACAGTGCATAATTATTATGTGACAACAGTCAAAGTTTTTACAACAATACTTTTATAATGCATTTGATTCTATGGAGAACTCAGTAACTCAGTTTCAATATTCAAATGACTGCCGTTCTAAGCAGAGTTTTCTATTCAAAACTGTCATATTTGAAAACGGTCCAAGAATTAACAATGAATTTTTCAAATTAATTCAATCCCTTGCAATCATCGAGGTGGAGCTGGAGGTAATCTTCTTTGTTGAAAACTTTGTAATGCTGCAGTTGAAAGGACTGGAGTTGAAGGCGCCTGCAATGAACAAATAACATTAGGAATATATACCAGATGATTTGACAAAGATTACACAATGACAATATCTGAAAAGTAACTTACATGACTAAACCATGAATTCTGAAGTATGGTTGTCATAGATGGTCTGCTATCTGGTTTAGAAACCAACAACATGGTTATAAGGTCTTGTACAGATTTTCCTATACTTTCAAAGTACTGTGTTGGAAAGCAAAAATCACATTTGACTATATTAGTTGTGGTCTCTTCTATAGAATCATCCAAAAAAGGTGAAACCTGAAACACAAAAGACCATTACTAAATAATTTGATATCATTGGTCTTTATATGAGTATTTAACATAAGTAATTAGGAGCATAATGATTGAAAAGTGTCGTTATTTTACTTACTCCACTTAAAAACACATAAAGCAATACTCCGAGTCCCCAAGCATCTGTATAAGTTCCTCTAGGTCTACCAAGAACAGCTTCAGGTGCAGAGAACTCTAGTTGCGCTGGGGCGGGAGGTAGAACACTTCCTTCAGGACTAGTGAGTCCATCAGCGGCACAACCAACATCTATTAGCTTCAGTTGAGGTAACGAATTGGAGTTTGGTATGTCTACCATAATATTTTCGGGCTAAAATTTTAAACATCACATTTACAATATAAGTTGTTAAATTTGACATAATATTATAATACTGTTATTTCAACTTAATTACCTTAATGTCTAAATGTGCTATGTTTTTCGAATGTAGCCATTCTAACGCTAAAACAAGCTGCTTCGTTAAACCAGCAACAATAGCTTCCGAATATTTTCCCTTCTCAATGATATAATTAAAAATATGAGGTCCACGTATTCTGTAAACAAAAATAAATTGAATCGTAAGAAATAATCTTCACAAAAGTTAAATTAGTACTCAGTGTTGTATAATTTGATATGAGCAAGACTTACAATTCCATCACTATTGTATCCATTAGAGGTGCAGGAGCATTTCTAAAAATTGCCAAAGCTCTAGGGAAAGCACTGTGTTGAGTAGAAGCTAAGAGTTTGTATTCCCGTAGAGCCACTTCACTACCTGTATGTTTTAAATGTATTTGTTTTAAAGCTACTCTTTGGCCTGTTCCTTTATCACAAGCAATACGAACAACAGAAGTCCTACCCCTGCCTATCTCTTCTAATTCCTCATATCTGTAAAATAACAATCTATGAACTAAGGCTCATAAAATAATAATATAAGTCAAATGATACACATAGCTGCAATATTTTGTACCTTCGAATAAATTGCTGTCTCTCCCACAGACATGTATCTTCAGTGATGATACCTGGGAGGCCCGTTGAATTTAAATCAACAGTATTTTCCATAATCTTACTTGCACCATTTTCCACGCATTCAACAGTCACTTCACAAGAGCTCTGTACGGAGCCTAAGTCATTTGATATTGAGCATGTGTATGTTCCCGCATCAGATGAATTACAATCACTTATAACTAGTCGAACTATTCCATCTTTAGTTAGGCACAATGAGTGGCGGCCTGCATGCCTTAGGACTCTGGCTTCCGGAGATGTTTTTCTCCACAAGGCACTAGTGTGACGGACTCCTTTTCTTAACACACATTGTAAAACTATACTTTCTCCAGCCTTGACTGTGCAATCAGTGAGTCTTTCACTTAATTCAGGAGCACATACTTCAGTGATTATCCCATCACCTAATACTCCATCCCCCGCTTTTTTAACTGTGAAACTTGGTTTTCTAAATCTGAATCCCCAAGGTTTTCTTGATGCATTTGACACAATTTCAGGACTACCACAGTGCTGAAATTATTGGTGTTGGATTAGCAAGACATGAATATACAGTTCATTTAAATCAAATAATTGATACACAAGTGTACTACCATACCTGTTACAACACCACAAGAATTGGGATTTACAGATTATATAACAAGATGGATAAGATCACAATATCTAATAATAAAATTGTATTGTATTCTATTGAGATTGAAGAAGCAATGCAATTGCCCCGTAATATATTATCTATCTCTATCTATCTATACCCTCACGCCACATCCCTTGCAGGGTAGGCAGAGAGGACAGAGCGCCAGACAGCCCTATCCTTACACACACTCCTAGCTTCCGTCACATTCATGCAATTAGTCATACACGCTCTCCGATTCCTTTTACTCAAAACGCGTCCATCCTTGAGGATCTGGTCGACATGATCGGACCAGGTCAGTCTCGGACGGCCGCGCTTTCTCACCCCTCTTCGCTCATTCAGATATGTTCATTCAGATATAATATATTATTACTATGTAAAAAGGATAGTGAAAAATTAGATTTGTAAAATGGCAATCATTCGTCGAATATTCAGATTTTTTTATTTGGAATCCAATCCACTTTGATTACTAAAGTACTCACCAACAGATCTGTATTTGTTTCAGACCATCGCCTCTGTGTTTCATAATCTGACTGGGGACTTTTAGCAGATCCCGATGAAGATGTCGGCGATGGAATATCAATTGTATTGGCTTTAAAATGAGGCTTAGTTGTTCTTGGTGGTCCCATCACATCAGAACTTGGTTCCCAGTCATCGTTCCAACTAATAAAATAATGTCAAACAAAAAAACTAATAGATAAAACAAAAAGATAAATCTGCTTTTCAATTTTGATATGTACCTTACCAAGTTTTTACTAGACATAATAATTATTAATGATAAAGAGAAATCACTATTTTCAGGGTAGACGTTTCATAAAAATGTTTATTGTTGACCACAATTTTTAATTACAAAATATATTTTAGGTCACGTCTTTAAGGTTTTCTGATCCAACCTCTTGTCTGTAGAGCCCTTAGTTTTGAAGGTGGATACAGTAAATAGAACAACTCAGATCACCATAAAATACTTTTGTAGAACTAGACACCAATGAGTGAAAAACCCACGTAACTTAAACATGTTTGCACTGCATTCTTTAAAATTTGAGTGTTCGTCAACTATTCATGCGTACATTATGACAGAACAATGTCAACGTGACTAGCTGATGAAAACACTAATATTTTCGGAGAATAAAAAGCGCGTTCATGTTTTAATACCCTGCGTTGAATATGCACAAAATTCATAGAAATATTTACAGTAAATCATGTTTTTCCAGTACACTTCTTTTTATTAATTTACTATCTACATAGAACTACAAGTGTTAGAACCTTGAACCAACATATCTTCTACTAAATATATTACAGTATAATATACTTTCTGATAAATTTACTGTTACAAAGTCTATCACCTTAATCCCTTTGAGTCAGTAGTTGTGTGTGAATTATGTTATTATAAAGTGGTTTTTAAATATTAGATTCCTTAATGATATTATTTTTTAGTATAAATTTCAATGTAGTAGTAGGTATAAAAATCAAACTCGCAAGATTATTTTGATTTTAAAAGCCATGAAATATTGGTAGATATGTTTAAGCTGTGTTATTTATTATGTATGTTGCATAAATACATAGCCTTGTAGTTGAAAGATCAGCCAGTGTAAAGAGGAAGTAAATGAAAGTAAAAGAGAGGTAACTAATAGGTCAATAAGGATTCAAAACAAGTTACAAGTTTATTCCATTTATTCCATTAAAGATAATATAATATTTTTGACACATGCTTCTCATACAAACCATCATAATTCATAATAAATAAATATTATGTACACATATCTGCTTTGTACAATCGTACAATACTCCACACCTTATAATACATTATACCAATAGTAATACGCTGCCACATGTTTATTATTAAATATTTACTAAGAGTATTATTGAACACAAATCAATAAAATAATTATTAAAGATGTCTCGTATCTTCTTTTATATTTTAGTGAATTAAATATGAAAAACAAATCGATTGTTACTCCAAACCAATTACAGTCACACATCTACATTATTAACTTAGTATATAAATAGATAACGAACCATGGATGGAACACAATACCAAGAACGTAATTACACAACTAGTATCATCATTATAATAAAATAAACTTTGGTTCAGTTGTCTCAACCAACCAACCAACAAATATTCTTATACATACCTACGTACTTTATCATATTATTCTGAAGCTTCACAATGCTTTATACAAGATGACACATCTTAAACCAAATTAATTTATCCATTATTCAAAAATGACCTTTATATAAAAAGCACCATATTTGGAGTAAGGTGTTATGTACAAATCGAATGTTCATGCAAGTGTTAGGGCTGTGCACGCAAACAATATCAAATATTCATTAAAAATTATAGAAAATTATATCACCGCAGCGTAGCACAGTACGTATTATATGTCGTATGAAAAAATATATTGTATTAACTTTGCAATCGTCCAAATAATACTTCAACTACCACCTTAATAATTACATGTTCTTAATTTGGTATAAAAATCACTGTCTTTGGTCATTCTATAATATGAATTATATATACTACACAATTATATAATAAAATTTATACTTAATATTCATTCCACTGACACTATGAATTAATATAATAAAATGTAAATAAATATAGCAAACTAATCATGGAAAAGTATAGATTACAAAAATAATTCATTACGTACAAACAGTACTTGTCGATCAAAGAAGTGTTGATGAAAACTTTGATTAGCAATCAGTAAATGAAGTAAATTACACCCGTATATAAATATATGGAGATGATTAGATTAGGTAGAGATATAATATGTATAGCAATAATAAGTTGTATGAGGGAATGACTCTAAACCAATCACACCTGGTACTTTCAACTAAAAGTATGTCACGTTGAATAAGATTATAATACCTTTCATAGTTCTCTACAATACATTTATCTACTGCTATCTATTAACTAACAGTATAACACTTAATATGTTTAGTATATTGTGAGTAGAATATTATTACATACATAAATTATATTATTAGCGTTTTCAAACAGTTTATTATAATTGTCAAGAGTGATATTACAGGGATTTTTAAGTAAGTATGTAGTATTTTGAAAATGTAAGCAACGTGCACATCTAGAAGGATTCTGGTCAGAATGTATTCACACAAACATCTAGTATAACATTTATATTACTTATGTACGAAGCTAAGGAAAACATAAGTCACTATTATATTATTATCCTATCAACATTAATAACATCAACATAATAAATAGGGAAACGATGCATGTAGTAAGTCGAATGATAAACCATTGAATGAATGTATGTAGTAAATATGATATAATTGTTATTTTGGACATTCAATATCAGTAGGTAGGTAATATACATGTGTAAATATTTTATACAAGAACTCACTTTGATTAACATGCAAGTCAAGTGATGAAACAATCAACCGATGATACAACAGTTAGTGTAGTTAGTACAGATCCATAGAGTCGCATCACAAGACCACAACCATTTGAAGACTTTATTATCCTTATCCAACATTCAAACAAAATACATAATATAATACATACAATGTGAATAAAGAGTCATTTATAAAAAAATATTGTTATTATTTCCTACATAGTCAGTAGTACACTGATTTACTACTTATCATACATTTTGATAACCCTTTCCAATCCATTTCTCCACATTCATGTGTATTACTTCACACTTGATTCGTAAGTTTCATACAGGGGAGATGAACATTGTTAGAATGTCTTAAGATGGCATTGGATTAGAAAAGGTTCAAGTGAGGTGTTAGTACTTCTTTTTAATATTCTACATACTACGTGATAAATTAATGTATACGACTGCTGTACGGAGGTATTATGTCACAAACATCTTATACATATTAATATTATATACAATACATTTATCAAAATATAATTCATTTTAAAAGAATGCACCTAAAATTATTATTGATGGCGTAATGTTACATTACTAAAGAAATCACAGGTTACAAAAATGTAATCAGCCACACAATGGAAACATTAATTCACAATAAAATTATCAAGACATATTGGCAACATTATACCTCCATACTGCAGTGTATATATGTAATAATATAATGATCAATCAGTCCATGCAGTCGTGTCTGGATTCTTCTAGTAATTAAGAAGAATGTGAGCCCATCACTCTCTCATGTTATTTCCAATACAACATTACAAAGAGAGAAAAATAATATTATCAAATGTTGCAATGATGTTTGATTCACTCACACAGACGCATCCTTGGTGAGTTCCTTTTGATAAGCAATGGGACTCTGGATGGCTTTCAGAAAGTCTTGTTGCGTGTCCTTGATGTTCGTCAGTTTGGCAACCCATTCGTGGCAGACGCTCGGTGAAGCTCGGACACTCACAGTCAAGGGTGGACCTTTGGGGTCGGTTGAACGAAGCTGGAAGCCTCCTTCCTCTTTACAGAATGTCATCTTGTTAACCTAAAAAATATGTTTGTTGTATTCCACTGTCTACAATTCCTCAACTGACAATTTAGGCTCCAACTAACAAATATCGAGATTAGGATTTTTTGTGTGAGAATGTATCTAACCGACATAAACTATAAGCATAATTAACAAAAAAACTCTAAAATGGGGTAGTTTTGTAAATAAAGAAATTAAGTTCTTTCTGTGTGTGAACAATGTGAGTGTGATACAAGATTTTGGTTTTGTCAGTTAGATTCTTGTTATTCTCGGGTGTTGAATAAATCTTAATAGACTTGTTACATAACCCTGTACTTCAAATTTTCATTTTTAGGAAAAAGGTTAAATAAAATTTTCGATAAGAATAATCTATTTTTGGACTATGTGGCAATCAAACTGAACTGCCACCAGGGGGTTGTAATATAAATAAATAATTTTATCGCATAACAAATAATACAAAAAACGCTGCAAACAATTCATATTAACAATTCGCATTGATCACAATATTAGTATTTACATGAGTCATATAATTACCTGAATATGATATTTATAGTTATATGATGGACTTGTGAACTGTGTTTTTCTTCCACACGCTTCAGAAAATATGATGCTTTGTTCAAAGAAGAAAACTTCCAGCTCTCTTAACTTCCCGGGGCCATTCTCCGGTGGCGGACTAACATCCGTGCAAAACAATGGTCCGTGGAGTAATAATCTCCCTTGAGCATTAATTTTACCCTAATAGAAGAAGATATTCATTAATATAGTATACTTAAAATGCCGTAATTGCCAAATGATTGGGAATGATAAATCACAACTTACATCAAACCCTTGGAGGCGACCTACGTCCATCATATCATTAGCAGTCTTTGGCACTAAAGATGTAATCCGAGCAGCCTGGTGGAGGGCTTGCAAAGCTTGAGCGCTACATCCTGCACGTTCCGAGTTTCTAAGTACATCCGCAACGAGGAGATGATATTTCTGAATACGTTGTACAGGTTTAATAAGCAAGTCACACAGCTGAAACAAATCAAAACAAAATTACATCAATTCACCTCAATTGACCCACAATTCATTGCTTACTGATATCAAAACATAGAAAGAAATACATACTCTCAATTTATGGCCCATTTTTTGGCGTAATTTCTCAAAGTATGTGTCCATATATTCCGAGACAATATATTCAGAAACAGGTTTGTTCTGACAGTATACATAATACATTTGGAGTTTTCTTTCACTACGTTGAAACAGAGGACCGAGATTCTCAGGATGCTCCAAACAGTTGTGTAGTTCCTTCAGCAGGACACTATAAAGAAAAAATATACTCACGTGACGAATCAGTTGAAAGAAAACAAGCATTTTGACTACAATTTAAACAATGACATCAATCAATCGCAGGCAAGAGTTATTTACTAAATACATTAGTGGTTGACGATTCTTTTAACACCTTTATTTAAAAATAATCAAAAATCATTAGTGATTATTTTGTAAATGACCTGTAAATTAACAGTAGACACAACCAGTAATGTAGTCATAGTAGAAACAAACAGAGATATGTATTAGTATCAAATAAATGCATGGATATTAAGATGTATCATCGCACAACAACTAACACCGCGTATCTATCATTGACTAAAGAATTTGAAATTCACCAATCATAGTGATATATTCACTGCCAAGCGACAGAGCATGTCAAACCATCATTACTTTTAAAGAAGCAGCGATGTTTGACATTTTAGCGTAAAGTGTAGTAATTATAAATGAGATACACAATGATAGTTGTTACGCCGCAAATATTAGGTATAGGTAACCCTGCATTTATTTGATTTAAAGAAACAATACAATAGATAAATATTTCACAATAAAAAATATTGGAATATTTGGTCTATTTGATTTTTATTAAAGAAAGTGTAATTGAGGAAATACAAACAGACTAATAATATTGTAAAACATGTTGTGTATGATTGTACATGGAGATCAACATAATTAATACTTTTTTTATTTAATAAAACCAACCCATCCACATGAGATGATTTGTACCCTAAATTAATCTTTCTTCAATTAATAAATTTTATGTTTGTCTATCAAGACAACAATCGCTGGCATAATTAATTACTACTAAACTAGAACATTGTTAAATTTGTAATATTCATTGATTGTCAAGAAAAGAAATTATTTACAAATATGTAAAAAAAAAACTGTAAAATTCTTACTACATTATTTTGAAGTCCCCTCTAAATTACAGTTATCTGCTGTGAAAACACAATTTTTATAATTGTAGAATACACAAATTTATCCATGTTCTAGTTTAGTATAACAATGAATTGCATTTGAAAATAAGGATCTGGGTCGGATTTGTCAAAAATAAAACGTGGACTATCTGCTGGAGAATTATAGGGTAAACAAATACTTAGTGAATGTAGAAACATGTCTCTACACTACAAATTCAATCTCTGAGGAAAATTCTAGAACTAGAAATAACTCGTGAAAATGTATATAATCCCGAAGAACACTTGGATTTTATTTAAATGAATAGGATCTGTGACTATTTTACAGTCAAACAGATATTTTGAAGCCGAGCAAACACTGAGAAAAAGAAACCAGTGTTTCATGCACACTATTTGGAATAAAAAGTGAATGTAAGGAATAGGAAGGGTTTGGCATTTCCTAACATTGTTTACCCACCAGATGGAATATTCATTCTTAAAAAGCATGTATTGATTTAAGTATTATTAGTAATAAAATTGGATACTAACTCTCTATGCCACTCAAAGATAGCCTCAATGTTTCCAAACACCATCTTGTCTTTGCCCATCTTCAAGGCCTCAGGCATGACTACACTGCAATTAATGTCTCTCATATGACGCAGATACCCCTCACACACTAGCCTCAGATCTGCAACGTACGTCTGTTCTGTCTCGTACAATTCTCTAAGAGCATATTCTCGTTTACGCAGAGCAATTTCTACTGATTCTGGACCGTCGTCGTCTCTTACGGTTGATTCACCAGGTAATGATGTACATGCTGCGTCTCCACCATTTGTATCCATACGACCGTCACTAGATCCATTACTATTGTTATTATGTATTTCCTGAAAGACAAACATAAATATGAGAATCAAACCATCATGGAACAGACAGAATCAACATTACTTTAATTCACTTTCAGAGGTCCACAGCCTTATTTGTTATCAATATTAAGTGTAGAATGAATGAATATACTTTAATGATGTAGAATAAGTACTGAAGAAAGCTATAAAAGTATTGCATAAAAGAATTTAGAATTACAAATTAATAGAGCATCTTAGACAGTTCAAGTGCTGTTATATCAATCACAGAATTATAGACTTTGTATGTAGTAATAAATTTAATGAAAAGAAAAACCATGCAATGTACAAAGGATGAAGAACTCTTTCAGAATTCATTTTAGAAAATAAGCAACTCATAAAATACTTAAAAAGAAAAAGAGATTTTTAATATTAAAATAATATGTGATAATTACATACCAAACAGATAAAAATTTAAGTTGGCTAGAGCAAGAATATAGTAAAACCATGCTACATAAATAAATGTTCATATGATAGAATAGATAATACTATATAAAACAGGAACGTGGATGTCTACTACATCAGGGAAGGTAAAAAGTATCAGTAAGATTATGAGATGACAATTACTTAATTCTTTGAGAGAATGGACAGTGATGATACAGTGAATAATATTGATGCAGGTACATAAGGTGAAAAAGTCTAAAAGAATTGTGTCTAAGAGAGAAATATGAAGTAAGACCCAAATGGAGTATAAAAATAATCAGCATAGCTGAGAGAAATAGTACCACTCCCTGCTCCAGGAATACAGAGGTGGGGTCAAATGCAAAATCTATATTAGTAGTTTTCAGTATGGCTGAGATGAAGGAACTTAAGTGGAATAGCGGAGGAAAATATGTCTATACATGAGTGAACGGAATTTAATATGTATCTCACAAAGTCTGGCCAATAATGAATTTTGGATGATATGGTGAAGAGATGTAGGCATTATTTAAACAAAATAATCGTTTATCTCACTTTTTGTTTGGGAATCATAATAAATCAAAATAAACTACAAACAGGATGCTTTGATATAAAATAATATTATATTATATTAATATCAATAACTGCTGTGATTTATTGGCAACACTATCAGTATCAGAGTCAAATATTGGAGTAGGGATGCTTGTTAAAGTAAGCCACTGATAATCATATAAGCCACCAAAAAGCTGTCAAATTTGCTACTAGTGAGCATTCATAAACAGAACAATGTCTTTTTTTTGACAGCCCAACTCTCAATACTAACTGTGATACAAACGCCATCAATAAACACAGGACTGATATTCAACAAGTAAGCAGTGCTCTTAAAAATACACAGAAAAAATATGTTACTCAATCCAAATAATTATGATACGCAAAATACTACATCAAGACAAAATAGGTAATTAATGTAACAATAAAATCAAGCAAGCTAGGAACTATGAATCGAACCATTCTCTCTTTCACTATTTGTTCAATTTCAGCCAAATCAGCTGAGGAGTTTCCGGAATCCATTGACTTGAGGGAGAGTGCAGATGTCTGAAATACCCGTGTATGAAATATGAAATAATGAATTCTATGTCTAGTGTTATAATGACAAGATCAGATCAAGAGTAATGAGTAGAACTGACTAGTATGAACAAAAACTACAAGTCGATTTGAATAGTCCTATTATATATTGTCTCTACGTATATTTACATCTCAATTGTTGCTAGGCGGAAAATAGAATAAGTGAGAAGAACCTAAGTACCAACTAATGAAACAATATATTATGTATATTGATAAAAGGCAAGGAGAAATTGAAGAGATTTTGTAAGTAATTATTAGTTGTAAGTTAATAAAAAGATAAACTGAAGAATGACTAGATACCAACTCTATGAAGGAATCGAGTATTATTCTAGGTAATACATATCTGACTATAAATGTATCGCGAGAATTTTTACAATAATATTGAAGTTTATATTTTCACTGAACCAATCAATTAATAAATCACTAATACGCGAAATCAGAAATTATTAATAACGTTATGATTATAATCCAGCAAGTTAATGAAATATAACATAAATATTTTGATAGAACACCTTTGATATGATTACCAGTTACTAAATATCTTACAGCAAATTTTCACTGTTAATATTTTTATAATCTAAACATTACGTAGATACCAAATATACTCACATTTAAAACATATTATTTTTAGACAGATGGAAATATTTTTACAATAATATTAATATACTTGTCAGATATTACACCAAGAGTACAATACATACATTCACGTGAATTACTGAAAAAATTGATGAAATATTTACCCTTTTAGGTTGAGAAGTCAATGTTGGAAGATTTAAAGAAGACGTCACAGGAACTGGTTGCAAGACAGGAGGGTCCTGAAATTAATCATCAACTCTTTATGTAAAAGTCTAACCCACAAAGCATAGTCTTAGAAAAAGGGAAAAGTATTTGTCAAAAAATACTTGTCGATTCAATAATATGTATTTAGTATGCTGATAATAGTAGCATAATAGTATGAAACACATTTCACATTTTGTATTTTTATTAATGTGCAAGCCCGTGGAAAGTCCTTCCTTGGAAGGAAAGATTTAAAAATTTCCCTCCTACTTTCTGAGAAATGGCTACTTTGAAAACTTCTAAGTACCTACCTACTCAAGAATTAAAAATACAAAGAAAAATGTTTTTCCATACAATATTCTAAGTCCCCACAAGATTTTAAGTCTTTCATCTCTCAGCGACCTCTCTTGAAATACAAATGGTGGTATAGTATTATTGATTAAGGTAGATGAAACAACTTCATACCTGAATGGGTTTCATAGGAGGTGGTAATTCAACTGGAACTTCATCCTCAGTCTCATCAGGACCTGTGTAGGCTGCCCCACGCTTGCCACCTGAAGTGCCTTCTTCTGGATCAGATGCATTTTCATTTTCAGCCTCCGCCACACTAGACCGACTGGGATCCTGTGAAAGAATTTTGATATTTGAATTAATGACAACCAAAAACGGAATTATAAAATAAGCATTTTCCTCAAAAATGGAGTTGGATTTGTCTAGCTCTCAGGTACAGGTTAACTTTAGTATGGTACAAATTAACGGAAAATTTTATTTGAAGCCGCTTTTCTTAATTAAAGTTACCCTGAGCCGAATGGCTGAAGGCACTCTAACTTGGTAAGATCTAGTACGATGTTGGGATGTGATGTTAAGTGTGTCCTATGATCAGCGAATATTAAGTATCATCCAGAGTTAGGCGGATCTGGTCCAGACACAGAAGATTTATTTTTCAATAAGTAATAAATTGTTTCAGTAATGGGTGGCACTATGCATTACAAACACACGTCTAACCTTGAGTTTCTTATCTGACGCCGTCTTCTTGAGAGGCGCTGGGGTAGTTTTCTCTACTTTTCCTTGTGACAGTTTCCTTAGTGGAGGGGGAAGCCATTTCCGCCTGAAATTAAAAAGAATAAAACAGAAAATTAGCAAAATTTGAATCAAAACAGAAATGGTATAAAAAACTCAAACAGTAAAAATTAAAAGAAAACAAATTCACGTTCAAGCAGGTCCTTTTCAAGACCGCCTCTCCTCTCATCATTTATACATAACATAACGCTCTGATAATATCACTGTCATAGAAACGTAATAGAGGGCATCATTGTAAAAAACAGTATATTAGAGAATTGGGTTTGTCTGCGATTTTGTAGATTTTTTTAAACATGCGAACGTGATAAAAGTATGCGAAGTCGAGTTCTGATGACGTACAATACGAGATTTCAGAGTACATATTAGATAATAGTACATGTATCTATATACTAGTAGATATAGGTAATTAATATAGTGCGTACGCATAACACTGTGTATTATTAGGAGAGATAATGATGAATGTAAATATAATAAAACATGCAATAATAACATAAAATAGTGCGTGACTCACGAGCACCGTAATCAAGCGATTAAAACGAAATTTGATAATGAAAATAATTAGTCACCACATGTCAAATTCTAAGAGGTGGATAACATACGCTTATATTACCTACGGAACAGGAAGGAATGTTCGATAAAACTATACCTAGAGAAGATTCATACTATCACGGTAATTCCCACAAAGTGTGATAATTTGAATAGATACATAACAGATGCAGAACATGTATGCTGACATTGCAAAGACAATAACAAAGACAGACATTTGAGGACAGAAGAATCTACTGCGTTAGATTTTAGAGTATTTATTTATTGCAAGTACCTACCTATCCTATAGAGAAAAATAACTAATATAGATATATTTCCCTGGATTTCCCCTTTGGACAGTATAACTTTCTGCATATCACGAAATCGAATATGGTGTTTATTTACAGAATTATGTAGCAATAAAAGGAAAACATACACGGGAAATCCTGGTGTTCTTTAAATAATTCCCTACGTACAGAGTACATCCATATAATAATATTTTGTTTCGGCCAATGTGATTCCCCGTATTAACAACTGTATCATATTAGCTGAAACATTTTCATACGGCCGAGTTCCCTTCAACAAACGCACTGTACTGTTAAGAAACCCTTTACTGTATCCATACATTATTTAAAAAAGAAAAATATATATGCAGGTACCCACACCCAAAGGGTATGTTAAAGTAGATTACGTTTGATTACTTAGGTACTTTTATAAAATGTAACTTTATTAGTACGTTTTTGTTAAATTTTATTTGCCTAAATATTCCCTAATACGAACCTTAACCTGTATTATAATAGTAGTAACATGAAGTCTGAAGAGGGAAATGTTTGTTTAATGGGTTGGGAGGGACACGGGGCAACCTGATCGGGCATAGAAGGAAGAAAATAATACAAGTTGATATGGTAACTATATATATATATGTACCTCTCTCCGCATCCACAAAGCGAACCTTGGATGCCGCAGAAAACACTATCAAATAATCCCATTGAGGGAGTTTTCATCAAAACACTCAGTACACAAAAGATAAACTCGACAGAAGGAATACGAAATGATATTTACATAGTATCTATAATTTTAAAATCAACTAGGTAATAAATATTTGGTAACATAAAATAAATGCAAACACACACATATCCATAAACCCACATAATCACCACCGAGACAATAGAAACACATACGACTCCTTATATTTTACTGAAAAGTAACACACCTTTTTATACCGCGTCGGAACAAGACATCCCAGACGTTGCAACACTTTTCACTTTTAGACATACTTCTTATAATGTCACTCTTCACGACAATTCTCGAATGACTACAATAACAGCGGAAATTCGATTCTAAGTCCATTACGGTCGGCAAACACTGATCGAAGAAAAATGGAAATATTAATATGCAAACGGAAACACAGTTACCTTGACAATAATTTCACTAAGGCTTTATCACGACTGTAAGGTGGCTAGAATAACGAAAGTATTAAATTAGACTGTACCTAATACAAGTGTAACTAATCTCGAGTAACTTATGTTCAACTTATTGCGAAATCTCTTGTTATTATTGTTTATACGGTCGTTTATAAATTACCGGTCAATTTATTTTTATATCACAGCGATGAATAACAATACGACAGAATTACGATTATTTTCATAGGACTGCGAAGTTGATGTGTCGATAAGCAAGAACTAACTAATGAATCTATTTTGCAAGATGTCTCACTCGGATAGAATCTCTAAATGATAATAAGTATGTAGTAGGTATTGTGATAAGATAACATGATACCTGTATTTTGTGCGAGTAAATTAACATTATAGTACCTACTGAATCGCAAAGCAGGTGATCTGAAATTGGGTGTCGTGATGAATACATACGATAAGTGGACCAAACTAATTAATTCAAGTAATATTTTCTTTTCCCACCTTATAATATTGTGTCGGATGTGGTCACATGCGCTAATTAGATAAGTAAATAGTATAAGAATGTGATAATAAAATCATATAGACATATCATACGTTAGTCCACATAGATTTGTATATTTAAGTTGATGCAATATACTGAAACGTGCACTGAACCGATGCTGCTGTAAAAGAAAAAAAGCCCTTTTTTGAATTTGTAAAAAAAAATTGAAAATTTAGGTGTGTTTACTTATTTTACAACGCGATGATTGGAAAAAGGATTGATAATACTCAGTCTTAGGAATACACACTATCATATGTAAGTACCTACACCTACCTACGTAATGTTGTGAGATTAAGTACTTAGATGTAATGGTATGTAGTAAGTTTATATTGAGCCTCCCCTCCGTATCATTGTTGGCGTTTGAAAATATAAACATGTTCGAAATTAATACGGAGGCATCATGACATTAACGTGTGCTTCATGTTACATGAGTCAAGGTCAAGAATTTACAGGCAATGTCAAACGAACATCAGGTAAGAATTACCTATCATATAAGGGAAACGTAGAGAATAAAAATGAGAGAATTGTGTGTTCGTATGTGTGCGAGGGAAAACATTCTTATTATTATCAACTGGCATTTCATTTGTACGAAGAAGAAGAAGAACTGTGATTCGTACGCGTGGAGATGAATTTATTATTATTATTCATTAAATTGCTACAAGTCACACAGCCGCACCTAACTACCCTTCCTTACGAAAGTGGAATATACCTCGGCCGCAGAAAACACAGTATTGTATCGTATGACAACAGTTACTCAATTGAAGGGTAGCAGTTCATCAATTTAATTTACTGCGAATAAGTCGAGGGGGTCCTTATAAAAAATGTTGAGGATGAAGCTGATGAACATTAATAGATATCTCTTATACTTCCTAAGTAGTGTGTAGGTATAGTCAAACCCGCAACCGTGACAGAGAGTCTTCAATTACCATCAGGCACATCGGGATGGTATCGGTGTTTACCTGCATGTGTGTAATTTGATAATATAAAGCAATAATTATCACTAAGTAGGTATACCTACCTACTACATAATAATACTATACTCCACTAGAATGATTAATAGGAGGGCTCACCTATCAGGTATAATAAGTATACCTACCTAGCTAATATAAATTATAAGTGATTAATAATTATTATCTTCTCTGAAAGTCCTCTTCAGTATTATTAGTTTAAGGGAGAATGCTTTAATACATTAACAACCATTATGTTCCCTCATTCCCATCAAGCGGTATAAACGATGATGGATACACTTAGAATCTACCATATAGCAGTCATAACTGAAATGTTACATCGTGGAATTCCCTGCAGTGTGCGACAATTGTCTCGTCACATCCTAAATTGAGACATTCAAAACTGCTTCACAATTAAAAGTGAAAATGTCTTCTGACGTGAGACAGTTAACTATGAATTTATTACAAGGATAAAATGTATGTACTATTTGTGTAATTACAACATTGAATTGAAATAAATAAGTTTTCTTGGAAACAAACTCGTACTGTAGGACTTTTATTTTACTTATTAAACGCGTTATTGAAATGCAAAACAATACCAGATCTTCAATCATTACGAAGAGTTCTTTTTATCAAAGACGACAACTTCAGTACTGCGCTATCGCTTCAGCCGTTTGTGAACTTTACTTCCACGAAAAACTATCGGGTTTCTTTTTATGAAACTCAATAGTGTGCATCAAGATGAATTCGAATGATACTTGAGGAGTACACAAAGGCAAACGAACTAAGCGTTAGTTATAAAGTTTTAAACTCTCAGTGATAAGAGTATCCGATACGAGGAATACTTAATCAATTGTTATCTAGTCGTATGACAAACGACACCTTACAAAGAGAGTGTAATGAAAGTTTTAATAGATACACTGACGCAGTAATCCCGCCTGCACTGTGGAGGCAACATTATCTAACTAGTACATTATGGGGACGCCGCAGTTGTTTTGTACGCAGCTTCTTTTATATATGATCTTAAGAGTGTTTACAAATAAACTCAGTCATTTGTTGCTGCCACAATACACGACGTCTAGGCCCTAAGGGAGCTAAATGTATGAAATATGTTGACCGTAGGCGTTTTTGTGGTAAGGTGCGTGGGTGCACCGAGGCAGCATCGCTAGCATTGTGACATTAAATATTATTTAACATGAAAGGAAAGAGAAAATACACAATAAAATGTATCTAATAATATGTAAATGTTGTTAGGTCTCAGATTACAAGCGGATCATTTTCTCTACTTAGATGACAAATACGTAGTATGTATAAAACTCACCCGCTAAAACCTCGTCGTTTGTTGACTGGACTGGACGTGGTAGCACCGCTGGCTTCAGCGGAAGTTGAGGCAGCGTCTGAAACAAGAAAAACAAAACACATGAAGCTTTCAAAAATATACAAATACTACAATGGTAGGTATCTACATAATATTAAAAAATTATGCAACTACGGAGAAAGAAAACCGATTTTTCTAAATTGTCTTCCAAAGACGTGTTTCAATTACCAGCCTTAAGGTTTTTCTCTTCTTTCGTCCTTAATTAGCTTAACACTATTCTCTAGGGAGACCACTAGACTAATCTCAAACCGCTGCTTTGTTGCGGTACATATAATAATTACTCTATACTCCGACAGTAACACTCTAATTTCACCATCTTAACTACTGTTGTCCACGACGGAGTAGGGTAAATTAAACAAACGTGTAATGAAACACAATGTAATTTAATAAATACGAGACGCTCGGCCTAACATTCCTAATGAAGTAACGATCAGCAAACAAATAAAAGAATAGTTGACACGATACTGATCTGCTCTTACCTCGATAGAATAAAAATCCTTTCAAGCATTTTGTAAGCAGCAACATTTTATTGTATCATTTAAACACTGGCACCCATTATAGTGTACGTATATATGTACCTACTAACTCTTACATTAAATTAACACAATGGTAACGATGCTATTATCTGGCTAAAATATTTGGAAAAGAGAACTTGGTTTTGAGTTCATGCGCACTTATATTTGAGAAGAATCATCTATTCGGTAAAACTAACCGTTAAGGCGGCATTTTGAGAAAAACAAAATAAAGTTTTTTCGTCCCCGAGTGGATCGCGGTGGTCTACCAAGCCAAGGTTGAAAGCATGGATTTGTAAATTTATGCGTAGGACAATGTTAAATGTATGTATGTGTAATATTCTTATTGGACTTAATTAAAGTTAAATAGGTAACAAAGATGTTTTACCTACAATTCGAAACGAGATGATTCATCAAAACTATAAGAAAATATATTAAATACGTTATGCACATACCTGACTAATAATATACATTATTATGGTTTCATATTATCAAATCGAATCAAAAATCTGTCAGAAACACCCACCACAATGTAATAGGAAAATGAAACAAACAAGAAACAAATTACTTTTTTTGTAACTGCGAAGAAAAACCCGAAATTAGATTAGTGTAAGTATGAAAGGGACGTGAACGTTTTAAGTCAGAACAATAACAATCGTTTAAGAAAATGATCCAGATAAACAATGTAGGTATAATATGAGAATATTGGGCAAACTTAACGGTAGGTACTCAGCTAAGCTATCATAATGAATTTCAGTTAAAGTGTCTCAGATGCATAATTACTATTCCTGAAGATCTTTCCTTGATGTAACAATAAATATTCAAAGTTTTTATTTCACAAATATTATGCGTTATTAAGGGAGACAACAGCTCGAGAAAATGATGACATCATTCGTTCTTCATTTATTCTTCAATTACAACTTGTTTCGAATCACAAGCCCCGTCACTCTAGCACTGCTTTGAAATATTATTGTTCCCAACCTTTAAAAAACGTACTACCAGAGAATCACTGAATTCAGACAGGTGTTGTGGACAAGATTTGAAACGATAGGGGTACCAACAATGCAATGACACTTGCATATCCCTTTATGCTAACCTAGTATAAAATTAAACAAATTGTAGCTAAGTAAGAAAACGACGTCCTGAAAAGCGTGAACAGTTTGGCGGATAGAAATTAACTGATTAAATTTAATAACAGCAGGTGAAATGTAATACGACAATGTTCGTTGAAATGGAACAAATAACTAAGTGGAATGATCCGCTATTTACACTGTTCACTTTGTAGAAGGATTGCACGATGATGAGCCATAAATTTAAAAGGATCAAAAAGACGAAGTATCTACTTGCTTATACTTACAAAACATTCTAAACACACGTACGAGTACATACGTACAACAAAATGTTACATAATGCCCACGTTAAAGATTTCGCATTCACAACACCTATTAGTATAATTAAATTATTTCCCTGAATTTAGAAAACTTTATTTCAGCGTATTTCATTTATCCCATTACAGCATTTCCCTGTACGTGGGGTAACCAATGGCAGCGTGTGTGTGTGCCTTTTCACAGGATTCACGACATGTGTGACTTATATATTAGCTAAGTTACACGTGCTTAGCACCGGTAAATTTGGATTATGAAGTGATCGAACCGCGTTTATTTGTTCTTTATTCTCTCTGAAAATTTTCTAGAAGGTTCCACAAAGTTCGCCTTGTTTTCACAGTCTTCTAGAAGATTCTACGTAATTCTCTGAGAGCTCGGATTCATTCGTTCTGATAAGAGTCTACCACTATGACGTGACCGATTCAAAATTTGACAAAAGATCTATGTTCTACTCGTGGAGATCTTTCGTGAGAAACGAAACACGGAGGTAAGCGGTGACCGTATCCTCTCGATGACTCGGTGTCTGCCGATGGCTTGAGCTGGACAAAATGTAACTTGCGATCTGAATTTCTTTTCCAATGCCCTTTCGGTGTCACGTCTTTTGGTCGCGGACACTTGGTCGCGCGACATCTGGTCGCCGACATCTAGTCGCGCGTCATTTGGTAGCAGCGACAACTGGACGCAGCGACATCTGGGCGCGTGACATTTGGTCGCGCGACATCTGGTCGCGGATTATAATATTTAATTTATTAACTACGTATTTACAGGTCTAGTAATTATGAACCGGTGCAATCTTGAAGTTTTGTTAAAAATGAGAAAATTACGTATAATTATCTCTTTACATTAACCGATTAACGTTTTAATTAAATATTATAATCCGCGACTAAATGTCCCGCGACCAAATGTCACGCGTCCAATTTTCGCCGCGTCGAAATGTCGCCGCGACCAGTTGTCGCCGCGACCAAGTGTCGACGACCAAATGTCGTGCGACCAAATGTCCGCGACCAATTTTCGTATATCCTGCCCTTTCATACCATACCACACACGGCCCCACACAACCCTTGGACTCCCTCACCAGCAAAATTTCTCAGAAGGTTCCCTATTTCCAAAAGATTCTACCACACAATATTTGTTTCCAGGTATTTGGGTCCCAAGTTTTGTCGAAATTGCTCCAGGTGTTCCAGAGTTATGGTGGAACAAACAAACGTACACACGTCCATTTTCATTATATGTAAATGGAGAACTGCGTTGCCGAAGTGAAATGTCTCGTATTTTCGATAACTCGGCTTAGAAGGACATAATAATATTAATTATTCCTTAAGAAGCTCATTGTCAATTATGCAAATGAGTTACACGTGCACTAGCTGAAGAACACATCTAGAATCACGAGTGTGGTATTTTAGATCTTTAAATATATTTAAATTTCTCTTCAACTTTCCTCCCATACTCTCTGTTTCCCGCTTAATGTTCGTGGGATTTTTGTAGGAGAGTAAAGTATTATCACTTCATCACGCTTAAGAACTGAACATTATTAGTAAGTACATACAATAAATACACGAGACGAATTCATGAATATGCAATTAGATATTATTTACGCAAAGCTGTTAATTCGGGACGCCTGGTAACATACTTTTTTCTTCGGAATAATAAAACTTCCATTATATAAAAAGGAATAATAATAAAGAACCTTGTGTTTTCTATTTATGTAGATTGATTTATTCAATTTTAATCTTCCAAAAGCAATAGAACGGGGCGATATCTATATGAAAATATTTCCCAGGTTGCGTTTATGCATATTTTATATCAAAACATTGTTACATGGTCAATTATTGTGAGTTAAAAACTTTTCAATCAATCTTGTCCCACGCTTAGGAGAGACCGAGTCCATCAGTCATCTTACACATTGGTACCTACTCATGTAATGTATTAAATCTTTTACTAGAATACTTAAGGGGGCGTAATTAGAAAAATAAATAAATAATAACCTGAAGGTGAGAGGTAGCGGTGGACCATAGACCTGATGTTGTTTACTGAGAGTTTCCTCGAAGGGATTGGACTAACTGGTGGTGCTGCCATCTGCATGTTCACACTTCTTTTTACACTTTCTCCTTCTTCTTCGAACTTTGATTACTATTGAATTTATAAATCCCATCTAGATATCACCAACAATATCTTAATACACTACATCGGAACTTTTTCTTATACTTATCACTCACTAGTTTATTTTCGTTCCCTTGTATCACAAATTAAGCTTAACAGTACTTGCACGAAATATGAGGTCTTCGACGACACAGTGCACTAATGTCCTTTCACACAAAAATTAACACTATAATACAAAATAAAAACAATGATATTATGTAGATATTGATATGTTTAGTAAGCTCGACCACACTGGGCATGTCAGATTAACTGACTCACAGATGTCGGTGGGATTCTGAATAACTAGTGCTAGGTGTGAGCAATCAAAGAGTAGGGGTGGATAATATTGAAAACACAATCGATGATAATCAGTAAGGAAGAAATTTAATAAACATTAGTTTGTAAATCGATTGATACGTCATTCGTTCTTTAAAACTAACGTAAAATGTGCAGAACAATACCAACGAGAAATTCCTAATATGCACAAAGTGAATTTGGTAATATTGCACAACGTATTATCATAGTATTTCCTGGTACAAGTTTATAACATACCTTGCATCCTTACTACCACAGTGAACCGTAATACAAAATTCTACATATATTAATAATCTCTAGCATGTATGCGGAAAACGAAAAGAGATCCAGAAAAAGAAAATATAAAGTAAGATTGAAATAACTGCAACAATAAAAAACTAAAAAGTGGTTGCAAGTGAAGCAAACTTAAAGTTACAATAATTCTTATACTGCACTATTTATTTCTTTTCCAAAGCTAGTCTCAGTGGACGCTGAATGACACAGTAGGTATACGTGTCCTCTAATTCAAGTTGAAACCATTTGAAACACGAGAGATTTATTGATATGAATTAAAGGACAACACGGAAGAAAATGACACACAAATATAATATAAGAGACTAAAAGCCGTATCATACCCTCGTTCCACGTGTATGTACGTTAATAGGAACGACCTAGATAAAAAAAATTAAAAACCCTTTTCACAATATACCTACAACAGTTTTGTTTTAACGGCTTATTGGACTAAAGTCGCAAAACATAGCAAACCCATCGTAGTTTTGCGTTCCCCTTTAAATGTTAAATTCAATATAATTGTCTAAATTCCCGGGATTTAAATTAATATAATCAATTACAAATACATACAACAGATATGGTTGTAAGATATCGCCCACGTGACAGGAAAAGTTAATTATTTTATATCGAGCTGTGATATGTACATACGAGGAGTATGATAGGTGTAAAATTATATATTCTAACTACCAAGCAGTACAAGTACCAAAAACCGCAGTACTTGGTATAAGTTATCATCACGTTGCAATCTCAGAACATAAAACATTGCAATCTACTACTAACTACTCGCACCTACTCTACAAATCTTGGCGCTAAATTGGCACCTAATAGGTAAGTCAGAGATTAGGTGACACGACTATAATACCTAAAGCATACGCAGTGTGTTTATAGGTGCACAATATCGAGTCGTTTAACAATACAATCATGTATAAATGTAGTTTAACTAAGATGTCGCTAAACGATCAGATTCAGAGTCTAAAAAAAGTGCGAAAACAATAACGCTGATTCAAGAAGTACACAGGATGGGAATACGACGTACCTATAAGCTTTAACCTTTCCGAGAAATATTGAACCTGAAAATATCTCAACAGATTCTTTATTCTAATCTTGTGTTCTCGTGACAAGCGCCCAGAATCTTAATATGTTTTTCTACCATATTTAATTCTGCATGTTGTGTAGGCAGTTAATACCAAATAAATAAAACAAAAAAAAAAAATACTACCGTATGCGAGATTCTCAGAGAATACATAAAAATGTAACAGCAAAACCTTTATATGTCATCAGTCCTACTTAAACAAAAAAGTTTAAGCTTTACATTAAGGTTTTACTAACAGAATCTACGTATCAATCAGAATTTACTAAATTTACTTTGATTTGTATTAATCTCATCTCATCTATCAATCTGTACAAATATTTTGATTTCATCCCATTCTAAAACAATTCTATCCGACGCCGACGTCAATTTGTTCTCGTTCACCGGCATTATGTCGAATTAAAACAGAGATGTATCTCTCAACTACAAATATTTATATACAAACACACAGTAACGACTATTCAAGACATTTGGAGTATTGTATATGGATGATATTTTCTAACAACCTATATAAATAGTTATTATAATACGCGGCGCTTTCTAGGGCAGGGTTAGCGTGAGATACAAATAACACAATGTACCGACAGATCACTTTCAAGATCACAATCAATTTATTAACATCGCATATTGTATTAAGTATGTTAGATGATCAAAATATAATAAACGTTACAACAATATATCACGAAATACTTAGTAAGGCAATGATAACAATTATTTCTTCATTAGTAATTTCAGTTGATCCCCGTATGTCCTCACCTTGAATTCTGAATATTAAATATTAACAGTGAGAAAAAACACACGAGACGATCAACAAATCGATACTAAGTACAGATACTAACGAAATTTATTAAAAGTTAGCTCTTTTAGTCAGCCATAAAATCAACAAAACCTGATTTATAGAAATAATAATTTAACTATGTAGATAAGAAAACTTCCACAAAACATTACTGTAGTGTTGTAAGTAAATGGCGCAGAGAAAAACAATAATCCGACATCACACTAATAAAAAAATATCTATTGGGAAGTCGAAGGTGAAATTATCTATAGAGATGTACCTATTAGTATTGTTGAACGAGTATCACTATCAACATACCAATGTTGATACCAATCTACATAGTAACTTATACATGAGCGACCATTCTGAGATAATAGAAAAAGTCGCTAATTGGAGTACGGTAAACCTATTCAGTAAGAAATATCTTTATATCGTAATAATAAAACAATACGCTAATACTACTCACGGAAAAGATATTATGAACATCTGCAATGCTGATGTGCATCGACTATACAGTAAAACTTTGCTATATTCTCCCCTAGCCCAGGAGGGAAAATCCTGAATCGATAGAGCTTTTACGGACGTACGAGTTGCATTAAATCATTATGAAATCGCTTGCAAAGTCAGGAAAATCTCGGTAACAATAGTAAATAATTATGTTCATATTAAGATGAACGACAAGGACGGAAAAACAATAATGGAAGTGCGAAACACAATGTATCCCGTAGGTAGTTACAACATTTTTAAGGATTCTTAATACCGAGAAAAAATCTCTTACGCAATGTTTACATTTTGGAAACACAGTTTGGAGTAAACAAACATCAAGGTGAAAAGGAAACAAAAAAAGTTAAAACTACATTTACTCAGATTTGGGAACCAGGTAAGTAACTGACCAGCACAGAATAAAATGAGTAAATCAAACTGCATTAATTAACGAAAATAAAAAATAATAATGATATCTGGTGCACAGTTTTCTCCGCCTATATACCGCGACAGACAGAATTGTTAAAAGTCACGACAGTTTTTGATAATAAATTAACGAGAAGGCTTTTCATTATCGTGAAGTAGGAATATGAATTCGAGAGATTATGCTCCATCGTTGAAGGAGTGATTTACAATGAAGGAAATTAATTATTTATTACACAGAAAGAACAAAAGTCCATTGTAATAAAAGGCAAGATGAAGGATGCAAAGAGCCCCTCGTAAAAGAATTTAATTTGCTTGTGAATACAAATAGTACAAAATTGGTTCATCAATGAATTATTATTTACGAGTACAAGATACTTGAGGCTATTAGAAATAAATTGTTTTATGTTTCATTGTAAATCTTAGCATTTTCTTCCCAAAAATACTAGGGTGCTATTTCTATTGCCTTCGTACGCCATCTTGTCCTCTGTTTTTCAGACGCCATTTTATCATACTATTCCATACGCGTGGTCCCCAGGCGTCCACTGAACGCAAAATCAGTAGCCCTCTACCATCCGTCGTGACCGCACGTGTTTCTTCTCGATATTGTCGTTAATACTATTTCGTGTATTCCACCTTCTGTGTCGTTCCCTCAGTGATTTTCCAGTCAAAATCGTGTTTGTGTGTCTTCGAGTGCTTTTACTCAAAACCCACTCAGTGCCGGAATTAATAAGCTTTTTCCCCTAGTATTACTGGTTTTTGCCTTCGTACGCCATCTTGTCCTCTGTTTTTCAGACGCCATTTTATCATACTATTCCATACGCGTGGTCCCCAGGCGTCCACTGAACGCAAAATCAGTAGCCCTCTACCATCCGTCGTGACCGCACGTGTTTCTTCTCGATATTGTCGTTAATACTATTTCGTGTATTCCACCTTCTGTGTCGTTCCTTCAGTGATTTTCCAGTCAAAATCGTGTTTGTGTGTCTTCGAGTGCTTTTACTCAAAACCCACTCAGTGCCGGCCCGCAGGGCCACTTCCGACGAAAACGCTGACCTTGAGGACTTTCAACGGCTGGTAGTGGGATACTTCTGGTGGTGGTAGTTCTATTTATTCTATTTATATTTCTATTCTTATTATATTATTTTGTATATATATATATTTCTACTAACATGGTGGAGGGAAACCAAGACACGGGACCTATAGGTCCTAAGATGTAAGAAATTAGGTGGTGGTCTTGACGCATGGAGTCGATGAGGCTCGCCACCCATCACGCCGCGTCAAGTACCAGGGAGGGCGCAAAGAGGAGGGCAGAATGCCGGATTGGTGTGTGGAATATAAGAGGAGATATGGAAGGTAAGATGAATGAATTGCGTGATGTTTTGCATGAGAGGAACTTAGATATATTGTGTTTATGTGAGACGAAAAGAAAGGATAGAGATTGTGATGTGGTGAATGGAATGGCAGAGATGTGGTCTGGAGTGCCTGAAAATGAACATGGACGTCAGGGAGTGGGTGCTATATTATCAAAAAGAATGACTGAATGTATGGTGAAGCGTAATGGGTATGGACTGGTAGGACCGAGACTCATCTGGATTCGTTTCAAGGTAGGCATGACCAGGCTGTTCCTTATTATAGGTTACGGTCCAGGGAATGATGCCTTGGATGATGAGAAGGATGAGTTTTGGAACTTAGTGCGGGAGACAGCGGATAAAAGAAGAGCGAATGAAAAAGTAATATTGGCAGGTGATCTGAATGGTTGGGTCGGTGTCAGAAGGAAGAATTTTGAGAGAGTGTTGGGATTGCATGGCGATGATAGGGTGAATGATAACGGGAAAAGAGTGTTAGAAGTATGTTTGGAGTTGGATCTCTTTGTGGCGAACACATTCTTCGCACACAAGGAGATCCACCAGTACACTTGGCAAAGAGAGAGAGTTGATCGTATTGAAAGGTCGATGATTGACTTTGTATGTGTGGACTCTGAGCTCCGGAAGGCGACAAAGAACACCCGGGCATTTCGGGGCGCCGGACTGTGGACGGATCACTTCCTTGTGATAACAAGGATTGATCTTTTCTCCGGTTGGCGCTCGAGGGCTCGGAAGTTGGAGCCTGTCCGGAGAATCAGGGTCGAAAAACTGAAAGAGACGAATGTTAGGGATGAATATGAAAGACTAACTAACGAAAGGCTAGAAGTACATGATGATGAGGAACGCTCGACGAGTGAACTATGGAATGTTATGAAGGAGGTGCTAGTAAATAGTGCAAGAGAAGTATGTGGAGAAGCGTTGGTAGGAAGGAAAAAAGGTGATGCGTGGTGGGATGATGAGGTGAAGGATGCTGTAGTGAGGAAAAAGAAAGCGTGGAATGATGTGCTTGGTGCGAAACCAGATGATGGAGGTGAGAAAGAAAGAAAGGAGAATATATATAAAGCGTGTAGGAAAGAAGTGAAAGAAATGGTTTGCCAGAAAAAGAGAAAACTTGAGGAAGAGGAATGTATGAAATTATCGAGGAACGCCGAGGAGAATTTGAAAATATTCTGGAAGGAAGTAAAAAGAAAGAGATCTGGAAGTGAGAAAAACAGTATGAATTGCATCAAAGATAAGAATGGTGATTTAGTGATGAATGGAGAAGAAGTTGTTGAAAGATGGAAAGAATACTTCGAAGAATTGTATGAAAGTGGTACTAGTACAAACCAGACGAATGTAGCAGATAGTATGAATGTAAATATTGCTGAGGACGAGGAAATACGTATGAATGAAGTTGTGCTTGCATTGAAAAAAGCAAAGAATGGTAAAGCTGCGGGACATGACTGTGTGGCCATAGAGTTCATCAAGCAAGGTGGCCCGAAGATTCTCGAGTGGTGCCTGAGGCTCTTCAACTTGTGCTGGGAGAGTGGCTGCACTCCTGAGGATTGGAGGAGGGCAGTCATCTGCCCTTTGTACAAGGGGAAAGGCTCAAGGTTGGAATGCGGCAGTTATCGGGCTATCAGTTTGCTGAGCTCTGTGGGCAAACTGTATGGAAAGGTATTGATTGAAAGAGTAAGAAAAGTGACTGAAAGTAAAGTATGGGATGTGCAGGGTGCTTTCATGAGTGGCAGGGGGTGCACCGATCAGATCTTCTCCCTACGGATGGTCGTGGAGAAGCTTCTGGCTAAACACCAGAGGCTCTTCTGCGCGTTCGTGGATCTGGAGAAGGCATACGATCGTGTGGACCGAGAAAGACTGTGGCGTGTACTGTCGGAATATGGGGTGAGCGACCGACTGATTGGCGCAATCGCGTCTCTATATACGGAGAGCTCTGCTTGTGTCAGGGTGAATGCTGCGTTGTCGCAGTGGTTCACTCTCACAAAAGGGGTTAAACAGGGTTGCGTCATGTCGCCTTGGTTGTTCAACCTGTTCTTCGACTACTGCATGCGTCCTCTGAATGAGCTGAATGTTGGTGTGGACCTAAATGGAGTGAAAGTATGTGCGTTAATGTTTGCAGATGATTTAGTGTTGATGGCTGATGATGAATGTGAGTTACAACGGATAGTATCCTGTGTGTACGAAAGCTGCGATATGAATGGTATGAAAATGAATGTAAATAAAACGAAAGTATTAGTGTTCGAAAGAGAGGAAATAAGGACAAATTGTGTGATAAAGGTTGGTAATGACTGTCTGGAGCAAGTGGATGAGTATGTATATCTGGGAAGTTTGTTTACTAGAGATGGACGCTGTGATGGAGACATTGAAAGAAGGAAGCTGGCCGGTACTAGGACGAATGGTGCGCTCGGTCCGATTGTTAGTAGTAGCAATGTGTCTATGAAAGCAAAAGTGCTAGTGCACAATGCTGTCTTGGTGCCGACCCTGATGTATGCTAGTGAAACGTGGACGTGGATGAAGAAGGATGAATCAGGGTTGAATGCAGTAGAAATGAGGTCATTAAGAAGAATGTGCGGGAAAACGCTGAGAGATAAGATAAGGAATGAGGTTATTAGGGAAATGAGTGACTGCAAGACTGGTGTAGTGACAAGAATGAAAGTAAACAAACTAAGATGGTTTGGGCATGTTGAGAGAATGAATGATGACAGGATGACAAAAAAGATATATCTGAATGAGCGAAGAGGGGTGAGAAAGCGCGGCCGTCCGAGACTGACCTGGTCCGATCATGTCGACCAGATCCTCAAGGATGGACGCGTTTTGAGTAAAAGGAATCGGAGAGCGTGTATGACTAATTGCATGAATGTGACGGAAGCTAGGAGTGTGTGTAAGGATAGGGCTGTCTGGCGCTCTGTCCTCTCTGCCTACCCTGCAAGGGATGTGGCGTGAGGGTATAGATAGATAGATAGCTATTTCTATTGTCAATTGCTCGCTCGCTCGACTTCCATTAATGTATTTTAGAGAATTTAGAGAAATTGTAATATCCACACAAGTCACAATTCTTCTTCGTCTAATAAAAAAGTGAATAGCCGCGATTGTACATCCAGAATCATCGTCATCCAACATCACCATTGATAAATTAAGTGCTAGTACTTGTGAGGTGAGTTACATAACTTATATTTCTCAAAGGATATATAAACATAGGCGTAGAACGGTGAAATAGCCTTAAAAGAAAATTTATTCTAGCTATAATTTTTCTGGATTGATTGACGTATATGGCCCCATATAATATCATATCGTTAGTACGAACCTTACATCAATCTTACATACATGGTAACGAAAGTGGATATTTTTTGTTAGTTATCTAATATATCCCAATGATGTCTTCTTATTACTGAGAAAGAGACGTCTGATTTACTATCCGATATTGGTAGCAACTACCAATCAACGAGACAAATGTCTTCACATTATCATCGTAACAAATGGAAAAGGATCAAAATTCCTTGATTTATAACATGTACTGATACGTTGAGCGAGAATTAGGTATTAAGATTAAACTACCTCCATAAATAACATTATTAACATATTACACCGTACCTAGTAACAATATGCATAGAACGAATGTTGTTTAGTGCTGCCCAAGACGAATAAGCTTTATCCCAAGGAGCCTGCATCATTTCTACACCAAATTTATTTCAAACCATACGCTCTATGTCCCGATTGCCGATTTCGTATGTTCAACAATTTTTAATTACAGGAATTACTTGGTGTACGTGTAGACTTCAAATATTAGGTATATGTCTATTGCAAATTGGCTAATACAGCTTTTTTTTCAATATTCTGAACAAGAGAATCAAAAATAACGGAATAATTCGCGAAAACATACGTTGTAAATACATTTAATTAATATTAGGTACATAGTGAAACAAGTTGTTAGATCAAGCACATAATAAATTACGAAACGTATAATAAAATTAGTTGTAGCCACACCGATTCGTAAACAACATAGTAAGAGCAATCTAGAAAATAACGATTTATGATCTAAAACACTTAATGTGATAATCATTTATTATGAAATTACTGTTCCTCTTGGCTCAAACACGCTCTCCGACTACATACCAACATATACGCGAATGATTAATTTAAATTTTATCAATTGACAGCTATCTATGATGTATTATACACACGTAGTAAGTGTTTCACATTCATATTTCACGTGGTCTTTGAATGAAACGCTGTGCCAATTTTTTTTAAGGTACACGTTGATTGTGTGCAAGTTTGTTGAATCGGACTTGTTCTTTTATTTACTTTATACGCCGTACACTTGGGTATAATAGTTTCATCAATATTAAATTCCAGCAGAAAGTAGTAAAAATATGATTAATATTGCTACTGTAAATACGAAGTTTCTATTGCACTTTGAACTAAGTGAATGTGTTTACGTCTAGGTCGATTCCACGGAAAATTGGACATGACAAGACTTTTTAAAAGTGTGGATAAGTTTGATTATTTTTATGTCAATATTTCAACCAGGGTCTATATTTTAGTGTGCTCAGAAATTTTTAGCCATTTTCAGACATTTTGTATACTATCCGCTATTTTGAAATCAGCTGAAAAAAAGCAAGGCGTAACGAAATAATTTAGAGATTATTTATTATTATTTTATGAATAAATTTTACATTGATATTGGTGTTTTTGCTATTTATATCGGTACATGGGTCCTTTGATGATGTACTTGAAATAATTTTGGATATTTACATTATGTAAAAGAAAATATATAAGCTGATTAAAATTATGTGGATTTCGTGTTACGTCAGTGACAAAATATTAGTTTTGTTTTTATATTTTTTTTTTGATGGGTGCAATTGTCTCTGCATTTCTATTCCTGAAAGTATAGAAGGTAACTCATCGTTTCCCATTTTTAGGTTTTTCAAGTCTCATACAAAAATATTTGAAAAACGTTGTCACTGACGAACAACTTTTGAGTGAGTCCGTGCGTAACCATAGCCATAGTTACGTGAGTGACAGAGATTTTCAAGAGTTTTGATTAGGTTTGATGATGAATTCGTTATATTTAGACTGAAAAGTGAGAAAACATACATGGTACATTGCTACTTCTATTATATCACCCTATAATGTTCCTCAAAAGGAACACAGAGAGGTCATAGGTGTTTGCCGTCCAGAATGATTTTTTAAAGGGCATATTTTCAATTTTCATTTCGTTTTAGCACTCTAATGGTACTGAAAATTAATTATGTACAGTATTTATGTACATCGTATGGCATTGGAGAGACCAGAGTCAGAGATTAAGGTTGTGAGAGCTCAAAGCTATGTGCAGTGAAAGAGGGTCATGCAGAGCATTCGTGACCAAAAAGGATAAAAATGGATTTTTTTTTTTAACTTCAATCTGACATTGAACCTGGATTGTCGAAGGCAGTCCAAATAACAAAATTATGGTCATCCTGGAAGAATTAAGGGCGCCAACATAACTAATGAATGATTTTTAATGGATTTAATGCACATATGCCATGAGGGTTTATCGCGCCCAGTATCGCATGACTAAATTGAGTAATTCCAAAAAAATATTATCAAACACGCTAGTAGACGGTTTTTCTACCCGATAAGCTCAGTAAAGAGGTTCACCACCCACTTAGAATGTCTCATTTTGGGATGCAAAGAAACATTTGTATGGGCATATACGCATAAAAATGAGCATATCCGCACACTTGTCCTTGGTTACCCCAGACTGTGGAAAATGGCATATTGGTAGAGATGTGATGGAATAATCAGATCCTGATACCGAAAAAGGCATTCAGAGGAACAATTATAATATTTTTTCTCACACTACTCTCATTGTTTTTGTGGCTGGATGTGGCCAATACCAAGTGATTAAATTTGGTGTTTAATATAAAATAATGCTTAAAAAGATTGAATAACCCGATCCTGTTAATAATATAGGTATATTAAGCTATTCTGATACAATTTAGACATATTTTCTCTCACACAATTCGCAGGCGTTACGTCAGTGACAAACTCATGTTGCGTCAGTGACACGATTTTTATTTTCTATTTATTTGGTTTGTAATATTTTTTGAAAATTGTTTTGACATTTCGGCAAGCAATTTAGTTGTGCTAAACATTTAATACCTCAATAAACACATATTTATTTATTTTCAGAGAAATTTTGGTTTTTCTGCGACAACCAAAATCTCATGTCTTTTTGGGCGTTACGTCAGTGACAAGCACATTTTCATATTTGTCGCCCTCAAATTTTGAGAAAATTCACATGGATGTTTCATAATAAGTTGAATACACTCTTAATGAATCTTTATAAGAATAAATAACAACATGTTGTCTTTGAAGAAAAGCAAGAAAATTTAACATCAACATTGAATTCTGGGTCTAAATGTTGCGTCAGTGACGGTGGAACGGACCTCTATTAAATAATTTTGTGATAAGTTCGTCCTAGTGAACAATCCCGTTTGACTGATTGCCTTTTTTATTGGATAAAGGTACTTTGCTCACTTCAAAAATGTTATATTTTATCTTCGCTTCGATAAAATATTTACTTATTAACAAATCTGATTTTGACCAAGAATTGCGCCACCCACGTTAGGCGAGCCTAAAAGGCAGTCGGAGGTAAACATGAAGACGTCATAGAGCACCCTATCTAACTGGATAGAGAAAGATGGAGTTAGGTAATAAATAAACGAATGGAACACATCCAGTTCCTAAGTAATACAATAAATTACTTTGATTCCCTCATAAGTTCTGTGTGATTATTATTAAGTATTAATAATTTATTGTTTATTCTCGATGAATGATAGCTAAAGGAAATGAGAGAGAATTATATTTATCTAATTGAATCATACATGACGTACGTCAATCACAAATGAATCACTAGGTACGTAATGCAATATTTAGATAGATTATACAAAATATACAAATTTAAATCATTGATTATTATCGCCTTAACATCGTTTTTAACAATACGATATGGAAATATTATGCATCTACGAGTACAAGGATAATTCATTTTGTAGAGGCGTGAACAAAGATTGTTTTATCTTTGATTTTATATCCAATTAAATTAATTAAAAAAGTATGTAGGTGAATAAAATAATGATAGTTCAAGGAGGCTAACTCAGTGATGGATAGATTAGCGACACGTATAAACAAACTGGGTGTAACTCTTCAAAGATCGTAATGAAAGCTCCAGTTTTTAGCATTGCATGACGCAAAACATAATCAGCGCGGAATAACTTATGCGGTAAGATAGCAAAACGTGTATATTCTAGGCTAATAGTAGATTTCCGATTTTTGTAGTAACTACATAATACTTATCTCTTCAATTACTGTTCTTAAAGACCCCGTGGGGTTGCCTGTTCTAATGTGTTATGTTATAAGCTACAGGGAACATCACTACCTGAATTGGTAAATAAGCGATATACTCGCATAAAGGAGTTTGTACAATACATACACAATTTACTGTATAGTGTATAGTGAATGTTCAAAAACCAACACTAATAATCTGCCATGAAAGTAGTGGGAAGTACCTACGCAATAATAATACGAACGCATTCAAAAACCAACCCGTTAAACCGTTATCGTTCATTAAAATAATAAGCTATTATAATAGTTCAGTCACTTTAGGAAATCAATGTATGGGGAAGTTGGCAAAATTAATAACAGATGGGACTCTATGCAGTATGATACCTTAGGGTGAGGTGTTTCAGAATATCAGGCGTCCCCCCCGCCACACCTGACGCGTCACCCCCCTGGCCCCCCGAATAGGTCCCCCTACGTGGTTTTCCTCTATTTATCAAAAAACTGTAACAGATAGAAGGAAAATGTTAAGGACAAAAATAGTCCTTAATAAATTCTCTACAAAATAGGTAAAGCACATTTTTTGATAGGACTAGTAATTTACCCGCAATAGCCGGTGAAAGTATCGTAATTTTTTAATAAGAACCAAATTTTTTTTATTTTACTCAAATTGCTGAAAATTCATAAGAGCTACAAGAAAATGGTCAAAGAATGAATTAATTGCTATAGTTTTAGCTATAAAATGAGCTATTATTTATTTTTGCACGGCTCATAGTTTTTGAGTTATAACATAAAATTCCAATGACAGAAGTCTTAAAAATGGAACTTTTCATACAATTTGTATTGAAATGCTGTGATATTAAAATTTAGGTTAAGCCTGTTTTTCACAAGCATGTGAAAGATAAAAAATGTATTGGAGTATGATTGGGTCTTTTTAGTATTTCAAGATATAATCCTTTCGAAGTTGAATGCACTTTTGCCAGTCATGTTTCAAAGCCATTATCCCAGTTTTCCAGAAGGATTCCTCAAGGTTAGGATATGGGTCAAAAGCATTGGCACCCGGCGATTCGAGGGTTTGTACAAGTCCTGTTCTGAAGTTAAGATGAACACTACTGATTAAAATCAGATCACTGGAATCTCTGCTATCACCTAACTAATAATTCCGCGATCTTTGAAAAATTAATCCATGTCTTTATCGACGTTCTCCAGAACTACTGCATTTTATTGCTTTCCGCTTCAAGGGTTGTGTTTGACACCTTGCTGTGCCCATTCAAAATCTGGCACTTACTTTCTAATCATGGCATATGATGGAACAGACTCCATTAATGAACCCGATATTTCTTTTATGGTTCGTGTCGGTCTATGACCTTAGATAAAATAATATTTTATCACGGATCGCAGCTGACAATTTCACATTTTCACAAAAATGTCAAACACGTTGAAATAAAAATGGTGCCAAGAGTGCCAGCGTCGTCCTATCGATCTCAAATTTTGTAAATAGCCCTAATGAAGTTTAAATTATCTATATCAATAATGAACTTAAACTGGTCTGTACATTTTTTTCTCAGGGCTACGAAGTGTTCAGCCGAACCTCGTATCTTACACAGACATACACTAAATTTTCTTCTTTAATGATCTTGACGAATCCTTCTGCAAAACTGGGATACGGCTTTGAAATATGGCTGGCAAAAGTGTATTGAACTTCTAAAGAATTATACCTTAAAATACTTACAAAATCCAGTCATACTCCAATACATTTTTTATCTTTCACATACTTGTGAAAAACAGGCGTAACCTAAATTTTAATATCACAGCATTTCAATACAAATTGTATGAAAAGTTCCATTTTTAAGACTTCTGTCATTGGAATTTTATGTTATAACTCAAAAACTATGAGCCGTGCAAAAATAAATAATAGCTCATTTTATAGCTAAAACTATAGCAATTAATTCATTCTTTGACCATTTTCTTGTAGCTCTTATGAATTTTCAGCAATTTGAGTAAAATAAAAAAAATTTGGTTCTTATTAAAAAATTACGATACTTTCACCGGCTATTGCGGGTAAATTACTAGTCCTATCAAAAAATGTGCTTTACCTATTTTGTAGAGAATTTATTAAGGACTATTTTTGTCCTTAACATTTTCCTTCTATCTGTTACAATTTTTTGATAAATAGATGAAAACCACGTAGGGGGACCTATTCGGGGGGCCAGGGGGGTGACGCGTCAGGTGTGGCGGGGGGGACGCCTGATATTCTGAAACATCCCACCCTAAGGTATCATACTGCATAGAGTCCCATCTGTTATTAATTTTGCCGACTTCGTGCTGCAAAAGGACTGAGCTATAATAACAAGTTGGGAAACTCAACTTAGGGATCTATTCAACGTTGTAAAATGGATATTATCCGATTCATTAGTATGGAACATGGAAAGCCTAACAATACATATTAATAGGCAACTGAATTCCCAGGTACTTTAATACTTATTAGTTAATATTTACAATGAAAGTTGAGCACGCGCAGATATTAAAATCCCCCACTGCAATTATAATCACTTAGTATCTACTAGAATTAGTATTATCCACATACTCCTAGTTAAACCCTCTCTAAGGTCGCGTTAAAGTTTCACGACCATGACGCGGGTTTCATTCAAATCAACATCATGTAGGTAACGTTGGAAAACATAATTGTTCAAATCTATACCGGCTTGTTATTCTTCCTTAAACATCAGTGAAATTACATTAATTCACCTAGTCTTATATCATAAAAGTTCCGAAGCTGCTAAAAGCCGAAGAATCATGCAGATCTATATGAAACGTAGAAATCATATCGGGTATGAGACGAATAATTCTTATATAACCGAAACCGAACAAAGATTTCGCCAAAACTAGGAAAATTCTAAGTCTTACGAAAACATGATTACACGTATAGCAATCATAATAGAACGCATAAATAATAGTAACAAGGAATTGCCCCAGCAATACAATGTGCAGATGTTTTCTTTATGTAACTAATAACGATATCGCTGACGTGCTTTGCCAATATAAATAAATATGATAGTAAGTAGTTGTATAAATAATTGCACCACTTCCATTATAAGATCAAAGAGTTCCGAATGAACAAAAGTACAGTGGCTTTCATGTCGTAAATATAAGACGTCCTAAAAACTAATAATTCTAATTAAGTATTTATTTTGTCTGATAACAAACGTAGAGACCAAAATTGCACTCAGGGAATACTTTAAGTAAAACTATTTTCGGTTATAATATAACTAAGATTTATAAAAAAGCTCGATAAACAGTGACAATACTGTCGTAGTGGAGTCTGAGATTTTAAGACTGAGGTCTCGTTCACGGTTCCATTCAAAAGTTTCAGCTTCTATTCAACAAATGTATAACTAATCAACTGAAGAGTCAAAGAATGTAATAAATCCATTTATGCATGTATTTTATATACCGCATTACGTAAGAATGATTGTACAGCATAAAGTACTCGAATATCTGTTAAGATACGATCCAACAGAAGAATACAAAACTACAAACTAAATCTGGCACTAAGAATACACAGTAAGAACCATAGAATAATACTATTGGTAAGAACTACCACCTAATCCAAATTAACTAAATATATTACAGTGTCCAACATAATATGTACCACACGCTCACATATCTGTCGCTATTATTTACGTTAAGTTCTGTGAAGGCGTCAAGCTTCTTTTCCACTTCAGACTAATATTATTTTTACTCTGACGGAATATTGTCGAGAATATAATATTATGGGTAAACGCGAACCACTCGCCGCAAAACAAACACCTTGGCTAACAACAATACGTAGATTATATTGTACCATACGTAAATACGTCAACGGTTGGAACTATTTAAAGAATTCCATTAAAGAAGATAGAAGGAATGTATGTAGGTAAATACAACGTCTCTATATCATAACACTGAAGAAACAATGAATTCCGCTTGTCACTGGAGACAATTACCTATCTCATAACTTCACAGTCGGCGCATTGGTCGCTGCTGCGTCGACACGATTATAATATTCCATCTGATAAGCGAATATAAAAAAACGAAACGATATCCAATTATAGAAACTAGGTGAAAAACAAAAGATGAAATATTGGATCTATAGTACGGCCGTTATTACTACGAGTGGTACCTATTGATTTCACAATCATATTTTATAATCACTAATAAAGTTTTTGCAAGTTCCTATTACAATATATTGATAAGTATAATATACACATATCATTAAAAAAACTATCAAGTCATGATATGGTATAAAAGCTGGGGACCCAACTATGACGTCACAGTCATTTCCCGTGGCGCTTAGGTTCAAAATCGTGTGATAAAATGTTACAAATAGCGGTTTCTTTGTATTATTCGGTGTCAATTCCGCTTCATTAAAAAAAAAACTTTTAGTCGGACTTTCTGGAAACGAGTTGCTGTCTTTCGAAAAAAAAAGAGACGTTTTTCACTTTTTTTTAAATCTATACAGCCATTCCCTAGTTAAAGGTTCGATATATCCTCCCATTTTTTTCCATAACATATTTAGAAAATCTCTTCTCCATTCTAAAGCTATGTATATTTAGCAAGATTGGTGAGATCCAAGGTCTCCCGTTTTTTGTATTTTTCTGAAGTGTTAATATGCCTACTGTTAAAGCTCTGTAGCTAAGAACTACACCTTCCGACCGACAGGTAATTTGGAGTGCTACGATTCGCACAGTAAAGTCTAGGTATGTACTAATTAACTTGGGGATTGTAATGTGGGAAACGAGCTCGTAAACGAGACTTGTCTCCACGGGAGGTATATCGAGATAGTCGAAATATTATAAAGATAAAATCTTGTTCTATGTTAAACTAATTATCGAAAAATATATAACTTTGAATCTGAAATATACGAAGTTGAGATTTCGGCATATAATACGGTGCTTTTAAATTTATCGATGGAAAGTTGTGGGGTAGTCTGTTTTTCTTTCATTCTATACGTATTTTGGGGTGCTGAATCCGAATCCGAGGTTTGCCAACAAAATTTCGTGACGGAACATGGCGAAAAATTGGTAAAATGGCGAATATTTACATTTCCTGGCGAATTCTGGATTTGAACTTAAAAACCATCAACTTTTTGTGGGTCATCTTTTTAGCAGAATGAAAGCACATAAAATTTCCTACAAATTTGGCATATAATTTTTTTTTCTAAAATAACTAGCAGAGGAGCTGTCAAGCTCCAAAAATTGGCCAAATTTTCTTGTTATTTTAAATTGTGAAAATGGAAAATGTATGGAGAATAGGTCAGCTTGTTCAAATTATCACCAAATTTTGACAATTATTCTTCAGATTTATGATACATATTTTACCTCGTTGGAATCAGTAAATATGGAGAAAGGTTTCAGGATAAATTTGATTTAAAAATATAGTGAAGTGTTTAAGCTAAAAAGGTTTAAACATTTTTAGCCTAAACAAATTACTATATTTTGAAATAAAATTATTTTAACATGTCTAGCTCAAATATTTCACGGTACTTTTAAATAAAAATTTCTTTAATAGCTTTCTTTGTGTTTTCTGATTCCAACGAGGTAAAATATGACTCATGAATTTAAAGAATAATTGTTGAAATTTGCTTATGAAGGCAACAAGGTAAACTTTTTCAATACATTTTTGATTCTCGTAATGTAAAACAATAAGAAGATTTGGCCATTTTTTGGACCTTGAGAGCTCCGTACCTATTTATTTTAGAGAAAAATTTTATATGGCAATTTTGTAGTAAATTTTACGTACTTTCATTTTGCGTAGAAAAATAACTTACGAAAGTTGTCAGTTTTCGAGTTCTTATAAAGAAATCGCCAGAAAACTAATATTTTCGCCATTTTTTGTATTTTTCGCCATGTTCCGTATCGAAATTTTGTTGGCAAACCTCGGATTCGGATTCAGCATCCCAAAAAACGTATAGAATGAAAGAAATCCCTACTACCCCACAACTTTCCATCGAGAGACTGCTTTGTGTTTAATTTCACCGGATTTTTAGAAAATTGTAATTTCTGAAATCGAAATCGTAGAAACTCCACCTACTTAAACAAAAAAGTAAAATTCCTTATAACTTATGAAACTCTCGAGTACGATAAATAAATACAATAAACTCTATCAGATAAATTAATAGGAGCAATGCCTAAATACACAAATCCTGGACAGAGAACAGTAGATATATCTATTTAACTTGGTCATGTCTGCAATACTAAATTATTAAATAATATCTTTACTTAGTTCAGCAAACAAAGTAAAATAGATCTCTAAAACCTAAGGTCGTGTCTGAACAGACTCACCTCACGTCGCTATCAATTTAAAACAGCCAGATGGTCATAGCCGCACGGATAGTTTATTTGTATTACCATCAACTTTATATAATGATATAATGTAAACTCTGTTATGATTCTGGACTGTATACGGACAACTATATACAAAAATAAAAAGTTCAACAAATTGAATGTGACATTTCCTAAAACCGATTTATGTCTCCAAATACTAACCTCGAATTGTACAAAATCTCTCGGACTAAAACGAACACACGGTCTTCAGCTTTATAAGTCTGAAAAAACAAACCTTTTTTTTAACTCCATTCCTGTGATGCCTTATCAATACAGATACACCCCTCCCCACAATATGTTTTTCCAAAAAAAGTGCACATAATAAATCTTTACACATATTTACCCCCGTTTACTATGTTTGTGAAAAAGATGTACTTCATTAGTGATCTTATAATTTGATTCTATGCCTTAGAGAAATATAACACCGAACAATTTATGTAAAAACAAAACATGAAAGGAAAACTGACGGCCGATGAATGATTCACTGGGCGGTGTCATCTGCTCTGTCAAACCCAAGTAATATCTAATATTATATTGTTGCAAAAAAAAGATTAAGTGTGTAAAAATAACAAACTTAAGACAGGTAGGTACATAGTCTTATCAAATAAATAACTGAGATTTACACCACGAGATTTTAAAAGCATCCGAGCAGAAATGCAGCCGTACGTAATCCCAAATCCTCTACAACTGCTAGTTTTAGGACAAAATGATGGCCCGGAACATCTTCGTAACGTATAGTAAAATAGTGTCACGAATAGCGGTACGGGTAGATTTAATACTGACTGATTTAATACTGATATAGTAATGATCTTGACAAGGTCACGTTGTAAGGGATCTATTTTCAGGAATCGATATAGACCTGGATGGACAGGATGACAAAAAAGATATATCTGAATGAGCGAAGAGGGGTGAGAAAGCGCGGCCGTCCGAGACTGACCTGGTCCGATCATGTCGACCAGATCCTCAAGGATGGACGCGTTTTGAGTAAAAGGAATCGGAGAGCGTGTATGACTAATTGCATGAATGTGACGGAAGCTAGGAGTGTGTGTAAGGATAGGGCTGTCTGGCGCTCTGTCCTCTCTGCCTACCCTGCAAGGGATGTGGCGTGAGGGTATAGATAGATAGATAGAGAGATATAGACCTAATCAAATTCTTTTAACACAGTTTACAACAGTTAGATCAAAGCTCTATAAATGTTCTCACAAAGTCTTTTGTTCTCAAGAAGGGTAACAAAAGGGAAGAAATAGAAGATGAGTGTATGAATACCATTTTAACCAGGATTATTAAAGGGTGTAGTGATAAGATAATATAGTAAAGATAATTATGTAACGTGTAGATATGTTCTTATTAAATAAATTCCTACATTACAGTCCGACCAAAGAGATTTCATTAGCATACGAGAATTTATAAAAGGCTGGGTAGTTTTGACGAGTTGTTTACAATAATTTTTGGTATTGGGTAATCGAATTTTTCACGCTCTTCTCAAAACCGCGGTTGTACACTCTTTGTAGTTTGGAACTTAGATTTATAGAAAATTTATGGTTTACAAATCGAAAAATAACAATTTTTGCTCTAAAATGGCAACGCTATAATAGGGCACAATATAAACATGTGTCGTTTTTTTTACGTCGGTGAAAGGATAATTGGATTTTCTATTACCCAAACGACCTACACAACATACCATAAATTCACACACAACTACCGACCTTTGGAATTGTCGGAGACTTCCCTTCCGGTAAATCCTAAGGATGCCCGAGTAAGATTTATATAGAGGAAGAAAATGGGCAGATAAACGGGCCTAAATGCATCTGTAGTATTCAGTGTGCGGTGGGCATTGATTATGTAGAAAAAATCTCTCTATTTACCGGACTAATATTATTATAACGTGAATTACTTTGTTTGTTCACATTACTGCGTGTTCCTATCCTAACCGCCGACCATCAGTACAATAATTCTATCGAAATACTTGGCATGGAAACCGCAAATGGATTAAATCAATTATAAAGTCTAAACATTCCAGTTATCTCTACGTTATCAAAATTATTATTCATAGAATTAACCCTAAAGAATTCCCAAAATTATATAAGTATGGTACCCAATTAATGTATACTTCTAATAAATTTTATCGTTAATACTTCTATTAACAGCAGTCTTGATACTAAATAACATTTTTTTTTAGATTCAGGAAAAATTCAACCTACGCCTGAATTTACACTATCAAAATCCCTTTAACAAATTTCAACCTATAACACTTTTCTAGCATTTTGATAGGAAATATTAGTAATTCATACTGCGGATCAATTGGTAATTGTTGTCCATGGTGTATTTTTATAAATATAAAATATGTAATGTTGTTTTAAGATCATGGGAAATTTAGGTGCATAGCATAGCAAATTTTTGAGAATTTATAAATAGTGAAACGGCCTTAAATTTACATCAACAATAGAACCAACCGCCACCGTCAATTCGTCGATAAATTTCAGTAACATTACAATAATATGAAAAAATCAATTATTATAAATCTGTGCTTATCCAATAAGAGCGTGAAT
The DNA here is from genome assembly GCA_963576895.1 of Ceraclea dissimilis. Taxonomy (NCBI): domain Eukaryota; kingdom Metazoa; phylum Arthropoda; class Insecta; order Trichoptera; family Leptoceridae; genus Ceraclea; species Ceraclea dissimilis. The sequence continues at coordinate 14,041,782 of OY756368.1, forward strand.
GAAATAATTTGTCTGAGGTAGTGGTTGAGCTAATTGGGAAGAAGACGAGTTTGCTAAAAAAATTACATTAAAAATCATCCACAAAAATAATTTAATACAATAAAATTAAATCACTAAAATACAACTTTCTTCAGTTAAAGAAATGTCACCAATCACGTACAAAAAACAGCGTACATACACTTAATAAATATTTTTATGTTTTGATTTTCAATAAGCATAAAAGTTAGTTCGGATTTTTCGTGTTTTAATTACGAAATCGCGGCGATTCACACACACAATACTATTTGTTTACTCGCGCAAAAATCACACGACAATAAATAAAAAGCGTTTTATTTTTACATACGTACAAAATCAAATATACAAACGGTTATTATTGGATAACAAGTGTACCGTTTACAATGTGTTGGTAAAAACTCACAATGAGTGGAGAGAGAGCGACGTTATACTATGAAATGAAGTATAGTTCTTTGGTTTAGTATGGCGGGATGTAGTATTATGATAGTCCGTAGGTATATCGTGTGATGATGATTATCAAGTTGTATATTATGTACAAAAATAATTCCCAACGTATGCTACGATCCACACTACACAATATTATTAAGTTCGTAATCAGACGGTGACGTACATTCGACGGAGTTGTGGTTGCAACTTACTCTACGGCTGTGGGCGTCTTAATAAAAAGCTGGAATAAATTTATTTGTAAAATAATCAACTATTTGTATTAATTCTTAGCAAGTTTAAAGGGTCACTTATCAAAGTGAGAAACAGGCAAAAATTGCTACATTGCAATGTAAAGGACGTGTCATTTCTAACAAACTAATTCCCGACAAAAAAATGCGAAAGCAAGGGATGACTCCTAACTTCGCCGACTGTCTTTCCTTTCCTAAAGCAATAATAAATTATTATTCACCCACTTTTTAAGTTTACAAAGGATTTCATTATTTGCTATTTGAAGAGTAAAAAGAAATTATAGAAAAAATGAATTTATATTCATACAGTAGCTAAAATTCATGCTAAAGTTCATTTCAAACTTCATATAATCAAACTTTTCACAATTTGTTATGTATGAAAAGTACAGTAGTAGAGCCCTTTACACTCTGATTGGCATTGATCTGATAATGATATTGTTTGCGATACTTTGTTTGTGATGAAATGATATTGTAAAAATCGACGAGTCCAGGTGCCCGAATGGGCCTACGGACGATAGAGAACAATAAAACAATAGTATAGTACATTATTGTGTACCTAGTGTTTGTAGTATTATGTATCTTAAAACTGAAATTAAAAATTAAATACATGAAATTCCAATACAAACAAAACAAAATCATCACAGCGTCCATGGCCGGAATCTAATAAGATTTAAGCGTCTATTTTAAATTTACATTATTCTTAATTGCCCAGAATTCTTGTCAACGTGAAATAAAATATTTATAATTATTATAGTCAGAAAAATAAACATCGATGTGCTCGATATACTATCAGACTATTTGTGGATATCACGTGATTGCTATAAAATGGATAATTAAATTAGTGTATGTATGAAGAATCGTCTTTGTGCTGTGAAAGATTAGCTGCTATGTAAACCATGGACCATTACGTGATGGGAAAAACGCACGAGTTGAAATCACTGATAGTGCCAGACGTCGAAGATCCCCATATGCGAAAAAATACTAGGAAAACTTTCTCAATTACATAGTAGTATGTATGTGGGTAGGCACATCTACATAGGTAAATAAACATGATCAATATTTTACAGAACAAAACTCAAGAAAAAAGATAGAAGGGATGGACGTGACTTGAAAATTACATCAGAATCTCTGAGGCGAACATTATAATAATATCAAACTACGAATACCTATATAATAGTACAACGAAAACCGAATTCGTATATAAGAAAACGTACCCTGCCAAATTTACATACATTGTACTTAACTTTTATACTTAAAACAAACATCTGGGCATGTATACACAAACAATACTTTTCTGCACAAAAGCCTATATCGCAATGTGCGAAATACATCCCAGTGCCGGGGTTTAAACCTGGCACCTACCGCTTGAGAGACCGCTGCCTCAACCATTGAATTAAATTGAAGATTATTATTTACACGCTTCAATGCAATGGAAATAACTAATCAACATAGAGCAAACACTCGCGGCACAACGCAACGATAACATTGCCTTGTTACATACGGGTTGACATTTTGACATTGTATGTATGTAAGCACATCAGGTGTTATAAGTAGTGTAATGGTATAGTTAGACACGATATGCGGTCAGATCGTTATCAAGTCGGTAATGTAATTAAAATACAATAAATCAGAGACACATGCAGGAAAATAAAGAAAAATCTTCAATAGGTTGAAAACACGCGTTTGATGTACCTACAGGGATCGCGGAATAACGAAACGATTAGTATTCTAACTAGAAACTTCGCATTATGAAACAAATAGAGGCAAAGAATTAAAAGTTGGAACCTGAAAATTAAGATAATTACGCTATAAGGGACGATGGAACAATCGCAGATGTAGTTAAGTAGGTTAAATCACAGAGACGGCGTACATAAGCTTATTATCTAATCAAAGGATGCACTGCACACATGTACCTACTTATACTCACTCACTATCTTGTCAAACAGAAGACCTTCAATTTCTTTGCTGCTAAACACTGGTTACTATTTTAAGCGAGTAGGGAGAACGGGTAAGATTTGCTATATGAACCACAATGATGATTATGATAGATATAATACATATAGATATTACCGTCGGATTATGTTTACACGAGCGGGAAGGTGAGAACAATAATGTTATTACAACGATGTTCATAATAAAACAACATTACACACATTACTAAATATTATTAATTCTAAGCAAATTTCATAAACTTGAAACTAAGAGTGATCGTATCCATACAATACCACTACAAGATATCTACTATACATTTAATACAATATTTGGGTTTTATGTTACGTACATTGTAGTAAAAATAATATAAGTACGAAAATAAAAACTGTCATTGTACGTATTATGACAAAACGATTCTTAGAAAAATCTATTAAAACGTATGTGAGTTATTTATTATATTTGTTGATATTTATTTGGATATAACTGTATAGAAATTAAAAAACGTAGTCTCATACGGAAAGGCAGTTTGTAGCGGAACAACGCAAGAGCCATTGAATATATCGGTGAAAGTTTCAAAGATCCATCCAGTGAGCAAATTAAGGAAAAATTGATTGAAAAATGAAGGCAGAGGGATAAACGATGTAAAACGTGGTAACTAGTAAAATTTTACGAGGCATAATTTGCTTTGTATGTGTATACCTACTTCAAAATATTTGTGATAATATTATTGGATGAAATCTGATGAATCATGGTCCAGTGACCTGTGAGGTAACCGATAATACGTTGAATGTGAAAATACATATCAATATTCCTGCCTACTCGTACAAGAGGTCACAAGAGTATTAGTGAAATATAAATTAACCTAATCCACATATACTAAACTTGCTTTAGCCTCAAAGGAACCCCGTATTCGCGGAAAGCGGGCAGGGGAATGAGAATGTTACCTCAACATCATTATTTTGTAATGTAAATCCATTATGATCGTTTTGATCTGCTATTCCGATACTGGAAACAGAACGCAGTGGAAACTAGTTAACGCCGAGGACCGAATTTCGTGTTATCTGTATTTCGTGTTTCGGACTATCAGACCATCCCCAGGCCGGGTCCCCTGCAGTACACAGTTCTATCTGTAAGTAGGTACTCTATCACAGTCTTATTTGTAGGTAAATTAAAACAAGATGACACAGGAACTCTTGAACATGAGGATGAACTGTGCAATGTTTTCTAACGAGCATTTGTAAAAAAAACACTAATAACCTCTTAACATTATCAAAAACTAAAATTAAGCAAGTGGAAACGAAATGTCAGATTATAATACATATGTAGAATAGTGATATAGATAATAGCAATACCTATTATGATACTATATCGTGATATGACCTAAGATAAGAAGTGAGATGAGTATTAGAGACAAAATATTCATCACGGATGTCCAATCAGACATAATGTATCGTACGTATCATAGCCGCGTTGCATATTAGATTGTTTCAAGTACAGTGGTATATTGTTAATACAAAGATGTTGTAATAATATATAGACTTATAAGGAACATAATGAAATAGCCTCGAGTCGAAACCCTCTATTCCTCCACTTCGCACAAGTAATGATATAATAATACCTATTAGTAAATGATAGCGTAGATCGACGACAATGTTCTTATGAAACATACTACAGCTAGACTAGGTATATGTGAACACAACAAACATCGAACGTCGAAAGTTATTGCATTATAGGACGTACGTATGCGCGCATGGAAATAAAGTAGGTGTATCTTCTATACAATTTGCCACATTAGAAGAATCGAGATGCGAATTCAATAAAACGTTCGACTCCTGCATTTTTTCATAAAATAATTTTAGTCTCCATAGACTACCAATCGCTCCCTACGTTTAGCACGCACAGATCCGGATAACGTTGTCCAAAGGGGATATAAAAAAAGGAATAAGTATTACCTACGTAATGTAGTGGTAAGAAATTCTGTGATTTTTTATCCAAGACGAGGGTTGCATTTAAATTGACTTCAAAAGTAACTAATCAGACATTCGGATCAAAGAATATTAAAAAGAACCTCAGCGGATGCTGGGTTTCCATTGATCTACTAATATACATAATATAATATACGATCGATGGAATAATAATACGATTATATAATATTTTCAGTTAAAATATCATCAAAGACTTACTCAACGTATTTACTTCAGAACGAGACTCATACAAGATACTATAATGGCAAATAAATATGACAATATATGAAAATCCTCACATAAAAAGTACTTTTAATTATTAATAAACTTCATACATATACCACAATATGAAAGAATAGTTCGGAGGAGAGTAACTAATATCCATTTGATATTATGTATAAGCAACAAAACTATTATATTAACAAAGTAAGTACAGTGCGACATAATACATTATTATACCTATAAAAGGTTTATACACCTATTATATTGTCTAATAACTACGTACTTAATATAACATTAACTGAAATAATACTTAATCAGTATAAGGGAGTTATTTGAAACGTACGACTTCAACTGACTTTTTACAACAGTCAAATGACGGACGAACAGATCTTTGGTAAGCCCGAACTTATAAACTGAACCCGAACTGGTAAAACAAACTTACTAACCTTTCCTCCCTAAACACATTACATAGGTATATATTAAAATACTTAAATATCATAAGAGAAACAAGTGAAATACAGCAAGCAAAGTTTTCCTTAGGCTTTGAAATTAAAATGGTAGGTTAATAAATAATTGTCATACATTGAGGTTACATACATTTGCAAGTCAAAAAAGGTCCTTAAATAGTGGAATATTGGAATAAATATACGAGTAAATGTGGAAAACAGAAAAAATCGTACTAACAACATACACCTTTGTTCGTTTATTTTCAATTCGCCGTCATGCGGATTAGGTAATACTATTATCTAATATCAAATCGGTACACCACAACCGCTGGTCAACAATTGTAACAAAAAAATAAATAATAGGTATATGCACTGATTATTACATACAAATTGTTTGCCTTGATAATTTAGCCGTAGGATACGAGTATCGTTCCTGAACATGAATTCAGATACTTAGATTACCTACAAATATGGACTTGTTATAAATAATACGCAGGATATCTTGTAGTCATAGGGCACAATAGTAACAAATGTGTTGCAATAAAAACCTTACGAACCTTACTCGCAGATCACCCGAAAATATTAATGAAGAAGAAAGATAACTTCTGCTGTAAGTATAATAACAATCAATTATCGTCTTTGTGGACATTAAAAAGTTGTGGTGATAAAAATAATTTATAGAACTGTTATTAAAAATTCATTCTGTGTAATATTGCGCTACATAGTACGATATATCTAACTTGACAAAGTGTGGCGACCTGAAGGGAGAGATTCTTTTGTACTAAACTTACTCATAAATAGGAGGGTTGGCATTTCATATTTTCTCTACATCTTTCCCATTCATCAAACTTCGGAAAGTACCTACTTTCTAAAACTCTCACGAAACTTCGCCAACACTGTGGTATTATAGGCACAATACATTATTACATAACTACAGTATGTATTGAATTTATCTTGTCCCTTCAAAATTTTGCCAGATTGAGAATAAACATTTAGTCGCTCATCACAGCATGAAAATAAAACACTCTGCGTATATATCTCCCTCTCTAAAGTTCATAGATCGTTGCCATTCAGCTTCACTTATCAGATAGGATATTCTATACAATGTATGTAAGGCTTCCTCTACAGGACTATTGCTGGATTGCAACAACTTTTTAGGTGAGGAGTAGCGAGTATAGGAGCCACCTATCATTTTTTTCCATACAAAATTTTTGCCAAGTTGGCTCCTACCTCCGCTATTCCTCACCATAAAGTTGGTGAAATCCAACATATATCTATTAAGCTCAACATATCTATGTACATACTCAAAACATAGAAATTATTCCTGCTCGTAAAAATTGAACTGAATTGGAATTGCTAAGATTATGGCACCTCTATAATTTTATTAAACAAAACAAAACTATTGACCTTCGAGGGAAATAGAAAAATCTATTCATCAAATAAGTTAGGTAAATCATATTAATAAATAATATATATTTACGGTACTTATTGCTTGTACTAATTCGTCTATGTTTCTGTACAAATACAACAACTCTGTCGACCTACATGCCCATATATAAGTCTCGATATAAAATAATAATTGAGCAACACTTGACGTCTAATCTCACAGAATCAACTCGTATAAGCAGGTACTAATTTCTAACACAGGTAATAGTCAAATTTGAAATTATAAATAGGTACCTATACTATTATTATATTATGTTAAATTTTATCTTCAAATACACTACATACCCCATCATCAATAATAATAATAATTTAGAATGAACATAATTAAACGAGTGTGCTTAGCACGAATACGTAACATATAAATAGAAAACTATAACTAACGTACCTAACCAAAATAAACATCATCGAGTTTGATATACATAACTTTGTGTACATAGAACCTGAGATAAAATTACCAAACGGTAGTGAAATAAGTTATATGAGTGGACACTAGACAGACAATGAACGAAATTTGGACAAACTCAAATATTTGCAGGTAGTAAAATGAGTTTAAACGAACCTCATAAAAAGAGTAAATATATTCATCTTAATAGATGGATAGAGGTTATGATGAAGTTCCACTGAAATTAATCAGTTGTATTATTAGGTTTTTATCAACAAATATTATTAGGTAATTAAGTAAAAAATTATAAAGCAAAACTAGATTATATGAGGCAAAATAATGACGTTACGATCCATTCGTCGACTGCATTTAAAATGTAACGAGGCGGTTGTGTCCAAAGGCTGGTTACCTTACACTGGAGGAAATGTTGTGACGGTATGGACAGATGATTGGATAATAAAAATGATTCTCAATTCTCCTTACTGTAAAACTAATTATTTACAAACCCTGGGTTACGTCAAATGTAACTAACTTGCAAATGTGACGTGTTTATTTATTAATTAGTACTCGTACAGACAATGAACAGCAATATTAACAATACACATTATTTAAATATTTACGTTTCATTTATTCAAGTTGTTGAACGAGTATATAAACAATTCACTGTCTTTGTTTCTCACCAAGAACTATCTGTAAGTGTGCCTTATAAATCATTTCCCACAGGCATATTTGCAAATTTGTCGTACAATTTTAAACTACATATCATTAGCTTTGTGCAAATGTTATTTATTTGTCAGTACGTTTACGAATACTATTTCGACGATTGGCTTCCGTTCCTTCAATTGAGATCCTAGACAGAAACGACATGAAAAGCCGTTCCAACTCTCTATGTTTTATTGAGGAACTTCAAAAGGCAAGACGTGGTACACGTAGTATCGTATGAGAAAATTCATCAGATCAGAAATATACAAGTCTTGCGTATTAACAAAAGCTTACAACATACAATGTACGTAGTTCAATTTGCTGCTCGTATTGATATTTTTGTTTAGCTTTATAATTTGAAACTTCTACGTGCCGCATGCCTATGTTGGAAATTCCAAAATAATCTTACTTTGTATAGAATTCCTAGGTATGTATGTCGATACATGAGCTACTCGATGTAAGTAATTTTCCTTTTGAAATTATATCGCATCACAGATCAATAGAATGTCTTTGTAATTTTAGAGAGATATAAATACGTATTAGTTGTAATGACAATAGGAGCACATTCTCTCCCTTAGTATCACACTACCTAACTGAAAGCAAGTGTGAAAAATCGATCGCTTACCTATTTAATTGTATTCGTGTACTAAACAAAGCAAATATTTTAACACCTAATGTAAATCATGTCTGTAAAGCGGTTAGCAATGCTAATTTAGTATTTGTTCGTTTATTATTAGTGGGAACACCTAACATAAATAAATATGCAATCATCAGGATTCATTTACTTCCGTCAAGTGTAATAATATTACGGGGGCGTGAGATACAATATTCATTGCCAATTAGTAGATCGATATATTTGGACGCATGACTTCAGACTGTGATACAAAAGGACCTTAGCCAAGCAACAACCACAATTTCTCATGTGTAGAGACTAAGATTTAACGAATCTCTTTACAGTCTACTCAGATTAATCCACAGTTAATGGATAATACGCACCGCACACATACTATGTGTATTTTAATAGTATGTAGGTAAGCCGAACTGATATGATGGGTAATTTGTTCATTGGCATCCGGTGGTAATTTCAGTACATAATATATTCCTCGTAATATCTAACCCCTTTCAGTTTATTAATTCACTATGCGGTAGGTAACTAGTTCTACGTAGTCCTCAAAATTATTAGAATATTCGACGTTGGTACTAAATTATACAAAGAGATAGTTACCTGGTAAAACGTTATTACATTAACAAGAAAGTCAACAACGAGAGTTTCGATCTTTGGAAAGGGGAATATCGCATTTCTACTATTTAGCATTTCCGTTGAAGAGATATTCAGTTATATGAAGATCTCTGGATTAAATCGTCATGCTTTAGGGCCCATTTCGATACACAATAATGATCTTTGTTTTTGAGACCTAATAACATAAAAGCCGTGAAATAAAATATATTAAATAACTTGTAGAGGAGACAGTAAAATATCTCTTTAGAATTGGTGAGTAACAATAAAATATTTGAAGTTATAATGATCCCTAATTTGCAATTGAATAAGTAATAGAAAAACTTTTCAGTTCTAATGTATGATAATTCAGTTATTGTGATGTTGAAGTTGAGAGAGAAATATTGTAATTAATTTATCATTGTTAACATTTTAAACTAAAGCAGGATGAATGAAAATAATTAATTTAAATTGTTATATGCGAGGCGATATGGTTGGGGATGGTTACGGAAGACCATGGTTGGGGATGAATGGCGGTGGTGGAAAATAATGTCAAAACTGGAATATTAATAATTATTATCCACGAATAAATTTGAATAATACGAGTATTTCACAGTAATATTAGATCCAATTAATAAATTGCATACAGCTTAATTATTAATTATAATAATGCAATTAAAAACATTTGTTGATAGTAATCCGTCGCAATATTATGATAATTTATCCCTTTATCATTCCTATAGAGACCACAATAGTGTTAAGAAATCTATATTATCTGGTATGGTTCATTAAACGTAATAAAACATGAACCTACAAATGAATTCAAAGCCAGAAACCAATGCTTTATATTAAATACTGAAATCTCTTAAACCGAAATAAAGTAGATAAACAAATATATTTACCTAAAAAAAGCACAAAATAATACGTGGTTATAGTCGTAAAAACCATCTGTAGATGATAATAGTAAATGTGGTATTGATTATAATGTTATCAAAGGGTAAATGGGCTCAAGTTGGAATGGAATTTAATAAACTCTGCAGTGTGAAGACCACCCGATATTTGTCAGTCATTAATATTCCCACACGTTGTGAATGGACCGGGAAAAATAATGCCCTACCCTACGCCTGACAAATTGAGAAAAGAAAATTTTGTGGAAATATTATAATAGACTTACGACTAAGTACCGGGGAAATTCAATTTAATTTTGCTTAGGAAACTAAACGAAACTCTTTTGCAAAGTAGGTACCCCAGAGAGAAATAAAAAGTTTAATTTGTTAAGTACACGGATAATAAACACAAAAACGAAAACTCATATTAGGGGGTCTTTTCTTCGACGACATTGTTCATTATTAACGAACTGCGAATACTACAAACTTTGTGTTAGAGACCAAAAAACACACAAGTATTCGCAAACTCCTCCGAATTTTAATTAGGTACGAATAGAGGGCACCGCAGATGTTTTAAGGGCATTATAAAACATTTAGGTAAAAATATGCGGTCAAATAAAGCATAATTGGTTCTGAGAATGAGAGGATCCTTTTAGGTATATTAGACGCACATGGACCTTCATCTTTTTCAGCAATGAGCTTGCCACCCGTTGCCATCGGGATAACATGGGCTTTCCATCTTCTTGTCTATTTTTTCAAGTTGTCCGTTTGTTGTTATAACTCTGATATTTTCTTTGCTTTTAATTTGCAAGGGTTTGTTATTTCTTTTAAACAAAACATATTTTTTAATTGTATGTATTTCTGGACTTTTTCCACATAAAACATTCCCCTGAGTTAACCTATAGTATGTAAGACTGAGGACAGCGAGTTATAACGAAAAAGGTAAGATACCAAATCGTACGATATAAAAGGATAACTCCAATTTTCTCGTTCATTATCGCAGTAGCGTTATGTCCTTTCTATCCTTTTACAGCGAAAGGCGTCGCAAGGATTTCTGCAGCGGGTAGAAGGACGAGCATACTACCAGGGGGAGGGGGTCAAGGTCGTTCATTATTATTGATCTGCGAGGGTGTGAGTTCACACGGACACGATCTTGTCAAGGTATGAGTGAACGTTTAGATCAAGTACAAAAGTAGGGAAAAAAGCGGTTACATTGCAGGTACTTAGTTATTTGATGAAATTTTCTAACAAAATTATTTACTTTACGGAATTTTATAATTTATCTACAATCTAAGTAAGTAGGTATGTTATTTGTGTAGTAATACGTTACAAGAATAGTTATAAGAAAATATACTTATGAAATAAATGATAACAGAACAGAGCAATTGAATACTCGTATATTTTTATTACACGTATTGCATTTGTGCAAACTTTTCACACTACTCTGATCGGCATCAGGGCCATGAACTCCCTGTGTTCCCTCGCAAAAGGTTAAAGGGCAAAGTATCGTTAGATGGTGCAAGATTATTTGCACCCACATGAGTTTGTGGGAAGTAGTAAAAGCATTACGGTTTTTATGTGTGGGAACCCAGATCATTTTTACAAAAGAAAAAATCCGTATCGATGTGCAATAAAAAGGACAAACATAATGTATATATAAATAAGGTATTTTATTGAGGTATTATTAATCACAATACAAGCAGATGTGTTAAATTTCTCTCTAACAATAATAAACCGTCTTCTGTGAAGAGCCTTTCGTAAATCATGCAAGGGTAGAGGATCAAATAATACGTACAAACAACTCCTACATAATATATTAATACACACACCTACGAACAAACGCACGCAAACAACACGCGGCCAAATATTACGAGGTAATAATGAATTGCCCACCATGTTTCAAAATGGTTGAATTTCCCTAAAAATACGGCAGCACGATACGATCCTTTGATGTCGTTCATTCGGCCGTGTGATCGTCATCAACTTTCTCATTGTCTTGTCGATGGATAGGTGAGTGCCTACTTTAAACCATACTGACTTTATAAATGCTGACCGTGATTACCAAATGTTTTCAAGATCAATATGTATTTAGTTTAAAATCCACTCGATGTCTTTAACAATATTACTTTCACAGTCAGACATTTACAAATCACGTGAATAATAAAACAGAGAAAGATGATTGTAGAACCCATTAAATAGCACAGCAAATTTGTTCTAAAAAAAATAGGACGAAAGGTGTAATGGAATGAAGTGAATCCCTTACGAATTAGGGGAAAATCTAACAGTGTTGCAAATCTATGTGTGCGTAAATAAAATTAATAATGCGTATGATATACATAGTACTGTAATTATATAGAAAGTGTGGAGTTACTCTGTAATAACGAGTTCTATCTGCTTTACACGTCACATAATGTGGATAGTTAGGGTGTTAGGTTTATAATACAACAATGTAAGAGGGAATCAAGTACGTGTGCGTATAAAACGTACTTAGTGTGATGTAACAATATCATGTAATAGTGTGTACTGTGTACTATACGGGAACAAACAACACAGATGGGCGGCGCTGACGAACTTAGTTTCTGAAAAAAAAAATCCTTAAGATATTTTGCCTACATTTGACTCACACGAACACTCGAAAAATAATCAAAAAAAGAATAGCAGCCTTCTCGAGGGTGAAACAATAATTCAATTTTTCTTATAAAAGGTACGATGACAGTGATGCAATGAAATGGAAAAGTGTGCCTACATAACACTATACCTTACCATAGTATTTTTATATAACATATAATATTATAAGGACGATAACATAAAATCAAATTACGCAAACGTTGTAGCACATTGTTAAGACAGTTAGTAGTAGTTGGATAAAAAAAGGCGTTGAAACACACAATGTTAGTACATAAAAAAGATTATGCCTAACATTATCTACCGTTGAGAAGAAAGAAAATACCGGTATGAAACAATTCAAATAAGAGAGAAAACGTTAGCCTCATATTTTTATATTCACACGGGGGTGGAATAAAAATCACCAAGATGCTCGTAATATTATCAGGTTTAAATAATTCAGTGTATCTTTCGTCGTAGCGTGCACATGTTGTGGTGAGGAATACTAAAGTATCAGAGGCTAGGTCTGCCCAGCTATTTCATGTAACCATACAATTATTATTCTATGAACTATCATTGTTAATTTAAAAAAGGTGGACATGGACAATAATGAAGACTGGTTAGATAAAAACTCTCCACAATCTTGGTAGCTACTCACGAATTTAAAAAAAAACTCGCGAACTACAACATAAAACAACGCCCCAGTATGGGTAAAAGTTTGAACAAACAAAATATCCCAACTTTAAAAACCATATTCCAACATACTAGAGAATATTTATTCAGTAGCTCACTTTGCGGCTACTACGCAAATATATTATTCACTACGTACAAGAAGGACTACGAGTATAATATGAATACCGCCCCAAGCTATCATAAGTTAGAACATCCTACTTACTTACTTACTTGTTTACGTAAAACATTATTTGGTGAAAAAATATTATTACACATTTCCTTCTCTGACACTCCAGGAGCATTCCTGGAATGTTATAAACTATAAAGGGTTGAATCGAGAACAAAACATAAGTTTAATTGTTTCAAATAATCCCATTGTTAATACTTGTGAAAGGACTTCGAAGTTAAACCCGCTATAGCTTGAAATTGTAAGGAGAAATTACGCAATGTATACCAAAGTAATAAGTTAATTTCACATAATATAAAGTTTCACATACTGAAAGATTACATTGAATTTATAGTTGGTCAGTGTAACCCATCACTGATATTTACTTTGGTGACACTACCACGGTATTCCGGTATACCAGGACACAACTTGTGACTGGATATTAGGCTAAAAGCTATTTTGTAATTGATAACTGGCCGACATTTGGGGAAAGTCGGGCATAAATAAATATAAGAAATAAATAAATGTTCTCTTCGATAATGATACCTAAATGGCGTGTGTTTAACAGGGTAAATGTAAACATTCGACTGAAAAGTAACAACTGAATTTACCACAAAAGAAAATCGAAGACTGGACGAATTATTTATTCGAAATTACGTCAATGCAGTATTGAACTCACGTACCGTTCAACGGATATTTCTGGTAATACTTCGCTACCAGTATACCGATAATATATAAGTGCTTCATTACCCATCATCGAGGTACATCAACTTGTCGTTCCCACCGAAATGTGTTCAACAGACTAATTAATAAATTATAAATTATGGATTCTGAGCTCCCTAGAAACTGTAAACTGGGCTGCCTTTTAGTTCAAAGGCAGGAAATATAGTTTGCATAATTTCAGGAGTAGCTACGTACCTGCGGTGGTGATAACCAGAATATGGATTCAGGTTGTATCATTCAACTTTCATGGGAAAGTTCAAAATCAAATAATCAAATCCTGTAAAAAGATGTGATATAATGGTCGTAAAACGCACATAACATTCTTCACGGTTAGGTATGTAAATAGTTTTCAGAAAACAATACCACTCCAACTTGTAAGATGGTTGAGATCGCTCGCAGACGAGTGGATAGCCGTAAAGGATAATAGAATAGAAGTGTGTAACACAAATGACCAACATAAAAGTCACGAGAAAGGACGCGGTTTCATGAGACAGATAAATCGATCCGTCAATTACTAAAAAATAACATAAAGTGACTGAACACCCTCCCAATTACTCCCAGTAGGTAGCTGCTGTATACTAGTTGTGTAATGTTGTACGTTGACCTGGTTCACATACAAACTGCAGCTTAATTAAATCCGCTCGTTTTGAAACGCGTGATGAGATTTACGAAATTAATAAACTCCCATATCATGAATAAATTTACAAAATTAGTGACCAAATTAAACGGTGCTATGATAAAATGTTGGTAATAATTAACAGGAAAACTTTATACCAGGACTGAAGTGAAACTCCATAAGGTCAAAAGCAAATAATATGTAAAGTAGGCATCTACAATATAATATCATCACACAATATATTAATCAGTCTCGACTCGGCGAACGCAATTACTAGTAAAAGTATGTTCTAAGGCCAAAATTGTACCCTCAGTAACTGCATGTAAATTCGTCAATTTTCTGTAACAAAAGTTATCCGAGAAATGCCACTCCAAATGCAGGGTCCTGGTGCTGACAGAAAACATTCTACATTACAGTGAAAGGGATATTAGTAATAATTACTGCAAATTTGCAATAAATAAAACGAATAATTACGCCACCGGAACAACACGAAGAAGATTTAATGCACGCTGTAAGGGAACGCGATCATCCGAATCGAGAAATCCACTAACATTACACGGGCTTCAGTTTTAAATTAACATAAGGAAAACATTTTATCGCCTCGGATTAAATACAGGTAACAACCTAAACGAAACCTTAAAGATGAAACTGATGAACCGAGCGGGCACTAGATCTAAAAATACTCATCGCTAGATAAAAAAGGTGTCCTGGGATCGACGTTCCTAGCTATGACGTAACACAGTGTTTCTCAATGTCAAAAAGGAAATTAGTATGCATCTGTGAATGTTTCAGGACGATCGATCTTACGGGAGAGGAACTTTGAACGGCAAAATTGAGATACCTGAATTACTAAGGCAGGTATAACACGCACCGCACACTAATAGGGAATTAAGTCGCAATTCACACGCTTTTATTTACTTCACTTGGCGTTGTTGTCTCCAAAGGTCTGGTATAACACGCACCGCACACTAATAGGGAATTAAGTCGCAATTCACACGCTTTTATTTACTTCACTTGGCGTTGTTGTCTCCAAAGGTCTGAGGCTTTCACCAATTGTGTAAACTAGACGACGTTTGTAGCGCGTTGGGTCAGCCTTTTCCAGAAACTGTGTAAAACATTTAAGGAGATTCAAGAGACGTGTCGGGTGTTGCGTGGTTTCGTATGAAAGAGTGTTGGAGTGTACACTGTACCAAGAAATTTAGATCGAAAGTTCGAATTTGACCCGCTCAAGGTTACAATGATTAAAAAAGCGTATTTTTTTTCTAATTTACATTTTAATATACAAATATTGTACACAATCTATAAATAAACAAAAGCCGGATGATGGCAGCTGAAAAAGCAAAGTTAATATATAGTAATATATTATTTACTGAAGTGATAAATTTTAAAAATACGTTATTTTTTACTGACATTCTTTCAAAGGCAAATTTATATAAAAACTTGGTTAGAGACAAACAGTAAATTGAAATTTATTTTTCGCCGTTTATTCGAGTATTGTATCGATAAACAAAAAGGAAAATAAATGTTTTCAATTTACTGAAACGTCGCTGTACATTTTTTTCGCATCAAAAATAGTAGTCGCGATCCAAAAACTCATATTCGTGGTGCGTTAATAGCGGAGAAGCTTAGAAAATATCTTCTAGATAAAGTTTGACATATTATACCTACAAGATGTATCGTTTTCCCTCGCCCACGTTTTATGGGTAATGAATGGAAACAATGTAATTAAATCTTGCAAATTTTTGACTTTCATCGACATTTTTATTTAGCTGACATTAGGCAGCTCCTAAATTAGCTATTTGAATATGTTTTTAAATACTAAACTGGTTAAAAATAAGTTATAAAAGTTTAAAAAAATAAAACTCCTCAAAATACAAAAATTCTATCTATCTCTATCTATACCCTCACGCCACATCCCTTGCAGGGTAGGCAGAGAGGACAGAGCGCCAGACAGCCCTATCCTTACACACACTCCTAGCTTCCGTCACATTCATGCAATTAGTCATACACGCTCTCCGATTCCTTTTACTCAAAACGCGTCCATCCTTGAGGATCTGGTCGACATGATCGGACCAGGTCAGTCTCGGACGGCCGCGCTTTCTCACCCCTCTTCGCTCATTCAGATATATCTTTTTTGTCATCCTGTCATCATTCATTCTCTCAACATGCCCAAACCATCTTAGTTTGTTTACTTTCATTCTTGTCACTACACCAGTCTTGCAGTCACTCATTTCCCTAATAACCTCATTCCTTATCCTATCTCTCAGCGTTTTCCCACACATTCTTCTTAGCGACCTCATATCCACTGCATTCATCCCGGATTCATCCTTCTTCAGCCATGTCCAAGTCTCGCTTGCATACATTAGGGTCGGCACCAAGACAGCATTGTGCACTAGCACTTTTGCTTTCATAGACACATTGCTACTACCAACAATCGGACCGAGTGCACCATTCGTCCTAGTACCGGCCAGCTTCCTTCTTTCAATGTCTCCATCACAGCGTCCATCTCTAGTAAACAAACTTCCCAGATATACATACTCATCCACTTGCTCCAGACAGTCATTACCAACCTTTATCACACAATTTGTCCTTATTTCCTCTCTTTCGAACACTAATACTTTCGTTTTATTTACATTCATTTTCATACCATTCATATCGCAGCTTTCGTACACACAGGATACTATCCGTTGTAACTCACATTCATCATCAGCCATCAACACTAAATCATCTGCAAACATTAACGCACATACTTTCACTCCATTTGGGTCCACACCAACATTCAGCTCATTCAGAGGACGCATGCAGTAGTCGAAGAACAGGTTGAACAACCAAGGCGACATGACGCAACCCTGTTTAACCCCTTTTGTGAGAGTGAACCACTGCGACAACGCAGCATTCACCCTGACACAAGCAGAGGTCTCCGTATATAGAGACGCGATTGCGCCAATCAGTCGGTCGCTCACCCCATATTCCGACAGTACACGCCACAGTCTTTCTCGGTCCACACGATCTTATGCCTTCTCCAGATCCACGAACGCGCAGAAGAGCCTCTGGTGTTTAGCCAGAAGCTTCTCCGCGACCATCCGTAGGGAGAAGATCTGATCGGTGCACCCCCTGCCACTCATGAAAGCACCCTGCACATCCCATACTTTACTTTCAGTCACTTTTCTTACTCTTTCAATCAATACCTTTCCATACAGTTTGCCCACAGAGCTCAGCAAACTGATAGCCCGATAACTGCCGCATTCCAACCTTGAGCCTTTCCCCTTGTACAAAGGGCAGATGACTGCCCTCCTCCAATCCTCAGGAGTGCAGCCACTCTCCCAGCACAAGTTGAAGAGCCTCAGGCACCACTCGAGAATCTTCGGGCCACCTTGCTTGATGAACTCTATGGCCACACAGTCATGTCCCGCAGCTTTACCATTCTTTGCTTTTTTCAATGCAAGCACAACTTCATTCATACGTATTTCCTCGTCCTCAGCAATATTTACATTCATACTATCTGCTACATTCGTCTGGTTTGTACTAGTACCACTTTCATACAATTCTTCGAAGTATTCTTTCCATCTTTCAACAACTTCTTCTCCATTCATCACACAAAAATATCCATATATATTTTAGAAAACGGTAGAAAAGTTTTCACTGAAGACATTTTCCACACAAAAATTTACGTTGCTCGTATGCACTGCTTATGGCTGTAAAATTTCGTTGATGGTGTTAGTAACAAAATTTTGGTGGTGATGGTGTTTTTTTTAATGGTAGTAAAAGAATTCAAATGATTGAACGTGATTCCAGCATCTACGATATATTAGAGTTATAAGACATATTGTAATATGATTGAAATACCTTTTTTTAACGAGATAGAGGTGGTGTAAATTCAGGAGTAAGATTTAAGTTGTACCTTGTAGGTATCCTGTGTTTTGAAATGCATTCCTATTCCTACATATCAATAACTTTAAAATACGATTAGAAGTAACAAGAAGTATAATAATTAGATTCATAAATACTATCGAGAGATCAACATTCGACCGTAATATAATTTTACAATGTATATTACATACACAATAATATCTTATACTTAATATATTCTGTTCGAAGACGAAATACTCGTGTATACAAACATGGGAACCCGAAAACGTTTGTAAGTATTTACTTTTCAAATAAATTATAATATCTTTATGATGGCAAGTAATCCTCATACATGCGCGATACACACACTCGATTAAACCAACCAAAACTCGAAGATATTTTACCAATCCTTTCAATCAACTTTATAACGAATTTCAAGGGAATTGACATTTAATAATATGTCCGTACCAACATCTACACATTCGACTTGTACTAGTCGAAACCTACACGGGAAAATACTTGAAGAGTTAAACATAAATGGATAAACTTTACGAAAAAAAGTGACACCAAAAGAAATGAGATATTCATTATATTATACATAAACTCTTTAAAAAAAGTAACATGTAAAGAATATGTTGGGAGCTGGCAGAAAACGAAATTTTGTTAAACGTTCGCCATTGCGAACAATGCTTGATATGCCCAATGTGTATTTATTTATCCTTTAAGCGAGCAAAATATATAGTACATATAAACCTAACTACCCACTCACTTCTATAAACCTTTCCTTCCCTCATCATTTTATTATTTAGTTTGTTACGTATATTTAATTTAAGGTGAAATATATAAGTCTTTTCAGTTATCTATGTATATGTGTGTACATGTAAGTGTGGAATGAATTACTTCTGTGTTTGCGTTAGTTTGTCTTAATCCATGTATGTATCTATTCTATGTATGTATAATTTAAATAAATAAATAAAGCATTGTCCACTAGGGCTCCACACACTTCCAGTTAAAAAACTTTTACTTTAAGTTCACTTGATGGATAAAATAGAACAAGGTGTAAAAACATTTTAAGTGAAAGTTCATCCAGACTAATTTTGAATGTTTCACCTACTACTATAAAATAATCCTTCTTGTTCTACATATTTTGAAAAGTGCAACTGGAATGAAACATTGTAATTTCACAAAAAAAAAGGTACCAAGGCGAACAGACATTTGTGTTTTTATCATAACGAATAGCCACTTACACCCTTTCGTGTAATAGTATATCGGATCACATTACGAAATAAATTCCGTTAAAAAAATATTCCCAACTAGCTGTATTTCCCGTGCTTCGCAACGGCTAAAATTGTGTACGGGTGGTGAAGTTACATCGTCTTAGAATTAAATACCTAATGGAATAAATTTTTGGCATATAGGAAGGAATATATTTGTTTTACCTAGTAAACTTATTTTTTATGTATATAGGATTCTGCTAAATTCTAATTTCACAAAAAGATAGTAAAAAAAAGAAGAAAAAAGCGTTGGGTATGGAGTGGGATCGAACTCGTACCCTCGCATCGCATAACACTCAATTTAAGTTAAGTACGCTAGCCCCTACACCACGCGAGTCAAAACAGATGACGACAGAAAGCGCCGCGGAGCAAATGTCAAAACTATATTAGGTAGATTTCCACAAAGGAATTCTACCTATTCGTTTCTCCCGTGATGTCGCAGAATTGAAAAATTTCTACTTAGTATCACTAATTAGGACCAGGAGAACCCGAATCCGAACTTGGTTTAAAAGTTTATATATATAAGCCATATATATATATGTCCCTTTTCTTGTGCGCACGTTTGAGGCCAAACTATGCGTCGCAGAAACGTGAAACTTGGGTGGTAGATTTTTAGTAAGGGGTAGATGAACTGATAGGAGATTGGGTGAAATCCATTAAGAGGAAGGTTCACTTTTTAAGGCTTTAAATACAAAAACAATCATTCTGAGGGGATCCAATGATTGTGAGGGTCTGTGTCTGGTATCGCATGAAAGGGGATTAAATAAGGAATACATATCAAAAGTCAGATTTTGTCTAGCTCAATTCTTCGGACGACACTGATCGATCGAAAGATCTAGTTAAGTAGTTACCGCATAGGTACTAGCGTGTTTGTTGTCTTAGAAAAGTGCTTCACGATACGAGTAGAACTCACATCTTTTTTTCAAATTTCTAGTACTTAAGTACCGATACCAATCCATATTATGAGTTGAATGAAAATTGATTGATTGAAAATAATTTGATTTTTGGATTAGGTACTTCGATAATCAAAGAATAAACTACATCCATACTACTTCATCACTTCGCTGGTTTATTTGCTGATGATATTGTGATTGTTTTTATTATATGTACAGATGTACTCTTAAAATTAATAAAATAAATAAATCAATTGAAATCTACCTATGCCTGTGGCTTGCCAAAGGATTTTTTTTAATTATTATAGACACATTTTTAGTCATACAGAAGTATTTGTAGAGCAAAAACATTGTATAAAAATAATCCTTAGATGTATATCCTAGTTCTAGATTATGTAACGACGCAAACAAATTTAAAAACCATATTAACGGGACTACTTTAAATGGCTTCTTTCATTTTCATACTAACTTGATAGAATTCAGATAGAATTCAGTATCTTGGGAAAATTGATAATTTTACCAAACCACGATACAAATCATATATTTTAATAGCCTATGTTGAAGCCGAGATTCCATTTATAAGTTTATTTAATAGATAGATGTCTAAAATCGTCTGGTATTAATGTTTACTCCGGACGCGAATCGTCATTTTTTTCAGGTTCTTTCCCGAGTCATTTATGATTCATAGATGGCGGTAGTGATGTTTTATAAAATCAGAAATGAAATAAAAAATCATTATAAATCAATATTTCCCTTTGTTGCACATATTTTTATCCAAAATATCAATACAATCTCGTGCAAAGTCAGTGGCGTATACGAATATCTACTTTTTGTATTGTACGTATATAATTAAAACAAAATTAAATTAGGTGCAATGCGAAATGTTTTTTGTAAACAGTATATATACAATTTTCAAAATAACGTTCCGATGTGATTGTGACGGCGTTTTGTCAAATACTCAACGCTGCCGAAAATCCACAATTATTAAGGAGATTAAATTATAAATCAAATCTGGGGGGAAATATTCAAATATACACACACGATGTGCTTGAATATTTCCTGAGAACTTATGTATGTAGCTCGTATAATATGTGTGGTGATGAAACCTCGAACATGTTGTGGAAAATACTTGGACAAATAAGAAATTTCTTACCTTGAGTAGTTTCACCCTCAACGGCCACCTTCTTGGATGGGGATGTCGGTATGTTTGGTGTAGGCTTCAGCACGTGAACGGGCACCAGGCCTTCCCTGACGGCACCAGCGACACCGTCTGGTGGAGGAATTCGAACCAAGTACCAATCGGTTCGTAAAGCACACTGCTCAAGCACTTCCACTTGTTGGCCCTTAGTTACATTCAACTCACCGTGACCCAAAGCTATATGGTCCATAATGACCCATGTCATTTCGGGTCCACCAGTCTGGAAAGAAAACAAAATGAATCCAGTTAATTGGCGGTAAAAACATAAAGAAATACATAATAAGGAGGCCGATACAATTTACGCATAAATAGGTGCGCAACTTATAATACAGGGTATGGAAATAGCAAAAAAAGGGCCCTCTAAACGAAACGCACAGAAGCTTTTGATCACCCCAGCTACTCATGTATAAAAGGCATGGTGTGGACCTATATATTGAGACATAACCGTCAAAACCAGCGGGAGAAATTTCCAATCAAACAGGACCAGAGGGCGAATAAAACAAACAGATATCTACTTTTTTCCAATAGCGATACAATATGGAGATACATTTGTATTTGGCTCCCATAAATTCCTATGTATATAAACATCATACCGTTGAGTAATTAAAAATATTTCATTTACTACCAAAAGCGTAATAATAAAAACGTTCTTTAATAATAAAAAAAAACGCTGGAGATCTAAACAAATATAATCATTTTAATGAACATTAGACAAGCACAAGCTTTGGCATTACTAAAATGTTTTTTGTTATAACTTGGACTTCAAAATAAAAAAACAATTTATGAACGAATAAAAATCTTCCTAATAAATTACAGCTATCTCATGAAACCCGAGGAACTATAAATTAATTGCGGTATATAAATAATATTGAAACTGCAGAAGGGTTGAAGCATAAAGCAACACTACGAAATCATGAACGGTTCAGCTGAGAAAGATCGCTGAATTGCGATAATCTGGCCCTAATCTTCTGTTTAATAAAAAGTCCTTGGATATTGTCAAAATATAGTTACATCAAATTTTGATAAAAATGGAAGGATAAAATAATATTATCCGACATTTATCTGCATGTTGTAGGATATGTATATTTTTATGGAAATCAATAAAAAATATACAAAAAAAGTGTTTCTAAGACACGTGGAACGCGAATGTTAAGAAGTTATAAATAAAATTATTAAACTCGTAATACAAAACGGAAATCTCCCTTCTGAATTCGGCATAATTCCATCCAACTGTCGGAAACAAGTTTTATATTAAAAATAAAATCTGTCGTAGATTAAGCAAAATGTAAACATAAACGAGATAAGGAGTTTCAAAGTTTACCCGCATCTGCCCTACAGGCCATAAAAATTATTTCCCCCCTTTCACTCCTTTGAAAGAAGTTCAGTGGGTCGTATATAATAATGTAGCTCAACACACCGCTGCCTCGGCCCAATACAACGAAACGTTACGTTGAAATTAATATAATAATATCAGACAAACCTCTTCTTACCCTCAGCGGATAAAATGGAAGTAGACATTTATTTTACTTTAACAGTATATGATATTTTCTATATCTATATTACAATTTTTACTGTAGCAGCAGAATTAAAAGAGTATACCGCCCCTTTACCAGTGCTGTTTCGAATTTTCCAAAGAGACTAGAATGAAAGTGAATAAGTTTAAGATGTACAAGACATGTCGAGAATGAATGACCAAAAAGATACACAACACATATCTGTATGAATAAATGACGGAGCTTTACGAACCGTGACCGTTCGAGACTGACCACGAATCCCTAAATGATATTCAGCACCTGTGCTGCAAATCTCTTTAGTGTAATAAGCTTGCATTCTTGGATTACGAATGTTCTGTAACACTAAGACACTCAAGAGATAGGTGTAATGAACTTATACCAGCAAGTTTCATGCATTATATAATGAAAAGAGAATCTTTCCGGGTGTACTATACGGAAAATACTTAATTATTAAATTAATATGCCTTCTGTTAGACCATCTCAACTGTATTCCCATAAACTAATAAAATATTCATATCACACGTGACCGCTTGTAATGAACACAGCAGAAGCAATTATAACGAACAACTATATTAACTATGAAAGACAAACCGCCCTAACAAACCATCAAGACACAGCGCTATCCGTAACCTAATAGTAATAAAGAACCTCTGCTGATAACTCGGGGATTGCTCTAATTGAAGGGTGTCACACAATACTAGTAATTTCATACAACATGACACCTCACATACAAATTACAGAACCTACGTCCAATAGGTATAATACATCACAATACATAATACATTGAAACAGATTGTTTATTCATGACTGTTATTCTGACTTTATTATCTCTAGTATTTTGGCTATCAATTTTAATTAGATACTTTTGCAACAATTTGGAAAGTTGCTAATAAAATTTTCTTACTTTTCGACACTCGGTATTGTGAAACAAATCGCAACTAGGTATGTAGTATAACTGTACGAACCTACCGGTGGAGTTATCGAGAGGCAAAGAATCTTCCAAGAAAGTTGCAACTTGTAAATCTGATTATATTGGGGAAGGAACATCAGAGATACAAACATTTTCTCAATAAGAGTACATTATTGTAACTTGTAACGTGCCAATAAATTGTTATCACAGACAGCACAGTTTTCTTTAAAAAATAAGCATAAAGAACATAACACACACAACACTCATTATATTTACCCTATAAAACATTTACTGTGTAAGCAGAATTTGCTTATGGCATAACAAACCACTGATCCACAAATTAACACTAAAATTATTATCAGGTTGACATAAATATATTCAATAATTCAATCAATCTGTCTCTCTTCCTCCTAGCTTAAAGTTAAATTGCAGATTAATACTCTCACTTCTTCGCACACACTTCTTACTTTAATCGTAGGTTTTCATTTGATTCGTCGTGTGTACGATTCCAATTACTCTCGATCGATCGATTTTATATTTGCGAACGATAAAATTATGTCTCATTTGTGGTTCTTAATTTTGTTTTCCGGGAATACTTAATATCAGATATGTGGGTAATATATGAAAGGAAAAGTTTCTTGCGAAATATTGCCAAATGCTGTTCGAGTCATCTCTGGTCTTGGTTTATTAAAGCGAAGAGAAAATGTAATTAAATTATCATATTTTAAACAAAAAATGAGAGGCCCATTATGAGATTATACAGCGACAACGAGGATATCAGAATATATGACGCGACGCCTGCAAAGGAACACTTTGTAGAAAATATCGTAGGCGTCAATTAGAATTGGTATTCTCAAAACAGCGCGACGGTCTTCTTAATGTTGGGATATTTATATATTACTATGTAAATTGGGTAAATGAAAATTATACTATCTTTACACACGGAATATATAAAAATATAAAACAACGAGCTAAAATAAATATGCTGGGTAGCACTAGTTACAGTAATTTTATACAAATACACGTAGCGCAACAGTGCCACAACCAATTATGTAGAATCAATATAATTCGTTGGTTAATAAGGCAGGCTCTCGTGGGACAGTGAAACGAGCTGAAGGATTAAGATACGAGTATCTTAATAATCTCAATACGAGCTGACAGTACCTACCTATTGTTATGTTTGCACTTGGAATATTCACTACATTTCCAGTGGATTGACACGGTATTTGGCGGTGGCAGGATAAATTTATATACGGCTTTGTTTTTGTCATGAATCCTACTACTATTCCATTGTCTGTTGTCTATGTGTCTGTCATACATATTTTATAAATATGTTAATCACTACAGGTACATGACAATATACGGTTTAATAAACTTTGAAAACCTATATGCTATGAAAAAACTGAAGATATCAAGATAAACTGCAACATTTTTATACATTCAACGAAAGGTTTATCAGAACACTAAGTCCATAAATCTTGCGATGATTAAGAATAGTAACTTTAATACATGAGATGTGGTACACCAGAGAAAGCTAAACTTTAAATTAAAAATGTATAGGCATAGATCAATAGAAAAGGATATATTATAAGCATTCTAGAGTGATATATTATATTATAATATGTACGTAGAAGAGAAAATATTTGCAATTACTATCACGAGCTACGGTAGATCACGTAAGCGTAGAGAAGAATTCAAATAATTCTACATTATAAGATACTCAGTCACCTTACGGTTACACACAACAAAGGATTCCCATTGACATATTATTCGTCTCTAAATATATGGCATCATAAACCACTAATAGTTATATCAGAAAACTCAAACAAACATATAAATATCGCCGAGCATTCTACTGAAAATAAGAAATACAAGACAATAACAATATTATATACCTACGCAGATTGAGAAAATATATCGAGCCTACTGCTTGTCAACATCGTATACCCGATAAATTGCTTGCTACAAAAAAGAGACAAACACTTACAAAAAGAATCTTCTCAAAAATAAAATCACCCAAAATAAATGTTAGATATACAGTATTTGAATGTTGAATCGCTAAGGAGTTTTATATTCCCATATTAAATAGTTATAGATATTATAATGTGATTTACTGGCGGGGGTGTGATAGAAGAGATATCAATTTAAATCAATATAGCCTAAAATATGGTAAAATAATGCTAATATAAACACTAGGATTTTTTTTAAATATGCCTAAACTTTAAACATTGTAAACAAAAATTAAAAAAACAAACTTTTACATAAGAACATTGCTTATCAACATAAAAAGTTACCAGATATAAAATACAAACTGAGCATGAATAATACTGTCGACTCCGTAACTTGACTGATACAGTAATTACTTACTCTACATTATGAATGTACTAAATATTTGACCGTGTCTTTCAGTTTTCAAACATTCAGTAGAAAGTATTAGGTATGAATAAGTAAAAAAAAACACATGAAACATTATATAATCCGCGTGATATCCTTTATTTTTTAAGTTATCGTGTGCGTTACGTGGTTGTAACAATAACAACATTATGGAGAATAATCCGCAAAGCTTTTAGCAGAATCTTAATGCCTTCACAAACTAGGGAAAGAAATAACGAGACGACTTTGAGATAAAAAAGTATCTACGAAGCATTTCCTTTTTCGTTTCACTCGGTGAATCAATCTTAAAGCACGAGTAGCTTCAGTTGTGTAGGTATGCTGTAATATAATAAGTAGGTAATAAAATCACAGAGCGCTATATCCATGTAGACTGTAGATACTAACAGAACAAAAAAACATTTCAATTATTCAAATCCCTCGAGACTTTAGAAAGTCAAGCAGGACTTGAAACTCCCGTCACATAATAGCTCTTTATTGCTAATTGTAATTGCATGTCATCCTAAAATCCTGCTTATAGAGGGGGAAAGTAGCCACCTACGTAAATACGTAAGAACACGTGAATCCAGCACGCAATGTGAGATTTTATATATTTACTTATTCATTACAAAATTACAAATTCAAAAAAACACAAATTAGGTATTTAACACTCAACATTACGCAAAACTACTCCCCAAAAATTCAGCAAAGCTCGCGCTCTGGGAAGGAGCAAAACACAGTTCAACAATGGATAGTATCTTTATGAAAAAAATGCTTTACTAAAGAGTGCACAACCTAAACCACGAACGTGAGTAAGGTCAACATATAAATATAATATGACTCGATATCATTTTATAAAGTAAGGCACAAACACAACAGGAAATGCCACATGAATACATTTTCCTTAGGTACGCCTATCCTAATTTGCAATTTTCACTAGGATAAGTAAAAAACGTACTGTAATATTTTTTTCTAAACGATGCAAACACTCGCTTACGTGAACTTTTTCAATACAACAGAAGTACAGAAACATGAGCAGACTACCTATTCGGTATATTAATATGTTATAATATAAATATTTTTCCCTCAGTACTTTAATTATTTGCGTGTCATAGGGGTAAAGTGAAATAAAGATTTTAACCGCACGACAAAGGGTCACACTTAAGATTTACTCACCCTGATTATACACAGTGTTTGTCAGCATGACGTACAACAGCATGAAATAATGAAATGCAATTATTTCCTACTACGTACACGAATCAACATTCATTGAATACATACATTATTAATAAACACAGCGTCTCTTACCAACAAAATACGTATTTATAAAGTTTTTACGCACAGGACATACTGTAATTAATTAGTTAATTTCTTTTCCAGAAAGCTGTAACTGAAATAGTGACCTTGTGTACGAAGAATATTCTCTGTGTGTATTTTAAGCGTTATTAGAAAATAAAGTATCGCGTGGGAAAACATCAAAGATACACTAATATCTCTGAAGACATTTCGCAAAACTAAGCATTTGATTTGTCTTGCAAATCGCATTGTTATTGTAATTCATACATATTTAACGAAAATTAGATGACGGACATCCTAAAGTTATAAGGTAGTGGACAAACAACGAGCTTAGATATGCAGTGAGGAGCAAAGAATAAGACCAAGGAACGCCTTATTGTACAGAATTTTACACAGTCAAGAAAAATACATTATCACGTTAGTAATTGATAACAATGTGGTAGGTATACTATGCTTAAATATACAGAACAGTATTTCTGGTTTCAATTGCATGACCGCGTATATGTGATTAGTTGGTTAGAAGTTACGGTGCCATGCCGGCCAATATGAACACGTCAACATGAAAATACTTCCCAACATTGATCGTTTTACAGTAAGTACCAAATAGTGCAAAGAAAACCGAGAATTTTCTTTATGCTCCTATACTATGAGCGTTGTAAATGATCGTAATTAATTGCAATGTCCTCGAGAAAAGGTTTTTGGTTTCAATTTTAGAAACTTTGATGATAATAATAATTAATAAATATAATTAAACAACATCTCGAGAGAGAATTTGGAAAGGCAGGCGTTAGAATGTCACGCAAGGAGTCGCTATTCATAATAAGATTTATATTACACACGATGCGGCTTCACTTCGTGACACTCGAATCCGACGACGCCTTGCTGCTTGGTTTAAATTTACGAGTAAAAACTCAACATTTCCATCTCCTCATGCTGCTACAGGAATAATAACACAACTTCGTCTCTAGAACCATACAACATTATCAGGAGTTCAAACTGAGTTTGAATTTTAATGCTACTGCAGTCTTATATTACCAAAAGTTCTGTAATTGATACAGAAACTTCAATTGGATAATAGTATGTACATATCAATTCTACAGTACCGCTATGAGGCGAGAAGGCCACTAAATGCATCGATCCAATTACATATCATACCAACTCGTACCATTCAAATTCTGCCAAACAGTAATTAATGTTTAGCTACCATTGAATGGGGAAGATTGCGATATCATAGATCGAATGTTATCGAACACAACACAATATTATTAATTAGATTATTAAATGTCGATTGTATTTAGTCACCACTACTGACATATACAATTAAAATCTATATTGTCTACATTGCCATGTTAGTATTCTATGGTTTAACGCCGAAAAATCTCTCTGAAAAGCTACACAAGTAGTAAAACTATAACGAGAGATAATGCTAAAGGGCGACTGAATGTGTGAGGGATTAACTGTTTTAAAAAGCGTCAACATACATTTTTAATCTTTCAGTAAACAAAATACAGAATCTACGTAAATATTCACAGCTAAAATGTATCTACTGTTACATACAATGTGTAACAAAAAACGTTTAGTGCCTACAGGATTCTATAATGCTTATAATGGTTCCTTAGTAATTCACAAATTGAACGAAAAGATGATAACATCTGAACCGACATACTATCAAGAACAATCCATCACAATGTTTGACAAGGTGAGGAAGACACAATCTCACGACCTTGAACGATTAAACATACGTGCCGACAAGATACTGCAAAGTAAACGATACATATACCTACTTTGTGCAAAACAATTACGGTCATACTACAGGATATCTTCAACTCAAATTGTTCACTATCTGATCAACAGCATTGTGTTAGATTAAATTTGTTGGTTTGACCTATGAAAAACAAATTATAATGTGTAAAATTCTCTAAATCTGAGAAAAAACAATTACTTTTTCAATTGTACCTACTTTCGTATTATTTTTTACTTCATGAGTCAAAACGCCACAAACAAAGAAATCTACACAATGATGAAGTCGTACAAATATAATAATGAAAGAAAACCCACCGTTTCATTTTCCTCTTCAGAAGCGACCTCCTCAATAGGAGTGATTTCCATTCCTCGCTTAAAACAATCCGAATATAATCTAGTCTTACGACTAATGCCTCCTGAGGGAAAATCATTAGTTTCTATATAACTCGATGTATTATTTCTTTTTGATCGTCCGTCATCACTTTCCCAAGACTCAGTGCTCTCATCCGAAAGAGCCTCTTCCAATTTATCAAAGATCACAGCTCGTCTGCGACAGTCAGCCTCTATAACATCAACTCTTTGTTCCAACTGTCCCATATCTTTCCTCAGCGAGACAAACAACGCTTCGTGATCGCAAAATGACTGATTGTTAGATATAATCTTTAACAATTCGTTTCTAAGGTTCTTAATGGCTGTGAGTACGTCCACTTTGAATACATCCAATTCGTCGGGAATGTGAAAACTCTTGGAAGAAATTGATTTTGATTTTCCCACGCGGCTTTCAAAGGCATACATCGCGCGTCTCACAGTGTTTTCAACACTTTTTCTTTTCTCCGTACTCATGTTTATATCTTTTGTAAATAACTGTATGCTTTTATTATACGGAATATCACTTAACGGAATTAAATTATAAACCCAGCACAGTAATATTAATAATGCACTATCAAATTGGGGCAAGATACAACGAAACGAATATTTCAGAACCAAACAAATACTTTGATAATATTGAATATTCCCGAGCTCACGTCGTCCCTTTACTCATATAAATAATCAACTAATACCAACAAAAAAATCTGATTAAATAAAAGTAATGGAGTTGTCAAACTGTAATCTAGTATAGAGCCAATAGGTACTGAAACGTTATCAGCTATAAGTACACACAAATATAAGATATCGTTTGTAGAGGACTGCGGTGACGAATTGATAAACGATTACAAAATATTAAAGTAAGTATACATAGATATACGTGTACACGCCGCAACATTAGACATTAAATACACTTAGGAAAATTAGGTGGGAAACTACGATATATCTATAGAGGCACATAAAATAAAAATACTTCTATTTTTCTACAATCTCTTGGGAACAGCGAGTTTAGAAAACTTTGCGTCTACAAAACAATTAAGGTGATTCCCTGTCTCGGAGTTTTTATTTCTTGATATCTTCTGGCAGGATCATAGAAACTATTCCATATAACTTATACAAAATATTCCCTTCACGAGAGCAACTACTAACTCGTTTAATTCATTGAAAAGTATTCTTTTAAAATCCTTTACAGATAACCTATGCCCGATCCCACCAACTACCACCTAGGAAGCAGACCCCTAAGGAATTTCCATACAAAAACACAGATAATTTCAGTAATTAATAATGATGGACAACAGAGGCAGCAATAAATCCATACAAAATACAACATGCAGCTCTACTTAGTTAGGTGCCCAAATATCTCCGCCCAGAATCTCCCTCACTTAAGTAACTGCATGTTGTATTTTGTATGGATTTATTGCTCCCTCTGTTGTACATCATTATAAATTACTGAAATTATCTGTGTTTTTGTATGGAAATTCCTTAGGGGTCTGCTTCCTAGGTTGGTGGGATCGGGCACTACTCTCCTTAAATTTTAAAATGAAATAGGAGACAGAATTATTATTCTAAGTCCCTAATGAATTAGTAAGAGCTGCACTCTTCATTTGTTAATCCTTTTATCGAACATTTAAATGCAAAGCAAAATACCATGAAGCTGTCAATACGTACGTAAAGAAAATACTTCATTCCTCAAATTATTCATAGAGGGCTCATATAGCTACAAATAATATTAATTACACTATGTTTTTGTTTAATTTTCATTGTACATTAAATATACTTGTATTATTTTATCGCGCAACACTATTGGTCGAGGATATTATGTAGAAGGTACAATTCCGTTAATCCAATGCCTACACTAGATTGTTTTGATTACGAAAAACCGCGAAACCGCACCTTTATTTATATTCAGTAAGTAAATAGTACATGAGTAGTATGGTAGGTAATATCACCTATGGATTGCACGCAAATGATGTAATTATTTCATTTCATATGTGTAATATATAGTTTGAATATTATCGTGTAGATAATTACTGTTTTTGACACAATATTTACACCAAAATTACAGAATATAAACGAATTGGGCTTGGTATGAAAATCGCGCGTTAAATATACCTACAGAGGTTACCTAATGTTATCATTGAAACAAACAAGTAAAATGAAAATAGTGCTGTACATGAATTAACACCAAATATTAAAGTCCTATATGCTATCATCGGGCTTCGGCGCCCTGAATTTTACTCATAGCCCAGGAAATTTAGCTTTGTAGCGTAGATAATTGTCGGAAAGCTGGAAACTGTTTTAATCTCTTCATTAACAAGCAAAGAAGGTTTCCTGAAGTTTGCACCAATTTTACGCTTGTGCTAAGTACAGGGTGTCCCAAAAACAAAAAAAAAATTGAACTTTTTTCAGTTTTTCATTAATAACTCCTAAAGGAAGCATTCTAGACAAATTGTGTTCTGCTGTGAATTAAAGTAGATAAAATTCTTCGTCTACTGAGCATAAATACTACTCTCTACTTTGAAAAATAACTGAGAAACAGCGATTTAAAATTGTGATGTTTTTGTCAACAAATGACAAATCTCTTAATTTTCTTGAATCGTTGTTGAATATCTTTTAATCTATGCTACTTACAGCAAATTTTAGTACATATGATTCAATTTCCAGTTAATTTTCTATAAACTGGCATTAAAATTTTACCTCTATATTTAATGGTTTAGGATGTAGAGGTATTTAAAGACAGACGAGTGAAATAGAGAAATTTTTTAAACGATAGATTTCGGTATGTGAAAGGTAAGATAGACTTAATTTTGCGGCTCTTTCTTAATAACGTACATTTTTTTTTAGTTAAAAACCGAAATTTCGCTATTGATACGCCACTGTGTAACAACTTATATCGAAACGACTATTTTTTTTACCTTCATCAGTTTTACTAATACAACTCCTGAACGGTTGATGTTAGGGAAAAGATATTTTACTCAAAATATAACTAAAATTAATTTACTATAACTTGAATTCAAAATTAACTCTGTAACTTAAATAATAACTGAGTTACAGTGTTTGAAAAAAAGCGTTACTAAAAAAATTAAATTGCCTCGGCTATTTTTGTTGAATAACTCCTGAACCGTGATATAGAGAAAAAGTTCAAGAGATTTAAATATAAGGTAAATAAATTTTCTATAACACAAGCGTAATAAAATAACTTTAAAAGTTATAGTAAGAAAGTTATGGATGATCAAAGTCAATATTTTGTGTAACCATTCGACGTTTGCTTATGAATTCTATTTGCCTAGTAAGCACCTCCGAGCCGGTGTAGTATGAAATATGTCTGCCCAATAAAGTACCTGCTTTCCATATAGTATGAAATATATCTAAACAAGCGTCGAATGGCTACACAAAATATTGACTTTTATCATCCATAACTTTCTTACTATAACTTTTAAAGTTATTTTATTACGCTTGTGTTATAGAAAATTTATTTACCTTATATTTAAATCTCTTGAACTTTTTCTCTATATCACGGTTCAGGAGTTATTCAACAAAAATAGCCGAGGCAATTAAATTTTTTTAGTAACGCTTTTTTTCAAACACTGTAACTCAGTTATTATTTAAGTTACAGAGTTAATTTTGAATTCAAGTTATAGTAAATTAATTTTAGTTATATTTTGAGTAAAATATCTTTTCCCTAACATCAACCGTTCAGGAGTTGTATTAGTAAAACTGATGAAGGTAAAAAAAATAGTCTTTTCGATATAAGTTGTTACACAGTGGCGTATCAATAGCGAAATTTCGGTTTTTAACTAAAAAAATTATACGTTATTAAGAAAGAGCCGCAAAATTAAGTCTTCCTTACCTTTCACATATTGTAATCTATCATTTAATAAATTTCTCTATTTCACTCGTCTCTCTTTAAATACCTCTACATCCTAAACAATTTAATATAGAGGTAAAATTTTAATGCCAGTTTATAGAGAATTAACCGGCCATTGAATCATATGTACTAAAATTTGCTGTAAGTAGCTTGGATTAGAAGATATTCAACAACGATTCAAGAAAAATAAGAAAATTGTCATATGTTGAGAAAAACATTACAATTTTAAATCGCTGTTTCTCAGTTATTTTTCAAAGTAGAGAGTAGTATTTATGCTCAGTAGACGAAGAATTTTATTTACTTTAATTCACAGGAGAACACAATTTGTCTAGAATGCTTCCTTTAGGAGTTATTAATGAAAAACTGAAAAAAGTTCAACTTTTTTTTGTTTTTGGGACACCCTGTACTTAGCACAAGCGTAAAATTAGTGCAAACTTCAGGAAACCTTCTTTGCTTGTTAATGAAGAGATTAAAACAGTTTCCAGCTTTCCGACAATTATCTACGCTATACCCCCTTTTTTAACGTTAAAACACCGGTCTATCAGGAAATACTGAGGGAATCGTCTTGAAACTGAAGACTGTGATAGATGAAAGTATGGACTACAGATCGGCTGTTTTAGAATTACAGGATTTGGAAATTACTTGAATAAAAAAATATTCCTAAAGTCCTCCTAAAATTTACGGGATCTGAAGATTTTCCGATCAATTTTTCAGATATAGAAGTATAATTTAGCCAAAATACTGGTAATTATAATCTTAAAAAATCGGCTGTTTTAGATTT
Organism: Ceraclea dissimilis; assembly: GCA_963576895.1. Taxonomy (NCBI): domain Eukaryota; kingdom Metazoa; phylum Arthropoda; class Insecta; order Trichoptera; family Leptoceridae; genus Ceraclea; species Ceraclea dissimilis. Next base: position 14,076,511 of record OY756368.1, read on the forward strand.
TTAAATATCTTCGCAGGTTTCTTTTCAAAAGGTACAATTCACTCTGTCGCTTACATTATTCTTATTTCGCGCTAACATTCTCGTATACAAAATTTGAAACAGCTGAAGCAAAAATATCAGTGCATATGCCCCCTTAATGATAACCAATCTCTGGAACAAACTTGGTCTAGTTGAGAGGAATGATGTAAATGTTCATATAATAGGTATTATATTGAAATAAAGTTAAATTCATTTGTATTTCTATTTTGTAACTACATATACTTTTACAATGTAACGTTTGTGTTCAGAAAATTACATCGAAGCAAAATATTATTATAGATTGAGATATTATTAATTCGATTGTGGATATCAATTTCGTTTCAAATTAAAAGCATTATGAGAAAAATCAAGTATTATTTTAATTGATTTCATTATCTAGAAATTATTTTTGATACAAAAGTAAGGTAATCAGACGAGACCAAATCAAATAGGACATAAATTTTTGTCAGTAGACGTATTTTATAACACTGACAATAATATATATAAAAAAAACAATATAGTTTTACACAAAGCTTTTTTTTAAATAAAACAAAAAAAACTCAGCCGCGCCTTTTTCGGGGATCTCAAAATATTTACACCATTCGAACATACTTACTTAGGTACATATATAAAAAAAAACTTTTAATTCTGAAGAAAAAACATTTATGCACCTAAAGTAATAAATATGCAATATTATAGAAATAATAAATAATACTGGAGTCCTTCTTTATTTTAGTAAAAATATGACAACATTCTAATTTACACTTGAATTACAAATATTTATTTATTTACGTATTTATTTAGATTTTTGGTGAACAAGATACAGAGACATTGAGCTTATCGCAGTGCTACGATCTCTACCAGCTAACCCCTAAATAGGTAGTAAATTGTTTAAAAATAAAACAAATCCTTACGAATCCCTTCACTAAAGCGGTCACTCATCCATTCAGTCCATTGAGATGGTAAACAAAAATAGTTTAGCAAACAAATTGTGTAAACTAGGCAATAAGTATATCTATGTTTGTATGGAGAGTGTAGATATTTATACCTGATTGGGATAATTCCTCTTCATAAAAGCGTGAAAGGAACTCGGAGTATCAATGGTGTGTTGGCGGGAAAGTGAAGGCTTCGAAGCACTCTGTCTAAACCAAGGTAGAGAAATCTTACGACGTTGATGTTTATCATCAGACATGGTTAGAGAAGTTTGAAAATCCCAACAGAAGCGGTAGACCGCAAGGACTTGATATGTAAATCACGTGCGCTATATACTATTTTAATGTATCGCGATGATAAGAGCCTTATGACTGGTAGAAAATTGTATTTTGAAGCGTTTATATGCAATAGCGTTCCGTATGACACTATGACAGGGCGAAGTGCGACGGCGTGGGCTGTACCGCGCTCCAATCAGCCTGCTGTAGCGCGCAGGCGCTGACCGAATCCTGCGAGTTTGGACTCAAAGAGGAAAAACTTTCTGAACCCTATGACAAGACGAATCACATTAAACCCGTGTACAAATAGTAGAAAGGAACTTTCGCTCCGCACAAAAGCCACAAAAGCTACCTAAATAAACTCCAGGAAGCTTTCAAAGGACCTTTATCAACGAAACCTTAAAATTGACTCCCTAAACTTTTAACGCGTCATAACATTTTAGTACAAAAGAAACTGAAAACTTTCGTTTGAATATCTACGTTTAAATTCTTAATTAAATTAAATTCAATTAGTTGTTACTGGGTAAGTATTATGTACCATCTTCATTACGAAACAATAGATACAATGATCCTTCATGAATAAACAAATTAATACTCGATCTCTTCTTTGTCTCAACATTTTAATGTAGTGAAAATCTAGCCATTGTGTATGTATGTATGTCGAGCTGCCTAATACATTTTATTTATTTCAATAATACACGGTACATGGTCAGTTGCAATAAAATGAATCCAAGAATCATCTAGGTTAGGTGATTTATCCGCGCGTTGAAATATTGCACATGTCAGATGCATCGCAGGTAGGTAGGTACCTGGTACACCCATAAACCTACAGTTACACAACCCCCACAGCTGAGTTCACCTACTTAACATCAGAGTACACTCACTCCCGAACGGGGAGATACCTAACCTACGGTATTATTGATGTTCCCGTTTCAGTTTCAGGTGTTATTTATATAGGTGACTGTCCTGAATTACAAACAAACTTCTGTAGGTACCTGCTAAGTATTTTCCAAATAAGACTTCTCTATCAACTCGTCATGATCTGTTGGAAAGACTTCGTATGAATTTTGAAGACATAAAGTAATATTAAATATCAGAAAGGACAACCTTACAGAGTAAGGGGGTCTACTTTATCCAACCCCGAGACGCTCGATTGGATGCTAATCCCTAAATCTAATAAGAATGTTTTATGGCGTAGAAGGTATCGTATTTTGTAGAATACTTCTCAGAAAAGTCGCGTAGCCTTTGCATATTCTAAAAATGTGATGTAAACTGTGTACTTATATCTTTCTGCGTCGTTGCAATATGTGAGCAGTTTTATAAACGCAGTAACCGTGAATCATATTTCCCTTTGAAAAGAATAATAAAACAATAGCCATAACAGGTAGATATTTCATAATATCCTTCCTAAATTTCGCTGAAATATCATCCACTTATCCCATTTTGCCTTCAGGATCGACAATCGTTGAAAAAATTCGCGTCATCAAAAAACATCGACATTGACAGCAATATTATTATATACCAACCTACCTCTGAAGTCTGGAAGCAATTTAACTTTAACAATGCCAGAAGGGAAATATGTTACAAATATGTATACCTCCGAAATAATATTACTAAGCTTTCTAATAAGATTCAATAACTTCCCAATACTTTCCTAAGCAAACAGCATATTATAGGTAAATATTTACAATGTAGGTACTGATTCAAAATATAATATTTAATAGACTTAAGAGTGTGCATACCGACATTTCAAAAATTTCTAAAATCGGGAAACCTTATATCTCGACAACCGTTACTAAATATGCTTTGGAACAAAATAGGGTAGATGCATTGAACATTTATCTAGGTAATAACCGTAAAAGATTTTATATATCTTGTATAGATTTCTCAAAAAAAAAATTGAAAAACACCTTTGATCTTTTTTACGAAAGACGGAAACTCGTTTTATTTTCGAGTATTTTTTTTTCTTGTACTGATAATATGCATCAAAATCTAGGGAATAAGCTAAAAGTTTTTTGATGGACTCAAAATTCACCCCGAAAAATGGAAAAAACGCTATTTTTACCATTTTATCATGCGATTGTTCACTCGATTTTGAACCTTAATTCCGTGGGAAATGACTGTGACGTCATTGTTGGTGCCAAGCCCTTAACAGAGAAGTAATAATTTAGATTACAAAACTAGTGTCGTGCATGATGAAACTAGTTTAATGACACCGATAGTTTATGGTTTAGGTTGCATGGTTGTAAAGTCTTCAGTACCATTGAACTTTTTCAGCGAGGCATAAGTAAATAAATAAAATCTTTATTGTAAGTATAAAATTTAACCCGAACGGCGGGTTTATTGCCGTGGGCAATGTCTGCTAACCAACCATCTGAAATGGATAATATTTATTTCAAACATATGTGAAGTTCAAAACGCCAAATTTTACGGGAAAAATTAATTTGCTAATTTGCGTAACATCATAATTACACTACTTAGAAAATGTAACATGTCCTTGGGGCGATGTTTGTCGCTAAACGGCGCCAATAAGTGGTCCTATTATTATTGCTATTATCACGACAATAATGCACGCAAGTCTGCTGCACATGCAATCAAAAATGATAGATCACTAGTTTCATAAAGCGAAATCGAATTTAAAATTTGTGGAGACATATTCAACTTGCGACGCCCTGAATACATACATCGTAAAAAACATCCAGAATTTCGAATGGTACTTATAGATAGGTGTAACGAAAATAGATTTATGTATTGTTTTGATATTGTATGTATACATATGTACATGCTTAAATTAAAACACAAATCCCTGTATACACAGGCACCATTTTGAATATATTTGAATATTATTATTTGTAGGTATGCTATCTGAGAGAGATCTGAGTATACGTACATACCAACATTATACAAAGGTCATAAAATAAGGGAGTTTAATGAAAATTTACCTCAAAACATCACAATCTGATGCTATAAAATATATGTATTGCTTAAAGATTACTCTAGCGAATTTAATGCTAAAACTGCGATGTTATTTGACAACAGTAGGTATTTCAAGACTTGTTAAGCAGGAGACAATAATAGCCTGCGAGTCTAGAAGGCAAAATAACTACTTGAATAATAGAAGAATGAAATAAAATGAAGCGCCATCTGTCCTGGCCGAAAATATTTAAGTTTGAAACTTACATACAAAGTTATTCGGAATTTTTCGATACAGACAACTTATTGTAACCTGGCAGTTGGGTATTTGATTGTATCCCTAGTAACTCTCTCGTCAAATCTCGTATCCATGATGATACCTTTTACGACAAATAATTCTGAAAAGGGGTTAGACATATGCAGGAATGTTCATTCACATAATGTTCATCAGCATTATGTGCACTCCCCTGGGGAGGAAACAGGATGGGTGTTCCAACGCTTATGAGTCGGCTTTGGCTGGCTTAAGTGATTACTTTATGTCCAGGGCAACGTTCACCCATTCGACAAAAAAAAATCAAAAGTACCCCATTGATACCCTACCTAAGAAATGAGAATGCTTATTTAATATGGAAATAAAAGTCAGGCCCGGCGCAAACAAAATGTAACTTAAATGAGTACTTAAATACTGCAGAGGGGGCATTATTGAAATCAATAGCTAAATGTGTGAAATACCTCTTCAAAATTCAGGAGGCAAAGAGATTCTATAAATTCAGAAGTGCATAATATGTTGCAATGGTTTGTAAAAATTCTTATTTTTCTTAGTTCCATCCAACAGTGGAGGGACCAAGGCTGATGAAGATGAAAACGGGCTACCTTATTAGTATACTTATCATATTATACACTTTTAAACCGCATTTGTAACTGTTTAAAGCTCCTATTACTAATACATTCGTGTGACCCTTGTAAAACTTCAAATATGTATTTCACACATTTAGCCATTGATTTTGATGATGCCACCTACGAAGTATTTATCATTTTTACCTGTCATTTGAGCTACATTTCGTTTGCGCCAGACCTGGGTTCTTTTAAGCATTCTCCTTTAACGAAAAGTATCAAAGGATGGGGGTGGGTGAAAATTGAAGAATGAGAGCACCTCTTTATAAATCAAAAGTCTAGTGAGGGGCAGTGGGAGTGAAAAAATGTTCAGAATTGCTGACTCAAACAATAGATAGAGATAGGGGGGGAATTAAAGCAGACAAATTCCACAATTGTATGGAAGTAAGTATCTACCTACCAGTAGCAAAGAATGGATTTCTGTGTAGAAGGGAAGCCGGGACTATTATTGCATTATGTCAGATTAGACCTGTTGTTCTATCATCCTAAATCAAAAAGGTAACTCGATGGGAATAGAATTGTTAGGACGCTTCGTCACTGCTACCTACCCAAAAGGGATTTTTTCCCTAAAGGATGTTGTACATGGTGGAAGTCCGTTTTTAATGAATTATTAACAAATTAATGAGCGTTATTGTCAAATGCCTGATAATGAGGATGAGAATCCACAAACTAATCATGTGTAATCAACTCCTGCTTGTGTGTGCAACTGTCACATGAAGAGGAACTCTGAAAGGTATTAGCATATGGAAACTAGAGGAATGAAAATAATGAAAATCACAAGTTTCTTTTAATAAAGCCCTGAATGCCAATACTAGAATTAAAATGAAACAGTATTTGTGTAATTTCTTCCACATACTTTGTATTTACTAGGCGACTAGTGTTCTACTAGACTAGAGACGCCCAAATACTAGGTGGCGACGCTCCATGCTTGCAGAGTTGAGGGGAGCCGATCTACAATGGCCGGATGTCAAGACCATGGCCCAGAACAGAGACCAATGGAGAGATTTTGTAGCCGCCCTATGCTCCCCCAGAAGTTAGAGTGTGGGGGGGGTGGATATAAAGAAATAAGTGATGAATTTATTGAAGCTGAATCCCCCACTGTTAGCAGAAAATAGACCATTTCGTATGATTCTCAGGTTTCTAAAGGATTTAAGAAGAAATTAAAAATCTGTCTCTCACAGCTCTTAAAGTTCAATAAATATGTCGTCATGATTTATCCTCAGAACGTAGATTACAATAACACTACGAATACATTGGGTTTTCAGGCTTAAAATATTTACAATTTATATAAGAAAAATCCTACCTTATCAGAGTCTGTGGTGTTGCCGCTGCCAAACGATGCCAAAGAATTCCTGTCCAAATTCTCAACACTTTCATCCAGAGATGTGCATTCCTCTAGATCTCTGTGAAAATAAGAACAATACAATACGCATTAGTACAAAATATTTATACTACTTGTAATCTTTCACTTTATTCTGACATTTTGATAAAACAACTAGACCAAAACTCACAATTGTTTCAATGTTAGATTACAGAGAGTGTAAAGTTTAGAAAATTTACAATAAACATATCAGTATAATTAACTAACCTGCTTGATCTCTGTTTAACTTTAGCCGGACTCTTTGGCATGTGCAGTGGTAGAGCAGAGTTGAAGTAAGTCTCCTGGATGACTTCTCGGAGGCGTTTGACCCACTGTTGTTTCACTTCCAAGGACGGGGCTCTTAAGACAAGACGGTAATCACTTAAGACGGGAGCACGTCCTGTCCATACGGCAAACTTGTTTTCATCACCTTCAATATGCTCGGTGATGCCCAACTCAGATGTCTGTGAAAAACATAATTACACAATTATACTGTGATTGCTGCTACGTGAAGTACAGATGTTTTTCGATTGTTGGCTGTATATAACTTTACAGTAACTATAGTAGCATCACTTGCAGAATTTGAATAGAAATTTCATTGTTGCCAGCACATACAATTGTAGTTACCAATTTATCCAAGACCATTGTTTTCTGGACAAACCGCACACTGTTTCTTCCAAATTTAATTTTTAAAAGCTACTCAATAAATGTGAAGTGTTTTAAAGAGGAACATTGATCTTTTATCACAGATAATTAGGAGTAAATATGTATTACGTATGTAACTAGTATGAATTTATTTAATTTAACAGCGAAGATAGAACAAATAGAGGGTGGCCCCCCACTTGATAGTCGGATGATATTAAAAGAAGGTCTGGGATTGGATGCAGAGGGAGTATGCTAAAGATATATGGAGGGCATATGGGGGAGACCTACATTCACCAGTGGACAGAAATGTCTGTATAAGTAAGAATGTATGTACAGTTTATTAATGATGAACTTACCATCAATCTGTTTTTATAAATGTATTTCGCTTTTCCTTGGGAATCTTTGACTTCTTTAGCGAGAAGAAGATACATTTCAAATAAGAATGCTCTTCTCTCTCTTCCTTTTCGGACGAGTCCTCTAGACTCCCAAGCTAGGAAGGCGTCTTGCAGCAAGACTTCTCCTAGAGCACCTCCTTGGGCGTCCCCTGGTAGACCCTCTACTAATGACAAATGCATGGCATCATTTGCCTTCTTTGGTACTGCAAGCATCACCTCCAAGCCATCCTACAAAATAAAGAAAATAATAATAACTGAATGTCACGAATTGCTTCAGTATGTTAGTTGACAAACTAAGAATAACAACAAACCTTTATTTCCCCTTGACCTTCTACACAACACCCTTGAAGATCTTTCAATAGGAGTTGATACTTGGTGATTCTCTGGACAGGCTTGATGAGATACGCCGCTATAGGATGCTCCACCTGCAGCAATGATTGTAGTAATTAAAACAACTATAAATAATAAAACGTACAGACAAAACAAGAAAGGCTCATATTAATCTCACCTTATGCTTGTGTTGTAAATCTTCAAAGTAAGATCCCGCATGTTGAACCAGCAAACTGTTTGAATCAGGTTTATTCTTACAATAGAAGACATACATATCAAACTTTTGAGCCCAAGTGACGAAGCAATGCCCGACATCTTCAGGCATCGTCTCATATTTTTCTAATTCCTTCAAGAATATGTGATTGTGAAATTTAAATATTTCTTCCATATTGCCAAAAATAATGTCCTCTTTACCGGAGATGGCCGGCGGTACCAAAGATGGATTTGCCTTCATTTCCTGTAAGAATGACTTTATACAAGTGTCAAGATCTTTTACATACGTTCTTTCAGTCTGCAACAGCTCAGCCATAATAAATCTGGAAAATAAATACAACACACATTATAAATTAACCCACCCTTAAGATCTGCAACTTTTTCAATGCCAGAATTTCAACTTTAGATGTCATTAAATAAAATGAGGCTTACTCTTTGCGTCTAGCGCTTCTCCTCTTTTCTTCGTTCAATTCTTTGGTGGGATTAGCAAGTCTGGTATCAAAAGAGGGATCCGTTTGTCTGTCTCCACTACTGCTAACCGAAGCTCCTGTATCTGACGCAACTGTACTAGATGATCCAGACCCGACTGATGACGTACTGACATCTGTTGAATTTGATCCACCGCCCAATTGCACTCGGAATAGTTCCATGCTATTGCTGAACTCTTTGTATCTAAGAAAAAAAAGTATTGGTAATGAATTATTTTAGCAAAATAAACCAACTCAATAAAACTACAGTGAAACTCGGATTTTAAGTTCCCGCATTTTACGTTTTCCCCTATTTTACGTTTTTTTTGGCCGGCCCCGTTTCACTCCCATACATTCCAGAACAAAAATTTCCCGAATTTTACGTCAGGCGCCAAAAACAATTCCCGGATTTTACGTTTTTTTCAGCTGTAAAGTTGTCTGAAATATCTATACAAAATCATGTAAAATTTAATTATTTGTCAAAAAGTTGGACAAAAAATATTACGTAAAGAAAGTGCGTCAAGTCACATTGCTACCTTTTTACTTAATGCCAACCCAACGTGTTTCGCTACGTGGCCCGCCGATGTTATCTTATCTCCCCCTACCACCCCCAGTACATCCCTACATGTTGAACTTGTAGTACCTATGTATGTGTACTATGTATACATACACCTCGTGCATCCGGTCGTTTGGTTTTCTGTGAACCTAAACATTTGCGGCGCATAGTATAGTGTTAATTTTAATCACCGGAAGTGTTTAGTATAACTTTAATCTAAAGTTTCCGTATTTTTTTCCAGTTAATTGTAGCGCAACATACAGATTACTCGTTTTATTTAGGTATTTAATATATGCCTACACGTGGGTATTATTTTAAACAGTGCTTTGTGATTTACTTTTCGCGAAATTTTAGTGTACCAATTGTGTTGAATTTGGAAAAAAAACAATTCCTATTTAATTTACTTAGACTTTGGTTGTTATTCCAATTTATATTTACACAATTGCAATGTGTATTGTCAGCCTTAATGGATAGTGAGAAGAAACTCGGGGAGGACCCGGCACACCATTTGATATTTGCAAAAAAATTATCTAAGTCATTGGACATGTACCTACCTAATGATAAATACGTGTCTAAATAAAAACTATCTAAAGTAAGTGACTTTTTGAAATCTAAAAGTAATAAATAGTTGTTTCAATGTTTACTCGATATAAAGTGTGTTATGTACGAAGTGCTATTATTTATACTCACAGATAATGTGAAATGCGCGTGATTTACGTCCTGTGCGCGTTAAATTATGTACATGCTCACCTGGAGGGTCAAATTTGTGACAAATATTCGATGTCTACCTCGGCTGCTTCCGAAAAATCACTAGTTTTCCTTATAAAATTATTAAGTTCCTTTATTTATTTACGAAAATTTATAAAAACTGCCTTTTTTCGATGTTAAAAAAACGTAGATTAATTTGACACTGCACATTGTTAGAATTGGCGCGAAATTCAAATGTTCGTGTCGCGTAATATATCTATATTTTTTGTATTTTCTGTAAATTCAGTTCCTTCAATTTAGTTTTTTACTGATATAATTCACTTTTGTTTCTTGTAAACATAATTACTGTCAAGAAATCACTCCTACTACATGACAATGAAGTTAACAGTGAAAAGTAACTACGTTTTTATAGGACATACTAAAATATCATTTCCCACATTTTAAGTTTTCCCCTATTTTACGTTTTTTTTCCGTGGTCCCTAGAAAAACGTAAAATCCGAGTTTCACTGTAATTTAATGCAAACAGCAAAAGGTAAAAAGATATTGTTTATATGGAAAAATGTTATACCTAACCAGTAGCTACTCATCCCTTTTTGTTTCAAGCAGAAAAAATATGTTTTACTCTGTCAAACTAACGTCGGCAACAGGCAAGCACTGAACCTAAGCAGTGCATTTTTAAAAACAAAAATTTGATTATCTCAATATTTACATTTAGTCTTTTATATTGAATTATTTGTTTATTTTACATACACATTGTCAAAACCATTACGAGATAAGGACATTATATCACGATTGACAATAAAACTATTACTACAATCATAGACCTCATTGAATTAAATATTAATCCTGGCTTTCTATGTGGAAAATTAATGCGTAGATAAATGAAATGGCAGGTGTAACTCACCTGGAATCTACAGCGGCCACCCACTGTTTTATGTGAGCTGCATGTGCATGTCCTTTGTCAACCAAGCCATCAGCTAGTTGAGTAAGGAGCTTAACCCTCTCCCTACTTTCTCTAGCTGTTCCTCTAAATTCCGCTTGCTCCTTTACTAGTCTATCTCCATCGGAAGAATTGTCAGCCGATGAGGACATAGAATTTTGTGTTGTACCCAAAGCTTTTCTTGCTGCTAAATACTTTTCTCCCGTGTCTTGGATCCACTCTATTGCTTGACGTGCTGATCTTTCAAACAAGACAAACTGCTGACATTGATCGAGTCGCTTTTTTCTTATTGTCCAATGCTCTAAAACCTGGAAAGTATTTTTAAAACAAAATTAGTATGAAGATAGAGATGTCCATATTATACAGCAACTCTCAGGTTAGCACTACTTACATTATTTTCTTGTGCCAGCAATGTGTCTAGAATGGATCTCACTCTGGCATCGTAAGGTGCAGGACTGGAAGTGGGAGGCCTGGAACATGCTCTCGCACTTCTCGCAGCATATTTTAGGAATGTTTCCGCCGTTCGTCTAGCCAGGGTGCAGGCCTTGAGGAATGCTTCTTTTTGTTCTTGATGCTTTGCAATCAACTGGGAAACCTAAAGGACAAATAATATGAAGAGAATTATTTGACAAAAAGAATTATCTCATAAGTACTAATACCACTTGTGTTAACTGTTAGACATTGCTTTTGCAATAAGTCCTTTGGCAGACTACTATTGTCTGGTTTTGCAACTAATTTGTGGCTAATAAAGATTTTTTTATTTATTTTATTTAATTTGCTTTCTAACGTTCCTCGAGCAAACACAGGGAAGGCCCTGCCACTCAGGGAAATTTGGGTGATGTGTACACTCTACAACAGGAAATATATGTAATACATACTTGTGAAGCCTTATCAGTGGCAGGTTTTGTGACATCTCCAGGAGCTGATGCCCCTCCGCACCAGTCCTCGTCCCTCCTGTATTCTCTCTCCAGAGAGTCCAGTACTGAACACACTTGTTCTGCAGTCTTGTAGAAGTTGAGACTCGCCGTCACTAACTTATGACGTTCCTCGGCTAAAGTTACGAGCTGTTGCCAACGCTTCGTCACTTCCTCAGAAATGTCTCTGTAATAAAAAATAAGACAATAAATAAAAATAAAAAATAGAATTCCTGTAGCACATTCATTTGTACAGCTAAAACTGTACAAACTACCTTACAGGACAGGCAGCTTGCGAGTCACCTCTGACTGTTTAAGTGATCACTTTACGCTCACAGCAGTTCATTTTGCGTCGCTGCGGTGGTTTGGTAATTTTAGGAAGTTGTAGATGTTATATATATTGTTGTTCAGTATGCTCTGTAATGCCATCGGCACATCCGGAAAATCCAGCTTTCATACCTCTAGCCACTAGTGGATGAAGTATTTTCAATAAAACATTCTAAATTTTGACATGCAACTCTTTACCTTATTGTCTGTGGATCGTAATGATCTTTCACTAATGTATCGGCTCTAGTTTTGACTTGTACGGCACTGGTGTGTGTCCTTCCAACGGCAACTTGGAATTGATCATGTTCCCTCTTTAACCGTTCAGCGTCAGCCAATGTACCGGGAACACTGAATGATGCAGCTAACATTGCTTCACAATTTCTTATCCAGCTTATTACTTGTTGAGCATCATTTTGGAATTGTCCTGAAATGAAAAATCAAGAGTTAATTTACACATTGATAAGAACACAAATTTCACTGCCGTATTAGTCCAATTTAATGTATACAAACCTAATTGAACACACTGTTCTAGTTTAACTTTCTTCATTTCTGCTAATTCCTCCAAGTCCATTTCTCTCTCGTGTAAAAATTCTAGTAGAACTTGAACCCTTGTTTGTGCGTTGTATTGAGCATCAGCCATAACACACACACCTGATGATTCCAGAACATTCGTCAGCTCTTGTCCTTGCTGTATCACCTGGAAAATTAATTTAAAACTTTACTCGTTTTATATCCACTTTGTGGTTGAAGGACAAAATAATGTATTCCTATGATTACGCAAATGCTACAAGTCAGAGAGTTCTAGACCCTAGCCAATATCTACATAAGTAAATCCAAGTCATAAGGATTTTTTGATGCAGATCAAAGTCAAGAGATTTAATTAAATCAACCATAGGTTTGTCTATAGACGTAATTTTAATTATAGTCACTTTTCATTTAAATGCACCTACCTGGTAAGTTGTGTTTTGCATCTGGGTAACACTTTCATTATGTAACCGAAGGAGTTGTTCAGCTTGCTGCATATCTCTCGTCATTTCCCCATGTTGCAGTTCCTCCGACCACATCTCCAACTGAGAAGAAACCTTGAAAAAATCACATTATTGATTTAACTTGACATTGAAAATGTAGATATTTAATCTTTTTCTCTGAACATATTGTGTATTCATTTTCAAGAAAAATATTTTCACAATTATTTCTACTTCTTAGCAGAAATAATTTACTACTGTATGAAGAAATGGAGAAACTATAAGTAGTCTTCTTTAAGTTAATTACTGTGGAATGTTATAAATGAAAAGATTAAAATATATACTATTCTCATTAAAGAGTCTCGTTAAAGAAATAGAAATCCATTACTGAATGCAGTACAATACAATTACAAGAAAATTTACTCACTTCGAGAGCATCTCTTTCAAATATCCTCAGCCGTAAACAGAGATCTAGTCTCAATTTCCTAGCCGCCCACAATTCATCTAGTTCGGCTCGACGTTGTCGTAATCTGTCAAGAGCACTTTCTGCAGCCGCCACCGAACCAGTGCTGTCCATGTCACTCACGGACCTGCAAAGAAAATAAAACAATGTTCATAAACACTGGGAAATAACTAAGAAAATACACAGAGTTGTAGGAAATCATCTGTGTTGGTAAATAATACACTTATTATAAACAGAGGCCAATTGTGTATAATCACAATTTCATGGATGTTCCTAACGTATTACAATATGTATGCGAGATTACAATAATTACGACATCCACTCAAAGACACGAAAACTAAGGAAGCATTATTGCAGAACAACAATCAACTCAACAGTGAAACAAGAAAAGGTCATGGCAGAAGTGATTTACTGTGATTATTATATTATTTAAATTAAACAATTATAATAAATGCACATATATACAACCTATTTCATACATTAAAGTGAAGTAAAAAACGTCATACATAAAACTGTTTAAGAATTCTACTCGAATATCTATTAGTAACCCCCATACAAGAGACGAAACTAGCGAAACTGATAACTGAAACTGAATCACAACAAATACTCTCAAGTAAATATATTTGAAAAGACGAGTGGGTGACGTCGCGCAAGTATGTAGGAGTTCGTGCGAAAACTTACGACTAACAGATTGATTACTCTCTTGCTACAATCAAGGGATATCCTCTGATGTAATCATTACATATAATATTACTAGAAGACTTCGGTGCGATTTGCACTAACTGGGAATTTGTTCAAGAAATAATGAAGAAAAAAGCGAATACCTACACAAAGTTATTAAATTACGTGGATTTTCGATACCTATACAAAAGTTGCCTGTAAACAAAAATCTGATACTGTGGCCCTACAAAATACTTACGTAGGTGTACATCTTGTACCTATATACCTACGAAAAAAGAAGCGTACCTACTTTAACTGTCTTAGGTATTCTGAAATGATAATATAGGTAATACGACTTAGTAGGTAGATCTGAAATCAGTTTCTCACTCGCCAAATTTTGTATTATTGTTATATTAAATGACGTAGGTGACTGCTGGTGTTCATCGTTGTTGGATGTGGTCGACAATCCACAAATTCACTCAATCAGGAGGGATAGTGTATTATATAAATAATAATAATATATCGCCTCTGTACAATTTATCTCAAACACACGACATCTTTATACTCCTAAGTCCCAAATATCACAATTGTAGATATTGGTTGATGATATTATATTCCTATAAGATTATTATACATAGTTACGTCATTTTCTATTACCTTATCCTTATACCCTTCCCGCACTTTTCTCAAATAACTTTCCCTGCGATTCTTGAAATAACAGCTGAGAAAATTCCCAAAATAGACATCCCATGGATATGTATGCACTATGTTGTGTGAACTTATTGTTGCAAGGGGTCATTTTGATAAAATACCATCGAGTTGTTCTACCAGCGAGTGATGGATAATAATATAAAATTATTGGGACCTATTACCGGCAGTTAGTGCGGCGTGATATCATCTAATGACTGCCTGTTGAGTCCAGACGTTACTGATAGGAAAATTGCGTGCAATTTCAGTATGTGATAGATAGTACAACAACACAATAGCACGTACTTAACAATAGAGACACGTGATAATATAATACATATGTAGGTACATACCAATAAAATCAAACTTCTCCTTTAAGTGATGCGTCGCATCGCAACAATAGTGATAACATGTTACAGGCGACACAATATGACATAGAATAAGTACACTGTACTCTGATGAATGTATTACGACACGCGATAATAGAAGGACTGTCAGAGATTTGTTGAAATACACCTAGACATTCTGCTTAATAGAAACTTATAAGTAACAAAGAATTAATAAAACAATAGGTACCTCCATCTCCTGCACTGGACCGCCGGCTTATTTTTGAATTTATACATTCTCCTGTGTTTCAACATTTTTGATTGAATTATAACAAAACTGGTATCACTTCATCACAAACACCATTTAACTACATATAGTGTTATTGCAATGTGCACTGTACTTATAAATACGACGTCATTTAATCTATTTCATACTACATCATGTGTATTCCAAAACACTTGCAAATAGTAAACACAATTATTAAGAATAGTAAAACAAAATGTGACCACGATACATTTTAATTCCACAAGACTGATTCGATTAATTCTACCCCGAATGCGCTCAGAAAAAGTTTGTAGTCAAACCTCGCTAATGACTCTTAGGAAATGTAATATGTAGGAATGTATTTTCACTTGTGTCTTCCAATTTTCACTTTCACAATCAAGGGTGAGCAGAGAAGTGATTAACTAACAAGGGGCTCGCTCAGCGAGGAAAAAATCCGTCAGAGAACCTTAGACTAATGATTTAGCACGGGGGTCGGACACCTAAGCCTTTTCTGACTGAGCCCCCTACAGCATATCACAGAGTTATAAGGACATTTGAATGTAACATTAGGAAAAAAACTATTCTAACTAGACGCAAGAATAATTAACCATAATATGCAATCTTAAATCTTCTAAAGCTCATCACTATATTATTATAATAGAGTAATAATATATTATTATCAAGTTTTCACGAGTATATTTCGATAATGATTTTTTGATGATTTATTTTGACCGCGTACCAACATAAAAAAATGACATTAACGTCTATAATAATCTATCCAATACAGAAATCCTATACAGCACTCTCTACCGTGGGAATACTAACACCTACTAGTTTTAAGAATTTTTATAATACATATATCTGCTTCAAGCATCGTATGAATGAGGAAACAATCAAACACAAAATAGTGCTATACCGAGAATGAAAGTGAATACCTACCAGTAAACAGTTCAAGACATTCCGTGGAAATGTTGTATGAAATGGAATTCGTGCAAGTCAACGTGTTGCTCTAGTGAGCAAAACCCGATAGGTACATCCATAGGGTAAATAGACTCTTCATACCCTGTTCTATCAAACGAAATTATTAAAATACCATACAACGCTTGTCATAATAAAAATCACCGCAAGATAACACCGTTAAAAGCGTTTTAATCTACATCTTTTTGACGATAGCGCTTTGGTTCAACAAAGACTTCAAGATGAAATATAGAGAAATGTAATAAAAGCAGAGAATATAATATAAATAACCTGGTATGAGATATGTTACATGTAAGAAAACGTTTTGTAAAAGAAAAAATACACGATGTGAAGGCTTAGGTATATTAGGTAATTAAATTTAACATAGGCCCAATTTTCCGCTCGGATTCATTCGGCCTATTTTTCACAATAATAACAATAATAAACCATTGATGATAACATTACAATATGTACGAGAAACATGAAATGCCTACTTAAAATATATACATATACAATTCATTTTCTTACACACGAGTCAATTAGTCTAGATAGGTATATGAGGAAGAGGAGAGATGTAGACATGTAATGAGAGCAAAGAGTTAATCAAAAATTCACGCCATATTTATCGCGTTGATGCACGCAATCTAGAGAGCACACGTGGTTGTAACTAGATACTATCTATCTATCTATATGCACTCACGATATTATAGAAAACAAATAAATAATTAGGTACGTACATAAGTAGGCACGCAATCATTTAGTATTTACTTTGTGGTGCCTATACCTATCTCTATACAAGTTCACAGGAAATTGCAAAAAATTAAATCAACATTGTAATACGACGTATAAATTATGGAGATTGTTTATATAAAACAAACAAAAATGTCCCCCAAAACACTCAGAAACTAACAAAGTGTAAGATAAACCTGCAAAGGTGGGGCAGCATGAGCCTAATCCAGGGCCATTGGGATTAGAAATATATCAACACAAGATCTGGTCCCAGATAGATAGAAGGATTACCAACATAACTACGTAATAATTAAGTATGTAGTATGCATATAACTGAGAAACATACTCGCGAAAGAAATGTGTACGTAGTATGTATAAGTGTAATTAAAGCTGTGTTCACACACAACGACGGAAACGAATGTAAGTTGAAAGTTCGTTTATACGGACGCCAGTGGAAACAACAACAGCGCGATTTCCGTCGTGTGTGAATGCCTCCTTAGATTGATTAACAAACACTATTTACATGCACGAATGTACGATAATTATTAATGAATTAATACAATACAATACAAGAGGCTCGTGGATGTTATTTTATGGTGCAGTGAAAGCGAGACAGCATGTCGGCACATTCCCATATTAATGATGATGATAACATTATTCCGACCAAGAAGAAAAACAAACTAGCAAGGATCGTTACGAAAGTATTGAACAATATCATAGTATGATGAATAGTTTCACATTATAGTTTAAACGAAACAAAAAGTTGTATGGAATTCAAAAAATACTTAGTAAAACTGTAAGAGAAGGTTTTTAATAGGTACTACTTAGGCTCAAAATCTAAAAGAACATTACAGCAATTAAGCCTTTGCTTTCCTTGAGTCGCAAAAAGTTAATAGTATACAACCAATAACCATATCATACGTTTTCGTGGGCTCAGTTGTTTCAATCTGTTTACAATATCATATTATGGATAATATGTAATTACTGGAGTAAAAATTTATTTGTTAAAAATCCTTGTTGCAATATCTAAACTACAACCTTTGATACTTAACAAGAACAAACAGTAATCAAAATAACCTTCGAAAGGAAAGCGGGCGAAAAGTTGTTATAGCATAAATAGACAGACGCTAAAATTCATGTTCCTGCGGCTGAAGTTCCTAAAGTTTAATAAAATGAGAATTTGTTCATCTTTTGAATCTCCAAAAAATCTCGAGAACCTGACTAATTAATAAAAGACTACTAATTTAAATCGTCGAGATCACATCAATCGAAATAACTTGATTGATACATGACGCGAGTACGTATATACAATATGTCTCTATCACCTACACAACCTATACGCACACGCACATCTATATAAAGATATCGGACATATTATTTTATTATGCGTACTACAAATAATTCAATTACAATCAAATCATGTTAATGACACTAATCCTTACATAAAATTAATTAATTAATAATTATTCAACAAATTAATTGGTTTCAAACACAGATTGTAAATATAGCGAGTCCATAGGAAAATGTATGGTTGCCTTTCTGCTTTTCATACATTGCATTATACAACTCGTGGATAACTCGTATTACACATATGAACATCGCACTCGACTACAGTATGGTACGAGTACGTATTAATAATACACATGCAGAAACTTACGATGAAAAAAACTAGTAATACGACTACGTACATACAACAATACTACAAATGGCGAAGATACTGAAAGCGAAGAAAGTGATTGGAACTCGTTTTGGAAGTGAACCTGCACCAAAACAAGCTTCTCTCAAAACGCTGCAAGTCACAAACAATCCATTCGAAGTACAATTATTTAAAAAATCTGCTAAACGTTAAACGACACAGTTATAATTTCACAACTACGATATGATTCGGGTTGACTGTAAGACATTGCTTTTGCAATAAGTCCTCCCTTTGGCACACTACTGTGTCTAATAAGATTTATTTGTTATATTTGGTCTGTGGCTAATAAATATTTATTTTTTATATGTTCAACTTTTTAGGTTCACAGCGTTCACTACCATCAATACTGCACCGCTCTATTTATAATTAGATACAACGTATCTGTTTGCAAACACCTGTGACATTATTTAAGGGTAGTTGATGATTAAAGAAATAAATTTAATAAATAAAATTTTTGTTACTTCCTAAGTTGCTTTCAGGCTATGCAAATTCATGAGCACTTTTTTAACAAGACGATAGAATTGCAATACAAAGATGCTTTTGCTCAGAATGGCTCCAGCGTACGTCTAGTGATAGAGAATAAAATAATTCATCGAATACGACGCTGGTAGTTTAATAAAATATGAATAACATACGTTTTGAATGAATCCTCATCAAAACTAGGCATTCTTTCTTTCTGGATTGCAGTGTAAAGAAAGGCCTGTTGCAAAAGCAGATATTAATTACTACTATAAGAGTTAAATGAACTCTCGTATATATATAATAATAATTAGTAACAATGATGAAATGAAACCGATAAAAATATAACCGAACCACTATGCAGACTTACCTCCAATACAAATTGTACCAACCTAACGCGACTGCGAATATAAGAATGACACCTTACATAATAATATATAATCTGATACTCTAGATATAAAATGTACTATTAAAATTCCTATTGTTATCATCAACTGGATGAAATTAGTCGGAAGGACCGTTATATGGTGTTACCTATTATAGTTAGTGAAGTATGTATTATGGCAGCTGATGCCAGAGAGCGATATAATATTACATCAGTCGCTCTCGTTGGAAGCAAACAGAACTGAGCTTTTTATTTCAAATACGTAATACAATAGCTCTCTGCAGGAAAGACGGACTGAGATACCAGAGCGGCGATGAAGGAAAACATATCTAACTGCTCTGCACACGAATTTAATTTCATTTTTTGTATAGGCTCAAATCACTCTTTACGGGTGGATTGCCATAAGGCAAATAAAAAAAAATACATTATTTTTCAGTACCTTACTTACAAGGCAGAGTAAATTTCTTTTTAGAATTAAAAATACAATCGCTATTATTTTAGATAGATTCTTTTCATTTCAACAAAAACCCGAAATATTGTGCTACCTTTACTATCATGTACCCACTTCTTTTACCTTTAGCGTTCCCCGCGAGATTACAAATATACGTTTGCATTTAGATGTAAAGTTTTTTTTTTGTGTACATATGTGTGCTCCTTACATGTTTTACTTGAAATACGATTAACAGTGTAAGGCAGCGTAATTTTCCAGATCACATAAATTGACCATTTAAATTCTATTATAAAATTGTGTACAAAATTGTTCATGATCCGGAGAAAAAACTATATTCATTTCATTTAAGTATAAAGCCACAGGAACAATGTATAACAAAGAAGGCCTTTCATGAAATATGAGAAACAATTTATTTTAAAATCTATTCTAAGAATGTATGCTATTAAATATTACAGATAAATTTTAATGATTATCTAAATTCGAATTGGAATCTAATTAATCTCTACTCTGAATTAAACTTAACAACTGAGAGCGCTCCTGCTCCCCCTAGATTAGATAAATATCTGACTGCTTGTTTAAGAGTTCACTTCCTTTTAAAAGAACAATAATTACATAAAAAAGCTAAGTTAACGATCTGACATGATTGTTATTTGTTGAGATTGCTCCTAATAGCGATTATTTTATTTCGATAAAGTAATGAATGGACGGGGACACAATAGCACCTTTCATTCAACTTAGTAGATTGGTACTCAGTTCTACTATATTTACAACAAATACAAATAATTTCGTACGAAATTTAAGGCTTATTAATAGTAATCTCGATTTGTGAACCTACTTATTTGCACTTTTGTCCCCTCATATCCCGTAACGAGGAGTAGAAATACCACAGAAATGGCGGACAGATGACACTGTCCAGCTTATGGGTCGTGGATGGTAGCAGATAGCCCAAGATTGAAGACAGTGGAAAAGGTAAGAAGAGGCCTAATATATCCAGCAGTGGAAAGTAAGCGGCTGGCAGTTAGTGAGTATCCCGTAACTTGCGAGATAAACAGAAAGAACCATTTGCCGTATCTCTGCATCACTCCTTGTTCCACAATTATCTTTGCCGTTTTAAGTCTCTCATTTGTAAGAATGAATTGTAACCTCCTTGGATAAGGAGACTGAAGGAACGTAATTTAGGGGTGGGGTTTGCCGAGGGACTTCCTTAAGGCTAACCCTGGGCCCACCTCTTAATAAGATTTACCTAGAAGTGCGGGTAAAGAGGTCGCTCTCAATGCTCCTGAGCTACTCGGGGATGTGGAGGGCCTTAAGCCCGCGGGATTTTCCTTCAATGCACAGTTTTCAGTGACGATATACGCAATCTTTGAGTGATTTTTCCCTTTACATCCCACAAAACCTACGATATCTAACAATATTAATTATATTCTGGACGTTATCTTACCGTCAGAGTACAAACAGATAACTAGCATGCAGGTATTTATTTATACAAGACATAACACTAGAATAATAATACGACACGGTATTATAATCCGCATACATTAAATTAACTTTTCGGATAATTCTAGATGGCCGTGTCCGGAGAAGACACATGGAAGCGGAAAATACAGTTTTAACATGAAAATAATGACCCAACCTTGTAGATAGACCAAGTAGGTACCTACCTAAACGGATTACTCATTTTTAAGTTCATCGAAATACATTTTTTCCCTAATACATACACACTACGTTCTGTCTTTGGCAATACACACTATTATTACAATAAAATCGCTCTTTACTTACAGCAGGTCACAAGTAGTATCTTTTACTTTTATACTTTTCCCCCAAACACTTATCTTCCATCTATCTCTATCACGCTCCTAATGGTTCAGGTTGAAGAAATGTGGGATTGTATAGAATTAGGATATTGTTGCAAGGCACTGAGCGTAACTAAGGGGTAATACAATGATTATACCTAATTTTGTATATTCTAAGTTCGTTGACATATATTACTTAGCTATGAATCATACGTACCTATGAAAATCTAGTAAGAAGTAATGCGCACAGCATTAATATTCAGTATGTAATGAAACTAACAATAGCTAAATGCTTTCAATCTGAATCGTCACTGATTATTAAAAATTTCTCTTCTAGACCTCCCCTAGTTGTTGTACTAACCTCCAGATTACAAACCACCAAGAGAGATAAAGTCTACCATACCGAACAATGTTTCAATTATACTATTTATTAGACAAAGGAACACATTGTAGAGACGCACACAAAAAATGGATCGATAGAGTGTTTAAAACACGAGATAAAATACATTGGATTGATGAGGAAAGAAATTATAGTAAGTAGGTACACTGTAACCTCAGGAATATTTAAGACAGACCTGACATTAACCAAATATGATACAATTTTACAAAAAAAAAACGGAGTATAAAGCGCGAGTGTATTATAGATTGTAATAGAACTCAAACAGCTACGTGGTAATAATATACATGATTACTTGGTTGTCCGATGTCTGTCAAATCCACACAGAAAAGCATACACTTGACCTACCTGACCAAATAGTAGTATCATAATAATAATTTTATTTATATTCGCGATGCAGTGGGCGAAGTAATTGGCCAACAACGTTTAACAATACTCATAATAATAATAGTAACAAGCCGTGTGTACTGACAGAATACGAACAAAAAATATGTACACAGATAAGTAGGCAGTTAATAGTGGTTTAATAGAATGTAATACGTATTAACTAATATGGATACAACAGGTAATCAAAATAATTTACGTACTACGTTACGACTGGGTATCCTAGCGTGTACTAGGATTACAAAGCGGCGTATGCGACATGTAAGATATATTTGCCGAAGATGTCGACAGAATTAATAAGATTCGCGCATAATGATGTTGCAATTATGAAAATATTCAAATCAAACATGTATACTAAAGCAATAAAATCAATGTAATACATTCATATACTTCTATTAGTACATGAGCATACATATATTCTATATGTTCCCGGGGATCCAACTTATTATAGGTATATTAGATTATTGAAATACACCTAGTGAAATCTTCAGAATATTGCGTATGCGAAAAGGATGTTGCCAATATGAAAATATACAATCGAATTACTTATCAATACCCGCTAGTACTATATTAGTTATATAGTATTGATAAGTATCTTAGCAGACCTTATTCCTGTTTCATTCTGTAGAGAAGAACTAGCATAGAAGACTGAAAGAAAGTTGAAGTATTAAATACAATAGTACAGAACCTAACTGTCCCGGTAATAAGTATACGATACATACTCGTATCAAATAAATACTTTGCCCATTTCGTGAAAAAGTAAGTCACACATAAATTATACACCCATTCCAAATAAAATCATCGAACATCCACAACACTCGAAGTTCGACATCTAATCGTGAGAAAACAACGAAATAATTCAGCATTTCAATAGGTAGAACAAAACATAAATAATAGTAATAATGTCTCAATACATTTTGAATGGTCGGCGTTACGAAAAAATTAAAATTCCTTTAAAGGAGTGCATCAGCGATTGAGAAATATTATAATATCATACGTAGGTACCTAATCGCACGGTGGATCCACGAATTAGTGCGACATTAAACACTCTGTGAATGTTAAACGAACGAAAGAGGCAATACTCAAAAGAAATTCTCTAGTACTTACTAAGTATATACTATGCAGAAGAATAATGTGTTGTGGGAACTGTTTACAATGTCTTCAAACCATTGATTACGAGCATCTAAGTAGGTGCCTATATAAAGATAAAACATTCGTATGTATAATGATGAGGGCCCATGTTCGTTGATTTATAACACGTAGATCAATCTAGAAAAATATATGCATGTGGTCATAACAATACTGACAAACAAAAAATCTATAAAGTAATAGTTTATCGGACAGGCAAGAGCCGAAAGCAAAAATCTCTATAGAATCAGGCGCACATGAGTCAAATCCAATTTCGGCACCGGGTTAATTTCATCAATTATAATTATATTTTTAAACCAATAGAGCCATTCATTCTGAGTGTTTTTTTTTAAACACACGTGTGCATGCGATAAGGTAATGCCTAACTATACACAATACGTCACTAATGTCAATGTAGAAAATGAATCGACAGATAATAAATCCAAATATTACGAAGGTAATTAAGACAATAACAAATCAGAACACATTGCATATGGAGTAGTAAAACTTCGTGAAGTGTATGAAGGTAGTTAGGCATAGCTACCGAGGTAGCTATAGCTAGAGAACCTACCAGAGAGGCGTATACCGTATCATCGAGATCACGGCGTTTCAATTTTCTCTCCATAACTGACGCATCAATAACAATACAATCACGTCCATAATACATTTCTTATTATTAAACACTCACCTGACGAAGGTACTAAATGAAACTAGAACAATCACGCACCGAACAAAGTAAAATTGCGGCACGGAAACCCTAAGAAAAATGGGATACACTAGGCGGTAATGATTAATACTTGCATAACTGAATTACAGCAAATATCTCTGAAGGTTTTATAATAATTATGAATAATTTCATTACCTATGCGACCCCAGAGCCAATTATTATACTTGTAATAATCTACGTATCTTAATTCCAATCACTGATTAATTGTATCGAAAAATGATTTCCCGAATGCAGAGACATCAGTTCCCGAACACTAGTCGCATAAACCTAAGTTATCTCGTAGGAAATAAACTGCACATTTAGGTTTAATTTAAAAGCAAAGTTCATAGCCAGTTGGCAGTATTAGAGATTGTCTATTGAAATGTGTTCGTAAGCAACCAACTAAGTCGGTTTACAAGATTGTTATGGTCAGTAAAGCACCTTTCTTATAAAGTTTATATGGAGGCATAAAGCACGGTTTGCCATAACATACAAATACATCGGGAGAAGCGTAGGAATGCTCGCAAAGGATTATTCCAATAAAATTTACGAACAGGATTGCCAGAGTCTGTGAATATGAACGTCCTAGCATCGTACGTACGAACGTCCTTATTGTAGAGAGCATTGGAATATGAATACAAAAAAATAAACAAGTACATGAACAATTTGTTTTTATCACTCCACTAGGCACTAGGCCCGTCTAAGAGTGACTTTGAAGTTACAATTAACATACAATATATGATGGCAGGTACAACGAGAGCTTAATCACGTCAAAACACTGCGCTGTATTAAAGAAACATTTACTTTCTCCCTAATGTGACGGCTGAAAAAAGGTAGTTAGGTAAATTAGAGTGAATTTTATAATATCTTAATACTAATAATATGTACGGCGGTGTACTTCTTTTTAAATTAGATATGAAACTAAACTTAAAAAGGAAATGAAAATGACGGAAGACGCATCATTTGCACATCATAATGGAGACAGTGACAAATGAATCTATCTTGAATTTGTTATGCCATCTAGTACATACCTACATACACTTAACTCTCAGCATTATTATTGTAACTTTAATAAAGACATCAATTACTGTGAGCGCTTGTACAATGTACGCGGGTATGATGGAAATCCGTGATATTTATAATTTATTCAAAACACCCAAAAATAATAGTTTAAAATGCAGTGAATTTTACTTTACACCGCAAAACTTCGACGCTGTGAATTGAGAATACGACTGTGATACTGAAAGATATTTGTAATGCAATTTGAGTGACTGCAATAGAAAGATTGAGCAAGTAAATAATAGAAAGAAATATTCAAGGAATAAACTCTAAAAGTGGCCGCGGAGTCATAAAAAAAGTATTTATAATTGAATGGGAATAAATACCATAAAAATCCAGATCAGAATTTAATAAAATTCCCTCAATAGATTGTTACAAAATGTTTAATCAAAAATACCCGAAGAAATTGTATTAATTGTATTAATGGACTGAGAGATTTTTCAATATAAATTGTACAAAGTTGACTACATAAATCATAATATAGTATATCTAAGTATAATAATATAAGTACGGAGGTAGATTTGTATTCAATCTTATAACTTCATTCATCAGCCAATCATAATAATCGAACACAATAAAATAACGTGTGAAAAAACATAATAGAATCTTTGTAGGAATTATAATACGAGTATATGTAGTTGTAGAGATACACATACATGAATTCCATCTTCCTTCCTCATTTTATTACTATTATGACTGATATCAATAAAATACTGACTTTGTTCGCCGGACCGCTAACAATTATGTAATAATATTATGAACTCTGATTGTAACCATATAAAAAATATTATGGCTGCTATGAAATTATTTATAACCATTGCACAATTATACTGGAAATACCACATGTTGTTAAAAGAAACTCATAGCTACATCACATACAAGGGACAAATAGGTTCGCACCGTAGAAAATACACAAATTTTCTCCCTAAATCTTTGCACAATGCAATTGAATTTTACTAATCTATAGATATACATATTTCAACTAGAACGTCAACATTCAAATCTATACCTACGAGTGTATAAATTATTTCAGAAAATTCGTCCGGATTCGGAACGTTCAGAAAACGATCAAAATTATAAAGACAGCATCAACTCTATCTACTTACGTTAGACACTAACTTGTCTAATGTATAAAAATGTTTTCAACGTAGGTGTACATAATACAAAGTGGCAGATGCAAAACGTCACCATTACACACTAAAAATTTCACTGATAGTCTTGCGAATCGATCAACATAATACAAATCCGATGATTAATCAAATAATGATCGAAGCCAGTTCAGTAACCCCTACTTTCATTACCAACACTATGTAGGCACTAACAATAACAACAGCATCGCTTGTGTTCAAACAACCTTCTCTGTAATTTCGACTAAAAAGCAATCTTACAAAAATATGGATATCGTTATTATGGCACATCTGTTTTGAGAAGGTGGTCTGAATTGTAAAATGTTGTCCTCTAGATTAAGATTTAGTACGTAGTAATACGTAATTGTAAGATGATAGTTTCTAAGAAAAAAAAAAATGTAGTAGTGTGTAGATCCTTGCAGTGAGAGTCTCCTCCAAGAAACATTAAGGGTGTTCAGAGTAGTTTCGGGAGGGGTTTGTTGAGGGGAGCCCTTCCGGCGAACCTTGAGCCCTCCTTTGAAAAAATGTTTTTGCTTAAAAGACTGGATGATATAGGAGCTAAAGCTCCTGAAACATCCAGGGGTGGAGGTGGGTTTACCCTTAATGAGAAGGTGGATGGCTAATCATTGAAAATTATGAATATATACCACGCACTTTACCGATGGACGCATATTTTAAGCAAATAAAAATATTATATTAGGTACAGTTATCAGTATGTAGACTATAAATAAAATAATATGAATAAACTGAGTCACACAAGTATGGTATCCTTAATGTATGTATTTTGCGAAATCGGCCGTTATTGGTCATTCTGCAACTGCGAGTTGAATTCTACAACAAAAATGTACTGGGGATTGTCACCAGAGAGGAAAATTTCATAAGAGATTAACCAAGTTGTCGTATAAAGTACGACCTAACAGATTCTCGATTAGATATTTAATTTTCTAGTTAGTTGAGAGTTTTGTCGGGTTTTCTCACTGCGTGTGTTTTTTCGATTGACTGATGGAGTTTTCGGTTCACTTGTTGGTACCACCTTCAGGACAAAACTCGACAAAACACTTAACCCATGGATTCCTACAAGATTGTCAGAGCACTAGCTGGTAATTCAGTATTTTTAATATATCTGAGACAATTTACATTATGCGCACTCGAGAACATTTATTTGTTTTCTTATACGTAAAGGATTATTTATGTGGCTATCTAATCAGGTACTCTGGTGATTTATTGTTCGAGCATATATTTTTCGGGCACTCTCGCCTTTAAGTTTGAAAGTGTGAATAAATGACATAATAGAGGTTTAGCCACATTTCTAGTATTCCCAATTTTTTTAAATATATGTACACCTACACAATATATGTACAAGTCTTTTTTCTATGCTTCAATCGTCTTCTATTTTCTTCAAGAGCATACACCCCCTATGGGATTGCCTCATTTGATAGAATAAGTAGGTACATAATGTAATAATAATTACGATCGTTATACAGAAGTTAATCGAGATCTCGGTGACTTCCCGTAAATGGTATGAAATAATGTTGCTCGTCGTACTACGGTCCGAGGCATGACACGCCGCGTCGCCCCGAGCGCGACAACTTGACGAGACGGGAGGGGAAGTGCGAATCAGCTTTCTATCTTCAATTTATTGCGTACGAAATAACAATCATAATATGTAATGCAAAAACACTGCAAGGCACGCAGCTATGGGAACCAGAAATCAAACACAAAAAGAATTAAATGAAAAGAAATGGGATATCTACTGGTGGTTTCGTATGCCTTACAAGATGTCGGAACATAGATTTGTATGACGAGAGGATTTGATTTTGCCAATATTTTGCCAACAATTGTTTAATATGATGAGAAGAAAATTGTAGTAGGTAAATGGTGCATAACATAAAAAGCAGCAATATTTCATTATTATATTACTGACACATGTTACGTGAGAGATAGGAACGTAAAATGCTCATTTCTCTGCGTCGTCGGATAATGAAGAACCAATGAAACAAGACGTATGAACTAATTCACTATCGGCGTGCATGCAAATGATTGAATAGAAAGAAAACATACCTAATATGTAAATTTTCCATGACTTTCTAGGATACTCCATCAGACATTGTTTATGCATCGTTTGTTCCTTTACAATTGGTGTAGTAATTATAACAACAAAACATGGTATACATAATTAGGTGATAAAAAATATTCCATAATTATTTGTAACCGAGCTTTATGTGTCGTTCTGTCAAAGGCCCGGCATACATAAAATAGAATGGATCGCACAAGGGACATGCCTTAACTATCCTATCTATCCAATCATACCAATAGTCCCATGTTGACATTATGTAAAGCGATCTATAACATACGATTCCAGAACGCTAATATCCTTACATTTCATCCTTCAGCCATACAAATTTCGTATCTGTAATTGCGATACATTACATTGTTTTC
Organism: Ceraclea dissimilis; assembly: GCA_963576895.1. Taxonomy (NCBI): domain Eukaryota; kingdom Metazoa; phylum Arthropoda; class Insecta; order Trichoptera; family Leptoceridae; genus Ceraclea; species Ceraclea dissimilis. The sequence continues at coordinate 14,105,475 of OY756368.1, forward strand.
CTGTACACACTACGTATTAGAATAAGTGTACACTGTGCCTAACATTTGTAATGGTCATCTCGGTCAAATCAATATTGACGTATGAATAATATTTTATCAAGCAACGTGACGGTGATGTATATTTCTCGTATTGCATTGATATTAGGTATGAGTTTCAGCAGTACCTACAACGCGAAGTGTTCCTTCAATTACTTAGTACGCATAGGTCTGTAGATTGAAGTACCACCGCCTAGTTTGTTTGCAAGAATCATTATGTTACTTTGTAAACTCTACCTTATATTCTTCCTCATAATTTCATTGTATTGTTCTTTAAGGTTGATTGGTTAAAATGCGTTAATTTGTAGGTATGCGTGATGTTAACATGTAGGTTAACATATCATCTAAGTAATATTAATTGTCTTCGTGTTTTTTTTTTAATATTTATTTTGTATGTTTTTTTTATAAGTAGACTATTCAAATTGAAAATTTCAGGTAAGTGCTAAACGTTACAGATTTTTATCTCGTTGTTTTGTTGCTATATATGAAAAAGTGCCTTCTCCAGCCCTGCTGACGCAAGTAATACAAACTCATAAACAAGATAGCTTAGGCCTATTAACTTCACAAGAAGGATTCACCTAAACCACTTAATAAGTAAAATTTCTTCAAGATTGTAAACAGAACGAAAGAAAACCATCATTGCCTACAATAATTTGTATTTCTGCTACAAATTGTGAAATTAAAGGATGTATAAACTGCATTTGTACGAAGGGCCCCTCAATAATCCATACTCTCTGTATTTTGTAAAATTGGTTTACCTAACACATGTGTTAATTTCTAAATTCTACAGCCGCGTTGCATTTCATGCATTACGCCTATGTAATAAAGAATAGGTAGAAATGTAGTGTATTATGCATTTACATTGTTTTATTATTAACACGATTGTTAACATACATACTTTTATGTACTTAATGTTTAATGGAAAAGCATAACAAATATATATGCAATGAATTTATGTTATATTGTTGCTATACAAAGGCGTACGGTGGATTTATTGTGTGTTAATTTCCACACATTCTGACGTGCGATTTGTAATATGAAAATTTTCTTCTTAGATCTTTGTAACATTTTCTGACTTATCTGTCTAGTTAGCAAAGTTGTTTTGGTCAACCAAATATCTTAAAAGGATTATCTTAAGTACTTCCATGCAATGAATGAGCCGCAAGTATGCTAGAAAGAGATACCTGTATATTAGCATTAATTAAGACCGTGAATTTGTTTCCTATATACATAAACCCTTATCGATGTTAATATTGAGTGTTTTGACCGAAGGCTCTTGACGGAAGTTCATTATAATAAAATTAATATAAAAAACAGTTTTTAGTTGCTCCCACAGACTTTGATTTTCCATTTCTATGGCCCAATCCAGCCAAATCCAAAGTCTGTGAAAGAAACCAAACACTGTTTTTCATTTTAATTTTATTCTTACGGATGTTCATCTTTAAATGTTTGTATATCGTGGTGACCTTAATATCCGACAGAGACTCGCGGAAAAAACAATGTTTCCAAAATCGACTGTGACCATCAAAGAGATGAATATTTGCATACGAGTACTCTATTAACACTAACAGACAATGTAGTAAAGACCAACAGATAATAAATCTGAAGGAATCTTTTGTAAGGGAAGATCAATCATACTTAACACACAGGGAAACGACTATGAATGATAACAATATTACATATCACCATGTGATAACACGTACCTAGAGTGATACAACAACATCGTTATGTTGTATAAGTCAATAGACAACATACTTAAACTCTATTATGTTGCAGTGAGTTGCACGCCAGTGATTTATATTATAACAAGCATTCTACAGATCGATTAGAGATTGACATTCCACATTGATGTAATTATTTATCACATCGTAAACTTACGAGCATAATGGTCTGGTGGCGAAAAAATATATTAGTACATGTAATCCAGAAGTCATAGTACACAGAAGATAATTATTTCATTTGAAATACAACTAAACCGAACTATAAAATGTCGACTTATGGCGGATCACGAGCCAGAGGCAGGTCGCTGAAGACATCCTGGAAAGGAAGTGGAGGTGGATCGGTCACACCCTGAGACGACACGAGGGAAACATCCCGAAGCAAGCATTGGACTGGGAGCCCTCAGGAAGGCGCGCGACGGGGTGGCCCAAATACTACATGGCGACGCTTCATGCTTGGAGAGTTGAGGGGAGCCGATCTACAATAGCCGGATGTCAAGACCATGGCCCAGGACAGAGACCAATGGAGAGATGTCGTTACCGCCCTATACTCCCTCAGGAGTTAGATGAAGTAATGATGATGAACTATAAAATATCTTTATGTAAAATCAACGAATATACTTTGCAAAGTACTCAAAATCATTCAGGTAAGGGTAGAAAAAATTATGTGTGCCTACATATATCCTATAGCAAAAACATCGATGACACTAATATGGAATAATATATTATTAGAAATAGTAAGCGGTAATATATCCCCGTTTTTAATAACGAAATAACAGTGCATTAGTGGAAAGAAATTAGATGGTAGAAAATCTGAAAAAATATGGATACCGTAACCCGACATAACGATTGATATTTTAAGGACACAATCGAAATTTTGATAATGGCTAGAAATTATGCTATGATTGTAAAATATATTTCAGAATTGCTAACAAAATAATTAGTACCAACAACAGTGTTAAAGGAGTCGATAACAATAAGGACTTACGTAAATAAATAGACATTACTTATCTTACATCGAGATTGTATTGATATTGAACGTGCCTAGCGATGGAGTTATAAAGTTGTATGCATTTCATTGAATCACCTATTGAATCGCAAATAGTGAGTTCTGTGAAACATCGCGAATAATGATGCATTGGACTGAAGCGTGTATGCTATAAACACATTAGTATCGACACATTATTAGCGATATGCTGGTATTTAAGAGATGTGTAACAATAATTAATATATACGTACACAGTTCTACTTCCAGTAGGTATCTATGATTTACTTACATGTACTTTACAAAAAATAGCAAATGTATTGAACATAAGGGATGTGTTAAAAAACGCTGTAATAGAATTTTTAAATACAAACGTGTTATAATTTTTAGGGCCATTTCAAAAGCGCGAGGATTAATGGTCCACCTGTATAATGCAAAAAATAGAACAAAGAAAATGTAAAAAGCGTAATAATAATAATAAACTGTGATCTTTTAAGGACTGGTATGAATTTATTATTAACATAATTAAGTAGATATGTAATGTGAATAATGTGTAGGTAGGTTCCAACTAAATTATCGCATCAGTTCTACAATAACTCTAGTATTCCGTAAACTTAAATAGTGTAGGGACCCTCCTACCTGCTTGCCACCGAAAACACTAGATACTCTTTACGGTATATTGATGTTGTTATGTTATTATTATAAAGTTTTTTGTAGCAACTGAAGCGTATCGTAAATTTTGTCCATTCGTGTACATCCAAGGGGCATGCAAGAATAAAATAATAGGTAACTACCTACGTTATTAAGAGAGTGAATAAGCATTACATGGAGGTGAATAACACCCCTAGCCCGAGCGGAAGGAAGCATAAGAAGATTGACACCATATCCAAAACAATTAAAACACCCTCGAAATTATAAACACGGGAAGATCTTGCCTAGACCCCATTTTTTCCTTTCAAGATTAAGTCGATAAAACAGTTCACAACGAACTTATGCTAGAATTCACCAATTTTTTAGGTAAGGAATAGCGGACATAGGAGCCACCTAGCACAAATTTGTACGAAAATTAATGATAAGTGGCTCCTATCTCAGCTATTCCTCTGCTAAAAAGTTGGTGAAATCCAGCATTAGTCTTAAAACATAGTCTTATTTTCTAACTAAATAAAAAATAAAGCGACGGTAGTTCTGGATGACGGCCGTACGTAAAAACTGTTTAAGTTCCATTTGTTTCAAAATAAGTCAGTTCTAAAATCTATCGATTTTTAAGCGATAAGCTGAGCGCGCTTTTGAACTGGCACTTTGCTGGATGTGGCTCATTCATACAAAGCTGATACTTAATCTACGGTTGCCAGATCTTCTCATTTTCTACCTTGCAATCGGATACATAAAAAAACATACGCAATAGTAACAACAAAGATTATTAACACACATAGTAAAATAATAAGTGCCAAAAACAATATAAACAAAACATAAACTGCGTCCGAGAAAAAGGACATAAAATTATATAACAGTAAACATATGAAAAACAAAAAAACAAAATCTATATTTAGTATCGCAGAGGAACAAGTTCACAGAAAAAAAACTCAACAGTACGCATAACTTTTTTTGGTCACACATTTTTTTTAAAACAAAAGCGAAATAAACGACTTGAGATGAGTGAATCAAAAACAAAAAAGTCAAAATAAAACAAGTTAGAAAATACCAAAATTAAAAACGTTTTAAAAAATAATTAAAACACTATATTATACAGTACAGAAATGTTTCTGGTCGAGCTGTTTGATATTGTTATTATTATCGTTTACAACGCGTGCACGTCCGCCTCTCGACGACCGGCTTTACAGAATGTGGATACTAGTTAATAATATTATATAAATAATAATGATACGGTGTAGGTACAGTAGTACTACAACACTTTGTACAATATAAACCATTGATACCTCATACAATAAATCACTGATACTTATTTAATACACCGGCCCCAGTAACAAAGATATCAAACTGAAAATGCGAGATTCGTAAAAAAAGAGGTTTTTCTTTTCTGTACATTCTTAGAAAATTTAACAAATTCACTAAGGTCGGACTTCCACGACTTGGGCCAACCAAGTATAATTTCATAAGAACTAAATGTATTTAGCAGGTGCAAAGAATTTAGAATCTGAACCCACTAATTAATACGTACCTTGATGAGATAACAAACGTCATATCTGCTTACGCATTTAATTACACAGTATTCTCAAAAAATTACAGCTCCTTCCGATCGCAAATTACCTAATTAAAAAATTACAAAGAGAATGCTTACAAAAGGGGACAACTTTGACATAATAACTTCTCAGGTAAAAGTACATAAATATTTGTTAACAGAAGCATATCATAAGTTATTATTTGAATGTTGATATCTGCCGCCTTTCGTTGAGAAAATTCTCAACATATGCCATCTGCGAGATGCAGACATGAAAAGCCAGTAATACCTAAATGATTTAGGTATCTTCCTCACATATCATAGAGTACTATTTTGTATTTATCAACCAACCAACGTACATATTGACGATTTCAATAAAATCTTAAGTATCGAAACATCTGTAATTGTAACAAGAAATAAAACAGGGTCTGATCTTAGTTTAAACGCGTTGATGTTCTATTCTATTCTATACCCTCACGCCACCTCCCTTGCGGGGTAGGCAGAGAGAACGGATCGCCAGACTTTCCTATCCTGACACACACTTCGGGCTTCCGTCACATTCATGCAATTCCTCATACATACTCTCCGGTTACTTACTCTCCGTACATACTCTCCGTACATACTCTCCATACATACTCTCCGGTTACGCGTTGATGTCTATTCAAAATTTAAGAAAATGTCTTAAACGAACATAGGGAGGACTCAGGACAGCGTGCGTAAAATAAGATAACGTCACACCTGCTGGACAAAGTAGTGAATGGTTTTTCAGACACATAGTTCTCTGGTGCATTACTGAGGACAGAATAGTAAAGAAGAACAAATTCTTAATTCGTTTAATAAGTCATAACGCTTGGAAGATAATTGGACTGGATTTCTCTTAAAATCGATGCATGCTTTTTTCTAGTGATCCGTCGGAGTTTTGATCTGAAATAATCACAAGAAAAATCTTGTCGTAAGTTATGTAAAATCCTAGTCATTTCAGAACATCTTAGAGAAAATAACATTTCTTCCTAAATCCTCAAACTTTTTAATCGCCTGAGAGTGAAATGTATGTAGATCCTCGCACTTTTTTTCAATTTCATAATGCATTGCCCAGTCACATGGCGCTCATTAACATGAAGAGAGTCATTCACTCGTTACTTCGCGAGTGTTTGGAGTGTGCAACAGTTTGACGCGCGCGTTGGATACGACATTTGCTGTCGTGAGAAAGTGATGTACCTACACACCTACTTAAACAGTAAAACACACCACACATTAACACTTCAATGCCATTTAAAAAGACAATATTATGACAATTACATACATCAATTTGGAGTTTGTATTTGGTATGTGTTGGGAAAATTTTATAATATGGATGATATCAACGCATATACGTTATACGTAGTTACTACTCAATATTAAAACTTCGATGGAAAATCTTACGTCTGTTGCTAGATTCTCTAAAGGAAAATTTTACCATACCATTCCTAACTTGGGTTCAAAAAAACGATTAGACAATAGGTAGGTATGTGTGTAAATGCGCGAATCCAAAACGAAATAAAATCACTAAATGAAACTAAAATTAACAGATACATAAATAAATCTATGATACGATGCAATATTCCCACACATTATTCAATGACCGCCGTGGACTCAATTCTATTAAGCATTTAACTATTTCTTCCCTGTGTGAAATTAAGATTAACGATTAATGGACTTTCCCATACTAATAGTAATTAGCGGTAGATGATTCTTAAACTAAAACCTACATAAATCATTTAACTGGCGAGAAAACAAAAGTGTACGTATACCGATTTAATGAATGTGCGAGTAGGCAGAGCCATATACAGATAGACAAATACAATATATTGTTTCGAGATAGGTGTAAGACCTACTTTTTTGTTTTTGATTGTTCGCAAGTATAATAAAACTAATATAAACGATACCAAAAATGTATTCTTCAACATAAAATCTATTACGTACCAACACAACAATAATAATTTATAGCGAACCGTACTAGTACAAGCAAAAAATGTTAATGAACTCGAAAGTGAACGACGACGGTGACTTTTACTATCACGAGTTAGGCGTTTGTTATCCTAATTATTCTGCGTTGGTAGAAGCAAACACGATACATGATACGTAAACGTTGTACTCACAAGTCTGGAATGAGCAAAAATACTGTATCATTAGAGATACGATTTTCCATTAGAAACTTTTACTAATCGCAGCCATAATTCAAATTTAAAATAATAATCTACTTAGATATATAATATGTGCATCAGTGACAAAGCAATGGGCATTAATGTATTATATTGTTACCATAAAGTTTGAATTGTAATTCATTATGGTGACCTTCGTTGGATAGTGCCATTAAAATAGTTATGTTTTTAATAATCATAAATCTGGTGTTTAATACACTTGCGAAGGACGCAGTAAAAGGGAAGAATGATATAATAAGCAAATAGATTATAAGAGTGTGAACATTTCTCTATGCTTATGAATAAAATTTCCGTCATTATTCCTACTGAGAATGAATTGTAAAGTGCGCTAATAACATTGTCTGTTTAATGCGTAATAAAACTTCTCTCACTTTAAAGTGGTTCAGAGTTTAAGTAGGTACTAACTTGCTTAGGAGTACAATGAGCAATCCAAGATGCTTGAGATTTTGCCGAGTAAAATGTCATTGAGTGAGACAATCATAAAATATTACGATAAGAGAAGAATGACGCTACAATCAAAACAGAAGTCCATTTGGAGTGCATTAAAATGAAAAGACATAAAAACGTCCGTAATCGCGTCACATAAACATAGGAACCAAAGTAGATTGCAATATCGTGCATTCACATAATTCTATAAGTAGGAGATTTCAACATCGCATCTGAGGACGAACGTATACCTATAGGTAGAGAATACTATTTATTTTAAATGCAATACTCACATAAAAATTATATAAACTCGAAGCGTTATTAGCATTTGGCAAAAACCTCGAAATCTTATAAATTCGGTTTGTACTAAACGTCTCAAGTGAAAATAGTACCATATTCAGTTTAATGATTGCTTTATATCAATAGAGATTTATCAACAGAAGGGAAAAATGATAACACAACACAAGGCATACAATAAAACTACAATAGGTAGGTACACAAACTATTGCGTTGTCAAGTAGGTGGACACTCTGGGGTAACGACAAAGAAATCAAGGGAGTGCAATGTCGCAAATGGTAAGAGAAGAGGGTGTCTGGAGCCCTCGGCGATAATGCAAAATGAATGCAGATCTAGTCATCACTTGACAATCTGCCTCCTGGTATAAAGACTTATGATTTCAGAGGGAGAGAACAAACAAGGAAAATCAATTTTCTATAACGCCTAAATGCAGAAATGACTTTACAAGTCGATCCATTCAAAGCAGAAGGAAAAAACAGGTAACTGCATCTTCAACCCTGGATACTGGACGTAAAATATGTGTATAACTCTGGAAACATCAATCAGTAAAAGGATATTGTAAACATACCTCAGATCTTGAAGTAGCGCTTCGCCATGCGCGATTGCCTGCGCACACGCATCTAAACTGGAATCTCTGTGTTGCGCGCATTGTTCCAAGAGGCGTTCGACTCCTTCCAGGCCCTCACCAAGGCAGCCTCCTTCCTCTCCTGTGAGATCACTACTCAATTCAGATCTAAGAGATTCCACCCATGTGCCAAGCTGTTAAGGAAAATCAAATGACTTATTTAATATTTACATTTCGATAACTAGCGATCACGAAACATAAATCGTCGGACACAGAGATTTTATTATTATTAGATGACGTAAGATAATGAAATGAAAAGTGTACAGTGAACTTCTTACACCTACGGCAAAACTCCATATTGATAACATTATAATGATGCCTAGATCTTCGATCAATGAAACATCCAACAAACCGGATTCAACAACGAGAAATCAGCGATAATTATTAATTTATTCTCTCTTTGAGTAAACATTATGCTTTATAAATTAATAGCCAATTCATAAACAGAACATAAATGCTCACTAGAGCGAGCTTATCGATATTTAGTGATCACTCATAACTAGCTTGCAATTCAGAACAACTTACTGTAAAATTGAAATAACATTAAAGACAGATAAGCGTCTTTGTACAAAAATAATATAGTAACTATAAAAAAATCCCTTGTTAGCGAACGGTGTGATATGAAACCTATACATCGCTTAAATTTCAACTACCTATGGGATAAGCGGTTCAGGTTGTGCGATGATTTTACCCTGTCAAAACACATTCTTTTATTCCAAATGGATCACGAATTACAAATTACAAAAATAAAATATGTACTTACTTCTTTTTCATGGGTATAAAATAACACAGCCAAATCCAACCGTCTCCTCCTCTGGTCGACTCGAGCAGCAAACGCCGCTACATGAGCCTCCAATTCCCTCGCCACAGAGTACACCCCCTCGGCGGCGCATTCACCAGTCTGGGCGAGCTCTTCGGCTGCGGCCAGTAACTTTTCAGCATTCGTATACGTATTCTGAAATAGAGAAAAGAAAACGATGGTCATTTTCGCGGTAATCTTGCCAAAATATTTTCAAATGTCCATAACGCTGAAAATAAAAAAAATGTATGACATTAGAGACTCAAAAATAATAACCTACTCTATCGTTACAAAATCAAGCTTTTTCAATTTACACATGAATGAAACAATTGTTAAGTTCGGCAACGAGTTACACCATCCACTTTTTCTGTGCATATTTAGGTACTTACTTATGTGACAAAGTGTCACAAAGTGTCATTCATCCTTTGATAAGATACCTAATGATCTATTACATCGCAGGTTACACCGCATCGTGGGAAATAGGTACCATGACGATGTAAACGGATAAAAATTTATACCATAACGGTGTGATTTTAAATAAAACGTGCGTCGTACAAACCGCCGAATGAAAATATAGTCTTAATTAATTCAATTTAAAGATAGACATGTCAATCACTCAACAAGCCGCGTTATAATTACCTACAAATATAATAATTACCGTTAAAACTACTTGCTTAGTTCAGATCATCTACACTGCACTTCCTTATACTGGCTCGTGATAACCTCTAAGATAACCACGATTAATTTAAACATTTACACACAATATTTTATACACATTTATATATAAACTGACAGACTGACACTTTTTAACTGTTTTTAAATGGTAATAAATCATTTTTCTTTAAAACAAAAACATACACACACAAAGAACATTACGATTATTAAAACGCTTATTCTCTTAATTACAATTCATCATTTTCTATCATGTTACTCGCTAGGTACCTATACCTGTCAAATTCAGGTGTAATTTGAATGTCTATTAAACATCTTACCAACATAATAGTCTTGAGAATGCAAGATACGAGATTTGTTTCCGAATATATATACCTAATAAACGAATTCGAATTCTACTTGCACACAACTTAATTGAAGCATTTCTACCAATTGTCCATTATTAATCTTCGTCTTGGAGGGGCTCCAACTCACCCAGGCCTATAAGAGCATGCTGGAGGGACAAATGACCAGAGTGGCCAACTGAAGAGATGTTGTTCCCGCCCTATATGTCCTCTTGCAGAATCTGTGCCTAATTGAGATGTTAACCATTACTGCGATTCGAAGAAGTTTACGGTATGCCAATGTCAATTCATCCGTATAATGTTTTTTTATGTAAATATTTGTATGCAAGTTACCTTCATAAAGTTTATTCTTGTGCAATCTTGTATTAACTTACCTGACAGGAGAAAGATTGCTAATATAAAACGTAAACAAAGTCAGCAAACAAAGTGATGGATTATTGCAGTATTCTTCAATCAAGACGTATTATATTATCCGCAAGATATTCAATGTAGGTGTAGTAATTGATACAAATAATGCGATATTTCATAATATCGACTCATTGTTGATGCAAGAAAAAAGGACTAGCATATGCTACATACGTTCCGAAGGCGTTGCAGTGGTGAAAATCCCGTACGCACACAATATCCGTCATTGTATGAAGGAACCGCAAAATGTATTGACGTTTAATTACTTTACATAACCTCAAAATACATCATGCAGTCTATCTATATGGATCACAGATACGAATAAAAGTGTACAATGTTACCCACAAAAGAACTACACTAAAATAATACAAATTTATTAACCATAACAAATACATGCATAGTTATATTCAATATTATACACAAGTTGTCAATTAATATTTTAAATACTATCCAAAATATGTAAACTCGTACTTTGGGAGGAACTACAACTATTCACTAGTATACACGAACAACATTCCTTGATTCCACCCCTACGTTATGCGACAACAAATAGTGGACTGACTTCTTTGTAATAAGAAAATATAAATCATATGAATGTACGTGTCCATTAGGCGGGCACTACAATATGCCCAATTAAAATACAAAAGATTTATTTAACTAATTACACACGTAAAGCTTAAGACTTGGGGTAAGACTGAAACATTTCTTGTTATCGGATACAATCTGTTCCCATTTACATACGCACTGCCATACGAATGAACGAGAGTTTCTTTTAATGTAGAACAACACGTGGCTTGAAACACCTATTCGGGATAGCTACCACTGAACAATGAAAGCTTAACCTACTACCTAAAACAGAGATCACCGAACAGTTTCATTGAGGGTCCGTATTTGAAAATTAGAAAACTGTCGCAGTCCGTTTAGTATCTCTGGATATATTTCTGGGTCATTTCCGAGAGGAAAGTTTTTGGGAAGGAAATTTTGTCATAAAATATAAGGTAGATAAAAAAGTCCAGATTATTTTTCGTGATACGAAACTACTTACCTATGAAGAAAAAATGCATAGCAAAACCCTAAATTTAATTAACGTCGCAGGCAATTTTTTATAATGAAACAATTTGGATTTAATGGATTTTCACAATGATTATTGAAAACATGATGAAAATGCGATGTTAACTTGTTTTAATTTCATATTTTTAAATTTCTTCTACTATATTTAAAAGAATTCTGAATGTCATCTACTGTTTTCTTAAGGTCCGCACAAAATGTGCCGGCGGTCCGGATCCGAACCGCGGTCCGCCATTTGGTGACCCGTGACCTAGAATATGCTTTCTTCACCATCGTGCGATTCGTAAATCGTCATACATACATAACATTTAAAAAAATCTCTGTAATTACATACTTATACCTCCCTAACATATAGGCAGTTTGATAATGATTATTTCAAAGGTGTATGTCACAAAAAGAATATTTTCGTCTGTCGAACAAATAATTCTAATCATTTTGATATAAGGTATACTCCTTAGGCCAGGTGAAACTATTTAAGCAGCACGTATTCAAAAACATACACGTACTTGACTATCAACAACGTACTTGAAAACGAAATTGCAACTGTAGTAAATGCATAATATGAATGACCAAGTAAGAATTCAAGACAAGTGCATTTCGCCTGCTAAATTCACTTGGAGTTGTTTATCGATTGGTAAAAATTCCAGTTTAAAAGAAAACATTTCGAGTATACGGTGCACAGAATAACAATACTACCTGTTGGCATAAAATAATATGGGGTTATGAGCGCAATAAAATGGTACTTTTATTTGAGTTTAATAGGTTAGAAAGGGGTTAGTAATAATTGCATCTATGTAGTATGTACGTACTTCAAGAGTTGGCTGTTTGACTACGTACAATAAACAACTAAAGATACTTGAAACTAATACATAGATATGTACTTGAAACAAAGCTAGGTATTCAAATATAATGCAAAGTATAGATAGGTACCTACTTATATTCTACGAGAAATGTATCTATGGGATTAAACAAAAGTCACTTGCATAAGAGTTCTCTGAAACTTGCGAAAGACTTGTAAAATGCGCTTTCAAAAGAATTGTACGAGATAAAAATATTCTGCAGACCATTTTCTATCTGTTTCCACAACTTATGTATATTACGGGTGTATGAAACTATGTACGAGACAGCAACTCAACTATTGAATGTTTCAGAAAAAAAGGTATTGTTACCTACAAGTTGCTATCATCAAAACAGGGACGAGTGTTCATTAAATGCTACTTACAAGTGGGACAAGATATTTTATTATCTAGCTAGGGCAAGTGCATATTAAAATAACGCACCCCTTTCACTAAAAACTTCACAAATTCGCGACAAATAATTGTAGGCATGAAAGAACACATAATAATACGAGTATAACATCCTTTTTAAGAGTACGCATACGACATTTAAAAAAATTCTAAAAACTGGAGACCTTAGATCTCGACAACCTTACTACATATGCTTTGGAAAAAAAAATAGGGTAGATACGTTGAACCTTTATCTAGGGAATAACCGTACAAGTTTTTTTATATCTTGTACGGATTTCTGAATATAAATTGTGAAAAACACCTCTAATCTTTTTTCCGAAACACAGAAACTCGTTTTCCGAAAGCCGCGGAATTTTTTTTTTGTTGTATTGATTTTGAATCTTAATGCCGTGGGAAATGACCGTGACGTCATAGTTGGGTCGCGAGCCTTAATGAGTAAAACTCTTATAAAAATGCACGTATAGAAGTAACCTACCTACTGACGTAGTCAAGCACCCACCTAATATTAAAACTCATGACATGGTCGTACATAGCAGTCTGTCTGAAGCTGAAGTAGGCATATATTATTATCAAGAGAGCCTCGCTCTTCTTTATGAACTTAAAATTTTAATTAGCGAAGTACATTTTATACAAATTGGTCCATAAACTTGAATGATACTCAGCAGTTGCCACGAGCCTACTCGTCTCCTATTATATGCAAAAAAATTACTTACAAGGATCATTCAGACTGGGTGAAACACTTTTCTTGAGATATCTAACGAGGATCGGGAAAAATAATAGTTCAGTGCACAATATTCTGCACGAAAACTCAAAATTTTCCATACGAAGTTCCATCAATCAACTCAAAACATTTAGGCAGATTATGAAACTTGTATCAACTTTAAGACCTCAAAGTAGCAGTATCTTCTTCTTCTTCTTCCTCAGCCTTCCTCCCTCCACTGCTGGACGTAGGCCTCTTCCATTTCCTTCCACTCATCTCTGTTTCTCCCCCTCCGCATCCAGGTTCTTCCGGCTTGTTGGACTAGGTCATCAGACCACCTTTTGGGAGGTCTTCGACGCTTCTCCTTTTGTTCCAGGGCCTCCACTGTAGGATTCTGGGTGCCCACCTATAGTCCAAGAGCCCGCTGCTTAATTTATGACGTATCTGTTTTTTGATCGAAATGTGGTGTAAATGATAGCTTACCAATAGGGTATTACATCGCACTAGGGTTGCCTATCAAAATCTTGCCGCAAACCCCCCTGCTCCCCCCGAAAAGGTCCCTCTTCGCGGTTTTTCGCATTTTATAGGAATATGGTAAGAGATAGGAGAAAGTAGTCAATGACAAAAATAATCCTTGCTAAATTCTCTACAAAAAATGTTAAATCAATTTTTTCGTAGAACTAGCAGTTTACCCGCAATGGCCGGTCCAAAACCGAAATTCATTTAAAATACTAAAAAAAAGTATTTAAACTAATTTGGTTGAAAATTGATAAGAGCTACAGGAAAATAGTCAGAGAACGAATTAATTACCATAGTCTTAGCTACAAAACGAGCTATAACTTATGTTCATACATTTAATAATTTCGGAGTTCTTCTTCTTCTTCTTCCTCAGCCTTCCTCCCTCCACTGCTGGACGTAGGCCTCTTCCATTTTCTTCCACTCATCTCTGTTTCTCCCCCTCCGCATCCAGGTTCCTCCGGCTTGTTGGACTAGGTCATCAGACCACCTTTTGGGAGGTCTTCCGACGCTTCTCCTTTTGTTCCAGGGCCTCCACTGTAGGATTCTGGGTGCCCACCTAGTATCCTCTTGTCGAGCCATATGCCCAGCCCACTGCCATTTTAATTTTGCAATGCGGTCCATAATATCGGTAACTTTAGTTCGGCGTCTTATTTCCTCGTTTCTAATTTTATCTCGAAGGCTCACGCCGAGCATCTGTCTTTCCATGGCCCGCTGTGTACACTTTAATTTGTGTATGCTTTTGGCTGTTAGTGTCGGAGTTATTGCAATAAAACTCAGTGACGGAAATTCTTAAAATTTTTAATTTTCATAAAATAACCAGTGATATAGCACCGCAGGCCAAAATTTTTTTTCCATAAAATGTTAGTAATAATGGGTGGAAGAATATGAAACGAAAAAAATCAAACTTTTTTTTTTATTTTTTCAAAAAATATCCTGTTTTTTGACCGGCCACTACGGGTAAACAACTAGTCCTATGAAAAAATTCACTTGACGTTTTTTGTAGAGAATTTAGCAAGGATTATTTTTGTCATTGACTACTTTCTCCTATCTCTTACCATATTCCTATAAAATGCGAAAAACCGCGAAGAGGGACCTTTTCGGGGGGGGCAGGGGGGGTTGCGGCAAGATTTTGATAGGCAACCCTAGTGCGATGTAATACCCTATTGGTAAGATATCGTTTATACCATATTTCGATCAAAAAACAGATACGTCATAAATTAAGCAGCGGGCTCTCGGACTACTAGTATCCTCTTGTCGAGCCATATGCCCAGCCCACTGCCATTTTAATTTTGCAGTAGCAGTATAACCCACCAAATATACTTACTATTGAAAGTAATATTAAAACAGTTATAAATAAAATTAGGACAACGTAGAAAACAGGAGTAAAGAACGCCTGACAGTCGAACGGCGAACTTTTTGAAAAACCTACAAGATCATTTGATTACTTTCGCGTCAATAGACACATATAGGCACCTTCTTACTAATTGATATGTCTTCATTAGAATAAAATATTGAATGGTAATAGTAATCCATCGCTTGCAGACTTCTCGCTGCTTTGAATTCAATGAAGAAGATTCATTGTGAACTTTATTTGGGCGACTTGAAGACGTCAAAATAGTCGCGTCGGGTTGCGTATTAGGATGGAAGTAGTGATTAGAATTGCATCATACTGTCTTAATCAGGTGAAATTAAACACAAAGCGCAGTCTCTCGATGGAAAGTTGTGGGGTAGTAGGGATTTCTTTCATTCCATACGTTTTTTGGGATGCTGAATCCGAATCCGAGGTTTGCCAACAAAATTTCGATACGGAACATGGCGAAAAATACAAAAAATGGCGAACATATTCGTTTTCTGGCGATTTCTTTATAAGAACTCGAAAACTGACAACTTTCGTAAGTTATTTTTCTACGCAAAATTAAAGTACGTAAAATTTACTACAAAATTGCCATATAAAATTTTTCTCTAAAATAAATAGGAACGGAGCTGTCAAGGTCCAAAAAATGGCCAAATTTTCTTATTGTTTTACATTACGAGAATCGAAAATGTATTGAAAAAGTTTACCTTGTTGCCTTCATAAGCAAATTTCAACAATTATTCTTTAAATTCATGAGTCATGTTTTACCTCGTTGGAATCAGAAAACACAAAGAAAGCTATTAACGAAATTTTTATTTAAAAACACCGTGAAATATTTGAGCTAGACATGTTTAAATAATTTTATTTAAAAATATAGTAATTTGTTTAGGATAAAAATGTTTAAACCTTTTTAGCTTAAACACTTCACTATATTTTTAAATAAAATTTATCCTGAAACCTTTCTCCATGTTTACTGATTCCAACGAGGTAAAATATGTATCATAAATCTGAAGAATAATTGTCAAAATTTGGTGATAATTCGAACAAGGTGACCTATTCTCCATACATTTTCCATTTTCACAATTTAAAATAACAAGAAAATTTGGCCAATTTTTGGAGCTTGACAGCTCCGCTGCTAGTTATTTTAGAAAAAAATATATATACCAAATTCGTAGGAAATTTTATGTGCTTTCATTCTGCTAAATAGATGACCCACAAAAATTTGATGGTTTTTAAGTTCAAATCCAGAATTCGCCAGGAAATGTAAATATTCGCCATTTTACCAATTTTTCGCCATGTTCCGTCACGAAATTTTATTGGCAAACCTCGGATTCGGATTCAGCACCCCAAAATACGTATAGAATGAAAGAAAAACAGAATACCCCACAACTTTCCATCGAGAAACCTAAAAGCACCGTATTATCTTGATACATATAGTAAGTAATTACTGCTCGTATTATTTGAGAATAGCGATCGCCAACATAATTCGATATAATTATCAGTATCACGGTTGTTGGAATCGACTTCTTCAAATTTATAAGTTTTCTTTCTACCCATCTTCAGGCCCTTCATCAGCCTCAGAGTACTCACTAGTCGGCAAAACACACAAGAATTTCCGTAAAACTTCTCAAGATATTAAAACTTGGTGCAAGTATGTTTTGGAAAGTCGTTTGTTTGATAAGAATTGCATTTGACTGTCGACCACGACCACAGTTATAGTAAAAACTAGGACCGAGCTTCGATCTGTTTCTTTACCAAAAGTTTGGGGCACGCTTTAATCACTAACTGTGAAGTGTGCAAAGACGAGTATACGAACATCTTGAAATAAAACATAAATAATTTCAATCTGAGAATAAAACTCATTGCTCCAAATTACTCCGCAAGCACATTTTAGTTGATTAGATTATACTCGTAAATAGACACCCTCAGTCAATTAATAAATTAAGACTATATGTCCATCACACATTTTATTGGTGGAGAATACATAGTATACATAAAAAAGCGCAAAAATCAAATCGATGAAAAATAAAAATGAAAAAACGTTGAAACAATGGTTTTTTTCTCAAAAAAAAATATATACATAGGTACATTTAAAAAAATAGAAATATAAAATATATTACCACAACTCCTTTTTGCAGCAAATCCAAGTAAACGTATATTCGGTACACAAATGGCATCAAGTCGCGACGAAAAAAATACTATTATGAAAACAACGATCTGACAAATTTTGGAACGTACTTATGTTGAAAAATCTTCAAATTTCGCGCGCTGTAAGTTGTAGGTAGGTGCTGGAACAACTGAATGTGATTTTCTTCCCCGAAAGGAAAATGCAAACACCTCTCGGCGCGTCCTGCGAATGACTGATACGAGACGGGATATTTTATCCAATGGACTTGTCGTACTGTTGAATCAAAGGCACTACGAATAAAAAGGAACCTACCTACCAACCTACTTAGAGGAGCCCGGGTACTACATAAGTAAGGGGTGTATTTTTGTACCTACTTGAATTGTGTGCATATACGTCAAATGAATTATTTTTATTGTTACGTTTCCAAGTCATAATTCATGTTAAGAGAATGCATACCGACATTTCAAAAAATTCCAAAAACTGGAGACTTCAGATCTCGACAACCTTACTAAATATGCTTAAAAAAAAATATGGTAGATGCATTGAACCTTTATCTAGGGAACAACTGTGAAGATTTTTTTTATAACTTGTATAGATTTCTCAAAAAATAAAAAAGTGAAAAACAACTCTGATCTTTTTTCCGAAAGACAGAACCTCGTTTCCCGAAAGTCGCGGAGATTTTTTTTATTGATAATACGTATTAAAATATAGGGAATATCCGTGAAAGTTTTGTGATTCAAGCGAAATTAACCCCAAAAAAATGGAAAAACGCTATTTTCACGATTTTATCATGAGATTGACGGACCGAGAGGAAATGACCGTGACGTCATAATTGGACCGGGAGCCTTAAACAACAGAGATTCCGCATTGAACTATTTTGCCAACCACGGATACGTTAAAAAAGATGTAGGTACTAACATCGAAGTAATAAGGAACATGATTACAATTGGATAGGTATCAAATTTTTTAACCTCTTCCCTTCATACCAAAACGGCGGCGTCGGGTCATTTCCTTAGTTTTGAATGTCACGCATGTCCTACCATTTGTAATGAAATATAGAATTAATAATTCTATGGCTTGACCTATGGCAAGTGAACATAGAAAATTTCATATCTGAAGGAAAGTAGCAATCACAAAGTGATAAGTAGGTACCTATATCCAAGAATGAATCATCAAAATATACAATGCTTATCAGTTCCAACTTTAACATCATAACATAAATGATATCAAACATAATCTTCTTCAATATAAACTTAAATGTCTGTTGGTCCTCTATGGATTCCTAAACCATTCATCTGATGTAGCGTTACCATCTGTCGGGCTAAAGCAGTACAGTGTTAGGCTTTTTGACCTCTTGTCTGACCAAATTCATTTTTTGGATGGCTTTTTATTTTCTCTTATTAACTCACATCTCAAGTTTCATTCTGTAAGCAGGGGAGGACTCTCGTGAAAGGAAAATATGTAAATGATAGGGATTAACACTTTGTTGCAAAATGTGTTTTATCCAAGTTTTTAGTAAAAAACCTTTTTTTTTGCATCCAGCCCTGGGACTCGAAAGTCCAGCTAGCTAATCTGATGAGATGAGAAAGAAAAATGAAATTTTGGTATGATACGCACAGTCTGTATAGATCCATTGTTTTCGGTATAGAAGAGATGAATAGTGACACTCCCGACATCCGCAGGTGTACAAGGATGGATAAGGCGGGGGTGGAGTGTTAAAATCGATATTAGTGTCGAATGAATGGTTTTTGTCATGGATCAGATGAATAGTGACACTTGCCCCACCCGTAGAGGGGTGAGGGGTATGAGGGGGGTGACATGTAAAAATCGATATTAGTGGATGTAAAAATAGACTTTTGTCTGACTAATTTACATATTTTTTCATATTTAGTATACCTACTAGGATTCACAGATTTCTGAGAGTAGCAAGGCACGCAGAAAACAGCTAGTATTATACATATAATATAGCGTCTGAAAGGAGTATTCAGAAGTCTGAATCAGAGTAGGATATAAAATCCATAAAACCCATGTATAATAAGATAAGATCCCATATTTAATTAATTCTTTGAAGTAATGCACATATGCCAGTTGACATTATTTCACCATTACTGAGATAAGGTATAGATGTTTCTTTGTGCCCCCAGCTCTTATCTCTCCCAGACAAGCCTTGAATTCAACAATGCACACTGGCTCATTATTTTATAAGCAAAACAATGACTCACTCCTACCATGTTCATGCCTATATTCTGTAGTAACTCCACCATTCTTAGGATACAAAGTAATTATATAGGAGAAGCGTCGGAAGACCTCCCAAAAGGTGGTCTGATGACCTAGTCCAACAAGCCGGAAGAACCTGGATGCGGAGGGGGAGAAACAGAGATGAGTGGAAGGAAGTGGAAGAGGCCTACGTCCAGCAGTGGAGGGAGTAAGGCTGAGGAAGAAGAAGAAGTAATTATATAAATACCAGGCGCAAAGCTACCTAAGAACACTATTCCTATCGAGTTTCCTTTTGGAAAAAAAATGATAGGTAAATTAGTGTCTAATCTGAGGTAATCTCATAAGAAATGTTAGCCCGGCTTCCATTCTGCAGAAATCCACCCCTTGCCACTGATAAATACCTAGATGAAGATGTACGTAAAATCGTGTTGATCTTCTTGTAGTTATATTAAAACTTCACAATGATTTTGCTTCTCGTGCTTTCTTGCGCCGTTTTTTTCTTTTTGTAATGCGCGTAAACGAGAACTAAGAAACAGAAAATGCATCTAGCAATATAGCGCATCAGTACGTGTCGTTACTATGCTGTTGCTGGACTTACAGGCAGCGGTAAAATTTTGACACAATGGATAGTAAAAAATCTAATGATAGCACATTACTCTTGTTAGAGCAACGATTTTTGTGTCCTTACCGTTACCAGACGACGAATCCTGCGATACTATTGGTCGAGGATCCGGGCCTAAATGGTGCAACATAATTCAGCTCATAAAAATAACATTACATCATTAGGAATGACATGGGAAGATGTAATACGTGAAGTACAAAACTTAAAAGCCATAAATCACCTCAGATATTTAAAGAGAACTTATGACGCGTAACTACATCTGTTGATTATCACCCAAAGTTTAATAGAAAAGTTCACAAATCTATCTTCATACTGCAGTAATATTACTTCAACATAGGTATTGGACACATGGAGAGAATAAGTGACAGCATAATGACAAAAGGAATACACATTGGCGAAAAGGAGGATTTAGCAATGAGGTCGGCTAAGTATAATCTGGATCCAAAATATCGACCATATTTTCAAAATGGTTACATACTGGGTAAGAGAAACCAATGAACATATATGACATATATGAAAGAGTGTGTGCAAGGACGGGACATTTTTCGGCTATGTTCGCCCATCCAATATACTTAACAGTGTCCTAGGGCCTCAAAAAAGAACGGCGTAAAACAAATTATTGAAACAACATTACCACGTGAAATATTAAAAAAAAGTTATCCACATACCTGAGCAACATTCTCAAAATGTTCATGAGACTTCTGGTAGACTAGCGCTTTCTGGAGATTTCTTCCGATGCCTGTGTTTTTTCTAAGAAAAACTTCACCATGGTTTGCCAACCAATCAAGCACCTACACAAAAAAACACAGATTACTATTTTCCAGGAATTTATTTACACTTTTGGTGAACAAGATACAGAATGATTTGAGATATGTATACCTAAATTATTTTAGGTATTGAACGGGATTTATCTGCATCGCAAAGACGAAAATGCATTACAGTTTTTTCTTCAACAGAGATGAGAGACATCTTCATTCACATAATGTAGCGTTATGTGAACTCCCTTGGGGAAGAAGGAAATGAGGAAATAAACTGTAAGATACAGGATGTCTTGAATATTTTAGCCCGAACTAGTGTTGATGGAATCTAAAAATATACAACGCTAATGGACTAACCTGTTTGCAATCTTCCTTGTAGAGGAGGAGTGCTAACTTTTGGTGAAGTTGTAATCTCACAGCATGCCAGCGAGCCTCTAGAGCACGATGCTGTCCTAATATTTGATGAATTACTGCCAACACATGACTGGCCCCAGATGAATAATCTGCTGCTGGGTCACCCCGACTGCTACCGGAACTACCATCAGTCTAAGTAAAAAGAGAAAATATTCTATAATATATATGTTTGTTTGTATGTTTTATTTATTTACTTTATGGTTGATTTGAGTATGCATTAGCTTTCCTTTCTTTTCTTGGTTTGACTGTAAGACATTGCTTTTGGAACAAGTCTGCCCTTTGGCATACTACTCTGTCTAATAAGATTTATTTGTTAGTTATATTTATTATCTGTGGCTAATAAAGATTTATTTATTTATTAATATAGACCTAGTCTAAACTGAAATATCTTTCTAGTAAATATAGGGAATTCACAAAGATAAACCTATCAGTAATAGCAAAAACTCCTTATGTATTTCATGTGTGTCTCTCTAAGTAAATATTTTGTACTGTAACAGTCACATCTGCTATCAAAAAACTGTGAAAGGGTGATGTGGTTATATTACTTACATTTCTGTGGTCTGGTTGATTGCAAACTTGCACCAGATGATCCAGTTGATAGAGAAGCTTTTTACTCGTGGAGTGCACCTGAGAAATAAACAAATCAATATTAATTGTAAAATAAACAAAGTGAGTTTGAAATTATTATCAAAAAACGATGAATGTTGCCCAAAAGAATTTGAGGTCACAAACACTGGCTTCTTTTATTTGGCTTCAATATAAAAGATATGCTTATGATCGCAAATACTCATGCACAAGTTGTCTCTGGCCACTGACATGCAAACATTGCAGATCATAATTACAGTTTGTTGCAGACCGTAATAACAGTCTGTCAATAAAGAGATGGTCTCGGATTAACTTGAAACTACAATTTTGTTCGATGGCAACAGTGACATTTCTATTGAAATTTCTCAGAAAGTGTTGTCACTATTGGTTGCCAACAAGCTATACGTATAAGCTTTCTTTGATGGACTGTTTGATTTTTTCCATTATCATTTAAGGCAATACAATTGATTATCCTATAATCTAAAAGTAGAGAAATTTAACAAGAAAAAACTGAAGAACAATTTTAACGCAGACACTTTTTGAATTATTACTAGAAGAGGGCTAATCAGAAGACACTTAATTCATAATTATTACAATCTCCATAGTATCTTACGTTTACCACAGCTTCACACATGAGAATTGAATTGAATACTAATGTATGTATTGCTAAAGTTTAGTGTAATTCATTTACGTAGTAAATTTAGTCCAGGGTCCACCAATGCAATGCAGTATTCCTACAACACTGTAGAAGAATTAAGAATGAACATTGTCGGGCTTACAATCGACCTCGGATGGCTTAAGTAATCACTTTACATTCGAGAAACATTCGCCATTTCAGTTCACCCTGGCTGGGATTTGAACCCAGACCTTCGTCTCGCATAGTAGGGATCATATCCACTACACCACGAAGAGCGACTGCTGTGTTGTCAAATTTCATGTACATTAAGTACCTATGTATTGTTGCATTTCTTGCTGTTGACGGGAGAGGGTGGTATTTTTTACACAACAGCCATCTATTGCTAAGCTCATAGTTCGCTTTACAAGAATAAATTTGTAAATCAAAAATAATTCCACCAATGCAATTCACAAATCTCATGTGCGAAAGAACCATCAACCATTGAATACCCATTCTGTAACGTGTGTGCAATGCACATAATGCATGAATAATAATAATGTGCACTGAAGAAATTAATCTGTGCATTTTGTTAGTATGAAGATGAATTAAAATGAATTTAGAAGTGAAACCAAAAACACTAGAAGATCCCCAGAGAAACATTGAAACAAAAAGTGTGTTAGATCTTGTTATTGTGTTCTGAGATTCAATTTAAAGTTTCGTGTAATTTGGAAGTTGGGAAAAAAGTCAAAAATACCGGAAACAAGTAACCTATTGAAATTACTACAACCAGGGAACCATTACTACAGAGGATGGAAACAAAAATTATTATATTGTGTGTAAACCATTTCATTGGCGGTACTATTGCTGTTTTCTGTGACGGTGTTATTTTGGTTTGGATCTTCGCTAGCAACGTCCGCAGGGTACGGTGAGGATGTCTTACGACGAGGTAAGCCGTGGCAAACTTGCAGCATTATGTCCAATCCATTCAACAGATTTTGATAAGCATCGTAAACCTGATGTGAATAATGAATTTAAATGGAATTTATATCACAAATATGAACTTCATAACATGTATTTTAAAATGTTCATGAATATGAAATAGTGATAGTGGCTAAAATTAATTTCAAATAAATAAATCTATTATGGTATGAATACTGCCATCCTAAGCAAGAACCGCAAACACATCTACTTTAGGTATTTTGAGTTTTTTTTATCGAAATGGGAATTTCAACCTTAGATTCATCTATTTCGGTAATAAAAAGCCTGAGTTTCCATATTATGCATCACTATTTTTCAAGCCTCTTATTAAATGTATGCGATTCTTGCTTAAAACGGCAGAATAGAAAAAGCATTTGAAGAAAATATTGCTATGCAATAGTTACTTCCCAATGAAAATACTTTAACTGAATACTCTTTTAAAATATTACCTCAGTATAAGCTTGACACATCTGTTCATAGAGCTGTTGGTGTCTCAAGATGTGTTGTTCCAAAGCCAACACATCTCTAGTATCTGGAGGTGGTGACGCAGCGGAACACTGAGCACTCCATCCGGCTACAGAACTTGCATATAATTCAGCTTTATGATGAAACACTACTGACAGAGATAGGACAGCTGATCTTTCTTCCAGACCTGTACAAATAACCAAAACATACGGTTATTATGAGCCTATTCTAAAACAATGGAACCAGAGCATTAGGAACAAAGAGAAGTTATACACAGAGAAAATAATAAATGACTATAAATGATTTTCCTCACTGAAACCAAGTAGTATGACTGAGCGAGAAGTTATACACAGAGAAAATAATAAATGACTATAAATGATTTTCCTCACTGAAACCAAGTAGTATGACTGAGCATCTCATTATCAGATAAAAATGATATTGAGTATTATTTTATTTCACCACAGGTATTCATTCTTCAGAGCATAGGATGATAAAATCCTTAATCTGATCAAACATAATATACAAATATGACTACGATTCCACCTCTTAACATTCTTCGAGGGAACACAGGGAGTTCCTACACTCAAACAGGTGGGGTAATATCTTTTTCCTTGTCAGTATTTGTATTGAATCAATTACCTGCTGCCAAATCCTTAAACGCTCTCTCCATTGCATGAGCAAGTGATGCAATATGTGTATGTGCATAATGCCTCTGCTCTTGCAGTCTTCTGGCGGCAGCGGACACTCTGGCTACAGAGGCTCTGGCACTGCCTCCACAAGCTGATGCAAATCTCGCATGTTCCTCTTGTAACTGCTTTGCTAGTGTGCAAGATCTACCAATTTCCACGTACGATGATAAAAAGGCATTGCGGTTGAGACAGATCCACTCCAGCATCTAAAAATCAATCGAGATTAATACATTAAACACTATATTTATTATATCACTATTTTCATGTTTATCTTGGAACTCTGGAAAATATGGTTTAGACTACTGCAAGGATAAGGTCAACAGATTTACTAATCACAAATATTTACCTTTTCACAATCTTGTTCAAACAATCTTAGCTGAAAGCACTGATCAAGCTGAAGTTTTTTATGATGCCACAATTGCAACAAGTGATGATGTGCTTGTCTGACTGAATCTAATTGTTGTCTCACACTGGAGGAGTCTCCACAATGGAATGCCCCCACACCGTTAGACGCGGCCAATGCATCTGCAGCTTGTAGCCTTTGTAATATACGTTCACCTGAAACACAAGCAAATATGTCTCATTAAAGTTAAGGTAGCATTGTTATAAAACTGTACTATATTCCATCATTATATGCCGAGTCCCATAGAGTTGGCAGAGAGGACAAAATGCCAGACCGCCCTTAGACACACTTCTCGCTTTCATCACATTCATGCAGTTTGTCATGCACACTCTGATTTCTTTTACTCAAAATGCATCCATCATTGAAGATCTGGTCGATGTGGTCGATCCATGCTGCCTCGGGCGCCATACTTCAGAATGTCACATTGTTCACCCACATATATATTTTTAGTCATGCCATTGTTATTCATTCTCTCAACATGTCCAAACTACTGAAGTTTATTCACTTTCATCCTAGTCACAACACCCGTCTTACAGTCACTCACCTATCACTCATTGTTCTTGACAGTCTCATTTCCACTGCATTTAACCCTGATTTGTCCTTCTTACACAGTATGTTACACAGTATAAATATGTGGTATAATGTATAGTAGTAATTATTATTTACCTTGAGCTTCTAAATCATCTACAGGAACTTTGACTATTTTCTTCTTCATTTCATTATGAACATCTATACCGTGTTTGGCACCAGAGACGTCATCAGCAAAATCAGATCTTGCTAGATCTTCTTGAAGATCATCTAATCTGTCCACCATATCACCCGCTTGCCACGACAATTCTTCCAAAGCCTGTAACAATAAGCAAATATTTAGTACAACCACGTAGCAATATCTCTACAAAACTTCTAACATTAGAATGTTAAAAAAATTACACTAATAAGCCATTGATTTTGCTTGAAACTGATGCCAACCAAATTGCACCATCTAGCACATAAAAAGGAATAATTGTGGACATTACAAAAAGGCTAATATCGTAGAATACTTACTAATCTTAATTCAATCCATTGAGCATGATCATATTGTAAAGTGCCTTCTAAATCTGCAGTCAGCTGTGAGGTATCAATAATCTTCGGTAATGCTTCAAGACTTATCACAGTTGTCTGCAAGAAAAATTATGAATATGTTGTATTCTTGTTAAAAAAAGAAAATGGATACAAAAATTATATTCTCTCCCGTCATGCCGTATCCCTTGCGTGGTAGATCATACTTTCCTGACCTTACACACTTCTCACTTCCGTCACATTCATGCAATTCCTCATACACTTCGCTGCGATTCCGTTTACTTAGAACACGGTCTCCCTTGAGATGGGGTGTCTTGTGAAAATTTGTATGAATAATTACCTCAAATTTGTACTTGTGTGAACCTAGCGATGTGCGTTGCTTCTGCCAAAAGTTATCCGGTCTTATAATGACAGCTTGATGTACTGCACCTGGCGGGAAGTGTTCTTGGAGAACTTTCAGTATCGGCTTAACGGCACTCCACGATCCGGCACAACCACCGCGCATATCCACGAGTATGGTGAAACCAAACGATCTCACTTCCTCGCTGAAAGAGAAAAGAAAACAGAATTATAAATCACATCCAAAGATACTTAAATTGATACTTACAATGAGTGATACTTAAAATTCAAAGCCATTTATTGTGCTAAAAACTTTTTATATTTGAGACTCGAAAACAAAATCTACATCAACAAACCCTAAAGTCTAACTTGAAAAAAAATTTGTCTGACATAAGAGATGTTATAAGTTCAGAACCTTTAAGATGCATGTCAAGTTCAAAGTAATTATTACTCAGAATTTAGTAATTGCCATAAGAGAGATTTGTACTAATTCAACAATAGTTTCAGTGGACCCTAGTTTATTGCTTTAAAGTCCATTTATTTACTGCAAACATTCAACCTTTTCAATAGGACTCTAAAACGGTATAACATCAAGTGTACAGGAGTTTACTTTTCGATACTGTTCCAGGCAGCCAACCTCACCAATTTATTGCGAGGCGTCTAGATGATGCTTAATGTTTATAAAACCATAGAAAATGACGTATTGATTTCACATTCATCAACAGATGGCAGTAGTGTACACAAAGCAATAACTTTTCTGCTATATTATTGAACACGTGATCTCTCGCAGATCGCCGAGCCAGTGAAGCAATATTTTCAGTACACAATAATGAGGATGAGAACAAACTTGGTAATTAATTTGTTTTTTCAGTAAGCGACGTGAATTTGAAAATGCGCGCCACCATCAAGTGCATGCAGCTATACAGGCATTAAGAAGTACAGAGTACTTTGGATTGAATACGAGCTTAATTTAATTTCAGAACATTATACCTTAATGATAATGATTGCCTACTAGTGAAGTTTTAAATTACTTCGAGTAACTATCTGCATAGTAATTTATAGAAAGTACCTAGGTATGAACCTGTCAAAGGTATTTCTTTAAACATTTATCAAATACGCATTTAATCATTGAAGGTGTTTTTTTGTTTAATTAAATTCACTCATAATATCATACAGTAGAAACAATTTAATGTAGCTAGTATGTACACTGAGGCCCGGAAGAATATCAAAAACTTTTCCTTTTATTTCGAAAATGGCATCAGTGTCTCTCTAAGGTAGTTGTGGCATGGCAAAGCAGTTTAATTTTTTTTCTGTCCTGGAAATAAACTCGACGACACGACGAGAATAAAGAATGTCTCTGGTGTGAATAAATATATGTCATAAACAGAGGGACGAAATGACACATCTTAGAGGTACATATCCATCCATATCTTTTACAACACTAACATTTAATACGTAGCCACAAAAATGTCGTTAATATTCAGCAAAATGGCGATTTTCATGGCATGCCAATTTATTAAACCCTGAGTCTCTTCTCTATAGCACGTATTTTTTTGGCGAAAAGAATGCGCGCTGTATGGGATTGTTGAGGTATTTAAAACGAGTTGAAGGTATTCACAAAACGGAAACCGCAAGTGACTTGATAGTTTGAACAGGAATAAAACGAAAAAAAAATAACAAACAATAATTCACCGTACCAAATTATCGCAGCTTCGAGAATCTACCTATTGTTGAACAATATGAATAGAATAGCATAGTGTCTCTCATATAAAGAACTAAGGCAAATATTATATCACATGGTATTATTATGCTTTGCTATTGTAATATACTTGTGTCTGACAAGTCTGATAAAACTATGTACCTACTTGTGCAGTATCATTCACGAACATAACTGACACAAAATCACAACTATTTTGCCTACAATGCAAACTTTTTGGTGTTTATATCAACTTACGTAACTATCGAAATACAAACATTCGGGTAAATTTACAACAATCCTTTTAACACAATTTAAAATGGCGATGACAGAAAATGAGTAGATTGACGCAATGGAGACCATACTCAAATAAAGGGATTACCAAAAGACCACAAAAGTGTTGACGCTGTAATTCCAGTAGCAGGTACACAACGGATGGGAAGAGCTAGTGAATGAAGGAATTACGAAGAAGCCTATATCCAGCAGTGGAGAGATTAAATGTAAAGTAAATTATGAACAAGTATTATTTTGATAACTCATTGTATTATGCTAACTAACAACATAACCTACAAATGTATGCATCTGAAGTTATTTGTGCAAGTTTCCTATAGTTACAAATAGAATAGAGATGAATGAAAACTTCGCAGACTTGAAGGTACCAATTTAACCTAAGAGTTTACACAAAATACACCCATATGAGGTGAGTACTTCAACTCTGGAAGTAGTAATAATAATTCAACTAATAATATAATGCATGAGCTTAAGATACTTTGTACGAACTACTAACGTATTTAATGGAATCATACGGATGACTATGAGAAACTTTACTTTATCATGGTTGAAAGTTTCTATGCGAACATTTGATCAATTAATTGATATTGATGATAATATAATAAATACGACGTTAGCGTATAACCACGTACGTGCGAGCGTTAAGATGCACCACTCCATATTAATTTGCATAAAGTTCTTCCAACCCAGTCTGATCGAGTTATATAATACCTATGAACGTATAATAAAAGGTTTGTGAAAGAAGCATTTGAGAGAAAAAATAAATATATTAGAATGAGGTATTCATAGACCACCAAAGTAAAGAACGATTGTATATTATTGCTCAAAATGTCTGCTATTTGATACCAATGCAGACTTTCAGTTCTTCAGGTCACACTAAAAATCAGGATCAAAGAAAAGAATAATAGGTAGGGTCTTCGAACGATAAAGAAGAGCTACAAATAGTTGGGTCGACCTGGTGAATAAGATGACACAACCGATGACATACCGATGTAGAGTACTGCAAAAAGCTAAAATCTTGGGTGTTTAAATGAGAATGTGGCTAAACTCTGCCACCGCTGGAGCCGTGAAACGACAAAGAATGAGAATGCAACAGAACTAAGTAATAAATATACCTACCTACAATCAAAAGAACATACTTCGGCGAGTAAGTGTAAGATATATAGGTAGGCCCGCTAAAATATCGTGGGAGTTTTTCTCATTATGTAGAAGACAGGTACGTTGCTCTACTAAACAACCAAAACGGATGCAATGTATATTCTTATGCTTAGTAAAACTTATAATTATTGCACATACTCATACCTCAAACTGAAATAATATGTTCATCAAAAATGTGGAGATATGTTTTCATTTTACAAACAGTGCGGCGCAGTTGGTTCAGTAGTGGTTATTGCAACGCCGGCGGAGTGGAGTTTTGGAGCAGATGGGACAAATTTATTCAGATCGCGTTTATTTTCTTCTAGTTTCAATTCATTAAAAATCACATACAAGCAACCATTTTCCGTCAACCTCTAATAGTTTAACTAAAAGCTCGTCTCCAAATTGCAGCAAACGGTAATGACGAGCACTTGTTACCATAGGACAGTACAACTTTGAGAGGACTTAGTTGTGACAGTAATATGCTTCACTCAGAAAGTATAATTTGGTAGAACAGATTTCTGAGCGAGGTGGTCCCAGGTGCCACGATTTTATTTTGTGTGTTTTTAATTAGAACAAAGATTTATTTAAGTGTAGAGTAATTGTTGAGGTGCAGAGGTCAACGGTTGTAAATATTGTAATACCGTTTCTTTTACGGTAATTTTAATAGCAACTACCACATGAATAGCTAATTATTTTTTAGTACCTGCGCGGCGCTTATTTACTCTCCAGATGTGATAGTAAAATTAACTAACAATGGAGCATTTTAGTTAATAAAACATACAACAATATTTATTGCGCGAGACAAACCATAGAATGCTTATTAAGAAACAGCAAAAACTTTTTTATAATAATTCATCCCTTACTTCATAGCAACCCACAAAGTATTAATATCTTTCTGTCAAAACTAATCTTGCACTTAATTGTCAAACACCTAATGATGTAACCAGTCATTATCTCAACAGATATACAGCAAAGGGTAGACTTTTCATCAGGCTTATGACTGATCGTCGGCTGGTTATGAGAATCCTCGAACACTATTCGCGTGTAATAAAAGTCGTTATGTGGATTTTACAATATAAACGAGTCTCATTTTTACATCTACACATTACACAATCTATCGTCTTTATCCCAATAAGACCTATTAACAAATTTGCAAAAGGAAAATACTTTACGGTAGTGTTAATACAATTTTGGAAACCAACAACAGAATTTCGGTCGGATTTTATTTCAAACAATTCCTCCAACTGCTCTAAGCTCATTGAGGAATAATAATAATACTTGAAGTATAACGTAGCCACAACACAATAGGTATTAGAGAAGAGTCTCTTATGAACGTATTGTGTAGGCCTGATTACATAAAATACAGCCATATTACAATATGCAAGCACGTCTAGGTATCATCCATAATAATACATACACGTAGACTAGGTACTACCATTATATCATACTCTTCACTCTTCAGTGCTGTACGCCATCCTCGTACGGTAAACCACGGCTTGAAATATATTTCCATATCGTAGTATTATTAAGTTACGACAGCGAGAACCTCCTCTGGGGAGAATTTACACTAGCAAACACTAAATTAATAATCTTAAGTTTAATACTATGATGTGCTTCAACAAGTGCATGACATAAAACCGTGGAGACTTGAGACCTCGGGACTCGGGATTAATTATTGGCAAATATCAAGTAGGAAGGGAGGGCTTGTCAGATACAAAAAGGTGGAAGAAATGTCTAGAAGAAAGATACGAACTATCTGTAATCAATGTATACCCTAACGATAGCCTGGGAAATTCCTTGTATTATTGCAGAGTATGGTAATACGAGTACACATTACATAGACTAAGCACAATTTTTAATTATTATTTTTTATTATTTAATAACTTCAGACCCGATAAACCTCTTTGACAAATATTCTAGGTAGGTACATTTAAGTTAAAAGAGTCGTTTGTTCCCTTCCTAACGCCGTAGGCAGAGAGAACAGAACGTTGGAGTTTCCTATCTTCGCACACGCTTCTTACTATCGCCTCATTCTCGCAATTCGGCATACACATTACACACTGTCAAGTTTCGTTTTACTCAAAACCCGTTACTCAAATAAAATACGGTACAGATTTTAAAATCTGCAATATTCAATTGATACAACTACCAACACCAAGAGTTTCAGCTACCATTATGAACCGCAGATTCCAAAGCAATCTGGTATCCGGCGACAATCTCCCAATAACACCTGACATTCAACCCGCCCATAAGATTCCCGGCGATGCTGTCATATAGAAAAATGTTAAAAGAAATAAAAATAAGTACCGCAAGTGTAAACTTTTACTTAATCGCATTGAAGCTAGCGGAAGAAAAAACTATTTAAAGGAAATTTAATAACCAAGTTGGAAACGTTTACCAGGAATTTAAACAAAGTTAAATCCGCGTTGGTTAGATTGAAATAAACTTTAATGTTTCTCAACCTTTTTTGCTGGCTTCTTCTCAAGTTCTTCGAATGATTTTATTAAATTTGTAGTGACGTCATTTGAAATTAATTAAAAAAAACGCAATAAGACAAAAACGCATTTCTTCACAAATAAAAAAGGCATCCTATAATATTGTGAAAGCGTTGTGTACCCTGTAAAAATTGTTTATTATTTTGCATGTTGACGCTTGTTTTTTTTTCCTGTATGCACTAATCATTACATTACATTGTTTACTGTGCATTGTTATTGTTAGAGACCAGTAATATTATATCGGGTGAAACGTTTGTGTAATTGTTTGGAAATAAATAACATATTCAAAAGGAGAGAAAACCTCGGGACATTTTTATATACCCACGACGAACGCTTAAGAGAAATGTGCGGACGCTATTGCATACAAGGTAGATATGTACGTAACACCCAGTGAAAACACGAATATTATGCGGTGTTTTATAAATAAACTTCACCATAAAACAGTACTAAATCATTATTACTACGCAATAATTTCAATAACAAATGTCCCGGATATTGACTTTCAAGTAGTGGCACATTGCACTTACAATAATACACTAAAATGGCAACAATAATTTCAATAAATTCTTCGAACACCCAGGCCTTTGGTGCACAAGCGGCAGGCTTCGGATAAATATCGATCGGTAAAAATACTATCGACAAAATACATACATATAAACGGCCTCTAGAAATCTGATTGCACTGACCAAACTAACCGCCTGCATACAGAAATACACAGGGCATGATATGGTAAACTAGGTATCCACAATTTACATGCTTCGTACCAAACTGAAAAACAAACAAAACTCGACGTAAAACCATACGTATCATCATACTAAATGTGTGAAAGTAAAAGGTTGGCGCATTTGGTTGGGGTGGGTCCAGGTGGAATTCTGGAGCTGACGATGTATTGACACTAATTTTATTATATAGTTACCTGATATACTCAATTACTCCACTAACGAGGAAAGACTCTGTCACAATAGCTCTAGCTAGCTAGACAACATGCATCTCACAGTTGCAGTGATATTTTAGAGTAAGTGAGTAGGTATTACTCGTCTTTGCAGCACTCTTGTCATTTGGGGTAAGTACCTATGTAACTAGCTATGTATTTATTTAGCTGTGTAATTTAACACCCTAGGCTTACTGTAAGTTGTAATTCTTTTCATCCCCCGTAGAGTTCTGTATGTAATTATTGAGAACACATTATAAGTAGGTACTAATAAAACGTTAAAATTTTCAGTTATCTATCTATGAAACTAAGATTATTATTTTCATGAGTTGATGT
Organism: Ceraclea dissimilis; assembly: GCA_963576895.1. NCBI lineage: Eukaryota > Metazoa > Arthropoda > Insecta > Trichoptera > Leptoceridae > Ceraclea > Ceraclea dissimilis. The sequence goes on from OY756368.1 coordinate 14,139,212, forward strand.
AATCAGTATCCTATATATCGGAAGTATTTCCACCATTGCTAACATCTATAATGAAAATACAATAATGCAATCATATTCTCAATGGGGATTCGATCGTGCAATGTGATGAGATGGAAATAGATGACAACGTCTACTAACTAAACCTGTGGGTGATACAATTGATAGTATTATAACTATAAATAATAATGACCTGTATATTCAGTATTATTACTATTAGATTACATAACTCGCCCCTTTCGATGCCATCATTCGTTACATAACTATAACCACCTAGCTACAAATTACGCAATTTAACGGAGAACATTTTTATACTGCGCAACTTTACATTATCGGTATACGGTACACGTCTTTTTAAAAATAAATCAACCACATATTGACGATGCTGAAGTTGTATGACATGAGGAATCATCCATCTCAAGGGTGCGGAAAACTGGCTTCAAAGAGCGACAATTCCAGCTTACTTCTAATGTTCCACGTACGAGTATGAAAATAATTTTGATCCAATTTTTGAACCTCCAAGACTCGTAAACTTCAACCACCACACATCTTCTATATTTCGCTAATGTATCTACTTGATTTTTTATTCTTGTCGACGGATTCCTTCGCCACACTTTGTCACATTTCATGCATATCCTGTTCGAAAAACCACATATTTTCCTCGGGTATGCCTTAAATCATATTATTGATAGGTACTGAACAATACGTACGTATACTCATTAATCGACTGATTTAGGATTTGGAGGTCGACTTTGGAATTTTGGAACTGTATGGAAGACACCCTTCGATATTGAGATACTTGCGGGGAGAGAGAGACGTGAACTGGAACAACTTATTATACAAGATAGACAAAGATTATGCAAGATTGTACTTATAGTAGGATTATACAGAAGCAAGTGCGAAGCTTCTTATTATGGCTCAAGCAATGAATATTGAAATGTACTGCATCCACTAGGTAGGAATGATGTAATAATGATATAAGATGAATGATAAGTGATAGTTGGATAGATTGCTAATCCAGACTGAAGCACTCCACTACAATGTTATTCAGACAAAACATTAGTATTCTCGACGAGCTAAGGGTAATTTATTTATTACGACAGAAATGTCAAAGGAAATGAGATGTGTTCATGGGGAAACTGCGGTATAAAAAATATGTAATAAATTTTAATTCGTTCTTTGTTGCTATGAACCCAATAAATAGATGACGAGCTACTGAGTAACAAAATCTTACTTGTCATTTATTTAAAATGAATACGTTTGTTTCTGACATAAAACTGACATGAATTATGAATGAATTCACGATATTCTTGTGTTAAAAACCTGAATACAAAGTGACACAAAACGCCACACCACCGGAGACAATAACGTCAATGTTTCAAAAGGATGAGTCTCTATTCCCTTTGAGTCTATTGAGTCAATACTGCAGTGTCTGTACTGGTACTACACAGAACGGCTAGCATAGATTTACATGTCAAAATATTTTATTTACATATCACTATAAAGATAATGTATGCATTACAAAAAGTCGCTACAAAGGAAATGTCTAAACGATATTTTCTGGGCACACTGTCTATACAAAAAAACTTGAAAACTTGAGAAATAAAATATGGGATATTATTTTGTCAAGAACAAACGTCAAAGATCAAGCATCTTAGGACGACGTACACTTAGTACATAGACATTACTTTGATATAAAAGGTTTTCTCGGTGATTTCCATTACTTGATATGACTCGACATTCTGTTTGCTTTTAGAATTTCTTTCACAACTGACAACGCCACAGTAATATAATACAATATACCTTTTGCAATGTGCACACAAGATTCTTTGATAATAATAGCCATAGTAAAAAAGATTGAGAAAAAACGATCCTTCAATAACCGAATCCTTGTCATCATTACTTTCGACAACCAAATTTTCCAGCGTTCGCCAGGACTCTTTCATTGGATATAATAAAAAGCTATGTAAACTCTTTGTATTAGCATGGGGAACTCTAAAGAAAGAAGTAATAGTCTATACAAAATACAGTGTAAAATAAATCACCATATATCATAGATACCATATTATAAAATCAAATACCTTCAAGTCTTTCCTTTGCTCTGCAATTTAAATTTAATATACACGTTGAATTCTCACTTATTTCAATAGAAATATGAAAGGCTAACTGTAAGCGATACTAAAAACTAACGTCATCCTTTTGAGCCATTGAATTCAAACGATGAAGTAATTACTACACGCCCGACATGCATACAAATGCAACAAATATACTGACTTGGATTAAAGTCAATCTCGTAATAATTCTATGATCGACTCTTTCTCACCAACGTCGTATTTCTACCAGAGAGGCAAAATACAAAGTGATAATGGTGATTAATATCAGTAAACACGTACTTTACGTCTCTATACTTTAAATAATTAATTATTCAAAAGAAATGAGCTATGGTGTAATTACACCCCTTAAGAGAGAGAGAATACTAAGTATGCAGACGTCATAATAGTATAATATGTCCTTGTATTCCTTCTAGCAATACAGACAACCCTCGCTGTACCACAAAACATTCAATCACATCTACGCTATAGAAGACACCTAATCCAGCACAAATGAATTACGAAAATTACTTCAACTGCATAGTAATTCAAGTGGTAAACTTAACACAACATTACTATACATATGCTTAATGACAGTCATTATAAAATACATTCGTGTGGCTCATAACGCTAATGCGTACCATTCCTATGACAATGATTACGTTTCTAAGAGAAACTTCTCATCAGGCGTATTAATTTGAATTATTAGTGATAGGCAACTGAGTTAGATGAACGAATTACATTAAGCGAATATAGTACAATCATTCACAACACACGCTGATCAATGCATCAACTCTAACTCTCAACAAAGAACACTGCTGAAAGTTTCGAATTTACTTCACTCGTACCGATCTAACTTTGTTTCTTGTCAATTAACTCTTCGTGAATCTACGAGTAGTTCACATATACACCTACTTACGTACTTACAAACTAGGAACATAATACACATTTCTAGACATATAAATATGTTACAACCATCCATGGCATCGTTAATGGTTACGATAAGTCAAACTGAAATTTCTATATATTACAGAACAGAAAATTATCTAGTATGTTATATATATGCGAGAAACTTTGACCTGAATGATTTATTTTTCCAAGTCCCAAATATTAGAGCACTACTCGAGAATTGAAACTATCAAACAAAGAAATCGACCAGCTAGACGATGGAAACAAACGAGGACAGTTGTCAAACTGAATAAACGTAGGTAAAACTAATTCTCTAACATGTAACAAAAGCGGATACCTTACCGTATAAAACTAATTACGTAAAGATTATGTAAAAAATCCAAAATCTTAGTATCGATCCACAAAATATTTCACTGACAGAAAAGAGCGTTGTAAACGCAGACACACGGTACATGCATAATTGGCTTAAATTCGCATAATTTTATTTATGGGAATAAAATTCACGATTATTGTATTTTGAAGATAGTATACGGAGACTTACTGTAACCATTCGTATTATTTTTAGATTCATCGTACACTCCTAAACAGAACGAAAATAAAAAGGAAAAAAGTATTCAACAAACAACGAAACTGCAGACATTGGGCGAAGAGGGGAAATAGGAACACTAATTGCTAAGAGCTAATTGCCCCCATACGCAAAAGAGGAGAAATGGGGGCGGGGCTAACCGTGATGTGTTTCAAATAGGTACCTATTCACCATGTCATCCTGTATTGTTTTTTTTGCATGTGCGGTAGTGAATTCAACGTGTGAATTTTAAATTTCTCGAATCAATAATCACAGCTTCATACATATTTCACGGGGACAAAGTCTCCGTCCTGTGAATTGCATGCCATATATAGTATTCTCAAAATATTTTATATCTCTCCATCACATTTTACCAAACGCTACTGTTACTTTTACCAAGTCGCGGTCTGCTCTACACACGAGTGCAATAAAAATAATTCAACTGCAGATCGTTAGGTTTTATGAAGCGGAATTTTATTCTCCATCAAACATTTATTAAAAATGTAAATTTCGTGACATATCGACCTAATTGTTTCATATTTAAGCGTTTTTATTGTGTGCCGATGCACATTCATGCGGGCCGTAGTCGTAACTTTACAAAATTAAAAAAAAAACTACTGCAGCCATACCAAACCGACAATTGTAATAAAATTATGCAAACTTGTAAAGTTATCTAAAATTTTCTGTTATTTTGACCTCAGTCTTCAACAGTCAGAAACAAAATTTGTCTATTTTGGTCCAAAATCAACCAAATCCCCTTACGCCACGTCCCCTGCGGGGTAGGCAGAGAGGACAGATCTCCAGACTTACCTATACTTAGACACACTTCCAGCTTCCGTCACACTCATACAATCTGTCATATACACTCTACGATTATCAAGGAAATAACATACTTTTATGTAGTTTTTCATTTCCTTCATGAAAAAATCCGACGCGAAACAAAAATGACAAAATGTCGTGGATTTTTATAAAATAATAGTTTTTCTCTGTTTACCAAGAAGACCCTCTCATATAAAACATGGTAGGTTTAGTAACTGTGATAGAATGCAGTCTTCAGTCGACATGACAATAGGTTCGTTATGTTCTTTGTTCCCAATCAAGAACGATGCTATATGGGATAGGTTTAAGCTGTTCTCCGTAATACAATATTATCATTTGCTACAATACTAAGTGCTGGTCTCTTACATAAATTGTTTGACAATGACTCACGTGTTACCTCTGTATAAAATTATTTCGTATAGACGTATATTGTATAGTGAACCATTCATTGAAGCGTCTCAAGTAGTCTGTTTTACCTTCAATCTTCATACATTACAACGTTTATATTACTAACACCCTCGGCTGTTGCATTATATGGATTATACAGTGGGTGAACGTAGAAATATTTTAAGGATCGAGCTAGCTAAACAGCTGAACAAGGGATCTCTGCACTCTAAAGGTTAGAAATAAACTGAGACAGCAACCTATGAAACTGAAGACAAAATAACACATTCTCCAATTCAAAACATTTTTATAATAAGTTGCGTAGATTTTGACTGCCTAGCGTTTGTAGCTTGCTTAGTACATAATCATAAATGTGAGTGATGCGCAGCTCGCTTGCTGGAATGACTAACATCAAAGATACATGAAGATACTTACTTGGGTATGGCCATAAGATAGTTGAGAAGCCGCCTGTAGTCATCGGGCTTGGCGCGATCCCTGCGCGGTGATGCTGGAAATGTGACGAGGGCGCCCCCACGCCTGTCGCGGCCACCGGTGAGCGTGGCCAGTCGCTCTTGGAGCAGAGGCAACAACTCGAGGGCGCGCGCCCCGTCCATGCCGACACCCGCGCACCCTCCTACTGGAAACAAGAAAACAAAGCAAATGTTAAAAAACACATCACATTTATACAAAACGCGAATCAAAATTCTAAAATATCAAACACACGACCCTTAATAAAAGGATCGAACAAATTACTAAAATGCTTTACGTGCTAAATGGAGTTCAATCGTAGCTGAAAAAGAATGACGTGTTAAATACAAAATCCCGATAGAGATTCTTGTGAATTTTATCCCATTGAGAAGAGTCCCTCAAAGAAATGAGTACAAGTGGGTGGGTACTTACTACAATGAGTCCGGTCAACTCGTTCACAATTCATACACAGGGAGCTGTATTGAAAATACATACTGTATAGGTACAAATTCATACACTCTAGTACGGGGCGCTGGGAGAGTATCAACGAGGGATTTGTCATATTGTCAAAGAGGATCGTTTTATAAAAAGAGAAACAATTCACAAAATCATCCGAGTATTATTTATTTATAGTAATGCTATTGAAATATTCCTTTCATACAAATAGGCAGCCAGTCTGTACAACATGGCCACTAACTTTAGCATCTATTTAAAAAATCATGTAATATGGTTTTTAAATCAACAAGTATTTTCCAAATTATTACTGACTTTACTTTGACTGCATTGAGAATATTTATATATTTATTTATAGGTTTAGAATTCTCATTCTCAAACATACTTTTTTGTTATTCATGTAAAATCTTATGATTTATAATGTTCTCTTTATTAAATATGACTAATTCTATTTTGCATTACTTTATTTCACTTTATAAAATGATCCCAACCAGGTACGGGCACTGTCCAGTTGGGTGGAGTGAAGTGTGAATTCTTCAACTCGTGTATTCCGTAAAATAATTCAGCTGTTATAAGGATTAATGTTCCAAATAATTTATTATAAAATAATTTTTACATGTTTCACAAAAATGTGATCAACATACTCGTATTGTACAATGTAGTACATTGTACAGATCAACACCGATAAGGAAGCAATACTTAAATCATTCCCGTATAAATTCAAAGCCATCTAAAAAGTTGTAGCAATCTTGTGGTCAGCATTATACAACCAGAGATAGTTAAGCAAGGTATTCTGCATATAATACCACAGCATTTTCTCTTTGTAATGCATCTTTAAAGGGATTATAAGGTAGTCAACTAACAAGCCACACAAGGGTTGGCGTATCACCCTCCGGGGAGGGCTGAGAGACGTTAAATACAAATTAGCTCAAAACATGAAGTGAGAAAACAACATGAAACAAAAATATTTCACTTAAAATTGTAAATCAATACATATTTTACTAAAATATAGTTAATGTAATAAAATATTTATAGTAATGTTGTGAAAGCTCCAAGCTTTTATTCGCGTTTTTTACCCTACTTTCCTAGACCCTACAGAGAAATATACGTAGGTCTATATAAAATACTATAAAATACCACGAATAATATCGCGTCATATTTACGTAAGTATAATTCGCTCAACAAAGACGCAATTGTTTTCAAAGAAATGGCGATTTTCCGAAAAGAAAGGGAAGCCAAATAAACTTTAAAACCTTTGATTTATAACCTAAACCTAAACAATAATTGAAATTGTTTTATAACAAAGTAAGTTTTTTGTTTAAAAAGAATAAACTAAGTTTTTAAATGATTTTTATTAATTAGTCGTACTTTCAAAAACTCTTAAGTTTTTTTTTTTTCTTTTCTAAAAAACAATTACAAATAAAATGGAGTTTTACAAAACCACCTCTCAAACAATATCTAAACAATTATATTATACACAATGTATGTAGGTATTATATACACAACACTTACAATACTAATTTAAGAGTGTGCATACCGACATTTCAAAAATTTCTAAAAACGGGAGACCTTCTATCTCGACAACCGTTACTAAATATGCTTTGGAACAAAATAGGGTAGATGCATTGAACCTTTATCTAGGGAATAACCGTAAAAGATTTTTTATATCTTGTATAGATTACTCAAAAAAAAATTTTAAAAACATCTCTGTACTTTTTTCGGAAAGACGAAAACTCGTTTCCCGAAAGTCGCGGAGTAAAAATTCTTTTTTGTTCTGATAATATGCATCAAAATCTAGGGAATAACCGTAAAAGTTTTTTGATAGACGCAAAATTAACCCCAAAAAATGGAAAAAACGCTATTTTTACCATTTTATCATGCGATTGTCGCGCGATTTTGAACCTTAATGCCGTGGGAAATGTCTGTGACGTCATTCCTGGTGCCATGCCCTTAATACAAGTTTTCACTTGCGCATGACTTCGACATGGACCATTTCCTCTTGGCGTTATTATGAAAACATAAAATAAAAATTAATAACACAACGCATGTCCATAAGTGTTGGAAGTAAAGTAGAGCGATCCATTTAGCATCTGGATCGTGTTATGTTAAAACTATGGATAGTCGTACTATGAACTGAATTGCATCATTCATTATCAAGATAGTACAGTACATAGCGCATTGGTACTGAATGGAACAAGGAAGAGGTATGATGATCTAATTAATAAGGTAACTGAGTATTACAGGAAACCCATAGAATTCTCCATCTATAAGTATAGCTTACATTCTAAACGCAGGTAAGTGCCTAAATATTAAGGAACCATAAAGAAATCGATAGATATGACATTCAACATATCTTACTTCAATTTCAATTGAATCATAAATTCCTTCACAAAGACTACCTACAAATACTTGAGCAAAGTAAAGAAATCTTGTAAATAATATTCTAAATCACATCAATCTCGCACATACACCATTCTATATTAGGTACAAGGGGTTCATATTCGGAAGCAAAATATTGTGTACATCCAAGAAACACCTATATATCTATTTACGAATCAGTTGAGTGCCGGTATAGAATTACGGTAAGTAGGTACTATCCACTACTTGTATCAACAGTAGGTAGGGCATGCGCGATACTACATAAATATGTACTCTATCGGGATCCGGTTCTCAGGATAGGAACTCATTTTTCAATTCGCGTGTTCATTGTCCTTTGCAAGATAGGACAGAGGGAACAGAACCCCAAACTACCCTATCTTTAGGAACATCCCTTGCATCTGCCATGTAAGGAGATTATATTATGGCAAAATCAGAGAAGTAATTCATTTTGCCTAGAGAAAAAATAATTGTTTAATGTTAAACATTCTCCCGGTGTAAAGATTAATATATTGACATTCAGAATAATAAAAAATGTTTACAAAAGTATTTTGAAAAACTGACTCTTCGTGAATACTAACAAAGTATAAATAAAAACTTCAGGAGACTGAAATAAAACTAGTCTTCTGCCGGATTTCAAAACTTTTTCTCCTCACCTAAAAAGCTGGTGAAATCCAGCAATAATCTCCTAGGGAACGAAAATAACTGGGTTACTGGTTCTACAAGGGAACACAAAGACTCGGTTCTAAAAGAGTCGGTTCTGCATCTTCCAATCAACAGTTTATTGTTCAATTAATCCTTGATAGACACTATGAACGACATAATATAGGCAATTATTAGAAGTTATAATCTTTAGATCAATCTATGTAGGTCTGGTTAAGCACTGGAAGATTCAAAGGATAAACAACAGTGCATTGTTTGAATGTGCACACTATATCAGCAGATTGAAATTAATTGCTGTGAAGTTCATTATAAAGATACAGCATTAGATTTCATATAAAAATCATATAAATATAGTACAAACTGTGAAACTGCGACTGTTAGTAATAATACGGTACCTTTAGATTTCTCGATGGAAAGTTGTGGGGTAGTCTGTTTTTCTTTCATTCTATATGTATTTTGGGGTGCTGAATCCGAATCCGAGGTTTTCCAACAAAATATCGTGACAGAACATGGCAAAAAATTAGAAAAAGGGCGAAAATTTCCAATATTTGGCGAATTATGGATTAGAACTTGCGCACTATCAACTTTTTGTAAATGCAGAATTCGCCGTAAAATGGAAATTTTCGGCATTTTTCCCATTTTTCTCCATGTTCCGTCACGAAATTTTGTTGGCAAACCTCGGATTCAGATTCAGCACCCCAAAATACATTTAGAATGAAAGAAATCCAGACTACCCCACAACTTTCCACCGAGGAGCTGCATTGAGTTTAATTTCCCTGGATTATAACCCATTTTACGGAAGCTTGTCTAGGTCTGTCACCTATAAATATACCTACTGAATAAATTACCCAACTGATAGAATATTATTTTCACATCTCGGCAATAGAAGATAGGTACTAAAAGTTGGCTTATAAGGGTAGATTATACCCTTCCCTTAGCAAAGTCGAGGCTTAGGAAAATAGAAAAGATGTTGGTTTATAGACTACATACCAGCGCAATCTTAATGAATGCCAGTAGTACAATATGTATATTGTATAACTCAGATGACTTCAATTTCGGAGTAAGCATTATTATTGTTAAAATATTGTTATATTATGTGCAAGCTAAATACTAGGCATGTGAAATCAGACGGACAGTATCCCGAGCAATGTACAATATTCACCTCTGCGTCCAATGGACCATTAAACATTTTACCAATAGTCAGCGATAATTTGTTGATGAACGGCGTTAATTTAATTTTACCTTCATATTAAATGTTACGCTATTAATTTAAACTCGATCAAATGACATTTTAAATAATAATAATAACACGTAGTGCTAAAACGCCGAATAAACTCGTTTTAAAAAAGGACCAATGTTTCAACCAATATATCTCTGATTGAAACATTTAAACAGATTCTTGATAGTGTTTAGTACAGTGATATGTTGCACAGATCCTCCGCGAAATAATACAGGCAAATAAGTAAGTAAAATATTATTAAGAGTATGCATACCGACACTTCAAAAATTTCTAAAAACGGGAGACCTTATATCCCCATAACCGATACTAAATATGCTTTGGAACAAAATAGGGTAGATGTATGGAACCTTTATCTAAGGAATAACCGTAGATTTTTTTTATCTTGTACAGATTTCTCAAAAAATAAATTAAAAACAGCTCTGATCTTTTTTCCGAAAGACGGATACTCGTTTCCCGAAAGTCGCGGAGTATTTTTTTTTTGTAATATTAATATGCATTAAAATCTAGGGAATAACCGTAAAAGTTTTTTGATTGACGCAAAATTAACCCCAAAAATGGAAAAAACGCTATTTTTGCCATTTTATCATACGATTTCGAACCTTAATGCCGTGGGAAATGACTGTGACATCATTCTTGGTACCAAGCCCTTAAGATTGAAATGGGATTTGTGCACAGCGCATACGGGTTGAAAAGTACATCCCCTCCAAGCAAAGTTATCCGCTAAGTATTTTATTTACCTACGAAGTACATACAATATTCTACAGGTACCCAAATCTAATAAAGTGAGAATACGTTTGCGGGATTGCAGGTCCAAATTGAATTTGATCCAGCCGATAAAGGAGGAAATAGTAACACAAGTTACTTGAGTATTTGAAAGGTAACAGAGCGCCGAATGCTTCATAAAAAATACATAGGTATATAACGATATTTATGAAATAAAGTGCATAAAATTCAAACGCTTGAAAAGCATAAATCTTTAATGTATCGGAAATCGTGCTTCATTTATATTTAATCTAACAAAAAATTGACAAAAGCCCAAGATCCAGGGTTATTTATGTTTTTAGACTTTGTGTGCAGAGAAATTGTGTATTCAATGTTTTATTCACCAAGGTTGCTATGGTACCTATAGTGATGTTTTACCAAGAGCCTCGAGTCATGATTACACAGAAGCCATAGACTTCATGACACCAAGACAACGCCCGCACACGTGTTAATGACAACCATAATCGAGAGATGGCCGGTACAAGGCAAAAAAACTCAGGATCAGGACATAGAAAAGTTATCAAAAGTCTACAAGGGAGCTGGATACAATAGATAGATAAATCACTGAAAAAACGATATCGAGAGTCAACAAAAGTTCTTAACCCGTTTATGAAATAAAGACAAAAACCTTTAATCAATAACTGACATTTATTCGTAATTAACTGACAGGGTTATCTACACAGTGAATGCATACGTTGGACAAAATTCACCTTAAAATTTTATTAATGTCGATACAATACTATATGCCTATAAATTTCCACATGCTAATGAATTAGAATGACGGCATTGGGAATACGAGTAGATAAGCCTGGAATAGTTGAATCAACGTCCCATTAAATTTCAATAAATCGAAGACCACGCTCTGAAATAGAATCGGCAACAATGGACGGGGACGATTCAACGTAAATAATGTGGACATATGCTAAGTAGGTCAAATAATTCTCGAATGAAATGGATTAACAATTACCTACTATAGACTTACTATGAAAACCTCCACAAACGAAACTTTGAAAACGTCAAGAGTAGCATTTTCTATAGAAGTCCTATAGAAACATTTTTGTATTGTATTTTGTATAGTATGTAAAAGGAATAAGTCACATTACTATGCTAGTACTCATACAAACAATGAAAATCCAGCAGAATGATCTAATAACAGAAAAGAGTTCATACCAAACTGAATGGAGCTCGATATGAAATGTTATTATAATAATATACATCTACTAGATACATACTGACTTACAGAGTTACTACTATCGTTTGGATTATAAGTCCAATACGTGGTATGAAACTAAAAAACACTGAAAAGAGTAAGTTTATGTGGAAGCTCATAGTAATACAACACAGATCCATTGTTCTCTGGATGTCGGCTGTTCCTATAGTTGAAATAAGTTAAAATTTTGGTCATTGAAACTAGTCCCACGAATTTTTATTTTTATTTTGTAGTAAAAAGTAAGTAATAAAAAAATTCCCAATCAAAAGAGCAAATATACTCATACTTATTTGGAGTCTATGAAAAAACAGACTCCCTATTGGAAATTATTCTTCTCCGTTTACCGTGTGCCTACTACTTATACTTTAATATATCGCTCACGGCTACCTTCTTGAGAATTAAATTGAACATTCCTCTAACTAATACGCATTTCAAAGAATTTGCTTCATCAATTACACTTCCCGGGAACAATTCACTCAGTCTAGGTATGCACGTGTAATCTACTTCAAGGTTGACGTCACAACTCTGCTTAAGACTATTGAATGTACCTAGTTACGCAGTTCATTTCCTGTGTAATTTCACAATTTTCATTATAAACAGTCCAGAAGCTAGGTGAAATTTTGTAGCCTATCCAGGAAAAAATACAGAAGTATTTTCTACATGGTTCCTTATTTTTTGGGAGAGTCGAATCCGAATTTTAACTTCTCTACTTCGTAAAAATGACAAGTTCTGTGAGAAAAAAATGTGTTTTAAGTGAACTGCTTATAATATGAAATTTGCAACGTGGCATTAAACAAAATATCTTAGGGCAAGAATTTTTTGATCACTTAAAGGGTATAGGTGTTATGAGTGCGTTAAAATTTGACCTAATTCCAGATTCGGCTTAAATTTCAGTATATTCCACTTTTTACTCAATAACTACACACTTCTGGATAAAAGTATTTCGTGCAGAATTAAAGAACGATAATTTTTATATAAATCGAAAGTCAATAAGATTCTTTCTTCCATTAGAGAATCATCTAAATTAGTCCCTACCTATGTACATATATCTTTTATATTCAATTATAAACATACTTTAGCTTTAGACACTAATGTAATATTTGACGGCTACCTACATATTAAATTATGGTTAATTTAGAGGTCATGGTAACACTAATCGAAGTTCACGCTCGGGTTAGGGTTGGGCTTGGTTTGAATACGTCCTTGGACTCGTTACATCACACACTAACAATCCCTCCCATAATTGCGACGATTCGATACTTTTACCTAATTTACATATTATGATCAAACTACAATATTTACTAGTAGGTACTACTTACCTGTATTTAGTTTCATCCAATAACGAAATCAAGCATTAAGTTAATCGCGAATCTTCACAATTTTGGAAAGTGTCTTATTAGATCACGCTGTTCTCAATTAAAGATTTGATTGACTGAAAGTATAGGCAAATAATATTCTAGGTCATCAATAGCCCTAATTTTTTAACTGTACCGAATTTTATATAACCACTCTAATGCATCTAATCGCTACATTATCAGTAAAGGGGGGCGGCAAACATACCTAAGCTTTGATTGAATGACATTAGGTCAAGTCTACTAATCATTTACGATATAAAATACATAAAAATCTTTATAAATTTACCTCAAGTTCCTTTGACGAAAGCATGACAAGTATTGTATTTTCATAAGGCGAAAGAAGAATGAAATGTGTACAACTAATATGGGGAAATCGATATTTTATCCAACATTCCCTCTACAATCTACAATAATACAACATACCTTGCTGGTTACTCGCTACCAATATGTAGAATCTACTTGAACCACTTCTAATAGGCATGGAAGTGTCTTTAATACATAATAGTATTAAATAATAACATAACGTGGAAATTCAGTCACATTTCATTGATTAATAAATAATATTACCTAACTGAGACTGTTATTCAGCAACTTTCTATTATATGCCTTTTGAGCAAATGTCCCTAATTTAAAGTGCATCAGTAGACAACAAATTACTGAATTACTCAATTAGTTACTGAATTAATATGATCCCATATCCACAACGTAGAGTTTTACAGTTGGGTATACCTACACCTACATATGTGTATACAAATTTACGTATCGTGAATAAAGGTAATGCTACATGCAATATATAGGCACATAGCGAAGGTTGGCGAAGCGCAAAATCACTGCATACAAATAATAGGTAATTACATGCTAGGTCTATATGAATTATAATTATTATGTACGGTACATCAGACAATCAATAAGTTGTTATCTACATAACATTGAATGCTAATGCTTCTGATAAAATGACAATAGTTAATCCAAACCCACAAAAAACATAACCATAAATGACTGTAAACAAATAAGTCTGAAGAGCTTGCGTCATAATACCAAGTGTGAAATTAATTAAAAAGAAGAAATAGTGAATATTAAATTTTGAATCCTGAATGTTATCGTCCGACCGGATTCAAAAATCATCAGTGAATCGAAGGAATCGAATCTAATACATTAGAATAAGAAGACAATACTTGGCAATCTACGAGTAATTCTTGGTAATCCATATAAAAACATATCTTTTAAGTACCGGCCATAAACCAAGTACCACGGATAAGTAGAAAGAGAAAAAAACGCGAAAATAATCTAGTATCGCCCGTATACGTGGAACAGGAGGGTTGGAAAATAGGGGTAGCAGGTGGAGAATCAGACTTTATATGTATGATTGAAATATAAGGATATGTCTAAGGTTAAAATACCCATTTCGTTTCTATAAAAGAACTCAAAATACCTAAAGTTGGCTTGTGTGTGGTTCTTTCTTATGACGGCAGAATTACTATACCTAACGTTCAATACGCTCACTTATATATTTCTTGTGATCTTTCACCGATTTGTCTGGCTTGCAAACTTTAGAGACCCATCACCGATTATAAGGTAATTTCTATGTTAACTCACTGCGTACATAATATTTTAATCTGTAGGGTTTTGACGAAATACATACTTTATGCCAAGCTTATACAATTTCCGATTCATCATAATAATTCACAGGGCAGGGGTGGGGTGTAGTTAATTAAACTGACGCACGCCGGCAAACAACAGATGCAACGGCATTCATCAAAATACGGGACGTTGGTTGTTAGGAAGCCGTCTCCCTAGGCCCTTCCTCCTCGTGATTAATTATTAGACTCGCGGGTCATAGACACAATATACATAACATCTAATGTATTTTACATGTAACACAACCTACGTTGGGTTTACCAACATTAAAAAACACGCGGAAAAAAGGAAAACACCGACTGAAAGCACTGCCTCCCCTCGAAAATACATCCGACTATTTTAATTTATTTATTTGTTTTTATAAAGGATCTGGGCTTGCATTAATTCCAATTAAATAGTTTCTTTAGATATTGAAATAAAATAACACAAACAAATAATAAAGATTGTACAACGATGAATTATTTCGAGATGCACCCTCAATAGAGACAAGTTTCACATATAGGTTCAGCAACGATGCTCATTACTAATTCTGAATGTCTTTATTTAGGTAACGACGCGACAGGGAACCTGGACAGATATAGTCAGAATTCTATTTGTTTCGAGCATCCTTTGATAATACCACATACGTGGACAGCTACCGTTGGTTACCACAATAATGACACAACTATACCCCTGAATGCAACACGAGTTTCAGCTCCCATGTCATCCAGGCTTTCACGCAATCTTTTTATCTTTATTAGAGGAGGCGTGAGAGGGTTCAAGACTCATCATAAAGCCTACTTACTCCTGATAAAAACACTCCTATGGAATCCCCAAATATATGGTACTAAACTACCAAAATTACCTGATAACGAATCATACGTTCGACAAAAACGTATACCAAATAAAATATTTTCATATGACATAATTCGCGTGAGATATTCGTAAACGTGGTAATTCTGCTTTATTTTAATACAATTTTTATGCCTATTATTCATCGTGCGTCTCTCTTTCGTCACCAACTGTACGTATAACGTTATCCCTGTTTATTTTGATGTTATAGTAATGTACTAGTTATTATTACAGCCACATCTCACCTTTCATTGTTGACAGCATAATGTGTTTTGTGTGAAAGATTCCCATCATTGAATGTATGAAATAACAGACCACGACGTAATAGCTTAGTACTAGTATGGTGGTTAGTTCATTTACCTACACACATCCGAATAATCAAAAGGAAGCGGTTCCACATTGAGACGTGTTGAGTTGACGAGCAATGTAACAATACGTAATAATACTGAATAATAGTACTGAACAGTAAACAACGATGAATTTGCATACAGAAATGTGATTAGTAGAGACCGGATTATACGCAACTTAAAATGGTTGAAATATGCATGCAAATATGCATCATAAATGCTCGAAATATGCAACAAAATCACCAAAAAGTTCCAAAATATGCATATTATAAGATTATATTGAACTTTATTTATGTTTGGTATCGTTTGGAAGACCGCGAAAAACAGTTCTAGGATGTAAAGTCATAAAATAATATTTTGTAAAAAAAATACTAGGTACTTACTTATTTTTTTATTAAGTAAATTACTTTATTTACCTTCTGCATAAAATTTTTGTTTTTAAAAACGTTAAAATACTACAAATACAGAAAATATATATGCAAGATCAGTAGATTTTGGCCGAAATATGCAAAATCCTGAATAAACTGCCAAAATATGCTAATGCATATAATCCGGTCTCTAGTGATTAGGATTAAGAGATGTAGGCATCGGAATATGTGGCACCGGCTTCTCTATGCCTAGCAGATGAATCATGAAAAGTATTCCTGATAGGTATTATGTGTGGATCATAGTGTGGAATTATTTGATAATTATTGCTATTATAATACCTAATACGATTCGCACACATACTTGAGTACTAAGTTCTAGACAGCCTACAGTGTGAGTAATAATGTGCTAACTCCCCTAATGTCCATTACATGTTCTCATTGTGTGTGTATGCCTACTTATTGTCTAATGCATGAACGTGACACGACTGATCACCCTATACTGGTGTATTATACCCCAACATCTACATATATAAAGTGGCCTTACTCTATTCGTCCATACGTGTTTCCAGTGTAAATGTGTAAACTAAAGATTATAAGTTTGTACTATTTTTTAAAAGAGCATAAAATTTTACAGAATTTCGATATTTTTGCAAAACGAAGGTACTTAGGTACCTAATATTTTAAACTAATCTCTACAATTTGATCCAAATTGAGATTATAGACGTAGAACCCGAGTTGTAAACATCATGGATAGTTAGCTTCACACACAGCAAACAGTAGCATGGTAACAGAGACATGTCAAATGGAGACTATGGGCAGACAAAATAGGTCAAATAGTATTGTAACGGTAACAGAAAGGGTTGGAATGAGCCTATAAGAACGACAAAAGAAACTAAGCATAAGTGAAACTGTCCTACAGTGGTACCGCTAGGAAAACGAAAACGATGGTAATTTTGACTGTTTCGTGAATGTGAAAGACCATAGCAAAAAACAATTGCTATTACATTTTCCGTACAAAATAAGTGCAACTCTCACGCAAACCTGGTTCAGAGTATTCCGACTACGTGAAAATGTTCTTAATAGGTACTTATATTTTCCGACTTTATTAATTAAGGGTTTTAAGTGGGTACTTACAAATACTTCATACTAGCGTCGAAAGTCGACGTCGATTGCTGAACATAACTTCTTTACACAGTGTAGATAGGTAGGTGAATGAATAACGAATGCAAAAAGACACTTTGGTATGCAACTCTCAAGATTTTCATTGTTTTATTTAATAGGTAACAATTAATTGCTTGCCATCCATCTAATAATAGTTGCACTAATTGATGACATGTGATAGAAAATAGATAGGTATTATGTTGTCTAATAGGTAACACTTATAAGACACATTACTACAGATAACTCCACAACACGAGACGCGACAGATCAATTACCTATTATAATGTGATGGTTGAGATAACGAATTATTCATGTTAAACTGAGTGGTAAAAACAATCAAACATTTACTTAGCAAAGCAAGATTTCTTAAATTGGTTTTATTTTACGATACAGCCGATGAAATAATGGAGACACGAAAAAACGAAAAGATAGACAGAAAAAGAGCAAAGGTAAGGGGAAAATCTGAGGACACTCCCAAAGAAAATAAAAAACTCAAAGGACGAGTATGTAGAAAATTTAATATTGAAACAGAATGTCTAGGCTAAGATAGGTCTATTGCGTATTATATCAATAGGGATATCAAACGTTGCCGTGATTTGAAATAGCACTACTTTACAAATATAGGTACTTCAAATACATGTGTAATGTGTATAGACACGTCCCTTCACAATTGTACAATAGGCATTATGTTAACAATCAATATGTACCACTGATGTATTGGGTGTCTAAACTGATTACTTACAGGTCAAGTAATGTATCAGGCTATTCAACAGTAGAAATAAGGCATTGATACCTAATTATATAGAAGGTAACAACTTCATCCCTTAGTAAACTTAACATAATAATCCGTAACATCTACTACTTACAGGATAACCTTTAAAGTCGATGTAAGGCAATTACTGCACTTGTAGTACTATGCGAATAGCACACGGCGTATGTATTCGTTTGTGTCTAATAAAAATTCGAAAAGTTTGCGCGTTCATTATAAATTTCGCCTTGTTTGTAACCTCCCTATCAGTTCTTCAACGACCGCGAGTGCCCTCGATATCTGCAAATCAATAAGTCTCTTCAGATCGTCAAAGTGTACGTACTTGTCAGTACTGAAATAAAAATAGCAACTCTCATACGATATTAACCTCCGTCCATCAAGATAAAAAATACGTCAACGTCAACACTGTTTAATACAATAAAACTTTTATTCCAATGTAGCGGTACATTATTGCATGGGAAGTAAACATACTCGTATCTCTAGTATCGTCAATAAAATAGTGGCAGCATCACATAGACACAAGGTAAAATGACGTGGGTAGTGGGTAATATGTATTATAGCTCACATTTTCTACGACAAAAAGAAGACGAACTGATACGGGAGAGTGAAATAAAAATGTTTCACGGACACCTATGTCGTAGAAATTATCAAAACAAATCTAAATTCATACACCGATACATCTGCTAAAAACATTTAATAAATAAAATACGAGAGGCATTGTTTTTGTAAAGGACTATTTTGTGTACTAATGAAATGATATTGTGTGTTATACTAACGTGCACTTGATGAACTGTGATATCTCCTCATCCTTCGTGGAGTATTGTGCCAACTGTGAGGTCTGCTCGATGGTCCATCTTCATCAGATGTCCAGCCGGAGCTGGCGCGTCTCTCGTGACTACCACGCATACTTATTACTTAATACACTTCATTAAAAAAAACTATATGTAAACTTATCGTGTTCAGTGCCAAGAACCATTGAGTTCATAGGGGTTTACTATTTGCAAGATAAAAACATCATTATTCAAGGAGATGTACCTACTGTAGATAGTTATACAAGTACCTAAATAACCACCATCAAGACAAAAACAGAAGGTACGAACACGTTGTTTTGTAATTCCAAAGCCTCGACTCTTTCAGAGTGTCGCCCCGCTATAAAAATAATGAAGGCTTGACTGTTACTATCAGATGTATTTCACGGGAGAGCAAGTATAGGAAGCGCTCGACATAAACACAACACCTTGAAACAGGTACGATGAATGAAACTTTATATACAACTTATGTATGGAGACACAGACAATAATATACTCTCCATAGAGACTTCAAACTTGCGAGACAAAATGACGGAAATCACAGCTCTTGAAATAGGAAAGGAAGGAAATGTCGAGGTTGACTATTTTACATCTGATGTATATTAGAACTCTATCACTATTCCACAGTTGGGTACAAAGAGAAACTTTTGTAGCACAATACAAAATACGATTACGTTCTTGGGGGCTAACACTACCACTGGTTCTAGTAATTTATGAAATAATATGATTGTTGGACCATGGATTAATGATGTTTCGTTCTCCATATCGGTGTTCGATTAGTCGAGTGAGATACTGAAATCGTATTGAAAAATGATATGAATTGGACAGGACAAAACAGTCGCAGTAATCATTATAAATTTCATACATACGAAAACTTTTACGCGACTCGTTGTTACTTCACAAATTTGACGCAACCGTAAGACGATACGTACATAAGTAACAAAAGAAATTATGCATTGCCGTAGTGTCATACATAACAGTAAGCTTAGGTATTAAACTATAATATTATTTTCTGGCATACTACCTACTGCATTTGAATTAATCCATAATCCGAAACACCCCAGTTCCGTTTCGAACAAGCATTTGCCGCACAACAATAGTGCACAGCCTGCAAATATAAAATGTGTGTAAGTAGATATACCTACATACGATAGTTTACTAACATAGTATGAATATAGAATCAAGTCAATGTTGTTATACTTCGACAACTTTAACTTGCACGTGCAATGGGGATATCTTATGCAAAGTGCTTAAACCATAACTATTAAATGTGACTGATAGGTAAAAAAATAGCAAGAAGCCATTCCTTGCTACAATGTCTTTTCTTTTTCTATATCTATCGCCAGCAAGCACACTACAAAGAAACATCCAAGTTAAGTTGCCATAGTCTCCGTAAGGTATTGTGGTTGACTCAAATTATGCATAAGAGCAAGGAAATGCACTTTTAAAAGGCACAATATGTTAGATTTGTAAAGTATAAGACGTTCTTAAAGTATTTTCATGAATTGCCAACATCCCCTATTGCCAACATAGCAATGTTTCGAGTTTAAAGTTTAAACCTAATACACACAAATATTACTTAGTGCCGGTACAACTGTAAAATACCAAATACGTGTATATACATATGATAAGATTCCTTATACTGAACACAAATTTTGGCCCGATATCAAAATATCGTAGTAAAGCCATGTCTTTCTATAATATACGGAACCGTTCATGTCGAGAGTTAAGCTGATGATACAAGTTCATCGAAAAAATATCAAGAGATCATCTCTGTCTATGATCTGGAGTCGATACATACATACATGTGATCTGTCACGGAATTTAATAATTAAAATATTTCCTTATTTTCAAGACAGGATGGTACTCTTAAAAGGAAAAAAATCGATAAATCTTAATTATTAGAAAATTGTTATGACAACATTAAAAATTTATGAAGGTTGACTACTTCTATTCGATTACATCGAAAACATCCGACAGAAAACTCTATATTATACTCATCCGAAATAAAACGCGATGGTTAAATTGAATTCATATTAATTAGTGAAAGGCAAATGATTGCCAGTGGTTCGACTCGTAAAAAAACACAATGTCTTAATTGAAGATGGTACCTGCACCTAAATAGATAAATAGATACAACCAACATCGATTTGAGAACCACCGATAAAGTCGTTTAATATAGTCGAAATATACGAATGGCCTTTGCATGCCTTTGGTTTGCACAAACCAGACAAGCGGACACACGATATGTTCTAATATGTAAGTGGAACAATATCTTACGCAATTTCAATTAATAAAACATGTGGATTCTGTGTCGAGAAGAAATATCTCGCAGATCTCGTGGAAGCATTTTATTGGAAAACTCTGATATATCTTAGTAACAACAAAATTATCAATGAATCGCAAAAATTTCAATTTTACATGAAAATCAAGAACAACATTACCATATTTTTTAGGATAATTATCAACCACGGACAACTGAAAATTTCTGATTCATTATAAATGTATTGATTTCTCAGAATCCGGACATAAATCAAGCGTGACACAAATCAAAGACTTCTACCGCAAGATTGATCACCAAACGGTTAAACGATTCAAACAGAAAAAATGAAATCATAATAGGTGATGAAATGAATCACACATTAGTGAGAGTTAGTAGGAATCTTATCTACAAAGCAACAGGGGTCAAGGGAACTTATTAAAGAGACATCCAAAGACATCAGCTGAAACTCAATCAAATAAATTAGGTAAGTACATGTCGTATCGTATAGACGGAATTCCAAACCCACAGATTGTTATTAAATTATTACTAACGGTGAGCTTATTATGAATACAGATGATCAATTGTTACAATACGAGACAAATGTTTGAGAGAATTCCAATACAAAAAAAAGTAGTAATATGCAACAGAATAAAGTACAAAGACACTATATTCCAAGACTGTAAATGTCGGGCAACTGTAGCATTTCTAACATAGTCGTTCATAAGTGCTATGGGTTAAAACAGCGCTGTTTATAGCCCATATATTATTATGGAGGCATGTCGAAATACAATGCTTCAATCCATATCAATAAAATGGTCAGTGTAAGGTTCTTAATTTTAGAACCCAATACAATATATTCACATGGTGCGTGCACGTGTCAAAAATGTATTACTTTTAGCTAGGTAAATATTTTTAAGTATTGCAGTGAACATCCATCAAAGTCAAATAATATTAATAGTACGTAGTTGAATATAAATAAAAATAATAAATTCGTGTTAATTGGAAATTTTTATAATGAAGTCGCCTCGACTCCGTCAAGCGTTTAAAAGCTTATAAGCTTAATATAATATTTGTAAATAAAATAAGCTTTCTAATGATGAAATTATTACGAGCAATAATTTAGAATTTGTATACTATTCGTGAAGTGTTTATCGAATATTTCATTGTGTATAAAAGACTGCGTGTTGTGAAATAAACAACAGAACAATAATAATAAATAATAATATAATAAATCGGTGGTCCACATTATAATACAAATAACACAAACCCATACAAAACAAAAGTAAAAAAGCGGATAATTATCATAAATTATTAATGAAATAACTTGTTATTTTTTTAAAACCGCCAACTTTATTTTAAACCTTTTACATAATTATTAATTGATAATAATTATCATGATAATAATCGCCATTTTTAATGGATAATTTCACAAATGTTTTTACTGGAATCAAAATCTACACAATTGCACCACTCAATCCCCCGGCTCAATCGAATTTAGCATTTAAAAAACATCATGATAAACGAAAAGTAGTAAGCCGACCGGAGATTTAAGCATTTCCGGAATCTGTAATATACTTTGTGGCGTTTGCAAACCACAGATTTAAAATCATTTGAATTTATATATATTTACCAGTTACAATTGAATTTTAAAATACTATTGCCGACGTAAAATGTATGAATAACAGAATTGATTTGGAAAGCTGAGATTATTTTTTTCATTCCAGTTCATTTTAACACGATGATTATTCTATATACTGCAATTTTTAGAAAACTTATGACAAATGGGCAGAAGACTTTGTTTATAATCTATTCGGACACTTTCTTTTTGATAATACTTAACATCCTTCAAAGATGGGCAGCAAAACCCAGTAATTTATTAATCAAATTTGAACTCGAGGGATAGAACCGCACAATTCGAATTCCAAAATTCCTCGCTCTGTACAAAGAGCACACAAATAACTCACGTAAATGCCTTGTCACATCTAGAATACCTAGCTGTTTTATTTACTTTTATGTCATTTGAATTTCAACCCAAGAACTAATAGGCAGCGTGATTTATCATACAGACTAATATTATACAGATTTTCTCAATCACTGGCATTACATACAAGTATACAATGAATGGTTCGCAAGTGTTATGATATATCGATATTGTAATTAAACTACCCTAATGCATACTGAGTAACAATGATAACATTATTATGAGGGTTGAAACGGCGGTGAGCGACAAGTGTATGCGTCGTGGATCGGCGCGGATGACTGAAGGCTGGAAACCATACTGTACTATTGTCTATAACAGTATATAGAGGGATGCGAGAGGAAAGACCACGTGGTAACATTAGAATACACTGGGAAGTTTCATACCATCATGCATTGCATACTTATCATAATATATTGTATTATTCCGTTCTCGAAAAAAAACAAATATTAGGTGTTAGGGGGTGGGGGTAGTTTGTTTTGAAAGAACCAGATCTCAGTAAGCAATTGAGATAGAAAGCTTTAATAATACATTTGAATCCTTCTTTCCAAATAAAAAATACGTCTTTCATTGTTTTATCATAAAATTACTAAAAGGCTGAAGAGGGTGTGTTTTGTTTTCCATCAAAACAGTTAAATGACTTAATATTACTATTTTGTGTACCCACCTACATGAAACACTGCCTACTAACCGTCGCTGCACCTACGGAATTCGAAATGTTTCAGAAAAATTAAAATAATAATCGCAATTTCGTTTATTGACAAAAAAAGGAATGTAGGTATAATCTTTGATGATACGTATTAATAAATTCAGATGATATTCGGTTAGATAGTAAAATGCAATGAAATGACACAAAGAGTGAAGGATTATATTCGAATATGTAGATCGAATTGACATTGTTTCTTGATTTTCGGGTATACCGTGTGAAGATAAACTTGATCGACGTTTCGACACTCCTGCTGGTGTCTTCCTCTGCCTGTTAGCCTGTCAAGCCGGTGGACTTGAGTCCAATTGAGTCCCAATGGTTTTGGTTCACTCAGTAATACAGCAAGTATTATTTCACTCCTAACTTCATTCGGCTCCTTCAATCATAACTGTCCCGAAGAATTTCTTGCCATGGTTTAGCAACGCCCGTCTACGATAGCCACCACTGAAGGGTATTGTACACAATTCATTCTTTCAAATCTTAATTGCAGCTCTTAATATTTATAAATACTGGACCAGTCACGTAATATAAAACCTAACACTTAGTGCCACTTCAATCATTCACTGTTTTTCGTATTGAAGACCTGCCCTTCCTCTTGAATTACATCTACATCGGTTGACCCACGTCATACTTCAAGATTCGGAAGGGGATAAACAGCCAAGCTGTACTACTTGTGATAAAAACATAGTTTATATTATATTTACAATAGAATTATGAATACAAAACACATATAATTTTAGCATTTGACCGTTTCATTGAGAAGGTTAGCCTCGCCTAAGTTTTACGTAATAATAATTATATTATTAAACCTTAATACCCTTATAGCGTGTGTAATAGTGAAGCTGAAGAACCTCTTTACGGCACATACCTTTAAACCATATATGTTACATAGACTGCCTGCGGGGTATGGGTAGTTGGGCTACGACCAAACTAAAAATTCTGGAGAAGTTAAAGATATTAATAATTAATATATCCACGTGTCATCTTGACAGAGAAAACTTATATAACATTACATACGAGTACAAGTAAAATGCGTGATAAACATTTGTATTACATTACACACTATGTTATGTAATGCAAAATCGCGAGAGAATCGCTTGATGTAAGAGGTACCTACCACCGAAAAACTTGATTTACAATCTCGAACAACATTTCATTTCTGGCGCCGTTGTTACAAGATAAGCGTAGCCAGATAATAAAGCAAAACAACCTATTCTTGTATTATTTCCTTAGATGTGACTGACCAACTTCGTTATTTTTCGTACAGAATTTGCAATAAAATTTCATAGAATTTCACTATTCTCATTTACTTATCTATCCCTCATTCTGAACGTCTCTGTTTAGGGTGCGATCACGCTGACACCAACTGCCATTTTGTACGTGGAAAACAATAAATAGACTCCGAGTGGGTGTCACACAATGCATCAAGAACCAACACAATGTGAGGGGTATAAGTTTAGTGAGGATGAAGACATCTCCCGTAGCTGCACTAAGAATTAACTTCACAACTTCTAAGAAAACAAACCAACGATTCGTAGATTAGTATCTACGAATCTACTTAAAACTGAAATTCCGTTTTTACCCTACACTGCACCTACATAGCTACTATTTAAATGCTCTGTGACATAACAATGTTTTAAGATTCTTCACAGCCCTGCCGAACTGCGTATGAATGCAGCATTTTATACCGCGACCGGTTTGCACATCAAACCCGTATGGAGAACGTCAATCCCTCCAAATATGCGATTAATATTCGCTACAACGCTATTTTTTGGCCCAAATACATTGCACTATTGCCTATTTTGTCATCAGTTAGTTGGTATTATGTTTACGGTACCAATCATAATAATTAAGCTAGCATTAGAAGAGTATTGAATTTACGATAATGTACCTAATCGGAATGAACACTATTCTTTCTTAATCAAACAACATTTTCTAAATTGCAAAATACTTGACCTCGCCTTATTTTCAGATAGACTGTTCTTTTTATACGTCACAAAAAGGGCGAAAACTTTCGCAGACAAATTCCGGATACACGTTTTTAGTATTCGGTATTCGGTCGATCAATCTCTAGATAATAAAAAAAAAACATGAATAAGCGGATAAGAAAATATACGTAATAGAGACCCATTCCTATAACTCGTCTAACTGAACTAAAGCAGAATTTGGCATCTTCTGGGAACATGAAGTTTAATACACACATAACAATAAGTATATCTCCTAATCCCTTACTCCATAATAAAGTCCTGCATATAGTATGTATAGATAATATAAAGGTTCACAAAATTCTTCATCAATATTGAAACCGCAGACAGGGAATTGGTCGCAGAGCTCAGATGGCCAAACAGTCAACGTATCTTTTGGGGAGATGTCTGCAGTGGCGTAACTAGCATAAGTGCCGCCCGGGGCGGACTCTGAAAATGCCGCCCCACCCGACCCCTTAAGTAACTATACAAGTATATACCTACATTGCCTACCTATTGGTGTCTGCAGTTTTGAAGCTAGACGAGAGCAACTAAAATTTCAATATAGATGTGTCACAATAAAGCACGTAAATAGCGCCGCAGGCGAAATTTTTTACATAAAACTAAATGCAAATGAAGGTCACGTTGTAGTTTTGTTTACTTTCTTTAAATAAAAATAAGTACACATAAAAAAAAAGATATAAAAAATATTATAAAATGAGCGCCGCAGGCGAAATTTTTTGGACAAATGGTGAAATGATGAACCTGGTTATCTTTTTGTAGTAGGTAACACATGTGGTTACAGGTATTGTATAGGGGAAGCGACCATACAAGAAGTAACAAAATTTTAGCCTTGAGATATCGAAAATCTATCTTATTTGAGCACCTCTAAATAATATGTACCTTAAACGCGAACATGATTAATTAGCGCCGCAGGCAAATTTTTTTATGAAAATTATAGTCATTTAATAGATTTTCATAATAATTTTAGAAAATTCAGAGATTTTTTTTAATTTGTGTGTTTTATCACGATGTTTTTTTACGTGTTGTGCCATTTTGCCGCCCCTTGAAATGCGCCGCCAGGGGCGGACCGCCCCCCCCGCCCCCCCCTAGTTACGCCACTGGATGTCTGTCCAAACAAAGAAAAGGTTGGAAGATGGAAGCCAGCTATTACAGTTTTCCTATACGCAGAAGAAAGGTGGACATTCGTGCCTCGCCAGGAACGGGAAGGGTCCTGCTCCTTTCGAGATGAGGTGCTGAAGCAGACCACAGGTACTTCGTGTACACTCGGAAGAATGAATACGTCCACACCAGAAGAGCTTCACGATATATATTGGCCGGTGATTTATTGAAGATGGATACCTACATAGCCTTTGTAATTTATTAACGTAGGTACCTATTCAAGTTGAAATATTCGCGAATTTTGACTATTCTTCGTACACAGCAGTAGACGCACCTACTATAAAATAATACTTAATTAGTAATTGCACAACCTTCATGAATTGAACCTAGTGTTTGGGCAAAAGACTGAAAACAATAGCTACTAGATTTGCCTCTGACGATTGTTGGCCAAATAGGTATGTTCACCACAATGATTTGTGTCCCATATAAAGCCCGTATGAATGACGATAAATAATAATAACACGATAAGGAATAACGTAGGTATTTATTATTAATACAACTTTATAATAATAATACAATAACAATTAAACACGTAACATATTAAAGATTCTCGAATAGGTAACGAAGATGAACAATCGACTCATTATTTTATCAACAAAAGTCACGTAGATTCAATATGTATAAAAGTAATATGTGCAAGCGACATAATATGGTGACACGACATAAAGTCTACAGGAAAAATGTCTCCCGACAGAATGTCTCCGGACAAAATGTTTACACGACAAAACGTCTCCAGACAAAATGTTTACAGGTAATGTTGACCAAAACGTATTTTTAGAGAAAACGCTTTTTCCATAGGTACTCGATTTTATTAGGTAACGGTATTGCGATGTTCGTTGTCTAATAAGTGGGGGTTATCTAATAAGTGGGGGGTTGAATATAGGTAATTTCTCGGTTTTCTGAAAATCATACGTATTTGCGCAAAGGTTATGTTGTGCGTTTTGGTATATGCACACACAGCATTCACTGATTGCCCCATTGTTAGAATGTAGCATGATGGTGTTGAAGTAGTATTTTTTTTAGAATGGTGTATTTTACTGGAGACATTTTGTCGTGTAAACATATTCTTGCGGAAAAATTTTGTCGGGAGACATTCTGTCCGTAAACATTTTGTCTGTAAACATTTTGTCGGCTAAACATGTTGTCCTTAAACATTTCATCCGGAGACATTCTGTCGGGAGACATTTTGTATGTGAAGTGTGGACATTATGTCCTGGAACCACATAATATACGTAATTGTACTCATGAAGTATGAGTATAGTTAGTTACAGTACATACAATTTTCCACATACATATAAATAAAGGAAATCCTATAGACCTAACTAAGTACACAAGGTATTAAATTATTTTCTGAAATACTGACCTTGAACGTGTTTGGCCTAGGAATGTAATTATAAGTACTGTTAGCAATCCAACTAGTGAAATTTAATATAGTGCGTACTGGAGTAGGTCACATACGCAAAAAATCCTAAAAAAATGCTGTTTTTTTAACTAAGTTTTTCTGTTTTAAGATTTCTTTCACGTTCCTATGACAATGAATTATCAAAACAGAAACTAAAGACATTAAAATGACATGCGACAAAGTATGATACGGATCACTTGAGCTAACTGATATCCGATCCTAGAGAGCCCATCTCCCAATGTGTATCAGCCAGACCTACATAAAGAGCTATACCTACATGGCAAACATTAAGACCTAAACTATAAATGGTAGGATTTGGGAAGCTAGCATCTCCACAATATATCAAAAAATCACGTAAATTTTCTTATTAGAATACCTGGCAATAAATAATTAACTGTATGAGTTTTATATGAACTTGTAATCTTTATTACTGGTAAATTGCTTAATATAGGGTAAAAAATACCGCTTCCAACTTATTTAAATTTAATTTTACAAGTGTTGTGACAGAAGTAATATAGCTAAAATAAAGAAAATATACCATTTAGCTATAAAAGACATACTTCATAAAAAATATTGCTCTAGTTTTTGGCTATTTTCGTCCACAAATTCAACGTTCGCGATTCGCGTACAAGAAAATAAGAACATCAATACGATGACCAAACAATTCTTAGAAACAATTAAGTAACTATACTTTTTGAAAAAAATCCAAATCTTTGTAAAATAAGAGTAAGTGGATTACAAACTTATTTATACATTTACATTAGGACTAACCGAGTTTATATAATGAACATATTCGTGCTTTGTTCCCTCTTTATAATTTAAATCGATAAAATATAAATAAAATCGTGAACCGGACTATTTTGAGTCATCTAAAATCTTGGTAATTTACTATTAAAATGTGTAAATACACCTTAAAAGCTAACAAAAGTAAAAAGTGTGATATTGCCGCAATTACAACATTCAAAACCCATTCGTTAAAGTTAAATAATTGGTTTAAATTCATAAGAAATATGTAATTAGAAATACACAAAGAGAGGCATGGACCAACATTGTATTGTGTTAGGTGTATGCAAGATCTAACCAAGTCAAAATATTATACATACAAATCACTTAAATCTTACCTTATGACTTGAGAATGACTAATTATCCAATGTAATATTCTGGGCACATATTATTGTCACTAATTTATACATAAAATGTTATAAAATATTATACACTACATCTCACAACAAATCCCAGTACTCGCGTGAAACTCCAAATTCACAACAAACTCCGCGGCCATGACAGCGTTCCACACGGTGGGAAACCGAAACTTTACCATAGAAAACAAGTATGGCATAGAAAAGCGCTTTGTAAAACTTCAATCGTGAATTTAGCAATAGGACAACTCGTCATAACGGCACGCGGCACGCTCGTCATAACGGCAATTTTGTAATTTAGCGTAAAGCTCGGTATACATTATATAGACAATCTAATAAATGAAAAAAAATTACCAACATCTCGGACCGTTTTAAATTGTAGGAAATGTAGGACCGTGGTGATTTGGAATACGTGCACATTCGTGTGGAATCAACCGGTGTAGGATGCCTTGAAGAAATTTTGTTGCCGTCAACCTACACTAGCCCTAAGCAAATTTCTGGAGGGAAATTTGAATTTATTTCATGGTTTTTTACATTGAAGACAGAAACAACCGGGTCCGACAAAATACATTGCTGTTATGTATTCCTCTGGTTCGGGTGTTATGACTGTAGGCAATTATTTTTTTGTTAATTTGCTGCAATTTTGGCTGTAGATTTACAATTTTCACGACTCAGTTCTAAGGTCCAAAAGTTTTAAAAACTATAATCTATGACTAAGGATTACTACTTACTACAAAACTACCTACTAATAAAAACTTTTAATTCTATAGGAAACGAGTAGGTACCTAATTTAGTCAGTACCTAGTTAAATTCTATTAGAAACATATTATTTAGCCATATCCGCGGGAAAGTTCAAAAAGTAATGTCTCATGTCTGCTGAGTGGCGTTTCTAAATTTCGGACCGCCGCGCGCCGGGTTGACAACTTGACAATGATAAACCAAGAGGGCGTTCTGATTGCGTATCAAATATATTCATTAGAATAATTTAGGAAAGAAATATGAGATGCTTCTTAGGGGAAAACTGTAAATCTGAACGTGCAATGTAAACCATCTAATTAAAACGTAATCTGAATGCAAAAAGGCCTAGAAAATGCCACTAAACTTCACTTTTTATTTGGCAGGTATAAATCAAGATAATGGCAATTCGTGACATCACCAGCAAAAGGTTTCATATTATGGTGAAAAATCATACAAAAAATGGTATGGTGACAATAATAGTACAAGGCCATCAATAGTATTATAACCAATGAGCGTTGGTTATCCGTAGTACCTATGGAAGTTGTGCAAAATATGTCTTGGTGGGACATTATCGAATGAACAGCCATAAATCTCTGAACGCACCCTCAGACAAAATTAAATTATTTTCGTCAAGTTAGCGGCACTGACCGGTAGGGCGTCGTTCTGATTGCAATACAAAGGTATTAGATATTCGCTCTGTGGCACGAAATGAAGTTAGGTACATGCTTGTACCTATCTATGTAAAGTCCTTGTTGTGTTCATTGAGAGAGTATATATTATGTTCTGTCTTTTCATGCTTTGCTGCTGCTAATTCGTGCAATAATTCGTATCTTCATACTATTTTGAGTAGCCGTAGAATCCTTCAATGTAATCCGAACTTTCAAAATACACCGATCACCGTCTTCCGAACGCTACCCCGTGTCACAACCGCAAGTAAACTTTCGCGGTATTTTATGACTTGTTTATGACGTTTCGTGATATTTTTTAAAAATATTATTGAAAGTGTTGAAAGATAGTATTTTTCCTGTTATTTAGACTGATTTAGATAAAACAATGCGTAAATCGTATCAATAATCTACTAGATTTAGAATGTGCGCTTAATATTAATGATTTACTACTAAAACTGTGTGTGAAATTCAATGATAAATTCTAATCAATCTTAGCAGCTGAATTTCTCTTTTATGGCACTTTTAAATGGTAATGTATTGTTCTCATACCTGCATACTGCATACCACTGCTGAAAACAGGCCTCTTCTCAATTTTTCCTATATTTTAAGGTTATCAGTGACCCACAAGCTGGACAATGTTATACCATTTTTTGTGTCCCAGTTCCTGTAGTTTAGGATTTCAGGTGATCCTCTAACACTGTGTTGACTTGGGACATGCCCCACTCACTTCATTTTTTAATTTTGCTATTCTTTCTGCTATAGAGGTAACGTTTGTTTGACGTAAAATCTTATTTCTAATTCGATTATAGTACGAAAGTCCTATTTTTTTATCTTGCACTGCTCCCATAAACTATGAGATCAAAACATTAAGAACGATGTAAAGTTATGTAATAATTGATAACTAAATAAATTTCAATAGGCGATGAATATGAAAATATAGTTTACATAAGAAAAACAAACATCTTTGGAAATAGGAAAATATTTTATTCGACTTTTATTAAAACATATAATATTTCTTAAAATAACTCAGACTTAGGTTCCTTTGAGGTAGTATGTCTATATATAAAAATACATTGGGTACATTGAACGTTCAACTCCTCAAGTTACTATCATAAATAACTGATATTTAACCAGTAAGTAATTTTTTTTTTCATTTTTTGTTTTTTATTTTTTTTTTATTTTTATAAATATAAATCTTGGGAAATCAATATAAACCCAAATACATACATCTTTCCACAGTTTACACTCTTCACAGAAAGCTTGCCGTGAAGCGGAGTAAGTTTGCATCGGGGATCGAACCCGTGCCCCCCTGATTAACAATCATCAATCAGTATTATTAATTACTGTGTTATAATTAACTGTAGTGGAAATTTTTAGTTCAGTCTTAAAATATGTATAATTCAAAAGATTAGGATTGTTGGAATGGGTTGGAATGTGTAGGTATATTTAACAAACGGTGTCATTTTTTCTATAAAACGGACACAGAATCCCACATGATTTGCATTACAAAATGTGACAAAAATCAGAAAACAATATTTTTCTCGTTATAGTATTTGATGGGTATGTATAATTTGATTTGAAAAATGAGATATTATATAAAATTATATCATAGCAGACAGCTTTTTATGAAACTACTAAAAATTGTATTTTTTTTAAGATAAATTTTAAAATTATTTATTTTGTTTAAGAAATTGAACATGTTTCATTAAAGTGTGACTATTTGCAAGCTTTATTTCCTCATAAAAAAATAATTAAATTTCAATGGACAGCCTTTATTGTCAAAGGTATAGAAAAAATGGCAATGTCTGATAAATTAAATTTGTGGAGATTTATCATCTATGGCAATATGTTAGATTTCTTTGGATATTGTTCCGTAGGTCATGGATGTTTCTTACATATTACGGCGTTTCTCACTCTTGTTCTTACGGTTCCTCTGCTTTGAGTTTAACAAAGCTCTTTTCACGTCTTCAAGGAAGAGCGTTTCACTCATGTTTTCTAGGACTGAGCATTTAATTTCGGTTCCACCAATTTTGATCTGCCCCTTGCAAACATTCCACATTGTCCATGCTGTGTTTTCTGTTTTGAATCGGACCCAAACTGTGTTGAACTCCATCTTAACAAATGCGACTTGGCCTCCTGTAAACACAAACACGATAGATTTACCCACTTTGTAACATAATATTTTTTTTAGTTATTCCACTAAAGGGCCTACGAGTACTGAGCAAAAATGATTCTATTTTCGCTTCAACTACCTATTTCAAATTTTGTATAAGAGTGATAGCGCGAAATAAAAATAACGTTAGCAACAAAGTGAATTATACCATTTTAAAAGAAACCTGGTTACAAATTTAAGAATCTAAAACAGTCAATTTGTTAAGATTATAATTACCAGTATTTTGGCTAATTATACTTTTATATCTGAGAAACTGAACAGAAAATCCTCAGATCCCGTATATTTCAGGGGTACTTTCTGAATATTTTTTTATTCGAGGAATTTCCAAATATTGTAATTTCAAAACAGTCAATCTGTAGTCCATATTTTCATCTATCACTGTCTTGAGTTTCAAGACGATTCCCTCAGTATTGACTGAGAACAATTCAGGGGGCTAAAGCCGGATGAAATAAAGCATATAGGACACGTGAACAGTGTTACTCCATAGTCCATATCACAAAATATTTAACCTCTGGCGACCAGGCCTGCCTGCTTTTTTTACACAATGCTCATTTTTATTATCGTTACTTTTTTCCCTTCTTTCTAAAATAATATGTGATTGACCAAAACGACATTGGTTCTGCTATGAGTTGCACTTTTAGGAAACAATTTTACGGGAATACCAACCTACTTAATTAAAAATTTATGAGGAAAATTGGTAGCATCTCTTTAAAGGTTAGCGATGAGTCTTTTTGAATGTTATACATTTTTTAATAAGGTACAGTGTATCAACGAGGGCGTTGCACGCAGGCTTCTGGCAGACTCGCATAGAATTTCAATGAAAATGTCACTGTTATTATAAAATTGTAGTTCAAAATCAATCCTAGAACATCTTTTTCTTAACAAACGTGCTTGGTAAATATTTTATTGAAGAAAATTTTATTCTTCTATCATGCAGTAGAAGTCCGATAATCCGGCACGTTCAGAACCGGCTCGGTGCTGGACAACCGAAAATTCCGGTCTATCGGGTGGTTCCCCTTCTTTTTAGTGTAGGTACTTTGTTTTTTTAACTACATACATACATAAATCGTAATTATAAGAACAATTAGGTTAATAATTAAACTACGATTACAGTATGCAAATACTGTATTTGTAATGTTTCAAAAAAAGTCACGAATGTCTTTTTGTTTTCTTGACTTTTGGCCTTTAGTATAAAATTTATTTCTAATGATATTGAAAATCAATAATTTCTGAAGCACTGTAGCTAGTAGTAGCCTCATCAAAAGAGATCCGGAGCGATGCCGGACTATCGGGCATTCCGGACTGTTGGATGCCGGACTAATGGACTTCTACTGTATAATATTACATAATTAGTATGGACGACTGATAATTACCAAGATTCTGAAACAGTTCCTTAATTTCGTGCCTTGTCACATTATCTGGAACCTCTGACAGCATCAACACTGCTCCGAGTGGAAGATCAATGTTGAAATTGTTCAACATCTGGAATTCACAATAATAAAAATACATTCAATTAATATTGGTAGCTAAATAAAAATTACAACCTGTCGAGGCATGGACATGGCTGATGAAGGAAGAATCGGGTATAAATGCTTTTGAGATGAAATCTGAGAAGATGTGTGGGGAGTGGAGACATAGAGACTAAGTGAATGTTGAACAAGTTCAGATGGCTGGTACATTTGGAGAGGATGATCCATGAAAGGATGACAAAGAAAATATACCTTGAAGAAAGAAGGGATGTAAGAAAGCACAGCCGTCCAAAAACCACATTGCGTGAACATGTAGACCAGATTCTCAAGGACGGATGTGTTCAGAGTAAAAGGAATCGTAGAGTGTGTATGACAAATTGCATGATTGTGACAGAAGCAAGAGGTGTGTGTAAAGATAGGAAAGTCTGGCGATCATTGTTGTTTTATGGATTACTGTGGAATGTGGACACAAGACTTGACAATAGAGTTACGAGGGACACAGTCAACTATTTAATCTTTACAAAATACTATGGTGCCTATTTAGCAGGCTTCTTGACCGTATAATGATTTAAATTCATAAATACCTGCTCCATTCTGTTCTTCTCCTTCAAATACTCAACCAGTTCTTTCATAGATCTTTTATCTTCAATGTACATGGAACGCCACATTTTTAACAGCGGCAGTACCTTGCCTTCAAATGCCAGACATGGTTTTATGAGATATCCCTCAGCGTCATTTTTGGTATGGAAAGTAACGTAGATGGATCCTTTGAATTTCCACTCTCCGGTGTCCACTTCACGATACTTCCTCATTACAATATTTTCCGCCTCGTGTTCCTCGAAGTATTTGAGTAAAGAATCCATGGTTGTAGTTAGTGGAAACCCTTTAATGTACAGAGTTCTCATCAGGATTTCATTTTTCATATCGGCATCATATTCCGGGATCGGAAATTTGGGACTCCTTCTAACAAAGTTTTTATCCTCGCTTATCTGAAATTTAAAGAAATAAAAGTAAACATTATGACAGTCGGTAGCATTCCTGCCTTGTTATGACACTAACTTTCTTAATGCCCCCTCCAAAACAATCATCTCCTCCTCCCCAAATGTTTCAAGGATCCGCCACTGAATGGTACTTATAGGGATCAGTGACATATATAGGTTTTCATTTCGGGGGGGGGATATAGTGTTTGACTTTGGGGAGGGGGGAATGAAAACTAAACCTGGCTACTAAATTGAACAGTAGCGCTGCAGGCAAAATTTTTAGTGAAGGTGAGTCGTGCTTTGGTGGCGGGGCGGGGGCTTGCCGCCCCCCTATATACGCCACTAAAGTAAAATTATTTCAAGCTGTCGAACGCAGTCATAAAATTTGACCGAGAAGGGACGACTACCTGCTTTATTCGCACCTTATGGCTCTGGCATAAGTGCGAATAAAGCAGGTAGTCGTCCCTTCTCTGCCATACGTTTATGACTGCGTTTGACAGATTCAAATAATTTGACTATAGAGATTATGTATTTACAGACACCTACCTCCACTAGGCCATCCACCTGATCAATCGCTGCAATGACCTCAGCGGGATTTGAAGTTAAACTTGCCAACCTCCTAAACTTCATCAGTTGAGCAAATGGCATCCAACCATCATGGTTCTCACGATATCCTTTCATAAACTTATCCCGCATCATATTTATGTCTCCTGTAACGAGTTATTGGACTTTTATAAGAATCCAATTAGTCAAACATTTCACCAAAATCAAAATACATATTTAAGACTAAAATAAGTAGGTATAATATTTTCTACTAAGATAGATAAGTAAAATAAAAAAATAGTACAGAAACTTCAATGATTTTATTTAAACCCTTTCACTACCAGAATATAATAGAAGGGTTATAGATTTTTTTTGACAATAGATTTAATATCTATATAGGTACCTATGTTTTTATATGAATTTAGAAAAAAAAACCGTTTAAGACTTCGCCCCATGCCCTCCACGGAGGACACTGGTAGTTATTTACTGGTAAAACATATTTAGTCACAAACAATAAACATTCTATAATAAGTTTACCATGGATTAAGTATGAGAATTTGCTTCAAATGGATTTTATTTATTTTATTTTCTTATCCTCCAGCAGGGACTGTGGTAGTGAGAGGGTAAAATTTTCAATTGAGAATTCTGCCATAAAGAGCTTGAATCGTAAGATAAAAAATCATTTTTCGCAAACTACATAAATCCATCAGATAAAAAATAATAAGTAGGTACCAAAATAATAACTCAGCTGCTGAATTATCTTCTGGTTATTATTGAGTTTGACAGTTTGTTCGACCTCCATAGCTTGTTCCATAGCTGGGCTTGTACTGTAAAAATATTGAATTTTGTAATTTTTTTTATTCGATAAAAACGTACAAGGCCGCGTTCTGTATCCGTTAATTTTCACTCAGCGTGTCAACGAGTGATTATCGCGCGAAGCAGAACGCATTTGGGTGATTGTTCCAATTGGAATTGTCAAACAGAGATAGAGATATGAGAGTACTAATAAGAGTGAGTTGATAGATATACATCGAGATAGCGATATCACTGCACTCTTCATTGGTAGAGAGGGATAGACATATTGCGTGTTAATAAGAGTGAGTGAACTGCACGTGCGGACCCTTCTATTATCTATGGCGAGCGAATGTCACCCAACAAATTTGTTGGGTGTTATTCGCAACAACCGAGCGTGTCAACCGTGCACATAGAACACGTTGACTCGCACAACCGAGTGAAACGCACCGATGATAGAACGGCGAACAATAGAACCATAAACAATCGAGCGAATCGCTGAGTGAATTTTAACGGATACAGAACGCACTCCAAGAATAATGTCTACCTACCTACATAATAATACTTCTTTGTCAGCAATTTTCGGTCAATGTCGAGTCAAGTTCGCGAGCAAACACGTGCATATAAAAAAATAGCTTCGTAAGCATGAAACCCATAGGACGCCATTTTGTAGATAGGCATACCGGCATTTTGATGAATTGGAAATACGACAAAGGGAAATAAAATGTGATAACCGATAAAATAAAACCGATAAAATAACCGATAAACCGATAAAAATAACATTGTCGTTTATTTATTATTGTTGCATATTAGTTGTAGGTACAAACAGATTCTAACAAGATGAAGTAACATTCTAGGAATTGCGATAAGACCACGAACAGTCTGTAGGTAGGTAGGTAGGTAGGTACCTACTCCACGTGGTGGAAGAGTCGAAGTTTGCAACCTGCGTATTCGATACCTATTTATTTATTTCTCACAAAATTAAAACAAAAGTAATAAAGCACATAAGATTAAACTAGAGTCCAGATAAATTAGTTAAGAAACATCACAACATCTAATTATTACATTAAAAATTCAACATCAAAAAGTGCAAACTGTGCAAATTTTAGGAACTAGGTATTTTTAAAAAATAAGTAATAATTTTTGTATGTAGGTCTATGTAAGTATGTATTAATTATTTCCAATTAACTTTATTATTATTTCTATTAAAAAAATTATAAAAGTATATTTTGTGTTTTACTTACCTTGCTTGAGATAATTCGACCGACGTGCGACACTGCAGTACTAGAGCGCGAACTGGAATGCAATAAGCAGGGCACAGCACGGCGTACGTCCAGAACCAGAAGTGAGGCGAAATGTAAGGAAAGCGGAAATCTAGATAAGATTGCCCGCGCTAATTAATTAATCACCAGGAGACCTTTTATCGAAATTATCTCCGCTGCATTCGATCGAGATAATCTATTATTATTTTGTAAATAAGTATGAATCACACCTTTCTAGGAAATATGTCTAACTAGAAGTATTTTATTACAATTTTAAATAGCGTAAGTACCTAAATTTAAAATGTCCCTGAAATATGCGTATTGTTTTATCATACTATCAGTGGGTGCCTACTTACGGTAGTCTAAAAACATTGTAATTTAATTTAAAAGTTTAAATAAATAAATATCTTACTGGTTTATTTATCTCTTCTCAGCTTATCAAGATATTCTTCTTCTTTGCCCCCGCCTTTGTCCCATTTACTTGGGGTCGACCGTCGACCCTCCTAGTCCTCATCCTCCAAGTCCTTCTGTCCCCCGCATCCTCCGCACGAAGCTTCGTCTCCTTTAAGTCTCTCGCGATTGTGGACATCCATGTGGTCAGGGGTCTGCCCGTTCTTCTGGGCCCTACTTCAATGTCCAGTGTCCTTTTGATCATGTTGTCCTGTGGCAGTCTTATAACGTGTCCGTACCATCGTAATCGATTTTCGGCCACCTTTTCTTCAATGGGAGCGACTTTGAGATATTATCTCAGTAATTTAAAAACCTCATTAGCTAAATTTCAAAAGACAATAATTAAGAACCTCTGGCGAAGATAGGTCGATGCTTCGAGTCCGCGACTCAGCCAAGGATAAGGGGAAGAAGATTTACTTACCTACGTGGGTGTATGTAGATCTTGGTGGGTGCCTCTAATAACTGAGAAATATAGGTATCTATTGAAATCTAATTCAAGGTTTTCTAATTTAATAGAAAAAGATAATAATAGCGGGAAATATATCTACAAAAATATCTACATTCAATAGGAAAAGATAATATAGCGGGAAAATGTTTAGTATCTGGCAACACTACATTAAAAGTGCAGCGTTTGCTAAATTTGGCTAAATTCCTACTCGAAAACTGATTTCATAATTTAACATAAAATTAAAAACAGGCCGAAATAAATACCAATTTCAACAGATTATTTAACAAAAATTATTGCCATTTTTGTTGTAAATACTTAAGGCAATGTTTATGTTTATATAGGATTGATTATAGAAATATAAGTCATCATCTTGATAGTTTGTCGTGAAGGAAGACTATTGTCTACAAGTCAATCTGTGGCGCGAAATTTGATTATTGTGGTAGGCACCTGCATATAAAAATATACCTATGCCGATTTTATATATTTATTATGCCCAAGTTTTCGATAGGCTCTGTTCCAAAATATTACTTTTTGTTTGCTATATTTTCGATTTCCCAGTCTTTACGAGACACTTGACAAAAAAAATATAAAAAAATACAAGACTATTCTATCAAATGGAATGAAAACAATTTTCATAAATCTATGATTATATCTGTGGTAGTCCCTAAACTATATTTTTTATTATTATGGGCATACCTATGTTTTTAATAATAATAAAACGTTATGTCAGGGTTTTTTTCTAAAGAAATTTACGTATAAATTATAGATCTTTTGATAATTGATTATTCAGATTACATAAATTCAGGCGTATCGCGGAAAATTAGCAACACGACTACTAATTACTATACATACCTACCCACATACATTAAGTTAGGAATCTGTATATTACTATAATATTATAGAGATTGCAAATCTAATTATTTTGCACATCTTGCCTACAATACAATTTAGTAGTTTCTAGTAGGTATGGTATTCCTTTATGGATAAGAGAGAGGACCAAGGTCGTTGATGTCGTTCACAGAGTTTCCTATCAGAAATGGAGTTGGGCTGGTCATGGGGCCAGAACCACAGACTCTAGGTGGACAAAGGAGGACGCTTCACAAAAAATAACGTACGATAAAAAGTTATGACCGACAAAATGTTTGATGTTTTAAAAAAATGTTTACAAACGCTTCAAAATGTTTTACCTTACCTTGATTACTACCAACCTATACTTATTCTTCATTTTCTTCTCAGCCTATTTATTCCTTTCCACTTTGGACCAAGTCCTCCCCCATTCCTCCCATAATGTCCTATCTTGGACTCTCTGCATCCAGTTGACACCTGCATGTTTCACGAGGTCTGGGCATAAGTGCAAATAAAGCCGGTAGGCGTCCTTTCACGAGGTCATCTCCCTATCGTATGTATCGTATCAGGCCCGGACTGGGACCTCAAACCGGCCCGGACATTTTTAGAAACGTTGGCCCCCTACTTCCCACGAAACTAGTACCTAAATAGCTCCGCAGTCGATTTTATTTTCAAAAACGGGTGAACTGATGAACTTGTTTAGTTACAATACTACTAAGGCATCTGGGAATATGTCTGGGTTACAACATGATAAAAGACTAGCGCTGCAGGCGAAATCTGGTCATAAAACGTAAGAAGATAGGGCCATGAAACATCGGGACCTGTCCCCTTAGTACACTATCCCCAATTGTACAGAACATTTTCTAGATGGCGGTACAATTCAGGTTCTTTTGCATATTTTTTTTCGCTATGTAATCAGTCGGAGTTGTTAGCTAGACAGTATTTTGGCTAAACCGGCCCATCGGCCCTCTGACCCGACCGGCCCTCCGGGCATTTGCCCGAACTGCCCTGAGGCCAGTTCTGGCCTGTATCGTAATATTACTATTCGTCTTTCCACATATTTTTTTATTACTAACTCAATAACATTCCATATTATCCAAATGTATTCTTAGATTTGTACCTAAAACACACCAATTATCGACAAGATTGATGATATTGTATTAATTAAATACAGACCGACTTACTTACTGCTAGCCACTTGCTTTCCACTGCTGGACACAGGCCTCTTCTAAACTTTTCCACCGTTTCTGTCTTGGGCCATCTGTTGCCATCTACGACCCGTAAGCTGGACATTGCCATCTGTCCACTGTTTTCTGACTTATATAATACAGGGCGTCCTAAAAAGTATGGTCAAGCGGAAGTCCAGAGATAGAGCACCTCTGGGGGTTCCTAAATTAATCAATTACTGTCACGGGATTTTTTATATGGTTTTCGATTTATGTTTTTTTTTCGTATTCTTTTGTCAAAAAACCGACTTACAAGACGTTATTGGTCACAGAGGCACGAATTATTGAGATACATGCTTGATTTTTACCCAAAATAGTTTAATAGTGTGCCTTGCTGAGACAAAAACAATTTATAAAATAGGCTTATCTGATACCATCGCGCGATGAAATAGGTGTATATGTGTCCGTGTCAAATAATAAATGATATTAAAAAGTCCAAAAAACACAAAATAAATTATAACAGGTACCTCAATAAATTATTTGAATGTGTGTTTTGAGGCCTTTACTGTAAGCCTGGAAGCTAGCGGCCCGTCTGAGTTCCAGAGGCAGATTGTTCCACAGTTTCCAGTTCCACAGTGTGAGTCACATTAATTATTTTTGGGATATTATTAATTCGAGAGAGTGAGAATGGAATGTGAACCCAAAAATAAGTTGTCAACGAATAGCTTTATAAATAATTCCAAAATATTTGTGTAAAATATAATAAATTACATGGCGCCATCCGGACAGTACAGATGCGGATTATAAAACAACACTAATACAAGTATTCTAAGCATTTCAGTTATTCCATGTAATATTATATTATAGTGTTGTGGTGAAAACTCCTCCCAAAATAGATCTTATTTATTGATTTTATTTTTTTTTAAACAATACCGAATATGTTTCTACAGGAAGTTATTCCAATTTTCATTAGCTAAATAGTTTATTAATAAATTCAAATTGATACAAAACTATTGCACAAAATTAATTAATACCTATAAGTTTAAAACTGAATTAAATTTATACCTTTGAATTTTGAATGTAGGTACGATTAAGTCTATGACTAAGCAATGAACATGTTTAAAAAATATTCAGTTTGTACTGAATTGTAGACCTAATAATTTGTCAGGTTTATATTTTAGGGATATAATCTGTCTAAACTAAACCCTCTTCTTCTTAATACAGGCCTTGTGGCCTGTTATGAAGATGGATTAGCCTCCTGCGATGTTGACTCCCAACTGTCAATCCATCTCTTTGGTGGTCTACCCCGGAGTCGTCTGCCCTGGGGTTTGCCGTGCAATGCAATGTGAAGGAGTCTGTCTAAACCTGGTATAGTCAAACTACGAGCCATGGACAATTCCAATTAAGCCTCTATCATAGATGCCATTATAAATTTTCCCTCGCCTTTAACTTTTTGACGTTATGGGTACCTTCAACTGAATATTTACGGTTGAGTAATAAAGGACATTATATTCTATCGATGTGAAGAATCTTTTTCCGAGAAAGATCGCAAACAAGGACCCCATAGATTTAGTATGGGATCCCTTTAATTTCAGTTAAATGTTTGTTAATAAAATCTTTTTAAAAAGAGTTTTGAAGAAATGCGAGTTGAATACTGCAGGCAGTTTGGAAGCTCTGTGATTTTTTTGGTCGGATTGTTATTGAATATGAAATTTAGGTTAGTCACTTTTCCCTCGAGGTAGGGTCAATCTACCATGCAGTAGTATATTAAGCTGGCGTCCAAAAGGATTCCAAGTCCCTCCGCCCTGTCTACTGAAAAAACGTCTACCGCAGTGTTTCGGAATTATTAAGAGGGAGTAAGTATAAAGAAAAAACTGAAACTATCAAACTTTTGTGATAAAGAATAACACTTAAGAGAAAAATGACAGGACTATTTACAGCACGTTTGATTTTCTAGGACAATGTGC
This sequence comes from Ceraclea dissimilis, assembly GCA_963576895.1. Classification (NCBI taxonomy): domain Eukaryota; kingdom Metazoa; phylum Arthropoda; class Insecta; order Trichoptera; family Leptoceridae; genus Ceraclea; species Ceraclea dissimilis. The sequence goes on from OY756368.1 coordinate 14,182,562, forward strand.
CGATCACATGGAGCAAAGTTAGAAGGCTGCTCTAAGAGATATGGCAGAAATAAACTCCCTATAGCCAAAACCTGGACCCCAATTACTATTTCCTATCATAGAATTATAAAACATATGCTATTTTCCCAAAGTATCCGAGTGTTTCGAAGTTAAAGAGGATTACATTGTAAAAGAAAAAAAAAACACTTGAAGTGATTATTGGATTTCTTTCCAATTAAAATTCCCTAGCTTTGTATGTTCGGCACAGTACGTGTATGCTTACGTCATTTTATATTAAAATTATTGGAATTTCATTACTCTCCCTACACACGGCTTAATTTATGTTGTATTTAGTAGTGGAGTAGATAGTAACTATGAATAGTTTACTATTTTCACTGTGGAATCCGCCTACGCATAAACTTGTTATTCTTATTAAAAATAAAACATGTGTAATAATATTTGCTAACAAACACGTCATCAAGATGAATCAAAATACTTAATCCTTCTAAGGACCACACATGTGTAAATCGCTTCAAAACAAACGCTTCCCATTATTGCAAACATTTTAAACTAATAAATTTAGGAATTAATGAACTGGAGGCTTTTGAGATGTGAACAATACTTGGAATATCCTGGAAGGACCACATCACGACATCACGAATGCCAAGGTGCTCAGCAGAGTCAAAGAAGGGACCTACTCAGAACCATCTCCGAGAGACGTGCCGGCTGGATTGCCCACGTCATACGTCACGAGGGTATCACATGACTTAATAGAGGGGAGATGGTTGAGGGGACAAACCACAGGGAGCGTCTACGACGGCAGTAATGGACCAGGTGTACGAAGACATGAACTGCGCTACATATGTCGAGCTGAAGAGAGCTGCAGAAGAATGGAGATTGAGAAGTAAGAATTTGCTGCAAACCAATCCGCAGGATTGAGACTGGAGAAGAATAAGTGTAAGGTAAGATTATTAGGTAATTGGGAAATTCACAATGCAATCCCAACTGTCTCTGTGGTAGGTTGGAGTCCCTTAGCGATATACACTGTCGAAGAATCTCAGTTCATTATGTTCAGTGGCACAATGGAAGACATGACAACTTGTTGCCTGAGGCACTTCAATTCAGACTCTGCTCCCTCCAATTCCATACGATATAGTACATATATGCACTTACATGGACAAAAAATATCCTCGATTTCAAACATCCCTCAGCGTAGCTGCATCTGGATTGGATTAGGCACCACATCTATAATTTATACTCTGTTAAATAATCTGCAATAAATAAAAAAAAATCTCATCTATCCTTTTTATTCTTCAATACCTCGGATATCTGAATCCACCTTTTTCTTGTAACATAGGGAATTATAAGCCTAATCAATTACTCTTTTTCTAATCCTGTTTTTTCTGGATGGTCATATACTGGTTCGCTGTTAAGATAACTACATACAATACATAATATATCTAAGTATTTTTGCATTGCTCAGGGTTGAGAGACGAGGTTGTCATAGTCGCATTCACCAACCAAATCTAGATTTAAATACGAAATCTAAAACCTTCAGAGTGTAAAATATATCGCATCGTATAATGTTTTTTCAGGACATTTGTTATGGATGTAGACACATGGGGACGACAGCGGCGGAGATTCTGGCACCAACATGTATCAAGAATGAACAATGCCAGACTCCCATACATCGCTTTGCATGGGGTGCCTGATGGTCAACGCCCTCCAGGAAGACCACCGAAGCGATGGAGAGACAGCTGGAGTTCCACATCACAGGAGAACAATCCTGTCAATACAGACTCGCTGAGTCTAGATGCAGTTTAAGAAGAAGAAGAAGATTTGTTATCACCACGGATTAGATCTTTCCCATCCGCCCTCTGGCACTTACACCATAGGTTCATATTCCAGTTACAGTCTACCATAGGTGTATTTTTTCAATCTACCATCCCACTTTAATATCACTTTTGTTTAAAGTAGGTATTTTGTTTACCCGATTTGCATTAAAACCTTACAGAATAATCTGTTTACTCTGGTTATCATTAAATTTCCAGCATCGCGTCGGGGGTATGATGTGTAGGTAGGTAGTCGAAGCTTGAGGGAGAACTTAGAATGAATTATAATTAATAAAATAGATAATTCCTGAAACACGGCAGGAGCGCCAGTGGGAGATACCCCCTATCACTAAATTCCTCCCCACTCTCCTCGTTGACCCATCCAACCCCCTCCCTCTACGCTACAAGCTGGCCTTAAACACCACGATAACTCCCGGGTAGATAGATCAGTTCAACAGAATCCGCTGTACTAGTTCATACGGTCACTATCAGCCGCAGTATCGGTGCAATACGCGTTTCATGACGACGCTACGTAATGGACAAACGCGAAAAGTTTTTAATTTAATCATTACCTATAATATTTACAATTTCAAATAATACATCATAATTGTTCAAAATATTAATAGATTTGTTAATATCTGTTATGAATGTGACTTATGGCTGTAAATATTTTTCTAACATGAACTATGTAATGTGTTGTTTTTTCTATATTACACTATAGTGGTGATAATAGTTCATGGTGAAAGTCCGAAATCTGTCAAATATTGAGTGATAATTTGTATATTAGTATTAGTAATCAATCTGACATAGACGTCTACGATATAACCCTTATGTTTTACAAGAGTGACAATTTACACATCAGACAAAAACAAGTTCGTGGGAAAATTGTTTCATACATAGATGATGTTTTCAATAGAACTTTCTTATCTTTCGTATAGGTACCTATTTAGTAGATGAATGAACGTTGCACTTAAAATAATTAGAAATACGTACAAGTCTCATTAAAGTCATTTACTGGAAAATCATGGGCATACGTAAACTCTGGGTCCTCTGGAAAATTTCGTATATAGGGGATCTTTAGGAAGCGAAATCATGCACCTGTAGGTTTCTCTGTTTTTTTTAATACACTGAATATTAGGATGGAATATTTTTTCAAAGATTTTCATCCACTAGTGTTTTTGGGTATCATTAAAATTTATTTTATAATTCTTAGCCAGTCTGCGATTGAATTCATATCTAGTAGGTGTAATAGGTTCCTCCTTCAATAGGTTTTCCAAAACATACCTGCCTTATTTCAAAGTGGCAGTAAATATATTATGTGGGTACTGTATAATAGTGCCTATCATGAAATATATCACAGACTACCGGGGTCTCAGCAACTAAATATGAAATGATATTAGGATGTAGGTATATACAATATACATAATATATGAGTACGTTTATCTTTATTTAAGTGTTTGTACTGTGTAAGTAGATAGGTATGTGTGTAAGTATATTACCTATATGAAGCATAGTTAGTAATAATAATTGTGATGTCCACATTGAAGGAAATTATTAATTAATTTGTACGGGGGTGTTTTAATGGTTATTCCCATGGTCGTATGTATGTGTGTAGTATAGTGCCACTAGTAGGTACCTATGCTAATTATTATTATTTAGCAGGATTCACAATTTTACAAAAATTGCTCGAAAACATCTATGTTTCTTAAATTGAATGTATATTATTAAGAACAGGAATCAGTTAAAATGATGAAAATGAAGTGGGTAGTAGTGTTCATTGCTGTACTGTGCGGTGCTCAAGCTACCTGGTCCATACAATGTGCACAAAGAAGGGAAATAAGTCCGTGCACCTGTCGAATGAAAGATGATTTACCAAATCAAATAGAAGTCCGATGTGAAAGGATGCCAGACTTTGCTCAAGTGTCAGAAGCTTTGACTGGGAAATTCCCTATTGGGACGCAAGTTTCTCTTATTGTCAGCTATTCCAATATCACCGACATCGACGACTTTCCACTCAAGAAACTCGGACTACACATCTTTAATCTGCAGTTAACCTACGATAACATCAGGTAGGCATCGATGTACCTTTGCAACTTTCAGTCAACTCATAAGAATAATCAAAGACTCGAAATATTTAAACCTTGACATTACATTAGAGAGACTTAAATAATTAGGTAACATAATGTTCAGATAACAAAGCGATAATACTAAATACAACGTATTATGCAAGACGGATGAATCGTTGGTAATACATACATATTTCACATTAGATGTAGTATGTACCAATTAGGGAAATCTTAGTAAAGCGGAAAACAGTTTAATATTTTATATTGAGAATATTCTTGTTATTTGCTTTATCAGCAATACCTACTTGGCTTGTTATTATTAACAGTTTATCAACTCTATTTAGTTTGTCATACCTACTATATTACAACAAATATCCACAGCATGGAGATAAAATATGAAATACATAATACAAGTATACAGCTACATAGATGGACACTGAATACTTTCAATATTAATTATACCGTATTCATTATCACATAAAATATAATTCATTATTTGAATAAAATTAATCCGAAAGTTGGTAATCTTAAATTCGTTGTTTTAGCAGTTGTCTATTTTAGTTAGACGCAAGAAAAAAATCTGTCCATAATCTTTGATTACGAGTAGTTAGTAGAGATTTTAATCGCGGTTTACAGACAGATGATGAAGATATTTTAACGATTCGATTCAAACGAATTTCTTTAACAAAACGTGAGGTAAGGTTGAAAAATAAATTTGATTATTCACACCGAAATAATACTTTAAACTTCACCGTAAATACCTATTTAAAATCAATTTTATGCAATTGTAATCTTCAGAACTTCAACGTTATTTTTTACTAATTTGATATTATTATTAAGTTGGCAATTACGAATTTACTGCTTACTGAGATTTACTATTATAATATCATCGATTAGCAAACCTACAAAAATGTGTGTTATGGTGTTGGGTTATTATAAGTTAGAGTGTTTTAGGATACCCTGACATACATAGGGTAAAAATGTGTTGTATTTGATCCTTTCCCTTTCTGAGTACCTACATACATCTAATAAGTAGCACCGTAAGTGGGAGATCGAACAGATTCTTTAAAGTGAATCAAGTAGATATCGTATACACTACATGTAATAGTTAATTGATAATAATCCTAATCAGAAAATCAACAATCGCTTGATCTTTACATATTACACAGATACCCAGTTCCTTCATATACAGATCAACTATTGCGCATCAAATATATGGTAAATGAATAAGCTTCTAAGAATTTCCCACATATGGTGCATATTATTATCAATTAGGCAGCTACATATTTTTTAACTTCATCGACGGGGTTGACTCATACGTTTTAAATTTTTATTAACAAATTTCAGACCTTTTCAATAGCTGCTACTATATCTAATATACTTCTTTTTTATTTCTATGTGAACTGCCATTGTATACCTGAGAGTCAAAGCTCCGCGTCAATATTTCTCAAATATTTATTTGCCTTTGACGTCTCCATGGATTTTCCCAATATCCCCGTCGAACTTCTTGTTAGAACAGTGCCCCATAATGTGATCAATTGACTCGATCTCTCCATACTCGGAGGAAGGATGTTCCCTCTTTTCCCACTCATGAAAGTGTCCATGTCTCCCATGGCCAGTTCGAATACGATTTAAGGTTCCATAACCTGCGAGGTAGATCGATTGAATATAGTAAGTAGGCGGTATTAATTTTATGGGCATCCATTTACATCGTCATTACCAAAATTCTAACCCGGTACCATCAGATTGGAAATCCTCTCTTCAACCAACAGCGCCAATCATGTACCGACGCGACGTTATTCACTGAAATCTGTTGTAATAAATATAACATTCATATTATTAAGCTGTCCTGAAGTCCTAAAAATTAAACCCTGAGGCCGCCCGAGTAAGAGTTGGATTAAATGCCCCGGTAAAGAATCGCGTGACGCCGTCTTTACTACATTATGTGGGTATTCAATGTTTATTCTGTTGTTATTTTTTAGTACCTAGCTAGCTATTAATTAAGGAATCTGTATTTGAAAAAGTGTGTAAAATTTGTATTGCTGAGAAACCATGAGAAAGTGACTAGAAAAATCATCCAAACTACCCGTTCATGAAATTAAATAAACCCAGAGGAATAAATCTGAATCATCTATAAGTACCTATTCCAAAAATCTTCGGGAAGAGTTACCTTGATAAGAGATTTCAACGAATGGAACGACTAAGGATGTGGTTAGCGGAAAAGTATTGGGATTATTTTTGTTATTGAATATTCATCGCACGCTGGTTATACTAAAGTCAGTGTTGGAGAGAGTATATGTAGAAGATAAAACATTTTTTAAAGGATCTGGGCTTGTATTCATAAACTATTGGGGTTACTTTCCTGCAAAACTGACATTAAGCTTAAAGCTTGCGTCGTGTAGTACTCAATTACTTCATAAGCTAGGCTATCCTGGGGCTTATTATAAGATGAAAAATTCAGTATAGAAAGAGACAGATTAGGTGTAAAAAAATCTTGAAGGGCGAGGATATTGCCGCGCAGGGCCTGCTGAAGATAAACAATGAATATCATACGGTTGTATAGTGGATATAATAATAATAAATAAATAAATTTAATGTAAATATTCTCATAATATTGAAAAGTTGCTGAACTCAGATAAAACAAATTCAGTTCAAAGGGTCAGCACAATCGTTTGCACTATCGATGTTGTACATATCTTATTGTATCTTGACCCTCACAGCGTGATACATACATTCATAATATAATAATATATTACACCTATTAATAATAAAATGCCTAGACGATTTTGATAACGATATTGTCGAATTATAATTATTCACTTTGATGCTGATGCACCTGAGTGACGTATTATGTATAGAATCGTAGTAATGTAAGTAATATGTTTAAATCGATTCAGAGGTCAATTGTCAACTGGAACCAATTAGGTGTTGATCAGCTCAGTGATAGTATAATACGTATTAGTATATTCTATACGTAGATTTATTCATTTTGATTATTAGAAAAAGCATTATAATTTCATTCACTGATGTAATATTTACGACCTCCAAAAGCTTTAATACTAAACAATAATGTGATTTCAAAAATTTACATTAAATATTGGGAATAACCTAATTTTCAGTTAAGTTTCGTAATTTTGTATATTTATATTATTGGCAGATTTTAACTAAGTAATTATTTTTTTAGAGAGTGTAAGCTCGTATTGAGCTCTATAAAATTAATAATATCATTTATGCATACCTATGGAACTAACACTTCGTACTCGTACATATATGTTTTAAAAGAACTGAAAAGTTATTTTCTGAATAAAAAAAAAACAGAATAGTGGTTAGACCATTTGTACCTACCATAGATTTTCTTCATTGTAAATGCATTATAAGAATAACAATGACCCCGAGCCCTACCAGGGCAAACCAAAATATTTCATAATGCTTTTCATACAGCGGAGTGATAGATATTCATTTTCCAATATTAAATGCCATTGTGTTCATATAACAACTTACACCTCTACGACGCTTTACACAAAACATGAAATTCTCAAAATACTAGAATTACGTATGTACAAAATTACATTTTTTATAATAGGATGCTACTTAGTATAGGTAGTAGGTACTCGTACTGTTGTTATTTATGAGACATTGCGTTATACCTTTCTACGCAGCCTTGAATCTTCGTATGACGATTTCAATTACTGTCTCATTAAGTGACTAATGTAATGATGGTGTAGTGGAAAACACTGTTGTAGAATATGTCATATTATTTACGTCAAACTTTATTATTGTCAATCATCCTACAATCATTACACACTTAAGTAGTAAGTACACAGTATAAAGTAATGATTGCGTTATGGAAAATTATAAAACAGACCACTTGCGTAAAACACTTTATTCTCTAAATGAAGGAAGTTCCCATTATACGGCGCGGCGTGGTAATCTAAATTACTGATGGTGTATGTAATCAAACACTCTTGACTCAATTGCCAAAAGGAACATACTTTACTTACATTATATTATATTGTTTTGTTCATTGAGAATCTTTTGTAGCGAAAATTTCCTAGGAAAATGTATGGGCTAAATTTTTTACACTTTTCATAATATTATACACACAACATCACAAATCTGTGACCAAGGTGGCAGTAAGTTCGCTAAAACGTCGGAAGAAACCACCTTTCATAGGAGATCAAACCCAAAAATTCTAATACTAACTATGCAATAATAGCCTACACTGAGATACTCTGATAATATAAAAATGCTTTGATTATTATAATAATCTAATCAAAGGACTTTTAGTCCTTAGCACATTTATACATGGATATTACAATACTCGCAAATGACTTATCTGCTTCTAAATCTGTTTTATACGTATAATTGTTTATTTACTATGCATCCAATAATTTACGGATAACAGGAAGAGATTGCGACGTCATAGTCCCTCACTTCAGTAATTTTCTGAATCGGTTGATACATACGAGATACGTTTTTTTGCGTTTTATTTTACTATTGCTGTTCATTGTACTAAGTTAATAAAATGATTAGCCACTCTCATTCAATTAGCGATTGCCACCCACAAATATTAATAGGGAGAACACCCTATCCTACAAGTTACCTAACGCAGGCACATCTAACGTTAGCTGCCAGAGCATTAGCATGGTGCTCGAGGCCGGAATATAGGCACAGAAACTGTTTTTCTTGGAGCTTGGAGTCTAGAACCATCTCGCTAATTTATCTTCCACTTTGTCACATCTGTTCTATGTTTGTCGCGTGGAATGTGTTGTCCAAAAGGATATAGATGACTATCTTGTTTCATTATTACAATTAAAATTGAAGTAAGCTTAATTTCCTCATCGGTGCGAAATTAAAATTACAGAGATTTGTTAAAATTGAACTGTTGTTATTAACCAGTTTTATTTCACAATAAATACCACTTAATACACAATGTGACCTCTCTTTTCAGTGACATTGATGGAGCCGCCTTCATAGGCATGACTAGTGTTAATTTTCTGAGTCTTGCTGATAATTCAATATCGGAAGTCCCTGTACGGTTGTTGAAGCAACTTTCAAATGTCAAAACGCTGGATTTTGGTCGTGGGAGAGTCAAAGCTATTAAACTGAATGACTTTCAGGTACAAAACTAAATATTATATTAGTTATTACCATTGAAACATCTACCAATTAGAATGCTAACGATCCACTGTAAGTTTACCTAGATTGGTGTACGAGAGTTTGCATAGATACTTACCAACGTTGAGCGAACATATATTGCAATCTCTTACATTTTCTACATTTATATGTATGAGTAGGAATGTAGTAACACCATATGCTCTATAAGATAAAATTATGAGATATTGATTTCAAACTTTTGCTTCCATTGCGGTATTCATATTGTTTACATCGTTTGTGAGTTCTGTTCATAGCTACACACAATACTGTTTAGGTTTTGAACATTTATTATTTCTATATTTTGTTATTTCAGGATGTACCGTACGTACACGTTCTTGTGATGCCCGGAAATGAAATATCTAGGATAGACAAAGGTGCTATTCCACATACTGTCAAACAACTACACCTTGCAATGAATCGATTAGAGACACTCAACGGATCGATCAGACATCTAGAGAATCTTAAGTGGTTGTTCATTAACAAAAATAAATTGACAACTCTTTACAACGAATTGCCTACGGTTGGTTAGTTCACTAAATATCAATACATTTTATGTAAATATATTTATATGATAAGTTCAGACATCCTATCCCTTGTTTCACTTTTACCATTTGGATTGTTTAATAATCAGGCGAACCAATACTTTCCTTTTTGTGTTTATGTTTTCCTGCAAGACATAAAGCCGATTACATACATACGCTATTAAGTGACCTGTGCTTTGAGAAAATGATAGGAAAATTAGGGAACTTGGATTCATTTCATACACGACTGATGCCGGTGCGATACTTTTAATAGTTAATATTATTTGCAACTTTAGTATATTTTGATTATTTTCAGACAGCAAACAATCTACTAATATTTGATGCCGCTTTCAATGAGTTAGGAAGCATTCCAGAGGAGTTTAGAAATTATCACAGACTTGATTTTCTCTGCTTGAATAATAACAACATAACATCCTTGAATTATGCCCTACAGAAGTCCAGACGGTTGACTAGTTTGAATTTGTCGTATAACCGAATTGGTTATGTAAGTATTATACAATATCTTATACACAGAGGGATAAGATTTGATAGGATGTCTTCTTTCTCTATGTTATCAGTAAAATAGTTTGTGCAGACTTAATATAGTTTGAATTTCCTCTATAATATGACGTATAATAAGATTTTCTTTCTAGCTAGCACAAGATGAATTTTCCGAAGCGGACAATTTGGAACGTATTGATTTGTCATTTAACGAAATACGATCTTTGAACAATTCCATGAATACGTTGAGGTTGTTGACATTTCTAAATCTAACTCGCAATAAACTGGAAGAATTTTCACTTCAGGAAATAAAGGGATTGCGAGCATTGTTGGTGATTGATCTTTCGTATAATTTGATCACTCACCTAAGCGGTGATACTGAGGTGAATATTACTAATTATCGAATAGATAAGTCATAATAACTATTAAGTTATGTAACATAACGTAAATTTACGTCTGTTTATATTGTTTATAACATCGTTTTTACCTCATAAGTAATTTATCAAAAAGGCTAATTTTACACTATCGATAGGTACAACAAATAGTTGTAAGAAGGTACTATTTTCCACGTGGTGTAGTTTTGTATCATGCTGTAATTTTTAAGTAAACATCACCTTATTTCATGTATGTAAGTCACATCACTGCAGATTTCGGCCTTGAACCAAATATTTACACTTGTAAATGTTGTACACCTATTTTTGTAGGGCAGTTGCACAAAATAGGTCAAATCATATCCCATCATATCATATACAGCTACTCACATTCTCGTGTCACGTATTCATTGTTTCGAATTCTATGATTCTAATTCAAGGGGATGATTATTTCAGAATTTGATCAACTTGGAAACACGTGTTCTAGAACTTCGTTTGAATAACAACCGCTTAACAAGGATAGGTGGAAGTCTTATGGGACTTCACGGATTATTGAAATTAAACGTTGCTTATAATCAATTGGATAATATCTCACCAGATGATCTCATCGGCTTGGATGAACTCAAGGGACTGGATATTTCCCACAATCAGATTACAACTCTATTTGAACTCTCAAAGGTAAGCATGTACAATATTTTTTTATTAACAAGGTTCCTAGAATCCTTCATGTGTACAAATCGTTCGCCTATTCGGTATGTTTTGACTATTTGTCATTGCAATATATAACTGATAAATACCGACCTCTAAGAATTAGGCCGAATCAAAACATTGGGCTACTTTATTGTGTTATGTTTTTGTCTAATACATATAATAGTCATTTTGTACCAAAACATTTTTGTTTTGGTACGTTCATGTTTCATAGCAAATAAGATACGGTGGAAATGGGGTGAACGTTGCCATGGCTGCAAGGTAGTCACATAAACCAGAGTAAACTATTTCGTCAGGATAAAAATACGTATCGTAATTCCTAGTGCTCTAGTACCCACATAATCACAAATCAAATGAAAAATCGCATCAATAAAAATGTTGATAATTTTTTGTCAGAACCATGTATTGGACACAACAAAAAAAAATAGAATTTCAACACTGAAACATGATGCTTAAATTTATAATTACTTACGAACCAAATGACATCAGGCTTCCTTTCATTTCTGAAGGTGATCTCAGTAAGAGAGTCGGAAGCTTGACAATGTAAAATCATAAACCCGGATCTCTCGAAAATATTTAAGAAATAGACCACATCATTTGTTTGCATATCACATTGACTTGTTGGTCATTGATACTGTAATAAATAATAATCTCTGTAGTGTATGCGATATTGTAGGTACATCTAAACACTAGACATAATATGCGTACGTCATAAAATTATATAGGAACATTATTTTGATGAATCTTTAAGTCTAGTACAAACTGACTTTTCTCAGCGTATAACTAGTCGAAACGTATAATTTCTGATTATAGTTTTCATTCAGTAAGAAGGTAGTTTCTCTTATAATATTATTTGGGGTAATTGCATTGAAGAGAAATTATGTAGAATTATATTTTGCCAATGTTAATTGATATCTTAGATATGTCTCTTCCTTTAGTAATCCTTCCCCCGTTAAACTCTTTAGTGTTTTTTTTATTGATTTTGATCTCTCATAGGCCTACCTTATTTTTCTGATCTTAGTCTTATAAGTTCTACTAATTTATTCCTATCTGAAAAACAAAAGCTTTCCATTTCCATTTAAACATTGTAGTGAGAGGATTTATGATGAGGCAAAATGGGGTAAAATTATGTCAAAACAAATTACCACTTGTTCATGTTGTCCGAATCGTGTTTGACTTTCAAGAAGTTTTTAAATCGGCGTTTAACCGAAAAAAGCCGACGAAACTGGGCATTTTATTAGGAAATATTACCTACTATAATTTTATTGATAGCCCCCTGCAAAAATTTACCTATGTTAAAGTATGGTATAACAGACTCACACAAACATATTCTATTTCTTTCTCTAGTTGACTAATTTCAAAGTCAGTATCGTTTCGTTGTTACTTTAGATATTTCGTATTGATTCGTAAAAGCGCCAACTTAATTTGGATTAATATTTTTTACAGACCTATTTACCATCACTAGTGGAGTTACTGGCGTCACACAACAATGTTACAATATTGGACAAGGATTTCCATGGCTTGCCTGTTCTCTGTGTGGCTGATCTTTCACATAATCAAATCGTTGCCATTAATTACGATCTCGTATCGAAAACAAAGTGCAAAATACACGGAGTACCCGGCGTCCTGAAGATTCACCTGCATGGTAAGCTATCATAACTAGGTACGAGAAATAATAAATTTAACTTTGTATTGATCATTGATACATTCATTTCATACTGTGTGTGTGTATTTATTCAATATGATTAATTGTTTATCTGAGTACTGTATATAGGTATATTGTGTATATAGATAATATGTCTTATACTATCATTACTATTATTTTGTTGTGTGTATTTATTGTCATGTTTTTATGATGCGTAGGTACATTAAATACATTAAATATAACAACAAAATAAAATAAATTTATTGCAAGCATATGTTTTGTCACAAACACAATAAATATGTATTATCTTATGATATTCTAATAAGCGAAACTATTTTCTAACAAAATGTACAAAAGGGATCAGTACTAAACAAATATTTACTCAAATCTACAAGACGACTTTAGCTTCACGATAGTGTTCGAGGATTCTTATTTTCACTCGGAGGCATTTTTTAAAACCTGTATTATATAATATTATAGTGCTTTCAATGTTTTGTCTTTGGGTATAGGTTTACAGAGTAGATTTAGTAACGAAAGTCTATCAATGACAATAAATAATATATTATATGTATTATAATATTTGCGGTGATAAGCGAAGTAATTAATATGAAATTCAATAAACATAATCAGAGTCATTCAAAATTATTTTCAATCGTCTCTATGTTTGGCATTATGACCACTTTCATACATTGTATCGTCATTGATTTTAAAAATGAAAGTGCCAAATTCTCAATCAATACTTGATATTTGATGGACTGTTTCGAGTTGGTAATTGGAAGTCTAATGCGAAAATAAAGTCTTCATAGCAGAATACATGCAAAGTATTCGTTATTAAATTGAAGGAAAGTTAATTTAATGTAGTATAATAAACAACTTTACTAGTTATACTCAATACCAAAATTTCAAGGAAGATAAAATCATAGTTTTGTTTTGAGAACCTAATAGAAAACTTTCGTATTGATACGTAAAATTCTATGCCTTGAATTCGCTTCGTCGTCAGTTTTCTACAAAGAATAAAATGAATGATTATATAAGTCAATTCACTTGTATAGTCGGTATCATACTAAACACCTACTGATGTGATACAAGTTAGAGTACCATTGAAAGAATACAAGTACTCTTTCTTTTATCTGTTCAAATGACCTGCGGGTCACTCTTTACTCAACAGAATTTTTGTCTAGATATATAAACCTACATATTACAATATGACAGTATCTTTCATAAACACGCATTGCTTATCTGATACATGAAAAAAATCTAGACATTTTTTTGTTACGTTCTATTTCGTAAAGTTGTAAAAAAAATCATAATAAACATAAGCTACCTTGTAAGTTATCGCTTGCGAATGCTCCATAAATGTAATGTTCTTGAAAATGTTGCGAAAAAAATGCCTACAAATAGAAGTAACAACACTAATAAAGTAAAAATGTATCTAGCCACGAAATGTGTACCATAACATAATAATCTCATCGCCAGCAAAGTATCGCATGAAATGGAAAGATAGTAAAATCTCCAAATCGTAAAAGCGAAGTGAAACACATAAAACATTCTGCAAGAGAGAAACAAGAATCCAAACAATAGGTACCTACATCCGTAATATATATAAGTAAATGTATATTACCTATTATTAATTTGCTAAGAATATGAAGAATGTAGGGATAAAATATACTGCCCAAGCGATAAACTTACCTACTGTAAAAAGCTGTGCGACGACTAATTAATTCTAAGTCATACCTAACGGGGAAGAAGTTTACAGAAAAGTTTAACGTTAATGATTCGGTGATAATTTGATTTATTTTGATTTCAGATAATCCAGTTCTGTGTAATGATAACTTCAACGATGTGAGTACATTAATAGAGAACCAACAAACAAGAATATTAGGGGACTGTCAAGTGAAACCCATTCATGGCATTCAGCCACAGATGAATGATGTGCTGTCGAGGAAGATCTTAGGATTGGGGAGGAGAGGACACATTATATTGCCGGTGTTGACTCCTCCATACATTACAATTCCCATAACAACTTCACCTCCCTTAGTTCTGCCTGCATCTATACGTCCTGTGATTTCAACACCTACTATTCACGATTTATCACCAAAAGAACCTGATTTATTAGAACCAATACCGGAAGCAGTTCAACACATACAAGGTAAATAAAAAAAATCACCCCTTTTCTTATTAAATAATTATTAATTAGCAATTAGAAGACAGTCATGTACCTTTTCAAATATTTTTTTGTACAATCTTTTATCCTTTCTGCAGGAGGATTTTTTTTTGTGTGTGGTGTATGTATGGATTTATTTATTTCGTACTTATATTGAAATTTAATCGTGTTTTTATAATATGTACCTACTTGTTTTTGTGTGTATTATTGGCAACCAAATATTGTACTCAACCATGGGCGTCGCCAAGGGGTTGAGGGGGGGGGGGGGAGGCTGCCCCCTAAGAGATTGGAATAGGTATATTCTTATCACACATTTTCACATCATATCATAAATTTTTAGTACGAAAATTTATTAAAATTTATAAAAAATTAAAAAAACACTTCACCCATTTTTAATTTAAAAGAAAATAGCTTGCAGTGCTATTTTCTATGATTTCTGTATTTGGAACCAAACCACATCTTGAACTTGTTTATTTAATCACCCAAAAAATTCGCCTGCGGCGCTATTTGCATGTTTTATGTACTATATAAATACATTTGGTTGCCCCCCCCCCTAGCTCCGAAGCTGGCGACGCCCATGCTATCTGTAAAAAATATTATGCTTAATAATAAAATAAATTTCAAATAGTGAAATTGTGTATGTAATGAAGCTTGCTAATAAAAAATGGGTTTCTTGATGTTTTTTATCACAAGAAAACCTGACAGACATTCATCAACCAAAACAATAAAATTACATAGCATACTTTCGTAAGATTGTGACCATTGCTACTTAAATTAATTTTCTATTTTCTTTCACAGATTGACTTGAAGAATAGTGAGAGTAGAAGAGATTATTATTATATTAGAAACCAAAGAAAACCAGGAATTTAATAGTAATACTAAAATATTTTTAATTTATATCTTTTAATGTAAATATCTTAAAATAAAAATAATATATAATTAAAAAACATATAGGAAATAATTTGATACTTCATTAACATTGTATTTTCATATTATTTTACTACGTAATTATGCATTCGTTCTGGTATAATATGTCGTCACAGGACCTCACGACAGATAACTTCACAAATATCCGTAACAAAATACCCAATACTAATTTGATATATTTTTTCACTTTGGGTATTTCCCATTTGATGTAACGTATTTTTTTATCATTTTATGATTGGGTACTTAGCATTTTCTTTCGTTTGTTAGGCAGACCTCAATATAATAAATTGTGTTATTCTCAATGAGGGGAATACCTATCTACCTACATTCTTTAAAATAATGTCAATACTAAAGGTGCAATTTGATCCTTAGTGATATTGTCATGTGATTGCAACCAAATAGCTATTGTGATTTCGTCTATGATTTTTTTTGTCTTGAGTTATTTTGGTATGTATGTAAGTATTGGTAAGTATTTTGTGTTACCTATTATATACCACATTCATATATGTAGGTATATAAACCAGCAGAGAATAGGGCAGTGGAGCAACTAGCATTAGGCCGCCTGGCACTCTGAAAGTGGTCCCTCATTCCTGAGTCATAACGATTAAACTGGCTAAAAACAGGCACAATTTAGGCACATATTTTTCGCACTTTTGGTGAAAAATACAAAAAGCATCCTGGCAGTATAGACGTATAGGTATGGATCGTTTTGAATAAAATGTGTATATGTAATTATTCGGCTGTTCCGTGGATGCGATTATGGTTCTGGCTAGTGTTTGTTATGAAAAAGATGAATCAATGGAACTGTTTTTCATCCCACAGGATTTCCGACCTGCCAAACCCTCTATTTCCCTGCGCTTACATCGTGCCTATGATAATGACGTACAAGAGTCTGACGGAAGAGTCTGAGACACACAAAGTTTTATAGAAGTCTGATAGTGGTTAAGAATCGTATAGCGTATTTACATGCAAATTAGTATACACCAACATACACACTACATTTCTATGTATAGAATAAGGGTATGTATAGAAAACTCGACTCTAACCTAACCGTCCCTTCGTTAACTGTCCAATTAATATCTTCTTTTCCAAATAGCTTTGTATGGCGCTGGAGAGAGTGTTATTCCGTCAATAAATTCAAATGTTTTCGGAGCATCAGAAATAGGAATTAAATGGAAATGTTGAAATATTCGACAGCAAAAAATAAATAGATTTGCCTTTGCCAATACATCACCCACACATTTGCGTTTTCCTGAAAAATAAAGTATAAATCGTTAGTTTCAGAATGTATTTAAAAGTCTTCATAGACATTAGCCATATATTATTTTTACGACAAATGTAGGTGAATAATCTGTATTACTTTTATAAACAACGCATATTTACCAAATCCAAAGGGCATAAATGATTCAATGTTCAATAGTTTTCCTTCTCCAGTCAAAAATCGTTCTGGTCTGAAATGATCCGGGTCCCCCCATGACTTATTTCTATGTATTTCGTACAAAAAGGCGATTACCACGGTATCCTGCAAAAACAAAGATAGTTTAGAGATGTAGGTACGTATGTAGTATTTTATTATATTATGTAGGATTCTTTGCGAATATTTACATTATCGAGATGTGCATTTTACGTACTTTCGGAATTTTGTATAGACCTAGAGTAGTCTCTTTTGTAGCCCTGTGCGCGATACCTCCTGGTGGAATATTACTTATCCTCTGTACTTCTTGGATGACGGCAGTCAAATACGGCATTCTGAAATTATGGATTCTTTCTTCAATACACATCCAATACTTAACCTCCAAAGCGCTCAGACAAGAGATACTATCATTATTTATCAGACCTGTGTTTATCTGCTAGAGTTGGATTACGATTGGCTCCAATGACTTCATCTATCTCAGCATGAACTTTACTTTGAACATCCTGATAAAGCATGAGATAAACTATTATGAAGGCTAGGGTATTGCTTGTTGTGTCTGTGCCAGCCTGAAGAAGATCCAAGCAAATGACGAACAAATCCTTCTCTGAAATATTCACAATTTATCTGATTGAGGGAATACTTGATAAAATACTGATTTAAGACAACAACCTAAGATATTTATTACGTACCCGTGAATTGTAAGTTTGTGTTTTCATTGTATATTTGGTGTAAAATTGTAAACATTAAGTCGTCTAATTTATCAGGATTGTAGCATAGTTTGTGTTGCTCAATATGCTCCTGGAATAAAATAAATTAAATAACAAAACAATTTGATTAATAAAATTAAATCTCAAAATGCAAGAAAATATCCCCCACTCAATAATTTAAACGAACAATGTTCACCTGTACAAAATTTACTATTTCTTGTTGTAGTTCACAGTACTCAGTGTATCCAGATAATTTTGGTGCTAAAAATCTAAGTGCTGGCAATTGATTTAAAAGACTCCCTGATGTACTCATACGACGGAAACTTTTATCAATAACGTTACAAATATTCAATAACACTGGGTCATCTCTGTGAAATCTATAACATTTATAAAGTAATTTGTTAATATGAAACAATAGGCATGTAAAATAATATAAATTTTGAATTTGATAATAACTGAACTTACCTCTTTCCTGCCGTAAAATTCCATACAACATTGAGTACAAATCTATTGAAACATGCGTCCATATTCATTGGTTTTTCATTAAAAGTATCAAGCCATTCTATTAAACTCTCAGCTTCTTCGTTAATTATTTTCTCCATAGTAATTTGACCCAGGCCCAAACTTCGCAAGTGTGATAAACAAAAACGTCTTTGTTCCGCCCAAATTGGACCCTCTGAGAAGACCAATCCTTGAAATCAAAACCAGACATCGTAAGTTAAAACAATGGCTCATTGTATTATGATTAAATTGATACAGATTTCTTGTTGAAACTGTAGAGGTTGATGATCTACTCTTGTTTTTTTATGAATTTTGAACACTAAGTTGTACAATTCAAAAGCGCACCTACATATTATATTCCTATAGGTATATTAATATGACATGCACAAGAAGATAGAAATGCCCCCAAAACGGCGCTAAGTATGCATAAATAGTATTTTACTTACCCCCTCGTCCTCCCAGAGCCCTCTTCCTGTAAAAGAATCCATCTGGTCGCCCTTGTAGCGCTTCATTTAAACCAATTTCCTTCACTAATGGTAATTCTGAGACTAGGACTATATTTGTACTCCCCATTTGGAGATCAACAACGGGACCATATTTGTCTACCAAAGCTTTCCACACCAAATGGTTATAACCATACTTTTTTTTCATGAGTCCTAATTGTGGCAAGTTTCCCACAATTGGTAATTTTAGAGGGCCTGCAAAGACAATAAAATCAATTAGAAGTAACAGACAGGATATAATATTCTGGAGACTATGCTATATCTTGCTAATAATAGGTACCTACGTAGTACGTACATAGGTATCAAAGCAGTGCCCAGGATTTTTCTCGGGTAGGGGAGGGATTGGGGGTGCAGCCAGATCAAAATTAAGTTTGTGAAAATATTTTTTCCCTATTTTATCTAGCGTCAACCTATTTCATTTCGGAGGGTTCCGGACCCCCTAGACCCCCTCTGGGCACGGATTTGATAGGTATATACCTACTACGTCAGAATTAATATAGGCTCGTGAAGGATCGATCTATGGACCAACTATAATAGCTGTGTTGTTATAGAATTATACAAGTTACTATAATTTCTTGTATGGGCCCTTCATCACATCACATAAACCTACATATTCAATCATTGATTCAACTGCATTGTATAAGTGCATACCTATGAAGAGAACGATATAAGAATATTGAGTCTAGGCAGTCTGGATACGAAAAGAAGTTATAAATTAAATTAAAATTAAAAATTAATTCTGGAACATTTTACCTGGAGGGGACGAGATTGAACGTTTCAAAGCAGTGTAGAGATAAAGTGATGTTAAAATGATGCACAGAATACACAGGAACAACATCTTGATAAATCTCAACACAAACTAAAACGTATTAGAGGACGGATGAATAATTTATGTAGGCATCAGTACATACTTAGGTATAAAAATGACGAAGGTATATTCTTATGTTAATGGGTTTGAGATATAGTGAGGTGAGCAACTTCGAACGAGAAATTTGTTCATTTTTATTACCTGGATTACTACCTATATCCAGTCGTGGTACATCACAAAAATGAGGAAACCAGTGAATGCCGCGTATATATTAATACACAAAACATTCTCTGCGCAAACATTTTTTGTGAGATTGTATAAAGGTTTTTTTGAATAAATCTATTTAAAATAGCATATTCTTTTTCGCGATGTAATCAGCCAGCGCTACTAGACAAACGGCTCTTTGCCCAGATACCTACCGGCCATCGGCTCTTCAGGCATTTGCCCAAACTGCCCTTTGGCCAGTTCGGACCTGGTGGAATAATTATATTTTAAGAGAAAAATGGTCTGGGTTTGTTTAAATTGAAAGTTCTAAAATATTTTATAGTATTTCTCCGTTCCCAAATACGTTGCTTTGATGAACAACTTTACCGCCGAATATTGATGCTATCTTTTTATCAAATAAGTATATAAAAAATGTAATTTTCTATTAATTTTAACATTAATTCATACATTTTAAAACAAAACATGTCTAAAAATAGGTACCAAAAGTTCCATCCACGAAAATCCTACATAATATGTGGGATTTAGATTCTTTCTTTTATATTTAGACTAAGTATCAGGAAATGTTAAAGCGCCAAGTATAGTAGTATCTTCTTTTTCCCATACTATAGAGACGACTGGACATAATGGAAAATATGGTAGAATTACGATGTGCTCGCCCTTGTAGAAAAAAAATATATTGTAAGTATTTTGTTGTCTACCTATTGGTACTTTAGAAAAATATTACCTGCCTTGAATGTTTTACAAAATGTTGAGAAGCATTGTCAGGAAGTGATAGTCTATACGAAATAGACTAATCATTCAATCTTGAGTCAAACATATCTAAAGCTAGCTAAAGTGTATATTTATTACAAGAATAAAAGTAAAATCCATTTGTTATGCTGAAGAGATAAGTCATTTTATTCTAGACTAATCCACAGCAGGGGTCCCAAACCTTTTACCACTAACTAACACTTCACCGATTTTTCTAAAATAAAATCGCCTGCGGCGCTAATTAAGCCTATTGTGTGATTCATATCACTTCATCCATTTTTCTAAGAAAATTTCGCCGGCGGCGCATTATTTCAACCCTGATAAATAATCTAAAATTTTATTTTATTTGCGGCCCATCGCTAATTTATAATTTCAAATGGCCGTTCATCGATAAAGTTTGCCCAGGTCTGCTATAGACAGACAAGCAACATTTTCTAAAAAAAAATAGCCATTAGAAAGTAAATGAAACAATAGGTATTGGTACTATGACCCTCTTCACCCAGTCTCAAAAAAAGTCGACTGCGGCAAAATTCACATTTTTAATAATACAAGGACATATTTGCATGTGACGACCTTCAACCCCGCGCCAAAATTGAATCCAGGATCAGCCACTGAATGTTGTGCATTCACCCTGTAGGTGATTTTTTTCTCTAAATAAAATAAAAAAAAGAATAGCAGAAATAAAACAGATAAATATTATATAACATTTTTTTATTAATAAAAAATATTATATTACACTTGCAAAACAAATCTCCAATAATAACTAAATTAGAATTAGCAAAAATGAACAAGCAATTTATAACAATGTTCTTTATAATGGTGGGAGATTGTAATTACAAACTGAATCGAGTTACGTATTGCCAATAAATATCAACATTTTTTTTAAATCTATACAAGTAACATTTTCCTACAGGTAGGCATATGAAAAATATAGTAATTTTATAAACCTATAATAATTATAATATCTACAACAATGTTAAAATAACGATCACTAATATTTCTGTAAACAACTGTGTTTCTTCAATGTATTATCCGGCTGCCTAAAACCAACTCCGGTTCATAAGTTGTACTGCCTAGCGGGAATTGCGCCTCCGGATGTAAGACGAAGCGTGGCAACAGACGTTGAGAGAAGCCTACAAGAGACAGACCCGAAACACCTCCTGTTCAACCATGTCCCCCCACCAAAACGTCTTATATCTAGACGATCCTTTTTAGACGCCTCGTCTCCAATACAAGGACCTGTTCCCTCTGAACGTTTACGCAGGTGGGCGGAAAATTCACAAATATGCGAACCCTTCGTAGCGCAAGAACACCTTCCTGCAGGAAGCGAACTACACTTCAGGACATGGGTTACTCTAAACCGCCTGAGGTGTGGGGTTGGGAACTGCCGCGATAATAGGGAGCGATGGGGCTTTCTACAGGAAGAATCCGGTGCATGCGACTGCGGGGCAGCGCAGACCATGCAACATCTGTGGGAGTGCCCGTTGTGCCCTGTCACATGTACTGAGGAAGATGTTTTTGCCGCGTCTCCATGTGCTGTGCGCTTCGCACAGCACTGGAAATCAATATAAGTTTTCTGGTTTGACACGCTTAATAATAATAATAATAATGTATTCCATCACATAATAATAGAACAAGCCGCCATGAAATGTAAATACAAACTCAGATAGGAAAAGTATTTTATCATTTAGGATGGTCCGCATACTTCGACACAAAACTCTCTATTAGAAATAATCATCTGTGCAACTGAGCTAATATAATAATGAATTCATTGGCAGCAGAATCACATAGGAATTATTGCAGTCAAATATTTTACAGACAGTGCCTACAAAGAAGAATGCTAAAAAAAAACCAGGCTGGCGCAACGAAATGTAACTCAGGCAAAAATGAGCAATTAAATACTGCATAGGTGGCATCATCGAAATCACAAGCTAAATGTGTGAAATACCTATTTGAAGTTTTACACGGGTCACATAAATGCCTTAGTAAAAGGAGAATTAAACAGTTACAATTGCGGTTTAAAAGTGTAAAATATGGTAAGTATTATAAGGTAGCCCGTCTTCTTCTCCTTTATCAGCCTTGGTCCCACCTCTGTTGGATATAGGCATATAGGCCTAAAAGACAATGCTCTTTTGGAAATGCAATATTGGAAAATTTGAACCTAAAGAACTTCATTTCAAATTGTTTTTAATGCAACTAATCCATAATAAATCAAATGTAAAGGCAAATTTAGAAATAAATTTTAATCACATTCATTCTTACAGGCAATTCTAAAAATAAACAAATACTAATTTCATACATCTCACGTTGATTGTTTGACAACATAACAGGTCATAAGATCACCGAGACAAAGTAAGTACAACAATGTGACATTCATACACAGTATTATGTAAATATGTACTTCCAGGTATGTTATATTTCTAGTGAACTAAACTAAAAAAATATTTTGCATAATAGTCCAAGAGCCCGCTGCTTAATTTATGACGTATCTGTATTTTGATCGAAATGTGGTATAAATGATAGCTTACCAATAGGGTATTACATCGCACTAGGGTTGCCTATCAAAATCTTGCCGCAACCCCCCCCGAAAAGGTCCCTCTTCGCGGTTTTTCGCATTTTATAGGAATATGGTAAGAGATAGGAGAAAGTAGTCAATGACAAAAATAATCCTTGCTAAATTCTCTACAAAAAATATTAAGTCAATTTTTTCGTAGAACTAGCAGTTTACCCGCAATGGCCGGCCCAAAACCGTAATTCATTAAAAATACAAAAAAATGTATTTAAACTAAATTGGTTGAAGAGCTACAGGAAAATAGTCAAGGAACGAATTAATAACCATAGTCTTAGCTACAAAACGAGCTATAACTTATGTTCATACATCTTATAATTTCGGAATTATTACAATAAAACTCAGTGACGAAAATTCTTAAAATTTAGTTTTTCATAAAATAACCAGTTATATAGCGCCGCAGGCCAATTTTTTTTTCCATAAAATGTTAGTAGTAATGGGTGGAAGAATGTGAAAGAAAAAAAATCAAACTTTTTTTTTTATTTTTTCAAAAACTATCCTGTTTTTTGACCGGACATTACGGGTAAACTACTGGTCCTATGAAAAAATTGACTTAACATTTTTGTAGAGAATTTAGCAAGGATTATTTTTGTCATTGACTACTTTCTCCTATCTCTTACCATATTCCTATAAAATGCGAAAAACCGCGAAGAGGGACCTTTTCGGGGGGGGCAGGGGGGGTTGCGGCAAGATTTTGATAGGCAACCCTAGTGCGATGTAATACCCTATTGGTAAGCTATCGTTTATACCACATTTAGATCAAAAAACAGATACGTCATAAATTAAGCAGCGGGCTCTCGGACTATAACAATATTATTATGTACTTATATTATAAATTTGTCAGTTAAAGGTGGAATCGTTTCCCAACCTTGAGTGCCTCCAAGTCCTGGACTTAGTAAGACGTCTAGGACTGGGAGGCTGCTCTTTAGTACTTAGAGCATTATAAAATTTACTAAACTACATATTTTTAAATATTGCTTCGTATTTCGTGTTTGATACAACAATTTTGATTGCAAAAATCACTACGCCTATTAACAAAGGCAATGGAAAAAAATGGATAACGATAAATAATACGTTTCTTTGGAAAATTAACAATCACTAAACTAAACCCCTTCATCAAACAGATTGTAATATAATGTCTATGTATTCCCTAGGCATTCATATTTCAAACTGTTTAATCTTAGTGTAGATTATAAGTCTATATTATCTACCAGTCATCCTTAAACATGCGTACAGGAGAGACATGCAGGTTTTGATAACAGTATATAATTATTAGTAGGCAGCAATGGTCTAAAGACTAGAAATTAATAAAAATATGCAGCCAAGAACAATAATTTGGCAACGCAACTGTAGTTTTCTCTTTTAACTTGCGGTAATTATTTGATCACTAACAATCATTTTCGTTCTATCAATATATATGGCTTTTTTATTTATTTTCTAATGGTGTGTCCTTCCTATCTGGTATCGTTATGCTATCAGTATCTTCTGCAGTGCAAATATATTGACGATCACGGTATGAATAATGGATAGTTAGATGTTTCTTTTCTCCTAATGAAACATCGTAGAATCCTGGTAGTTGAGACTGGAATATAAAACAAAGAGTAAATATCAGGAAAATGTACTTTTTAACATAAATATAAGACAAGAAAAATATACAGAAGGGTTCAGTACCTTTGAAGATTTATGTAAAGTTAGTTTGGATGATTTAACTAAACATTGCAATGGTATTGTGACATCAATGACATCTTTGTGTCTTTGTGGACTGGCGGCATCATTTGCATCTTCAGTTGCGTGAACATCGTGATCTTTAGCACCTTCTGGTAATAAGCCATACAATCCTTTTATTATGACTAAGCCTCGGGCTTTAGTCTCGTCGGCTACTATTCTCTTATACGCTTCTTGCATCAATTGGACGGTCCACTTTGCTTCTCTAAACATTTCTTCCATTCTGAAATAGAAGAAGTAAAAGGTGAATTTATTAAATACTTTCATTAATGTATGCACTACTTCTGATGTCTATGTTCAGGGAATCAGAAATCCATTGAACCGTGGATTACCGGTCCCAAAGAATCTTAAAAAATTGAGACTGAATAAACTTACTTGGCCTTGTTATTTTCTTTATTCAATTCCTTTTCCCTAAGCTCCTTGCTTCTATTAATAGGATCTATGACGAGTGCCTTAATGGTCAGCCATGACACGATGGGTAGGATTGTTGCATAAAATATTGGTGCCATTAATACTTCTTCACAGACATGAATAGGAAATATAAAATTGTGCGATCCTCGAGTAATCCTGTAAGATAAACATGAACATTATTGTGAAAGAAAACTTATAAGAGTATCACAAAGACTGTTATTTTAGAAAAAAAGATATCTTACTTAATTCTAAGGAAAATACCGCTAGGAACTCCTAATGAAACGAGTGCTGATAAATTACTATGCTTCGTTATTCTTTTCTCAGCTCCATATTCAACTAGGTAACCAAATGTGCCGATTCTGGAACAATGGAAGAGACACACAACGTATAATATATTTACTATACAATTATATGATAATTCGCTGTGCAATTGTTAAAATAAGAATAATCTTCACATCCTTATTCATAACATAAAACTGAAAAACAGTTAGGATTATTATAGTAGCAAAAAGTGAACACCAATTAAATCTGACAGAATTATATTTTCTAGAGAAAATTTCAGCACCCCTCGTTGTTGAGCTGTGAAGAACAGAATAAAAGCAATAATAGATTTATTTGGTAAAAACTTATTAAGGCAATCCATCGCAGTGCAATACAAACAAATATGGATTCCACTTGCAGCATGTCATTCGGATTTTAAAGTACGGTATTACAAAATTGATTGTTGCAAATATATCTTAAGGATTTAATTTATTTATACCAACATATAATATTCTCCCTTTTAGAAACATTTGAACTGATCTTTAATCATTTCAGGCACCATGCGTCAGCAAGGATACAATTTTTTTTTATATAGGAATGAATATATGTAAATGAAAATAATATTACATACTGCAATGCAATCACAAAATTTCACTGGCAAATTAAAAATATTAAATATGGCTACAGTCCATCGAGAAAGAGATGGTTTTCGGTAAGAGCGCTGTATGTTTTTTTAGCAACAGCAGTGGCAACACGTGGTGAATCTCAACAGAAATGTAATCGTTGCCAGGACATAAAATTCTTTTTCTTCATCTTCTTCCGCTTATGTTAAGATCTGGGATCTGTTTGTTTCGTTTGTCGTTGTTCGGCGTTTGGTGCTCCTTCTTGGGATGTAGAAGCCAGCTATCTCTACATCTTTTTGGTGGTCTTTCTGGCAGCCTTTGACCTGTAAGGATTTCATTCGCAGCAACGTGAGCGAGTCTTGTTCCATCTTCCAGATCATGTTCCATTGTCTCGCCAGAACCGCCTCTTCTTCCGGCTCCACTGCACGATATTCTCAGTTTTGCAAGTGGCAGTTTCCATAAAATTGTAATTCCAAATTAATCCGAGACCATCTCTTTGTTGACAGACTGTAAGATAAATTACTTACTTATATACATAAAAAAACTTACTTGAAACACAGTCTCAATTTCAGTTCGCCTCTCAGCATTTTTCTAGTGTAAGTTAATGAGACAAAGGAGTGTGGTACACCGAACTGTAAACTTGCATTACCGTGGTAATGTTCAGTGTCTCGAACAATGGTCGTAGTCAGGGATGAATTTGTGCCACCATTGTAGGTTAAATATCCCACAGATGAATTGTCTAATTGATACGCCAGAGCTGGGGAAATTCATAAAATCTTTATTACAAAAGAATAACATGTAATATGTAGTATAATTCGATATTGTACTAATGAAATAGTATTTTTTTATCACAATCGTAAGTCACTTTGTAGTCACATAATTTCATCATGTTATGACAAATTAACACATCAATAACCTTGTTTCACTTCCGCCATTTTTTGCAATCATTTAAAACGTTTTCGAACTTTAGCACTTCATCTGCAGTAACACCATAATTACTAAAGTTCGAAAATGTTTTGAATGCAAACAAAAAAACAGTGGAAGTGAAACAAGATAATTTATCATGAATTAGGAAAGGGTCGCTAGCCTTAAATGGAGCTGGGCTGGGCATGTTGCCAGGTGTCAGGACTCCTGATGGACTAAAAAGATAATGGAATGGTGACCAAGAACAAGCCGAAGAAGCGTTGGTAGACCCCAGGCAAGGTGGTCTGAGGATATCAGGAAATGTGCCAGTGGTGGATGGATGCAATGTGCCCAAGACAGGTAGCTGTGCAGGACCAAAGGGAAATCTTATGTCCAACAATGGACCTAAGTGGCTGCAGAAGTGAACATATGTGACTACAAATTGGGTGAATGTAGCCTAAAGTGTACCGGACACATGAAGTTAATAAGCAGAAATTAAAGCACTAAAGTAATACAAAGAAAATGAAAAAAATCTTACTCGACATGAAACCAGGACTCAGTCCTCTAGGAGTAACTTGTAATGATCCGGCTCCGGTATAAAATATTGTGCTGGTCAAACTTCTAAATGCTTTAATGCTTGTTTTCAGTCCATTACCGACACCAACTTCCAGTTCACCCCAACCTTTCTCTGATGTGATTCTACGAGCTGCTACGTTCATTGAACCTGAACCTAAAACAAGCAAATGTATAAAGAATAATGAAATATATGATATTGATAGCTACTGGTTCACATTGACACAAAGATATCTTAAGTAATTCCCACCTTGTAGGAAATTTACAAGACATGCTATCAATTCATGAGTTTGAATACTAATACAAAGGAACAAAAGTATTTCTTACCAGTTCCATTCTGAGTTGCTAAATTACACGACAGAGTCACTGTGTCTTTTGGAGTTATAGGAGCTTCTACTGAATGTCCCGCAGTTATACTCGAAATTTCAATATTTGGTATTCCACCTGAGCTTTGGCTGCAAAATACATAAATATCAATGTAGATACATACTTTGTACTCCCTCAAGCTGCATCCTATGCAGGATAAGCAGAGGACAGATCACCAGTCTTCCATATCGCTACACACACTTCTTGCATCCGTCCCATTCATAGAATTTATCATCTACACTCTACGATTTCTTTTACTCAAAACACATTTCTCCTTAAGCAACCGGTGAACATCATTAAGCCAAGTGGTTCTCGGAGGGCCGTGCTTCCTTACATTTCCGCTTTTGCCCAATTATATTTCCTTTGTTATCTTTTCATCATCCTCTCTACACGTCCCAACCATTTCAGCTTGCTCACATTCATTCTAGTAACATGTGTTTTAGGATACAAAATTAAATATCCATTTAACACGTCATTCTTCAACCAGAGACACATGTGTAAGACTTTATATCGCAGTATTCTTACAACAGTGTAGAAAAATTAAGAATGAACATTGTCGGGCTTACAATTGAAACTTGGGTGGCTTAAGTGATGACTTTATACTCAAGAAACATTCGCCATTCGGCTGAGATAAGCCCGATAATGTTCATCCTTAATTCTTTACACTGTTGTAGGAATACTGCATTGTATATACTACGGAATGTAGAAAGAATAATTTGTACACCAAAAATAATTCATCAAGGGATTATAACTTACTCATATTTGTAATATTCAGAATATTGACCAAATAAGTCCGTAGCATTGATAGTAACTACAGTACTTCCTTTTGGGTTTACACTTCTCTGGAGTCTACGCTCCTCCCTGTCGCGAGCCAGTCTGTGAACAAATGGAATTATTAATTATATTCAACTCCTACACATTAAAAACACAATAATTTAATAAGAAATTACGTGTATTACCTTTCATATTCTTCCCTAATTTCCATAGGAGTCTTAGTTCTTTGAAGTATTTCCCAGCCATCAGTTTCTAACCCCTTTGTTCCTGTAAAGAATACTCAACTTCATTGATATTTTATAAGTATAACTTATGCCTATTCAGAATTAGCGTACAATTTATCTTCTGACGACCGCGCTTGCTTGCGAAATTTATTTTTACCCTGTGGTCAATCTAATTTATTTATTTCCACTTTTGGTTAACAAAATACAGACATATGTTAATATAAATTAAGACATTTGTTTGCTAGGACGAGCTTATAGCAATGCTGCAATGTCTACAAGCTAATCCCAATCTTGATAGTTTTTCCTTTAAAAGACACGATGTTCTTTATCTTGTTTGACCATAAGTAAATAAATAATCATCAGAGGCACAAGATAATAAGATAACACTGATGATTAAGCTACTCACCTAGTGAATCATAAATTGCTCTTTTATGTGCGTCGGATAAAACTTCGTACGCCTTTTTGGTTTTGTTGAATATTATTTCAGCCCATTTCTTTTTTTGCGGATCGGTGTGTTTGTCAGGATGATAAATCAAAGAAAGTCTTCTGTATGCAATATTAATGTCCTCATTTGTTGCCTGAAATGAACATTTCATAGCAATTACATCATACTTTACAATGTCCTACTTGAAATTGATAAAATTCTGGTTTATACCGTGCCACCCTTAAGTTATCCCTTGAAGGTAGGGCTTGACTATCGTGTAGATTACAGGATTAATGTCAGGATAACGATAAAGAGAACAACTCTGATTATACATTCTATATTACTACTGTCACAAACAAAACATAACTGACTATAAGGCCAAGAAATCTAGGAATGAAGTAAGTCTATATTGTATGTTATGGTTGTATAGAAGTATTGGATATGGTTTGCATATGTGATGCAAATGAATGATGACATGTGAAGATAAAATTGTATCAGTTAAAATTGTATATGGTTGACAGAATTGTAGATAAAGTACAAGTAAAAAGTGAATGTAAGTGAATTAGCATGTAATATCCAAATAAACAGAGTTTTTTTATAACATGCTACAGCAAATAACTACATGTTTACTGAAGAATATGAGTTAACCTCAAAACAAAGGTATAGGTAAGTTAAAGGTGACAGGTTAAACTGTAGAGAGATTGATTACATAAAGATGTTTAAGTAGTTTAGTAATCACATATTATTTATATTTATACATTGCTTTATATCAAATGTATTTGATTTTGAGGTTATGTATTCAATATTAGATAATTTTAACATTGACTTACATTTCTCGATATGTTTAGAAAAGTGTAGTAGTCCTCTTCTATTAGAAGACTTTCAAAATCTGACGACATCTTGTGTCCGCTTTTTTAAATTTATACGAAATACTGTAAATTTCTGAAAACTGCTGTAACACAATGTAATGTACACGAAACGAGACTTTTCCGAAAGAGTTTCTCGCGAAGTGTCAATTCGACGAAGAGATAAGATAAGGCCGTCTATGGTTTTTGAATATCTATGGATTTTACGTAGGGTTGCAAGTTGCAATCATGTCGCCACAGAGTTCCGTTTCTTTAAAACTTCCGCATAAATGTAACATCTGCTCTTTTTAATGACACCTTTTGCTTCCTCATTTTCATAACAGAGGCAAAACAGATGCCTTATTATCAACGTGCCTGAGAGGGATGTATACTCAGCTTAGAAGAATAATTAGGCACCTACATGAAGTTATCATGAAGTCCTATCACGTCCTGTTTACTTTGTTCTTGTGGTTCCTTTTCCTGTTTTCTTTTTCAACGAACGATTATCTTGTTTTTCAAAATATCTTCCGTTACTTCTTCCGCTTCCGCATAGGTCATTTATGTTGTAACCGTGTGACAACCCTAATTATAATATGAAAATCCATAGAAAAAACATTTTTACTGTGTTGCCATGTTTCCAAATGTGCGAAGATTTATTTTGTTGTATTGAATAATAAAAATGTATGCATGTTTTGTACCATTAGTTTTTCATTATTTGTAGCTTTTTTGTAATAGGTATTATCAATTATTTATTTATAAATAAATAGTAATTATAGAATTAATATGATTTTAAACCTTAAGATTTCGTGTTTCTCATATTTTATAAATGTGCTTTTCTAATGACTACCTACTTGAGTATCTACTCATTTTGAAGTTGATAAAGTTTTATCAAATTGTCAATTTCTATTTTTTTAAACTTTTTGAGTCTTTAATGTTTAATTTATCCGAAAACAGGTATTTGCGATTTGTTTCCTGGCATTTATTGAAATTATTTATTTTATGTGCCATTTTGATTTGATCTGTTATTCGTCTGCAAGTAAAATAGGCACGGTATGCGAACGGGAGGAGGAAAGACGAAAAGGAAAGTCCAGAAGGGCGCTCGCTGAAAAATCGATACCTAGTTTGATTAGAATTTGTGCCTACTCGTTTTTGCCAGTTACTTTTATAGCTCTTCATAGTTTTATTTAATCAGTTTTTTACATAAATTAGTATGTAAACTGTTCGAACTGTACTCATGGTGTGATTATTATTCTATTGTAACTAAATTCTAAATTTTTATTATTCTGCCGTGATATGTGTAAGTGTTCATAATCCTATAGCTTTCCGCGGTTAAGTGACATTTTTAGTTAAATTTATACCCAACAGTCTTCATATAAGTTGTATTCAATATGAACGAGTTTGACAGCTTGCGCCAGGAGGCTGAAACATTAAAAAATGCCATTAGGGATGCCAGAAAGGCGGCATGCGATACCAACTTGGTCCAGGCTACCAGTAGCTTGGAACCCATCGGACGCATACAGATGAGAACCAGGCGAACCCTGCGAGGACATCTTGCAAAAATTTATGCTATGCACTGGGGTAGTGATTCGCGAAACTTAGTATCTGCATCTCAAGATGGCAAACTTATTGTATGGGACTCTCATACCACTAACAAAGTGCATGCCATACCACTTCGCTCCTCTTGGGTCATGACATGTGCTTATGCTCCTTCTGGTGCCTATGTCGCCTGTGGAGGTTTGGACAACATATGTTCCATTTACAGTCTGAAAACTAGAGAAGGCAATGTACGTGTGTCCAGAGAGTTGCCCGGTCATACCGGATACCTGTCTTGTTGCCGTTTCCTGGATGACAGTCAGATTGTAACAAGTTCCGGAGACATGTCATGTGCTCTGTGGGATATTGAGACTGGGCAGCAGTGTACTTCATTTACAGGACATACAGGTGATGTCATGTCACTCTCTCTGTCGCCGGATATGCACACCTTTGTGTCTGCAGCTTGTGATGCATCAGCCAAGTTGTGGGACATCAGAGAAGGAGCTTGTAAGCAAACATTCCCGGGACACGAGTCTGATATTAATGCCATCACATTTTTCCCAAATGGATATAGTTTTGCTACAGGTTCAGACGATGCTACATGCCGCCTGTTTGATATACGATCAGATCAAGAACTAGCTCTTTATTCTCACGACAACATTATATGCGGAATTACGAGTGTGGCTTTCAGCAAGAGTGGGCGCTTATTGCTGGCTGGTTATGATGATTTCAATTGTAACGTATGGGATTCTATGAAGGCTGAGAGAGCTGGTATTCTGGCAGGTCATGACAACAGAGTGTCTTGCTTGGGAGTCACTGATGACGGGATGGCCGTTGCAACGGGTTCATGGGATTCATTCTTGCGCATATGGAACTAAACAGTTACACAATTAGCTTAGCTTACATAATATTATCTCCTAACACTCATCACACCACATGTGAATATTCATTAGCATAGTTTTCTATTACATTTTTTACATTTTTGTGTATAGGTAGGTGCCTTTTCCTCGATTCATCTGATGTGTATCTCAACTTACAGGATTATTGTTTAACATATTCTTCACATGAGATTATCATTTTTCAAGAATGAATTTCCCACGATTTTGAATTATAATTCATCATTATATTCTTACTTTCTTTCAATCTCTGAAATCGAGGAATACCTGTATTAGCTATATTTGAACTTTTGGTGTATTTATTTAATTTAAGTTCATCATATTTTACTTTTCGATACCACACCCACTATAAGTAAAAATGAAAAGGAAGCCAATGCAATATTATTTACTGTAGCGGCAATACATGTGTGTAAACATTTTATAATTGTACTGCAATATAATTATTATCAAAGTTATTTATTTATATTTATTATTAATACAGGGCAACTTTACTAGATTTCTTAGTAACTTTTAATTTAATTAATTATTATAAGTAGTCTTTATACTAATCATTATTAGACTAACAAGTCCAGATATAAAGCTTAAACATTTTAATCAATCAATTATACTATTTTATTGCATTAACACATTTTTTACAAACCCATATAATAAAATTAAAATAGGATAATATACTTTTTACACGATATACCATTTTGGAAATAAAATTCCCCACACTTAAAATATTGTCTCGAATTTTTTTATTAATCCAGTTTTGTCAATCTTTTTACGACGATAATACATACCGACTAAGCCAAATATAGGTTTTTAAATAAAATTACACAAATTTGTACCCTTAATACATAAAATAAATTAACTTCAACAAATATTATTCGTAATTATAATGATTAGGTAGTTGTTTCATACTCAGTAATAACATTATGATGTATCTATAAATTTTGTAATAAGATTTAGAGCATAATATAGGTAGGAACTTCAGTTTTAAGTCATCACGTAATAATAATAGCGTAATACTATGTACTTAATAATTCTGTATACCTTCCTGTTTCCAGTGTCATATTGTGCTATGTGTAATTGTACTTCTATGGATGAGTTGTAAACGTATGGAATAGTAAGAGTACACCTAATGGTCTACTAAGTGTGTGTAATGTTCTTGTATTCATATCAGGTGGACATCTATTGCTTATTAAAATTATACAAATAACTACTAACTGTATACATGTAATGTATATACATCGGGAGATTCGATGCCCTAGGTACCTGGGACTAAGAGATATGCAGGGACATAGAGCAAACAAAAATATTATACAGTTTATTTACTTGTTAATACTACCTGCATAATGCATGCAGATACAAGTTACGTGGAATTTATTATTTACACTTCACTTACTGTTTTATTGCTGTAAAGATATTGACGATTGCACAGAATTCAGGTAAAGATGGAAACCCCCGTAATTTAAATACGCAGAAAAATCATACTTTTGTTTATGAGCGTCTATGGAATTAGAGGATTAGTAAGATTTTATTGCATCTCATCAGGCAAATGGCATCCAAATTCCCGATGTATAGTAATGTTAATGTATTTGTGTTCATTCTGAAATATTCACATGTCTACATATTATAATGTGTGTGTCTTCCGCCTGACCTAATTGGCAGCATGGCATGTGTCATTCAAACTAGTATGTGTGATTTTTAGACATAAAATTTATTTTACATGTTATAAAGAATTGTACTACTAATTAGGTATTTCGGTATCGTTTATTTATTGTGCAATGTTTTGGGAATATCTAGTCAAAAATGTACTATTATTGTTTTAACTGAATATTTTAATAATTGTTTAGATATATTTTACAAAAAATGATTGAATTATTTGCACAAAGGTTATTTCTACTCGATGACTACGCACAGAATCTATGAGAATGATTTTAATTTATTTTATTTTTGTCATTTAGTTGTAAGTAGTTTAATGTTAATTAATATATTGGACGACTTTGTTTCGAGCCTCAAAGCATAGAGGAGAATGAGGTTTATTGACGTTTAATTTCAGATTTCTTCATTAGAAAACATGAGGGCATTACCCACCAATGAAACATAAGAAATACACCTAGTATTACTAGAGTTAGTATATTCAAAGAATGAGAATATATTGAAAAATAAACACTGTTTTAAATTTCACATTACTATAATATGCTGTGAGTTGAGATTCAATCACTTTTGTCGCATTAGCAAACAAACTCACTTCTCAAGTGAACTTTAATACTTGAGTCTTGTGTCAAAAAAGTCATAACAGTGTTTCATTTAATCTATATATAAAAAATACTTCTACATTTTCAGGAAAATTTAAACTGGGTCATGACCTTATTGTTGTAGTGAGGTGTAAAATCACTTGGGAAGTTTTCGTACAAGACACTTGAATTGTAAAAATGAGAAAAAATCTTTTAGCGTAGATGTTGTGGGACGTTTTGAGGCTATACTGAATGTCAGTATTGTACTGTTTATATTATAATGTTAATTTATTTGGATATAATATGAATGCATTTTGTTTTTTATGTTATTTATTTCATTAAAAAAAAAAACTTATGCCTGAAATTTTGTTTTATTGTATTGACTCCAAAGCATTACAAACAATATTCTGTTAATTTAATTACTTTGCAGCTTTTATTATATGCAAGCGATTATTGTTAATGTACTATTCCTAAGCTAACATGTTTTAATTAGATATAACTCTATATGTATACTGTATCTTTGATAATGGCTAGCGATTGTATTTATTTGTATGTGTTATGCATAATAATTTGTAATTTGCTTTATATCTATACATTATGTTGCATTTCTAATAATTTTACTGTGAACGTTAAACGTTAGATAAATTTGGCATTAAACAGAGATAAGTTGTTACTAATAGCAAAGTATTACGATCTTTTTAGTAATTTTAATTCATACTTAAAAAATAAATAGAAAGTACAAAATCTCTGTAGCTCACAATTTTCATGTTTTTATTATGAGAAGACCAAAAATATTAATAGAGAATCCATATTTCATTGATTAACTTATTTTGAAATGCAAAATAATGTGATTTTACTATTTATGCTCGTGATTTGTTTGTAATGAATTATTTTACATTGTGCAAGCGATTCATACCTTCAGAATATTGTAGTTTACATTGTTGACTCAGTTGTTCAGAACGCTGCATATTGGGTTCGAATCTTGGTGCTGACACTTTATAAAGTAACCAATTTGTTTACTGTGAAGTGCACAAGAAAGTACATCGGATTTTCTGCCCCAGATTCTTCATTATTAAAACAATGTTTATGATAATATCGCAAGCGAGTAATCCTACCTACATGTTAACCAACAAATTCGTGACATATATTTACCTTATATTATTTTCATTTATCCAGAGATTAGTGTACCTGATGTGCTTAAAGAGAAACGGTAATTTATTTCATAGATTATCATAAATTCATACTTTTGAAATATCGCAGCAGTTTTTACCAAATACAACTAAATAAACTGTTTGATTATGACATAACTTACCTTAACAAATGTTCAATGATTAAACATTTTAATCTGTAAGTTCATATTGGCTCAGGTTACATAATTAGTTGTAATTGAATGTAACAGGATAATTTAAGGGATTACATTATTAAACTCTAGGCTACATTATCAATATTCTCTATACTATGTATTAAACATTATATTATAATATATTTGTGCTTAATCTTATGCTAGCGATGTGTTTTATGTATTTATCAATAAACTTCTAGATAAAATTGTTATTTTTTTCAGACCCCCTTATTAAAATTATAATTTACCTTAATAATTTTATTCTAACATCAGAGGTAATGACAATGTGGATAACTACTGAAAAAGAAACTACAGATTTCAAATAAATATTTAATAAATTTTATGAACATTGTTTAGTACAAGTTATACATATACAACACAAGGTAAAGTACATCCCTAAAATTTATTGAATTTAATGTATTGGTTATTCATGCCAAGTATTTTGCTGGATTTCACCAACTTCTTAAGTGAGGAATAGCCGAGATAGGAGCCACTTATTCTTCATACAAAATTGTGCTAGGTGGCTCCTATCTCCGCTATTCCTTACCTAAAATGTTGGTGAATTCCAGTGTTGCTGTTCTTCGAAATGATGGTGGATTTCTTTGATTACTTACTGGTTAGGCATCAATGTAGGAAGGAGATGACTGGTCAATTAGTTTAACAATAATATAACAAGTTTTCATTATTGCGACTGAAAATAATATATAATTTGCTTAGCGATTGGTTGCTGTTAAGAAATATGGGCATGTGTTTATAAAAATTAGTTCATCAATGCGAAACCTGGGAACAGAGCTAGAACAAAATGTCAAATGTGTTGATGAATTATTGTGTTATGACTAAAGACAGGCTGTCAAATATACTTGGGAAAGAAAATGAAATTGAATAGGCCACAGTACTGAAAAATTATGAAGCTGATGTGAACATTTGCTTTTGGAACCACTCCTTGTAAAGATGACCCTACAATGATGATTTCAAAATGCCAAAGGAATGAAAATTGGTGATATTCATATATTACCAACAGATTTCAAATTATGTTATTTTATGAAACTTGTACCACTTTATGAAATGAGTCCACATATTTAAGGAGTGCATGGTTGTTGAGCATAACTTAAACTGAATCCTCTGTTTCCTGAGTCTGTCCCTTCATTCCCGTTTGTAACAACATAAAGATTGAAAGGTAGGGAGGTACCTGGAATTAAAAGGAAAATCCTAAGGTGTTAGTTATGCAAATTGGTATTTCAATACCAACTGAAAGTAGACGTCAAATTATTTAAGAAGTCATTTTTAAAATATTGCTTGAAACATTTATAGTTACACTACTTCTAAATGGTGTAATATTTTATACTTACTAGTCACTGAGGTAAATGGAACAAGACCACAAATTCTATCATTGGTGCCAAAGTTTGTAGGAATTATTAAATAATCCGTATTACACACTGTATCTGCCAGCCCTCCAGTATCAACATCACCAATTAATGTGAAGGCAAATGGATTGTCTCCGGGTGCCCACTGAATGCTGCAGAATCCACGTTCTCTCCGGACACACACACCATAATTCATATTTACTAATTGCCTTGTTCCTGTCAAGCCAGCAGTAGATAAAGCTGTATTCGCTGCAGTGCCGAAGTTGAAACTGTTTACAGTCCCTGATGATTCAGTATGGTACTGGAGACATCCAGCCGGAGCTACAAACAATTTGCTCTAAAATTACATGAATCTGACAAACACTAGTTACAAAAATGGTCCTTCATGACAGTAAAATCCAGTATTTTTTTATACTCTTTCTATAATATTTGCACGGTGCGACACTTTTCCTCCGCTGTTTGTTTAGAAGATGAGGTCTGTTAGGGAAAACTTCATATATACTAGTATGATATTAATATGTATAAATCTATGGCCGGCACAAAATTTTCAATTATAGTAAGACTTACCACGTGTAGGACAGTCGCATGCAATTTGTGTCAATTTAATATTCCACCTTCTATTGAACGACAGTGCGGAACTTGCGTCTATTGAAATGGTAAGTAAATCGTCACCATTGAAATTAACATAAAGATGTTGACCAGAGTTTTCTCCACACAATCTAGGAACGGCGGTGCCACCGGATATTGTAAGGGCGTCTGTAACGCAAACTCCGTCCCCATTGGGTTGTCCTAATGAAAATTCCAGTAGGTCCAAACGGAGCTACAAGAAAGTAAGTTTATCACTGCTTGGATTTTGTTTTCCGTGTACTAATATTAACGAAAGAAATTTATTTTAAACAACAGTTTGTTTGAGATCATGTGCCTTCACAACATCTCGATAAAATTATGAGAGATATCAGTTATGTAAAAAGCAAATAAGAAAGATCATATATTATAAGTTTATGCGCCCTTGAAGTGTACTGGATAGAGCTGATAACGGTACATCATAAATTGTCCATTGTCTAGTAAGTAGTATATAGTCTAAAAGTAGAGGTATCTCGGGAAACTGTATGAAAAGGCATCAGTTACCTGACACACACCAGTGTTACATCTTCTAACAAATATTGAGCATCTACCTCCGCCAGAAAACGTGGAAGGAAATCCTGCATTTGTGAAGTATGTATTGTTCACGTTCGTTGTAGTTCCACACGACATTTGTACTGAAAGCAATCCAAGAAAAAAATGGAAGACTGGATCTGGGGTTGCTATAGAATAAGGTATGTACGAGTAGGTAAGATCTCGGCTGATGAGTGCCTTAGAAAATAGATGGTCTCAAAAAGGGAAAAAATGAAAAAACTAAATATTTAGATTAAAATCCACAAAAAAATATTCGGGGATTTGCACCCTCATCATCAGACAACTGTGAATAAAGTTTGTTTTTAAGTTCGTGAAGTAACTTTATTCAAATCGCCTGATGATGAAGGTGCAAATCCTCGAATAGGGTAAAGGTAGCTTATTTGGTGATATACCTAATTTGGTGATATTTTTAGTTTGGCTTATTACAATTACATAAGCATTTTTAGAGCTTTGAGATCATGTCGGTTCGATAGGGAACAGTCCATTGTTCAGAAATATGACCGATTAGCCGCGATATTCACCACACAAATAATTTTAAATCATTTTGAATACCTTACTATCAATTTGGCGAGTAATTTGCAATGTTCCGAGTATCTCAATTTATAAATTGGTATATAAGTTATTAAATTGAACTATATTACTAAAGTGTTTCTATTATTTTGACATCAAATATCTATTTTATAATATTCGGTAAGAATTTATGATGTACATATTATGTAGTTGATGCTATTGCTTAGCTATTCACAGGCAAATCTTACGATTTGAACGTATTTATTTTTATGGCGTAGTCACCCATACCAATAAAACATTTTTTTATATTTTTTTAACGCTAGTTAGTTAACTTCTTTATTAATATTTGGATGATTTGGGTCCATATGAACATCAAAAAGTATATTTTACTTATATAAGATTATCAACAAATTATTTACTTAGGTATCACCAAATTAAGTATACCACTATACTTATTTGCAGTTTTTCTTAGAAACCAAAAGGAAATTATTACAAATTGTATTGAAATAATATATATTTAAATAGCCTTCCTAATTCTATGATACTATGTAAGTACGCTAGGTAAGTATATAATTATATGTATTATATAATGTAACTTAGGTACATATTGGAGATACAAATACATAGTTAAATGGCGGGTTTATTGCTTGCTATAATGTTTACCAACCTACCATGATTCTACAGAGTAATAGAAATCGGATATGAGAGCTAATAATAATAATTTCGTATGTATTAACTTGAAGTATTTGTTATATTCGTAATTTTTCAACGGGTGCCTTAGACGCCTTAAATTCACTAGTAAGGAATTATTTAGGATATGTTAATATGTGTTTGATATAAAATATAATGAATTTATGATTTCAATATGTTTCTATCATATATCACCAAATTAGACAGCCAGTATCACCAAAATAGGCTCCCTATCACCAAATAAGGTGGCCTCGACTAACAGTACTATTCGGATCTAATTATAGGGTTTTTTGTGTGCTAAAAAATAAACAAAAGCTATAATTATTATCTTGAAAGAACAATCTTTCCTTAATGTCTATTTTCCGTGGAAAGATTGCAGCAGTCTAGAAAATATAGGCAAATAAACAAAAATATCACCAATATAGGTTACCTTACCCTACTAGTCGCGAAAGCAAGTCATTTATTGTGGATCTTAATCAAAATATTTAGTTTGTTCATTTTTTCCCTTAAAATGGACTTCCACATAGTACCAACGGTCGAAAACATCGAGAGCCTCAAAAAGAGTTCGTCTGAGAGAAACCTAGTAGTCCATGTTATCGGATTTTTTGTAGAGCTGAACAAGAAGTTAAATTCTTCAACCAGTGAATGATTTCTTATCTTACCAACACAACACACGCCCCTTCTATTTGCACATGTTCCTGAATATGATCCTCCTATGTCATTGCATTCTCTCTTGGTGAAACAAGTACCGTCAAATGTGCTCGGTCCTGGGCATGCCGAGTTAGCGAACCTGATGATACTGAAGAATGGAAAAACTGAAAATATGATAAAGAGATATTTCATATGTGTACATACTACGGATATACTACATTATACTATTTTACCACTTTTCATTTAGTAGAGAACGCAAAAATGATTAAGGTTTACGGGGATGAGTTTTCCGGACACATTTCCAGTGGTTTTCATGTTTAAAATCTCATGCACAATTGCACAATAAAATTTTAGAAATAAAGTTTTTTTTACCTATTTTTTCCAAAAAGGTTTTATGGTAATTCAGTAGATTTTAATACATGTCATCACTACGAGAAATATTTTTTCCGCTCGATATACGCGACGAGAATTATTTACATTGAAAAGAAAAACTGAAATATTTTTTTTTAAATCACGAATCTGTATGAGATATGCAAGTCATTTACGGTCATTTTATGCAGCAGAAGAAGTTTCGGTAGTCTGGTTGGTAACGCGCTCGACTGTTAATTCAGTGGGCGCGGGTTTGATCCCCGATGCCAACCTACTCCATTTCACGACACAAGGTTTTCAAGCTGACTGTGAAGTGTCCAAAGGTGTATTTGGATTTATTCCGATTCTTTTTAAAAAAACCTACATATTACAAACAATGGTTAAGTATATTAAATTAAAATATACATTGAGATAACAAGTCCCCATTCAACTCAAAGTTCCTGTGAGGGGACCATATTCAATGCATCTACTTTATTTTTTTTCAAAGCATATTTGAAAGAAGGTGTCACGATATTTCTACTGAAAGACATTTTAGTGACACCTATAACCTCAGTAATTAGTTCCGAAACCTTTAACGCAATACTATTGTTAGTTGTTCGAAAGCTTTTATGTAATACTGTGAAGATGTAGGTTTATGACTATAGCTACGATTTCTCTTTAATGAAAACTTCTAGTGACAGTAATTGTGTTAAGGTTCCAACGTAATAATTAGGTATGCGTAAAATAATAAAAAAAATGCTTGAATAGCTTGGTTAATCTGTAAGTATTTTTTGCCAGATTTTTGAACAAGAGATAATTAACAAATACTAATATAGGTACCAAAAAATACCGCAAGAAAACGAAATCTTCATTTTCTGTACAGATATAAAAAAAATGATCTTCAGTTTTATTATGCGTATTGTATAATATATAGAAAAGATTCTTGCCATGTAAAAAGGTAAAGAATTCGATTAAATATCTAGGCATTGCGATATGCTAGCCCTAGTGAAAAAATATTATAGCACCTATTATACTTGTTATATTAACATATTTCTGTATTTTGTTCACGTAAGGTGGAATTTAATAAATATTGTGATTTTAATTAGGTAAAACAAAATTTTCACGATTTTCCCCACGTCAGGCTTTTGCTTTATTACGGAATTTCTATGTAGGTATCTTTGCCAGGACATAGGATTTAAATTTGTTTATTTAAATAATAATAAATAAAATAAAACTTACATCTAGAGTCTCTGGTAGTAACATTGTTATACAAATTTAAATTAGTTATTGCACTAACACTGCTGGTTTCATTATAACAATTTATTCTAGTAACAAAGCACATTAAAAATGTAATTACAAAACTAATGATTGATTTGTTGTGACTCCACATGTTGTGTTATGTAAGAATATCTTTTCAGATCTAAGTTATCTTTGACTATGACATTTTGTTACCTTAGTTATAACTTTTAAGAGCACGATTTTCAGATTGAAATAACGGGATGTAATGAGTAACTTTGTATTTATTGTTTGTGTTCCAGATAAAGTGCTAAATAGACGATGTATGCACATCAAATATACCTAATATTGGAATTATACATACGCACATTATGATATCTGTAACATTCTAGACGACCTGCCCAAGTATATTACGTTTGTTTTGTAATTATTATTAAATTTGACACATATTTGATATCTATAATTTTCCTTAAGGTCCTAAGTATATGCTGTCATTGGGCTTCGGCGCCCTGAATTGTTTTCAGCCAATACTAAAAGAACCGTCTTGAAACTGAAGAAAGTGATACATGAAAGTATGGACTACAGATTGGCTGTTTTGAAATTACAATATTTGGAAATTCCTTGAATAAAAAATATTCCGAAATTACCCCTGAAATTTACGGGATCTGAGGATTTTCCGTTAAGTTTTTCAGATATAAAAGTATAATTTAGCCAAAATACTGGTAGTTATAATCTTAAAAAATCGGCTGTTTTAGGTTTTTAAATTTCTTCCCAGGTTTCTTTTAAAAAGGTATAATTCACTTTCTAGCTTACGTTATTCTTATTTAGCGCTAACAATATTTTAAGAAGTTGAAGCATGACCTAAATAGAATGATTTTTTCTCAGTGCATAAGAAGTTGAACTAATTTTCACTTTGAATTCTAATTGGAATCTTTTTGTTGTCACAGTGAAAATCTATTTTCATTATAATATGTATTAGACATTT
Source organism: Ceraclea dissimilis (assembly GCA_963576895.1). NCBI lineage: Eukaryota > Metazoa > Arthropoda > Insecta > Trichoptera > Leptoceridae > Ceraclea > Ceraclea dissimilis. The sequence continues at coordinate 14,225,992 of OY756368.1, forward strand.
TCCAAAAAAAGATATAGTTACACAGGAAAGATACTTAATATAATTTTATTTAGAAAATTACCCTTATGTGTTTCGTCTTTTCAAACACCTACCTATATAAAAGGTGCGACCGGAGCGGTGCGTGTGGCAAATCTTAATAATTTGGTACATATACCTCTCTTATTACTTACATAATTATATGTGACCATCATAACATTTTATCACATAATTTATAAATTTGCTTCCCAGACAAAAAAAAAGGAAATTAGTTATTCATAATTTTGGGGGTTATCTAAAGGATTCGCTGATTTTAAGCTATCGCATGTCTATCTGCAACTGAAAGACGCATGCGTATTCAATCTCCCACTGTTGGAAATTCAATGCTTCTCTTATAAGTTTTCTCAGAGAAATTATGCGTTGGAATATAATCCTTATAGATATTTTACAAAAGGTGTATTTTTCCATTTTGGCGTGCGTAAGAATCATACAAGTAGGTATAATAATAATAATATTCTTCCCTACGAATGTAAAGGCGGGATTGTTAACATGTTCGCGCCACACAACAGGCATTTGCCGCCTTGGTAGGACGTTTTGGCGGGATGTCGTGGGTGCGGTTTCATTTGTAAAACATCAAACTATCCAATAAAATGGTGAGTGCTATCTGTACTACAATATCTAGCATTTCCTATCAAAAAACTTTTTATTTGTGTAACTGTCTATGTATGTGTGTATTCCTGTAATATGTGCATGTCCGTCAGATAATATAATACTAAATTTATTGATGGAATATTGTTTGGTTGATGGTTTGTGTGGAAGCATGTGATCTACCGGCAGATGGCGTTCAAAACACATCTGGCTTCCTGTATTATAGCGTTCTACTAATAAATACTGCTACATGCGTAGAGATATTAGATTATGTATAGGTATAATAATATGAAATATAACATTGTTATCGAAATGTATCTCAAACCTATTTAGCTCAAAAAACTTGATAATAAATTCGTTTTTACTTAAATAATATTCCTAATATCAACACTAAATTGCCTTTGCTTGAAATTGTAAATTCTTTGGGTTTTTATGTTAAAAATATATTAATTGTCAATTTATTTGCACAACTTCTTGCAGAATATTTTTTACCTTACCCGCCGTACTGAATAATATGATAGATATTGCCATTTGACAATAAGCCCGCCCTTTGTATGTTTCTAGTACCTACAATAAAGATTATTTGATTTTATTTATTTATTTATTTTAATTAACTTCACACACAGACATATCCATTAATTTCCTCTATGTAATTCAATTTTCATTAAAACTTTATTAGTATTTATTATACTAAACATCTATGTATGTTGGAATAAAATCTATACTAGTCAAAATAATATAGGTATCTAGTATGTATATTGTATCTAATACTTTTTCTGTATTATTTTGATTTCAGATGTGTGACAGTGCGCTGAGTACTAACATAACATGGTTGCTGTTACTTCAGAAGTCACATTATATATTTCAACACCTCATCATCAAATAAAGACGGTGAGTACCTACTCGTTTCACAGATTTATATTACTATTGTAAAACTGTATTTTCTTATGATTATTGTATGTACAATGTTTTATCATAATGCAGCGAATATATTTATGTCTGTAGATATTAAGGCATGCGGTAATAAATTAAAGTGCTTCCCAACGTTTATCTTCACCTTATTCTAGTTCTCTCTTACTTCACCTTCTTACAAGTAATATCACACCTATCTGTGTATGTATTATTTTTCTTTTCAATAAACTCAATTTCAATTCAAATCTCTTAAACAATACTGACTATAAGACGGTGTCGCCAAAAATGTTCTAAACTTCTTCCTTTTATTCAATACGCAACTTAAGAATCTACTCAATATGATCTTCCTTACAGTTGTAAATACTTATAAGGTTTCTTAATACCTCCACTCTTTGGACACTTTCTTCATTATCTTGCCATCACTATTCATAAGGTGAAATGAAAGACTAAATATTTAGTTTGAAATCCACAAAAATAACTTTAGATTCGAGACTAGTGTTCGAGGATTTGGACCCTTGCTTGATGATGAGGGTGCAAATCCTCGAACACTAGTCGCGTTATTTTAAGTCTTTTTTGTCATGGATTTTAATCTAAATATTTAGTCTTTCATTTTACTTTAAAAATGGACTTCCACCACGTATGGATGGTCAAAAACCTTAAGATTATATTCACTTCCTTCTTGTCACTACATCATTCAATCATCCATCCTTTTTTAACCTCGTTCACAATCTATCTCTCAAAGTTCTACACATTCTCTACAGCATCAACCTTTATACCAACAGCGTTTATACCAGATTCATCCTTCTTCACCCATATCCAAGTTTCAAAAGCATATACACCGTAATAAGATTCTCTTCTTCACCTTGTCGTGTTGGTCAGCACTCACTATATCCCCATCCGCTCCCAGAAAGCCACAACCTTTCCTGCGTCATCAGATTCACTGCACCGTTGCTTTCATAGATCCCTTGGAGCTTTTAACAATGGAAACTCTTAATTAAAATTTTCCATTAAGTTTTTTTTAATAGGAAATCTCAAATCTTTCTTAGTTAATCTTTCCTAGTCAATCTAACATCAGTCATTATTACTATCTATATGATACAAGAAATTCAAATATTTGTGTTGGTTCACAATCATCTTTATATCTTCACAAGTTGGGAATGGGGGACCTCTGAATGTCTGATTGTGGATATCACAAACGAACCATGCAACGCAACAAACTTGAGAAATTGCCATAAACCATAAAATATATTTTACCCCAGCACCTACTGCTGAGATCAAGGCCCCACTTCCCTGGTTCGTTTAAAACCATCAGTTTCTGTCACTCAGACATAAGAGATGTTGTTTTTCTCTGCCACCTTGTTTACGAAATCGTAATACCTTCATCTGTATTTTTCATCCCTTTATGGTGAAGTCCTTCAAACATATCAAACGAAACGTTATCTAACTGTTTCAAGGATGTTTTATACCAAGGAATGAAACAAACCATATTTTGATAAAAACTTACATAAGTAAATGATAGAAGTTTTTACTAGAAGTGTCCGACAAACACTTAACTTGTTGTGCTTCGTGATATAGTTCATAATAAGTATGATAGTTTTCATATACAGCTCGATGTACTGAAAATAAATTCCGTCGCAAAATAAAGAGGGCTTCCAAATGAATAAAGTGTCTGTATAATAATCACATTCAAGGTTTCTAAATGGATAGTAAATTTTAAAATTTTCTACTACAAAAATCGTTGATCAGCACCACACAATGTTCTATGATTTAGGAATGGTCGAAAGAAGAAATTTTCCTAATATTTGTAGGATTTTCATTTTAGTTTTTCTGTTATCACATTTACGAGGTGATCATGTTGAAATTCGGATCCAACGCCCCCTGAAACATAAAATACTTCTATATATATTTTCCTGGATATATTTTACTTATACATAATATCCTTATAATAGATTTAATAAGAGATAAGATTTTCCCTTGCATCTGGATTCCATCGCTTTTGAGCGCGGTTTTCAATGCTTCGTGACCCATCATAACTGTTTCCTCCAGCTTTCTAGAAAAGAATTCCTATCTTTTTTACCAATACCTAGTTTTTTTTTACTTTCTCATCTCTTCAACAAATAATACAATACCTCAGTTTCTTAGCAGTCGACCTGAGACGGCTTCTGGATTAATGGTAAGAATATCTACTTCACAGCCGTGGGTTGTAGGTTCTCAAGAGTAAAGTGATCACCTAAACCAACTGATGACTGGTCGTAAGTCCACCGTGCCCATCTTACACTCTTCGTTCGTTGAGAGACTAGATGATTTGTTAACCTAATAAAGTTATTATTAGTGTCTTGGAGACCCTCCCCAAAAACTATTACTTACTTACCTGTAAGCGTAAAGCATTCGTAATGAAGATAGATAATTTTATTAATTACCAAGAGATTCATGAGTTTACATAAATCTGGATAAACTATTTGGAATTTTTATTAGTGAACTAGTTAAATAAACTAATTTCATACGACTTGGTTAAGAAAATAAAGTATCTAAACATATAGGCCTAATATTAGAATGCAACTTCACCGTATTATTCAGATGTCTGTATAAGATGACATTGTCTTACTGCATCTCCCTGTACTTTACCTACATATTATAATGTGAATATTTGCATCAAACATTGTAGCGCATATGGACCGGAAGTCTATACATTTTTTCATAAAGCAACTATATAATAAAATAATGAAAGTATTTACCGACAAAAGACAGACGTAACGCAAAGTTCACGTTTTATAAGCAGTAATAATGATTCAACTTTTCGCTGAAGGGCTCTGAATTTAGGCGTGAAATTTGTAATGAAAATGAGAACGGTAATTTAGCAAGCGTCCGGGAAACACACGTGGGGGGCGCGTGTCTCGTTAGTTTCAGACAGTATTGTAATGAAGTCAAATTTCCTTCTTTATTTGTCTAATCGATAAAATTAATATAAACATTATACCACACAGCGTAGGCCTAGTTATAGGTGAATTCGGTAGGTATAATTATATATTACTTATAGTATGCAGAAGCTTTTTTCTTGCGTAACATTGACATGAAAAAAATTATCTCTGAGACACCCTAGTTTTAGATGTAAAAAAATAAACAAATGACTCATTTATTAGAATTTCCCGTGTGAACTGTAGGTATATGATTGTTCTTGATAATGGCAAGCTTTACCGATTCCTGTGGTCCGAGTCCTTTTAAGTACCGCAAGCTTCTGAAACTCGTGGAGGTCAAAAGCTCTGCATTATCGAGAAGGTATACGCATTTTAGCAATATTGAAAAGAGATATACCTAAAAGAACAGGGCCATAGCATTAGCAATAGAAAATACTTTGTTCCATTTTGTAGTAAATTTTTGATCTTGAAAACGTGGGTGAGAGCATCGTAGATAGATTTTAGTTTGAGATGTGTTTGTGGAGACGAATCTAGTGACTGGATGTACTAGTAGAAAACCTAATTTTCCATGCTGTCAACGGTTCGATACGATTTCACCAATTTGGATCACACAACTATCAGCAGGTAGGTACTTAAAAAGGATTCTGAAACGAAGACCACGAAAATGTAAGGGAAATATCCTCTTGTGGTATTGACAGGTAAGGTATGCATATGCAACTACGTTCGTACCTACAGTTTGTAAAGATCGTCTCTATCAGTGCAAGTCAAAAATCGCTGCCCCCATCAGTGAGAAAAGCGACAAGGAGAGAACATCCGCAGGTATAATTTTCAGTGATAAATCGGTTGCGTGAAACAGGAGATTTTCTTACGTGTTTCACTTCGAAGAATGCAGATCTGAAATTTGAACATCTGAAAGGTTTTGATGCTTTTTATTGGAAGATGTTGTGATTGGATTTTTTATTTCCGATATTTTTGGAGAAGACAAAATCTTTTAACATCCGCTAATAATGAAGCATACACCACATGAACACATTGTCGGAAAGCCTACAATTTTCACAGTGACTATGTGATATGCATAGATATTGTGTATAAACAATCTCCTTGGTAACGTTTAGTCTTATGGCGAGAAGCTTTAAGGTTTCTGATGTCCACAGAGAGGTAGGTAGTAGGTAGATAGTCTGCACTGAGTGAGTCTGCGCCCTCTCGTACATGTAAGCTGTGATGGTAGTAGACCGTAGCTGTATAATAATTGTGTACTCGTATAGTGAAGTAACACAATACTCTCCACTAGGGGCGCTGGCATTCGTACCGGTGTCGGTGCGTCATTCTGCCGGTCGACGTGCGGTGGTTTGGACGTGTGTTATTCTACGTTACGGTGTGCCTGAACTTTCAACGTAAGTGTTTTATTATTCTCGGCGCCGCCCTCTCATCGATCCATGCGACGCCAACCTGTGGGAGTGCTTTCAGGTTTCTATTAGATTTTTTATTTTTTTCAAATGTAATGTTTGGTGATAGGTAATAAGCATGTGTTTGGAATGCGCGTGTATTCACGGTGCGGAGTTTGATATTGCGCGCGCAAACTATGCGAACATTCTCCGAGAATGTTTTTGATCGCCGTTAGGCGGTACGCATGGGCTTGCGGTTGTCTCTCGCACACATACAGACTGGCGTGCATGTTATATCCGATTGAAGCGTTATTTTCTCCATACCTGCACAATGTATTATAGGGGTGTCAGGGAGGGGTGTGACGGTCGTTGACTCGGCGCGAGCGACAATTTCTCGGAATTCATCGCCCGGTGCAATGCAATGGGAATGTGGCGCATCCCGGCCTAGCTACTCCCAATCTTTACCCACTTGACAATGCACTCCATTATTTAATAACAACTTAACTTACCAGAAGAATTGTTAAGAGGGTGGCGCCAATATTACATTTCTGCATATATTATCGTGACCATTGCGTTGAATGACCTCATTACATCCATAACGTCCGATATAAACTAAACTAAGCACCTCATGCACCACAACTAGACACGTGGGTGGGTGTTTGTAGTTACGTATGTAGGCTCATACCTCTTCACGTATATCAACTCTTCCTTACTCCTTCTTACCTTACTGTACTTTTAAAATTTCCCGACAACTTTCCATCATCGTTCAATGCATATGACACGATAATTTATGTATTTATCATGCTTGTACCTATATTATATATCATTGTATTATAACAATATTACATTCCATGTCGGATGAATGAATTTCAACAAGATATATTGTGTTCCTACTGATAAAATAATAACACTTCACAATATGTATAGAAATATATTTTTATTGAAATTCCTTCATCCCGTTGCTGGCGAAATGATATTAATTTGTTGTGTTTATTTTATGTTTAATGTTTATTTATTTATTTACACTTTTGGTGAACAGAATACAGAGATATGTTAACATTACGGATATAAAGCAGAATTTGTTCACTCGTTTCGGATAATCATTGACGGATTATCGGAGCATTCAAACGTTGTAATAGTAAATAATAATTTTGTAGAGTAGTAAAATCCACTAGCGCTTTTTTTCTCAAACTCAAGTTCATTGACACAAACGCACACAAGCCAGATGTTCCTTATATGTAGTCCGAGGCCGATATGTAATCATTAGAACGTCATACTACTATCTATCTAACGCATGGGTGGCCAACATTTTCAGCAGCCGGGCCAGATTCTGAAAAGGAGATTGCCTACCGGGCCGCACATATTTTTATTTTATTTTACAAAACAAAAAAAAAAGAAATATCATGGGCGCCGCCAGCTTCAGAGCTAAAGGGGGGGGGGGGGGGGGGACAGAAAATTAAATAGACATTCGTTATATACTGAAAAGTGTAAATAGCGCCGCAGGCATATTTTTTATGAAACTGAGTGGCGGGTCATGGTTTGGCCACCTATGATCTAATAGATTTTATTTATATTTTATGAAATAGATAGGTTTTTGTCACAGAGTCTTCAGTACCTTGTAGATTCTAATATGAATCAATTAAAATTATTATTGGTTAGGGAAAATGTAAGAAATTTTATGGACATTTTTTTTTCGAAAATTTTCTTCATTTTGCTTATACTATGTATTTATTTATCTAAAGTGTGTACAATACGAATTATCAGCAGATTGAAGTGAAATTACAAGTGTAATTAGGTATTAATTGTAATTATAATATCAAGTAGTATAGTGTTATCTATTATTATGGCATACCTACATAGTTACCTACGATTAATCCTAGTAGAATGAAAATCTTGTGGGTGTGCGTATAGGAATGTCGATATACTTTGCGACCTCAATGTCGGAGAGACGAAGTTGTGCGTGTATCGCCGCTTATACCTGAACTTCAATACTCGAACCTCCATTTTGTCGACTATTAACTACTACTGCTTCTACTACTACGGATGTTTGTAGATACCTACTACTACTATATTATGGTGTTTATTATTAACAACAAGTACCTGCCTACCTACACACATACGTCGTAATATATTTTAATAAAATTTTATGTTGGTAGACTTTATCTGTACGTACACCTTCTTACGCACATAGCATGATAAATATTGTTCTTCCCATATCATACCCAGTAGGTATATGTAATATTCTAACCATTATTTACATTTCTGCTGCTTATCAAGCAATGGCTACGTTAACTTGGCGATATTTTATTGAACTTCATAAGGAATTCTTTATCGGAATGTACACAAGTTACGACATAGTATTATTTAGGTAGTACATCATGACGGTGGGAAAAACTTGGTCTAATTACATTCTAATTTCCTTCTTATAATATAGGATACCGCTGACTTAAGATGCGGGCTTAATGCAATACGCACATCCAACGTCCATTCGACTTTTGCGTATTTTTAAGGCCTACATTAATACCTATAATATAGATGAAGAAAGTACTTGACGCGATTTATTTTTCGCTTTACAATTTAGGTTTTTACGATTTATTACTGAGAATGCACACATGTATGCAGAGGTAAGTATACACTTCACTTCCTCCGATGCACCGCATTCTTTAGACGGCGCAAATGAGGTCAAACCAGTACTTTAAATTTTTTATGTTAACATTTTTCTTTTCTTGTGTCTGATACTACCAACAAGTCAACTTGTTCATTTTACCGGCAGAATTATTGGGTTTCATTATCACTGTGTGTTTCTTGATACAATCAGTAGGTATACATCTAGTGTTGAAAAGAGGAAACACTGTTTTCTTTCCACTTTATTCAACGTTTTTCCCAAAGCGACAGCTTAAAGTCTTCAAGAGAACTGACCTTCGAAAGGCATTAATAAAATATGTTTAAAATAATACTCGTATAGTGTTTCTTAATAATTATTTCAATCAGTAATAATTCTCTTAGTTAATTTTTGATAAGGGTAAAAGAAGAATCCATCTTACTAACAGATTGTTGAAAATTGATTGTAAGAAAGTACTGCACTAATTTGGCACCTGTCAATAATTTCCATACGAAATGTAATCAGGCGGCCCTAAATTTGTCCATATATCTTTTTTAATTTTAAGTATAATTTTCGAATGACGTGCGTATTATGAATTTATGCATTTCCTCCCTTAGAAAACTCTGACTCGTACCTAATATTAATGAAATGTTATGAAAATTGAAGTTAGCGTTCGGCGGTGTCAAAGTTTTGAAATCCTAAAGTAACAATCGGAGTATAGAAATGTCTAAAAAAGTGACAAGCGTGCTTTTGACGTAGTGATACCTAATATTGTGTTGAAGCTTAATAGCTTGTGTATCCCGTAGCTAAGTAGCATAATATAGTGATAGTAGTAAGTAACTCAGTATAGAGATATAATAGGTGTGTATGTGGTTAATATATGATTATGATTGTATTGGAATGCAATGCAACATTGATGTCCTCAATATCATGGTCATTGCCCACTTCTACCGGCGTATGTGTATTATTATATACGTTGTTTATGCGGATACACACCAACACTGCACGATATCGGTATATTGTGTATAAAAGTGCATTTCTGATGTTGACTGCCTTACATGCATGTATGTTGTTTTTTCTCCAAGAACTCATTTAACCAATACGCAGTTAGCCTCCGGTCAAAAGATTGTAAATATTTTTGTACGATTTATTATTTTTCTTCGATACATTTCTTTTTTGTTTCATGCTGAATCCGTGCGTTATTTATCGGTTATGAGGAATACGAATATCGCGTTGGTATACCTACAAATACATACCCAGTATAAGTAAATTGGGGTCACAGAACTAAAAAAGTCGTGTAGTGAATCACTAAGCAACTCAAATCGTATTGTAGTAAGTAGTTACGTTAGGAATGTATGTAATTATGTAGATATAAGTATTTCAAGAAAACCAAGGATTACAAATGAAGTAATTAGAGAGATGAGTAACTTCAAGATGAGAATTGTAATTAGAATTTCAACGTTTTACATGGTTCCTAGATTTGAAGTGTACTACGTATAAGATTTTCCTTTCAGCGTTTTTCCTAGATACGTATAGAATTCTGGTGCGCAAATAACATTTGATGTAATAAGTACCCACAGTACAATGACTCGTTTAAGTTGTAGTTTAATCTATCATTTACGTATTATTTTCTTGTTAAGTATTTACGTGTATCTACGCATGACGATACTGTTACATATGATATGTAATTAGGTATAGGTGGATACGTATTAGTAACATGCCAATATACTCAACCTCACCCACCATAATATAATATTATGAAGAAGAGCCTACTTCTTTAGGTGTTTTGGATGTTATGGGATGAATGAACTTATTATTTTGTCACATAGCGTTTTGTATTGAATATTACAGTAATTTTGTGGTATGTCGGTGTACTTACACAATACACATAGTATTATAATTAACTATAGGAGAAATAATATTCAATATACGCAGAAGTTAAATAATATTCAATATACGCAGTAATAGCGTCCTGCCAATGTCTTAGGATTGTTCGAAAATAAGTTATCTGCCGGCGTTGAAAAACATCTTCTTCTTCATCATCTTTTCTTAGATCTTGTGATCTGTTCGTTCAAGAAAGCCCTCATAATTAGGAGGCTGAAGTCCAGCCGTCCCTCCATCGTTTTGGCGGTCTTCCGGGGAGCCGGTGACCAGCTGGAATTTCGTTGGCCACGACATATGGGATTCTAGAGTCATCCATTCTATTTACGTGTTCCTCCAGAATCTTCTCCTAGCCATGCTAGCAAGTTGAAAAATATATGCCATGAAAAACAAGAGGTGCAAAACTAATAACGATCAAATTCGATATGTACCTATATTCATGTTGCACTGTATATTTTTTTCAGATTTCCTGCTCAATTAAAATTAAATTAATTCCCTACAATAAAAAGGGTAACTTCGTCATAAGTTTTTCTATAAATACTCACCTTAGAACTATCGTGTTGACATTGTGAATTTCATTTACACTCATAGGTGCGTACAGTATGTTATAATATGCAATATAGTATTGATATCCCATACATACATATACCAAGTAGTTGGTTCGTATTGTAGAATGGATAAGTTTATTGACATTCGCATAGTATTGTCTTAGTATCATATAAGTGGGTATCAGCCACGAATTAGGTACGGTACACACAAAATCTACCGGTATTCAAAGATTCACGTACATTAAAAAAAGTAACTAACTGTCTAACAGCAAGATACCTATAATATAATAAGTAATTAGATCTGTCTATGAATATTTAGGTTACTTACAGATTAACTTGTAGTGTTTTATATTACTTGTGTAATCGGCGAATTTCATTACTTATTGCGTTGTAGTCTCTGAAAAATCGAACCAGATATAAATGTATTTTTCGCTGATACGAAACTTTTCTTAGATCCCAATCCCATCACGTCGACAAGGCGGCAAAGTTAGAATTCTAATTTACTGCCTCGAAAAAATAATGGAACAAGCAGGCACTATTGAATAAGCAGGAGCCTTATTACTTCATGCAAATAATTTACTACCTACGACAAATAATTTACCGTAAGTTTTATAATTGAGTGCATTCGCGCACTTCATTTACCAATATAGCATTTCCATTACTGTAGTGGAAAATGGCATCTAGTTACACTCTGGGTCCAACGGCCTCAAATCACCTACATGAAAGTACGCACATACTTGTAGTATACTGTCTATACTTATAGTAACATGTAGGTACTATTATTTATACGTAGCGGTCAATTCAACTGTAAATACCGAGCCATCAGCTATTCACGAGACATGTGCCCCATAGACAATTAAAAAAATACACATTACTACTATATTTCTTTCTCTTATCAAAGCTTATGTCAAGTTATCATATGTTAAATCATAAAAAAATAAACATCTTAATATTATTTTATCTTGACTTCTGTCGAGAAGCGTATTCTCCATTCGTTTTATGAAAGATACACAATCACGAAGTAACCTCTCACGTATTATAGTTCTGTCATATTTACGTAATGAACAAATTACTTGTTGAATTTCTGTACATATTATCAGATAATCAGACGCCAAGTTTACACTACTAGTATAGCTTGGACTTGATGGGAAGCTGATTTTAAACCAATAGTTGAGCTGTTTTCAGCATGCTCCTGAAACTGTTATGATGGGGTGATATTTGTTTTAGGCGATTGGTCGAACAAAACTGAAAGACCTCTCGTAGAAACAGGAATCGTTCGTCTTATTACGCTCACTTCGATCTTTTTATGTCTACTGAAGGAATTTTCTCTAAATGGTTTTAAGTTTTTAACAGATTGTCCACTAACATCAGGGAAACAAATGAGATTTTTCGTTGACGAGAGAGTATATTTTAGGTAATTGGTAACTTAATAAAAATAAAAACTAAACTAAAAGTACGGGACCTCGTAAAACAATATTATTTATAAGGAATCAGTTATAATCTGAATGCACTGTAGTATTCCTAGTATTGTACGTACATTGTACAAACCATTCAACAATCTATTCGTATGTACGTATGTTGTATGTCCGTACGACTAATGAGAGTATCCGCATGATCATTGCTCTCTTCTTGGTAATATAATTAATACGCAGATATGTATTGTATGAGGAAGAACAAATAAAGTCTACCAATTATTATTATTTTTATTTCGTCTACAGTATATTGCATGCTTTTATATTTACGATACGTATATTACGTTCCTATACGCAATGTAGGCCAAATAATTCCTCAGAGTGGTACTCGATCTGTCTATATTATAATAAAGATGTAGGATTAAATGAATATGGAGAATTTTGCGGTTATTAAAAATTGATTCTAGCTGTATTACTGCGGTTATAATTATTACGAAATTGTGGAACAAATAAACGTTTTTTGTGCTACATTTCTTTATTAGTAATGATTATGCGAATTTTTCATATTATTTTTAATACGAATTTGCTGCATTAGCAGATGCCTAGATAACTATATATTTTTTAATACGCTGTGGCTAGATTTATCAACGTTATTCAGGTAAATAAGGGTCAACCAAACACATTATCGTTATTGCAAGAATTGCAACTACTCGTAATTATGTGGATTCACGCAAACAATTTGCTTTCTGTGAAAATGTTTAGATTTGATCTACCAAAACGTACTATGAGGCTTTTTATGTTAATCTTAAATTATTCGATAGTTTTTTTGAGGGGCTTTGATAAGGTAGATGCGAAAAATGATTGAAACATTTGAGTGTTGGTACTTAGAGACGTGTACTGTACAGATCTGTATCACGAATCTAGATCACATTGTAATTTAATATCACACATTAACACTTTAAAAGATAAATAATGGTCGTACAATATTTGTGACACGATTTCCTCCTGTAAACGATAGCGTTAGTTACATATTTACATATTATTATGAGGCACATAGTCGTGAAAATATAATTATGACGCTTTACTTTTTTTTTCATATAAAAGGGCGTCTAATGGTTTGTATTGAAATAATACAATGATGCATGTCAATATCATCAAATCAGTAGCAAGCAACATACTTGGCTAATTGCGGAGTATAAGTACATCAACTTTATATTCTAAGCAAGAAAGAAGAGATTTAGTTTTTTTAATATAGATTGAGGATTTGTGGATTTTTACATTCATTGTAGTTAAATGTTTGTTGTTTTGTATTATCAGGATTACTAAGTATAAGATAAAAATTATGTTATACATATTTAAACGGTTTACAAGTGAAATCCCTACCTACCATACCAGCATTTTTTTTTGCTGACTGGGGATGTTTTGTTGTCATATTGGTTTTGATGTATTATTTGGGTTGTATTTTGTGTATTAAAAAATACGTTTTAGTTACCTATTTTTTTGTCGAAAACGCTTGATTATGAGGACTTAGAATCTCTCTCATTGAGGCATTTCGTGGATTTTAAACTAAATGTTTTTTAGGCATCAAAATGGGCATCCACCCTTGTATATTTAGTCGAAAATCTCAGAAATATTTACGATATAATCTTATTCATTTGATATACTTCAAGAAACAAATCATCATTGAAGAGTTAGAATATAAGAATACCTAATATGTATCTATCGATTACTACGTAAATTGTATTTCTCAATTTAAGAGACCATGTCACAACCAAAGCTATATGGCTTCATTGCATTTAAAGATCTCTAGAAAATTACTTCGCATGTTTGTTTTTATTTAGGATGGTTTGGAAATTTCCAATCCTAGACTCAATCGAGTTTATCGTTCGTATCTGTCTGTGATTGTCAATCCTCTTTGGTTTTGATTTCGTAAAAGGGTTTTCATCCGTGTCTTTCTAACTCGTCGATGCACTTTCTATATTAAAACACTTTGGAACCTTCCAGAAATCTTTCATTCATTCGTTCCTGTTGAGAGAATCATGAGAGAAAACTGGAAAACGTCATTCTTTTACATTCGAGGGAATAAAGTTTATATAATTTTGTAAATTATGAAAGAATTAATGTATGCATTGAATAACTTTATACGACGAATTTTTATATGGAGTGCACCAGTAACAATGCATACAGTTATTGTCATTGTTGGTGACATAACCACCAGACGAGACGACATTAAAATTATGAAGATGTTTTTATATTTTTATGTCTTTTTGTTTCAAGTAAGTAGTTAAAACTGCATTCAACTTTCTTTCTGGAAAGGCAATAAAATGTTTTATTAGGTATATCAGAAATATTTTACTTAGTAATATACAACGCGACAATGTTTTCTACTCCACAAAACAATTTTCTCCGTGGTTATTGGAATAATTGCAACAAAGTACATATCTAACTATAACTTCAGTATTGAGTGGGTAAAAACCTTTTTAATCCTTTTTATCACGGTCCTAGTCGGGATTAAATCTTTCGGAATTAGGAAAAAATCTAAATATGTCCTGTATTAAAGATTGCATGGCGTCATCACGAATTTATTGTGTTTGAGATTTTATTGATAAAGCCGAAATGTATACAAAGAAAAGTAAAATTCTTTTTAATTGACGAATTTACGTGACGATTGACTCATTTTTGAACATTCTTGATGTATTCTTAATTTCCAAATTATTCTGTGTCGAATGGACTTAGTATGAGGAAGAAATATAAGTTAACACAAATGAAAGAATCTCTATACTTCTAATCCTCCAAAGAATGCTTCACTGAATTTGTCATTTTATATTTTTATCGGCATTCCCTTTGATAAAGGAAATTTGTAGTATGGTAAGTATATAAGTGAGATGTATATCGTAATGAATTCATCGCGGATAATGGCCTCCATTAAACGTCGGAATTCACAATGAACTGAGGTGCATAGATTTAGATTTTCGGGTTTTATAGGTGTTTTATTTCTACAAACACATCGCTGTAATTACAAAGGTGTAACGTGTTCATGTTAATAGGAGATTTTGAGAATAAAACTGTGTATTTCATGGAAGTAATGTGACAACTGGGATAGCTGTAGATATAATCAATCGTAGAAAATTGTCTGTTGAAAGTTCACTATTTGTAAGCATACCTTGCGTTAAGATTGTTACTATTACAACGATGTAGTTAAAACTCGAAAGACTCTACTTAATATGTAGGTTCATTAGGACTTAATTGTAATTATTTTTATCAAGCGTATTATCAAAACAGAAAACTCATCATCAAACTCGCATATATCGCATCGCGGCAGTCTCCAACTCCACGCCTCAGGCGATTCAGAGTATCCCATATCATGTAGTGTATTTCACTTCCTGCAGGAAGATGTTCTTCCTCCGCCCACATGCGTAAACTTTCAGAGAGAGCCGGGTCTTTTAGTGAAATGAGGCGTCTAAAAAAGATCGTCTATTTTCTATAAAGTAGTGAATGATTTTGACACTCCAATTACTGTACATGCTGTGTCCAGTTTCGCGGAATACTTACGAACAAAATATATAGTCCGGCTTCGTATTCCAATTTCCAATACTTGAAATATAACAAAACTTTTCTTTATATCCCTTCCCCATCTAAAAAAATGGGTTTAAGTGCACTGACAATGAAGATATAGTATGCACATTGTTCTACATGTTTGTTTTATTTATGTTTCGTGTTTAATAATAACTACTAACTGAAATATTTCATCCATCAGTGCATAATAATACGTAGTAGTAGAATGAATTGTTGCATCGATAATGTTTTGAATGCAACATTTTGTATGAATGTGTGTGCTTGTTATGTTATGACGATGTTTCCACTTAGTGCATTGTGGTAGTATTACTATAGGAGCTACATATTGTGTGTTGTATTACTATAGTGCTTTCAATGGCATAAGTGATTAACCCCGAGTATCGCAGTATAGTAGGGTCGATGCCTGGGTAGATTCTACCAAGGTTTGTTTACCACACAACAAACTGACACAACATACACACAATAACATTTAGGTACTATGTAGGTAGTCCATATTAATGTACTCTCTATGCCGTCTTGTTTTGAAAACGATTAAACCCTTGAGTGAATTTCAATTCTTCAAATTTAATTTTACGCAACGATTTTAAACCAAAAGTAAATTTACTTACATTTATTGTCATCCGATTTGAAGGTAAGTATTAAAAATGTATAAACATGCATTGCAAAATCAATAATCTAGTATTTCTATTCAGTTTCTTCCCCAATGTCCCTTATCATACGATATTTATCTCTTACCTACCAGATTACATTGATTTTAAAAATACTAATATCTGATTTATATCGTCACCAAAAACATGCAGGTGTAGATAATTTTAGAGTTTTGGTAAATAGGAAAGCATGTGAGGTTTCCAAATAAAAGTTCAAATATAATAAAAAATAGGTATGTACATATGGAATGAAAATAATTTGATTAGGTGCTTCGATAATCAAAGGTACATATAAATAGTGTCAATTTTATTGTAATATATTAGATCCATTCCGTGCACAGCGGTGGTATGGAAGCATTTTTTTTTTAGTTGTTTCAATATTTTATCCTGTGAGAAAATATGTAGTTGGTAAAACCTCAGAGCGTGGAGTTATTGAACCTACGTTGTGTATATGTTGTACCGCGTCCTTACTCAAGGATTCTAGACAGGACTGGTATTATAGTTGAGTACCTCCATAATGTCTCTGCGAGAAAACAATGATAAAGTATGAACTATCATATTATGTATTATGGCAAAATCGCGTACTTGTGTATGTAATTTAAAAGCCTGGGAAATAAATTGCTAGTAATTTATTAGTGATCGCTCGATAATGAGGATGTGAAAGTCATCGAACGCCAGTCGGCTATAATAAGGTGATTGGTGGATTTTTAACTGAGTAAATTTTGTTCATTTTTCACCCACAAAATTGTTGCATTTTCCCTCGATAATCTCAATACTGAGAAACGAAGAAAACAACTCCATAGATGTAAGTATGCAGTAGACATTAGGATAAAAACTGTTGCAAATATCACAGAATAAGGGTCGGACACGCAGATACAGTTTGCATTTCTTTATCTCTCTCAGAACGAACTAAGCTCCACCGTTTGAAAATAATTTTAAATATTGACGCACTATAACCTCTTATCTACTATTATTATATTATATAGAAAGAAGAGTTGTAAGGAAACGCGGCCGACCAAGAACCACATGGCTGGACCATGTTGACCAGATCCTCAAGGACGGACGTGTTTTGAGTAAAAGTAATCGTAGAATGTGTATGGGGAATTGCGTGAATGTGACTGAAGCCAGAAGTGTGTGTAAGGATAGGAAATTCTGACGATCCGTTCTCTCTGCCTACCCTGCAAAGGAGGTGGCGTGAGGGTATAGTAGTGCAGTATAGTATCAAGTGTATCAACTTACTGCACATTAAAGCTGATGAAAATTTTAAACTTATAAATGCAGTGGCAGTAATAGTATCCATAGTTTATTCATAGACTTTACATCTTCAATTTTATTCATGTCAGTCGGATTATATACTAATACAGATAAAAGCATAAAAGTACTATAATATTATAACTATAAATAGTTTCAGATCGTCTACTTATAATAACAATTCAAATAACCGGAAGCAGTGTGAAATAAAAATATTTATAATGTTACATATGTATGCAAAACTTTATCTATTTCGGACGTTGTCAAATTTTCTGTACCTCTGACAAAAATGGCTGAGCACTGACTTTGAATTAATTGCTTATGATTAAATAAATATTTTATCACGGTAAAAGTCACACATTTTTGAAATACGTATGTTCTATTTCTTGCACATAAAAAGTACAATTTCATAATTTATCCTTAAAAAAACTGTCTGACAAAATTTGAAAGAATTTTTAAAAAGCTGCCATTTTTATTTCATAGTGAAATGACTGTACCACGCCTTTCCCATTCTGTATACAAATTTCGTTACAAAATTGACATTTGTAAGAGAACTTTTTAAAGACAAATTATGAAATGATACTTTTTGTGTGAAATAGAACATAATATTATTTAAAAAATGTGTGACTATTTCCATGAAAAAAAATGCAAATTCAGTGCACGTCAGAGGTACAGAAAACTTGACAATGTCCGATTTATCAACATGTAGTGGGTATTATATGAAATTTATATGCGTTTTGTACATATGATTGGTTGACTAATGATTAAAAAATATTCATAGTAACTTGTATGAGCTATTTTGTTAAATTATGCTTTCAATTTGCCTAAGTTACCTCCCAGATATTTCGTTTGACCCAGATCTTCCCCATGCCATACCACATACCTCTATACATACCTCAAGATTGGTAAAAATAATCCTTTTCTGCTGTAGAGAGACTCAGAAAACGAACTCACAATCAGCTCCACGTTGTCTCTCATTGTCAGACGTTTGATTACGATTTTAAAACAATTGTCATCTCAAATTAAATTACAGAAAAAAATCCGTAGTCAATAAAATATCCATATTTATTTATATTCTTAACTGTATTTTGACTAGACAGACATGCGGCTTAATTTTGCTCTATCTATCTATCTATAATATTATAATACATGATATACAATCCTATTTAGTTTGTATATATGTATTGGAAATCTGCCCAGACAATTAATGTATTTTTGGAATCTGCTAAAAGTACATAATATATTGTAAATTTAGGCGCTGTTATAAGTAGATATATAGAATATAAATTGATATATTAATTGTTTAACTTATTTTAAAACATTTTTATTTGGATTTGTTTTTGTTGGTAAAAACTTTAGAATACAACGCAGTTTTTGACAGATCGGATTGAAAAACGAGAAATTGCGTTTCGATCGGTCGATTAAAATACCTAGTCTACATTCTCATGAAAAGCTTTTCTATATTATGTGAGGAAGAATAACTTTAAGCTCTGAGAAAAAAATGTAAAAAAAAAACGCTTGCATTTCATTAGCAATAATTTCCGACTTCAGTGGCTGTGTAGTAAATTCCCTCGCCATCGGATGCATCAGAATAATTACTTGTATTTATCTGTAATTGCGTTAAAAATAATCGAATTGGTACATAATTAAAAGTCTCTATTCCACGTATATGAGGCTTTGTAATTAACTATTGTGTTCACTGAGACATGGACTCAGCTTATAGTTGTTGAGTTACATCTACCATACAATTTGTCATACTGTTATTTCACTATGTTTTACTAAGAGATTATTCACGGTAGGCAATGCCTAAGAAAAGTTATGAATTCATTTGAATTGTGGACTAACGTGTTGAATTTCTATTTCAATAGTTGCGCTACTTACACTTATTTAAAATACATTATTGTAATTCATTTTATCTTAAGATATTGGTAGAAGCCTTCATTTATTTATCTTGTACAATATAATAGTT
The DNA here is from genome assembly GCA_963576895.1 of Ceraclea dissimilis. Taxonomy (NCBI): domain Eukaryota; kingdom Metazoa; phylum Arthropoda; class Insecta; order Trichoptera; family Leptoceridae; genus Ceraclea; species Ceraclea dissimilis. The sequence goes on from OY756368.1 coordinate 14,245,714, forward strand.
CTATAAATAGAGAGGAGTATGGTAGCAGCAGTAGTAAGAAGTAGTTCTGTGTATGTTGTATACATTTATGGGTACGAGCTGCATTCTTGTATGTTCCACATATTTGCAGTCGTACATACACATTACACAATCAATGTTATTGATACAATAAGAAAGATTCGCAAGTGTGAGTAACTATAAGATTTCGAATCACCCGGTGATGTTTTCATGTCCTAAGAGTTTGAGGAAATGGTGGTATGTGCTCTCTCAAATAATCTGTATAATAAATATACTTTCATTCATTCTTAATTTCAAGTAAGAATAACCTAGGAAGCATTTCACATGATTTTGCTAAACTACTAATATTTTATTTATAAGCGATTTTGAAAGACAACGTAAGCAATACTCCTAAGCTATCGACAGTCCACCAGTCGTAATGATACTTTTCATGTATGTGTAAAGTAATTCGTAATAAGTACCAACATATAATAAACGAATCTACTACATAATTTGTACGGTATTTTTTTACATACAGAGTTTATTTGTATTGAAATGAGGGTATCTTAAATGTAATTATAATTTGGTATAATATACCTATTCCTTATCGAATGCTTCCGGATTTGGAGTTTCATACAATAGTCCTATCATTGCTTACAATTATTATTCGTTGACATACAGTATTCATTGTGCGAGTACATTACATTATTGTGTCGAAGCAAAAAGGTACGGTATTTTATGACCATTATTATTACGCAACTATTATTGGGTCGACGGCCATATCCTGTCTTCTACAATATTTTTATAGACTTCCTCGTCTCGATGAGTGGATTTAACCGGGCAAACTCTATTCACTGTTAGAAAATCACTTTTTCTGTTAAAAACTTTTTGTATAATATTATTATATATTTTTGTACTGGCTATTTGATAGGTGCTTAACATCTGAAAAAGTGTGTGACTAACTGAGCTCTTGTGAAAAAACTGGGAATTCCCTAGACTTTGCTACTCAATACATTTTGCTTCATAATAAATGTCGTACCTTATGCCCGGAATACATTGGGGTCGGTTATGTATTTGATTAAGGGCGTACCTACTAGGTAAAATAAGACGTCCTTTTTATAGTAAAACACACTTATTTTAGTTCAAAAAGTTCAATACATTACCTTTATAGAATCGTCGTCTATTCCGAATTAAGATGGTGTTTCCTATATCTCACGAAAACTTCGCAATTCTATCCATTCTTTGATAGTACCTACCTACGTAATTTTATAACAGACGCCAAGTATATGGCAATACGTAAGATTCAAACTATGAGATTTTTCTTATATTTATTGTGTGTATTTACTTAGTCGACAAAATGCGCAGACTTTCAATGTTATGTAGAATCTAAGTATGTAGGTATAATAATATACACTGACTTTGTATTAGAAATTTGGGGGAGAGAATAGGAAAACGTCTTAAGAAAATCGATTTTGAATTTGATTGGGGTTGCACGAGTCAAATCTGGTGTATTGTGAGTACATGAGGAATTTCAATATAGTGTTAAAACAATAGTAATATATAATTTACAAGTATTGGCTGTCAATATGATATCTATTGATCTATTTCACTTCTATTACTTACAGTTAGCTGGTCAGTTTACAGTCAGAAGTTATTTAAAAGTCATAGTTTCAAAAATATGAAATTACTTGCCTGCCTTATATTTTTTACTTAGAGTTCATTCACACAAAGTGATACGCGTGAAAATTTTTCTCAGACAATGTGACCTAGAGCAGGTCGTGACTTTTAAAATTTGTTTTTATATATTAACATTTTTGTGTGTGTCTTTAAATGTGCTTAATTTAACTGAAGGACAAACACCTGCAATATAGGGCTAATTCCATATGATTTTTTAATAAATAGATATCATCTATATAAGCAATCAAATGTATAATGAATCGATATTATTTCGAAGTTCCTGCGCATCATAAGTACAACATAGAGATATTCTGTCGATCCGATCCACCCTTAATCGCTTTATTCGTTGACTCTTCTTTCTTTCGTCATCCTATTATTCTATATTGCAAAGGTCGGGATCGGGGATTGTATATTCATTAGATTCCAAATCAACCCCTATGAAGTCAAATAATAAGGGAAAATATCGTATTTGTACAAAATCAAATTTGAGTATGTCGACAGTAAACGCCACTATTCATTTTATTTGAACCAGCTGCGCTTTTGAAGCTTGAGCTATTTAATACCAATCTTAATTTTATAACGTGCAGTCGAATCCTTCTTGTTCCTTGTTCACCGTCTCCTATAGAATAACTTTTCTAGAGGTTCGGCTTAAACAAAGTTTCTAATTTCTTCCATATTTTTCATTATTTATTTCAATATCCGCTGTTGTGACGATTTAACATTGAATGCAACTGTAAAAGTTAATTCGATGTGCCTGAATCATTCAAATCTGTGCATGTTTAAGAATTGCAAAATTGAAAAAAAATAATTATGATATACTGAATACTTACTACTTATAGCTAGCACGTAGCTGCACGAGTTGTTTAGTATATTAATCGTTGTGCGAGGTCCGTATTACAAATTAACCATTTGGACTTGTCGAAAGGAAGTCATTTGACATCTTTAGAAGGATGTAACCCATACATAGGATTACACCGGATGGGCGTTTACATATATATACATCGTTATTATAACCATTATACTACTAGCACATACATAATCATATTAGGGTTCCCGGATTATATCCCATAGGAATATTGCTCAACATGAATAAATCCCAAAAATGACAAAAGCCCTTAAGAAATTTGCTCAAGGGATAAAAGCCCAAACTTTCTAGTTGGATTCTAGTAGATGAATTCTTTATAAAATGTTGACTATTTTATTGTCTATCCCATTTCAGATCCGCTTATTTATTTGCTTATTTTCTAATCTATATAGTAGTTTATAACACACTGAAAGAAAACGTATACTAATATAGATACAATTAATTTTGTTTTCAAAATCCAATTAGATTTGAGCTTTTGTCCCTTGAGCAAATTTCTGAAGGGCTTTCGTCTTTTTTGGGATTTATTCATGTTGAGCAATATTCATATGAGTTTTTATCCGGTCACGATCATATTAGATGCATAGTATCTGTATGTAAACACACATGTATTTCAAAAGCCACGGAAAACTTATGGTTTGTGAAACATGCTGCTAAAGCTACATCAAAGTTCGTTAAATAATATTTGTAATACGAGGAATACGTGCTGTGAAATTCCTATTATGTTTATTAAATTTGAAAGTGCTTTGTTTAGAAAAGGCATTAGAAGAGAGGCTTTTGCCACGTGGTGATTCCTTGTAGACGAGTGGACTCTACGTTAACTATGAATATTAGCAAAAATTCATTTCCGATTCATATATTTCTTTATTATTCATCTGCCCTTCATTATGATACTAAAGTAAAAAAAATATGAATGAAATATGTACCTATGTTAAATTAGGAGTACGATGGTGAAAATATGTTGGAAGTATTTGTTGTATTATAAGTTATATTTCAGTGTCCTTCGGTAGATTTTATGGGCTTTAGATGTATTAAATAAATAAATAAATTGTTATTGGCCAAAGTATAAAAATATGCATACCTAATTACAAAAACAAGACAATAATAGTGTGCCAAAAGGCGGACTTATTCCAAACGCAATGTCTCACAGTCGACCCGATTATATACAGTTTTCCTTGAATGTAGTTTCTAAAGATTGGACATAACTAAAAGCGAGAAAATTTTAAAAACATAATTTCAATATTGATAGGTAATAATTTAATATTACTCTTGATATGAAGGCATAAATAATAAGTATCTTCCGATGAGTTGGTAATTTTGTGACAGTAAGAAATTTAATGTCATCATATGAGAGGAAAATAGAAATACGAGATAGGAAGTCGTGTATAAGAATATTGAAGAGAGTCATAATAACGTGGTGATTGCGCAATTGTTTGGAAGGAACTCATACTATGCGAATATAAATAATATCTATCTACTGAATATTCACAACATGAAAATAATATTAGGTATATCTATATGCGGATATGGCTGTAAATTCAGCCATTGTACGTACACACAATTAATGACTTTACTGTTTTGTATATGTATTATATGTAAATATGTTTTCTTTAAATAATATTGCAATAAATACATTATTTAGTATCACTCATTCACACACTTTGATTTACCTATCCAACGAATACTCTAGTTCCCTTCACATCCACCCTACGTATACCGTACCTAGTGTAATAGTCGCATAGAGCATGTTACCAAATGTTAATAAGTACAAAATAATACTTTCTTTATAACTACTTCTAAATAAGTTGTCGTATTTTTTCAGGTTAATTCGAGAACCGTCAGAACCGATTAGACTTCTTAATTGTTGACGAAATGCAGTTTAGGACCATTTATATCCAGACTTGCATTAATATATCTCTTTTTTATACTGATTAATTCTCTCTGTTGTCATTGACGTGATGTAGTTCTGGACAATTTACATCCAGACTTGCTTTGAACTAAAGCTCACCTGCTTTAAGTTTTGTTTTGTAACCATGCGCTTATTGATTTCATTCTTGTTTGCTGTAATTGATGTATCGCATTTTGTTTTTTGATGTTTGTTAAATATGTAAACCTGACGATTCCAAGTGCCTTAAATGGGGCCTACGGATGATTAGAAAACAATTAACAATAAATTTCCTAATTGCTGTATTTATGATCATTCTAGTAGATGAAAACGTATTAGAAAAATGAAAAAACTATTGTGAAATATTATAATCAATGATATCATTTATCATGTATGTGTATATGTAGATACTTAACATTGTGTGCATAATGTCGACAATGTGTCCGATGCATAAAAATATTATCATACATCGTGCGGATGTATCCATAATATAATAATACATACATGTGTAGGTAGTAGGTATAGAGACACATATTTTATAACTAAGGTGATGATGAGAATATTATTCAGTATTTTGTATGGAAACCAAGGAATCATTTAGCTTTTGAATAAACAAATATCGTCACCCAGCGTTTTGGGGTAATTTTTTTTAAAATGATTAAAATGTTATATAAAAATTATATCTTTATTTAATTTTTATCGATATTTGTCGTATAGTCAAAAAAAGTATATCACATTCTTCAAAGGAAAAAGTTTGAAGGTTGAACATTGGGCAATGATAAATTTCGCAAGCAAGCTTGGTCGTCAGAAATTAAATTGAACGTTCTTTATATATCGATATTATACATGCATCTCTCATTTTCAATGTTTTAAAATGGTAGGTATAGATATTTCGAGATTAATCTACATGATTAACTAACATTATTTATTAATTTATCAAAAAAAAAGAGAAAAAAATAGTTTATAATATTAGACCGATACTTTTCATACATCATGATTTCATTCTTCGAATCACATCCACATAAGAGATGTGTTAGATTCTTATACTTTCTGTTACATTTTCTCAATTATAAGAGTTCTTTGACACTATCTTATCCATAGGTATTAGGAATTTTTTTGTTTAATATTATATTTGACAAATTCTCACAAGTGTTCAATAGAAGAATATATTATTTATTTGAGAAATTCCTGTAAATTAAATGCTGTATAACCAGTTTTCTTTATTAAACTCTAAAAATATATAAACGTATAATATAATATTAATATTAGTGTGTAAGTATGTGTGTATATTGTAAGGTGGTACCTATCTATATAACGTAACGGAATTCCTGGAGGCGGTTCCAAGGATATTGACCCCTTGTAAGTGGTAATGATTACAACCAGGTCACTTTATGTTATATTTTCTACACCCTTTTCTTTATAAACACATATTTTGTTGAGGAAAAAATGAAAAACTAAATATTTAGATTAAAATCCACAAAAATGGCTTTAGATTTCGCGACTAGTATTCGAGGATTTGCACTCTCATCATCAGGCGATTGTGAAAAAGAAAAAAAAACTTTATTCACGATCGCCTGATGATGAGGGTGCAAATCCTCGAATACTAGTCGCGAAATCTAAAGTCATATATGTGTGGATTTTAATCTAAATATTTAGTTTTTCATTTTTTCCTTAAAAAAGGACTTCCACCAAGTACCGACGGTCAAAAACATCGAGATTACATATTTTATTTATCATTTGCCTATGAATCGTGTAATGCATCGTGTAATTATTAGGATGCATCAGGTTAGAACAATTAGCATCATACGAGTAAGCATCGAATTCGTATATATTACGAGTCCAGCAAGAATACCTATAGATCCATCCAGATGTCTGTTTTTCTCATTTGATTTCCCAAGTAACTACGGTCCCCTGTTGGAGATTTCTTGTATTCTACGTCCTTTCGTACACTCACCATATCAGACAAGACAGTTTATAGGGCGTAGGCCGTAGGCTACCCCTTCATTAATCTTCATTTTTAAGTCATTCTTTTTACAGAAAATACTCGTACATAATATAACGTTAGATGTACTGTGTATTGCACAAATTATAGAAAATGATATGTAAGTGAAATGGACTAATTTAGTAAATATTATTACGTTATTTTAAAAGACAGTATAAAAGTTCTATCTACCATATTCGAGACAACCAGAAAGTTGTTAGTTATGTCTTTCGTTTACAAATGTATGCACATGCGAATATTGTTCTATTACTGCGTGTAGAGTGGTTGAATAACCGAGCTTTCGGTAGCTATACTACTGCCATCTTAGTTTTTTTGTATGTAAAACTCCGTCGAGGTATCAGGAAACCCAAAGAACGAACAACTTGGAAATGGATTCATCACGCTGCGAAAGCCTACAAGATTATTATTGTTCTATTATTTTTTAAGTAACATCAGCATAACAAGAAATGGAAACCACCCCTTGGAATTTTCAGAGCAAAATCTTTATTTTTGCTTTGCCATTAGTAATAAATTTGTAATTTCCAAAAAAAAAAAAAAAACTCCATCATACTGTGATTGTTAACTTTAGTTCTTTTTCTTACATTATTAAGCAGTGAATAAATATGTTCGTATAGTGAATTAATTTAATTCAGAATATCTATTTAATATAATAAGTGAAGTCAAAAGATTGTTATTATACAAAAGTTAAAAACGAAGCTTTAATTAGTACATCATATTAATCTACACCTACCATCATGGGCGTCGCCAGCCTCGGAACTAGGGAGGGGCAGCAAAAATTAAAAAAAAATATAGCGTAAATAGCGCCGCAGGCGGAATTTTTTTGTAAGACATAGTGAAGAATGTCGTGATGTTGTCAGATGTGGTCTGTTTATTTCAAAACGTATATGATTCTTTGCACAATAATATGTATTAAAAATATTTTTATTATATAGAAATCATTTAAAAAAGCGCCTCAGGCAATTTTTTTTACGAAACTGATGGATTTTCGTACTAATTTTAGAAAATTTATGAAATGATGAGAAACTGTGTGGTAGTAATGAGATTTTTTGTGAGGTTTTACCATATAGTATGAAAAAATACATACCTATTCCAATCTCTAGGGAGGGGGGCAGCTGCCCCCCATGCCCCCCCCTGACGATGCCCGTGATACCTACCATACCTTAATCTATTAAAACGTCAAGCGTCGCGCATTATACCGTGTCCGATGCATCCAAGCCGGTTTATATACATATAAAAAAAACTAATTATGAATTTTGCAGCACGTAATTGCTAGAGATGAATATATAATTTTATTTTATATAAAATTTCTTTAAAAAAATGCAGTGTCTTTGAACGTAGTTGCAAGGTAACTTAGGTATTACAAATTATATACATTCACATATTTATTCATGGAAAATGTTTTAGTTAACTTGGAGGTCCAAAAATTAGGACATAAATGTTAAAAAAAGGGTAATGCCAAATATAAATTATAGAGCAGTGCTAAAGAGACGTTAACGTATTGACCCCAAAATAATCTTGAAATGATACCTCTTGAATCTACTTCATTGTACACATTTAATCTACGAGTATATTGTATTTGTAAGACAAAAGTAATAGCTTTCACTCGGAATCCAAAGAAATAATTAAATATTATTTGTAATTTGATTAAAAGTAAATCGCTGTTTCATTTAATTTCATCTTATAAACGAATAAAGCAGCATTCCTCATTTTTTGTTAAAATAAAACAGTGCATATTAATTTCATTTTGTAAATTATTCTCTGGTTATCTCGATACAGCAAACAATTTATAAGCATTCTTTATTATCACATCAAGCAACACCGAGATCGTACACCGTATACAACAAGCTATGTCGTGGGACCATAAGTAATTGAGATTATTTTGTCTTATTTCATAATCTCTTTGGAAGTTCAAGAAATCAAATATACAATTGATTCCAGTGATGCATTTCGGATTATTCTAATAAGTTCATAGAGACTATGTTTCCTGCTTTACTGACTTCCACGCAACATCACATTAAGCATTATTTCTAGGATTTACCCTATTTGATATTAAGTACTATAATATGCTATGGTTGAATGAATTACCTACTATATTTTTACCCAACGCTAGTCCTGGATGATAGCGTTATTTTTGACAGGTGCTGCTCTATGTGTTACAATAAATAATAACTATAATGTGTGTATAGGGATTGTTGTTAGTGTGCGTATGTGGAACGCTTTTGCCACTAAGTACGGATATACTATTATCTAGGTACGTTAAACATATTAGATATATCTACGAATGCTATATAGTTGTATAGATGAAACGATGCGTTTCAATAAATTTAATATACTTACCCACTATACTGTACTATTGTGTTTTCCAATACACTAGTGATCATATTATTACTACCATCTCTAGTGGCTCGGTATGGCAAACATATCACTACTCCTCTATATATAAAACTTTTGTAATATCCACAATACTTAGAAATCGCTTCAGAATGTTTTAGTATTTTCTTATTACACTACATTCTTTCGTGTAAGCTTTTCTTGCGTTTTGAAGGGAAATATCTTATAATGTTATTGTTTGTCATCGGTATTCTTAATACTGGTAATACTATTTGAAAGGGTTGTTGGTATTATTAAGTTCACATTATTTTATCAATGTTAATATTTTTTTGTAGATAAATATTTCTAATCTACAAATAATGTCGATTGATTGAATTTGGTATCATCTGTCCATCCAAATCTCAAGTCCCTGTACGGTTAGGCAGGGAGAACTTACTAACTCACAATCATGTACTTATGCATATTCGTATATTAAAACTAAAGTTTCTCACACTTCTCAAAGGTTTGTTGTACAACAAATAATTCATTCGGTTCTTTTATTACAAAAAGTAATTAAGATATAAATTTATCAGTGACCCATTAACAGTGGATATGTCATACAAGTTGCTTTATATGTTATGGTAATAAAGTATTTCGATACTTACTTACGTTTCTTTGATATTCTGACGTAAATTATGCTTAAGTTTATCCCTTTCAAGCTCGATTGTACGTTTTCTTACCAACCAATTAATACGTCCTCAATTGGTAATATTAAGATAAACGACGGTACACGGTGGAAGTCCATTTTATAAGGTAGAAATGTAAGACGAGTACATGCACAGTTTAAAATGACGTGAAATGAAAATGACTTTTATTACACGCGACTAGTGCTTGAGGATTTTCATCCTCACCATCATTTGACATTAAAGAATCCTAGAGTTTCCTTTACTAGTCTTTCATTTTTACCTTTATAAGCATTTGCACTAAATCAAAATATAAGAAAAAATATGCATATATGCATAGTAAAGTATCACTGACACCTACTACATATATTGAAGGTTGTATGGTTACCAAAACAATAATTAAGTCTTTCAATTTGACGTCTTCAGTCGGTGCTAGATAGATACAGAGCTTTCAAAAGCTTCAATCATTCCCTATTGGGATATGTTCTAAAAAATCGCTGTGCGTTGATGTGAATGGCGAGGCGGTATACGTATTGTTAGACTTTGGGGAGTGGTGGTACAGCGTGCGTGTTTATATTGTGTATGCGTGTAAAGTCGTGCGGCCTGGGGTGGGGCGAGAGGGGGGTTAAAGAGGGAAGCTGGTTGGAGGAGCGAGGTAGACGGGGCAGAGGAGATTATGAACGGGGGGGAAAGACACGGGGTCGATGTCTTCTGTTGCTTGCTGTGTGAGTCCATCGCGCAACTAACCAAACCACGCCGCTCTTAGTATTATTATTATGTATGAATACAACGTGTTCTATTTACACGCGTTCACTCACATTCATATACATAGGTACATATGCAGCACACACACACTACTAGGGATGTAAAGATACCGATATATCGGCCGATACAATCGGCGGGCCGATAACGCCGAATCAACCGATATCAAAAGTTTAATAAATATAATTAATTGCTGCTTGCTTGATAAAAGCTCATAATAAACGTTTTCTCTAAATTTAGATTTGACTTCTTATTTAAGTAAGTACGTATTTATTTTTTCACCAAGGTAGCGTTTTGGTTAAAAAAATATGTAAATAGAAAATAGAATAATAAATATACTTATACATATATGAGATATAGTTTTATGCATCAAAAAGAGACACGTAAACCCCCGAAAACATTACCTTCCAGTAGTTGGGTAAAAATGTATATTTTTTTTTCTAGTTTGCTATCGATATCGGTATTTACTGCAATAGTCGGTATCGTATCGGCAAAATTATATATCGTTACATTTACATCCCTACACACTACAATACGCATAATTTACTAATAACAATATAATCCATTTTGACGTTTTGCTAACTATACAAACAGGAGGCAAAATATTTCTTCACAAAAATTTGGTCAGGCACTTATTAAATTTGTGAAGTAAGAAAATAATCCTCATGCGTATTGTAGTGTGTAGGGATGTAAATGTAACGATATATAATTTTGCCGATACGATACCGACTATTGCAGTAAATACCGATATCGATAGCAGGGACTGCAATGTACCTTACACATTGCGTCAGTTACATAGAAAACACGCTTTTTAAAACTACATGCATAATTTATTGTTTACTGTCATTAGTTTTGCTAAGGACTTACAGTATTACTGTTGTTTAAAAAAAATCGCCTGCGGTAATGCTACTAGATTGATTGTGCATTGTTTTTCTAAAACACCTCTTTTATCTGAGAAAATTTCGTCTGCAGCGCTAATTAACCGTATTGAGAATGACGTCATTATCGAGGGCCTTTGCCCAATGCCCATTGGTATTAATTCACACCCTATGGACTTTCATCAGCGGCAATTCTGGCACTTATCAATACATAATTGTAAAAATAATTGTTTAGAAAAATAAGATGACCGTGAGCATTGCATGGGGTCCTTAATTTGGTTTCCTTATCTGAGGCCTGTCCCCTCTAGTGTCCGTCTCCTGGAAAAGTCCTGGATTCACCACTGCTATTTTTTAAGTAAAGGTTTTAGCAACTGTCCAACTTATTCGATATACTGACTTACACTCGTTGGAAACATATACCATAGATACTTTTATTTTGCTACCATTTCTTGTTAGGTGAATGAAATTAATAAAATGTATAGGTTTCATTCATTTCGCTAGATTGTACCTAAATATCTTGAATTCGTATGTGCTTTATCCAGGTTTTTCAGGATATCCAGACTGACTGGACAGTTTTTAAATATATCATTACAAGTTTTAGGCCAATGCGAAGAGAGCCAAATACGTAATGTTAGCTCATATTAAAAACTTCTGCAAAGTAGACACTGTGAAATTATTTCGTGTATCATTGAGGAAGGTCGTCTCTATAATAAACTACAACTTTGTCTTGGTATTGAAAACTATGTTTGGTACAACATTTTATCTCCATTGTAAGAACGGTCTCGGTGGCATAGAACATTTTGGTATAAATTCATAGAAAATTGGATTCGATTCATTCGTATCGAAAACTGAATCAAATATTTCGATATTTTTCTCTACTTTTACTTAAAATTGCCTGCGAAAATATCTTACTATTATAATAAATTTGACTTAATTATCTTAATTTCTCCTGACATGTTTCACAAATGTCAAGTATCTTCCGCTCAATACTTTCCTATACCAAAGATCCATGATTCCTTTCATATCATTGAACATTTCTAACGTTGATCTATAAAAGATCATTTGATCATTTTCAAGAGTGCTGCGAGTGATTTTGTACAATATTGTTTTACCTGGTGTATTGTTGATTGCGAATTGTTGAATATGCGATGTGCGTGCGTTACATTTGAATTGCCTACATCAATTTGTCGGATCAACTCTAATTGGAATTGTTTGTTTCATATTCCAGTAACGAATGCGTCCCGGATTTATTTAGAAATCGTGAATTTAATTGAAGATGATCAAGACGACGAAAATGCAGTATCAAATACTCAGACACTAGTGCAAGACACATTTACATCTACCCGAATATTGTGTTTACAAATCTGTTGTTTATTCGGTGATAGTGTTAAAATAATTTACAGAGGTGACCGCACGATTGTGTGTATTTTATTCTCGTCTCATTTCTGATGCTGAATCCGATCATCGTCTGGGAACATAATAACACCAGAGGGGCAAATGACTCACATCGTGAACAAAATATATCTCGACGACAATATTGTTGTACCACACACTCTACGTATTGTTATACATACCTTCGTGAAGCAACCATTAAAATGTCACCACACAAAAATACAATAAGCAATTAAGGAAAATGTAGCCAATACATTTGGGAAAGATTTAAAAATATTAAAGAACTTTGACCGAGGAGCGGTTGTTTACGATTAAATATGAATTTCTAAGTAGTAGTCAATATTCGGATGGAATCTCACCAGAAAAACGAGTTACAAAATATTGAATTAAAAGGACACTGACTTATGTCGAGAAGAAGGCTGTTGAGAGTTACACGCGGTTATTAATCCGACAGCCCTATGTGGAAACTGTAGTACGACATTGGTATGCGAACGTAGATGGGAGACAGAACCAGCCGTCGCTACAGAAAGCTTACCAGCCTTGGACGCGGAGTGTCGCCGACCTCCCGTTCCCATCTGCTGGTATCTCTCACCAACTACTGACTGCTAACGACACCATCACATATGAATAAATTTCTACGCTCATTCAAAACACGCATAAACAACCCTACATAGTATAGTGTGACGTTTCTCACTAACAAGTGTTTCAATACAAAAATATACTTGATGCATTATCTTAATAAAAATACAAAACTAATTATTAATACATTATTATTAAACTCTGCATATGATAATGTAGGAACTTGCCTACCTACCTAAATAGTCTAAGGTGATGTGTATGTGTTTAAAAAAAATATTGTTGTGTGTGTAACTTTACTATTGTGAGGCCTAGTGATAAACAAATATTGATATGGCCCTATATTCTTAATATAATATCTAGAATGTTGTTATCTAAAATAAATACCAAACATATATTTGTATGAGTGCCACGTTGTATAACGTTGTTTCATTCATAAATAAGTTTGTAGTGATAATGTTTGTAGTGATAGTGAACTATGACCTCTAAATCATAGTGACTTGTATGTGGTTCATTGTTACTCTTCTATTGAGTGAGTATACCTAACTACTTATTCACCTCTACACTATACGCTCTCCTCATATACACTAAACGTTTTAATTTTACTTTCATCTTTGTACCAATCCACTTTACTTTTGAATATGTATCTAATATATGACTATGCAATACGCAAGTGTACAGATTTGATCATTTTACTTGTTAGTTTACTGTTTGTTACTCGTATTAAATGCATTTAATGAACTTCTATTGTGAATGTCACGTGTTCTTACGTTCGCCTAATAATTCCTCTTTGTGAGATATTTTTCTCACCCTAGTATATTATAATTCTCGTAGAAAGTAAACGAACTCAAAGAGACTGTTAATTATTATTGTACTCTGAGAGTATAAAAGATGATAAAGATCATACTACTAGTGATATTCTCATAACAATACACTTCATTATTTTAATAATGTAGTTGCGTATTAGTAAATAATTATTTAAAGATAATAGTATGTAGTCTTGTGTCGTGGTTGATCACTGAGATGTAATATTATAACGTCTACTAAGGGTGTTGTAAGTAAGGGACTCTGGAATGTACTTCGTTCTCTATCTATATCGACTTCCCCTCGCCACCCCATTACAGATACGCTGCATCGCTTCAGTCAGACCGTTCACCCCTTTCTACAATCGCGCAGTATATTATGTTATACATCACTATCTACTCAGCTTCATCCTATATAATATTTTGTTCCATATTATAAGATACAGTCTCACTCGATCGAATAAGTAGAATCTGTACTTCGTAAACTTTAACAATATTACTGGAAGTCTTCTTGTTCGCCGACTACTATTAATTCTACCAAATATCTTTTCATTATTAGGTAGGTATAATACGCATCATGTGATATCTATAAATCATTATAAGACTTTCCTTAGCATAACTCTCTAACTCGGGTGTGAACTATCTTCAAAACGATTTAATAAATCTACCATTTTGATCTCTTTAGGATGAAAGCGACTTAACTTTTCGCTCAGTGCTCTTCTAGCACATCAGTCAACTTTTTCTCGATGTTTTGTTATCCTTCATTAGTCATTCGGGCTAACGATCTCTACACTCTAGATACAAGTACCTACCTGTGTGTATCATGTATGATACGTACACGTCATTTTACTGATTAATTCAATGTACTAATATCAATTACGTATAACAATTAGAGTAAGGGCAGTAGGGGAAAATTATGTTTATACAATATTGTGTCGTTTTCCTACCATGTAGGTCTAGGAAAACGAACTACCAAATTAAGAGTAATGGTTCCCTGTTTTTTGTATTCATGTCTTATGACTTGGAGATTTCGTTGACTGTGTTAGTAGTTAGTAATTACCAACACTACAAAACCCTATATGAATAGGGACTAACATTAGAGAAGCGATCAAGATGAAAACAACCCTCATCGCTGATTATGTTTTGGTTTCGTTGAAGATTTTTTTTCAAAAAAAAAGCATCCTATCCACCAAAAAACGGTAGAGGCTATTCACCCAATATTTTATGAAATACATAACCCTTTACTGCGTACTTTGAATCAAAAATAAATTTGCAACTATTCATTAAAAACCTGCGTTTTCTATTAAAATTACTTCTTGCGGAGACCGTGAGACCCTTGTCATGTCACAGGAAATGTGTACCGCACCTACTATTGAAGTTATTTTGTTAAATGATTAAAAACTTGATAAAAATGTACGTACATACACATTTAAAAAGGGTATATAACAAGGGTGGCCAACCTTTTTCAGCAGCCGGGCCAAATTCTAAAAATGAGATTGCCTACCGGGCCGCACATCCATTTTTTTAATTTTGCAAAACAAAAAAACAGTATATAGGAGAGTTTCAGGGGGGTCATATGGGGGGCAAAAGAAATGAAATTATTATTGTAGCCTAAAAAAGTGAAATGGGGCCGCAGGTGATATTTTTTGCGAAACTGAGTGGAAAAGACTCACGACAATATATATGAAAAGAGTTTCCTAACTGAAAAAAATACCCGAAATAGCGCCGCAGGCAAAATTTTTAAGGGAAAAATGGGTGAAGTGATGAATCTGATTGTCGATATTGAGTAAGGTTGTTCCTATACGCAAACTGTTATCAGTCATTCGTGTTCTCACTCGGAATTTGATATTATATTTTTATTTTCTCACTGCTCCGCGGGCCGCACGTAGACCCCCCGCGGGCCGCGGGTTGGCCACCCTAGGTATAGAATGTTTAAAAAAAACTGAAAAACTTATCAAAAGCTCTCGAGTTGATGATGTTTTGTCATACACGGTATAAGCTTTATGCAACGGTGCACAGATAGTGTCAATGCACTGCAAGGTCGTCTCATCATAAACCAGTTATTCGCGGTTCGATCTGTATGAACGCATGTTTACGATATTATTATTGACTAGATGATTTTAGGTATTCTATGTGTTTAATAGATTACTGAACGCTAACGAATCAATCTCAATGCAATATCTGTATTTACTTTGATATACTCGTATTATATGATTTTTGCCTCTCCCAATAGAAATGTCCTATATCGGGAAAGCAAATTCTTAACGAAAAATAACGCTACGCAAATTGACCATTCTTCTTCTCCTTCTTTCTCAGCCATCTCTCCACTGCTGGATGTAGGCCTCTTCCGATTTTTCCACTACTCTCTTCTTTGGGCTTTTCGGATCCACCCACTGCCAGCGACGGGGACAATATCATCGGCCCATCTTTTCTGCGGTCGACCTATTCCTCTTTTCATGTCCCACGGTATCGATCTCAAGATTCTGGGCGCCCATCTGTCCACTCCCTGTCTAGCAACATGACCTGCCCATTGCCATTTTGGTTTTGCAATGCGATCCATCACATCGGCAACTTTTGTCCGGCGTCTGATTTGTCCATAACATTTTGGTAATCGCATTGGGTATAACCATCTTTGCTCATACCGACTAAATTAATTAGTTCAATTCAATTCAATTTCAAAATTCCTTTTATTTTTCTTCAATATTTTACATACACAAATATGGTTACTTAAAACTATACATGTTTCGAGATACCTCCCCAATGAAGACGTGTGTAGGGAAGGAGACTTACCTAATTCTAGCCACTTTCGTTCCACTGCTGGCCATCATAAGCCTCATCTAAACTTTTCCAATATATTCTATGTTGGGCTATTTTATATCTTGGGGTACTTACTTCTTTTATTGTGAAGGTGTTTCCACTTTAAGGGTTAGTTAGTCTACAAGTAATATGAAATATTTTCGGTTAAGTAAATTTTGATCTTTCAAATGATTTACCTCAGTAATGTATTTTTTTAGTAAAAAGGATTTTCCATCAAACTGGTGCCGACTCTCATTTATACTAGTAAACATGGACATGGCGGAAGAAATATGAGTTTGGAATAGATGCTCTAGAAATGAGGTCGTTAATGAGAATAACATGTGGGAAAATTGATGGATCGTATACGGCATAACATTATCAGAGAAATAAGCGATTTTAAGAGTGGTGCTGATGTGGCTAGAATGAAAGTGAACGAATTAAGATGGCCTTGGCATATTGAAAGAATAAGTTACGACTAGATGATACAAAAGTATGTATGTGGCTGAAAGAGGGTGTTTTAGAGAATGTGGCTGTCTTAGGGTAACCTGGATTAATCATATCGTTCAAATCTATAGGAATGGAAATGTGAAAGAAATAGAGGTGTGTGTTTCACTAATACATGAACATGAAGGAATAAATTAGTAGGTTATAGGTCGTATTAGGGCAGTGGTGGTTTTATTCTCTCTGGTAGAGTCCTCATTTTAATGATTAAAATTTAACTTGATTTTAAGAGATCGTCTAATAGCCGTTGGGTTTTAGGATGCTCAGCCAGCTAGTATCGCCGTAGTACAGTATTTCTGTTATTTCGTATGGCTTCTGCCACCGTTGGGCGGCAACGTCAGAAGATAAGAGTATTTCTGTAGGCTACATGTATATCCTGTATATTGCCGTAGTATATAGCGTACTGTAGGTAGAGTACATTGCCGTAATATCGATATACCTACGAAAACTACTGAGTCTTACAAGTTCATACAATAATATTATGGTTGATACATTAAACAGTGATTGATGACGGCGTGTGGCAAATTGTTTACATGGTGTAATTCGACAAGCCCCATAGGCAGCTTTGGTTTATTGACCATTCATGTATTGTTGTTCAAAGTAGTATTTATACTGACCACTTTGATGTCTATTTACTAAGTGCTGTATACAAATGCACTAAAGAACATAATATTATGACTGCTGTACGTCATAATATTAGTAGCTTGCAAATGCAAATATATGTTCATACCACTCCCCTGAGAATTATAAGCTAACTGTAACTTGTAAGCAATATATCAACTCCTATATCAAACATCGCTTAAGTTATTATTGTTTCCTAAGAAGAAAACATTCATTATGTTATGGATACAGATATTTTACTTACGTTCATAACGAAATGTGGCATTTCTTAGAAATTGCAAACAGTTTGACCCCAGGCTAAGGTTTCAGAATGTATAATGGTAGCATTGTTACCCCTAACACCATCAATACTAAAACAATTCTGCTGTTTTATTATTTGCCAAGTAGAACTGCTTGTGAGACAACAATGATGCATTCATCGTTTTAATACGTTTCCTCTTTATCTTTAGAAATAATGAATAAATAATTAAGCATACAACTCTATTGAGGTTAAGTTTAATCACTGAAGATGATTTACTTGAAAGGTAAATAATAATATTTACTATAGATAGATAGATATAGTAAATAATAAACTCGTTTGTGGAAGTCGAATATTAGTGTTTTTTATTCATATTTTACATACATACACACATCTTTATTGCAATCCATCAAGCACATTGTCGAAGACTGTCCTCTGAGAGCATTTCCTGGACCATATACAGATATGCACAATGCCAGACCCAATACCCTTGAATAGCTTGGAAGTCTGGATGTTGATCTGTAGGGTACATGTCTCCTGTATGTAACAGATAGCATTATTTTCTTTCTTCTGACGTTGCCGTACGAAATAATAATAATACATCTTCTTCCCCTTCTATCCTTGGCTGGGTCAGGGGCTCAAAGCATCTGTGTATCTCCGCCAGAGGCCCTTGTCACTTGCAATTTCCAGGACCTCTGGCCACTCCAACCACAGGCTTTTCCTCGCACACCTTTATCACCTGCTTCTACCAGCTATTATTCCTGGGGCGGCATATTTTACAATTGTATTTAAATTTACGGCCCAATCATTTAAATCAATACTTGACGATTGGTAAACTGTCATTCATGACGATATTTATCACGAATATACGAAGTATTACACTTGGATTTGTTTGATAACATATGTGGACATTCTACATATGTCGAAGATTTTTATAAGACGTAATCTCAGTTACTAGTATGTGCATTAGGCATACTTTGAAAGTGATTACAAGAACTTGTAGGATTGCATTATGTATTATTTGAAAAATCATACTCGTATAATTTGCTAGATTTACGTACGTCATGTAAGGATTTTTTCGGAGGACTTCTTGTTTACTAGATTCTCGTCCTATATTTCGAATATATGTCACCCATTACTAAAATTTATGATATACACGTTTGAAACCTAAATATTTTTAAATAATTTTGGAAGCGATAGATGGTGTTTTTAGTTTTATTTATATTTAATTTTAATTAATCTTTCAACTAATTAAATAGTTATTTTTAACCCTGTTGAAAAGACAGACATAACAATATTTATGTCGGTTTGCCTTCTACATGTATTGGTTATATATTATTTGATGATAAAGACGTTTGATTTCAAAGTCTTCATAGTTTTCCAATAGTTTAATAACGAAATTGTTGTAGTGCTGTTAGTTTAACTTCTTGAACGTCTTAGTACATTCTTGACAGCGCTTGTACGTAATTGTTTTAATTGGAATAACTGAATTTACATAGAACTCCACTGTTATTCCCTATTATACCTAAATGAAATAACGTTTCTCAACTTAACTTGTAGGTATTTCGTTTGTAGTCCTTCATAATAGTGTAGTATACTTTATTCCGCATACATTTACTATAGGAACGTAGGTATACGTTAGGACTCAATTATACGTGCAGCGACCATTAGTTGTGGAAGTTTTTGTGTAGGGTTTTTTCCAGGGACCATTCCCATATTTCATAGTACCCCGCGGAAAAGTGTTAGGGTTTATACGGATTCGAACCCCTTTTTTACACACTATTATTAAACTTACTTCATCTGTCGTTTCCCGTTGTCTGCGTCCTATATTTCTAACTATATTTTCCTCTTTAAATTTCAATAACTTTCCAATGTCCAAACACCTTGAATTTTTTTTACTCTTTAATACATGCAAGTTAGAATATCAATGTAGGATGTTGTATGTATTTGTATAATCTCATCAATAGTAATCTGTACGCATATAAAATAGTATCAAATCATAACAAGATTGTCACTACTTAGAGCACCATTGATCCTAGTTTATTTTTGACATATTACATCTACATATATACCAAATCTTTTATTCTACCCAGGTTGTGGTAGACGACTCATTCTGTTTTCCTTCTGAACTTATCCTTCGTTTTCAGTTCTTCGGGTTTCACTGCGTGTGGAATGGTTGATTGACAGCTGACAACCAATTCATCGCGCTGCGAAAACCTAAAAGATTATTGAACGTATCCTGTGTACTTTCCTTTCTTTTTATAATACAGTAATTATAATTTGTTGCACACTTTTCATTTTTAATCGAATAAAATTAATCTGAAACACTAATTACTATTCAGTACTGATTCTATCCGTAGTAATGTACCAACATTATTTGATAGACGTGGTTAAGCAACCAAGAGCGTTGTGTATTAAGTATTAATAGAATCCTAGCATTTGACTGAACAGTGCGTTAGGATATTTTTATCACAATAGATACAAGTCTGAGCTTCTTAGACACATTGTTGGTTATAAATAAAAGTAACTAAAACATATGAAACATGTCACTATTCTTGTACTGAGTCATGTGTCATATAATGTTCAACCACTACAGATCATACGATAATTAATCCACCTGCTATAAAATTAAATAGTCGAGTACTTCTTCCTTCCCTAGCTGTATTGATTGTATATACAATATTTAGTAGTAGGTAGTATGTTCTTGAAATTAACCTATCATTAATAATACGTATATTTTTTAGCTATTGAACTGTATACAAATAACTGTTAACAACACGTTTAATTATATCATTCAGAATCGCATTCTTTATCCAAAGAAAGAGGGTAGACGAATTGATACATTGTATTCAATTGTGTATTGAATAATTAATAAATGTGTTCCCCTCATATTTGGTTGTAAAATTTTTAAGATGTTGTGAAAATCTGAATAAATTTGAGTGTACTGTATTTTTTGCAGGGATTAACTAATAGTTGAGATTATTTCAAAGTGAGGTGAAGTGGTTTTTCAACAATTTAATTAAAAATTAACGTTTTTAAAGCAAATTTATTGTTATCGATTTTGACATTACATGAATTACTATTGCACTTTAAATAATTTATGATGTTGAAGATAATACCTAATAAAATTAGTAGTTAATATTATGCGGTTGGATCTCGATCTTCTCACACGAAAGGTTAAATATCAAAAGTTTGTCTTTCTAAACCGTGGAGTTTGAAAAAAAACTTATTTTGAGTAAAGCTCAATATTGAGTAGGTATTCATTGTTCATATAAACACATGTTGTTACGATGTCTCACTGTTTGGCACGCGGCAAAAGTTTTATATTAGATATACTTACGAGTTTATACTTACTTAATCTTCTTTTCTCATTATGTTCTTAATTGACAATATAAAGCGGATTTTACGTACATATACATACTATGACTTGGAGAAAGAAGGAATAAGTAATGTAGTATATGAGTAAGTATACTTGGAGACAGCCTTCATTTTAAACCTTCGTCAACACACACGAGACACATTATTAAAGACGTTGGGAGGAAAGAATGGAAAGTATTTGCAATACTAAACCTCATAACAATATTATACCTACTCGGATAACCCAAACTCAACATGTGCGGTAGCCGGGAATGGCGATAAGAATGTAAATATAGTATGAAAAACAATAGGAACGTTGAAATATATAATTCATTTTATTTGTTTAACGTTTAGCATTTCGGTGAGCATATAATAAACTCACATATAATAAATTATTTAAATTATTACATCGTCTCCTTGTCGGTCTCTGCATATTTTAAAGTAATAACTTTGACAAAATATCGTTTTGACATTGAAAAGTAAAGTCAAAACATTGATTGAAAATTTGTATTTGAAAAAAAAAAACATAAATTAGCCATTGTTTCGAGAATAAAATCTCAAAATCTATAGGCATCGATGAAATTGCCCGCGAAACATGACTATTTTTTGGTTTTAAACTTCCTCATAACATAGTAACATGAACATGTTAAGATACATTTTACAAAAATCAAGGGAGCCTCTTATTCTTAGCGCTGAATAATGAGATTGGTGAATTCAATGAAAAAGAAAATATTACCTCTATTCACCTACAGACTGGGACTAATTTCAATAATATACCTACCTTGATTACCTAGGTAAATTAAATACCATTTTTTTTTAATTTCCCCAATAAGTGGCTGAAAGGTGTAGTAAAAATGACACCTGACGGTATCGAATGGAATGATAATAATTTTCAAATATCTATGCCTGACTCTCACGTGCATGAATATGTTTATTTAAATACTTCTTCTTCTCAGGTTTCAATCCAATGGATTTGTTTGCAGCAAAGAACACCTCGCTTTCCACTAAATACTAATGAAGCAAATCTATTTTTCTATCCTACGTATATTTTTTCACTGTTTATATCGATATAATAATGGTTCCACTCAATTTTCTTGCCTTACAATTTTCTATGAAATTAAATTTACCTACAGTAAGTAAAGTACATGCGGCAAAGGCATATATTTATTTATTTCTCCATGGGGAATGCCATAACTAATATTTAATAAAGATAATGGCATACTTATAAGCGTATTTTGTAACTCGAATATTATTAAATTATATATTTTGGAATATATAACTACAGTAGATCGCATGTCCAGGATTCGGTCTTTTGTCGAAATCTCTCAGGGCTAATTGTGTAACAAAGTAGTACATCGAGTAAACTTAAAAGTGACACTTTGTTATGGAGGTAAGTTAGTCCTGTAAACATGTTTTTCTGTTTTTCTTTTCAACTATTTTACAACACTTTGATCTTTGTTATACAATATTTTGAAGAGCTATGATGGTAGGTATATGTAGAAGACCTTCTGTCTCCCTTTATTGCGTCACGTGGAATAGTTAATTTAGCAGTAAAAACACGAAATCTTTATAGTTTATATTATTGTCTGTATTCAATTTGTTGTAAGAAATCAAGTTCATCTATTTTATTATTCGCATTGAAGTATGCATGATTGCATGGTGATTTCAAACATATGTACCAGGCAACAGGTTCTTTGAAACCATATGGTTTTCGACGTAGGAGAAACAATTTTCATATCTTAAAACCCAAATGAAGAATCAAGTTCGGTTTTTAAATCAATCAAAAGTAATCGTATCCGTGGTCTGCTTTGTTATGGGACATATCCTTGGATAAGTCCAGTAACACATTCGTTACATACAACCGTTACACAAACTCACGTAACACAAACCATATATAGAGATAGTCATCTCTCATAGACTTTTATGTATTCCGCACTTCGGCTTTCATGCCTGTAGCTACCCTGTAACATTCATATTATGAAGTTTCGAAGAAAAAAAAAAACATATTTCGTGAATGTCTTCCTTTTTGAAATAAATATATTTGACTGGGTATGTTATATTTATTACTAACTTTTGTACCCGGCGGTATCGCTCCTGTGTTTTATGCAACCATTATTGCCTAAACGTTATTCTGTTATTAAAGTCGTTTTTCTCTTGAATATAACATGTGTTAAATTTTACAATAGCCATACGTTGTGGCTACAATTCTGCTTTATCTATACTCAAAATATGTGGCTTCAGAATTCACCTGTGTAAAACTGATCCCTGGAAAATTTAGTACGGCGGGTTAACTGTAAGATATTGCTTTTGTAATAAGTCCGCCTTTTGGCACAATGCATTGTCTTGTTTTTGTAACTATACATTTTTATTTATTCATTGTCATATTATATTTGACTACATGTCATATTATGATTAAGTACGTACGTATAACCTTATCTAAAATATTACGGTAAAAAAATAAGACTGCTTGTCAAAGTTTATTGTTTTCAGTGTTCACTGAACATTTTCATGCCAAGAAAATTATAATCAAATTATTAATCTGTTGAATCTTATAAGGGCAAGACATAGTTAGCATAAATAGTTAGTGAAATGACTAACAAAATAATAAAATTGGAAGATGTTTCTTCTTCAGTGGATAATTATGTAAATAAATATTTCACTCCTTTCACACCTTTATCCTTCTTGTTGCTTGTAAAGGCTGTCAGTAATCACTGCTCCTGAAGATGAATAATATTAAAATTACGTCAGATAAGTTCATAGTTTACAAATATGATATCAAGCGACGTATTTATGAACTGTGGTAGTACGTGGGTAGATTTTTAAACGTCACTAAAACTATGTTTACTAAATAATTATGTACGTAAAGCACGTCAGAATTTATTATTTTATGGTTCACTAATTTGACGCCACTTTTAATAGACATTTTGCTCTTGCATAAATAATAAAATTTATAATTCATACAATATCTAGACAAAAAGAAATATGTACTTAGTTGTATTTTAGTTGTTCAAAATCGTGACGTGACAAATTCACAATTTCTCTCTCGATCATGCCGCTGTTTCAATCGTATGAGATTCGAATTAAGTAAGTAAAGATTAAAAATCGACCTGAGATTTTTCGCAGTCAAGTTTTCCTTCGAATTGGTTTTGTACCCAAATTTCTATGTAAATCAAGATATTGACTAGAAACTGCTTTCACAGTTTCAGGTACAAGTGATTTCAATCAAAAGCAACAATATTTAAAGTTAATAATGTCTAGCATTATTATATTATAGGCAGGTAATAAAGTTCGTATAAGAGAGATTTCGATATTCTTGTACACAACTGTAGCTATTAATATTTTTCATATTAATTTAAGAATAGTGCCTGAAGTCTTTAACAGTTAATTTTGTCTTTTATTACTCTGAAGCAACACGTGTAGCTGGGGGTGGTTTATAATATACACCCGCTGAAATTAATTTCGCTAGCCCGATTCTGAATTTATTTATAATCTACTGGCAGCAAAAGAAATTCATTTGATGTGTTTAATGATAATAGAAGTATACCTTGTTCTATTCTGCTTTCTTATATAACAGTTTATTATAGATAATAAGGTGTCCTGTCCAATATATCCATCCTGTGCTGGTCCCAAAGCCACTACCCCAAGTATCCTTTTCCATTTCATCTAACCTACATTTTTCTTCTTCAATATTTCAATTTCCAAGTCCATCTACCGTTGTCTCTGTGACATAATTATTCCCAACACATGCCCACACGGTTTCGTGATTCTGTTTCCCATATCTTGGGCCTTGGGAAGTCATCATGTCATCTCTCACAGGCTTTCCTAATTCCGGTTTTCGGTGAGTTCGTCTAAAATCAATTCGTCTAAAATCAATTGGTCTAAAATCAATTCGTCTAATTATCGATTCGGCCAAAATCAATTTGCCTAACGATCAATTCGTCGATTTTAGACGAATTGATTTTAGACGAATTGATAATTAGACGAATTGATTTTAGACCAATTGATTTTAGACGAACTTACCGGACACCCCCAATTCCAATATCTGTCTTTCAGTGGATTCATTTGATAAACAGTCACTCTTTTTCTCAATATTTCTTTCATATTATGAGTAGGTGCGATTCAATACATTCGACTGTAATTATTAGAGACTGGATTATATGAAACTTAAAATTGATGAAATATGCATCATAAATGCTCGAAATATGCAAGAAAACCACCAAAAAGTATAAAAATATGCAACATAAATTTAAAAAAATACAACAAATTAACGTTACTAAAAGATTTTATTTATCTTAATTTTTATTTAATTTATGTTTGGTATTGTTTGGATGACCGCGAAAAACAATTCTACGATGTAAAGTCATTAAAATCATGTTTATTTTATTTTTATAATTACGATTAGCCAGTTATTTTTTCTAAACTACTTTATTTTTCTACTACATTTTCAACTAGACACCAACATGTGTTTACATACTGTCTTAATTGTGATTCTTTTGTCTGTTGTTGCTGTGTATTGTTTGGCTGTGTACCTTTATTGTATTGATATTTTTAGCTTTTTGTATTGTAACTTTCCAAAGGCCTTGTGGCCGTCAAAACGATAAATAAACATTTTTGTTTTTGAAACGTTCAAACTTTGAAAAAAACAGTTAAAATTTAAGAAAATATACCCAAATATGCATGATCGGTACATTTTGGTCGAAATATGCAAAATCCTGAATAAATTGCCAAAATATGTATACAATCCGGTCTCTAGTAATGATTTATTATGTAGGTAGGGATGTTATCACACGATGAGTAATAATAAACTCTACTGAGCTTTATATTGTGTAGTGCATGTCCCAGACTTCATTATTATAATGTGATCGTCTGTCATACAGATACACCTAATATAAATGTACGAGTACATCGTAATACCTACACTACATACTGAATGACGTAAACGGAAGATTATATTGATTTTGTCTGACTTACGGGTAGGTCATACTAAATAGTTGTAGGTAATACGTCTTTTACTTTATGTTAAACATTGATGTACACAAACAGGCATTTATATATTAATTATTACAGAAGTATTAACGTTTTATTTAAAGATAGCTATTATTAGTTTCGATACCAATTACTGTGATGGAAATCAATATTCAATACAGTATAGACAGGGTTCGCTGGATATATATCAAAAGTTGATAGATATCCGGATTAATAACCAAAATATATTTATATCGATAGAAACCTGAATTTCGAAATGAAATTGGTTATTTTAGAGATTTTAATGTACCTACAAGAGAGAGTTATATGAGTACACAACAGACGATAGTCATTTACACAAGGCAGACATCTGAAAAAAGAACGAAATTCCGAAAAAAGTTTGTGGGAAGACTAAATATGGGTCACAAAATATCGACCATTCCATTTCATAGTTTCAACATAGCAGAAACATCTTCAGGCAATTCTGATCAAATAATAAGTATACTTTCTATAATAATATACAAATCATCGCCAACCAAAAAAATGACTAAATTGACGGTCACTTTTTGTAGGCCATATGGTATTTTGGAAACGGAAATAGACGTATTTTTTTTCTAAAGATATTTCTTTGTAAGATCAACCAAATATTCAGCGATATCTTGCAATATCCCGCTTCAATTTGAAGATCAAAAGCTGGCTCCGGATATGGCTACCGCTTGTTTCTACTGAAAATATCACTAAGCTATATCTTCGTATAAGTATATGTTTTAGGTTATGAAGTTTTTCACGACAATGATTACTTTATAGTTTTCGAGAAAAATACCTCGTGCGGGTGCTTTTTGATTTGTACTTTTTTACTGCCAGCCACTTTCGTTCCCCTACTGGACATAGGCCTCATCTAAACTAATCCGACCTGCAAGTTGATTTATCCGTATGTAAGTTCATCTGTCCATCTTTTTTGTAGTCTCCCTAGGCCTCTTTTCTTATCCCGTATGAACCCGTATATACCATAAAATAAATGCTTGATAGAATACTTTCAATATTTTACATGTATTCTTCAGATTTTGCTTATTTACAACGACTTCATCTAATAAGAATACTTCAAGAAGGCTTCATAGAATAAGAAACGTGTTTAATGTTTGAACAATTCTCCAATATGCCTCCATAGTTTTATTCAATCATTATTCATTCTTTAAATTTCTGAGTAATAAACAAACTAGATCAATCACCCATAGTAAACACTCATTCATAATTCCCCATCGTAACACTTAAGTACCTACTCACCTTTACCTGTTGTAATGAATCTCATATAAACCAATGAGTCATACTTACATGAAAATTATTTTATGGTTATGTTATTGTGACTTCTCCACCTTCGCGCCAAAAGTTATATTATTTATACAATATGTGTACAGTACACGATGAATTTCAATAGCAATAAGTTAAGTGATTTTCCAGTGACGAAAGCTTTCTTTGAATCATTTTTTAATAAAACTAGAAGCTCTAGTAACTGGGCATACTGTATACTATTTGCTCAAGAAATAATGAATGAAAAAATACAGCATTAATGTACATTTCTGACTGAAAAGTACGGTGAACTTCAGGAGATATGTTAATTTGTCTCCTGTATTTATTAAAATATATACTATGTGTTTGAAAGGCTTTGTCGTTTTAGTTTTCCCCATTTCTTAGAGTTTAAATAGTTGTTAAATGTGTAAAAAAATCTTTGTAATTTACCAATTTAATAGAGAGTTCGCGAATAAATTAGTTACGAGTATATCTAGATCGCGATAAAAGATACATGTGTTGTTCTATACGATAGACTAATCTGCATATAGAATATTATTTCATTCTGGTTTACAACCATCCTCTTCAATGATCAAATAGGTATGTACATGAAAATCACTCCTGTACATGTATTGTGAACGTAATCCCGCCAATAAACGATATCAATAAACTGGATACGAGCCGCAAGGACAATGACTGCTAGGCGCCACGGGAATGGTTGTTCACGATGCTGCCAACCATTAGTTATGTTTAAAATACATGCATACCTCTACGGCACAGATAGAATACAACACATACAATATTATCATACACGTATTGTATGTGGTGGGTGTTTGTATGTATATTCCACGTGGTTGAATTGAATCAACCTTTATAAAAAAGAAGCTTACGAAGAACTCGACGAAAAAAATAACTTGAGGCTGTTGTTCGCTCGCTTCTAGTCGGTCGGTCGGTCATTCAGTACATTATTTTGTGTTATACCTATGTTATTTTTATTAGTGTAGTTAATTCACGGGCGGGATGTTGCGCGCTCTTTTCGTTTCATTATAGCTGTACTTATTGTGCGGTCCGGGGGTGTGCGAACTGCGAATTGATAAGGAGTCTTATCGTAACCAATAACTAGTTAGGACTTTTTTTTGACAGTGATTAACGTGTAGTTTTTTGTGCGGTTTAGTTCATATTCGCGAGTGTAAATTTTGATACTTAGCATGTTTTTATATTTTTTACCTATCGTTAGTAACTTTTTATATGAAAAATTGTGATATAATCGACGTGCAGTGTAAAATGTGGATATGTTTTCTCACATACTTACTCTTATAGTTGTTACGGTAATCAATTAATACAATAATTAATTCACATATACTTATGACATTAACCACATAATATTTTAATATACTTACACCTGTAATGCATCAAATGCGCATACCGGATTACTTTTGTTCTGGTGTGAGTTGGACGAAATTATTACTATATAGGTTTAGATTTAACTTGTATCTAAACATATCTATAATTAATTGATAGAAAATAGCAATTTTTATATAACACTCGTAAGTAAATGATGTTGGGATTAGTACTTTAGTAGGAAAAATCCCCAACAATGCGATATTGCTCTTCATTGTGAACAGATTTAATTTTTTCATCAATCGTACCAATTTAATTGAATTATAGTTAATGTTTTTTTATTGAAATTTGAAATATTCTTTAACGCTCCCATTCAATTATAAATTTGTGCCATAGGTATTCATTGTTTTTTCCCTGTAGTGGCGCTATCTTAAATTAATTAATAGCAACCTACATCTATAAAATATAACACTAAAATAATTGTACTAATAATTATGATAGTATAGATTCTGTATGTATCAGAATTCTTTAATCTCACGAATTGTATTATGTTTTAATTCCAGGTAGCAGTTTCTAAGAACTTCACCCGCATTGAGATGTATAGAAGTGTTGTACAATGTGGCTGTTTTCAATACCTAGATGATACGCACCGTACGTGACCCTACGTTATTTCCTGTTACCGACTACATAGCCGATGTATCTCTATCTAATCTACCAACACCCGAAGTTTTGGAGGGAAAAAGGTTGGTTGGTTTCTAGTAACTACTACAATCTAATTCTTGTATGAAGTCATCGTAAGCAAAGTATGAAATAAACCGAATTGTTCATACTTTAATCATTACAAGGAAAAGTATGAAAATAATTTGATTTGGTACTTCGATAATCAAAGATTACAAGTGATGAAATTATGTTTTATTTAATTTTATACAAGATATACCAACACGATTTATCCCCTGCCCGAAAAAGATAGATACATGCACTTCAGTCTTAACATACATCTGTCGCTTCCGCCAGATAATTTATTTATTTGTACAAATCACAAAATTAAGCAATATAATATATGGTAAACATTTGTTCACTAGGGCGAGCATGTAACAGTGCTTATTCATATACTTTTTTCTATTTAGAACCTGACTGCCCTTTAGACTTTTTCGACGAGATTTTTGGTCAAGCACAATTACATTTCTTTATATACTTTATCTTCTTTATTCTTTCATCGAATTATTCCTCCTCTATGACTATGATTACTAATCAATTCAGCTGCAGAATTATAAATTTTGTTGTTTATTGAATTTATTATTTTGTTGTACTGTATGTAAACTTATAAAATTTGCATTCTTTGCCAGGGTTATGAAGGAAATTAGGCACCTACTGAATCGAATAATATTATAATTTTGCTCGGCGCCAGTAATATGATTTTTTTAACAGTGCCTAATTATGTCTACCGATTTACTTCAACAATGAGAGTATTGTTCATGTTATACGTGTCGCGCATTCTTCAGGATTATTTATTAGACTTGGATATAAAAGTTAAGGTCAAAAAGCGTGGCATTGAATCACCCGAGTTTAAGAAATTTATATGTATAATGTGTATATTACGAGCAAAGATTTAGAGTACATGGTTGGCGCAATTGTTTGAGGCGGCAGTCTCTCAAACGTGACGTGCCCAGTTCAAACCCCGGCGCTGGCGACGTATTCCACACTTTGCGATACAGACTTTTAGCCTGGTGAAAAGTGTGCTGGAAAGTTTTTGAGTTTGCGTATGCAAGCCCAGATTCTTTTAAAAAAATGAAGTACATACAGTGTATGTATGTATGTCATACACCTTCCATGGTGAATGAATTTGAAACCCCGTAATATCCTTTTTTTATACCTAAAACGTCCATCCTACTCTTATATATGTAGTAGGCGATTTCTAAACTCTATTGGTTTATCTGAAAACACCTTGTTTGTAACAAGTAAAATACTTTAAGAAAAATACATTATAGATAATTCTCTGTTTTTCTATAAATCTATTACCTATACTGTGCAAGTAAAATGAAATTACAAGAATAATTCAATAAACTTTTTATTTTCAGGCACATCCAGAAACATCGTTTACTGCCTGATGATGCCGGATTGATGACGAAGAGCCGATAGTCACGCCATTCATCTTTAGTCAAAGCTCGAGATTTTTTATTACCTTAGTGACCTGACCACTGATCAATGACCATAGAGCATTTACAAAAGACGCAAGTCGATTCGACTGATGTAAATTGTCTAAATATAATATTTTTTATACATTTTTCTTAGGATATCAATTATTTTCGTAAGCATGAGATGTACCTAACTTATTTTCAACAGAGTTTACTTGCGTCACTTATTTTGAACGGATTTTATTTAATTTCGTAAGATTTCTCATATTTTCAACAGATATAGAAACAGGTTTATTTTTCGAAAAGTTTATCCCAATATTACTGAAAAAAACCTGCGGAAAGTGGTCACTAAGGTAACGAAAAATCCTAATGTTCTGTAGCCAAAGAAGAAGGTATATATTTTATGGTATAATTTGGACATTATTTTTGTGCACAATTGACTTTTTTTTCAGCGTTTTTCATGAACTTCAGTCATACAAAGCTCTGGCATCGCGGAAGACATTGTTAGTGATATTGTTTTTATGAAAATCTCACTACCTTGTCTTTCATGTTGCTGGAGCTATTTCTTCAAGCAGTCACACACTTTTTTTATGCAGTGCCAATATTCATATCATGCGAAAAATATATTTGCTATAGTATGTGTAGCTATGTGATAATATTTTGCAGCTTGTATAAAACTCATCAGACCTATTTACTCTGTACCTTTTATTTTATTTTGCCTATTATTTATCTTATATTTTTGATGCCTTTCAATTGAATGTACAGGTATGTCAAAATAAACCTACCCCAATGAACAATTTTCTGCTAATATTTGTGATTATAATAAAAAATACTTTCATATTATAGAGAATTGTAATGTAGGTAATGCAATTAATTAATTAGCTAATATTCTTAGACAATACCTATTGGCGTGCGTATTTCAACATGGTCCTGAATGCAAAACAACTACATAATTAACCTAGAAATAAAATAGGAAGGGTGGAAATAAAGTACCGACTATTGCTTCAGAAATTATTAAACAAATAGGTTTGAAACTTAGATATTAAATTAAATATTAAAATTTGATAATAAGCAACATCTATAATTTTTTTGCATTACATGATATTCAATAGTAAAATTAAAAGTTCCAAAGCATGAATTTATTGAAAAATCTCTCGGTAAATTTTTGACAATTTTTCAAATAGGTACACTGGTACACTAATTGTTTCTGATGGGTTTTATTCAGTAATTATTGTATTCTAGGAATATTCTATGTAATGATCCAAATGTCAACAATTTTTCACATCTTTCTTTACCAATAAGACTATAACCAAACTAATTATCAAGATGGAAACCGGATGAGATTGTGTCGTCAAATCTGGATTGTCATAGATAAATATGAGAGCTATCACAGCCAGCTTTGATGAGCACAATCACATTAAACTTTACCAGCAGCGGACTACTTTCATAATATGTTGGAATTTATTTTCTATTTCATAGATTTGTTCACAAATTATGAGTTTCAAATAGTCTTAAGTTGATTTTGCACCTGAATTTATACTAAATCTGTACCTGTTTTTACACAATGTCACAAAATTACATCAATTTTCTATTTGAATCAATTGGCTAAACTCTACAAGCATTTCGTGTGGCCACTCTCGTCACAATCAAAACGCAGTTATTTTATTTAGATACGAACGCAAACAAGGTATTGAAACAGATTTGTTAACAACACAATACTTCATAAAACACAAAACACTGGCCAATTCCTCTATTCAATGTGTCCACAGCAAGCTCCGGAATGATGAAAAAAATGACGTTATATACTCTCTCTTCTCTGCACCATATCCAGCTGACCATATCCCATTTATTTGGGGTCGGCGGCTCGGATCCTCTCTCTCCATCTGCTTCGATCAAAGGAGGATCTTCTGGAGTAAGCTCCAAGTGTTCCATGTCCCCTCTGATGGTCTCCTCAAGGAACTTCTTTGGCCGTCCCCTCTTTCTTGGTCCTTCCACAGACCAGATTGTTGCCCTCCTCAGATATATTTACTATTAAAATTTATTAAAACATCAAGCGAATAAATGTGTTCCACTCTTGAAAAATTGTATGCAAGCGATTCATACGCTGTGAAATAATTATTTCCATACATTTACTACTCCATGTCTGTTTTCTCATCAAGAATTCATACCAAATCAAATTATTTATCTACAGAATTTTGATTTTGTTGAATAATGCATTATGAGTAGATTTGCTTGTCAGATACTTGTATGGTGCAATGATTTGACTGTCTAATTTGCAGTGTTGCATTGCAAATAATATTTATGGAGTTTTTCCTTCCAATTATATTTGGTATGGACATGCATAATTTCTTTTATTCTATTCGTAAAAGAGGATGTGACTTATGTCATGTTTACATCATATCACAGCCACTTTTATGAGCTTGAATGGGAGAAAAATCGTCATACGGGACTATGAAGAAATGTTTGCATAATCAGATAATTATAATAGTCAAATAATGATACAAATATCTCCTTTGGATATTTGACTCTCACAAGGTGGCTGTTTTATGTAAATTTAAACGATCATATCACAGTCAGCTTGATTGAGCGTGGAATTTCCTCATACTTCATTGATTGAACATTTAAATTAATGCAATA
The DNA here is from genome assembly GCA_963576895.1 of Ceraclea dissimilis. Classification (NCBI taxonomy): domain Eukaryota; kingdom Metazoa; phylum Arthropoda; class Insecta; order Trichoptera; family Leptoceridae; genus Ceraclea; species Ceraclea dissimilis. The sequence continues at coordinate 14,279,398 of OY756368.1, forward strand.
TTGTGCTGCAAAAACTTTTTTTACATAGGATATAGAAGTTTCATTGGGTGGTAGCAATTTAACACATAGTTATATATTTTAACATGTAATAAATGGGAAAATATTTACTCATGAGGATAAGCTTCTGGCAGCTAACTCCAGTTTCCAAGTTTTTCCTGTTATTTTTAGAATTTTGTTGTACGCATCCTGTAAGAGTTCCTATTGGGGTTTTGGAACTCCTAGTTCAAAAAACTCGCAAGTGGTTTTATTACTTTTTAGAATTGTGTCAAGTTTATTTAAGTAGCTATACATTTTATAGTTTGTCATATACCTATATGTGATGTCTTAATCGCCATTGTCTATTTTCTTTTTATTAAACGAAAAGGTTTATTTTCTACCATATCGCTTTAGGCTGTGTCCCCAGCAGAAAAAGCTGACAGTAATAATATGAAAAATTGTCTTATCTCTATGCACATTTTCCCTTCCAAATATTAAGTTATATTATTACTAGGTATATAATTTTTTTTTCAAATTTCATCCACAACATGTTTAACACAGCTAAGAATAAGTTAGGTTAGGTTAGGTTAGGTTACATGTTTAACATAGCTAAGAATAAGATAGGTAATATAAATAGTAAAAAGAAACTGATATTGAATCATGCAAGCGAAATAATTTAAGTAATGTTGAATGAACTTTATTTATTTAATCTTTAAGTGAACAACAAATTAATACATATAAATATAAAAAATGGACATAGTACAGATTATAAATTGTTGTTCACTAGGGCGAACTTATCGCAGAACTGCGATTTCTTCCAGTTAACCACAGGAAAAAAAAGAAAAAAAAAAGAAATTGAATAAAAATATATTAATATACATACTTACTAATTATGTTGCGAATAATTATATATTATTTTGAAGCATCCTAACTAAACTCGTATAACAAACAAATTGTCTGTCTTCAAGTTTTCAAGGCGATGTATAGTAAACTAGTATCTCTGCACAAAATAGTTTTAAAAAATTATTGAATATTGGCTAGTAAAATTTACATGAATTATTTACACAGTTTGGCAATGTTGAAAGAATGGACGAGGAAAAATATGGGTGAAAGGAGATTGTGTGGTTTTGTGGACTAATTCTTTGAGATGCGATTTATTGTTCATTTGTCAAGCAATTTTTTATTCTTTTACTTTGAGCTGTACTGAAGTTCAGTTCGCATATTTCTGTCATTAATTTATTCAAGCGAAAAACTATGTTGCAATGTCTGTTTTCCAATTTACCGCGAAGTGTTGTTTGAGTTTTAACATGTTTGTATTTCAATTATAATTTGTTTTAGTGAAGACTAAAGTTTAACAGTTAATGCTTAGAACAAGGGACCGTAATGTAAATTAAACATCAACCAACACCCCTCAGAAGTGTAGTGATTATTCTTGTCAAAGTAATTGTGAAATGTTCTACCTACACTATCATATCACAGTTAGCTTTGATGACCTTAATCTTGCGCCCTCTTCACAAACACCACAACATTCAAGATCCAAGTGTTCCACCAATCAAGAAACTTTGTGATTCGTCTAATATGAAGACAGTTTCTGATGGAAATTGAAGAAATTTGAAACTATATATTGTTGATTTTTCTTTCTTAATTGCTGGCGAAAAATTTAATAAATATTTGAAAAGAACTCGTCTCTTTATTTTTGAAATCCTACACATTCTTAGATTCTAGATATATTTTAGCTATTATTATAACTTTTGTCTCCTTTGGCATAAGAGATTCTGGGATCAGTGCTGACGATGTATTCCGTAAATATGACAGCTTATTGCAAAATGTGCCAGAAATTATTGATTTGAGACCATTAGCGGATCCAGGAGGACTGACAATACTGATGAAAAACCTACTCAACCTTGAGGGAAAATATACCAGATTAAAGATTTCTTCTTCTTCATAAGCCCTGCAGCTTCCATCTCTGGATATAGGCCTCCCTCATTTGTCTCCAACTCTCTCTGGATTTTGCCTCGGATGTCCATTTGAGGCCAGCTGTTAGTTGTTACTTATGGTAAAATTGAATAATTTAGTGCAAAACCGATGAGCCTGATAATTGTAAGAGGTCCCTATGTTGGTTATACGCAAATGCAAAAAGTATAGTATGTACTAGTTAAGGAGAAATAAAAGGATGGTATCATCATACATGCAGCAGCCAATAGATTGACTGACTATTCAGACAGCAGTATTTATACTACATACATATTTATGCTGACATTGTTATCTCCTATGGATCATAATACAAAACAAGGTAAAAGAATAATATCTATCAAAAAAGACTTAAAATAACATAATTTTCTTTAAAAAAGCTGAGAAAAGTAAGAAGGCCTAAAGGATCGCAGGAGAAATCTGAAAAAGCAGGCAGTTTTCCAAACTAAATAAATAGTAGGTATTCTACTAAGACTACTAATATTCTATTAAGATTCCTGATAGCATATCATTTCGAATCTCCCAAGGTGCAGCATTTTAAAAAGAAAAGTGAGACTAAAAATATGATCTATTTATGATACATGTACAGACAACACACTTGACCCAATTTAATTTCTCTCTAACATCGAGACTTAATCTCCTTACCTACTTAATTTTAGTAGATGAATGTATTTTTTCACACGTTCAAGACTCAATAAGCGTGAATGAAAAATGTTTTGAAAAGTCGCCAACTCACTCATTCAATTAGTTGAATATTGATGAAACTTTTCTACTAGTATAACATGTGCTAGAGGAAAAGCTATGATGTGGGGAGACGTTGTAAGAAGAATATAATATAGAAGTTATGGAGCATGGCGGCGAGACTCCATCAGAATGTTCCTATACGCATTATGTTTCTGATATAAGTACATATTGGACGTTGTTACTTAAGAAATCAAATAGCTTAGCTGACTCAGGAGTTAATAATAGGCAGTCTATAAATACGAGTCTCATAACTATATTCAATAATATTATTTATATCGTGGGTGTTCATTCACAATGTGAAAACTGACTGTTGTATTGTTTTGTGTGTGTCATTTCTTTACAAATTTGAATTCCGTGTGACTAATTAGCGCACCTGTTGTACAAAATAAAATCTTATGAGCTTGTTTCCAAATTCATAAACAAAGTGTTGATATTTTGTTGTACTTTTTACTAAAGTTTTATTGAACTTGTTTTGAATACAAAATGGATGGCGGAAGCTCTTCGTATTCTGCTTCCAAAAAATACAATGAAATGAGTTCTTCCTCGTCGGACGATGACGCCAATACTTCCTACGCGTTGCGGAGGTTGAAGAGAGATGCACCTCATGGACCATTTGCACATGCACACATGTAAACATTGCACATAATTTGAAAACATAACACCATTAACATAAATTTTAGATTCCTCTAATAGGCGAAATGGGAGATATATTCAAACTAATTTATTTACGTAAAATATTACTGCAAGTTTAACAGATTACATTTATTGCTTAATATACCTATAAGGACAGCCCCCATAATGAGATTTCTGTTCATAGGGACTATGTAGGTATATTTTAGAGAAAGTTCACCGTATCCGCAGTTCACATTATTTTTATAATGCACGTCTTAAAAATTCCCAAAATCTTTCAAAATAACATTTAGATTTTCATTCATTTAAATTCCCAAAATCTTTCAAAATTTAAGTTTTCATATTAATTAAAGACATTGTAGGTAACTTCAAAAAATCGCTACTACAATGCAAGGCGTCAATGTTAGGTTTAATGAAATATTTTAAATACAGGTCGACCCGGCAACAAGGCGGTACATCTTCAAATTTCGACATGAATGGGAATCCAAAATATGGTAACGAAATGTTATTGTACAGCAAAACGGGTTATCACCTGAAAGTTACATTAGATGGCAAAGTATTTGGCACGCTCGAGGAAGACGATCCCTATTGTGAGTTTTATTATTTTCTATTTTTACACTTTTTTATATAAAAGTTGACAGTACACAACTCTAAAAAATGTCTGCAATTAAACCACTTAATCAAAGATACGAAAAATCAATTAAAAACAGTTTAGACTCCCAATGAAAACACAGGGAAGTCCCTTAGAATGGTTTCGACATTCATAACCTCAAATTTCATTGCTAATACCTAGATAACTAAATTCATGTTGATAGTTATTTCTAGAAACTGCAATAAAATCTTATTACCACATGACTATCATATGCCTATTTCTAAAGTATAAGAAGTAATATTTATGACTTCTGAAGAACTTTTACAAATAACTATATTCAAGTATTATGTAATAGCAATAGTATCATACGCATTCTAATGAAATTTTGTAAGATAAACATAAAATAATATATGCTGCGAAGTTTTGAATTTTTGTTCACCAAAATAACAATGTACTTACCAACAAAAGCGAACTTTAAACTATATTAGGTTACTCTTATGGCAAAAGTGGATATAATTTTAATACTGCATGAGAAGCTATCTGTTTATAGGTAATACAAAAATAATGAATAATGTTGTTTAAAAAAAATACTCTTGTAGCAATTATGGAGATTTTGTCAGCTGATATTCCTGGACATGTCATGATTAGAGGCAAGAAGACTCAGTTATATGTGGCGATGAACAAAAATGGAAGGCTTTATGGAGAAGTGAGTTATAAGAAAATATTTTAGATCTACTAACATTAATAATGCAATATCAGTGATGTATTTTGCAAGAGCCGTGAACATGGGCGTCGTCAGGAAGGGGGGCAGTTGCTCTCCCCCCTAGAGATCGAAATAGGTATTATAATATTTCATACTAAATGATAAAACCTCATAAAAAATCAAATTATTACTAGACACGTTTTCTCATCATGTCAAAAATGTTCTAAAATTAGTGTGAAAATCCATTAAAATATAATTGTTAAATAGAAAATTTTGCCTGCGGCGCTATAACTGTGCATATTCTTTAAGTTTTTTATTTCGTGAAAAATTAACTAGATTTATATCACGACCTTTTTTAGCTTACATGCTTATTTTGAAAAAAAAAAATCAGCTGTCATCTACTAGCAACGCCTTTTTAATACAATAATATGTTTTTATTTTTTGCTGCCCCCCCCCCCCCTAGTCCCGAAGCTGGGGGCGCCCGTCGTACTGAATAGTTTGTAAAACTATTGATATACATATTTTGTTATTAATTTACTACAGGCTGACCATAGAAAGGAGCAAACGAAATGGTTGGAAGAATTCCTTGGATCATACAACACATACATGTCCAGAAGCTATGCACATCTTGGGTGGTTTTTAGCGATCAAGAAGTCGGGTAAACCAAAAAGAGGACAAAAAACTGGATGGGGACAGAAAGCTACACAATTTTTACCAAGGCGTTCCAAATGAAGTGATATTATTACATATGATTTTTTTGTGTTTTTTACTTTTTTTAAGTTTGATAATAATTGTTCATATCTTTGGTGTAAATTTGTAACAAAATCAACATTAATTTGTCTGGTTTTCCACTGCCTCTCACAGTAAAAAGTCGTCTGATAGTCAACAATGATTTCTTCTATCACAAAAGTGATGATAACAGAAAAATACTTTGCATTCAAAAGTCTTCGAATAGATTTTTTTTTTTAACAAAGGATCTGGGCTTGCATACACAAACCCAAATACTTTCCTGCATACCTTGCACTAGGCTAAAAGCCTGTATCGCAAAGTGTGAAATACATCGTCAGCGCCGGGGTTTGAACTTGGCACCTCCCGCACGAGAGACTGCCGCCTCAACCAACTGCGCCAAATTCAGACTGACATATTTTTCTTCGACCCTATGGAAATAGGAGAGGGAATTGTAAAGCAAAAGAAAATTTTGTAACTTTTAATTTTTTTAATTAAAAATTTTCACAATAGAGTGACATAATAAGCATACAGTTAACATACATACCAATGTATATAGTGGTAGTAGACATGTGCGCCGGCTGCAAAAAAGCCGGCGGCGGCGCCCATGTCTAAAATTGCCGGCGGCGGCGCCACGCCGGCGGCGTGGATCCAAAGTGGGGGGAAGCATTGGATTTTTTTGCAATATTGTTTTAAATGATTAAATACGTATATGCGAAAAGAAAAATGATAAAATCGATTTATTTTTTTTGAAAAACTATGATTATTTCAATAATAAAGTGAAATAAACGCTCATATTTGAAAAATAATGGAACAATTCATTATTGCTTTTTTATGGTGCTGGAGGGCAGGTCAAAAAAAACAAATCCATAAAGTCAAACGTGTCAGAATGAGCCTCACTATGGGCAGTAGTGCAGTCGAACAGGTTTCTCATTTGGCAATATTTGGGCTGTTAGCTAAACGGTGAGTGGAATTCAAACTCTGAAATGAAGTCCAGAATTGCGATGACGAGGTCGACCTTCCACAAAATGCAAAATTCCTATGTAACCAAGAACTACGGTTCAGCATATGCTGTAAAAACATATGTGTTATATGTGCTGTTGCTTGGAATGGAAGGGTAATTTAATAAAATTATCTAATTTAAGTTTTGAGGTGGTCGGTAGCCTGGTTGGTAACGCGCTCGACTGTTAATCCAGTGGGCGCGGGTTCAATCCCCGACCTACTCCACTTCACAACACAAGCTTTTAAGCTTTCTCTGAAGTGTACAAAGATGTATGTGGGTTTATTTCGATAAACCCAGATTCATTTTATTAAAAAAAAAACTTATTTTGGATCTTATTTTAGGTGTAAAAATAAGGAAAATAAGTAAATAAAGATAAATTGTGGTGTTTTTAGTCGAAAGGTGCATAAATTAATAATGAGATCAACCAAAATACGTAATGCTTACCGGTGGAAAGATAAATTACAATTTGAGAGTAGTCTGTAATCACAGTTCGAGAAACCACGTTAGGGGATAGTAATTTCTTATTTTATTATAATGTAGCTAAGAACTACGGTTGAGCATAAGCTGTAAAAACATATGTGTTGTATGTGTTGTTGTTTGGAGTGGAAGGGTAATTTAATAAAATTATGTAATTTAATAAAACTATCTTATTTGCGATGTTATTTTAGGCGTAAAAATAAGGGTAATTATAAAATAATCATAAATTGTGGTGTTTTTAAGTCGAAAGGTGGATAAATTTAATGATATCAACCAAAATACGTAATGCTTACCGGTGGAAAGATAAATTACAATTTGAGAGTAGTCTGTAATCACAGTTCAAGAAACCACGTTAGGGGATAGTAATTTCTTATTTTATTATAACGCAGCCTCAGGTGAGCGAAATAATTGGATTTTAACGTTAAAATATCTAATTTCAATCACATTTTGACACTTTGAGGATCGTAAACGTTAAAAATTACCAAATGAATATATATCGTTTTTTGTCAAGGGAAAAGGAGTCATTATTATTTCCACAGTGTTGTATCGAAACAAATTAAATATAGCGAATATAGTCATGTGGAATGACAATAATTTTGATTAGGTACTTCGATAATCAAAGACTAAACTAATGAAAAGAGAGAACAGTTGACCGAAAAGACAAAAGGCCGCATATTAAAATTCACGTGGTTTAAAAATTTCAGCGTGGTATGATAAAATCGATCAAAAAACCATAAATTCTTATTTTTTCGTATGATTCCCAGTTACATAAAATACCTAACGTTTGTTTTTCATTTAATTTCCACCATGAAGCACCAAATTATTAATGCCTTGTGGCAGTCAAAACTATAAATAAATAAATAAATCCCATCCTATTTCTTGTTTTACAATGGAATAAATAAGACAGAAAATTCCCCAATTTTGTTTAATGCAAAACCAAATGAAGGAAATATGTGAGACGCCGGAATGGGTTAACAATGCATTAGTTATTACTCGATATTTTATATAATTACTAAACCCTAGCGTTCCCACAGCTGAATGCTTCAATTTATATGCTTCAATTTATAGATAAATAAATAAATAAATTTTATTACCAGGAAAAGTACTTATTTCAATTTCTGTCTCAAGAAACACAAGATAAATACTTTTGGTCACACGGATCCCACGCCGCCGGCGTGAGCGTTTTGTCGGCGGCGGCGCGCCGACCACGAGCAGCGGCGGCGCGCCGGCGCGGCGCTCATGTCTAAGTGGTAGGCACCTACTTACTGTACATATTATTAAGCACACATTTGAGCAAAATTAAAATACTGATAATAAACAATAAACAGGAATGCAAAATTCATAAAATAAATAAGAAAATAGTTTCATTCTAAAATCATTTACGAATCAATATTGCACTCATATGATATTACAACGCAATATCATCACGTGAAATAAATTAACTTTATGCACATTGATATAAGGATTTCTCCAACAATTCATAATTAGTTTAACAGTGAAACTGTGATTTTAAGTTTTTCTCATCATCCAAGTCGGTCCCTCATTCCTGAGGATCGTGACCTTCATGTACTATTTGAGTCATCAGTCTGGCCCACCCCGGTCTGTCCTCCGCCCGCCGCAGTGCCTCCGCAAACGTCGTACCACTGGCCTCTGCCACCTGGTCGGACCATCTCAGCGGTATCCGTCCGCGACCTCTCCTGCCTTCCACTCGGCCAGTCAATATGGATTTCTCCAGGTTGCCTGGCTCACGTCTTACAATGTGTCCAAAGAAACCAAGCAGTCTCTTCAGACACACTGCAGACAAACGAGTTGTAATGTGTAGCTCAGATAAGTTTTTCTAGAAACCCGGAAAACAAAACTTAAAATCAGGGAAAACTTAAAATGTGGTAAATTATATTTTGGGACATTATATTACAGACGTATATTATTTTTCCCCCTTTAATTTCATTTGTCATGTTGTGGTAGTGCTTTCTTGACAGTAACTACGTTAGACCTCAAATTTTCAAAAAACGAAAGTGAGGTATCACAAAATAACCGAATTGATGGAACTGAATTTATAAAAATCATACCCCATATAAGCAAAAAATTAGAATTTCTCTGTTTTTCCTGCAAACTGTTGCGCAATTTCCGCATATGAGTTTTTCTATTATTATAGTCCGAGAGCCCGCTGCTTAATTTATGACGTATCTGTTTTTTGATCGAAATGTGGTATAAACGATAGCTTACCAATAGGGTATTACATCGCACTAGGGTTGCCTATCAAAATCTTGCCGCAACCCCCCCTGCCCCCCCCCGAAAAGGTCCCTCTTCGCGGTTTTTCGCATTTTATAGGAATATGGTAAGAGATAGGAGAAAGTAGTCAATGACAAAAATAATCCTTGCTAAATTCTCTACAAAAAATATTAAATCAATTTTTTCGTAGAACTAGCAGTTTACCCGCAATGGCCGGCCCAAAACCAATAGGGTATTACATCGCACTAGGGTTGCCTATCAAAATCTTGCCGCAACCCCCCCTGCCCCCCCCCGAAAAGGTCCCTCTTCGCGGTTTTTCGCATTTTATAGGAATATGGTAAGAGATAGGAGAAAGTAGTCAATGACAAAAATAATCCTTGCTAAATTCTCTACAAAAAATGTTAAGTTAATTTTTTCATAGGACTAGTAGTTTACCCGTAATGGCCGGTCAAAAAACAGGATATTTTTTGAAAAAATAAAAAAAAAAGTTTGTTTTTTTTTCTTTCACATTCTTCCACCCATTACTACTAACATTTTATGGAAAAAAAATTTTGGCCTGCGGCACTATATCACTGGTTATTTTATGAAAAACTAAATTTTAAGAATTTTCGTCACTGAGTTTTATTGTAATAACTCCGAAATTATTAGATGTATGAACATAAATTATAGCTCGTTTTGTAGCTAAGACTATGGTAATTAATTCGTTCTTTGACTATTTTCCTGTAGCTTTTGTCAATTTTCAACCAATTTAGTTTAAATACATTTTTTTTGTATTTTTAATGAATTTCGGTTTTGGGCCGGCCATTGCGGGTAAACTGCTAGTTCTACGAAAAAATTGATTTAATATTTTTTGTAGAGAATTTAGCAAGGATTATTTTTGTCATTGACTACTTTCTCCTATATCTTACCATATTCCTATAAAATGCGAAAAACCGCGAAGAGGGACCTTTTCGGGGGGGGCAGGGGGGGTTGCGGCAAGATTTTGATAGGCAACCCTAGTGCGATGTAATACCCTATTGGTAAGCTATAATTTATACCACATTTCGATCAAAAAACAGATACGTCATAAATTAAGCAGCGGGCTCTTGGACTATTAGGGTTTTTTAAACAAAAAATAAAGAATTAGGTATGTGAATCAAAATATTATGAAGAATAGTAACAGTAAAGACATTAAAGATTTCAAAGTGTACATTATGCGAGTATATTAAAACCAAAATAAATTCAGTTTCTGATCACTGAAACGTTAAATTATACAAAACATATCACACCTTTACAGGCCACAAAATCATACAACAGTTAACATTAAATCATTCAATTAAAATTATTATTATTTATTCTTCATCTGAATAATCAGATAAAAATATAACAACAATAGTAAGAGGTGAATGCTAACTAAGGCAAATTCATTGCAAAGTGCAATTTTTAATCACAAAAATTAACAACATAGTTTTTTATTAAACATCCACTACAGTGAACTTATCGCGGTTGCGATTTCTCCCAGATAACCTAACATGTTTAAGTATAAACCAATGCCTGCCCATTCACGTAAAGATAAACTCCACTAAGCTAAGCTCATACTAAAGAAAAAACCTTTCCTAATTTTTATTAAAAATCATCAACTTTTAAGCTACCTTCAAATTTCACTATAAACTTAAACAATAAAACAATTTGATAGTAAAAAATATAGTGCATTACATAGTAAAAATATTTTTTATCACAATTGCTTGAAGTAGTACACTTTATTGTCTTTCCTTAAGACTACATTTGATCTTATTATTACTATTTATATTAACCAATATCTAAAAATATAATAAAACATATAAAAACATATAAGTAGAAATCATCGAGATTAATAAATACACCTAATAGTATCATGATACATGAATCACATATTGGTAAAAACTTAATAATAAAATTAGAATGAAAATTATGTAGGTGGTAAAACTTGACTTAAAAAACAGCAAAATTAAGTTAAATTAAGTATAAGAATTTCATGTGCGACTGACTAATGCTGGATTTCACTAACTTTTTAGGAGGAATAGCAGAGATAGGAGCCACTGGCGCAAATTTTGTAAGAAAATTATGTAATTATAAGTGGCTCCTATCTCCACTATTCGTCACCTAAGTTGGTGAAATCCAGCATAAGTCTAATGTACATCCAATATCCCTTAGCTTGTGTCACTTCAATGAAATAAAATGTGTTTATATGTGGATCGAAGGAAACTGATGTCTCTGAAAAGTTGATGTAGATTAAGGAAAAATGTAACTATAGGGAATTATCGGAAAAGGAATGGATGAAATTTATTATCAATAAAACGCCTGAAAATCTTGAATGACGGATGTTTGAATACATCGTGACTTGTGAAGCAAAATTTGAAGGTCAATGTGGGTTTTGCAAGGTTTAAAATTGGGATAAGAAATTGATTCGGTTTAATCTAATACCAGAACCAGCAATCAGCACTTACAATATTCACTCCTGTCAGTATTACATTTCTAACTCTGGCTATATTTATTTTACATAATATTTGCTAACTTATTCTCAGACAAACACACCCTAGTGATATTTAACATTTCTCAGTACCTTAATCCACAACAAATCTAAAACTGACAATTTATCATCTAAAGTCTTATTGCCAAAACATGACTACGTTGCATATCCATTACACTTACAACTACACAACAATAAATTATTATTTTTAATAATATTTAACAATTATTGTTACATAAAAACACCCATTTCATTTAGATTATAATTAGTTATTGTTATTGTAAAGGTATTCCTAAGCATCATGAGGTTTTCATTAAAGGCCTTTTTTCCATCTGCAAATATAAATAAACATTCAAACAACATTTCCAAAAGATTATGATGTGTGCACAAGAGTTTCGTAGTGCGTGAGAGTTTCACAAGGGGTTATGAGGGCCTCCAATTGTTGTTAAAGTTGATGAAAGTCCAATAAATAGGGAACATAAAATTAATTTATTACCGGTTTTATAATATGGCTAACATGTAGAATATTAAATTTAGTATCCTATTATTTAGTATACTATTTATTTTCATATTTTCTAAAAATAAATTACTTCAATAAAAGTGGAGGAAAGTTCTGTTTTCTTCATTTAATTATTAAGAAATAAGTGCTAAATATAAAATTATATTTAAGATATTAACATAACATATTTATGATTAATGACATAACATTGTTATGGCTTTCCACAGAGTTAAAAAGTTTTTTTTTTTTTTTTTTATCAAAAAATATTTGAGACAGTTCTACCAACCATGGAACCAGCTGTAAGACTATAATTTATATAGCTATGCGAATACCCAAACCTAAGGAACCTATATAAAGGTGGGAAGAACTATTGAACATTGAGCCCCTTCTATATCTATGAAAATCTATGGTTGACGCCATTTACTTTCTAAACATATGATTGCGTCTCATGTTGGATGTCCACAATTTCATGAATCCTGGTGATATTTCAGTGATTTTTGCGACTCATTATGTATAATCAGTGTGGAAATTACCTTTGGAATATAACCTATGTAATCAAATGGTAAATTAGCGAACTTTACATCTAGAAAAAAATGCGTATACCTAGCGGAAATGCTGTCGGCGGTCAATTTTTGTCTATGGCTTTATCCGTTAGGAATTCCTACATTTATTTAGGTTCCCTACCCAAATCCTTGATGACTGCAGAACACATGCAAATTAATCAACAAATGGCATAGAAAATGTCAGTCAACAATAATAATACAAACAGTCAGTAATTTTTAATTAATCATTGGATAATTTATACACAAGCAAAACCATAAACAGCTTAAATTATAAAATAAAAAATACTTATAAGCATATTACTAATATAGTACACAATAATAAAGTGACAATTACCAAAATATTATTCACTATGATTATAAATTGTATATCTTGTTACCCATATGTACAGAGTGTAAATATATACAAAAAGTAGCAATAATCTATTGTCTGTATTCTTGCAAATACAATATTATGTACACAAAGTGATAGAAATCTAATAATTATTGTCTACTGTCAAGTATAAATTTAATGTGCGTACTTAGATGATTGATATGCAAAATATATGTAAATAAATAGATAGTTGTAAGTACATAACCAAATGTTCACTTTTAAGTACTACTTACATCACAGCACTATAAAAATGCGGACACAATAAAATGTATATGGGTGCATTAAGTGCCTGTGTGTCGTATGTTTAAATAATACAAAAAAGTAAAAAGATGTAGAAATTATCATACTTTTCTATTTTAAAAAACCAGATATCCAAAACGGTTGATTTTCAGCCAACCATTCATAGAACTTTTTTCAAACATTTTTTAATCTTTTAGAATATTTTGCATCAGGAAGACAGTGCCCTATATTGCGGACAAGCCAGAACACCTATGATTGTGTTATTTACAAAAAATACATAATAAATAACATTTATTCCCCACATAGTGCCTACGAAAATATGTACATGATAAAATATACAAAACAAACCCATCTTTCGTCTAATCTCAAGTAATAATTTAACTTATTAATTGATTGGATATTTATTTTGTAGAACTCCACTATTAATTTAATGTTAACACTATAGCACATGTCTGAGTTCTACTTAAGTTTTGCATGTATCGGCTTGTTAGTTTTTGAGAATGGCCTAACAAACCGAAACATGTAAAACCATAAGACAAATATGTAAGTTGACCTCAGACACGTACTATATATATATATATATGCGTATGGCATGTCAGGCGCTATAAAATTACGTGATTGTCCCTCAGCCATGCTTTGGCTTCGGTCGTCAAACTATGAAAATCCTCCATCGTTCCATGGAAACTGTGTATAGGGCACTCCTCCACTATATGATGTAGGGTCTGATGTCAAACCAGAAGAAGAAACAAAGTACGAGACACGTACTATGTATAGTGTTAACATTAAATTAATAATTTAACTACTCTAGAACCAATCTAGGAGCTAAATTCTTACCTGAGATGTTAAGACATCTAATTCATTACATACATGGGATTATAAACCATCATATTAGGCCCAATACAATAATATGATAAACATTAAAATAAGTCTCAGCATAATATACTATACTTATAGATAGAATATAATATTGTATAAATAAATATAATATTATTCTAAATTATTATGGAAGACATAAATGTGTTTACTTTTGAAGGCAACCCATCCAAGAAGCTGTTATATGCAGTGCAGTGTAAAGAAATATCAATACACAGTCGTCTCATATGGCATCTATAAAAAATATATTAAATAATACGTGAAATAATACTTATTATTGAGATTTTTACTCAAGTAATGATTCAATAGATTATATGTATTAAAGGATATAGTACTCTCTACAAGCAATAATCAGTAATCAGCTGACAAACAATTGGATTTAGGGAGTTATACCTAAATTATTTTAGGTATTGGAACTGGATTTTTCTACATTGCGCAGATGGTAATACATTACAGATTTTTCTCAACAGAAGCGAGAAGTATCTACAATCACATAATGTAGCAGGATAAGGTGGAATAGGTGAAAGTTACCCCGGGCACATGGTGATCACTTAAGCCAGCCAAAGCTGACTCGTAAGCGTCAGAGCTTCCATCCTGTTTACTCCCCAAGGGAGTTCACATAAAAGCTATATTGAATGTAGATACCTCTCGCTTCTGTTGAGAAAAATCTGTGATTGAGTTATTGTTAGAGCGTTGGTTGAATTTGCAAAATCTGGTGATTTTCCATTTTTTGTCAGTGAGAACATTGTTAAATCTGCAATGATATTAGTCTAAGGGACAAGTAAACTGTTTTCACAGAAAAAATGCAAATCTTTTTATAAGGATTTTGTTTAAGGAATAAACTGTTATAAAAAGTTGTTCATTATTTAATTAATTGATCCTTTGCAATCAATTGTCGGAAGGCCCCAGAAAAGATGGGCAGACGACGTGACCTCGGTAGCGGGTAGACAGTGGATCAGAAAGGCGAGGGATAGAAATGACTGGAAACGAATAGAAGAGGCCTATATCCAGCAGTAAAGGGACCAAGGCTGACGAAGAAGAAGAATCAATTGTAATTAAATAACTTTAAGGGGTTTATAGGAGATTTTTGTAATTAAAGAAAAATTAATAATGTTTATGCTAAATAATTTATGAAGATTCGTGACCAGTGTGTTAGTAGATAAATATGTGAAATATAGATGAAGATATGTGGAATAAAGTAGATAATATTGTGATAAATATAATAGTATTTATAGTGTACCATGTATTTTAAATAAAAGCTTCCAAAAGCCATAATACAAAGGCAGTGCAGCAGAAAAATATAGCCTACATAATATATTCTTATAAAATTGAAAAATATAAGATTAAACATACCTCAATATTGGATTTTTCTATCACTTCTTTATTGCGTTTTGCCACGTATTTTCCGAACAAAGGAGTGAATAAGTCGGGATTCGGTAAATTGTTTTCAAACTCTTGAAGTCTCTCTTTTCTGGACACTGAGAGATCTATGATTATTTCATTTTTTTCCCAACTGTTGCCAAAGGTATCCGTTGATATCAGGAATAGAATCCATGAAGCAAAATATCCAACGAATAATGTTATAAGGAAGCCCAACACTCCTGACCACATGTAAGAGAGTCGATAAAGGTAGAAGTATTCACTGAAATAAGAAATACAAAATAATACAATGTGTGAGAAATAATATATGTAATAGGATAAAATAATTTATTTCTTTAGATTATTTTATCTATTACTAGCTGAGTTGCCCGTGCTTCGCAATGGCAAATTTGGATGGTGAATTAGATCGAGAGTACGACCCGAATTGCGTTAATCTATTCATTCATTCTGACAACTTTCTACAAGGTTCTGCAATGTTCTACTAATTTCTTAAACTTTCTAGAAGGTTCTATAAGGTTCGATTAACCCTACAATTTTCTAGAGCGGATCTTCTCGATCACTCAGTGCCTCCCGATGGCTTAAGCTGCACAAAATGTGACATATGACCTGAATTTAGTTTCAAACACCCTTTCTTACGATACTACACATCACCCCACACAGCCCTTGGATCCCGTCATCAGCAAAATTTATCAGAAGGTTCCGATTTCCAGAAGTTTCTGCCCCACAGCATTTGTTTCCAGATAGCAAGACATACGTGTACCAAGTTTGGTCAAAATTGCCTCAGGCGTTCTAGAGTTATGGTGGAACAAGCATACCCACATACCCATTTTTATTATTATGTAAGATTATTATTACCTGTTATCAACTTCTTCTTTCACATAAATCCTACTGAAGTTCAACTCGTGAGTTGTACTGTTGCATCCATCATCGTAAGTCGGTAAATATGGTGGTGGTGGCTTAGGACCACCAAATCCTATCCAAAGAGACATTGCAAGTCCACACAAGAGACCAGTTATAGCACCCTTTAAAAGTTAACATAAAAATAGTGATTTAATTTAGAATTCAGTTTAGTATTTGTTCAGTATGCTGGTGTTGAATTAACTATAATATATATATATATATATATATATTTTTTTTTTAAATGGATCTGGGTTTATCGAAATAAACCCAAATACATCTTTGTACACTTCACAGAAAGCTTTAAAAGCTTGTGTTGTGAAGTGGAGTAAGACGGGGATTGAACCTGCGCCCACTGGATTAACAGTCGAGCGCGTTACCAACCAGGCTACCAACCACCTCGCCAACCAATTAAAATGTCAGGTAAAATGTATTGCTTTAGTTTGAAATACCTTTTCGTTCGCCCTCAGGGTAAACATTCCTAAAGTAAATACACCAAACAATGGTCCACCAACAACCCCGAAAATAGTCAAAGCAGCTTGCAGTACGCCTCCCAAAAACTGAGCGATGAACGCCACAGCCAAACATATCAACCCGTATAAACAAGCCATCACTTTAGATTGAATTGCCATAGATGCTTCGGGAAGAGGAACTTTTTTGATGCGAAAATATAAGGGCTGAAAAGAAAGAAAAAATATTGTTATAGTTCTGGAAAAATCTTCATAAAGTAGAAATGAACATTAATCAACCATCCGGTATATGAGAGTGAGCTAAACGTAGAATTTCATAGTGATACTATTACAGAATATAGCACATGCGATAATTTAATAAGTGTTTACTGTTCGACAAAATCTTAATTTTTTACTCTGAATGTTTATAGTTTATACACATTCTTATTCAAATTATCGCAGTACTCAATTACACACACACAATTAATAGGCTGATATAAAATTATAATGCATTCAATAACATAATCTCTATTCAATAATGTAAACAACTGTTAATCTATTTTTATGCTCCCAGTAACGACATATAAAAGAAATAACAAAACAATAACCTCTCCCCACTCCACTGCATAATATTCTAATACAATAATTGAAATGGTGCTATTATCAAAGTTTTTCTCAATTTAAAATTCAATTCTCAATTTAAAACAAGTAGAACGAAACGTGTTTATGAAATACACATTTTGTTTGAAATACATACAGGTTTACGGTAGAAAAAATATAAAAATGATCAATGAATGTTTGATAGTTGGTGGATATTCAAATTGATTGATCGCATCATTGATACTGAGGAACTTTCAGCTTAGAATAAGTATTGTTTTAGGAAATTTGTGAAGCAATCATTACACCAACTTGGAAACATGTTTATTTGATGTGATTTATAGCTCTGTTTACTGCAATTATATTTTTATTTAGCCTAGTAATAATATTCGCATTGCTCTATTATCGCTCTGCACACACGTATTGCCAATCAGGCAGAAATATACCTACTAAAATCTATATAAAAATATGCATAAAGGGCGACTGGTATGTCAAATATTTAGAGTGGCGATGGAGGTGAAAAAAACTAAGAAAATAATAATGATTTTATGACCAAAAGTTAACTGTTTTGGTGATGGCTTTTTGAACTATGGCCTTCTATAATTTTCAAAAGGCAATATCTTCAAAACGGTTGATTTTTTGTCATGCATTAACCAAACTTTTTTTCATATTGTTTGTCTCTACATATTTGACATATAAAACCAATCACGCTGTATACATTTGTACTAAATCAAGATAAAAGTAATAAAATGGATATTTGAACAATAACATACAACCACTGATACTGCAAATATTGGCTGTCGTATGGTTACTAAAACAATATTTACTACCTACTGGTAAATGAAAAAATTAGAAACAATGAGCAAGTTGAGATGTTGAGAGTATGAATGATGAAAGGATAAGGAAGAAAATATCCCTAGGATAGAAGAGGTGTAAGGAAGCGCAGCTGTCCAAGAATCATGTGGCTTGACACTGTTAATTCTCAAGGACGGATGTGTTTTGAGTATGAGGAATCATAGACTGTGTATGACGAATTGCATGAATGTGACGGTGGCGAGAAAAGTTTGTAAAGATAGGTAAGTCTGGTGGTCTGTTCTCTCTGAGGGGATAGTACTGAATAAAAATAAGGAAATTGTAAGAAACAATAATGTTAAGTTTACAACCAGAAATTTGTACAACAGGAAACGATAATATTGGCACATTGAGTTATGAAACTTAGGCTGCAATCAAACCTTTAGATAATCCTGTAACGTGACAGCTGCTAAGCTATTACAAGCAGCCGAGACAGTGGACAGTGAAGCACTGAATATTCCGGCAATAAACAATCCAGACAGCCCCGGTGTTCCGCCCATCGTATCGACAACATAAAAGGGCATGAGCTGATCACTCGACGATATCTTCCCAGTCTTCACAGGATCACAGTTGTAATATTTTGAAAAAATAGCAAGGCCACTGCAACAAATCATAATTTAATACCTCAAGCAGATGAGTATGCCGTAAAATCACACATCTAGAGTGTATGGAACATGTGTATACCTGAATGAAGTACTCAAACTGAGGAGTGATAAAATCGGCCAATTCCACCACAAACATTTTTGAGATGTTTTTAAATCTTTGACGGTCAGCAATCTTTGAACCTAGGAATAAAAAATAACCTTAATGCCTTGAATGTCAAGGAAAATTCACTATCTGTCTTTTTTTCTATGGTGAAGCCACTCACTATAAGTTGTCTATATCTTTATCATCATCTCAAAGTGAATTCACCGCGACCAACACTGTGTTAGGTATCCTACCTTCTTTGTCAAATAATAACATAAATATAGAACAGAATGCAAGCACTATTGAATATGGAATATTCTGAGACAACCCAGCAGACATTTCCATTAGCCATCTGCACACTTCCAAGGAGAATTGTACTGACTTTTATTTCATTTTGAAGCCAAAATTTGTCTAATATATTATGCAATTACATACATATTTCAGCCAAGTATACAGGTGTAATATTTGTACTACATAGTATCTACATACATGATAATGTCCTAAGCAAATTACAGCATAGATTTCATCACATAAATTAAAGATAATAATTCACATGTAAACAATGTTCCATACTTAGTTGAGATAAATTAATGTTAATGAAATCATGCATGTGTGTGCTTCATGTCCGCAATAGAAATTGATGTGTTATATTTACGTAACGCTTAATTGAGTACTAAACCAATGTCTGTGTGGTTGTTAGCACTAATAAGTAGTAATGTCATAATACAAAGACATTTCTAGGAGCAACTTCATTCATCCAATAATGAAATGTCATCATCCCAATTAGTATGAGAACTTATCAAATACGCAATTAGATTTTAACTCCACCATTCATTTGAAATCAAGGCCCTTGCTCAAACATTTCTGATAGCAGGATAAGTGCTTTATGCGACAAAGATAATGCTAAATTGTACTCATTGTTATAAATATATTTGCAAAAGTCAATACAATTATGTAATTGACCTCATCATATTATGATAATAACAATTTAACGTCAAACGCTTTTAATACAATTCTACGAAACTTACCTGAGTTTGATTTACAGCATATAAAGAAAGATAAGTAACCATTCCACCTATAATTAACGACCACCATGTATGTCTTTCTGTTGGATCAAAGCTGAAACTGAATAAGAAATATCACAATATAATCTGTTTAACGAATTGAATAGTTTGAAGTAATGAATGGTCGTGTTCCCTAACTCACTTCAAAAGTTCAATTCGTCCACGTGACTCTGCAATATACCAAATATTATCTAATCCACCGGCTGCTATGGCTGCATATATGACTATACTGTAAACAGCGGCAAACATAAGTAACGACTGGAAGACATCCGTCATAAGTACAGCTTTCATGCCGCCAATAGTGGAATAGAATGTGCACACTATACCTGGAATAATTTAATAGACACATATTATCACATGACTGAGAACATTGCTACGCCATGATTAGTTAAAAATAACAGTATCAAATGATTAACAATCAACAGGAACTTTTTTATATATAAAATGAATCAGAGTTTATCGAAATAAACCCAAATACATCTTTGTACACTTCACAGTAAGCTTGAAAATCTTGTGTCGTGAAATGGAGTAAGTCGGCATCGGGGATTGAACCTGTGCCCGCTTCCGCTTCGATTAAGAGTCGAGCGCGTACCATTCAGGCTACCGTCCACCTCTTCTTTGTACGAGTTGGTGATTTCTTCCACAATAAATTTTGTTCATCATTTCATATGTAATTGCTATCAATTAACCATGAATTATATTTATCAAAGATGATTTCTTACCAATCACTAAGATTGATACTGTTTTAGACAATCCGGTTACAGCTTCAAGAGTAATGGCTGGTGCATAAAGAACTATTCCCATATATAAAACCATCTGAAGAGTGTAGGCTATTGATGCCATCATTCTAATAGTTGATCCGAATCTCAGTCCGAGATACTAGAAGTAAACCAAAATCAAGTTGAAATAATGATGCATCATATGAGAAAGTGTCTCGACTTATAGTAGTGATAAACATTTGTTTATTTTAGCTCAAAGAATTCCATCCTTAAATAAACTGTTATCATGGAAATACACATACAATGTATGAATGTAAAGAATTACTAAGCAATTTAAGATAGATTAAAATTGTCATTGAACTGTGACTGTGCACATAATGAAACCAGATGAAACAATCTTAAAATCTCTAACAATTTACTATCAGTTATGTACATATACTTAATATAATTCAACTTTATCAAATCTTTGAAGCACATTGTAATAAAAATATGAAATACCTCATAGGCACTTATTTTCTGTAGTTTGAAAAATACTGGTAAGTACAGATAGGCTGCTATCGGTGTTGCGAGTCCATATGAAAAATTTATTACGATAAACTGAGTTCCGTAAGTATAATTCTCAGTGGATACACCCAGTAATGTAATTGCAGACATAAATGAAGCCATCAATGAGAAACTAACAGGAAGAAAGGACATATTTTTATCTGCCATCAAGTATTCCTGTAATGAAAAATACATTTATGCCAAAATACAAAGTTAAAGTGGGACAAAAAAGATATATTTGAGTAAACGAAGAGGTGTGAGAAAACGCGGCCGCCCGAGACTGGCCTGGTCCAATCATGTCGACCAGACCCTCAAGGATGGACGCGTTTTGAGTAAAAGCAATCGGAGAGCGTGTATGACAGATTGCATGAATGTGACGTAGGCTAGGAGTTTGTGTAAGGATAGGGCTGTCTGGCACTCTGTCCTCCCTGCCTACTCTGTATTGATAGATAGAAAGTGGGACAAGACCAGGGCCGGTTCGTCTTACAGGGCAACGGGGCGTCGCCCACCCACATTTTTGCGCTTAATATGTGTATAATATTCTTAAGTATATAATATTTTAAAACAGATTTTTTTTCCCTAAGAATGGCTCTGTTCTGTATCTGTAAACAATGTGTATTGTGTATATAGGGTCGTTAGAAACTATCAACATGGTGCAAGTGTGCAACACGTGTTACCTTACTACCTACGAGACCCTAAGCCGTAACATTACGAGAATGAAAGGTCTATGACGGGAACTGCAATAAATACTGCCGACGGGGCAACGAAGATTTTTGTCCCGAATTTGTATTGTACATATTACCTGCTTCATGATGGTTTCAAACGCCCAAAGTATAGGCAGCCTTGGGCAACAGGGATTTCGCCCGTACGGGTCCCCAGAATTATTGCGCGAGGTTTAGCAGATGGTCATAAACAAAAAGGATACATTTAATTTCTTAGCTGCAATACAATGATGATGCTTTTATGAATGGATGCTTACTTATAGTCTAACTTTGACTCCCAAAATTGCAAAACTCGTAAAACTGTTGAATTTCTACAGTACATATTGTGCATTTGCTTTGAAAACAATGCAGTCATAATATTCCCGAACTTTTAGATCACAATGAATTAACAGTTTTTGGTAACAAGTATGGTAGAGAG
Organism: Ceraclea dissimilis; assembly: GCA_963576895.1. Lineage (NCBI taxonomy): Eukaryota > Metazoa > Arthropoda > Insecta > Trichoptera > Leptoceridae > Ceraclea > Ceraclea dissimilis. The sequence continues at coordinate 14,301,813 of OY756368.1, forward strand.
TAGTGTAAGCATTTCGTTAGTTATAGCGTATGCGTCCCATAGGTTTCTATAGTATAGGTACATAATGTGTAAACGAAACCTATGATATCCTTGTTTATTTTATGTTTTTGTTAATATTTAAAAGATTAATATATTATTAATGCGTCGATCTAAGTGTGATTCTGATAAGTGCTTTTCTGAAGATTTAGTGATTCTAAACCTAAAGCCACGAAAACAAACATTGTGCGTTCGTTAAAGTATTGTCAATAATAATCAGTTTTGGAATGACCACAGTTAAGAACGAGGTATATATTTTATTTATTTATTTATTTAATGAAGTATAAAAGACCTGGACCAGCTTAACAGCGACTATTGTTGCCTCAGCGCCAGTCCAGGTACAGGTTATTCTTACAAAGAGGTACTTACATGCTAATACACGATGTGATAACAGACGTACATAAACACATAAATAAACACCACAAACACAATAATACACTATTTTAAACTTAACAAAAACAATCAAAACAACATAATACAAAAATTAACAGAATTATAGCCATATCTGAACAATAATAACATTTTTAAGAAACACGGTGGATCAAGATAGGCTATGCAAGAAATGCGATTTTATTTATCAGTGATTAATTTGAATTTTATACCTATATCTAGTGTTTGGTGACCTGTTTCTTTAATAATAGTATTGAAAGTTCGTACCCATTTCTTCTTCTTAATGACCTCATTTCCCCTGCATGTAGGAATAGTCGTCTCACGCAAATGTAAGGGTTTGGTACCTACCAAGAATGACGTCACAGTCATTTCCCACAGCATCAAGGTTTCAAATCGCGTGAAAAATCGCATGATAAAATGGTAAAAATAGGGTTTATTTCTATTTTTTGGGGTTAATTTTGCGTCTATCAAAAAACTTTTGCGGTTATTCCCTTTATCACCTTTTTTAATGCATATTATCAGTACAAAAAAAATGTACTCCGCGACTTTCGGGAAACGAGTTTCCGTCTTTCGGAAAAAAGATCAGGGGTTTTTTTAAATTATTTTTTTGAGAAATCTATACAAGACATAAAAAATATTGTACGGTTAAAATAAATAAATAAATAAAACTTTATTGGCCAGTAAATATATGTAACAACAAAAACAAAACAAGATAATACAGCGTGCCAAAAGGCGGACTTATTGCAAAAGCAATATCTTACAGTCAACCCGAGATTATTCCCTACATAAATGTTTCTAGCCTATTTTGTTCCAAAGCATATTTAGTAACGGTTGTCGAGATATAAGGTCTCCCGTTTTTAGAAATTTTTGAAATGTCAGTATGCATACTCTGAATCGAAATATCTATTAAAAATACTCATGGCGATGCGAGGAAAACACGCAGTCTTCTATTCTATCCAGACTTACAATGAATGGTGTTCGTGGAGGGGTCCAAGTTTTGATTGGAGAAGTAATTGGTATCTGCTAATAAGTATTCGGAAAATTTATTCTAATTAGTATCTTCTAATAAGTATCTGCGTGGTGACTAATTAGTATATTCTAGTTAGTATCTGCCTGGTGACTAACTGGTAAGTCTTTTAATTTACTGTTGGTCTTTTGTTTGCTTATCAAAAAAATAAAGTAATCAATTATTAGTTGTACGATTGCAGTTTTCGTCAATAGCGTTTCGTTTATATCATATTTATATGTAATATTACGTAACAAACATAGTGTTACGGCTTTAAATGTATGTATTGGGAGAAAAAGTGAAGGATGGTGCTGGTACTAGGTATTTATCGTTTTAGGTAGGTACATTGGATTTTAGTATCGCCCTCCTATCCCTCCAAGGTACGAGCCGCCACTGGACAAGACACATTTATTTTGATGGATCTAGCCGACTTATCTCTACGATTACACAGATACATCGTTAATAAACTTATATATACATTGAATTGACTTTGATAAGCTGATTGTCAAACAAGACCTGTCAAATTTTACATCATGATTATAAACTGATAAATCATTTTGAGTAAAACTGATACATCATTTTGAGTACAGTCTGACAAGTTAATTACTACAATTACTCTTATCTGATCACCTCATACTGCACAATGTAAGATTAGTAAATTACCTATAATTGTATTGAGCATTAAAGTAATTTGATACATCATTTTAAGGTGTAAAGTACAAAAATATCGATGAATTTATTTTACCTGTGTAGTTTTCTGCTTGCCTCCAGTGAAACGGTAGAATACTCCTATTCCGATAGAAATTAGGATCATCAATACCAAGATGACATAATCCCAAACGTCGAAATTCAGTTCCACAGCCATTTTACTTGTTGTATTCCGTACTTGTGAATGTTTCCAACCAAAAGACAATTTTATGGGTCAATACTTTTGTTTAATTTGCTAATGCTCACCATCACTGTTAACAAAATTATAAAGAAAGATATTACATGTAGATTACTAAGACTAAAAGAATTTCATATGAAATATGAGGAACATTGAACAAGCATTCAGAATAATTTTGATGTACATTTAAATGTATGTGATGGAGTTTATAATATATTGACGAAATGTCTTAATAATAGGTGCTGAAAATAGTAAATACTCATAGGTACATAATTAAATAAAAAATTGTATGAAATAAATTAATAGCAATGTTTATTTGTCTGCTAGCGTTAAAAAGAATCTGCTAAGAAGATAACAATACTGCCATAATAGAGCTGCGTTTCAATTAGACTGTGGTTTTCTTTCCGGTTCCATTCGAGCTTATATTTAACGGGTACCTTAAGGCAATATTTTTACAATTGTTTTACGATCTTTATTTTACTGTTTTTTGTCCATATTGTGTGTTTAAGATACTGTTTTAATTGGGGTTCCTTTGTCCATTGTTTCTGTGTATTGTTTGGCTGTGTACCTTTATTGTATTATTGATATTTTTAACTTTTTGTATTGTAGCTTTCTAAAGGCCTTTTGGCCGTCAAAACTACAAATAAATATAATTATTTAATTAAATGAAAGGTTAAATAATAGAACGCAGGAAAAAAAATCAATCTATGGACTTTAATCCAAAGTTATTTTTAAATAGTCAGGTATGTCTACTGATGCATTAGCAACAGCCGTTTCCAATATTGCCCTGTAGGCAATAGATGCCTGGGCAGGTCTGCAATGACCATCCAGAGGCTGTATACATCAGAGCTGTGCCGGGCTAGAATGACATGGGAACAGGCAACGGAGTTGGCCCAGGACAGAAAAGCCTGGAAAAACTGTGTGTCGACCACATGCTCCACATAGGGAGCAGACGTGGATATGTATGTAGACAGGTAAGTCTTGGGAGACACTAATATGAATTCGGAACTACATAAATACCGTCTCAAATTTTTTTCGTATATTTAATTACAACTTACAAACAAGTCAACTTAAAGTTTTCCAGAAGCACAGTAAATGATAAGCAAATTATGTATTAAAATTTATTAGCTGTGCTACGTCGGGTACAAAACGATATAATATTATATTCTTTACTCAGATGTTACAATAATAATAATATGACGTAGGTTTATACATTATTAAGGCTCGCGAGCCAACTATGACGTCACGGTCATTTCCCACGGCATTAAGGTTCACAATCACGTGAACAATCGCATGATAAAATGGTAAAAATTGTGTTTTTTCCATTTATCGGGTTCAATTTCGATCAAAAAACTTTTGCAGTTATTCCCTAGATTTTAAAAAATCCCTAGATACTAAAAAATAATCGTACAATGGGCGGACTTATTGCCAAATGGCAATTTCTGCCAGCCAACCCATAACAGAGATTAAATTGAGATATACCTAATTATAATAAGTACCAAAAGGGTACCTTAACTTAAGTGCATTTATTATCATTACAAAAAAAAAAAACCGGGACATTCGGGAAACGAGTTTCTGTCTTTCGGAAAAAGTACAGAGGTGTTTTTTTCCAATTTTTGTTGAGAAATCTATACAAGATACAAAATAATCTATTACAATTAAAGGTTCAATGTATCTATTGTATTTTTTTCCAAAGCATATTTAGTAACGGTTGTCGAGATCTAAGGTCTCCCATTTTTAGAAATGTCAGTATGCGTACTATCAAGAAAAATATTTAAATACAACTGCAATGGTTTTTGCTTACAGTATTTTGCATTTATCAATGTTCATTGTCTCAACAAGTACTCACATATGAAGTAAGTAAATACAGACAGTTTATTATATGTCTCAAATGTAATCCTCTCTCATTAACAATGGAGTTGTTTACAACCTAAGGATTTGATAAATTTAATTAGGATATTGTTTTTTATTTATTTATTCATCAATAACAATACAAACATAATGAATTGAACAAGATAATGCCTAATCCCGTCTGGGATTTTAAGCTTAATGCAGTATTCATGAAGTATGTGGATGTTCTGCCTTTCAAGGTATAATACGAGGGCTGGTTTTTAATCAAGTTCCGTTTGTGCTTCTAAGTAAGCACGAAATACAAAAGAGCAAGATCTGCACATCTCGAGATTGAGCAACTCTCCCACTACCAGGCGCGAAGCTACCTAAGAACATGATTCCCATCGAGTTACCTTTTGGATAAAATGATAGGTATAATAGTGTCTAATCTGACGTAATCCAATAAAAAATGTTAGCCCTGGCTTCCCTTCTGCAGAAATCCTCGCTTCGCCACTGCCCACTACAACCTCTGCCATTTTCAGATGGAATGCGTCACTCGCAGCCGAGTTACAGGCAATTGAACATGGCCGCCTCGATCGGTGCTCCCGCCAAATGTGAGTTACGACTTGTAATCCGTTTTCTGCCAACAAATGGACATGACTAATTTTGTGAGCGAGCGTGTAGCATCTACAGAGGATGCCAATGGGTGTTTCAATGTCCTCTGAGTAGAATCTACAGTCTCTCTCAAAAATTCTATATACATAGAAGTGTCCTTAATTATTGTCTTGTCGCGATAGGAAGAATCGGACTTTTATTCCCTACCTTCCAAAATCTATCGTACACATAATATTTAAAACTAACAGGCCTAGTCAATTACATAACAGCATTTATGGTAATATATTTAGATATGCATCAAGTAATGATTCCTTCCTTAGACCAGCATTGAGTGAGGAAAGTTTTTTTTTCACCTTTGCTCTCTGCATATATTCTACATAAATTATCTTTTGGGGATTTGATACAATTACTAAGAAAGAAGTGAATAAATTAAGTGATTTGGTAAAGAAAAATACTTAACAGGGAATGCTTTCTCGGTGAATTAAAAGTATTTAAGTAGGCACCTGTATTTAAGATTTTCATGGATACCAATGACATACACATAGTCTAAAAACTCTGATATATTTCGTTAAGATTTTCTAACCGCATCATAGGGCATTAAAAACCACAAAAGTAAATGATTAAAAAAATTATGCACTATGTTTAATTTTCTTCGTAATTCTCTAAACTGCAGTGTTGACAAATTCCTCAAAAACATAGAAATGGGTATCAAAAGTTTATAGGAATACAATATTTATCATTCGAGTACACACTGATTGCTAAATTTATTATACAATTAATTTATGATAGTAAATGCGACAGAAATTATAAACAAGGTTAATATTTACCAATTAGAAGTCATCAAGTCCTTCCACTGAAACTAAGTTGTTTGTTTTTTTCACATGAAGTTACACATTCACTACGAGAATTTATCCATTTATTGCACAATTCTGTAGTTGGTACACGAATGCCAACACTCGCGAAATTATGAATTTAAAATGAAACAAAAAAGCAAGAACAACATTAGTTAGGTTAAAGTTACTTTATTGCATGATGCGGTATTCGAGCGGCGAAACCGTAAAGCAAAAGTGACGAAAATGAAATGAAAATATCATGAACGAAACGTCAATTTTGACGGCTCTAAGAAGTAATACCAGTATAAAAAAACTGAGTTTTGTAAATTATTCCACACGTACACGGTAGAAATTCAAAACAATATCAGGAAAAAAGTTTTTCGGGGTTCCCTCGGCTTTCGAAAAAAAGGAATTGAAATTGCTTAAGATTTTCAAAACTAGGGTTCAAACTTTTAGAATGAAAATAGGTAACTTTGATTAGATACTTCGATGTTCAAAGGTATAGGTACCTATTTGAAGTTTGGCGGGATTTTAAGATTTGATATCCATAGATAAATCTATCACGGAGACAGTCTTGCTAACCTTAGAAACTTATGAAACTGTAGTTTGAAAATAATCCCCTGTAGATTTATCTACCTACAACTGAAAAACTAGAAATTGGTCCTCAGTGTTTTCAGCCATTTAGGCGTGAGTTAGAAGTATAATTATGAAAAACATAGCATTTTCAATTTTATTTTATTTTGTTACCTAGGTGCTTGCTCAAATTTCGAAAAAATATTACACATACATATATAATCTTTGTATTACACTAGGTATAAAATAATAAAAACAATACACATTGAATTGAAGTAGGTATATTTTTCCAACTTCTGAGTCTGCTTTTCGGTATTTTCATCTTCCTCATTTTCTTGGTCACCTCTTTCACCTTCGTTAGTAATTTTTTAATTAATTTTAATTTACAAATCAATTCTGCATTCCAGATTTTGTAGAATCCTTTTATAGTATTTGAGGGAAGTCGATTTCTAATATTAGTTTTCGTTATTTAAAACTGTAGATTTTCATGTTTCGTAGAGTGTAGAACCTGTAGAACTGAGACAAAGTTGTGAAAACTGTAGATCTACAGCCAAAACTTTAAAGTTGACAGCACTGCGTAGAAAGTTTGAGGTTAGCGAACATACTGAAACAAGGATATGGGAGCTTTACAATTGAACAGCGCTAGTGTCGCGCACATTTTGTATGGAAAATGTGACGTCACCTTTTCTTTACTATGGAGTTTTGAGTCAATTTTTTTAGTTCTCAAAATCGCCACCCTTCTGCTTCTGCTGTCAATTTTTATGAACATTTAACAATCGATGTCAGCGGGATGCGGTTTCTCGCGATGTATTGTAATATTTTGTTTATTTTATTGTGAGTTTAGTGTTTTTGTTTGAATTAAACTGTGTTAGATATTACTTGACTTATTTATAATAAAATATAAATACTTCGAACTGGAGATATAGACAACTAGGAAAATGGGTGAAGCTCAAATTATATCAGTTGTGAACGATATGCTTGTAAGTAAAATTGCTATTTGTTTTCAATTATGTATGAGTTGAGTTGTAACTGTATCTTAAAGAAAGTGTCTTTTTAATTGATGCATATAATTCTTATTTATTCCCCACATTCATAACCTAGCTGGAGACTTCCTGAATTACTTTTATATTTGTTATTTTTCTCTATTAAACTTACATAGAATAATATTAATTATTTTAGAAGGTGGAAGCAATAGAGGAGGCATTTAGTTGTTTTCTAATCTACAAACCCGAAGTACAGAATGCAAAGCTTGAAGACTTTAGACGAGACCTTGTCTTAATCCTGGGCTCAGTGGGATCGGATTCTGTTGAGAGTTGTGTCAGATCATATCTGTCGTGTGCAGCAAGCATTCCAAACACATGCAAGATGAAAATCCTTTTGAAAATATTGGGTCACTTAGTCAATACAAATGTATTACAGGCAAGGTAAACAAACTAAAACACTTTTAATTCAGTATAATGAAGTAGAAGAACATAACATATAATATTTCCGGTACTATTGGAGTGCTGTGGTCCCATTCAAGATCAAGCTTATTTTGTTTTAAAAAAATGCTAAAAACGGTATTTTTAGCACCTTTTTAAAACACGATAAACTTTTGGCAGGAGTGACATTTCAAGTCCAAAACATCGTAAATTTACTATATTCATTTTAAAACAACACATTTTGACTTTCTGTGCCCTCGTCTGGCCTCACCCGCAGTCGAGCCCAGCGACTTTTGTAAAGGTGTTGGATTTGCTTCATTTCATACTACATATAATACCTACACTATTATGTAGGAACAACAGTGCGGTATAGAGTTGAAGATGAACATTGTCGGGCTTACGACCGACATCAGAGGTCTGGGTTCGATTCCCGGCCGAGATGAACTGAAACAGCAGATGTTTCTAATAAAGTGATCACTTAAGCCAGCCTAGATTGTAAGCCAAACAATTCTCATCTTCAATTCTACACTGCTGTAAGAATACTATGTAATCAAATTATTTATAAAATATGATTAACAGCTCCAGCTGACAATATCTACTCTCTACATTTTGAAAAGTATTATATTAGTAACAAGTATAAAAACTCATTTTTTTGTACGCTGATGTTATCTTTTTAGGGTTGTTTGTGATGCTATTTTATCATGTGAAAAGTTAGTTTACAAAAATTCAGAATTTTGGATTCAGTGCTTCAACTTAATGCGCCAAATAATTGGTGGAGTGGATTATAAGGGTGTACGAGAAATTATGAAGGTGTGTACTTGCTTTTATATTCACAATACACTTTGATGGATAAAAAGACATATCGTTAAATACTTTGCGAATGTGTTATTTCAGGGCTGTCGTGAGAAAGCACAAACTCTCCCAGTATGGTTGGATACAAGCACTTTGCCACAACTCCAAGCATTGCAGACTATGATGGAATATATATTTGATAGGAACGCATCTCTTTTACCTGCATATTTTATTGTTACTGAAATACAAAAAGCTTATCCTGATAGTAACAACTGGCCTCACTGGGTATAAACATTTATTATTGTAACAATGCTGTAGTACTTGTATTTGATTTGTAATAGTACTAATTTGTTGTATTTTTGCAGCAATTGGCGAAATTATTATCGAGTTTTGTGGAAAGTTTTCGATCTTGTGCACAGATGGTTTCTATTATTGGTCATTCAAACATGCTGCCAGTTGTGGAACATTCTGGATACGCTGATCATCTCATCAATCCCTGGAGATTAGATCCCACAACACTTAAATTCTCTCTTAAGGGCAACCTTCCATATGACGATGACCTTTTGAGACCACAGACCAATCTTTTAAGACATGTCTTAGAACAACCGTATTCGAGAGATATGGTTTGTTCAATGTTGGGCCTGCAAAAGCATCACAAACAAAGATGTGTTGCTCTCGAAGAACAACTTGTAGAGCTGGTTATTTTGGCTATGGAAAGATATGAACAAGAGAATGATTCTGAAGAATCATCTTCCACACATTGGCTGTGGTTGCATTTATCTTCACAGCTCATCTATTTTGTGTTGTTCCAATTTGCGTCTTTCCAAAACATCGTAATGGCCTTGCACGATAAGTTATTTGGACGTGAATTGCGAAAAGGAAGAGACCATTTAATGTGGGTCTTACTTCAATTTATTTCGGGAAGTATACAACGTAATCCACTCTCCAACTTTTTGCCTGTTTTAAAGCTGTATGACTTGTTGTACAATGAGAAGGAGCCACTACCTGTACCAGATTATAGCCGGGCACACTGCACTCATCAAATGGCTATAACTTGCATATGGATGCATTTATTAAAGAAGGCACAGTCAGACCATCTCAACATGCATCGACCCATTCCACACACATTGAAATTACACTATGAGTGAGTAAAGAAATTTATGTACTACATAGTATTCTTTCACAGTGTTACATTATCTTCATACAACTTGTTTGCCCTTCTTCTCTTCAGGTTTTTACAACATCTAGCCATGCCAAACAATGCTTCCTTATGTATGGGCTCTGACTTCAGAATAGCACTGCTTTGCAACGCTTATTCAACAAACCAAGAGTATTTCACCCGTCCTATGGCTGCTTTAGTTGACACGATTTTAGGGAACCAGAAGACATTGCCAAATTCAAGTCCATCGGGAAATTTACCAACCGTACCACTATCAATGTGTATACTGGATAGTCTTACCGTACATTCGAAGATGTCTCTTATACATCACATAGTATCGCATGTTGCAAAGTTGGCTCAGAATAAAGGGAATGTGTCAGGAAATTGTAATATGGCCCCTGCATTGGTTGAGACATACAGTAGATTGTTAGTTTATACTGAAATTGAATCTCTTGGAATCAAAGGCTTTATCAGTAAGTACATATCTTATTATTTGTTGATATTATTAAGTAGATGAAGAAAATAATGATTTAATTACATTTTTAGATCAACTCTTACCGACTGTCTTCAAATCTCACGCATGGGGAATTCTCTATACATTGCTGGATATGTTTTCATATAGAATGCATCACATACAACCTCATTACAGAGTTCAGTTATTGTCTCACTTGCACTCTTTGGCTGCTGTTCCACAAACAAATCAAACACAGCTGCATTTATGGTGAGAAAAACAATCACAATACCTGTAAGAACCTGGAATATATTGGATTGTAATTTAATGTAATTTACAGTGTCGAAAGTACAGCCCTTCGTCTCATAACTGGACTGGGAAGTGGTGAAGTACAACCGCAGTTGTCTAGATTTCTCTCTGAGCCCAAACCTCTCGTATCGGCTGAAAGTGAGGAATTGAACAGAGCTCTTGTATTGACATTAGCTAGAGCTATGCACATCACTAACACAGGTTAGTATTTGCTTACTTATGTACTTTATTATGTATCCATTGCACATTTATTTTCTAATATGATGGGATAATTTAAGGTGGAGATGGTTCATGGTGTAAAGAGTTGTTGAACGCCATTATGCAGAGTACACCACATCTGTGGTCTCATCATACTTTGCAATGTTTCCCTCCTGTCCTAGTTGAATTCTTCTCTCAGGTAACACACAATTCACTTTCAAAATATGTACGTTTATTATGGAACTTCTCATCTTGAAATTAAAGATTCTTTCTCATTTCAGAACCCCGTGCCTAAAGAAAACAAGCAACTCCTTAAAAAGTCAGTAGATGAAGAATACAGGAAATGGACATCAATGACCAATGAAAATGATATAATTGCTCATTTCTCTGTTCCTGGCACACCTTTGTTCTTATGTTTGCTTTGGAAAATGATATTTGAGACTGATAGGATTAGTCCTATTGCTTACAAGTGAGAATTTATATTTTTTCTATTCTATTTTATCCTCTCACGCCGCATCCCTTGCGGGGTAGGCAGAGAGAACAGGCCGTCAGACCTTCCTATCGATACATACACATTCATGGAATTCTTACACCTCTTCTTTCTCCCATATATATTTTCTTTGTTATACTTTCATTGTTCATTCTCTCCACATGTTCCAACCATCTCAGCTTGTTCACTTTTATTTTAATTGCAACATCCGTTTTACATTCACTCAATTCTCTAATCACTTCACTTCTTATCCTATCTCTGGCGTTTTTATATTATTATTTATATTTTTTGACTTAGCATTTTTGGATATTCAATTTGTTGTATTATAAAGTTCAATTTTCCCTTTTTTTATAGAATTCTCGAGAGCATTGGCGCCCGCGCTTTGTCGGCACACCTCAGAAAGTTTTGTGACTACTTGGTGTTCGAAGTTACGAATCCAGCCGGTGGTCCACATATTCACAAATGCGTGGATGCCATCAATGATATCATTTGGAAGTACAACATTGTTACAATTGATAGACTAGTATTGTGTTTGGTAAGATGTGATTAGAGAAACAGAATGATTTATTTATTATCTTTACAATATATCTATTCGAAATGGCTTACTTTTACATTTGTATATTTACAGGCTCTGCGTGCTAATCCAGATGGCAACGAATCACAAGTGTGCTTTTATATTATACAGTTATTATTACTAAAAGGTTCGGAAGTAAGAAATAGAGCTCAGGAATTTGTTAAAGAAAATTCCCCCGAACATTGGAAACAGAGGGATTGGTAAGAATACTGTAATTTTATGCTAACACATTATTGAGATGTAAAGTTAATTGTACTGTAATGGATTCCATATATTTTCAGGCATGAAAAACATCTGGCTTTTCATAGAAAGTATCCGGAGAAGTTTGCTCCCGAAGAAGCGAGTGGTCCTTATGGAGGCGCCCTACCAGTGTATTTGAGCAACGTCTGCCTGAGGTTCATTCCAGTGTTGGATATTGTGGTGCATAGGTTCCTGGAGATACCGCAAGTCAGCAAAAATTTGGACCTTTTGTTAGACCATCTTGGATGCCTTTACAAATTCCATGGTATTGAAAATTAGCAAATGCGAATATAGTGCTGCGTTTTTTTCTTCCATCAAAGTAGTATTTGACAACATTTGTGTTTCATATAGTTTCACTCGTGTATATTTTAAACAGATCTTATTTCAGAATATGATTTCAAGTGTTTGTTGTCAACTGCTGCTTTGAACAATGTTTCTATTTCACAACCCATTTTTTTCATTTTTCACATTAACATTTGTTGCCTACTTCATACTAACACTAATCGTAGTATCTTTATTGTTAAACGCCTGATGATGACGATGGGAATTCTCAAACACTAGTCACATATATTAAAAGTCACTATTTAATTTTTTACCTTTAAAAATGAACTTCCACCATGTACTTTACGTGGGGGGCCTTAGGTCAAAGTAAAGGCTGGACAAGTTAGTGAGTTAGTAAAATAAACTTTAGGAGATTGACATTTTGTTATGCACATTAATAATATTTTAGTCTCTAGGCTCCATGCGTTTGCAGATTATTGCAGAATAAACTGTTTGTAATGTTCTTAGAAGAGTTTTGTATCTTATTTGAAATTAGAATAGTAGATGTTATAAATTTGTTGTGAAGAAACATTCCTCCTTCAGTTTGCCAACTGTAGTATATTAAAATTGTCATGCTTTGCATTAGTACATAATATTAATTCATAATTTCATTGGTAATGTTTAGTGTAATTATATTTGTAGATCGCCCTGTAACTTACCTGTACAACACTTTACATTATTATGAGAGGAAGCTTCGAGATCGCCCAGCATTAAAGAAGAAACTTGTCGGTGCTGTCATTGGCTCCTTAAAGGACATAAGGCCGGCCGGCTGGGCATTGTCTGAACCCTTCCAAAACAACCTTAACAAACCTGAAGATTCTCCACCATGGGTTCCTGATTTGAACTATTATCTGTCATTGATACGAAGAATCGTTGACAGTATCCTTTTTATTTTATGCTACAACTACAATCTTTTGAGAAAGAGTGTGCAACATGTAGCTTTTTGGCAACCATAATGGCAATACTTGGAGAATTTCAATAGAAATGTCATTGTTGCCGACAAACAAAATTGTAGTACCAAATGGATGGTACGTCATCTCTTTTTTGACGGAGAATACAGCAACTTTGTTGTCATATTTGAACATTTTTTATATTTTTTTAAAAAGATTTTTCCTTACATTATTTTACCACAGCCATGGCCGGAAAGTCTCACTTCCCCAACACTGATTGGAGATTTAACGAGTTCCCTAATCCATCAGCACACGCTCTCCATGTGACATGTGTTGAACTTATGGCTCTGCCGATATTACCTTCGGAAGTCGGTCGAAATTTATTGGACGTGGTTTGCAAAGGTTTCACAGTGATTCCAGCTAATCAATTACAATCATGGATTAATGCCATTGGTCTGGTGATGGCCGCACTGCCAGACTCTTACTGGACAGTGTTGCATGATCATATTTTCGAGGTTATAACTTCTTCAGCTTTGACAGAATGGCGATACAACAATACTCCGTTCCAACTTTTCAACATGACAACCACTCGAGATGCATTGCTTGAGAATAAATTCAGTTTTACACTAGCGTTGGCTCATTCTATGTGGTACCACGCTGGAGTCGGACAGATTGCTCAAGTTCCTCAGTAAGTCATACTTTTATTTCTAATATATTTACTTTATTCCAGAATCTGATGTTTCTAAACTTATACAAATACTACATATAAATCTTGATGGCTACTTAATAATTTCCTCTTCAGTACAATTCCCAATTCCTACTCTACTGCCATCATAACCGAGAACGGCGCGTAGGTCGAAAGCCTGAGCCAACTTATTAACCTGGTATTTTGAGTTTACTTATTGAAATGAGTATTTCAACATTAGATCCATGTGTGTTTCCATTCCATCCAGATGTGTTTCGTTTATAAAAAGTGTGAATTTCTATTTTTTCAAGTCACCTTTTCCGTCGCCCTTATTCGCAATTATCTCAGTTTTGACTTTTTGGTTTATATGCGATTCTTGCTTATATACTAGGCGGCAGTATACCAATTCTCTTGTCTCTCTCTTCATATCCAGTCTATAATGATAACTATTATCCCACCAAATGTGAGATTAATGGTAGAATTATCCTCGCAAATGCTCCTAATGTATGCCAGAGTGTTTATTATTAATATTTGTTTATTCCAGGTTCATAAAAGAAAAATTAGTTCCTGTAATCCAAATGGAAGTGCAATTCTTATTCCTGTGTCATCTGGTTGGTCCCTTCCTTCAGAGGTTCAACACGGACCTACCTCGAGCCGTTATTGAAATAACCATAATACTGTATGAGTTATTGGCTCAGATTGACCAGGGACAACAACAGCTCAGCTACATTGATCCAATATGCGATTTATTGTATCCTTTTGAAATTTTTAGTATTAATTTTGAGGGTAGTATACAAATTTATTAATAACAAAACCATTCTGAGCGATGAATGCAAATGGGTGTGTCTCCTGGCTAAGGCAAAAGATGGAAGTTTTTTTTTGAGGTAGTCTTACCGTAGTATGGTCTAAAGGTGGTACTATTTCGTAAAGCTGCCTGTAGATGGGTAAGTAGATATGTGCTTTTTGTACCTAATAATAATAGTAATCAGACCAGTTATTGGCGCCGTTTAGCCATAAAATCATTTCCTGAGTATGAATCACCTTACATTTTCCTGAGTATAAATCACCATATAGGATCGTCACATACAAAATAATAAAAATAAATCAGTTTTGGCTAACTCCCGTCATTGGCTGACAAATGACCGACCCCTAGGTACGAACAAAGAGATAAGTCTACAGCAATCTCCTGAACTCCTCCAGGTTTTTGGCACACCTAACATCGAGTGGAAGGCCATTCCACAGGCTTGGACCATAATTATTATTTAAGTTACCATTGTTGAGTCCTGAATAATTAATCGCATGATATATTCCTTAACATTGTACTTTAGATATCACATCAAATACATGTTTGTCGGCGACATGATGAAGAGCGAAGTGGAAGGAATTATTAGAAAACTACGCCCTGCATTACAAATGAGACTTAGGTTTATTGCTCACCTCAACGTTGAGAAGATTCATCCAAACTAGTTGTCATTTTGTTATAACTTCCTGTGATAATATAATAATATGCATTAGAGAGTTCAATTTATAAACAAACAGTCTGTCAAGCGATTTCTAAATACTGATATTTCAGGCACAATGCTTGTATTTTAGGCCCGCGTTGAGCCTAATCCTGTGATATCCGTGATATCTGGATAGATTAATTTTTCCTAGTATGAGGCTGATGAGTTTATATTTTATATGAGATAATACTGAGAATCTGGCTGATAATACTGAGAAGTGTGATGGCACGTTTTGCCTCTGAGTAAAAAAAGTCTACCAAGAAGGAAATGGTTTTCAATGAGGGTGCTGCATGTAACTTTTTGCATAGATGAAATTTTAGTTCCATATTAATTTGAGACCATCTCTCAACGTTTTAGGATACGATTTGTTTGTTTTCCATCTTCAGCAGTTATTGTTAAAAAGTTACTGAAGTTGGATGTTTTTGAAACATTTGAATAATTCAACTATAATTGTAAATTTATAGTTTGTATTAGAGTTGAATTTTTCAAATCAATTACTATGTATTATTCTTTAATAATTATACCCCAGTGGAATTTTGATTTAAGGCCCGCCACTCGACTGCGAGTCTACTTAGACTAAATCCAATAAAACAATCAACCTCTTTTTTGAGGCGCCCTATACAAGAATTGTGAAAACAATCAAATCACAAAAATCCTGCTCCTTACTGCAGAAAAACTTATAGTTTTTTGTAAAGCATTGCAAATTGCCGAAAATGTTTCATCGACAATATGTAATTTGTTTCTTTTGTCAGTCTAGGAAAACACAGGTTATTTAAGTACCTACTGTACATAGTAGTAATAGGTAGTTTAGTGCTGAATTTCACCAACTTTTTAGGTGAGGAATAGCGGAGATAGGAGCCACCTGGCTCAAATCTTGTATGAATAATAATGATGAGTGGCTCTTATCTCTGCTATTCCTCACCTAAGAAGTTGGTGGAAGCCAGCATAAGAATCCTAAATTAGAATTAATTTTAAGAATTCGACCTCCTTAGTTATTTATCGTACCTATATATTTTATTTATATATTTGACTATTCACCATGTGAAGTCCCCTAGACTTTGACCATCACTATACCGGCTTTATGTATATTTTAATATTGTCACTTGGCTATGTCCATAGGCAACATTTCAGTTGCAATTTATACTAATTCGTGAGTTGCATTTCTAGTGCCTGTGGGAGAGATTTTAATGTATTAGTTTATTAGCGTGCCCTGCATGGCGTTATTTCAGGAATGTCAAAATATTGGATTTCAAAAATTTGTGACAAGTCCTATTTTATGAATTCCTACTCATATGTTCAAATTCTTTGGTAAGCTATGCTTAAGTAAACACTAGTTTATCTACATAGTACAAATGTTTCTTAGCTTTAAAATTTCGTTGATGATGTTAGTACATATTAAGTTTACCTACACACAAATAAAACCGTATATGAATAGGATGCAGAACTACTTAGGAACTATCACTCTTTCATTTGGATTTTAATCATTACTAACACCATCAACGAAATTTTAAAGCTACAAGAACGTATACCAGTGTTAGTCATCAAACATACAGTCAGAAACAGTTTCAAATGTTTTCGCTTTTCACATTAAATTAATGCATTGAAATAATATTTGTATATATGCAATTGCTTTTCTGTTTACCTCGTAAATATGCCTTAAAGTTTGCTGATAGTAGAAAATAGGATAAAATATAATTAGACAGGTTTGTATATGTGGTGAAGAATTATATACTAATTTACTTTTACATGAATATGATGAGACAAGGAGTTTATGTAGAGATAGGACAGTGTGGTGTTCTAGCCTCTGCATACCCCGCAAAGGGTGCTGTGTTAGGTAATGCATAGGTAAATAGACACTCCTTTGATTGTATAAAGTTGATGATTTATATTATGCAATTTGTACCTCAATTAAGATAACTACATACAACAAATAAATGCAATAATATCACTGTACCTTATGAAACACTTAAATAACGTACCTACAACTTAGTTAAGACTTAGATAAAATTTTGACACATCACAAGTAATAATTCTGTTTCTAGATTGTTTCTAGAACTACTTTAGAACCAATCTAGAAGCTAAATTGCAACTTAGGATGATACATAGAAACATTATAAAAAAACACATTTAGGTATATTGTATTCATTTAGTAACTTACCTAAGATGTTATTTTTATTATTGTCATGAATTATTATAAGTGATCGATATTTTCTAACTAAGTACAGTGGAGTCTCACTAATCTGGCACTATTCAAAACCAGAGGGTATCGGGATTAGTGGATTGTATAGGGAAATTCAATGTAAATGAATAAGCAGATGTGACGTGTTTATTTACTACATAATTCGACATGACAATCATCTTACTTAAAAAAATTATCACAAAATATGTAGCCATTAAGTGTGCATTGGTAGGGGCGGAAGAGGCGAGATTGGAGAGAGCAGCGGCTTAGGGTGCCGGACTACTGAACCTGTCGATGTACTGAAGTGCCCGATTAGTGAGACTACTGTATCATCATTTAACTTTAATATTGCTAATAAATAGGCAAGGCTGATGAACTTATCAATTTCTTGCTAAGTTATTATAATATTTAATTGTTTATACATCATAATTTTGTTGGTTTCGGTTTCCGTAGCTCAAATATAATTTGCTATGACTGATGCACTGCAGAAAAAAGTCAAAATGTTGTGCGTGTTCTATCAATTGAAATAATACAGCATTATGATTTCTACATACATCCTATTGGGAACTTTCCTTAGTAATAGAAAAATCAGGGCCTTCCCTACCTAATAGGCAAGTTAGGCAAGGCCAAGGGTGGCACTCTGAAGGGGCAGCAATCTGAATGAATCCCTTCTAATATTTTGTTTAAAAAAAATTGACCTGTGGCACTGGTTACACCGTCATTTGTTTTGTACAAAATAATTATATACAAAAATGTTCTTCAGTGCTCCCCATTTTTTCTAAAAGAAATTACCTGCAGCGCTATATACCTACTTCTTGCAATGCCAAATCAATATCAAAATCTTAGTTGTTCTCTTACTTAAATACTGTTTCCAAAGTTATCTAGGAATCTATTAATTTACATATATTTTTTTGGGGGTGGTTTTTTCGTACTTGCCTTTGGGCAGTTTTTCTGGACTTGCCTTAGGGCGGCATTGTATCTAGGGACGGCCCTGCATTCGTGATGTATTTTTGACATAGATTTTAAAAATGTGACGAAGATTTATATGAAATTTATTCCCATTAACCTTTACATAAGTTCCCTAATAGCTACTAATAAAATGATTCTTATAAATGCATTTAGATAGATGTATCAAGATAAAAAGATGAAATAAAAAATGATTCAATGGTTCTCCTAATGTTCATAGTAGTAATATGTATGTACATTAAGTTTTTGTACTTTTGGTTTGTGTGGCACTTTTTTATTTTTAAATAAAACTATATTAATTCATTATTGATATTTCATTTAATATTCCCCACTTGACATAAATCTTTTTCTTATTTAAGCGGCTTGCTTTTAGTGTTTTTCACTCATGTTGGATTGAGTAGAAGTCATTCATAATCTTCGCATAAATTTACTGCTGTCTGGAAAATTATGAGTAATATCAGGAATTGTATGGCCAATTTTTTTTTATTTTTTTTTAAATGAATCTGGGTTTATCGAAATAAGCCCAAATAAAACTTTGTACACTTCACAGTAAGCTTGTGTCCTGGAAGTGGAGTAGGTCAGCATCGAACCCTCGCCCACTGAATCAATTTCTTAAATAGAACTACAATATTTTATGTATTATAATTTTTTTTAAGTGTCTGAATGCTTTGCAACAGACAGCGATAACTTATCACAAAATAATCGTTTCGTAAATACATAAAATAATTTAGTTATGGGTTAATAAAAATCGTGTTTAACCACCGCTTAAGGCTTAACCCTGTTTGAATTTTCACTAGGACCAATTGATTAGATGGTAATCCTGGCTGTTTTTTGAAATCTTGGCTTTTCGGCATCTGGCTAGCTCAATTAGTTTATGAGAAATATTAAGTGACCATCAACCAGCCTTATTTTGGGCCAAAAAAATTTTGAGGGCTGTAAAAACTATTTCACAGAGTCCAACATTATAACCGATTGGGTGACGATTTCCTACGCGATTTGAATATGAATTCGACGGAAAACTCGATTCGATAATCGATCGCATAAGGATAATCGAAGGGAACATACAGCGGTATGGAATGTTTCAGAATACATAACTTCATACTTTAATTCCTCATACTAAAAATAAAGTACCACCATATAGTAACTTGGAATGGGGGGAAGGAGTAAAAAAATCTTCCGATCTTTATATTCCCGAGAGGAACGTTGAAGGGATAGAATCTGGATAGAATATTATAGCGCATGTAATATAAATTATCCAATCCATATTCAATAATTGTTTTTTTCCTACACTAATGGTCCTGATTGATATGCATATCGATGTCTATAGTATGTTAGTTGGGTTGGGACATTTTATCATTGGGTACCAAACTACAAAATAATGGCCGTACAATGCACCCCTATCTTTTTTACTTTGCCTAGTTTCTTAAATCTTCACCAGAGGGAAGCGGCGCGGCGTCAGTACCCTGGGTGTGGCGTTGCCAAGCAACCGGTACTGTGACGTCACGGAATCAGGCACGAACTTGTTTAACATATTTTAGGAAAGTACATAATTTATTTATTTACTTATAAGTGAACAAGAAATACATATAAACATAAAAAATGGACATAGTACAGATTATAAATCGTTGTTCACTAGGGCGAGCTTATCGCAGAACTGCGATTTCTTCCAGTCAACCCCGTTAGTATTTCGGAGTAGCATGAGACAGAAGTATTATCCGGGATTCAGTTTACTTAATCCCAGAGAACTGCAAAAGCTCTGACTTCAGGTATAATCAAAACCTGACCTAACATAACCATCTTTATATACTTTTTTTTTTTGCCTGCGGCGCTGATTATTATTTATGTTTTTGGGTAACCTATTATTACATTTTTACTAAAAGAAAATAAATCACACCCATGTCACGACCAGATATAGGTAGAACCTACTATGGGCGTCCCCCTAGGGATTGTTTTTTTTTTTATTTAATATCCACAAAATATATAACAAAGTAAAAAATATAAGTAAGAAACAAGTATTGGATTTTATTGCCCCACTAGGCGAAAGCCTGTTCTGGGATATGTATTTTTCATACTGAATGATGAAAATTACATTTTCCTATCATATCATAAATTTTCAGTACAAAAATCTATTAAAATATAATTGTTCCATAAAAAATTTCACTTCACCCATTTTTCTTTAAAAAAAATTGTCTGCGGCGCTATTTACTATATCTACCTAACTATATAATTTGTATATAACAATTAATTTCGAAAGCAAATGTTCAAGACACGTATTTATTTGTTCAGTCATATACAAAAGTTCTCAGCAGAAATGTCGATTGTTTTATGTAACAAAATATTATGTACAGCGCGTATATAATATCCTAAATTCAGCACTGTACATATCCAGCGACGCTCCCCAGCAAGCGGTGTTTGGTCCGAGCTGTTGGCACTGGGCTGTTGGTTTCACACTCACAGTCGTAAAGGCGTCTCGAGCGGTCCGACGTGTCGGTTGTCTAGTGTCTTTACACTTTGCTTCATTCAAACATTTATAACAGAAAAAGTTATAGTTTCTTGAAAGTACAATGGCGACAGAAGCAGCAAAAAACGTCCCAGCGGCTGAGAAAGAAGTGAAGGAGGAAGCTCCCGCCGTAAATGAAAAGGCTGAAGAAGCAGCCGCCCCTGCTGCGCAGGAAGAAGCTAAGGAGAATAAAGCTGAGCCAGCTCCTCCTAAAGTAACTGTGCATAAAGCCAACTTTGAGAAGGACGTGGTCTATTTGTATCAGTTCTCCAGGACTCCGCTGCTGCCTTCGTTGTCTCCATACTGCCTCAAAGTCGAGACATGGCTCAGACTCGCCGGTCTCAAGTATGAGGTAAGTACTATACATTCAACATTCATTCGTCGTTTTACTAACAGTTAAATGTTTTAAAAATACATTTTCATTCATTAAACAACCTTATTAATAATCAGAAGTATGTAAAATCTCATTTAATTCCTAACACACAAACAACATCGTCTTTGTCCGCGAAAAGTGTCATGGTGATGTTTGCCGCCCCTCGCCGCTTCGACGTCGAATCAATACTAAATAAATAAAACTTTGCAAAAAAGTTTTACGTGAGTGAAACTGTGTCCTGTAATGGATGGTGTAAAATAATCTAACAAAATTTCATCATAAAACTAAACTTTATCCATATAAATGTAAAAGTATCTCGAAAACATAATAAGAGATTGCAAAAAATCCTTTGTCTCCAGCAAATTGAAATAGTACTATTGTAAAAATACGTAGGTACCTAACAAGCTACCTATGTATCGAATATTAAACTACGTAAACAAAAACCTAAATAAAATATCTAAAGTTTCGGAGATGACTACAACCACGCCTTATATTATCAATTTATTCATTAATTATATTAAAGATTTATTCATTACTTGTTTAATGAGTTTGAAATGGAATCATGCGGGCATATAATATATGTACTTTATTATGTAGGTACAAGTAGTATAGTCTGGCGAGTTTTTGATACCAAATATTTTTGACCAGCGATGCTTTTATTATACAAACTGTCTTCTTGTATTCTGGCGAATTCATTGCGATTTTTTGTATGATGTTTTGTGTGCATGCTAAATTTCTTTCAGCAAACATATTAACCAGGACGTGGAAATGTGAAACAGTGAAATGGAGTATAACAAAAATAATGAGGATTATAAATTACAACAAAACAACGCAGATCGGGAATTGATCTTTGAGAGAATTGTATTGTGAATAATTCGCCTTCTACGGTTTCCGAATTTCTCCATTCGTGCAAATGATTTATGTGAGGTATCATTAGTATATAACAATATTGTGATGAAATGCAAGTGCACGCGAGAATATGTGATGCGAAAAATAACAAACACACTTTCAATGTAATCAGCAAATTGTATATTGATTGGAAACATAAATCACGATCTTTCCAATGCAATTTATTACCTACGCATTTCAGACGTACATATTTTCATCAGGTGAAATTCAGACAAATACATTGAACTTGGCCGAATCAAAATTAATACATAACACAAAAGCCACTTTATACAAAAGGGGTTTATTAAATGTTAACATTCTGTTTAATTCAGTATAATATTACTTACATTTAACTATGGTTAAATTGAGGCTTACTCTAATTAATAATTAGAGACGCGATCTCAATGAATACAAGTAGGTATACTATAGAGCCGGTACATAATTAATACGTATTATGATGTATTTAAATTATACAAATGAAATACATACAAGTATTCTCAACATACTTACAAATAATATAATGTGAGTAAGAGAGAGTAAACACATTATTGTGTGGATGTACTTCTCCATATACTAAATTAGTTTCACTTGCATAGAGAACATCATAACTTCATTAATATGCTTTTGTAGGCTATGGGACTAATAATGTTTTATGTTGCTACGAAATGTTTGCGTTTTGTGGTACTACAAGTATGTATTTTACATATAATTTGTACTTGGTCTAACAAACTTCGCCAATTTTCAAATTCATTAGATTATCTTTAGGGACCGGTTGCAGAATAATACGTATTAGCAGTAGTTTTATTTCAATTATTCTTGTAACATCACACGACAGCCGATGTGGGCGAGGAGGTATCCCTATATAATTTAATCACGTATCCATATCGGTAATAGTAATTTATATTGGATCAATCATACCTATCAAGAAGGAACAATTGTGAGTTTAGCAGGTACACCGTTGTCTTACCTACATTCAACCCATTCATTTAAAATTACTTCTATTTAATTCGCGTTTGTAATAGATTTCCACTGCTACTTAACTTTAATAATAGTCAGGCAAAATGATATTATAATTTGTATGGAAGGTATTTAAGAGTTTACGAGGGTCATATTCATTATAGATTAAGTGTTTGTTAATTTAAGAATTAGCATTTCACTTTACATCTCCTACTTAATGCACGTATTATCTCTTCGCCTCCGCAATTGCAGATCAAATTGCGTTCCCGTTTCTTCCATGGCTGGTGAAATAATCGCCATCAAGTCTAACCTATGACTAATAATATCAATTTTAATATACAGACGTACTATTATATAAACAATCTACTATTATTACATACTTAGTTTACTAGACTACTTTCATTTGTACCGCTACGAATGGTGTAAGTACAATTTCCTCATGTAGGTAAATATTTACAACGCGGTAAAAGTTCACAATCGTCATTATTATTATTTCCACTCAGTCTTGGCTTTGCTCGTATTAATTGCCCACTATTAGTTACATCTACTATCCTACCCTTAATCGCAGTCCATTACGATTCTTGGAAGACCATTTAGCAATTTGCCAATCAACGAGGGAAATTGGTCAGTCATTAGTCACCCAAAGTAATACGCGATTTCTTGCACGTATGTATCAACGCTTATCCGGAAGCATCTAATCAGTATTTCATTTAGAGAACATCGTTTATATAATGTTATCCAGAAGTATTGCGAAAATAGTGATTCACTTCTCTTCTGCACCATTAGGAACATGCTATCTAAAGACCCAAATACTTGTCTAGCAAACTTTACAGGAAGCAAATTGCTCTTGTGGGGAAATGAGGAATACTGTCAATACCAAAATTCGCATCATCAAAATGAAAGGACGCGTTCTTTCCGCCGATTTACCTCTAGGCATTATTTGTGAAGTTTGTTGTTTCAAAGTTGGCCTACGAATACTATACAGATTTATTTTATCATCCTTGTAATACCACACATGTATTTCTATATGTTGTATTTATGATAAACCGCATGCGATATGGAAAGGTAAGTGAAATGGGTTAGTGTCTCGACATCTCATTGTATTTGATCATCTATTACTAAAGTATAAACCCACTTATAAGCATAACTATGACAACGAAAGTTGAAAGGAAATTGATTAATAAAATTATTATAGCTCTTTACAATATGTTGCTAATAGTTCACTGTTTTCATCAGAACTTAGATTCCTATGAATTCCTTTTAGGGCTTAGATGATCTCATATTATTGTTCGTAAAATTGTAACTGCTAGGCATTTTCGGATCAACATCATATAGTTTCCTTTGTACCTAGTAGTCAGTTCAGTTTATAGAAAACAAATTACGATTCCGGCTGAAATCTAGAGTTAGAAATCTTGGAGGGGAGGGGTTTGCTATCGAACGGGATCTTGATAAATCAGATAGATACAGATCGCGTGAAATCCCGCGTGATCCAGTGAGAATACCTATGTATCACGGGAGATTGGTATAGGTATACACAGTGACCAGTAAAATCATCTTAATTGTGATATTGGGGAATAAGGACGTAAGAATAAGTTTCGTGGATGTAGCTAAATTGAGACGGTTTGTTATATTATGGGAATATGTTTGATCGAGCGTTTCTAGTGTATCTTCGGAAAATTCTTGAAGTGGCATTTCAGAAATGTGGGAGTGTTTCTTGATATTTGATTAAAAAGCTCACAATTTGCATCAACTATGGAAATACAGAGAAAGGGTGTAACCTACCTGATAAATTCATCCATTAGTCTATAGGTACTGGTAATAAAACTCCACACTATTTATTACATTTTGCTGTACGTATCGGAAATATCACATTACTATAACGTAACGTCCAATATTTACCTTAACAAACAGCTTGCAAATTATGGTGGTGGGTGGGAGAGTTCAGTTCAGGGTGACACTTCTATGTTACAATGTCAATAGAAATTTCCAATTCCCTCTTTTTGTGCTGTATTTACCTTGTAAGTAGATAGGAACTGAAATAGAATAATATCTACATAGATTAACATCAAGCCATTCGCAAACGTCTGCATTGCGAGGTCACGTTTATTGTTTTTTTTATTTTTAATTAGTTAATTAATCAAATGCACTTTTCATTATTAAAAGCGACTTACAAACTAGCGGATCCTATGGCACGGGGGCATACAATGCACTTCGATAGTTTTGTGAAAAAAAGGGTAATAAAGTAATTTATTTTTGTCAAAGGGGGAGGCCTGAAATTTCAGTAGCTTATGGACTTACATGGGGCATGTCCGGCTTTAATTGTAATTGCGACGTTTTTTACGAAAATATGATGAACCTGAGCATTGAGCTCAATCTGAGATCTGCGCTTTGTGTGCCACTCTGTCGTAAATCCTCATATTCACAGACAGATAAGTCTTCGCATTTTTCCTATCAATTTGGTGGTAGTTTCTAGGGAGGTGTATCAACAAAACAAATTAGTTACATGAGATCAAAAACTTATTGCATGAAGAAAAGTAATTTCATAATTCGTAGATAGGTACGTCCAAAACTTTTCTTTCTCCTAAGTCCTAGATCCTACTTAGTATAACATTATATGTCTAGTAAATCTGTGAGATTGTGATCAAATGAATGAGATATCGAAACGCTAATCCAGCGGCCACGATGGAATTCACAGAGATGACACCAATATGAAGTATGTATTATATTGTTTACCAATGTATTTTGATTAGATTTACAACGAATTGTTTTCATTACATGCGGTTGATTTGGTGGTATTGTTTTCTATATTAATTGAATGAGAAATCATCAATTCACAACTTAGAAATGAATACATTTAAATTTGAATCGATTCTCTAATAACGTTTAAATGCTGAGATAATCTCGTAATAAAAGTTTCACAATCTTTATAGAAAGAGTATTTTTAGTTTAAAGCCGAATCAACCGCACTTATCACCAATGCATGCGAATTCAAGATTATGTGTATAATTGTTATTTGAGTGCAACAATAAATAAATTAAAAACCGTCGTTGCAATTATCTATATAAAAGTATAAATTAATATAAAAATAATTGTTCGTTAAAGTAAAAATATAAAAATAATTAATTAAATGATAAACAAAAGTGATAAAACATAATAATTTGAACAACAAATTAATGTCAGTGTCTTTATAAAACAACATATAATATCTAACTAACAAAACCATTGTGAATTGTATGGGTGAGTATATAGTATAGATATTTTCATAATTTATTGTTTGTTTATTATGCTCTTTGTAAAATGTTTACAAAACAATATGATTGATGTTGACAACATTGTATATTTGCGATACTTTCGGTAAAATTGGCCGACTGTACACTTGTGTAGGTACATACTCGTACTCAGTCTTTAAAAGGGCTTAAATTTTTTTACATTTCATAATTAGGACTTTCATATTTTTTCTCTGAAACAGATCAGCTCTGAGTGATTGACATTTTCTCCATCTCCTAGGTGCCCACTATCATTTCCATACTCCGTTCCCATTATGATCAGTCCAGAGCTGACCTTTACGGTTTCATCTGACAATATTCTCAGCATCGCACATATCTGTTATATCCCTCTACTTCGGAAAGCGTTTTAATAGACAGTTTAGAAGCTGAATTCGTCAATATATTTGTCTGTAAAACATTCTAAAGTTGCACACAAAATACTCATAGATTTAGCGTCCAATTCCCGATTTCGTACTTTGAATTGAGAATGAGATACGAGAAAAGAAATATTCTTATCCTAATATTGACATCTATCGTATGAATACATACCTTTATATCTATATTCTATATAATTTTGAGGTGACGGTCTAAGGATGTTTTATAAGCACGACCACAGAATCCACTATTTCTAATCAACAGTGAATCATTC
Source organism: Ceraclea dissimilis (assembly GCA_963576895.1). Classification (NCBI taxonomy): domain Eukaryota; kingdom Metazoa; phylum Arthropoda; class Insecta; order Trichoptera; family Leptoceridae; genus Ceraclea; species Ceraclea dissimilis. Next base: position 14,328,792 of record OY756368.1, read on the forward strand.
GCCTACAGTAGCTACGCAGTATTTGTAATCGATGTACTTGTACGTATTTTAAATGCAAATTATAGTTGAGTGTGACATATACGGAATACTAGAAAAAATATTGCACTACGCGCATTCTAGTGCGCACTAGACCCATCAGAATCAAGATCTGTATATTTATCTATGTGTGTTACTCCTCCTGGATTGAAACAGGTGTTATAATTGCGTCAAAAAATCATTTTTTTCTGACTTCATCAGCCGTAGAGATAATATTGAAATGGTATAGGGAAACAATACAGTATTTTCACAGCATCGTTCATTTCTCGTGTCATGCATGAGCTTTGTCAATTAAGTACAACTTTTTTATTTATTAAAATAGACACGCGCGAGAGTTAATATAACAAAATGGAGAGGCCATGTTAACCCATCACCAATTAAACTTGTTTACAATGTTTACAATATAAAAAGATTCGAACAGGGACTTTATATACATGAGATCGCGTTTCTACCAAGTGTATAAAATAATAATATCATCATTTACTTTACCATATAAAAATAATTTGTTAGATGCGCAGATAATATTAAGTAGTATGTACATAATTCATTGCGCATGTACATACATGTAGTACCGACAAATTATTGTATTATGGTCAAATTAGTTGTATTTGGAGTAGTGTGTCAATGTAAAACGTATGGTGTATTAAAGATATTATCGCCGGTAGTTATACGTAGCGATAGAGATCTACTACTGTGTCTTCTACTGATCTTGATAGTGGGACGGAGGAATTATAGATTGACGGATACCTATCATGTGCAGCTAAAGCTTGCTTTTACTTCTTGCTTTGTCCTTCACCACTCTTGAAAACTTGGATGTGGAGGTTTCATCTTTTCTCATATAAAATTCTCATTAACTATTCTCGGGATTTTCTCATACGCGTTCCTACATTGATTGTCACAAAAACAGTAGGTACGTATTTTGAGTTATTGTGCTGTTCCTTTGTAAAAAGTTTGCAAGTCAAAAACTTTAACAAATAGTCTTCTTCTTATCAGCCCCTTTTCCTTCACTGCTGGATATGGGCCTTTTCCTTTGTCTTCCACAATTTTGTATTGGCCACATTGTGTCCACCCATGTCCCACCGACTCGATGATATCATTGGCAAATAGTAAAATATAAAAGTTGTAAGTAAAATAAATTTCACAGAAAATTATGTAGACGCGAAACCTATTTCCGCGATACATTTAACATACGAGTATGAAAGCATTACTGTACTAAATAATCAGTATAATTATGTAGGTACTAGGAGGTACTACATACACGTATTATTTAGTTCTAAAAATGTTATTATTATATTTGATGTACTTACGTATTGTCATTAAATTGCTTTTCTAGTTTAATGATTACGCGGTATGAAACTTGTACTATTAGACATTAACGGAAGGTTCAACGCGAATCTTATCATTCACATACCTACACAGTATACATAGCACAACGCTGAATCACCGCTAGCTGCTCGTAATGTTTTAATAATTGTTCAGATACCAGCATGGGCGTCTAGAGATTTTTGTATTTGTATTTCAATTCGGTTTATTGCTCAAAATATTATATGTACAATTGAGTAATTTATGAATACACAGATTGGAATAGGTTTATGTTTTTTCAAACTAAATGATAAAACCTCACAAAAAACACACTATTACCACAAGTTTTCTCATCATACCATAAATTTTCACGTTAATCCATCAAAAAACAGTTATTTCATTAAAAATTATTGCCCGCGGCGCTATTGTTTATTACTTTTTTAGAAAATACATTTTTCATGCATATTATTGTGCAAAGTATTATGTATATTTTCAAGTAAACCAAAGCACATCACGATCTTCTCCACTATGCCTCACAAAAATTTCATCTGCGGCGTTATTTACGGTCTTTTCATGCTATATCGATTTAAAAAAAAAAATGCCCCCCTCCCTAGCTGCGAGGTTGGCGACGCCCATGGATACCAGTACGTAGAAGTGAATAATTCCCATTTCGATTTATAATTTTCGCATTAGGTAGTACTTCTTAGCTTTCTCGTTTTAGTTATGCTCATAAAAGGAGAATGAAATTGATGTTTCCAGTACATACTACAGTCAAAAGACTTTTGTAGGTAGCGTTTCGAATTAAATTGGTAAATGCACTATGCAGTCTCAAATGCTTATAGTATTGGGTTTATTATCAACACCTATCTTGATTGCCTCTATTTAGAGCTCTACGAACCAGTCGGGGTATGATAGGTCTGGTCTGACATACTTTGATCATGCGTTTGTCTTGATAGATAGTAACCGATTATTGATAGAATCGCTGAAAAGTTACGTCATGTTTTAGATTTTTCAAATTAGGCTGAGCTGGTAATAACAATCGAACCTTACTGTCAAATGTATACCTACGGGAAAAAAAAAATTTTACATTTAAGTAAGTACACTGCAGGTTCAGATTCTTTAGTATTAAAAAAAATGTATCGATGTTTTTTTTACACGTTAAAAAGTGTTCATAATATATGAAAATTATGTAGGTAATCGTTCTTATAAGTTTGAGTTTCCATATTCTTTCCTCCCAGGAGGTAATTTTGCAGTGATTTAACACACTTCAATTACAACAAATTGAATAAACCGTCCAAACTATTAACATATTAGCCCAAACATCCGTCAATCTGTGTGCTCAGTTCATTTCAACGTACATACATACATTCATACTATTCATAGTAATTATTATAGTACCTACTTGCAGAAGTAGGCAGGTTATTTTCTCATACTAAGTAGTACACCCTACAAAGAAGATGTATGTTCATTGGCGAAACTTCATACAATAATGTAGTATTGTGATGAAATATATGTTCAACTAATATCTTGGTATGTTCTATGTTATACTAATACTACTTTCATCTTCGATAGAGTTGATCCTTCTTTCGTCCACTCCTTCAGCATTTTCATGCAACCATATTTGTAGTATTATCTATATATCTATCTACACCCTCACGCCACGTCCCTTGCAGGGTAGGCAGAGAGGACAGAGCGCCAGACAGCCCTATCCTTTCAAACACTCCTAACCTCCGTCACATTCATTCATGCAGTCATACACGCTCCCCGATTTCTTTCACTCAGAACGCGTCCATACTTGAGGATCTGGTCGACATGATCGGAGCAGGTCAGTCTTCGCTTCAGTCAGGCTGCGCTTCCTTCCAAATATATCTTTTTTGTCATCCTGTCATCTTTCATTCTATCAACATGCCCAAACCATCTTAAATACATTTACGTATCGCTACGTATACAAAGTCTTTGCAACTATAGAACTTCACATTTTCAATAATTCAACTTTACTTTTATATTTGATTTGTGCCATTTTGTACACGATACGCGGTAGATTAAATACTAGTAAACATAATCTAATCTCATAGTGAAATTCGCTCATCAAAACACTACGTACATATATATGTAGCTACGTGTAAGACATACATCACATAGAATATGATAGCAAATACACAATATGATTAACGGTATGACACTTTACTATGCCAGAGTATACTACATCATCTGATTTCTCTTGTAGAAAATTATTATCGTATCTAGTTTTTACTTTATTTCACACGACAGGATGTATGTATCTTCTTCTTATACTGGGGCCTCTTTGTGGTATGGACTCCCAGCTGTTTTTCCGTGTTATGGGGGGATCTTCAGGAATCCTTCTTCCCTTTGGTTTCCCATGTATGGGTCAAGTGTGGTAGTCTTTAGAATGGTCTCTTCAAAACCTTCTCTTTTGTCTCCCCAATCTGACGATCTCCTGGATATAACAAATTTCTCGTAGGGTCTTGTCTGTTGTTTTTCTAAGAGGTATCATCTCTGGTGTTCTGAAGAGTAACTTGGTGTAAACTCGGTCAGTTGTTACTTCGATACCTTTCACAGTTCATTATTGGTCTGACACAGATTTGCATAAAATAATATAATACATTTTCTAATAGATTTTCCTATTTATTGTACAGGAAGAACTTATGCGTTGCATACGCACCGTCGTAAAATTATTTTTTAATTAATATTACGTGTATCTTTAGTGTGCGTATTGTGTGTGTTACTAGTTATTTGAATAAGTTGGTGTGTATCAAACATAATATACAGGTATTATGTTTATAGGGATGCAAGATGCCACGATTATTGATTTGCCGATTACGATTATTCACAACAATAATCGAAGATTAAAATTATGTAGCTATACCGACAGATTTAATCGCGGGTTGGTACGGTGATTACCAAAACTTATGTATGTAGGTAAATAGCAAATAATTTAAATGCCTGTAACATTTATTAGGTACCCGTCATATAGTACAATAAATATTACATATCTCCTACTTATCTATTTGTTTCTTTTGGAGTACGCACAGAGGATAGAATGCCACACATTCCTATCCTTGCCACATCTCAAGTTGACATCCTATGTTTCTGTACAGCTCATCAATATTCAGGAAATAATACGTGCCATTTGTTGTTAGTTACGGGTCTGAAATTATGACAATGAAAATGAAAATCTGACCAAGTGTTCAGATGGACCTCAGGATGATAGAAACAGTAAACAATAATTGAAATGTACACTAGGTATAGCATCCTATGCATCCTTCCCAAAAGGAGTTCACACAATGCAACATTTTGTGAATGTAGATATCTTCCTCTTCTGTTGAGGAAAACCTGATATAAACTGTAGAATTATACCGATATATGTTCTTCGATCAATCCTATCGTATAGGCTACATCCCTACCGAGTATGTATAGTTATATGTTACTCGTGCGAGTTTGCTATATTTTTATAAAGGCGAAGAATTTAACGCAATATGCAGTCGGCCGTAGTGAATTTATTCTGCCTTTCTCTAAACTAAATCAAACATTTAAATAAATTAACGCACATAGTAAAGTTTAATTTACAATTTACCAGCGATGATGTCTTGTCTTCAATGTCTTTGTACTACTTACAGTACATCTGTACGTACAAAATAACGTACGTACCGTAATGTAGGTTATGCTGTATTTTGTGATGCACCATTCGCTCGAGAGTAAGTTTTTAACTATACGATATCTACTTCTTCTTTCGTATGCACACGACCATTGTACAAGTTATCTTGGAGTCAAAGCTTCGCGTCAATATTCTGCAAGTAATCTATTGCCCTTGGCGTAACCTTATGGATTTCCTCAAGAACCCCTGCAAACTTCTTGTCAGGACACCTCTCTACTGTATAGTCAACAGTCACGATATCTACTTACTACTCAAACCTTACTACAACTCAAAACTTCCATCACCGATTGGAAACTAAATTACTAGGCAAACGTCATCTACTAAAATTGCATCTATTAGATATCTATTTATTTCTCTATCTATCTATGTCTCTACCTATTTATTTCTTCGCACCACGCTCCTTACGAAGTAAGAAGAAATAACAGAATGCCAAACTGCCTCATCACTAAACTCACCCCTTGCTTCTGTCATCCTCGTGAAATTTGTTATATATACGCTTCCCGTGTCCTTTTATTTGAAACGCATCCATCTTTGATGAAGACAGGACAACTTTTTTGTCGTCCTGTCGTTACGTGCTATTATCTAGTAGTGGTTGATTGGCAGATATTGCCTACGGCAATAAACCCGCCATTTGGAAGATATGTTTTCTTTTCAATAATTTTTTTTATTTATTATTTATTTATTTATCTACATTTTTTAATGTATGCAACTGTTGGTTCATTATGAGTGTTGGTGATGAGATTTTGGCTTGTATTGTTATTCATGTAAGTAGATTTAAAAAATCTAGTTTAAATTAATGTCTAGTAACGGGAAACCAATTACTAAAGTTAGAATAGAAAGAAGGTGACTGAATGAATGAAAGCCAAAAGATCATTAATTGAACCCAGTACCCGAAGTCATTACCATTAAGTTTTATTTCTTTATAAAAACATCGTTGAATTATTCCTGACTCAATATAACAATGATTTCATTGTTTATCGGTTTGTTATTATAGGTATCTATTTAATAATTTTATTTAGAGGTTATCTTCTGACCTCTCAATGCTCCTTGGAAGAAATGCTGAGAATGAATCATTGATAAAAACAGTGTAGTATAAAGAATGCATTGAACATAATGATTTCGTCTCGTTGCATTGATTTTTATATGTCATATTTCTGTATAGACAGTATGAATATCTATAGATTCTCGTATAGTATGTAAACATGTCGTTGACAGATAGAACAAGGGACGAGGTAATAAGACAGAGATAGACTTTTCGATAGCTAATATTTTGTTTGACCATAGTGAATGTAAATAAGTTAAGATGTTTTGTATATTATGTTGAGTGACTGAAAGTCGACAGGACGAGAAATCATCCCAGATTTACCAGGATCAATTGGATCTACGTGATTTTATTATATGTAGGTAAAACATAGACATTAGATCAAAACGGTAAAACTCATTGATACAAAAGTACATATTCTTCCCCCGTATCCTTGTCTGGGTCGAAAGCTCAAAGCATCATATCTTCGCCAGATGCCCCTGTAATTTGCAGTCTCCAAGCCTTTTCTCATTGATCATTCTTATAACTTAGTCGACACCGTTTTTACCAATTTTCATAAAATTTCATAGCAGTTAGGTCGACGCCTCTAAACACACTCGTATCTTCCCGATTGCAGTTTAGGAAATTATATCTAAGATTAAAATATCGTGATACCTACATCGGATTCCATTTGTTATTCTTGTATAAGATACACCAGCTTTTATAGTATTATGCTAATTATAGAAACGTTATTTAGTTATTTGAATGAATAAAACCTGTCTTGAGTTATCTACACTACACTCATACTTAATAGTAGGTAGGTACATTTTATTAACAAGAGTTTTTTTTACTGAAGTGTAAAAGAGCTTGATCGATCTTGTATTATGTTTCATCTGCCAGTGCTTTTGCTAATGTTCTAAACATTTTTTTATATGCTCTTAATCTTATTTTTTATGGTCATCCAGCTCCCATAGAATATTGCTTACTCTTCTTAAGGAATGATCTCCAAATCTCTGGCAACAGATTCCTTATCACCCCTCAGATGACATGCCATACCTATCCAGGTAATTTTCTGGTCCTAATGAAAAAAACCTCCCCATTGCTTTTTAGTCTAGTTTCATGATGGAATACCCAGTCAGTTCTTCTCAGAATCATATTCTCAAACTTAGCAAGTGTTACTTGTCGAATATTAAAAAAAAAGTGACTGACCGTTGAAGTACTGTTTCATTTTTCAATCACATCCTAATTTGTATTTAAAAATAGATACACATCTGAAACTATCCACAAATTTTCGATCAGAAGATATCTTGATACAAAATATGGAACGTTTTACATCTAAGAGAAAAAATTGGCGCCAAAACACAAACATAAACAAATACTTCTTCCCTAAATAAATATTTTATCTATTCTATTTGATTGAGAGCTGGTCGCGCGCCGTTCCACACACGCTATAGTAAACCTAATTCTGTTATAGCTATAGGTACACACTGGGTAGGTAGGTACCCACAACTATTTCGCTTCATAACTCTGTTTATAAGGGAGGGTGCACTTTTGTAAGGGCGACTAATACTAACACATTCATAGACTGTGTGTATACTTATATTGCACTATCCATTATGTTACAATGTATTATTATTACATATTCATAATAGTTTGAGTGCGTACACGTATATATGCAATTATGCATACCGGTTTTTGGGTACACGTGTACCCTGCGTAGAAAGTTAGTCAGTGGCGACGTCATTTTAAAATATGACAATATAGAAATATATGGGTATTTAGTCATTAGGGATGATAGCCACTCGACTCAGAAAGGAGTCGATGATCGTCGATTACCTATTCATTCTCATATTCAAACTAAAGGTAATGATTTGAGATATACCTATATTATTTTAGGTATTGAACTGGACACAGTCGGAAATACATTACAGTTTTTTCCTCAACAGAGACGAGAGGCATCTTCATTCACATAATGTAGCGTTATGTGAACTCCCTTAGGATTTTTTTTATTAGGTTAATAATGCAGTTTCAAAGTATATACGTACACTATCATTCACAATTTCGATTTATTTATGTATCTTTTTTAATACGAGAATAAATTTTCTTTGTCACTTTCTCTGACTAAAATATTAGGAGGTAAAACAGATAATATAAAATGTTATCTGTTTTTTTTTAAAGTACCTATACAATGAAAATACCTGTCACAATAATGCACCAAAAGAAGGTTTATATTGGATTTCACCAACTTTTCAGGTGAGGAATAGTGAAATTAGGAGCCACTTATCATTATTTTCCATACAAAATTTATGCTAGGTGCTCATATCTCCCCTATTCAACACCTAGAAAGTTGATGAAATCCAGCATTAGTGTATCTTTTTTAAAGTATTTTTTTTATAAAGTAAGGTTGTCGAGGTGTTTATTCTAAAAAATATAATCTTTTGGCGACACTCACTATAACTTTAAATCCAGAGTCGTCGATTATTTCCCGGAACAGTCGTAATCGATTGGGGAATAATCTTTTCATTCCTATTCTATGACTATACTACTACTAGTAATATTGTACTACTCGTTACAATATTTTAATATTAGGGTGAGCGATGTGCCTGTACGTATGAATGAACACACTAGGTACATAGTAAAACTAAAATGTATTGTACGGTAACTAATTCAATATTATGTTGTAGGCTTGAATGTTGTAGTGTAGCTTAGTGAAGTGTTTATTAATAATATATCTAATAAGTAATTGATATCCACTCATTCAAGTACGATTTATTTTTATGACGTGAGTACAAAATAAAACGATTCGAGTGCCGAGTATTTGGTTACTCTTTATGATACTACTAACTCTACCAGTTTTTACAATATATTGTTTAACTCCACTGTGGTACTTATTTTTTCTATGCGCAAATCTTCCAATTTATTTTTCGCCTACTTCCTGACTACTTAGAGACCTGAAACATTCGTAAACTCGGTGACAATACGATTCTGTGGAATTAGATCAGCCTCCTCCAGAGAAAAAATATATGTAAAGCGTTTGTAGATGTAAATCCAGATCGTAGTCAACCTCAGCTATGCAGGCGTGTTCCGTATCTCACGAAAGTGCTGTACGAGTTGAATGTCTTATCTTTTTCAAATTTTGAATGTGTTAATTATTGATAGGAGACGCCATCAGAATGAAAGAATGCAAGTACCCCACAACACCATCAGAATCGTAACAATTTAGACTTCTTTCTTGTGTCTTATATGCAACTGACTGAAGCTCTACAAAACGCGATGATAAATTAGCAGCAAAGGAACAATATGTCAATTGATTTGACGTGCTATTATTCAATATCTAATACCTGCGATGTTTAGTAGTAGTAAAGTAATTAGAATAATTATTATTATAATATGCGAACGCATACTAAATACGCAATAGCATAAATATTAATGCCATTCTACGTTGCGTCCTTTAATCAAATTAGGAAGAAGTTTTAAATAATTGACACCCAACTTAGGTAGTAGGTATACAAAGTCACATTCTTCATACCTACTGAGTGCTACTTATGATAAGTCAACTCGTAAAACTTCATCGGTTGTATGATTTGAATTCGTAATGAATCATAGTAGATAATAATATGTGCTTAGGCATTGTGTATTGCTGTATTACGATGCAACTATAAGAATGTCGTATAGTTATTATTAATTTTGATGCGTAATAATTTCCTTTCAGAAGTTCATCGACTGATTGGAGAGTTATGTATTTTCAAAATATCAAAGTATGATAATTATATTGTCTAAATCGTGGTACCACTCCAACGAAAATCAGCTTCTCTCATGTTCGTCCCAGAACAAAGCTGTAGATCCGAAGAAATTTGCCAGAAGCGTCTGCAATCGCAAGTCGATCCAGAGTGATTCTGCGACAGCCACACTCCATATAAAAAACTCAGAGCTTGAGATCGCAAACGCTTTTGACAAGAATTGTCTGGATCTTCTGATCGTGTTCGCTTCGTCGTTTACCTTAGCATTTATTTCCGATAGTTCCTTTCGTTCGAGGTCTTGGCAAGAAACAAATAATTTTTACGCGAGCTTATCACTTTATATGTTCAATGTTTTTGTTTTTAATTATGTCGAACAGCTTTAAGTTTGCAGTAGGTATTCGAGACATAGAATTAGTATTTCGTTTAGTATATACTATATACCTAAAAGTACAGTGATAATAGACATATTTTATGTAAGTTATTATAGTAGGTTTGTGTATTAAACATGTTGCGTATTAATTAACTGTGAGAATCTCTCTCTTCATAAAAATATAGCAATGTGTTTTCTACGAAAATATTGTCATTACCTACATGTATGACATTCCGTAGTCATTAATTTGAACTGTGTACATATTAATTTCTTCATATCTATAAGGCATGGCATGTGTTCGCACACATACTACATAGTTAGTGACGGTCAAATTAGCATATTTTAACCAGTAAAGTGTCCACCTTGTACTTACTGCTGCGTCTGAACTAACTGGCCAACATACGCTTTCTACTTACTTTCTACTATAAAAAGGTTTACACCTCAAAAATTCTACTACGTGAATTGGGTGTCGGAGGAAACGAGTGCCATCTATAAACTTTGTCTATTTTAACTATTCAGTCTCAAACTTTTATGGAAGTATTTATTTAGTCTCCTTGAAACAAATTGATATCATTTGCTAGACACGAACTGTTAAGTTTTCAGGGTTCACGTGTTAAACAGCGATATTCTCGAACTCGTTCAAAAGTTACTTACTAGTAGATGACTTCTTCAGTACAACTTCTCGGTAGATTCAAAATGATGTAAAGACATCGACTTTTTAAAGTTGAAATAACAAAACCTTGCATTTTATTCGGTAGATACTATGTAAGGTCATTGTAAAGTTTTGCCGTAACAATATTACTGATTGTATTCGGTAGTCGATAAGTAACATTGCTTGTTATGTATGCGTACTTTGTTTTCATTGTAAGTTTATACCGAGATTTCTGGATGTGAAATGAAATGTATCGTTTCCTACATCAAGTTTTTTTTGAGATGGGCAAGTAAGTAGTTGTCAATTTATATAGACTATACCTACAATGAATGATTTATAAAAAAAACAGGTCGAACTTAAACTGGTTTGCGTCAAACAGGTGTAATTAATGCGTGTATCCTTACACATACGTTCGGGTATGCTATAAAGAATAATATTAAGAATTTTGTGTATGTAAGTATACAAAACATATACATACAATAGAGGGCGCGTCAAAAGTTTTGTAATGCGTACATACTTCGAAAATACGACTATACAGTAGGTAGGTAATTATTCTTTTACGTGTACGCATACTTTATACATGCAGCACCATTTTTTAATGATTATTATCTTCTGTATTTTCAATATTACGGCTTTTCTTAGACTTTCATGGTTATACACTTCTTGCGGTTTTGTTAATTTTACAACGAGTAAAGTGAATATAGTAAGTTGTCAGCGTTACATACCCTGTGTGGGTAACTGATATCAGTTTACGAACATATTATGTAACCAGACAGAGGTGGGTGGAATCGGTTGCATTGGCATGTTGCAGAAATCAGATTCCAATTGTTAGGTAATAATAATCCCTTCATTTTTAGCCTCGGTATTCGAATCTCATATTATAATTATATACCTGCATTGTATTTATCACACTAAGGTATGAAATGAATGTTGAATTGGTGACTGGTCTGTTGATAATAATTATTTGTTAGATAGTTATAAAGAAAGTACATAGTTCAATATTCCAAGGACCTGTTACAATCAATGAGTGTTTCTTCTTCTCCTTAGCAATTATTAATCCCACATGTTGGTGGGGTCTTGTGTTTCGCCGCCACTTTACTCTATCTTGCGCATCCTCCGGTAGAACATCACCCTCTCTCATGTCCTGCCTCACCACTTCCCTCCACCTGCGATTGGGTCTTCCTCTGGATCTCGTACCGGGAACATTAAGCGTTTGTGCCCTGTTGCCAGCATACTCTGGCGGTATTCTGCTGACATGCCCCTACCATGAGTACGTGTTTGTATAGGAATAATGATCTGAGGCAGAATTTATGTGAAAATTGCCGAAGAGTGCCAAATTCTAAAATGTATGAATAATTATTAAGATATACCGTGACAATAGCATATTCTGAATTAATGCAGAAACTTAATCGACTATCTGTAAACATTCGGGCTAGTACTTAGTAGACGTTATAACTGCTACGATGGTATGACAAGTACGTGAAGCAGTCAGATTATTGAAATGTTCTTCCCATTGAATTGAATATAATTTCCTAATTCTTTACTAGAAATGTTTATAAACCGATGTAATATAAATACTGAGATGAACGGAACTGGCCCTACTGGTTGTTAGAATGGATGGCCGCAATGCTAAATTTATATATTTACTCTTCTACATACAATCGGCATTTCATTCTTCTTGTTTAATCTACTTTGTGGATAATAATATTATGCTATCGACGGACCTGTTTTTCATATCGAATTCCAATTATGCAATAATGAATACAGAGAACATATTATAGACATCGCAACTATCTATACTTACTTACACAACTATGTACATACAATACGCGCACGTATTATAAGCCTATTGCCCGATCCCACCAACTACCACCTAGGAAGCAGACCCCTAAGGAATTTCCATACAAAACCACAGACAATTTGAGTGATTATTATAACTGTCATAACCTTTAAGATATAAATCCATACAAAATACAACATGCAGCTCTACTTAGTTAGGTGCCCAAATATCTCCGCCCAGAATCTCCCTCACTTAAGTAGCTGCATGTTGTATTTTGTATGGATTTATATCTTAAAGGTTATGACAGTTATAATAATCACTCAAATTATCTATGGTTTTGTATGGAAATTCCTTAGGGGTCTGCTTACTAGGTGGTAGTTGGTGGGATCGGGCATATAAGAAATAGGTATAAACATTCGGTTTAGGTGTATTTTCCATTTCGGAATCAATGTCTTCTTCTTAATCTTAATGTAGGCCTGATGGCCTGGTATTTATTAGGGGTTAGCCTCCTGCGAGGTCGACTCCCAGCTGTTAATCCATCTCTTTGGTGGTCTGCCCGGAGGTCGCCTACTTTGGGGTTGGCCATGGGGCACAATGTGAGGGAGCCTGGATGGTTCCATTCTCTTCACGTACAATCAATGTATAACGTTAATTTTTAAATGTCATTGTATTCAGCATACTAATTGGTGAACCTTATAAAAGGATGAACTAATTACAAGAAATATTCTAGGTCCCAGCACATTCTTTCGGCAGTTGCTCGAAGAAGCTCGGAAGCCATCCGCAAATGCTAGAATCGCGGAAGCTCTAAAGTTGTGAATATCGTAGCAACTTCTAAGAATACAATACTTTCTAATATGTACATAGTTAAGTTGGCAAACTGTGACAGCACATGCTGTAGAAATGACGTTTTTCTTCTAGCGTCTTCCCGACGAAATTCACCGGGATACACCATAATCATAAAGCATGTTTATTAGCAGTCCTCTTCTATAGGTAAATAATGATTGAAAATCTACGTCTGAAAAATTAATACGAGACTTGGGTAAAAATATTTATACTCTATAATGAATAGTACACATTTTGTGGTTAAGTATTTTGTATTACATTTTATTACTTAGGTATAATAGTTGTATTAGTACAATCGTCAAACTACACTGTCTTCAAGGCAAGGAAAATATTGTGAAATCAGTGTAAACACGTGCAGTCATTCCATCATGTTGCGAAGAGATTATTTGTATTCAAATTATAAAAATCAATTAACGTTTCTGAGTACCTGCGGACACCTTGTTAATTATTACTCAAACTTAATAGCGTACTAAATAACCGATTAATATCTTACATTTCTACCTACTACGAGTAATATGTGTTATGCTTGGTCGAGTACTGGTCGACGTAGTTGATGAGAGTGCGGGCTTCCGAAAAGAAATATTCTTCTTCTTTCTCAGCCGTTTTAATTCCAATGCTACATAGACATAGGCTTCCCCTTTGACTTTCCGCAGATCCCTATCCTAGGCATGCTGCATCAACTTGCTTCCTGCGATTCGCCTCACATCGTTATGAGAAAGAAATGAGCCGGAATCGAATTGCTGACGGCGTGTTCTGAACTTCACGCGACAATACTTTTAGCTTACTGTGAATTGTGCCACTCAAAATATATTACCTTTTCATTTTCAATTCACCCATCCTCTAATTAGTACCTAATTAGATCTCAATCCTTAGTCCATCTTTGCAATTCTTTTAACGCATACCTAACATGTAGGTACCTAAATAATCAAACACTGTTTATGATCTTTCATACGAGAAATTCCTTACTGCTTATTTGTCAAATTACAAGTACGTATACATTTGTTTGTAAACGCAAATAAGTAAGTACATAGGTACAATCACATACTCGTAAAGGTATTTTTTTTAGTTATACCTACTGTTTCTATATGTAGGTTGATTAATAACCAAGAAGTATGATATTACACAGATGAAACCTTGTCTTTCAATTCGCGAAACAAAACGATATGAGCAACATAATCCTTGTAGTATTGTACACAGATTGACATTGACTTGCCATCAGGTATATACACAGTACCCTTTTGAGCTTATTTGGAGCGATCGAATTCCTCGAAGTGACTGATATGTTAGAATTGATTTAATATGTACTAACTATATGAATTCTGTACTTATAAAAAACAGGTTGCACGGACTTAATTCGTAACTCCCAGTGTATTATATTCAGATGTCATAATAACGAAAATTCTAGTCACAGTTCTATGATTTAATGGTTTATGTTTGGAAAACTCAAACGAAAACCATATCTACACCTAAATTACAGGGATTAATATAAAAGTCGCGCATACGGCATACTCCGTAATATGTGTTATCGTATAATTTTGACGGATCATTGTGCGAAATAATTGTATGTATTTGTTAATCAAAGCATTTGGGTCGTTTATAGGGGTGTGTTAATGAATGTGATCACACACAAAGAAAATCATGCAGACATTTCTTAATTTTGTCGGTTACTTCATACGTAATAACCCCATATAAGTTATTTTTTCACATTTTTCTGAACACTTCGTAGTAAACAAAATCGCTTTTTGTTGTGATGTTCATAGCTCATGAACACACACACTTCATTCTACGATCAACGGTACCGAAAGCTCGATCAGTCAATCACACACACACTTTATTCTACCAGCAACAGTACCGAAAGCTCAACCAATGGATAGTTATTGTCACTTCATCCTAATACATGGACAAACATGTTGGCAAAAGCAATTAAGCATGCACATTGCACGTAAATACAAAATGAATTTCACAACGAAACTAAATGTTCATGACATAACCACACAGCGTATTGGAATATTATTATTTTTAAAGTAAACTTTGTTATTAAACAATACGAGTACAATTCTTAGGTAAATGTGATGATTTGTATTTACATAGGACCGCAGACTTATTTAGATTCGAGAACTTCCGCTATCTAAAATGCGATATAATAGTTGATCCAACAGACAGAACTAAATGATGTGCTGTAAATAATGTTTTTCAAACACAGATGATCTGTAGATAGCTTTGTAGATTTTCACGGTCCTTGTTAATTGATATCTTCTCCATTCTTCTCGGGTATACCGTGAGTAGGTTGTCGAGCTTTCGGCTTACTTACTGAGGTCATCTTACGGACTGTAGACTGAAGAATGGAGAAGAGATGATCCGTATTCCGAAGTCGTCGCTTTTCGAACTTAAGTTCGCAAATCGTATATTAGATTATAGGTATATCGTGCGATTTTTCTAGGAGGTTATGTATATTTAATATAACAACGTATTGCCGTACAATACTAATTAAATAATTATATTAACATGTACTGGGTTGGTTGTAAGATATTACATACATATTACATACGTAATGAGGCCGCCTTTTGAAACCATTGTTTTTATTATATAGTTATACTATTGTATTTTTTCTCTTATTCAGTCCAATAAAGTTTTGTTTATTTTTATTTATTTAATAGCAATTTAGCAATGATGAATGTTTCGTATGGCTTCTGTCACCTTTGGGCGGCAACGTCAGAATTATGCTATCTGTTACATATAGGAGACATGTACCCTACAGAGCAACATCCAAGATTCCAAGCCATTCAAGGACATTGAGTGTGGCATTGTGGATATCTGCATACGGTCCAGGAAATGCTCTCAGAGGACAGTCTCTTCGACAATGTGCTTGATGGATTACACTGGCTTTCCGCAGTCACAGGCAAGAGAATCTCGCATGCGCCATCTCTAGAACGTTTGCTCAGTCTAATACTGAGAAACATTCACGAGCAATATACTCTGCAAACTCAATAATTAACTTATTTTCTTCCATCGCATTCCAACGCTTCTTATACGATAACTTCCTGTTACATTGACCGTATGATCGACTTGTTCGAACTACATGCTAGAAAAAGTGCGTAGCGTTCATTCCTGCGTGATCTACTTATTTTTATTCGATTTGGTTTTACTGATATTTATTAATATAAAATAGAAATTAATCCGTTTAGAAACTTCATCGGTTAGGGCCGCATTACACCGCATTGGCTCGCAATAACTTCACAATGAGTATATTTTAGGATTTGGATGGAAATCAAAATCGCCAAACTTTGAACTTTGTTAACTTTGGTTCTGGTGATGCAATTTCGTTGATTTTTAATCTTTAAAGAATTTTATCAACACAGGATCCCCATTTGAATGTTATCTCCGTAATATTTAAAAAGCAAGTCTTTTTCATATATTAGGTATGTCATTTTGCTCCAGTATAAAAGTTTTATCATGCACTAAACTGTAATTTGACGTTATCGTCGTGATATGATTGTAATAATTATTTTAACATAAAGCTTCGAGTCGGTTGTGAGATTATAACATCGTTAGGATAACATAATCATGAATCATATAGTGACACATTTGGTATACATTATATAATATTATTATATCGCCTTAATTGCTTCGTTTCGTTATCGCCTCAACCAAAGTTTCCTTTCTGCAAATTAGTTTCTTATTTCAGTAGTAAAGAGCATTTTAATTACTTGCATTCCTTTCTATATTATCCAAGCTTTTTTCTTTTGTGAACATGATTCTTGTGCATCCCTACAGTTGCTTTGATTAGGTAATAATTATAGCAACCCCTCTAAGCCTAACCTGTTAAGGTTTTCATCAGGCTATTCCTACTCTTTTAGAATCTTTTCCGCTTTGAGTTCCCGAGTATTTAGTCTATATACTTAATTCCCAACAAAATTTGTACAAATAGTTGTCCCATTCATGTCTTGTACATAGGTATATATCTTATGTATCACTTTGGATGACTTAACTTTAATCGGAGAAATTTAATTCTCTTTCGAGTGAGAAATTCTTCATTATTACCTCTGATAATAACGTACATACTATCGTCTCGTCAAGGATAGCAAGTATAAAACAACATCCAAATGATATCTAAGTATTGATGTATACCGTACCAATAGTTTAGTAGTAGAAGCATTAATACACACCTCGTCAATAGTATAACGTCATTGAAAACAAATTCAGTAAATTGGATCTCACCATTAGTACTACATAATAGTAATAGTAGTGATGGGTGTTTCTTCCTCTCGTACATATTATTGAAAGCAGTTACCAGTATGACCCTCTTGTATATTATCTGTTACGAGTATCTATTCTATTTGACGAGCACACTAAACATCACGTACATACTACATACTTATATGTTCAATACATTTTGCCAATGTAAAATCATTTAATTGAGGTGATTCACCGCAACCAATCTTCTTCTTCTCTATGTGTCCTGTAAGTCCCCCCGACGTTTACGAACACTTGGGAGAACGCCTTTCTGTCCTGGGCAGAGCGAAACAGCTCCTCCACAGTTCGGATTCCGGTCCACTACCGAATGTTTCGAAGCCAGGATAGCTGCTTCCTTCCGACCCCTCTACGGCCCTCTATCTTCCCCTTCATAACGAGCTGGAGAATGGAGTATTTTTCTCCTCTAAGGTCATGGCCTAAATATGATGTTTTACGGAGCTTTTCCGCAATCAATACCTGAATTTATAATACTATCAATGCATTTTTTTACAAATATTAATAAGTATGTTTTGCAAATTTCCTTGATGAAATCCTTCAATGAACTCTTATAATATACGACTATTCTATCCACAGCCTAGACATTACGCGGTAGGCTCGAAGCTGAAAAGACAGCGAACCACATTCTTTCATAATATAATATCTCAGTTCGACACCACCATTACCATTTTCATAAATCGTGTTTTGACGTGTCATATTTTTACCCAATTGTGAAAAAATTCAACACTTCATAATATAATTGCTTTTGGTTGTACGATTAGTTTTTATTACCGGCAATTCATGTCTAGGCAACGTATATTCCTGTGTTAAACTTTGGGAAAAATACAGTATTATATACTAGTTATCAATCAAATATACAAACCACAGTTAATTAAATATATACTAACTTTAACCTAAATCTCGTTTAAATTTTAATTTTTATTAACTATGCGTATATTAAACAAAATTTGACCGAATTCTTCATCCGTTTCTGACGTGTATGTAAACAGACTACGAGTATATTGTCTATTAACGAATATTTTGTTTTACAACATAATAATTACCAAAATATTTACACACATTAAGGTTTCGCCATCATCAAACAATATCTTGCACACAAATTCTTTCCTACCTTATAACATAATCAAACTTTGCCCTTAACACATTTTTTTCATTGTACCTGATGGGTTTGGTGTACTCTTAACACCCACACGGATGTTTCTGATTTGTTTTTGTCATTTTTTTTTTATGAAATGTTAAAAATAAATATTGATATGTTTTTTGTCAACAACGATTCGCCTCATAGACTATTGAACAACTTCATTAATTGAATACGAGATTGAATAGACATATATGTTTATTTTGTAGAAATCCTTCGTAATCGTGGTTTCTTTTTAAGAATCAAAAGTCACCAAAATAATCATAAATGTACCTATACATTTTATACACGTGTTTAATGTAATGTCGATTAATGGTTGTAAGGATAGCTAATTGATGACTGTGAGAACTGAGGACTTAATGTCCCGATGGACTTTATACCGTGTGTGTATAGTTTCAAAGAAATGTATGAGTTATTTGACATCGGTGATGCGTCATATTAACTCAACGTCATCCTTATAACATCTCATTGTGGTCAACTTGTCATAAAACATTCTAAGACGACTGTTCCTCGGTTTCCCGTTTAGATAACAATATAGACAACCCACTTTGTATTGAGGACAGGAAAAAATATGATAGGATACTAGCAAATATTAAATAGTTGTCATTAAAAACTATGCACATATGCACGGAATGCAGATTGAATTAAGATAAGTGAACAATATCAAATAATTATCAAATGCCCATTGTTTCGACTGTTATTCTTGATAAGCAATATCGGTTAAGTAGTTAAGATAAAGTTGTTGTGTGCGTTTTAGTCATCGAATTCCTTTAATAATTATATGCATTTGTTGTCATTTTTTATCTCCACAGTGACATTCGTCTTCCGTTAAATTGCCTTACGAAAAAGTAAGAATGCTCTAGGTAGCATGTAATTAAAAACAAGCGATTTTTTTTAGATATAATCAATTCAAAACCCAGTTTGAATCATCCATCCACACTACATTATTTCATGTGAGAATCATATTCTTATGGATTTGGAGCTTCTGCCGATTCGTTGAGTCGTTTCAGTCAAGTTTCAGTCATAGTTTTTTGCAACCCTCTACGTGAATTCTATTACATAATACTTTCGAAACGTAATTTGATAATGACTTTCTAGCATTCGCAACTAGACTATTTGAGACGACTTTTGTACAAATTTGTTACAAGGAACTTTCGAAACCATTCAGTAACGTAAATAGTCGAATCTTGTCAGTATACTGAATATATTGAGCGTAGTTTCTGGTTTCTAGAAAGCTCTAAGTAATGTAGCTATTCTACTGTAGCTAATGGAAGCTAAAATTACATTATGGAGCATCTGCCATATTTCAGCTTTCAGTATTCATTTTCATTATTGAATTCTATTCAAAAGCCTCAATATCGTTAAGCTGATAATGTGTATACACATAATATACGCATGTTGCCAAAATCCGAAGGTACTCGTAACTCCTTACCACGATCATTTATTCGTAATTTTTATATAACAATATTTTTCCTTTATTTCGAGTAGGTATCATTTATAAATTCGTACTGAGATGACAACCTAACTAATTCTATTCCTAAACATTTTCTCCGTATATCTGTGAATCTGACATATATAATTCTCGAGACCCGTGCATGGTGCGAGTGCAGCAATCCTATAGCATTAAACTATCTAGTATATGTAGTAGATACATCTATATAATTGTGAAGACATTTGTTCTGTATTTAATATCTCAATTATTTGACCTTTCTCGTGATCATCTAGTATCTTTCTTAGTTCTAAATCTCCTCCTCGTTGACTTTGAATCGTTTACGTGTAAATTCCTACGTATTAATAATATACCCAAGTGTAATGGTCGGTGACATTCCCCTCGGCAGAAGTGTTAGAGTTCATATTATTAATTTATCATATCGGGTTCAACATTCCCTTAACTATAATAATGATAATGTGTAGGTATGTGTATACGTATACAATACGTGCATGTGATAGTGTGACCCTGTCACTCTCTTTAAGTTTATTCAATTTAATTAAATCAGTTAAATACCTACTTTATACTGTGCTTGGTATGTATAGGTAGTTGTACCATCATAATATGCATGATGCATACACGATTGCATTCCTTGACCATAACTCATTGTCTATGTATTAGTATATACCATACCCACATGAACGCGGCTTTTTGTTTCTGTATAATGATAATACTTACAAGTAATATTGGTGAAAATTGTATAGGTATTATTGAGGTTAACTGGCAGAGATCGGCAGCAATGCGATAAGCTCGATTTTCCTTGATATTAGTCATTGCATCCTGGATTTATATCTAAACAATATGCATGTATCCAATAGTTACATTTATTTATTTACTATTTACATTATGGCAATCCACCCCTAAAGAGTGATTTGTGCCTATACAAAACAAAATGAAATTAAATCCATACAATATTACAATAATTTTGATAATATGTGGTTACATAAATCCAGGCGGTGGTCCGTTAGGAACAAAAGATAGTAATTTTAAAAATCACAGTACAGGTCCGGGGGGAGAGGGCCTTATCCATTTTTGCTACACTCCGTAGCGCACATAATTTTCTCATAAGTCCTGGAACCTGGGACAAAAATGACAATAGTGAGGCTTTCCCGGGACAGAATTTTACAATATTTTGCCTTTAGCATGGTCTTTCATTTCCCCCAAGTCTCGTCAGTGGAGGCTCTTGGTCTAAGCTTCATATAATTTTAATCATTGTCCTTTGCAGTTTCTATCATGCAATTTATTTTAGAGCCAGCTATCAGTCGGCTATTTTTAAAGTGCTGGAATAAAAAAATAAGGAACATAGATAAGTAAATTTATCTATAATATTTTTCTTCTATCCACATCACATTGAATATACCTCGTTGGGTGTTGATCGTCATAAATTAAGGGCATGGCACCAGGAATGACGTCACAGTCTTTTCCCACGGCATTAAGGTTGAAATTCGCATGACAATCGCATGATAAAATGGTAAAAATAGCGTTTTTTTTCATTTTTTGGGGTTAATTTTGCGTCTATCAAAAAACTTTTACGGTTATTCCCTAGATTTTAATGCATATTATCAGTACAAAAAAAAATAACTCCGCAAAATTCGGGAAACAAGTTATCGTCTTTCAGAAAAAAGATCAGAGGTGTTTTTCAAAATTTATTTTGAGAAATCTATACAAGATATAAAAAATCTTTTACGGTTATTCCCCAGATAAATGTTTAATGCATCTACCCTATTTTGTTCCAAAGCATATTTAGTAACGGTTGTTAAGATAAAAGGTCTCCCGTTTTTAGAAATTTTTGAAATGTCGGTATGCATACTCTTAATAGTGAAGTATGGAATCAGGATAATGTTTTTATTTTACTATGTAAATCTACATATGTAGTATATACTGGTAGGCTTTATATTCGTAATATTAATATGTTATGAGTAAAACCAGCCACAGGGAATGTATTCCCCCAGAGTACGCACTCTGATGTGTTCCTTCCTGCACTGTACGTGATCAACATAATTATATTACGTTATATGAAGGTACTGCGTAGATATTACAAACGTATTGTAATAGAAATCTTCAAGAAGTTCAACACATTCTCTCATACATTTCTTTCAATGATTGCAGATTCTTGTCTTTAAACTTGTATGTTAGCTAATTGTATCGTGTTACTTAAAGGGGCAAGTATGCACTGAGCAAACATTGTTCAATTTTTACTTCAACTTTTTCAAATTTTGTATAAGAATTTTGTGCTTAAGGGCATGGCACCAAGAATGACGTCACAGTCTTTTCCCACGGCATTAAGGTTCAAAATCGCGTGACAATCGCATGACAAAATGGTAAAAATAGCGTTTTTTTTCCATTTTTTGGGGATAATTTTGCGTCTATCAAAAAACTTTTACGGTTATTCCCTAGATTTTGATGCATATTATCGGTACAAAAAAAAATTTTTACTCCGCGACTTTCGGGAAACGAGTTTCCGTCTTTCGGAAAAAATGTCAGAGGTGTTTTTAAAAATTGTTTTTGAGAAATCTATACAAGATATAAAAAATCTTTTACGGTTATTCCCTAGATAAAGGTTCAATGCATCTACCCTATTTTGTTCCAAAGCGTTTTTAGAAATTTTTGAAATGTCGGTATGCACACTCTTAATAAGAATAACGTAAGCGACAAAGTGAATTATACCTTTTTAAAAGAAACCTGGGAAGAAATTTAAAACTCTAAAACAGCCGATTTGTTAAGATTATAATGTTATAATTACCAGTATATTGGATAAATTATACTTTTATATCTGAAAAACTGAACGGAAAATTTCCAGATCCCGTAAATTTTGGGGGTACTTTAGAAATATTTTTTATTCGAGGAATTTCCAAATCCTGTAATTCTAAAACAGCCAATCTGTAGTTCATACTTTCATCTATCACTGTCTTCAATTTCAAGACGATTCCCTCAGTATTGGCTGAGTACAAGTCAGGGCGGCGAAGCCCAACGACAGCAAATAGGACCCTAATTTTTGTATTATATATTGCCATGACCACAAAGTTTTAAGCAGGCAGGATGAATGGCTTACAACTTCGTGATACGACAATACGGTTTTGTTGAAACTTTCAGAGTAAAATTAATCCACATTCGAAAACTGAACAAAGTATAGAAGTAATCTCTTTTCTATTCTTCTCGGGTGTACCGTGTGTAGGTGGTCAATGTTGTCGAACTTTCGGCCTACTTGCTGAGGCCATCTTCAGGACTAATGTAGCTCGAAAGCTCGACAACATCGACAACCTACACACGGTACACCCGAAAATAATGGATAAGAGATTAACAAGGATCGTGAAAATCTACAAAGCTATAGAAGTAAAGTTAGTATACCTGAAAGAAACCACCACGCCAGTAATTTCTCTATTCCGGTAGAGACGATGCGATTCTATGTTTAACGTTCAATTTATTAAATAGAAAATAAAGGTTTATAGCAATCTTCGTAAATTGAAATGAAGGAAATTCATGCTGCGGATCCAATAATCTATTAAAGTAAAATTGATAGTTATTGTGAAACAATGTAGCTCATCTCACACCCTTCGTATTAGATTAGAAGAACCTAGTAGGTATTATTCAATTTATTTTCATCAGTGTTATTGATTTCGACCTTTTGTATAGATGTCAGTCAACAAATTCTCATTATATTGAAACTCAATACAAATATTCAACGATTCAATCATCATTTTGTTCTTATTCTTATAATAAAAGTATGATTGGTGTCGTACAATGAGCAGACAAAGTAACACAACGAGACTATTTATAAGATCTAATAGCATCTATGTCTTTACTTCTATATAAAATAAACATTGTTGCATCGTAATAAGAGTTGTTGAATATATATTCTTCCTTCTATTACAAGCCTTTCTTCCAACGAATGATCATATATTTTGACCACAAGCCACACAATTTCTATTTTATTATCAGCAGTTTCTAACCCACCAATTCGTTACTTATCCATTGCCTATTAGATTACTTTGTAGCTGAATATTCAAAGTCCCTTGTGTCTCTCTGTAGAATACATTGCCGATAACAAATATAATAAATACGGGATGAGCTTGCATATATATTCAAATGGGTATATTATTCGAGAAATAATAATATGTTGCTACTTATTATTTCATACCGATAATGAGAAGTCTCGGGGTTCTGTTGTGTATGTAGGTACGTATGTTATAATAAGTCTGAGTGATCAACATTTTTTTCTCATCTTATAAGAACATGGCTAACACATGTTTAATACTAATATTATAGTGTCTGTTTATAAAACACTGGTCCATCAGTGTTAGGTATATTATAAAACAAAGCTTCATCTAGGTACTAAGTTATACAAAGTATACGTATTCACAACTATGTATGTTATCATATGAAATATATATGGGCTATATAATACTCGAATATTATAATAATACATGCGTACGATATTTTAATACTAGCTTTTCTAAAAAAAAGTCTTCCTATTCTTTCTCTGCTTTTGATATGAGACCCAAAACCCATTTTCTGGCTTGTTAACTCTCAAATCCAAGTTTCTTTTCTTAAATATATCAATTCCTATTTCCTACACAATACACACCCACTTTTTCTGAGATGTATCGTTCTTTTCCTTTCTAGAAGTCAACAGATCTTTTCAATATTAAAAAAAAAATATCAATTTTATTTCTGTTTTGTTGAACTTCAAAGCAGGTAGATTATCGTATCAATAGGTACCTATGAATGATATAACTATATAGATAGTAGGCACATATAGTTAGATAACACATTACATTATGAATAGTTTAAAGAATCTATGGTGTAATGTTGATATTAGATTATTATTAGATCTGTGAATGAAATTAAACATTTCAATATCTTGATTATGTCTTAAACACTCTTAACTTCATTCGGTTCATCGCACAGTTTGTATTGTGTTGCTGGTTCCATAATATATTAAAAATATCTCACGTGCCTTCATAGGGACCTTACTGCATGCATTCCTGCAAATACCTATACATACTGCTGAACGATCCAAGCCCACAACTTTTCGTAGATAATTATGACCATTGACTATCAGTCATAGGTATATATTTGCGATCTGATTTAAGCATTGGCATGGACGATGCATTCTGTCATTCGTTGAATAAATTTAATATGCAGGCAATTAGACTAGATTATATTTTTTCATTTCTTTTGAGCAATGTGGTAAATTGTAATGCGAATTGATGAAGTTCCAAATTTTTGCAGACCATTACATCATATGGAGGAAGAGTAGGTACTTTACCTTTTGTGTACAACCAATTTTTGCGTAACTTTTGAATAGGCAGACCAACGCGAGCCCCTTCCATTATCTTTCTTTGCAGGGTTCAAGCCTCCCTATGTACTTTGATACGGTTTTAAGATAGTGCATGTTTTGCCTATATTTATGGTTTGTTTGTTCGTGTTCATTGTGTACAAAATTTATTACTCGAAATGATTTTAAAACGCTCCAGATATAGGCCAAACGAATAAATGTTGGAATAACATAATGAGAAGATCTAATTCCTAGAAGGGCCGTTAGCTTACATCGTGGACCACAATCACGTTACTGCAACTTACATACTTTCAATTCAAGTTCGCGTGGCAAGGAGTAATATCCTTGCTGTGGATGTGTTGTGTATGTACACGCTAGCCGGCTTTTAGTAGGAGATGAGGTAAGAACACGCGGGGTACTATGAGTGAATAGGATAGAACTACAATATACGAAAAAGATAGGTAGATACACGCTGAGGGCGTTTACCCCGGTTCGATCAATACAGCCTGTCGTCATGGTAACCACAGGGACGGGATGAATTCTCCTCGCGCAGGACCAAAACCGTTCTGATTTAAATCGTAGTCTCATGTGGCAGGGCCGGACATGGAAATAATAATAATGATTTCATGCTATTCTACATATAGCATCCACAGTAACCTATATAAATAGGTAGGTATGTAAATAATTGCTACTTTCACGTGACACCCGGAAAGGGTCGTTTTAGTACACGATGTACCTTTATTCATTTTTAAAAAGTAATTATGCGGTAATTAAAACTGGATGTAAACTATGTTACAAGCCTTCCCGAAATTTATAAGTATAGGTACATATTATTGAGGTGATTTCATTTTTATTAGGTTTCAATTCACAGAGCACGTTCAGTCACTTAGATGAATGCAATAGCAATTCTATTTCTTAAAAAATGCCATAAATTTCTCCACAATTAATAAAAAAATGGTTCATCTGACCACTGATCTAAAATCGTGAACGAACAAATCCCATAAGAATGTTTCTCAACATGAATAAATCTCAAAATCAAAAGCCCTTACGAAATTTACTCAAGGGACTAAAGCTCAAATCCAATTGGATTTAAAATAAGATTAATTGTATCTATTAGTATATGATTTCTTTCAGTTTGTTAGAAACTACCATAGATTAGAAAATGAACAAATAATATACGGATCTAAAATGGGATACAAAATAAAATAGTCAACGTTTTATAAATAATTCATCCACCGGAATCCAACTAGAAAGTTTGGGCTTTTTATCCGTTGAGGATTTATCTAAAGGGTTTTTGTTTTTTTTTTGGGATTTATTCATGTTGAGCAATATTCTTATGGGTTCCGGGAACCATCGAAAATATACTTAAGTTATTTTAGTTTAAGAGATGGTTGTTTAAGTAGGTTCTCAAAATTCACACTTCTGCTCGTAAATCATATACTTAGGCCAACGAAAAAAAGAGAAAATATACCTATTTACGAATAAACAAGTATTTTAATTGTATTTGATAAAATTAAGGTATCACAAAAGTGTATATAAAATCATTTATAATTTGATTCGCGCTACCGATTTCGACAGGAGTTTTCTCATTATCAAGACCTCCTAAATTATATCAGAATGTTTAGAAACTAGAACAAAGCCCGAGCCAATTGGTAAGCTGTTCATCCATTATGAAACTTTGTGCAAAATGTGCAATTTTTTTTTGCTAATATCAAAAGTAAATTATGTAAATAGGTGGATTAGGTTAAAGTGTGGGTTTAATATCTTCTAGCACTACCACCTAGAGTCTTTCTCTAGCCATGCTGTAGAAATTTGAGACCACTTCGTTTTGCAGCGTTGCCATCACCGTCGCTTAGGAAATGTATGGAATAACAGTCCCTTAACAACGAGTATGATGGACCACGTATTATATTTGGGTTCGAAATTTGACAGCAGTATAGTGGTCCTGTTTGATCATTTTGCTATGTTGCCAACTGTTACATAATGGCTAGCTTCTAGCCAACTTAGGAATGTTTACAAAACTGCATTACGTATATAATTCAATAAAAAACGGCCTTAAATAAACTAGAAAGCAATTGTAGTAGGGTATACAATAAAAATATTTAATTGAAGACACTGGCTAAAAATAGGGGTTAACTGGCAGAGATCGCAGCATCGCGATAAGCTCGCCCTAGTGAACAAATGTTATAATTTATATTATTAATGTTAATAATATAATATCTCTGCATTTTGCATTCACCAAAAGTATCAATAAATAAAAACAATAAATTTTAATAAATGCAAACTAATATGTGTTTAATAAGTGTTTAATTAGGAAATATTCCAGCGATATAATTAATATGAATATGTTACTGTATATGGCGTTGATATGATTTAGATTGTTTTTTTTTTATGTTGTCCTATCAATACTTTTACATTTTTTTCAGAATGTAGACCATAAAATGAGATTCAGATCCCGCAAAGGACAGCTGCCCTTCATTGAGTTGAATGGAGAAGAAATTGCAGATAGTGCAATCATCATTAAAGAACTTACACAGAGATTCAACAAGGATCTTGATGCGGGTAATTATCAAAAGAAACATAGAATAATAATGCATTTTAGTGATTTGCTTAATAAATAGAAAAAATGGAATCGTCGAATGTGTGTGAAAAATTTCATGAAGGTGACGGAAACAAGAAGTGTGTGTGTAAGGATAGGAAAGCACGGCGATCTGTCCTCTTTGCCTACCTGGCAAGAGCAGCGGCGTGAGGGGATAGAATAGAATAGAAAACAAAATCTGCAAAACTGTAGTGGATTTTTTTTTAAATAAAAAAAGGATCTGGGCATGCATACACAAACCCAAATGCTTTCCTTGCACTTTCCTTGCACCTTGCACAAGGTTAAAAGCCTGTATGGCAAAGTGTAGAACACATCGCCATCGCCGGGATTTGAACCTGGCACCTCCCGCTTGAGAGACTGCCGCCTCAACCAACTGCGGAGATGGTTGAGGCGGCATTCTCTCAAGCGGGAGGTTCAAACTTCGGCGGTGGCAATGTATTACACACTTTCCCATACAGGCTTTTAGCTTAGTGCAAGGTGTGCAGAAAAGTATTTGGGTTTGTGTATGCAAGCCCAGATCCTTTTTATATAAAAAAAACAATAAAGTAAAAGTACCCACATTTTAAATTAAATATTTGAAAATATAAAGTGTTTAAATATTGGATCTCAATAATATATTTTTTTGGTTTACAAGACACAAAAAATAATGACAAATTAATTTAATGTGTTTCAGCCCTCACTCCAGAACAGCGTAATGTGGCTCATGCTATGATCTCAATGATTGAAAATCATCTTGTATGGATCGTCTACTGGTGGAGATCGAAATACCCTGACAGTGTTATCAAGGGATACAAAGTGAACTTGCAACACGCCCTTGGAACACGAATTCCAAACGGAATTCTTAACTTCCTATTCAAGTTCTCATTTGGACGAAAGGTATATAAATTCATATCATTTAGTTTTTCAAACCTTTTCTCCTATTACTCCTGTCTCGTTTTGTTTCATCTCATTGTAGTTAACCACAATTATTGTGTGATCATGGATTTAATCCTTAGCTGTAGTTTGTTAACAAGTATAGTAGCTCTTTCAAAAGTTGTTAGTTGTGGAACGAACTTCCGTCAGAGTTGATTAACACCCTGAAAGTGGGCCCAAAATGTTTTAACATTTAGCTGCGTGTGACGGTGTATGTTTCTAATAAAGACCTCTGTATGTAATTATAATAGTTACGCTGATCGCTGATTCACTCACTCGTTCATTCACTCACTCATTTATTAACTCATTCATTCACTCACTCTGAAATGCTTTAAAACTTGTCAAAAAAACTTTTTGGATATAATAACTGCAGGGTTAGGAACCAACTCATATTTAAATACCTATAGCAGTTCTGATTCAATGGTAATACATAAATACATTAGTTAGGTTGGTATCTAATTATCAACTTACATAATTCTGGGGGAAATGGGAAAACAATGTTATGCAGGTCCGTGGCAACTTTTGCAAGTTGTTCGAATATATACGGATTTCAAAAAGCAATCGCAATGAAATATAAATATTATTAAGTAGAATAGAAAATACTATGCTAAAAAAATAAAAATTACCATAAGGATGTACATTGTACATACAATAATTTTCAAGGATGGAAAAGTCTTGCGATCTATTCTCTCTGCCTACCCTGGAAATCATGTCCTTTTTGATGGGTTACAGCTAGTTTATATATACTGGGCATTTGTGAATTGGTTTGAATTCTGATAGTTGATGTGGTATAATGTGATCAGCTTATGATAGTCAGTTATAAATCTGACGCAAGTTACTCTTTTGTACATCTGTCGAGATACTATGTAATTAAGTACATCAAAACTATCTTCATATTATTAAGTACTAGGTTATCTTAAAATATTTAGGATGCATGTAGAATAGTGACAAAACCTTAATAATACAGTTCGATTAATTACAGATTAGTTTGGTTTGATTATAATATTTGAATTTTGTTTTGGTAGTTTTCAGTATCTAATATTTATTTTTATTTTCCGTCTTGTGTTTGTTTTTAATTAACATTGTGTGTAACAATTCGACTTTGTCCTCTAATTTGTAGTAAAATTTTATAGTTTTGATTATTTTATGTGTATTTTTTATTTACGTTCTTAGTGCATGGATGTGTTTTGTGTTGTGTTTAACTTATTTCTTCATTTGACGTATCTAGTGGTTCCAGGGAATCAAAAAAGCAAAGGCTCAAGGAATTGGAGTACACAAGCCAGAGGAGATTGCGGAATTTGGAAATAATGATTTGAGAGTTCTGTCAGAAATATTAGCGGACAAACCATTCTTCTTTGGTGATGAACCGACCAATGTAAGGAAAAGTTAAAATATGAATTAAAATGTATACTAAATGCATCATGCGAGATTTTTCATGATTTTGTGTACAATTTTCAGCTTGACATTGTAGCCTTCGCAAACCTGGCGCAGATTCATTTCATTGACAAGGAGATTTCTTATGAATTGAGAGATTTCATGAGCAACGAGTGTCCAAATCTTGTAGGACATGTATCACGAATGAAGGAAAGATGTTTCCCAGACTGGGACGACATCTGCACAACTCTGGACTTGAACTCTCATCTGCCAAAGCCAGTTAAGGACATCAAAGAAGGAAAGGAAGGAACTGATCCAGCTGAGAAACCAGTCCCAACTATTGAAGCAGAATTAGAAAAAGAAAAGGTACCTACAAAACAAATAAAATAAAATTGTAAAATAATAGTGTATTAGAATATTTTCTGTAGTTTTGGCCCATCCTCTGCAAGTTCCTACCAACCTATTGGTTGGATATGAAAGCGCAATACTAATTCGTTTAATTAATTTTCAGGCGGATGTAAAGGAAAAGGAAGTGGAGAAAGAGCCTGAAGAAAACAAGGAGAAAGAAAGTGAGAAAGAAAAGGAATCAAAATAAAGAATTACCATTTCATTCACCAAGTCTTTAAAGTCATATTGGTATTATTTTATAGTTAATATAAAACATATTCATGAGATTTCATTGTTTATATTTTGTTTAACATCATCATTATATTATATTACCTAGTTAAATAATGTTGCGTTTTGTGTAAATTTTTTGTTTTTAAGAAATTGTATAACTATTTTTGAGAGAATGTAGCTACACCATAACATAAAAAATAACTCATCAACAAGTAAGCCATAATCATCACATAGATATGTATGTATTAATTTTTACCAATGTTAAATTGTAAGACTACCTTTTTTAATCGATAGAATTTTTGTATTTTTTTACGTTTTAAACAATTAAAACTACATAAATTTTGTAAAAAAATACCAAGTCTGAAGGCATCCCAAGACTGTATTCATAATTAATTAATATTAATAGTTCTTAACATAGCCATTTGCATAAGATTACTATTTCTTAGGTGGCCATTACAAACTTGAATACTTTAACGTCCTTATAATGCGTATAATTAATTCAACACTTCTCTACCCATTTATTCACACCACAATACATTATTCAGGAATGTAGGATATGTTGTATTTTATAGGCACCCTACTAATGAGACACAGCAAGTGCACTCAAACATTTGATAATGAGTTATGACATTATCAGTTGTGTCTGTAAAATACAATAACCAATCCTACTGTTGCATCAGGAATATAGATGTTTAGGTTACCTACTCATTAAGTATCGTTGAAGGAATATTTTTGTTTTAGTAAACCATATTTACTTTTCATTCCTCTCATCACGTAACACTACTACACTCATGTGGGTAAAAAAAACAATGTGATTATTGTAATATGTATATTGTATAGTGATTGTAAATTTTCTTACATGAATGTTTTGTACAATCAGGTTACAATGCAATTTTATCATCACACGAATGCGATTATTCAAATATATAATTGTGTATGAAATTGTGCAAAACAGTCAATGTCTGAAATTAATGTTGATGTGACATCCAAATTCAATCACAAAGCTTGGCTTTACTGAAATTTGCTTCTCATTCGTGTTTGGTTTTTGGTAAATTTCAGGAAAATCAGGCAGTGTGTTAATAATATTATTAATTGGTAGGTAATTACTTTTTAAAATATGTTTTAAGTAAATATTATTATACCTATTACCTATTGCTTTATTATCATGATACTATTGTGCTCTTACGTTTCTCATTGTAAATTATAATTTTTATAGTCTTACATTTCTAACAGACGCTGTAGTAATCAGCTTGAAATGTTATATAAAATACATGCGTGTTTCACAAACCAAGCAATAAATCGCCAGTAAGTTAATGTACAAATATTCACTATATGATAATATTATATTGTTCTCATTATCTACCAAAGTGAACATCATTCATGATACATGCAATTTTTATACTTTCACTCTTGACAATTTCAATATTAATTTTATTCATCATCTCAATAGTTTTTTGAATCCATACGGTGAAAAGCGATACACCCAATTTATAAACTATATATGTCTATATATATATTTAAATTTTAAATTAATATGGAATATTACTACTTAGATGAAATGATAATTAATTATACATATATGTATTATAATAGAGTGGGTTGTTGCCATTCTGTATGAAAAGTGCACACCCTCAACAACGCCAACCACACTGCCAATAAATTGATGTTAAGTGCGATGCCCTTTGGCCGCCGTTAGAATAAAATTAATATTATGTAATTGCATACACATCATATAAGATGGTGTCCACTGGGATATGCATTGATTATTATATGTATGGTGGATTGAACATGAAACAAAGAGTCGTCTAGTAGTAAGTCAATTCTTTGTTTTATATTTAATCTTTCTTAATGTAAAGCATTCTAAATGTTATTTTCTAGAATAGGCTCCAAGTAGATATTTGAAACAATATTAATTAAACTCATTGGTGGTTTTTTACATACCTACTACTATTACTACTTTAGATATGATATTAAAAAATTCAAGTAACCATTTTTACATATTTTAATAACTAATAGTATACTGATAATCTTATAATACAATAGGTAATTTAGATAAAAAAAATCCTTATTTAGAAATATAAAGTTAGGAATTGTACTTGGGAAAGTTAGATGTCACCCGTCATCCTAATCACGCATCCATCTCACCATCATCTAATAAGTAATTGTATTAAGATTAGGTGGTGTGTAACCTCACCATGTATGTAATCATTGTATTGTTTGTATAATTATATGAACCACCACTATAATGTGTGTCAAACAGTATGAGTGTAATGGATCATCTTATTTCTATTAGTGAGCCATGGAGGATATTGATATTGTTAGATATTTTACTAATACATATATATTATGTAGAGTTATTGTCTGTGGTGTATGAGCAATCTCTCTGTATTGCTATATTACTCTATTTGTAACACTACAATAGTATATTACATATATATATATATACCTACATACATACATTGAATATTTATATATATATTAATAAAGTACATACTACATACTACTACTATGTTAAACATCACTATATATACTTATTCTTTATATTATATTTCATCTTGCTATAAGTGTGTGTAGCTATAGAATTATAACTATAGATAATGTTAACAATTAATTTTATTCTTATTATTATTAAAAGAAAACATATTATTCATACATTATTTTATCCTAGTTTAAGTTCATCATACTTCAATATTATTATTTTAATTATTATTTCTTTTACTCAAATTCAATAACGATATTTTATGTTGCGCCATACAGACACAATATCTCCGGGCAGATTATTATTATTATTATTATAAATCTCATGCAAATAAACATTGAGTGGTAATAATATAAAATTGTGTATCCAAATTTTTATTGCTAATAAAATTAAATCCTAAATATTACGTGTTTCATTTCAATTTCACCATATAAGCGTCCTGTATACTTAAGTGTTAAAATTTTTAACAAATGCGATACTTGCTCTGTAATTTTTCAAAGGGTATCGACATGTTGGAAGTTGTTACAAGTAGTTATATCTGAACAGATACACAGCAAAGGATGGACCTTCCATCAGGCTTATGGCTGTTATATTCAACTACGAGATGTAGAAAATTCCGATGGTCGATGACAAACAATAATTGTGATTTTCAAAAACAATGTTGGAAGTCCTTTTTTGCCTTTTCTTGAAGTCAAGTAATCCGTACTGAATAACTCTATTCAGAGCCCTATTACACCATGGCAGCGCAACCAGTCTCCGCAGCCAACAAAATGTATGCAGCTCTATGGACCATGTTGGTCGCACCACCACTAATTAGTATAGCGCTGAATGGCGTCTTACAGCATGTTGACGTTCACATTGTCGATGCCCATTTTGATTCTGGCGTCTAGATTTGGTAGCTTAAAGACGACAAGATAGCTGTTTCAGCTTCTCGTGAAAGTGACTATTACACAGCTGTCTCTGATTATCCTAAAATGTAGGTATCAACTTACATACGAGTATGTAATAGGATGGATAATCACTCATCTGTGGAGACTGAGGCAAACATTGCTTTTAAATGTCCAGGAATATTATTTTTAAATAACTTTAAGGAGTAACATAGTCGTTGGTTTTTGAAGAATAATAGCTGCTAGAACAAGGGGGATACCCGACAATAATATGCGGACACAATGTTATGTTCTAAAGAGGATGTTCACAAGAAAAATGCAGATAACTCGTCTCTTTTGGGAAGAAAAACTGCAAGAGCAAAGTCAACTATAGGTATATTTTATTTATAAATCAATTTTGTCATAAGCAGGTAAGTACAGATAAACTTAAAGCAAATCAAAAATGCCTTATTATTTTATTTTCTACAATATCTTTTTTTCACTAGTTTGTATCTGTACATATCATCTCTCTCCTGGAAACATATTTTGGAGGTCAATCAGTTAAAACACAATTGATTAAAACAATAAATACTACTGCTTCCTTCTATAACATTCAACCACTGAAGTAGAGGACTTTTGTGAGGTGCTCACTTATTCCTTAAGTTCTGATCTCGCCATTATAGGAATGGTGCACAGTTAAGGAGATACCCAGCCCTCCTTTGCCTATCTACACAGTAATTAATAATTAGTGCCTAATAATCTAGTAAAAAACTCACCATGTCATCCAAATAGTTTCTGATATAATTTATAACATTCTGGATTCGAGGAATAACCACTTTTTCAATAACCACTGATTTTCTAAAACAACATGTTTATGTACTAAATGAATACATATTCATAATTAGACAAATGATTCCTTATTTTCACTCCAAAAATTCAGAAGATATGCAGGATTTGGTACACTGTCCAATAAGGGGATAAATATATTACTATTACAATTATGGTAAGTACGAGTAGTATGTAGCACCAAATTGCTGTTGGAGAAATTGGGAAACATATGTAATATTTAAAGTCAGTATCCAGAGAAATTTATCCTAAATTATTTCAGTAGGCAAGTATTATTTTTGGGTGACATTATTAAAAATGGTCTTCTCATCGAAAACAAAGAAGTTTTTTGCTCTTTATATAAAAGTCATGACTTCATCGTGGAATTAGCTCCGGATTATGACTATTAACTGACATTCTCACCTCAGTTCTATTTCCTTTGCAGCAGAAAGTGATCTGAACACAGATTGAAGGGTGATTTGGTAAACTAAAATTTCTGCAGCATTTCTGAAGATTTTCTTTGCTTCTGCTATCTCTTGGCCTCCTCGGGCCAGACCAGCTAAAGGCCACGGTTCAGGTGTTTCTTCGTTTACCTTTATAATGTAGAATTTCGCATTGCCCAAAAATCTATCAATGAATGAGTGAACTCTGACTCGTGCATTCTATAATTATATACGTTACACAGTAAGAAAACAAGTCATCAAGCAAAACAAAGAGTCAAGAAATGCCCTGACCCTTTAGTAGTATTTAGTAGTACATATATGAAATACAAGTACTATTAAAGAAAATAATCCCACTGATACATAAGAGATGCAAGCATACAATTAGTATACATTCTATTTATAGGATCTTGGCTAAATCAAAGCAATCTCTCAAATGAAGTTGATCACCTGAGGCGAGGCCGACGCCATATTGTTTATAGAGGCCATGCCCAACTGACATTTGACGATGATTACACCATGAAAAATGTATGGGAAAAAATATTCCGTAGTTCAAGTGTTTGTCACCGATACAAGGTGACGTCACCAATCATGGTGGTGATGGAATTCGAGGATGTAGGCTTGTACTTTACTATCGCTGGCTTCGCCTGAGGTTAACAGTTACCCTTACCAGACGACAATACTATATACTCCAACTGGACCTAAGCTAGGAGTATGTAATATTTGAAAAAGCAAACAATAATAATGGATGGGATAATATCAACAGTTTGAATGACAAATAACTAAAAAATAATGAAAATACAGACTTCTCCAACCACTTCTTCCACTACTCCTGACAGATTATCAGGTGCATAAACATATCGTGTTATAGAGAGTTGAATAAATGCTTCCTTCATGATATTTTCAAGCATAATCGAATTATTCTCCAGTTTTTTGGCATAGTCCTTCAAATACATATCAAAAACTTGAGATTTTTTTAACAGCATGGCTGACGCATGCTTAGCTGTGCAAATGGCATGATTGAGCTCTGTAATTTTGGCTTGTGTTGGTGCTATCTGTCCGGCGCTATCCATGATGTTTTTTTTTAAATAACAAAGAATTTAAGGGCGCTCCTTTTAACTAAATTATTTTCTATCACTGAAATTGTGTAATAAAATCATACTGTCTT
The DNA here is from genome assembly GCA_963576895.1 of Ceraclea dissimilis. Lineage (NCBI taxonomy): Eukaryota > Metazoa > Arthropoda > Insecta > Trichoptera > Leptoceridae > Ceraclea > Ceraclea dissimilis. The sequence goes on from OY756368.1 coordinate 14,365,649, forward strand.
ATTATAATCACTTAGAATTTTGAACTGTCAATTAAAATTAACAAAGTGTCAAAATTTTTGTTCTGAAATTGTTACTATACTTACAAAAATTAAGTACCTGATGGGTAGGCCATGAAGAACCTACTTTTTTACCTACTGCAGTTTGTCAAGAAAGAGATGACTGTGGATTAATTCGGAACTATAAATTTCATTGCTGGCAACAATGGCATTTCCAATAAACTTCTAAAAGTGTTGCCACTCTGGTTGCGAAAAAGTTACATGTAACCCCCTCATAGAAAGCCATCTCGTTATTCATAGATTGTACGTGTACATTAATTTGTATTGTACAATAACCAATTAAGTGCGTACCAACTAAAACACAGCTTTTTTTTCAAGATAACATATTTCATAGTAAAATAAATTTAAAATAGCCTTATTTTAGTTCTAAAAGTTACAGAATTGGAGCTATTAATCTATTATTCATAATATGGTGCTTTTAGATTTCTCGATGGAAAGTTGTGGGGTAGTCTGTTTTTCTTTCATTCTATACGTATTTTGGGGTGCTGAATCCGAATCCGAGGTTTGCCAACAAAATTTCGTGACGGAACATGGCGAAAAATTGGTAAAATTTTCTTGTTATGTATTTTAAATTGTGAAAATGGAAAATGTATGGAGAATAGGTCACCTTGTTCGAATTATCACCAAATTTTGACAATTATTCTTCAGATTTATGATACATATTTTACCTTGTTGGAATCAGTAAATATGGAGAGAGGTTTCAGGATAAATTTTATTTAAAAATATAGTGAAGTGTTTAAGCTAAAAAGGTTTAAACATTTTTAGCCTAAACAAATTACTATATTTTTAAATAAAATTATTTAAACATGTCTAGCTCAAATATTTCACGGTGTTTTTAAATAAAAATTTCTTTAATAGCTTTCTTTGTGTTTTCTGTTTGCAACGAGGTAAAATATGACTCATGAATTTAAAGAATAATTGTTGAAATTTGCTTATGAAGGCAACAAGGTAAACTTTTTCAATATATTTTCGATTCTCGTAATGTAAAACAATAAGAAAATTTGGCCATTTTTTGGACCTTGACAGCTCTGTTCCTATTTATTTTAGAGAAAAATTTTATATGGCAATTTTGTAGTAAATTTTACGTACTTTCATTTTGCGTAGAAAAATAACTTACGAAAGTTGTCAGTTTTCGAGTTCTCATAAAGAAATCGCCAGAAAACGAATATTTTCGCCATTTTTTGTATTTTTCGCCATGTTCCGTATCGAAATTTTGTTGGCAAACCTTGGATTCGGATTCGGCATCCCAAAAAACGTATAGAATGAAAGAAATCCCTACTACCCCACAACTTTCCATCGAGAGACTGCTTTGTGTTTAATTTCACCGGATTATTAATTGGTGAGGAAAAAAAGAAAATTGTATTACAAAATATATATTTTAATATTCACGTAGTAACAAATGATCATGTAAATATAATACCAATCAAAAAAACTAAATTCTTAATAGATAAACATTTCTATTCTGCACATCTACGAGGGCGGATCAATAAGAACCCATGTTTGAAGAAATGTGGCTGTGCTTAGGGAAATTGATATTACTGTCGTATGGAACCATCCTTCAGACGACACCATACTGCATCTTCATACCTAACACGGGCACTTATTGATCCGCCCTAGTGCTATTAATTGTTTAGTAACACTACAGTTCAATGTCACTGCTCAAATGTTTCATAAAGGCATATACTAATAATTATTTGGCATACAAGACGACTTGATAAAATAACTATTATTCTTCGGTATTTCATTACTTTATAACTGCAGTTTTGATTTGAAAGTCAGATAGACTTGATTGATCCCGAAAATTTATAAATTTCAAAATTGCTAGGTTTATCAAGAAGTTATCCCAACGGATGTACAGCAAAGGATGGACTTTTAACCAGGCTGGATGGTTTAATGTAATCATTTTACACTTAAGTAACATTCATCAGTTCCATCATGACACAACGGGTAGAGTACCGGCGTGTTAGGCTGGAGGTCTGGGTTCGAATCCCGGCAGTGGCAGACGGATGGAATGGAATTGGCGAATGTTACTGTGTAAAGTGATATCGAAAAAAGATATGAAAATCGCGGAACATATATTGGGGTATTTAGGTACCCCCAGAGGTGCTCTATCTCTGGACTTCCGCTTGGTCGCACTTCCTGGGACACCCTGTATATATTTTTTTAATATTTTTCTTTAAAATAAAGGATCTGGGCTTGCATTACATACACAAATACTTTCCTGCACACTTTGCACTAGGCTAAAATCCTGTATCGCAAAGTGTGAAATACATCGTCAGCGCCGGGGTTTGAACCTGGCAGCCCAACCTGGCCTCAACCAACTGCGCCATGTACTCTCTAAAAAAAATCTCTATAATCTCTCTCTATTAAAAAAATATATTGCTCTATTTATACTAATTGAATTCTTTGTGCTGGGTAATCATATTTTCAAACAATTCATTGTTACTGCACTTTGAATTATTTTGCTAGCTGATGTTTGATGTTAATAAAATAGAAACTATAATAAATACCCTCATATGATCACAGTTTTGATTACGTATTATCATACAATTTGTACAGAGTTTTACTTATTTCATATTTTATCTTACAGATAACAAAATTAAATAGATAAGGTACTCTTGATTGTTAGTAACACAGATTATATCACATCATTTGTTATAGAAGTAACATAGATAAATATTACATAAGTTGATAATATAAATGAACAAAGTCATAAACCGGCAGTACAAAAATATGTGTAAAATTAATATCAAAATATACATGTAATCAATTGGATGGTAACTTGTTTTAGTTTTATTTTTTTTATTTGAGTTTATTCATAAATTTATTTATTTTTTTATTTATTTGACATATACGGCTTGCGCCCTAAAAATGCATTACAACAAAAATTTGGATTCAACATATTATAACAATAAAAAATACAATAAAATTATGCAATCTTAATGTAGCATGCACCCATGCCCCACGGCCATACAAACGTCGTCGTGTGAGGAGACCGCAGGCATTATAGGTAGGTACCTAGGTAGGTAACAACGTGACGTACGTCAGATCAGTACAAGTGCACCTAGGACCTACCTCACACGACACACCAAAATACTACGCCTGGGATGTAGGTACATGCACACACAATATTACAATATCACTACTGCCTAGACATAACAGGTCCGGCTATAGAATTAAATACCCCTTATAATACAACTAAAAAATAAAAATTCTTATACATAAAAGTCAAACGAAATCATCAAATGTGTAAAGTAATAAAATCGACTTCAGGGTAAATAAAATAAAAATTAAAGATCGTTATGTTACAAATGTGCAAAATAATAAAATCGATTTCAAAACAAATAAGACAAAACAAATGTAAAATTCCACATATACAAATGTGTATAATAATTAAATCGACTTCAGAATAATGCAAAAATTTAAAACAAATCAAAACTCCATACAATTGTCAAAAACATATACTTCAATAAAAACAAACACAAAAAGTCAGAAAAAGTAAATTCAAGAATAAAAAACTTTACATTCATGTCACATAACAGAGACGGATTCAGAATGGATTATCGGGTACATTGGTTTAAAACATTAATTGAAACTCCGACCCCTGGCTCACATTTGGAACGGCATCACTGCTAGCCTTACAAACTAGCAGGAGTGCGACTTCGTGCAGCAGACCAACCCCTACACGTCTTTAGAAATACAGTCGTGCCAATCCCGAGGCGGTGTGACACAGTCGTGTCATATACCGATACGGTGCGGTACAGTCCCCAATGATACCATTAATGACGCCATAAAATTCTTCCACCTGTGCGTTAACATCACGACAGTGCTGCAAAAACGACCAATCAATCAGACCAAGAGCAGCTCCAATCTCAGTATAATTGCAATTATTAAAATCCCTAAACTCTACATTTGTTGATGTATTTTGGGTACCGATATTTGGAATAGTCAAGGACAATGGAGGGTGATGGCTGTCCAGAGTAAGCAAGGCATCATCTGCCAACACCACCCCCGAACCAACACAGTTTGTAAATATAAAATCAAACATACGATTGTACTCATTATATACACAATTCACCTGAGAAAAATCCAAAAAAGCAGCCATCTGTTGCACTTCCCTCATCTTTATCATATCCTGACCATTACCAGCCCCAGCACAGTCAACATTGAAATCATACGGTAAGTTATAGTCACCGCATAGTAGGAAATTCGCGTTAGGATATTTGGTTCTCATTAGCTCTACTTCAACAGAATGATTCCTATAAATATCTATAGTATTAGATGTAGAAGGAACATAAACACCACCAACTATCATCTTTACAGGTTTTGTATTCAACATCACAAAGAGTTGTTCTTTATATCCTAGGAGGAATAATGTTCTTTATATCCAGTAAAGTATTTATAAAAATATACATTTATTATAAAAAAATATATTAAACTCTGAACACTTCTCCCACACACAAGTCTTGCTTTAGTGCGACAATAATAAACGAAAACTCATTGTACGTAATATAGCTAGTATAAGAAACACCGTTCTACGGATTTATTATGTTTCATAAAATAAATAAATTGTTTAACAAAAAATAAATAAATCTCTACATTTGATTATAGAAATAAATAGTATAAGGAAAACATTATGCTTATATGACCTAGTGGGGTTGATAATTATAAATTATACATAGTGTATTATAGATTGGTATGTTGAGATACAATAAATAAATAAATATGAACACATAATTTCTTTTTTAAATGGCTAACGCCGTGTATGAATAAATAAATATGATTTAGTACTAATTACATATTAATATGGAAGAACTTTGTAAGGATTAAGAATTCCTTTAGGATCCATAAGTTTCTTCATATCCTTCATAAGTTTTATTGCTGAATCACTCTTTGAGAAAGCGAGATATTGGGGTTTGGAGAAACCGATGCCGTGTTCTGCACTTATAGAACCTTTAAGACTGCTGACATATTCAAACACAAAAGGTACTATTTTGGAAATAATTTCAGGGGAATGTTCCTTCATTGTTATATTAAGATGCAAGTTGCCATCGCCTAAAAAAGAATCAAGTTTTTAACACAGATTTTACTTCTTGCTTGAATATTTTTATTTCTTGGAATCTTCTACTTACCTATGTGGCCATATCCAAAGACTGAAACGGGATAGTCTTTCAATCTCTCTTTCATAATGGGAATAATGCTGTAGTAATCCTTAAGTGGAAGTGAGATGTCATATTTCAGAGTATATCCCTCTTTGTTCACAGCTACAGGGATATTTTCCCTTAACGCCCAAAGATTCTATATAAAAAATATGATACATTTTATAACTAAGGAAATAAATACATAGATACATATGTTTAATTACAGATTTTGTCAGCTGCACCTATTTTTATTAGTATTATATATGTAATAAACCCGCCATTTGGAATAATGTTCTTTATATCCAGTAAAGATTTTATTTATTTAACCCTTTCGTGGGCAAATTTTTCGAGCAGTGTTATCTGTAATTATTGTGTGTGATAAGCTCAGTTTAACTTCTTTAATGAAATTAAAAAAAGAAATAAAAAGATTCGGTCGTCGGTTTACAAGATACATAAGGTGGGAAGTATGCTTCCCACGGAACTTTTGCTGGCATAAAAAATGAATTTTCCTATAGAAAAATACATTTTTTTTTGGATTTTCAAAAATTTTTTTATGGTTTTAAAATATTGTATGTATGTTGTTTTGGTAAAATAAGTGGCACTTAGAGCTTAGAAAAAGCAAAAAACTAGAAATAAATTAGAAATATTGAAAAGAGACAGCAAAAGCTAAGCAGTTAGACATTAAATTTGTGAAATGTCAGTTTTCCCGCTTAATAACAAGGCGACAGAGTGTCGGCAAAACATTTTTTTCATAAAAGTGTTTCTCTAATGTTTCAAGAGAGAGCACTCCAAATCTAATACGTGTATTCCGATTTCTAATGATTTTTTTTGTACTTTGCATCCGCTGGGAAACTATCTTCCCACGGCCTACGAAAGGGTTAAATTACTTTCATCAGAAACTTGGTAACAAAATGTCAATCAAGGATATGGAGAGAATAAAGGATGACATAAAAGATACATTTGGGTGAGCGAAGAGGTGACCTGGTCCGATCATGTCGACCAGATCCTCAAGAATGGACGCGTTTTGAGTAAAATGAATCGGAGAGCGTGTATGACAAATTGCATGAATGTGACGGAGGCTAGGCGTGTGTGTAAGGATAGGGCCGTCTGGCGCTCTGTCCTCTCTTCTTACACTGCAACGGACGCAGCGTGAGGGTGTAAATAGATAGACTGACTTTAGAACCTACCTTAATTCTACTAGGCTCCGTACATACGGTTCCATCGACGACCAATCCAGTATCCACCGCTTCTTCAAAAAATTTTGAAAGTTTCTCCGAATCATGGGTTTCATTAGAACCACTGGTTTCAATTAGAACATAAATGGGAAATTCTCCAATGGGATTTCTAAAAAAATACAACATTATAACCAAAATCTCAACCAAACAAAAGTCAAGTATGAAACATTTTGAAAAATATATTGTATAAATCGTGACTTACTGATTTTTAGAATGTTTCAAATTAACCGCCATTGAGTTGGCATCCATCATTTCAAAAGCAGATATAATTTCTCCAAGATGTAATCTAGCTTTTTGATAAATCTTAAGTACAGTTTCATAGTCTTGGACGCCTTAAAATATACAGAATTATAAATACACTAAAAATCAAAACATTCAACATGACAATTTCATTTGAAACTCATTTCACTCATCTCTCTCTAATTCGAGAAAGATGGTGGTCCTGGCTCGTCCATGTTCTCCTGGTGACAGTTGAAAAAAATCACAAACATTTCGCTGCTTGCAAACACCTTTTAGTACCTATTCTGGCCACGGTAGATGTGGATACTTGCTCCATAAATGGGGCGAGAGGGACCATCCCCTTTGTGAATGATCGAGACTGTTGACCATATAGTAGAGAGGTGTCCTGATAAGAAGTTAGCAGGGGTTCTTGAGGAAATCCACAAGGTGACACCAAGGGCAATAGATTACTTACGGAACATTGACGCGGAGCTATGACTCCTAGATAACTTGTGCAATGGTCGCATGCATACGAAAGAAGAAGAAGTACCTATTCTATATTAGGAATGATGTAAAATGAATGATGGAAAACGCTAGTCTATAAATGTAATATCAATCAATCACCTAAAAATGCAACATTTACAGAAGATGAAACTGCAGGACAATGTATGGCCACCTTGGTGATAACCCCTAATGTTCCTTCGGAGCCAATGAAAAGATGCTTCAGATGATAACCAGTGTTGTCTTTTTTCAATGTTGCCATGCAATCAATCACTTCTCCGTCAGCCTTAACCTATGACAAATAAAAAACATATATTTACAGAGTAATTCAATAATATTTATCAATGTCAACTTTGTTCATACTATGCATTGCCAAAGTGATTCTATATCGGTCAACACAAGATTAATCAGTAATTATTCTTTCCCTTTGCAAGATAAGAAGATAGAGAATAGAATCCAATAGGGTGGTCAATATGTGGAACCGTTTGCCCGAAAATGTGATATAGGCACCATCAGTGAACGCTTTTAAAAACAGACCGGATGACTTTCTAAGAACGACGGATGGCACAGACAATGATTTGGGCCCATCAGCCTAGGCTGCTTGCCCAAAATTATTAATAACAGAATGTCTTATATCTACACATACTAATTCGTCCTTGATTAGCTGTAGGTAAATTAGTAAGTACATATGGCACGACAGAAGGATACTAGATGGGCACCCAGAATCCTACAGTGGAGGCCATGAACGAAAAGGAGAAATGCTGGAAGGTGATCTGATGACATAGTCCAACAAGCTGGAAGAAGCTGGATGCGAAAGGGGAGAAACAGAGACAAGTGGAAGAAAATGGAAGAGGCCTACATCCAGCAGCGGAGAGAAGAAGTTAGTAAGTAGTCCCCTCATAACACACTACTATTGCCTTGTTTTACTTCTGTTGTTCAATTTGGTAAGTTTCGCAGCAATATTTCAGTCACAACAACATAGTCGATCTCTGTTATAAGAAGTTCTGAAATACTCACTCTTAATATATTCACTTTATTCTTCAAACGAACAAAGCATATACAAATACAATAAAATTGGGAATATACAAAATCATTCAAAAAATTTCATTAGAGGAAACGAAAACACTGGTGAAATAGATGCAAAGTAAGTTAAACCAAGTAAACTTTAAAGTATATACTAATCTGTTTTCAAACTGTGTACTCAATTGTACATCGAGTTGTAACTACTCATCTATCGATCTTGCTCAATTTTTTTTGAATCTTGGAAAAAGTACACCTCATATAAAATGACTTTGTATTACATTAATGACATCTATTGAAACTTTTTTAATACGACAAAAAGCTTAACACAGACTTCGACTATGTTGGAAAAAAAAACGCAATGCAATGTTATAAATTTTTGACTTGTGGTACCAATACCAACCATACTCATTAATTTCTAAAAGGATTTTCTTATAATAAACATACGGCTTCAACACCCATAACTGATCCGTGAAGATTTCCATATCTCAGTAACCTCAATCCTCCAGCGTTTGTGCTGACATTCCCACCAATGTGACAAGATCCCTTGGCTCCTAAGTCCAGCGGCATCATAAAATTCTGTTCCTTCACATATGTGTCTAATGTTTCTAGTATACATCCAGCTTCACATTCCAATATTCCTGGAATATAAAATGAAACAAGTCAAGATTATTTTTGAAAATCTCAATTTATGTTTTGTGGGAACATCAGAATTTTCCACATTTCATTGAATATAACAATTAGTTATCTCAACAGATATACAGTAAACGAAGGACCTAAGCCAGACAACGATCAGTCATAAGCCTAATGGCAGGTCCATCCTTTGCTGAATATCTGATGAGATCACTAGCACTAGAAACATTACCTGAAAAATGGTCAAAATGAAGGATTTTGTTCATAAGGGCTGTACTGATGACGATCTCATCAAACACTGGAACTGAGCCCCCTACAAGTCCTGTGTTGCCACCTTGTGGGCAAACGGCCAAATTGTTTTCATTACAAAATGATAAAATCTTTGACATTTCTTCGGTAGTTTTTGGTTTCAAGACAACTTGTGATTCGCCTGAAATGAAATTTTTTAAACCATTAAACAATTACTTACAAGTACAGCAAAGTTTTATAATCTTAGTTCCTAGTCCCACATTGAAACATGTTAGTTGTAATGGAAAGGTCACTAAGAAAAATATGTGGAAAACCACAGAGAGATAATATAAGAAATGAGGTAAGTACTACTTAGAGCCATACGAATGGATGTTGTGACTATAATGAATGTGAATAAAAATTAAAGAGTTTAGTTGCTTTCAAGACGGTACTATTCGAGTTTTGCGGCCCCACTATGTGTGAAAACTTTTTTTTTTATTCAAAAAAGCGCTAAAAGCGGCATTATTTCGTTCAGCTCGACTGCGGGGTGGGGCCGGACGAGGGGACAGAAAGTCAGAGTGCGTTTTTTTAAAACGAATTTAGTAAATTTACAATGTTTTGGACTTGAAATGTCACTCCAGTCAAAAGTTTATCGTGTTTTAACAAGTTGCTTAAAACCGTATTCTTAAAACAAAATAAGCTTGACCTTGAATGGGGCCGCAGCACTACAATAGTACCTTCAAGAGAATGTTCAGAAATCACAAAAATCTGAAAGAAACAATATCAGAAGACCTTCTCTATTTAGTCAAACATTTTGTGAACACAACGAATAAGAGAATTAAATCAATCTAACCTCTGAAATTCTTAATCCAATCAATGTTGTATGGCAGCACTTCCTCTGCATCTGTTAGAACTCTATCAGGAGTTAACAAATTGGAAAAAAATGAAATATGCCCTTGGTCTATCTTAGTAAAGTTTCTTCTGGTAACTTTGTATTTATTCTGAAACACATAAAAACATTCATGTCATAGTTTGGAGAGCATTACTTAGTCATAACAAAGATATAATCTTTTCTACTCAGGCATATTGATAAATTAATACATAATTATGAACTACTTACCTTTGAAAATTCAACAAGTCCTTCAGATGAATAGTATCGAAAACTTTTTATAACTTTTGAAATGTTTGTGTTTTGAAACAGTCTTAGGGCCATGTTGAATTAACTTGTATTTTTCGTACTTTATAACCAAAAATAATTACTTTATCAAACTTTTCAGTTTTCTGAAACATAGATTAGATTTTCCGAGCAAATCAACACGATCTAGAACTCTCAAGTTTAATACCAAACAGTGTTGCCACACTTTTAAAATACAAATCTGTATTTCAAAGTCTAAAAATCTGTATAAATCTATATGAGAATATAATAAGCCAAAATCTGTATAAAAAGGCACAAAAAGGCAAAAAATCAGTATAAATGAAATTTTGAAATGAACGAAATATGGTAGATTATTGAAAAACTAACCTTTTTAAGAAAATAACAGTACTCGTGCTTACAAAAAATATACTAATTTCTTTTTGTTCATATTTTTACTCATTCTACAAATAAGATTTTCATCTATTTCCTTATTATCAAATGACAATTGTGATCGAATCTGTTTCTTTTTTACTTTATTCTTCTGATTTATCATAGAAAACTTCTAAAATCCCAAAAATCTGTATAAAACAGAGTAAATTTTTTCATCTGTATTTCTCTGTTCCCATTGCCTAAAATCTGTATAAATACAAATAAATCTGTATATATGGCAACACTGATACCAAATGCCGTCAAGGCAGGTCAAGGGCGTCAAGTGTCAAACTGTCAACTCAAGTCAAAAGTCAATGTCAAAATTTAGCGATTGTAGCGCGATAAGATAAGGTACGAAAGTATGTAGATAACCTACAAAAATATACCAAACAAATACTATCTTAAAAAATACTACATAGGTAGGTATGAGAGAAAATTTTGCGAATTCAATAAAATTTCTAAGTGGGTATTACAAAAGGCAATATTTTTATGGTTTACGTGCAATAATTAATTAATAGTGGTGTATTCTCAAAAACAGAAAAATACAACAAAATAGGTACTAAATTACTATGCTATTCAGACAGAAAGAGCCTTACGTTCACTAGCGGATTTAGGGGGGGGGGGGATAGTTCCAAAACCATGAGTGACAGTACTTTATATACAATAAATCTATGGGTTTCAGCCCCTTAGCCCCCCCCCCCCCCCAAAACGTTGAGTGACAGCACTTTTTACCGTGTGACGACATTCAGCCCCCCCTCCCAAAATTGAATCCTGGATCCACCACTGCTTACGTTGGTAACGAAATGTACGTGCACAATGAAACAGAGAAGTAATTTTACCGTCAATAATATTTATTACCTATATTTTATAAAAAAAGGTTAAGGTTCTCCACACAGGTCCGGAAGTTCAGTTAACGGAATCGACCGTTTGCAAAAAAGTTCCGACTAAAACCTCTCTCTGAATTCAGTGATACCCCGATTTTGAATTCAGAAAGAGGTTTTGGTCGGAGCTTTTTTGCAAACGGTCGATTCAGCTAACTGAACTTCCGGACGTGTGTGGAGAGCCTAAAACTGTAACAGTCAGTCAACGTTAATATAGTTTTCATATGAAATTGTAGCAACTTGAAATATGATAAGTACACAATTTTGCTCTCGAAACTGCTATGCTATGATGTATGTTGGCTAAAATATACTTAGTGTAAAATATACTAAAAATGAGAATAGTGGCAACATTATAGTATTTTTTTTAAATATCGTTATATTGATTAATATTTAGTACCTAATTTGTATATTACATGTTTTAGACATTATTTAACACTTTTAGAATTTTCAAGCAATGTAATGAAGCCGTAAACCATTTTAAAATCAATACGGGGATTAGAAAAATTATATTTTAAATTTTTTTACCAACTATTTTTATGTTTATGGCAATCCCGCCCAGACAGTGTTTTGAAATTAAATATGGCGCTTGTCTAAGGCCCCAGCAAGGTAGCTTTGAATTTTTACTTAATTTAGTCTTTTATCACGATTATTTTAGTAGAAATGTATCACGTTAACTATGTTTTAATTTGAATCATTCCTTTAAAATTATTTTGACGACTTTGCAGTGTTGTAAATGCTTCTTAATTTCTAAGACTAGCGTCATGTCTACAGCATTCTTCCGTCACTAGTCTGGAACATGTCTGGAATTTATGTTAGGAATATTCCTTCGGATGATTAATTATAATATTACTAAATCAGTATTTATTGTTTATAACATTTAGAGAATAACTTTTTTAATACAGCATGTCGAAAACCTGGTAAAGAAATAGAAACGAAATTGTAAGGCGCAGTGATTTTTTTTCGCAAGTCTGGAAATATGGCGCATTTTTTTCTCTTTTGCACTCCGATAGTTTTGTTTCGTGATCTTTAATGGTTTCAACGTTTCTATCATAATGGCAGCTATCGATTTAGTAATTTAAATTTGTGTGGATATTGTTGATCTTTCAAGCTCTTGACATTAAATTTGTACAATTAGAAATCTTGTGCCGAGGAAATTGAGCAATGGACTGGTTATTTTGACAAGTTTTTTAACACTACTTCATTCCTATATAATCGCTGTCAGTCACTCAATAGAAATTGTTCGGAACTATTGTAAAAACGCGGCCCCACTTTTTGTGGAGAACATTTTTTTTTATTACAAAAAGCGCTAAAAAGGATATCATTTGCCTCGGCTCGACTGCAGGTGAAGCCGGACGAGAGCACAGAAAGTCAGAATGTGTTTTTTTTAAACGAATTTAGGAAATTTCCAGTGTTTTGGACTTGAAATGTCACTCCTATCAAAAGTTTATTGGAACTATTGTAGAGCTGGGCTTCTGTGTTCAGTGTTCATTCTGTGTAGTTAGTGAATAATGTGTGTCGTTCAGGAAGGTGTTTATTAATTTCCAAACGTTGCACTTCCAGGCTATCATGAAGTGGAAATGGAGTCGCCGCCGTCATTCTCTGGACATTCTGAAGCCCCACTGTTAAGTGACGATAGTGGTCTTATAATTACAAGTGGATCTATATCGAGTGATTCCGTCAGTGGCTGGCTTCATATTGCATCCGAGGTACGCAACAATATCCACTAATTATATTGACAAATACTAGGAAATATTCTGGGGTTCGTTCTGGATCCGTTAAAATTCACCCAGTGATTCGCTCGATTGTTTATGGTTCCATTGTTCTCCGTTCTATCATCGGTGCGAGTTAACTGGTTGTGCAATTCGACCTGTTCTATGTGCACAGTTGACACGCTCAGTTGTTGCGAATATCACCCATCTATTTGGTTGGGTGACATTCGCTCGCCATAGATAATAGAGTGGTTCGCACGTGCTGTTCACTCACTCTTATTAACATGCAATATGATGATACCAATGAAGAGTATTGTGATATCGCTATTATCTCGATGTGTATCTATCAACTCATTCTTATTAGTATTCTCATATCTCTATCTCTGTTTGACAATTCCTATTCGAACAATCACCCAAATGCGTTTTGCTACTTGCGTTAATCGCCCGTTGACTCGCTGAGTTTAAATTAATGGATCCAGAACGAACCCCTGGAGACTGTCATGAAATTGGATCAATGTTTGACCTTACATATTCAGTGATTTGCTTCAATTTTCTTCCATAATTTGACTAAAGATTGTTTTGACTACATATTATTACTGATTACCTTGACTTAATTTTGTTTTTCTTTCATTTCGTTTTGCACTGACTGTTAACTTACAATTTCTTGAATTACCCGACCTCTCATTATTACTATTGTTTTATATGTATTGACTAATAATAATAATAATTGGAACATTTATATAGCACCGTCTTTGTGCCGGAGCACCTCGAGGACGCTTCGCAAAAACTAGTTGTGTACAAATCTAATAGGGCATTACTTGAACTTGATCTGTATTGTTTTTTTGTTTAGTTTGTGTTTATATGTGGGTCATGTCAGTTTGTGCGCCGTGAAGTAAATAAATAAAATAAAAATATTTAGTGTGGTTGTATAATGATTTTATTTTGTATTTCAGTTACAGGAAAGCGATTATGATGACAAATCTCTTTCTCTGTCGGACTTTCAGGACATGTCGGAAAGAATGTGTGGTGATAATTTCAATACTGTCAAGAAAGGGCCCACTAAGTTAGGTGTGACTGCTATAGAACCACCGCCTCAGTTTCAGGTGCAATACAAAATCCTCAGATACCCAGGTTCAATTGATATATGTATTAGACATTTTACTAAAGTAGCAATGTTTATATATTTTAGGATAGTCCTATTATTGGCAGAGTGGTCATGAAGGATGAAGATAAGAGACATAAGAGAGGAGAAACAAGACTGTGTAGTAGTCATAGTTCATTGGCGACACAACCGCAAGCTGATGACTCGAGTTTTATTACACAAGCCATATCACACGATACATTGTCTGCTTCAGACATAGCCGACATGTATAACGTCCCCTTTGATAGTGATATATATGCAATACCGTTTGATGTAATAAAACCGCTCCATAATTCCTCTACTTCCAAGTCCAGCCACTTGTATCGGAGAAGTAGAAACAAAGCGGTCACTCAGTTAGTACAAAGGCATTCATCCAGCAAGACGAGGGAGTGTACTTCTCACTCTACTAATATTCACTCTGACGTCCAAGTGAAGAGGCATAGTGTGCCCAGTACGTCCATGAGTAAAAAGTGCATATCAGCCGTTAGCATTTCTCATGACTCTGAGCCAATGCACATGACTTTGCCAGAGGTGCAGAAGTACTTACATAAGCTTTATTCTAGTTCTAGTGAATCTGATACAATAAGTAGGACAATCAAAAGAAACTCCAAGTCCAAATCTGGTGTTGTCACTAAAAATAATAATAGTTTTAAATATAATTCGTTAGAGGGTAATTTGGACGGTGTTTCTAAACAGGAAGTTGGCAATACCGATAATAGCAATATTATAATTAATAATAACATACGTAAGAAAAGCAATTTTATTGTTAATAATATTAAACCTAAAAAATGTAACAGGGAAAAAACTAAAGTTAATAGTGTAACTAATAGTACGGAAGAAACTAAGGAAGATTTGAGTAAGAGATCGAGATCTAAGAAAAGTCCAGTGAAGGGTTTATCATTGAACTTGAAACAAACTCTATGTAATCTGTTTGGTTTGCGGAGAAATGAAAATAGAAGTAGATATAAAAGTGCCCCACCGCCACCAGCCAATCGAGCTTTACCCCCACTCCCCCAATCTTCCACTGTGATTAAACAAGAGGATACACCAATGGACTTTGCTACTTCCTTACAGAAAGTGAAAGATGTAAGTGCATACTATTGTGCAAATTATCTTACTATTTCCTGTTCTATAGCATCAAGTATAATATGCTACTTGTTTCTTTCAGTATGGTTGGTATTGGGGTCCTATATCTGTGGAAGCTGCAGAGAAGATATTGTCCGATGAACCGGATGGCTCCTTCATTGTCCGAGATAGCAGTGATGACCATTACATATTCACACTTACTTTCAAACTGAACGGCATGAGACATGTTAGAATTGAACACGACCAGGGTATGATATAATTATTAACAACATTCTTCAAAAGTAAACAGGAAAATGGATACATATTTTCTTTCCTTTAGCATTGCATTTGTTTGACATTTGTACTAAATTCTCATGCTTTTATTATTTTTTCTATTCCATCTTCCTGTTTCCTACATTTTTATTGTAAGATACTAGTATTAATATTTGGCATTGTCACTGAGGATTTTGAATTGATAAAAGTAATGTATAATTTTTATATTGCTTCATTATTTTTATATGATATTAATCACATCAAAATAATATAGAATCATTGATGTTTTTTTTCCTCTTATCGATTCAAAGTACCTAGTGTTTGATACAGTGTCCTGCTTGCGTTGATGAATTTGATTTGAAACTATAATCAGTCGTGCGAAATTTTGATCAACTATCAATCGAGTACATGGTTGGTGCAGTTGGTTGAGGCGGCAGTCTCTCAAGCGGGAGGTGCCAGGTTCAAACCCCGGCAGTGGCGATGTATTTCACACTTTGCGATACAGGTTTTTAGCCTAGTGCAAGGTGTGCAGAAAAGTATTTGGGTTTGTGTATGCAAGCCCAGATCCTTTTTATAAAAAGAAAAATTAACATTGGTAAGGTTATTTGCTGCGCATTCCACATTGTTGTAAGAATTAAGTATTGTTTGTAAGATAAATTCTCTTTATTTACAGGTAGTTTTTGTTTTGGCAGTTGCCAAATGTTCAAAGCACACACGATAGTAGAATTTATAGAGAATGCGGTTGAAACGTCACGAAGCGGAAGATATCTTTTTTTTCTGAATCTTCGGCCCGTGTTGGGTCCAATGAGAGTGAAACTGCTGTACCCCGTGTCGAGGTTCAAGAGAGTGCAGAGCCTCCAGCACATGTGCAGGTTTGTGATACTTAAAGTTGTAAGGAGGGATTTGTTGAATAGTCTTCCTCTACCAAGACGTCTAGTGGACTACCTGAGCGCGCCGCATTACTACGCTGAAATGCTCAATGATGTTTAAATCTCTTATTACAAACAAAGGTATATCATTAAGGATTGTGCAATTGTAATATTAATCTGATGTGTACTGATTTTTTAGCATTTTCTCTATAATATATTATTATTGTTGGTAAAATCATGTAACTACATAGTATTATTATACATAATTTTGAGATTTTTGAAAATATGTAATGAGATTTTTTTGAAACGATCCTAAATTATACATACGTAATATGAAATTTCAAATTTATCAATCGCAGTATGTTGCTTACTTGATTTTGCACCATTCAGTTAACTGTACATCATATGGAAGTCATGTATTTTGTGCAGCTATAGGAGCTGTCCAATAATGTAACAATGCTCTAGAAACAATTGTTTTTACTTGATTGTTCACCAGTTTTGCATTATGGCTCCCCTTAATTAATTACCCACAAAGTATCTAAATGCACTGTATGTATGTATTTAATAGTTTTCCTTTAAATTAATTTAATTGTAACATTGGAAATTAATGCATAATTCCTTACGTCCATAATATTTTACTTTTTCCATAATAATACTTACATAATATATTACATACCCAATCCTAAATTGTTGAATTACTCTAGTCAGAACGTAATTATATCGCAGATATTCTTTTTAAATATTTCTATGCAATGCATATATTTTAATTTATGTTAACACTTATTTATTTTTATTATAATTACTATTATGTATTTCTATTGATGCTTTTTTTATTTCTTATTCATATGTAATTGAAGGTCAGATACAACGAAGATGTTTGTTTATACTCCATAGTTTGTAGTGCAACTAGTTTCTAAAGAGAAATACACACTTCAATGGTTGAAATGTCTTAGAGCTCTGTATGTTGCGACAATGTTTTTGACAATCAATGACCTTTTCTAACAATCTCATTTTATTTAATACTCTGATACAAAGTGTGCGAAAAGTGTTGACTACGGAGTATTTCTTGTACTGGCCAGGTTATTTTTTATTGTAGGAAATTTTATGGTTGCAAAGAACATGACTTTGTGTGTCCTAAATGTTTTTGTTGTATGTAACTAAAAGGGAGTGGCATTGACTGAGTAAATATTGATGACTGAAAATTGATATTTTCACCATATAACTAAGGACAGGAGAGTTTTGACAAGTAGATAGGATAGTGTTGCACTGTGTTTTTTGAGAAAGTGTGAATTTTTATAAACTAGAATTAGTCGTGATAAAGGTTTTGAATTAGAGAAACAGAGAGATTACAAGTTCTATTTTTTAAATTATTACAACAAACGTTCATTTGGTTAAGGTGTAAGAGACTGAATGAATTTGAGAACCCGTATTTCTCCTCAATGCCTTTTTAAATGTTTCTGCACCTTATCCAATCACTTATTCGTTATTAGTGAAAATAAGAAAGAATAATTTGTTCTCTGAAATCTATGAATATTTTTAATCTACCAAATTGTCAAATCTAGAAATCTTTCATTATAATCTATTTTTGATTAGAAATACTATCTGTACCAGTTTGTACTGAATCATGTTGAACCTAAGTTTTTGAAAACATTTTATATTTCACAATTATATACCAAGTGTACTAATTATTGAAGAACAAGTTGGTCATTGTTGAATTACTCGTATACTTCAAGTGATAATTGATCCAATCATTGGATTTATAGTGTGTTTAGTGAGTGACGGAGTAATGCGTCACTGTGAACTATGACTACATATCTAACTGTAAATACTAATGTACTATGTATATGGGTTTGTATAAGGTTTAATGTTAGTATGTCTGCACTTCCAGTACTAAGACATTTATAATAATATTCATTGCAGAATCTACAAGGTGTTACTACTTAGTTTCAGTCTCGTGTGATTGTGTTGAAAAGAATGTTAAGGTTTTGTTGCACCTGCAGTGGTTTTTTCATTTCTATTAATTGACCTGTTGTAATGGGGCCCCTATTAAGTTTGAATGCAACTCATTATAAAGAAAATTAATAGGTATAAAAATTTACTGCCTAGTTGTGTTGATCGTGAAAGGATAACACAATAAAGTTGACAAACAAACGTGATGTTGCGCTCTAGTGATGAAATGGTCATTGCAGGATGGGGTAAAATATAGAAAGTGAGGGTTCTGTTTTGGAATTTTTGTTTATACAATTCTTTGTACACTACTAAAGTTGCCTTTGTAAATCTGCTATACAAATACAATGCCCGCCGAGTAGTTGATATACTAAAATGTTTTGGTGTTTGTTACGTTACATAGTCCCCCATAATTTGTAAATTGTTACTAATTTACAAATGTTAATCAATTTATTGTTATTGTGAATTCGTTAATCAATAATACAATTCTAATTAATGCATAATCTCATAATAAGCAATATTTACATATTTTTTATAGTTTGTCTAATCCATAGTTACATAATGAAATACATAATAATATATTATTCCTGTTGGTTGCATAATATAGAACCTACCTACCTACCTATTATCTATTTAATACAATGTACAATACACACGCTTACAAAGTTTGTCACTTGTAAATCATAATAAAAATCATAACCAGTAGCTCTGTCCTTATATTCTTACATACATATTATATTATGTAGCAATATGCATAAGTAATAATACCTAATACTACTATATTGTAAGGGTTTCATTTAAATATATCTCTAGGACCCCTAATAATATACATACACCTTTATTATATGTTGTATTACATATTGTAATAACTATTTTAAGACTATTTTAAATAAAAATCATTTATATTTAATAACCATTAGTTTGTGAGTTTCATTATTATTTTACACGTAGCGACGTACTTACTCTTTTTACCACTTGCCACTTTCTTGTAACCTGAACGAGTTCCCATCATGGACTTACTGATAAAAGCGACGCATTGTTGTCAATCACCCCATCTGTACAAAATACTACTAGTATGTCTGAACCATTGTAAGTGACTATAACACCTTGATGTTTAACTCTAATGATTTGTGAACAGTTACTGCCCAGATTCGAAAACACTCATTGAAATACTCGCAATATTAAATAAGTGTCCACCAAAAAGGTGCAATGAGTAGCCAGTGGGTGAGTGCAAAAGATTCAGGATTAGGGGGTGTGGAAGTCATTAATGGATGCCTACGTCAAGAGTGGTCCGCAAAAAGGTGGTGGATTTTGAAAATATTGAAGGGACATATGGAGGTAAAAAATTATTAAGTCCAAAATTTACAAGGACATATTAAAGTATTGAATTCCACAATGTGAGAGGAATTAAGGATAACAGGATGAAATCAGCTTTCTTAGGACATTTTTATGATTGTCAGACATTTTTTTTTTGTCAGTCATTTCCATTTTTTTTAACCAGGTTTATAGTAACCAGGTCACCTGAGCAAAAATGAAGATATAGAACCCATACAAAGCCAAATACTTCCATGCTCACTACATAGTTAAGGCGAAGATACACACGAGAGATTTTGGCCTCCCGGATACCAAAATGACAGGTCTCTTGTGTGTAAACACATCGGAGACGCGAGATATCTCTCAATACCGCGCGCCTCCTGAGACGGTCTGCGCACGCAAGTCTCGCGTCGTGTATTTTACATATTTTCGTCTCAGGGGACGCGTCTCCGGTCTTTTGACATGTTCAATTTTAATCTGAGGTCTCTTGGAGATGTTTGCAACTGAATTGGATTGGCGCGCGTGGGCACGTGGTTTTTGTATTGATATATAATTTTAAACATTCCTGCGATTGTGACGATATTAGTACATACATTGTTAATAATAAAATTGTTAGTTGATTATAATTATAATATTATTTTTAAATAATGGCGGATTAATAACAGAGTTGCATTTGCATTTGAAATATAAATACAGTTGTGAAAAATACATTAACATTACGTGTTTTGTTATTCCCTTCATGTCCTACAACATTTATAGCAAACTATGTAGTTACCATTTCACCCTTTAATATTCATCGAAGGAACATGAGGAAACAAAATTTCGCTACTCACAACGGCTTCGGCGGGTATGTAGTGCATACCGATACTTGCTTTGGCTTATGTCACTGATGTCATAGGAATGGTGTACATTAAAAGAAGGTCCAATTAAGTATTCTATTTCATTTTCTAACGCAGAAAAGGAAATATACACATACGCATGTAAGTAAAGTAGCGACCGACATTATGTACATTACTGAATCGATAAATAATTTCAAAGCGGTATATAATTATATTTTTTAATCACAATACTCGTAAATACATGACACTAGAGTATGTACACAAAACCAAACGCCATTATGGCGCCAAAAATACTAATAGAATGAATGCAGCAACAGACCAAAGTCTCGCGTCTCGAGATAGTCCCGTGTATTTTAGAATTTGATGACAGGAGGCGATTGACGGCCATTTTTACTAGAGATGCCGTCTCTAGAGACGAAAATCTCCCGTCGTGTATTTCACTGAAGAGACTGACGCCATTTTGTCAGTGCCTGGAGGCGCGTCTCCTGAGACCCCGTATATCCACACCTTTAGCTTAAAGTTTGCGTTGTCCAGTAACGTCAGCACCAAGATTTATTATTGTATACATAATTTATTAGAGAAATTTGGGGATGTTATTAAAAGACAGATGGTAGTATTCCAACAGGAACATCAAATTTATTTGAAATGAGCTGAACACAAATAATTACAATGCAGTATCACATTACATAAATAATGTAAAATATTTAGGTAAATTATCAACTTTTAGAAGCAAATTTGGCAATACATTATTAAGTAAACAAATAATAAGTAATTAAAAATGTTATTCATTTAATTTCTTCAATATATTAAATTATGTGGAACTTTGTCACAACCTCACAAGACTTCAGGCTGACAAATTTACTAGCCTGAAGTGTGAAACAAACGTAAATTTTATGATGGTAGAAAGTTCCATACTGATTCTCATATGTATGCCCCCAGCCCTGGCTAATCTAATTTAAAATTATTTATCATCTTACTGCATGAAATGATCTGGATGTTACATATTCAATAATCAATTAATTTTACATAGGCAATTATTATACCTAATAATGGATACATTTTTGTGAATAATTATGCATTAGATCACATAGATATCTATAAAAAGATATCTTCGCTTCCACAAGTTTTCATATTATTTTTATATTTTTATCTAGTTTTTGACATGTTTTGCCGATTGAGTTAAATTTTCTAATTTTTTCTACTAAATTATTCAAATAAAAACTTTTTTGTTTGTATTTTAATAGTAGGTACCTTGATTTATAAGGAATTACTTTGTATACTACCAGCTAACTTATACCAAACGAGAAATGTTGTAAATTGATCACTAAAGTCTGTATGGAAGTATATTATAATATAGTTCATACGAAGAATAATCAGTGCAGTACAATGTGGTAATTCTATCACTCGTTACATTTATGCCTGCCGTAAATTCTTAACTCAGATTACCACAAATGTATTCCTAGTGCCCCATAGTTTGGTATAAAATAGCTATAATATACATAATCATTGCATATCTGTATATTTTCTATTCAAAATTTTAAATATTACAGTAAATTTGTTTATATTATCTAAATATTCAAACATTTACAGCAATACTTTCATCATAGTTACATGATTTGTAAATTAAACGTACTACAAAAAGAAAAAAAACCCTTTTATATTTCGATTTGTGCGCACATTCATAAATTAAAATACATAGTATGTGAATGAAAAAATAATAAAAAAAAAGAAATCTTAACAGATTGTATTAGCATTACATAAGGTTGATACTCTTCTGGATTGGCTATGGTAGCAGTAAATGCTGTGGGCCTCATATTTTGGGGACCCAAGCATGAAGAAGATTAGAATTTTAAATATGTATGAATCACAGCTTAGAATGAAGATAAATTCGGTCGTCACTGATCCGGGGTAGTTTTTTGTGCTTTTGTCGCATCATTTATCCATAGAAAATTCATAGTAATTTTTTGTGGATTCTCAGTACTAAATGGAATTCAGTACTATTACGCTATCTTTAGTATGTAGATAATATAGCCCTATTTTGTGTATTTTTGATACAGAATATAGGACCTGTTTAACACATACTTCCTTCAGAATAACAGCCAGAATGATTCAGGACCAAGACTGTGCCTCAAATAAAATGGTGTAGTCTCTGAGTACACACTTTTTTGTTTGGGAGGTGCTAATAGTAGCAGTCTTGATTAGAGGTGTGATTATATAGACCAAAGTGGTTTTTCTTCTATAAAGTTCCAAATAGTTTTCTGACAATGAAACTGTAGCAATTGGTTTTAGAGCATTGAGATTTCTTAATGTTTTGTGAGAGTCAAAATTAAATATTCTCTTTACCCCTTCCTGTTTAATTGTCTTCAAAATGAATCTCGGTTTTTATAAAACTTTATTACATAGTTCAAGAAGAACCGGACCATTAAGCTCCTCGTATAGCCATTTGTATTGTAGTGCGGTGTGTTCTGCCTGTATATGTCCTGTGTATTGTAAGAATTTCATAATAAGGGAAAATAAATGATAAATAAAAAGAAAATGTAATTATTCTTGGTACATTTATTTGAATGAAAAAGAAAAAAATTAAATAAAAATAAAGTATAGACTTATAAGAAAAAAATACTATGTTAATATTTGATCCCAAAATATGGAAAATTAAATTAAAATATAAAAATTGATCTTATTTAAACACTTTTAGAAGGGATATAATATATTATAAACTTATTACAAAATTAATAAAAATTATAAATAAACTTTAAAGACAGAAAAAATATGACTAGTATTTAAAATTAATACAGACTTCATATTTTTCGACGAACTTAACACATGTAGTACTTCTTTAATAATATCGTAATTATATACAATCTGTACAATGTTTATAAATGACGATAATGAAATAAATGTAGTAATGAATAATTTAGTGAATAAATCAAATTATAATGAATAATGCCCTCGTAGCAATAGTACACTGAATAATTATTGCTTTCTTAATAAAATTAATTACGTAAATAAAAAGATAAATACATATTTTTCAATCTCAAATTTAATAAGAAGTAATAAATTTAATACGAATAGAAAAGGACTCAGTGGTTTAAACGATAAGATTTTGTGTTTTTCGAACATAATATTTTGAAAGTACATTGATGCTTACTATTAAAATAATTACACAATTTAAAATTGCACGGTTGTGAGACAATTGATAATTCAATCAGAGGCCATGAAACCTCTAGGTTTTTAATTTAAAAAATTGAAGAAAGAATGGTAATGTTTTTGATGTTATGAATATCTTCATAATAAGAATGTTATGCATTTCCTTTAGAATATTAATTTGCATCAATTTATATTTTTCTATTGCACAATTTAACCAAGATTTGACGTGAAATGTAAAAAGGTAACGTGGTGTCTTGGGGATAGCTTGAAACTGATGCATGTTTCCAGTTTGTAAGTTTGCAATGTATAAATTTTGTTCAATATGTAAACCTGACGATTCCAAGTGCCTTAAATAAGGCCTATGGATGATTTAAAACCAATAAAGTTTATTCTCTTAGTATCAATCATATCTTCTAAGCCATGACAATGTACAAGTGTAAGAGAAATACAATAAATACTTACAAATAATGGGAATACAATTAAATTATCTCATAGATTTGTTTCTAGCAATTTCTATGATGAAAATAATGCTGCAATGCAGAACGTACGTAGATACTTATATTTATTTTATAATATGAAATATTCAAATTGAAGGGTAACTCCTATAAAATTTACAAGGGTAATATTCTATTCGTTTACCCATTGGTGGGCTCCATTTATCCTAAAATAACAAATACAATATTATTTACAATTATATTAATAGCAACATGCAATTTACAATGATAAATTTAATCAAAGTTCATCATAATCTTTTGTCTGTCTCTGTATTGAAAACATTATGAAACATGAAGAATTACCAGAGGAGGCCAGTCTCCCTGGACCCCATATAATATATTTTTGATATTGGGCCTGAAATTAACGATAATTATTATTTCGTATAGCTTCTGCCACCGTTGGGCGGCAACGTCAGAAGATAAGAGAATTATGCTACCTGTTACACACAGGAGACATGTACCCTATACACAGCAACATCCAGGCTTCCAAGCCATTCAAGGGCATTGGGTGCGGCATTGTGGATATCTGCATATGGTCCAGGAAATGCTCTCAGAGGACAGTCTTTGACAATGTGCTTAACGATAATGATGGATAAAAATTACACCATTCAGGAAGTTGCTCACTTTTACGATATTTTAGGACCAAGATGTGATGGGCCTGCAAAATCGATTCAGGCAGGACCTTGCCTGACTTAGTAGGTCTGTTTGTGGATATTGCTTATCATGGTGCCAAAAGGGGATTTACGGAAATGTGAAAATTAAATACAGCTTCTATCAGTTTACTTTATGAGACATTAAAAGAGATTTACCTTAATTAAACTTGTCATTATAAGTATTTCTATGTTTAAACATAAAGATTGAACATATTTTATATCAATTTAAAAAAGGAATGATAAAACAACATAGTATTAAAAACATGGCTAATAAAAGTTTAATATACAATATATTAATATAATAATATGTTAAATATATTCACAAGCCAACATTCAATATTGTCAGTGTAATAATTAAAAGATAATACAGACTTTTGTTATAGTGTGTGTGTAGTTTTATCTCTATCTACCTTCATACATTAACAGAACTAATATTCATTTAAGTCATAGATTTAGAATCATTACCATAGGGTACTCAATACAATTTATCACACTGCAATAATTATGGAGTTGTACAACTGAATCCAGATACTGCACACTGCTCTATGTTAGTAATATTAAATGTGCATCAATTCTGCAAAGATATTTTAATACTAGACAAGAAAAGTTTGACACTGAAACTCCCATTGAAATCAATTCCATAACTTGTCAGAATCTAGTGTAATGTATGAAGGATTTTAATGAGTTACGTGAAAATAATTATTAGATGGGTGAATACAGTTATGATTGAAATATAGGTGAATTTCTCAGTTAACAATTTAATACCTATGTAAAATCAATCATTAAATAATTATTCGGAGAATGTTTAAGAATAACACAACTGGAAACACTGACATGCATATAATTTTATATAAAAAATAATATAGGCAGAGCATTATAATATTATCACAATAAGCAAAAAGAAGAAGGGTTTGTCAGAATGTATTGAATTAATTGTATCTGTTGTACGTTTTTTGTGGAGGCAGGACTTGCCCGACACACTTCTCAGTATTATCAGATATATAAACTCATCAGTAAATGTTGAAGGTTTTCACGGTGAGCGATTGACATTATTTCTTGAGTTTTCGGGTGAACTCTGTGTAAAAAAACTTGATCGACGTTTCGACAATCCTACTGGTGTCTTCCTCCTTGGATGAACACCAGTAGGAGTGTCGAAACGTCGATCAAGTTTATCTACAAGAAATACAAACTCAAGAAATAATATAAACTCATCAGCCTAATACTGGGAAACATTCACCTATCCAGATATCATGGATATCAAAGGATTAGGCTGTGATATACTGGTCTGTATGAAATACAAGCATTGTGCCTGAAATATCGCTATTTAGAAATCTCGTACAATATTGCGTACTTCGTATGAAATGAAAACTTGCAATGATATAAGGTAAGCGACTAATGAGGTATTTTCAGTATTCCGTAAGAAGTGTTTGTACTGTTAAGACTAAATCATAAACAAATCCTAATAGATTTGCAAAGTTCTGAGCTTTTGACAAAAATTGACTTATAATGTGAAGTGAAAATCTACCAGAAGATTTTCAATCAATTATTTGGAATGTTGGTGTAAATTTATTATTCAATACATTCTGTCACATCTCCAGTTCAAAAAAGATTGATAAAGTTAATATAAAAAACAGACAATAATTATTTTAGTACGTTAGACATAATGGAATTACATAGAGCCATAAAGACATTAAGCTAATAAAAACATAACATTAAAAAAATGTCATACATCAGAAACTACACATAGAAGCTTAACAGAATAAAAATATTTTGTAATTATATCAACATATATTAATTTATATTCATTACATATCATGCTTAAACAATTAAATATATACTATATTAAATAAAATCATTTGAAAATAATGTCAGATAATATTATAAATATATATTTTTCATTTCTTTATGCAGTATTAGTAAGTATTTGAACAACTTCATCGGAAGTTTGTCCCACAGGGATTCAAAATTGTTTACTTTTATAAGTGTTCTACTGTTTTAAGTTAAGAAAATGTTTCTCGAATATATTACAAAATGCATTCACATTAATCCAAGCCACTTTTTCATACAAAAAGTGAAGGAAAATTTAAATCATAGTGAATTTAATTGCTGCATTTCCTAAAATTGGACTAAATATTTCATTATTACTTTGAATAGTAGGAATAAATAGTTACCAAGAACCTGGTTGGTGATGAGAAAAATATTAATAAGTGATTCAGAATTCTTGCATTTTTTTGTAACGGGTACGCAACTGAAGCAAGCGATTTGGTAAATGATACAGAAATATCATCAAAAAGACAAATCTAGCAGACACATAAATAGTAGGTACGTTGAATTGTAGACATTGTGACAATATTAAATTTATCCTATATCCATTCTTAAAAAAGAACTACTATTTGTGTTCATATGACACTGCGATCATTGTTCTAACTACATTTTAATTTTGATATAAGAAAACTTGTGCATACTTTTCTTTTACTAAATATTTATAATAGGATGTAATAAGGATGCGTGTTCTCAGGTACTTAATATGATTCATGATAATAATTTATACTAAAGTCAGTTGGAATGGTTACAAAAGTTAGAAATGTTGGATTTTGTCACTTGCTAAAAAAAGAAATGTAAACATAAATTCTGAAATACGTGCACCACTTTATTTGAATATGATTTTTATTTATAATTTGCTTCAAGCAAAACATTTGAATTTCCTTTTAAGGAACCTATTAAGGCTTTTCAAGCCTAACACAAATTTCTCTAAACATTTTCATAGTTACTGACCTTTACAACCAGGCAGTATTATTTTAATATAAAACACATCAATTTCATTATCTATAAATTTTTTCTTATGTACCTTGTACCTAGAAATATATTTTTTTTAATTTCCTTAAAATTATGAAATAATACGCTTGATTTGCTATAGAAAATGAAATTAATACAGCGCCACATGGATACGTAATATTAGATATAATAACACAGAAATATTGCAGCAACTATAAATATAACTATGTACGTAAGTATATATCCACTTAGTAACAATTGAGGATAAGTCAGTTCCTATATTACATTTTATAGGGACTTACAACACCACTCAATTGATGAGGCTATTTTGTGCATTTTACCATAAACAATACATAGATTATTGATAAATAAAAAAGTCCAAGATAATATAAATATTCCACGACACTTAAGACACACACAAGATAATAGTGTAGATACTATAAAGTAAGTATGTATATTAAATATATAATGAACCCCAGATGAGACGGGGACTATACAAGAGCCCTCCTCTAAAAACATAATGCTCTCTAGAGCCAGTCTTTATTTTTTAATACTTTGACACATTCAAACAACATATTAATTTGGATGTTTATTGGTAAAAAAGAAGTTTTCCAAATTTTGTATAAATATGTGCAAAAATGAACATTTTTACCTTAATTCGTCATTGAGTCTTTGTTGTGACAGGAATATTAATCATGTCACTTATACTCATTATATTATTATTTACCTATCGAGCTCATCTACAATATGGGTTATTAAAAATATCTTAAACTTTAAACACCTAGTATATAGTATCTAGAATCGAGGATTGTTTACTTATAATGTATGTAGTTCATGTTTTGTACTCCCAAACGTTTGCCACACTTCAATATCACTCGCTACTTAGTACAATGTAATGAACGGCAAACATTTGGACATACAAAACATCATTCTTAATAATCGTCATTTAAATACAGTATCGTAATAATTATTCTTAATATGGTAACACTAAAACACAGAACACAGAGTAGTGAAATAACATTCAACACATATTATTGATAGGACTATGTATTATTAGAGGTAGAACACTAAACAATAATTAACACTGTTTTACTGACACTAGTGAAGTTTTATTCAATGCGGATGTAACTGCGTTTTGTTTGTCATTCATCTTTAGTTTGAAATGGAGCAGATCTTCAAATTTTCACAATATTTATAATTATTAATCAGATTATTATTTAGGAATATGTAATATTTTAAACATCAATGAATATGGTAATGTTATAATAATTGTTAGACACAGATAATAATTATTATTTCAACTAAAATATTAAACCTTGGAAAGTTACGATAATATATTATAAACATCAATCTATTTATACGTAAGGTAAGGTGCAATCTACGACGGCCATGTGTTGGCTACTCTTTTAATAATCTTTATCCTATATTTCCATTATAATAAATACCATGTTGTCTACCAACTTTTAAATTATATTGGCACATGAATTTAATCCGACACATAACTACATTCATACCTTTACAAGGGAACATTATTAATTAATTATTATATGTACACAATATAATTTGGAAGCATTTTATCTTAATATCTTAAAAATCACATACAAAATGCATCTTGTTCTCATCTCGTAACAATATTTGACAAATTTGTTACAAGATGTTTCAACTAGGAGAAGATTTGTTGAATATTTTAATATGAATTGTAGTCGTGTGGATGGAATAAGGAAGATACACCCACAGTGCAATAGAATAGAATGATTGATTACACTAGACTGGTACTCTGTAGTTAATGTATATCAATACAAATACAGTTCATCATATTAAAATGTTTTGTGAATTTACAGATTTGGTACACCACGACATAATATATGATCTAAATTGATGCAATGGTGTGTGATACAATTTTTCTCCATTCGGTACAACTAAATTTATGCTATTTGTATGATGTGTTTTTCCACAAATTGCAGTAGCAAAGTGTTGATAATTGTAGATTTCCTGTTGAACTGATTAATACATAAGTAAAGAAAATAAAATCCAAATGGCCGGTTTATTTCCGCTAACCAACCACTACAATGTACCTTAATACAATAAAATAAGGCATATAATAAATTATGCGAAAATGTTCACTACTGTAAACTTATCTGAGCTGAAAGTTTCTACCATTTCAACCATGATAATTCTTTACTTACTTTCTTTCATATAGGTATGTCAAAATATAACTCGTCCGTAAACAAAATTTCTGCAATTGAAATTTGTGAAAACAGATGCAAATAGAATAAATTTAGGAGTCAGGAGAAATCATCTTACGTGAATATTACGACTTTATAGCGATAATATTTTATGTTAATACAATACAAAATGTATCTAAGCCGGTGATCTGACAAACTCCGTAATTTATTTTTGAAAAAAATATACACAATTCAATTTTACAAAAGTATAAAAAATCTTATCTATGTATATAAATTCCCATACCTACACAAGATGATTTTATGGAATATTATTTTTATATTATGTTACCTGAAACGTTGTATAGTAAAAATACAAGTCGTGGGGAATGTAGCCAACACTATGACTTAATAGTGACAGTTTATTTCATAGTATTCAGTATAGGTACACTGACATCACAATATTAATAAGTAGTAGTTTAAATTCACACCATTTTCTTTTCATAAACAATCATATCTATTTATTATAATTTTTATATTTTAAATCACTAAATACAACCATTTCTCACATCATCCAATAATAATTAAAACATTGATAAAAAAAAAAAACAATAACATTTGGATTAACATTAAATATAATAATGTATTACTAATATTACACTTATCCATTAAATAAAATAAAAAAGCTTTTTCTATATGGCAAATATTTTTATAATAATAATGAGAAAATAACAAAGGCGTCATTTAGTCAAACAATAAAAATAACAAATAAGTCTTGGTATTAAATAACTTCTATGTGACACCTGAATCTCTTAACAAGCACAGTGTAAGCTGGACAGGGCATGACTACTGCATAGAGAGTGAATTGGTTTATTTCATCTTGTTGACTTCTGGTATACTTCTGCAGATATTTATTTTGTTATATTTACATAAGTAAAGCATAGTCCAACTTACACTATGTCTATAATACCCTGTGATACTCTAGGAGCACAGTTTCAGATTTTCCTTTCACTCATTTTACTTCAATGTAAATGCTAAACATTAGCGAAAGATTTTTTACGTGCATTCTTAGAGATTCACTTCTACGAGACATAAAAGAAATGAATTGTATAATTAAACAAACATCTTAACAATATAATTATTCAATACACAATTATTTGCAAATTAGTACAAGAGACTTAGACACGGAAGCCGGCTATATTCTATTATTGATGGTAACATTATGTAATTCTTATACGGGACATTTTCAAATTATTCACATTACACACTGAATTCACTTCTTCTCCAGACACTTACAGCGAATGTAATCATTGTCAGGTGTACAAAAACCAGTAGGTATTTTACTGAAAAACATACCAACATTTAGGTGTAGATTTAGCTATCTAGATATTAAAAGAGATTTATATTTAAGTAGACACAAATGCGGTGGTTTCATTGGTATTACCATTAGTATTAGAGTTTATGTCGCTCAATGGTGGAGAATCATTAGATACATTTTGTAATCTCAGTGGTGGTGATAGTACAATGTTTATATTGTTTCTTGTATTTTGAACACTTTGATTTTGAGCGTGAACAATACTAATTTTGTGCTGCTGATTTATTGGAGTTATGCAAATTATGTTGGTGGTTGGTTCAGTGAACTGTGGTGCGTGTGATATGTATACCTTGTTAGAGTTAACAATACAAGGAGCCAACGAAGTGTTTGTAGTTTGTGGGTTGTTTTGTGCAATCATATTGTGATCACTCACTTGATAAGATACGGCATTCGACATACTAGAACCAATAACATTTTGATCAGCATGAAAAAATGTCTGTTGGTCAACATTATTAGGAGAGAGTTTAATAACATTTACACCACTATGGGGATTTGAAAAATTGTTCCCAGAGTTAGGATTATATGCTAGAACACTATGAATATTCATCATATCCATTTGGGATGACCTTATTATATTTACTTTACTAGAATCAATGTTTGAACTTGGTCCAATAACTTTGAGATGATTCTGATGATCTGGAGTTGGTGAATGAAGTAGTGTAACATTGTATTGATTTGATGTCTCAGCAGTCATTGTAGATGATGGGGAAGTGGTGATGTTTGTAATTGGTGTTGTGGTTATTGGGAGACATATGCTATTATTATTGTCAATCGTTCGTCTCGGGAAAGCTAAGAACATTTGTTTGGGTTTCAACAAATCTTGAGTTAAATTATTTGACAAGCAAATTTGTACATTAGATCTTGGAGAGACACCAGGTGGTTGCATGTTGTTACATTTAGTATTTTCGTTATTTAATGTCGTCATTGTTGATTGCAAAGGAGTAGTGGGTGGAGTGATTATATTATTATTTATATTTATTGCCTGTATTGAATTCTCTTGTGTTTTAAGGAATTCTAAAACATCGTTCAAGTCGTATGTTTGAGATGTGGAAGGTGAAGTCATTGTTTCAGTTTTTATTTTAGGTTGAGCTTGTTGCGGGCTGGTTTTCTGACTTTTGTTGTTTTTCTGGATATTATTCTTGTAAACATGATTGTGATTTGTTTGCACAAATAGAGGTTTAGTTACATTTTCATTAATATCACTCGTGACTTGATTAGTTGGCTTTTTTTCTGATGACTTTTTCAATATTTCCTGTTGTTTGAAGATTTTTGATTTTCCTTTAGGATCTCCGATCAAAGCTAAAGGTGGAACGGGTATTTTTTTATAGCCGACATTCTTTTGCCCAAGTGTGCTGCTGTGGACAGCACTAGTGAGCGGCTAGTGCTGTCACAGTAGCGAATTTCAGACATGTCTCTTCATGTGCAAAGCCAGATGGTCACTTCGAGAGAAGCAACGATCACAGTGGCGGCATTTGAAAGGCTTGGCCCCCGTGTGCTTGCGGTAGTGTCGTGTTAACTCGTCACTGCGTGCGAAGCGCCACTCGCATCCTTCCCATGAACACTTGTACGGTTTCTCTCCTGCAAAGATTTAAATAACAATTAATAAATACATTACAGAACAATCCAAATTCAATAAAGGTAGCGACATAGATATCATATAACATACACATATAGATGGAATAGTGACTCATAAAAAAACTGATTTCGTGACATACCTGTGTGAGTTCTTTGGTGAGCTTTGAGGTGTGAGCTCTTCGTGTAAACTTTTTTACAACCAAGGAATGTACATTTATGTATCCTTCTCTTGGAATCCGGTGAGTCGTGACGGACTGGATGTGGTCTGGGAGGTGTGACGAGAGGAGGAGGGGGCAGACCTACCCCTTGGGAAACTAATCTCGTAAAACCTGAAGCAGGGCGCGCTGTTAGCCTCACCAAGGGTGGTTGTTGTGGCAAAAGTGCCATGCTTTCTGGACTAGAAGGTGGGGTTAACGTCGGTGCGACCAGTCTCAAAGCTAACCCTCTTTTGTTATCTTCGTACGAGTCTGTATCTTCATCCTCGTCTTCTGATCTCATTTTGAAAGGAGAATCACTATCGTCTCTATATTTGAATGGAGATCCAGCTGATAATCTTTCTTCATCTCGACTACTCATTTTAAAAGGTGATATTTTCTTCATTGGTTGGTCGTCATCTAGACCTCTTAAAACGAGTGGTTCCATTTCCACCTTCCATGGCGTTGGGGATGTTAACAGATTCCAGCTATCTGGTTCCGGCGATGGCTTTTTTGTGAATCTCGGCTCGTCTTTCAGATACCTTTCCATTTCGTAACATGTCTGAAACAAACAAAATACAAAGAGTTTGTTAATTTAATGACGCAGACAACAAAATACATTCGCCAGATTAATAAACATCACAGCATTATGTTTATACTTCGTTTTTAATATGAAAGTACTAAAAAAAAATAATTAAAGAAATATTATTAGGTTGCACTCAAACTTCATGATATTTAAGCATGTTTCGATCCACCATTACTTTAATACGAGTACATGCAAGCAGTCTTCAGTATTTCTAAAAGACTTTTTAAAAATATGTGGAGAACGTGGTTGGCACAGTTAGTTGGAGCGCCGGTCTCCCAAGCGGGAGACCGGCTTAGCTTTAGCTTACACACTGTAAAGCGTACAGGACAGATTTTGGGTTTGTGCATACAAACGTGTACTTACTGAAATAGGGCATTTTTTCTGAAGTGATTGAAATAACATTTAGTAGCGACTAAATCTATGCTGTGATACTTGTTAGCGTTGGGGTCAATTACTAGAGTTGTTTTTTTCGTTAACCAGGTGTCAATAAAAGTAGTAATCCCATGCGTGGTAATATTTTTTGACAGCTTTTATTGATCTCTGATTAACGAGTGGTTTACTATCGAGTTCAATACTCGACGCCGACGCTCAACAGCGGAGGCGTCGTTAATCACTGACTGCACTGGAATAAATTTGTTGCCCTTGTTGTGAACTCGGAGCCCTCCTTGTGATAATAATTTGACAGACGAGTTTGGATTATATTATAACGGGTATAGTTTTAGTAACATACAAGGGTACTGAGAGGTCGTTACCGTCCGTCTTACACGTTATTTAGAAGGTAAGTGTAGGGTATTTCAAAGGAATAATTCAATACTCTACTATAAATTTTCCTATGTTCTTCGTAGTGATTCTGCAATATACACGCGTGGTGTTATATTCGGAGCTTCATACATGCCTGTAGTAATATAGTATATAAAGGATAAGCGAAGAGAGGAAGAAGCGTGGCGTGAGACTGAAGGGGGGAAGGTTTTGGTGTTGTCACGTGATAACCCGTGGCTTGGGTAGCGGGTACCTACCTATATCGATTCATAAAAATTCTCCCCATGAAAATCCGACTGGTACGTACAACTTTGAGCTTTACACAGCGTGAAAATTGAAAATAGGCTAAATTTTATCACCATCGTATAATTCCTATACGAACTAAATACACATATTTAATATAAAATATCTATTATTAATTAATGAACGTTCTACAGTGTTATCATTAAATGAAAGGCTTGGTATCAAGAATGGCGTCACAGTCTTTTCCCACGGCATTAAGGTTCAAAATCGCGTGAAAAATCGCTTGATAAAATGGTAAAAATAGCGTTTTTTACATTTTTTGGGGTTAATTTTGCGTCTCGAAAAAAATCTTTTACGGTTATTCCCTAGATTTTGATTGAAAAAAAAATTACTCCGCCACTTTCGGGAAACGAGTTTCCGTCTTTCGGAAAAAAATCAGAGGTGTTTTTGACAATTTTTTTTTGTGAAATCTATACAAGATATAAAAAATCTTTTACGGTTATTCCCTAGATAAAGGTTCAATGCATCTACCCTATTTTGTTCCAAAGCATATTTAGTAACGGTTGTCGAGATATAAGGTCACCCGTTTTTAGAATTTTTTTAAATGTCGGTATGCATACTCTTAATATAAAATATCTAAAAATAATTCATTAACGTTCCATAGTGTTAACATTAAATTAATAAAATACCTAATTATTGTTTAATTGGAACGCTTTACACTCCAATCGGCGTCGATGGATTTGATGAATTCTTAAATCTGTTGAATTGTTTGCTCTGCCATGATTTGTATTGATGGTTTGATTGTATCACTGCCTCCTAGAGTAGGTACTCTAGCCATGCTGTAACAGTTGGCAACATAGCAAAGTGATCAAATAGGACCACTACTGCTGTCAAATCTCCTAACAGAATATAATACGTGGTCCATCATACTCGTTGTTAAGGAACTGTTATTCCATACATTTCCTTAGCGACGGTGATGGCAACGCTGCAAAGCGAAGTGGTCTCAAATTTTTACAGCATGGCTAGAAAAAGACTCTAGGTGGCAGTGATTGTATACGATATTACGCAAAAAACTGACGAGTACAAGAGCCCGTCTCGGGCCTACGAGAGATTGAACATAATACGTAAACTATAAACAAAGAAACTGAAATATTTTCATTGTTTCACGTATGTTCTTCCAAAATAAGTGTACTTACATCTGATAATACCTATCGTGTTGGTTTATTACATGAAACCGGAGAATAGGCAATCGATTTCCACATCTGACCGCTACGGAGAGCGTTATACCCATTTAAATAAATGTACTACGTCTAATATATGACTGGGTTAAGGGCTTGGCACCAAGAATGACGTCACAATCATTTCCCACGGCATTAAGGTTCAAAATCGCGTGAACAATCGTATGATAAAATGGTAAAAACAAGAGTTTTTTCCATTTTTTGGGGTTAATTTTGCGTCTATCAAAAAACTTTTACGGTTATTCCCTAGATTTTAATGCATAGGTATTATCAGTACAAAAAATAATTTTTACTCCGCGACTTTCGGGAAACGAGTTTCCGTCTTTCGAAAAAAAGAACAGAGGTGATTTTAAAAATTTATTTTGAGAAATCTATACGAGATATAAAAAATCTTTTACGGTTATTCCCTAGATAAAGGTTCAATGCATCTACCCTATTTTGTTCCAAAGCATATTTAGTAACGGTTGTCGAGATATAAGGTCTCCCGTTTTTAGAAATTTTTGAAATGTCGGTATGCATACTCATAATCGTGTCGGCGAACTTCAAGGATTGGCATGTTCTACGGTAAAAAACCGTAGAGGATCTACGAAAAAGTCAATGAATGTGATAAGGAATACGGATTGTACTTAAGAAAATTCCCTCTAATATTTATAAGATTGTATATAGATAGTTGTACTACATTCATAGAAATAGAGTACCTACATATTATGCTACATTTTTAAATCCAGTAGTAGCTACATTTATCTAAAAGAATCTTGTAAAATAATACGATGGGATAAAAAGTTTGAATAAATGTCCGTCCATTTACTATGGACGCTTTATATTTCTATATTTAAATTAAATAGCGTTTATGAGACTGTTCATTTTCCGGAGGGTTTTACTTAAGTTTATACAAACGAATTACGGACTTTTTTTTTTACAAAAGAAAAGTACTTCCATTGAAAAACTTATTTCATAATAGTATTTAAACATTTTCTATGTTTTCACTCGGGTAAACAGTTTGTAAACTCGTTTTATCCGTGTTTTATTAAAAAAAAATAATCATGAAAAACAATTTTTTAATAAATTCAGTATCTGTATGCACTAGTTATTTAATGATAACAAGCTGAATGTGATCAGTGCACTCTCCATTTCTTTGCATACCTTGAGTGTAAGAGAAAGAATAGTCTGAGGGAATCGTGGTTGAAGAAGTTGTAGATGGGTGAGGAGAAAGGAAACTGGAATCGACACTGACGAATCAGAATGCGAGACCTTGATCATGTTACACAGTCTGTAAAGAAGATCGAGATCAATGGAACTGAGGACCCGATCGAAGAGAAGATCTTAGTCAGATCAAATTGAGTACAAATTATTGTTTTAAAGCCGTGATTCGTCACAGGTTTAAGCAATGATTGTATCTATAGGAATAATTATTAATTAGTCTATTAAACAGTAATATTATACAGATTAATAGTTTTATCATTATTTCTTTACCAACTGAAGACCCAGCAGCCAGGAAGTGCGGATATTATAGTGTAGTTCCCTAATATACGCAAGAATGATGGGCGATAAAACTAACTACCTATACCAAATAGGGATATCTCATATTGTTGATATGGGTAAACTAACCAATACTAACAACGATGCCGCTGAGTAAATATGCGATTGGACAGAATTGTAGTATTTTAATATTCTACAGACATAGAATCCGTGAGGATATAATTTACGCTTAGGCACGATACGATTCACTCTACGTATACTAATGCTCTGTGTTATTTCAGGCGAGCTGATGCATTGATATAGAGAAATTTATAGTACGTAGGTATACATCTTTCCTAGTTGTTCCTATGAATGATATTAAACTGCAGATGACGGGAAACGGCTAATAGTAGAAACGTAATATTTTCAATTGATATAATATTATAGTTTGATAGAACCGGTAAACAATTGTTATCGAAGAAATCCCGCACTTTTGAATAAATAATTATCTATTACTAACTTTGGTCTGTAAAAACAAATATATGTTCAATATCAATATCTTCAATATTGTCCACGTTATTATTATATATCCATTATAAAAAAAACCTATATAGTATATCAATACCGATTTTCATACGTACCTACATCATTATTCAGCTGTCGAAATAGAAGTACAAAAAAGGTGTGGTTAACAACACCTATAAATATTTCAACCCCTAATTCGTATCGTAGTATCATTTTTTCACCACTAACCTTTCGGCGACTGTTAATAAATAATTTGATAGCTTATAAGTTATACACGTGAATACTGTATAGCCTAACACAATTTAGCGACAAAATGTATAGAGTGCTTTCTATCCGAGCCATCAATATTAATAGAGATGTTTGCGTATCTACTCAGTATAGTAATAATATAATAATAATAAAGTATAAAGCAGCTCACGGTAACCATAAAGTATCTATTGTAAACAAGACAAGAATAATCAATAGAGATGTTGAGATGATGGTAGCCATACAAAAATGTAAAAATAGCTGGAATACCCGATGACCGCTGCAGCTGTAGAGTATGCACCGTATTAATTTTACATGTTTTATTTGAATTTTACTCATTCAAAATGCATGCTGGCTAGAAAATAAAACCAAAGCAATAGATTACATACTTGTAATGATGAAGTACTAAAATTCTGCTATAACTAGTTTGAGGTTTTTCAAAACCAGAATTTCCTATTCCAATGTCTTATGCAGTACGCATTCCTGTATAATACTTTGCTCTTATTGCAGATCAATAGACTTGTAAAACGATTCCACAGAATTCTCCTGCCAAAAGCGTACATAAGACTTCTATGATATTGCGTAATGTAATGCCGATGTGAATATAGATATTATATTGTAGTGTAATTTGATTTGGAATCGTCTGTCGATTATTTTAGAAATTGTTACATTGTAACTCCTGGAAAATTTACATAGAATTTTCGTGTAACCTCCCAATGGAGTTTCTGTTAAGAGAATATTTCCAAGGAAATTTCCATCAGCTCTGGTGAGCGTGTTGGGATGTGACGTCGCTAGCGTCGCACATAAAACATCAATTCAACGCTTTACTGTGTTTGTTTGCGAATAAATACACACTACATATTGATGTGTGAAAAGAAGTCTATAGAAAAAAACAACAATCATACTAAAAACTCAGGATTGAAATGCTTCGTTAAATACAATCAAATGGTTTGAAAATGAAGTGCAACATTTCGTAAATTTTCCACAAACATTCACCTTTCGTCAAGCCAATACTGAAGTGTATGTAAAGTCAAGGTCTGTAGAAGATGTAAAAGACGAATAAATTTTCACAAAGAATTCTCAAAAGCTCACAGTATTCAAGATATTTACTAGTATTCTAAGACAGTTTGCTAGAATGATTGTATAAACAGCGATCTATTATCGCGGCTTCCGGGGTTTTGTTTCAGGAGATACGATGTACTAATTGACGTAGTATTTTGTTAACCATCGATGGATCAATGTTTAAATTTTTTGAAACATCAACGATTTTGCTTCCGTAGCATTAAAGTATCGTTTGCGTTCTTGACGCCGAACTTAAAGGGAGTCGTCGGGGGATATTATTTGAGGTATGAATGGGAGAGGAGTCATAGGGAGAGAAAACGATTTTCGGGACCAATGACCTCCTATGTCTATATACTTACTTTCATAATAGTGAGTTGATACCTACGTAATATATTATCATACTTAACCATTATATAAATATACCGGGTTGGTTTTACTGCCATTTTGCGTGACCATTATTTATCTACACACCTTTTACTATTGACCATTCCTGGTGAGGTGATTTCATAACATAATACATTACTAATTATATTGAAGTGTATTCTAAGGTGGAAATATTTCATAGCTATTTTTCTTTGTGTGCCGCTCCTATAGCAAGTTGGCGACTGTCTATGAATGCATCCGTGATATTCCAACCAAACTGTCGTCTGCTCTCAACCTTCTCAGAGTTTCCTACATATCGGCATTCTACAAACATTATTTAGGTTAAGTTTTACCTTCTACATACATAGCTGTTGATGGCTTTGTAGATTTTCACAATCCTTGTTAATCTCTTATCCATTCTTCTCGGGTTTACCGTGTGTAGACTGTCGATGTTGTCAAGCTTACATACACATACAAATCACAGCGAAGAAGCTACTACATTAGTCCTGAAGATGTCCTCAGCAAGTAGGCCGAAAGCTCGACAACATCGACAATCTACACACGGTAAACCCGAGAAGAATGGAGAAGAGATAGTTGTTAAAGTTTATAATAATAATATTTTCAAAGGTTTTTTTTTTAATAATAATTCAAGTATTGAACCAATATTCAGCAGTAGGACAATTTATTATGTATGAAATGTTCCGTTTGAGCTTTTCCATGACTAAATTTTCATATAAAATACGAAGTTTTAGAACATTTCCTCCTATAATAATATTACGCTCGTCTGATAATGTTAGAAAAACAATGAACTATGTACGTATGTGTGATTTCTAGTAATATTAAATTTATATAATAAAGACGTGAAAATAGTAGTCTACTACGTATACCTATAATAACACGCAACCGGTACGAGTATTGACAAAAGTTTTGTTTTTTGACAAAAGACAAAAGTCACACACTGAGGCTATTGAAAAATAGTTTTTAAAATGATAAAAAACAACTTGGTATGGGGTGTGTGGACACTGGATAGTTTTCCACCAATAGGAGAAGAGGATGCAGTGAGCTTCCTTTTTGTGAAATTGTAAAACTTGCCGGATACCACGCAATAAGGACACAGATTGTCCTAGTAGATTTACAGATTATCAATTAATTAATTATCATTGATACTTATTCATAAACAATACATAATACGCGAAAAAAACACATACACGCGCCAATCCCTCAATTAAATGTGTCCTCAGCATGCTTCAGAATGAGTATGTAATAAAGTTTCATACGCTTATTTTTCATGTTATATCTACAACTTGTATATCAGTACTAAATGGTCCTTTCCTAACTACATATATGAGTTGTAATTGGCAGATGAAAATGGGACAAATGATAAAACAAAACATTGTTGGTGAGAAAATAAAGTAGTTTCAAGAATACTTGCCCGAGGACAAGAGTGTGTACAGTAAGGAAGATATTTTAAGTTTAATAAACATGTACCTGGGACGTTTTGATGAAGAATTGGCGCAAATTGAAATGAAACATTCAACAGTGAGTTGTAATTAGCATACGAAAATAATAGATTCATAGAAAATTTATATTTGGACGAGGTACATAATTCAGGTAAGTGGGATAACTATAATAGGGACAAAAATGTTCTTCTGTATCTACAAGTCTCATAATATTGTGATCTTAAGTAACAGTCAACTTCCGAATGACACTAATAATACTGCGAGTCTCTACCTATTACAATTTTACGAGATTTTATTGCGAAGCGGAAACAATATTTCATCTTCAAATAAAAATATTAATATTAAATTCTTTTCCTTTGCTCTAGCTAGACAAACTCTACATAATATTTAGGAGTGTATGTATTTGCATCGCCTAACGCCATTTCATATTCGCTTTATCGAATGCCGTGACTCCACAATCTAGAAATGTTATATTTTAGTTTTTCATTCTTTTGTAGTTTTAACTTATAGATTGTTGAAAACCAGGGTCAAAAATTTTTCTAAACAGGCAACAATACTGGCTTAATAGAGCCTGAGTTACAACTGGACTGTAGTTTCGTTTGCGGTTCCTTTAAAAAGTTGAGCTTTTTTTCAACACAGGATCATTACTAGAAAATACTAGAAGTTATTGGTCTTGTGTATGGATATTCTCGTACTAATGTACCTGTCAATGTTTGTTTTTGTGACTGTATCTGTTCCATGTGTAATAAATAAATAAATAAATAAATTGTGAAAAAAAAATATATAACATATTAAATTAAAGGTTTTTTTTCATAGGAAAGTAAATCTTCGGAGATGCTAATATAAATTTGAACTAAGTACATAAATATGGTAAACGAAATTTACTCTAAATTTTCTATACGTATATTCAATTGCAACCGAGTGCACGCGGGGTATTCCGAAAAATATCGAAAGATATCCGTACGTCTAGCATTTTACCTACGAATAAAATTCCCTACTTTATTACTAATAGGTAGTAAAAAATAATAAAAAAGATAGAATGTATGTAAGTTTTTCCTTTTATTTCCCGGGTTTTGTCGATTATAAGCTAGTCCATCTATTATAATAGTATAGAAACTGTTCTCGCTACTTTGCATACAGAATAGAATAAGAATAGTACAACGTATTCCGATGTTGGAAACATTAAATTTTGCAGTTGAAGCTGGTTTCATTAAGCCTGAGAGTTAAACTCATTTCGAAGCCATCCAGAACAGGAGTTATCCACAATACATTATTGTACTAAAATACAATGGATATAAGTACAATCTGATTGTTTCTTTTAAATAGTTTTTTCATATTATGAAGTCTTACAGTACAGAAGTAATGAACTTCTGATTCAAAGTACAAAGTAACACGAGCTTATTTTTGACGTACTAAATAATATTGTAAGAATGAGTGACGATAATGTGACAAAAAGAGTGTTACAAAACGGTCCGTTCTGGATTGATCATGATCCTATTATCGACGATCTGCTTAGTAGGTCAAGAAACATACCATTTGTAGCGTAAATAGGTAATTCTCGGAAAGCTGGAAACGGTTTTAATATCTTCATTAATATGAAAGAAAAGTTTCTTCAAGTATGCACCAATTTTCTGCTTGTGCTTAAATACAGGCTGTCCCAAAAACTAAAAAAATGGACTTTTTTCAGTTGTTCACTATTAACTTCTAAACGATGCATTCTAGAAAAATGACGTTTTAAATTAGTGAGAAACTGAAAACAGTACAAAAAAAATCGGCTTTTGGGTCACTCATACTTAGCACAAATGGAAAATTAGTGCAAACTGAATGAAACTCTTCTTACATGCTAATGAAGAGATTAAAACCGTTTCCAGCTTTCCGAGAATTATTTACGCTATACTTCCTTATTTTCTCTACATTGCCTGGCCAGTAGAGTAAAGAATAATTATTTGAATACTTGAAGATTAAAATCAAATACTTGTACACATACAAACGAATGAAAATGTGGAAAAATATTTCTTGTTTTAAGGGAAAATTGTGTCGAGAATATCATTATAATAAAAAAAAATATGTGGGCACGTTATTCAGCAATTAAACAAAGTGTTAGTGAATTTTGACGACATAATCCATTCAATTTAATAAACATCCAGTGGTGAAATTAACTCAAGACATTCCAAGCACTCTGACGTGAGCTACGAAGTCGTACCCCCGTTTTCACCA
Source organism: Ceraclea dissimilis (assembly GCA_963576895.1). Taxonomy (NCBI): domain Eukaryota; kingdom Metazoa; phylum Arthropoda; class Insecta; order Trichoptera; family Leptoceridae; genus Ceraclea; species Ceraclea dissimilis. Next base: position 14,408,817 of record OY756368.1, read on the forward strand.
ACTGGTTAGGTGAGGAATAGCAGAGATAAAAGTCACCTAGCCCACATTTGCGTTTCACCACGCGAAAATACCTACCTAACAGCTAGGAATCCCACTTATCTTAGGAAACGAAAATTGGGCACCTAACGGTAAGATCTGTCATATTAAACTTCACCCAACTACGAAATCGGCCGCCACATTGAATTTTATCAATCAGGTAGTGTTTTTTCCGACCTGGGGTTATTTTATAACTCCAAAACAGTCCTAGAACACAACGGAACACAATATCATAACATGACACTTTGCATACAAACAATGTTTACTGTTAGGCGCCATTTTCATTTTACCACGTACTCAAAGTCTAGTGTTGCCATTAGGTAATAATATTTGTGTGAAATATGAAAAATAAAAATACGCGGTTATTTAACGACTGTAAATTATTTTTGTAATGATATTTAATATTTAAATATTTTTCAAATACAATCCCTGTGTTTAAGTTGTATTATTTACTCTATAAAGTAAGCATTGTTTTAAAAAAATAACTACTTTTGATCAATTTGTTTTACATGTAGCAACCCTACAAATAAAAATCTTCCTAGCTGGATTTGTCCCAATTAAGTGGAAATTTGTTGGTGAAACGTAAATTAGGTAGGATTTTTTGGTAGGTAGGATAGCCACCCAGTTAGGAGCAGGAATAGCTATAGTCTGTGAAAACGGGGGTTAGTCTCATAATGATCTAGTAGTCGAGATACGTCTTCTAGAGTCTAGACTACCTACGACCGAATTAACCGAAAGAAACGAAATGGAATTACGTGTCGGACAATAGGACAAAAGAAATGTAAGCTGTACATCAAGTGAATTAGTTTATTTATGAAAATAGCTTTATAATCTAAATTACCTACAGAAAAACCTATAGAAAAATTAAAAACCTATAGAAAATAAAGGAATCATCCTGAAATGTTTGCACTAATAATATATTTATTTTTACATTCGTATTTTTAAAGGATTAACCTTTACGAGGGGTGGATAATTTATTACGCACGTGTATTTAGACATTCAAATCTATAATGAGAGAAACAAACCTCGTTGTATATAAAAGCAAGAAAAGTTCTATAGGGTTTGGCTAATTGTTTATTTACATACAGATATAACGATATTATGTAAGGTAAATCTTTAGAATAGTCTTGATCATCCGGGCTGTATGGCCGTGGTCCAGTGGGATGCGTTGAATTTCCCAAAAATTGGGAAATTCAACGCATCCCACTGGACCACGGCCATACAGCCCGGATGATCAAGACTATTCTATTGACGCCGGCCGTGAAAGCCACAGTGAAAGTTTCACTACTCACACGTAAATCTTTAGATTCATGTAGGGTACCCCAAATTCCGACGAAATTTTTGTGAACCAACTTATAAAAGAACAGACAGAGACAATTTGATTACATGCAACTAAAAATTTCAGCAATAGATAGGTGATACATATAAATATTTTAAGAGCAAGCGCACATTTATAATAATTGCATGTGTAATACACATTAAATTCGCTACTTTTTATAATATAGAAACGGCATACAATAATATACATAGAAATATATAAATCGCCATGCTGTGAATTACAAATTCGCCAATAATTATAAGTACATAATACTTTTTTATTTTACTATGAAGTTTAAGTCGTCGATCACATAATAATAATAGTACTCAAGATTTCTTACGACATGATGCATTGTCCTTAAGCCCCCTTCGATCCAAACTCCATCTTACCTGAAACAGGGAAAATATAAAGAATATTAATTGAAAATCTTTGACTATTTTTTTGAAAATCAATGTTACTTATGTGCAAAGTTATAATACATTAAGCCAACCGAAGATTAGTCATAAGCCTGATGGAAAGTCCATTCTTTGCTGTATATCTGTCGAGATAACTACTTGAAAATCTTAAGTTAGAAAAATTAAATATAGTAATACGTTGGCGTGTATTTTACATAATATAAATTATGTGGTTGACTAAAACAATAATTGAAGTAATTTCAAAAAGGGATGGTGGTTGGACGGATGACAACACCCTGTTTGCTGAATAATTAGGTGAATAAAAGATTACAGTAAGATAGTGAAGCATTATCAATATTCCAATAGTCTTCTAGTTCAACAAAGGTTCAGTTTTGAATAAAAATCTAGGGTCTTTATATACCTGGGTTACGGAAAGGAAATCTAGTGAAGTGAAAACGTTTTAAGGCTTTCCTGAACCCTAGAGACTTCTACAAGTAAGTATTCATTCACCTTTATGAAATATCAAAAAGGATTATTTTTTATTGGGATTCTTTTTTCTGATCTAATATGAAAGGTTCTTCAAAGGTGGTTGGTCTGTTTGTCGCTGAATAATATAAATTCGAATTGGGTAGGTATTGTTTACGCTCCACGACTTAAAGGCAGGAACTGAAAGCTCGAATTAACTTCTCAAGTGTCGAAAGAATTGCGTTCTATTTATCTTTGCGCTTTCATAATACCTACGAACATTTATTAGCTGGATTTGAAACATAATTTTACATTACAAATGAACAAGTAAAGGCATTTTGGATTATGCTTAGGTACTTTATAATCTATAAATGTAGATTAATTTTCAGAGAATGCGTTTAGAAATATCTATAAATCAATCAGAATAATGACTAAATCACGATAGAAATAGGACTGGAGCACTGGTACTCTGATCATCAGAGGATGGTAAAGGAATGAAAGAAGAACTAAGTAGGGTTTTGAAAACTGTTTTTCACCTTACATCAGAGTTCGGCGATGTGAAAGGGAGAAATTACTATAATTTTATTTAATTGGTGTAGGTCCTAGTTTCGCGCCCCTCACGTGTTCCTACGAGGCAGAGCAATGATTTATTTGACTTTTGAATGCAAGTATTAATACATTATTGGTATAAAGTGCAGTCAATACAATTTGTTATGTAACGAATCCACATGGGTATGGCAAACCGCAAAGTATCTTAACGTCTCGCTACCTGCTGTAGTATTACTTGCATATGGTGGGGTCAATGATAGATCTTAAACTGTACGTACAGCAGTAGAAGTCGAATGATAAACAACCAATTCAATACAATAACATTTTCTTCTGATGTTTTAGTATTTAATACACGTTATTACAATACGATCCAATGCAACAATGTGTGTAAAGTATAATGTAAACAGTAATGTTTGCAATGTTGAATGTGGTGTGGATATTAATTGATTGATATTATATGTGTATCGTCACCATCGCCAAACGAGATGTCAACTTATATGCAATACCGACTTCAAATAATAGATTTTAATATAAAACGTGATATAAAGATGGGAGATGTTATGCCTAGGTGAGAATGGAATGAACAGGCGATGATATGTATCACGATTCGTAACGTATTTCTATAAAAACATTCTGGTTGTACGACACAGCAGATTTACCTACTTTTACATAGATACACAGAGGGAAGATCAGGGGTATTGACACAACAAAATTTCAAATAACTCGTACCTTATAAATTGGAATACCTGGTCAAACTGACGCAGCAACGTCAGAAGTTTTTTGAAGAATAATTAATTTACTAAAGAGAAATATGATCTGAGGTTTCCTGGAAGACATTAAAACCGCTTTTCTTCGTTAGGTTATATTTTCAGTTATTCTAATTTCTGATTACAATACTGTGCAAGGAAATACAAATTATTTGTATAATATTATGATTTTCAACTGACGATTCATCTTTTTTAAGCTTAAAATTAAAGACTATTATGTAGTTTAAAATTCACGCACTATGGTTTGATTAAGTTGACTCAACTAATTGGTCGCAGTGTTTTGGTTGAGTTGGACAATCGAAGTGTCCTCGGTGGCCGGTGTTGACATGTATTTGGCAATTATAATATTCACTAAACTGTAGGCTAGGATATTAAACGCAAAAAAAAAAAAGAAAATGTAGATAATATATTGGGAGACTTCTGAGTTGAATATAAATATTATTGTACTGACGAGATGAATTATGAGACATTTTATTTATACCTAGTATTATTTTTAGGACAATATTATCATCAAGGCATACAGTTGAGTTATTAAACTAGTAATATAAATTCAACAGCCAGCAAATATTCACATCACGTGCGCCTGAGACATGAGGGTAAAATCATTAAGGCAGAGAAAAACGTGTTTCACATACTTTTGCCATATTCCTTTCGAAGGAAACAACTTGTATACTCTACGTTTAGATAATTCATCTACCCAAACGAGACATATTACTCTAGAGTGGAAATAGGTTAGGCACCTTATCATTATTTCGCTCGATTTATTATTGTCTCTTTTTTTTCGAAGTTCGAAGTGATGTGGATGAATGAGATCTTTCTTTCGCCACAAATTTATTGTATACCTAGTACGCTGGCGCTAAAAAGATGTGCTGAAGCTAAGATACCCCGATATCTACACGTTCTACATATGAAACAACACGTTAATTACATATGTAAATGCTACTACATACAACATATTGATTGAACATGCATAGCGATTGAAACTTATAAAAATTACTGACACCTTCCTTTTGGTGTGGAAAGAGGAGGTTACCATTAAGTAAGTGAAGACATGGGGACCGGTCCATTGCCCAACGTAGGAACGTTTCATACAATTTTTTGTACATGCCATCCAGATACGTTAAAATTTTTAACGAATGCGTAGCAGACAAATAAAACAATGTGCAATCTCTGTATGTTATAATCATAATGCGTAGATTCTGAACTTTGTAGATTCTGATGACTATATTATTATGACATGTATCTACCTGTACGCGCAGCACCCATCAGGATACGCGTTCCGATGCTTACGAATGGCACTGGCTGGCTTTACGCCCAGGGCAAAGTTCAACCCTTCCGCAACATCCTGCCAAAGTGTTTATTTTTGCTGAGCTGAATTTGAATAACGCAAATATTATGATAGAACATCCATGGTTGATTTTATAAAATCATAATATGCTAATTCGTTAGCTTTATCTAATCAATATGTAGTCTGGAATAAGAGAAAACTTAAGTCTGAATCATTTCAGCTTTTTTGCACAAGTCAAAACATTGTTACACAATGTTAAACAATAACGAGAACTGGTTGGTTCGTTAAAACGTCTAAAAAATACAAAATCATCCTTCAAGGATTTTCTGTGGTCCCTGTGTTGGGATGAATGTGTTTTTTTTTCTGACATTCAATAAGCGGTTAGAGTTAATTTAAAGTTCGGTTTCTAGTTTAATAGTACTTCAGAATATAATAATAAATACCGCCTAAAAATATTTAGCTGGCCAAGAAGTGGACATTTTTTTCAATCTATACCAAGGTCCTGAAAGATAAGCTCTTTTACTATATATCGTTTCTTCAACAGTAAGATTAAATTGTTAGGAATAATGGCCCCTTTCTGCGTAAACAGAAAGAACAAACGTTTCAGTTATTATTTGATTGATACAATTTTTAATTTATGTGTACTTATCGTCATAATAAGTAGTTATCTCTGATGACATGTAAAAGGACTGACTTTCCATCAGGCTTATATGACTGATCGTCGGCTGGGTTAATTTGATCATTTTACACTTGCGTTCCGCCGCCGCTTCCTTAACTTAAAACACGTCTGTCCTTGAGAATCTGGTCGACGTGGTATGAAAGTTTAATCTCACGAAAAACTGTGATGTGTATAAAGGTGTATTTGGGTTTATTTCGATAAACCCAGATTCATTTTAGAAAAAAAAAAAGAACGAAAGTGCAAATTACGCACAGTGCTTTCGAGGCCCGCCTTTCCCCACAACTCATCTTTCATCCGTGTATATTTTATTTGTTATCCTTTCAATAACAATCATTACTATGTTTTGAATTGCGATATCCAATGTTCGCATACTTCTATATACGTCGGCGCTAATATTTTTAAGCTACGGTGAACGGATGTTGCATAGATATTGATTAATATGAGAGTGCATACTTAGTGGGATATTAAACCGTGAATATTAATACTTAATTAGTACACTGGCCGTAGAAATATTCCATTATATTATTATTTTATGCATAGCACGCTCCGCGTACAAAACAGTGCATACAATATTGTTATTAATTTATATTTTATTAAAAAATAACGCATGATATTTATATTAATTTGAATTATATCCAACTTACCATAATTTATTACAATGTAGTGTAACCAGCGACTAGTATTTATTGCCTAGTCAAAGTACTCCATGAACGTGGCCTGCTGTCCGACTTTATTGTAATAAAAGTTTTCAGTAGATGTCGGTAGTCGCCTTGTCTCTTATGCGCTAGGCAGAGAGAAGAGAACTGTACACTGCCCAATCCATAAACACACTTCTTGCTTGCGTCACGTTCATGCAATTCGTCATACATGCACGTCAAACTCAATACATTTCTATCCCCGAGTATCTGATAGTAATCCTCTGAAACTTTACGATTTTTTTTTAAACTCATTAAAGATATAATACGAAGATTTTTATCATGCTTACGAGTAGGTCTTTTTTCAGATTTCTTGCTGAAATAATGTTTCGCAGGCTATAAAACAAAGTGGTCACAGTATTTTTGCCTAACTCGTTTATTTTTGTAGGTGGTGACAAAAAATGTTCCATGGATTTTACCTGAATCCTGATTATACTTAGTATTAGTACTATAGTACAATAGAAATACGGAGAAATCAAACCACTTAACAGGAAGCTTAATTAGGTACCTACCCCACCACATCGTGCGATCGCTGATGCGAGAACTTTCTTGAGAAGTAGGCTTTTAAGCTCTTGATGGTCTTATATATAAAAGAAAGCAAAATACAATTTATCCTGTAGGCACCTACTCTCAGAACATAATTTTTACCTGAAGATATACGTGCCTAAATATTTAACGTTATTAGAACAGTCCAAGTAATCCTGCAAACGAATTTTCTAAGAATTGAGTGGGCTTTATGTTTAGTAAATTTAATAAATAAATGTCATAATTCAAAGAAAATTGAGACGAAAAACGACATAAAATTTTAAAAGCGGTTTATATAATTCGCAAATCTTTTAAATAAGTAAGGTTAATTTTATGTAAAATACTTTTACACAAAATATTTTTAAGTAAACATAGGCGAGACAGCTTCGTCAATATAAACTTATCAATTGGGAAAATTCACCTATCCAGATATCATGAATATCAAAGGATTAGGCTTAGATGCGTGGGACCCAAATTAAGAGTATTATATAAAGAAAATAAGGAGAAATCGAATGAAAGGGAATCATCATCTTCGTCGCCAGATGGGAATTTTTTCCTTGTATAACACTTGCTATCGAGTTCACGCTTTGTACGTACTAACAACGTCTTATACAATTTCTATTAATGTACTATGTGGATAATATATAATATTTGAAATTCTGTATGTAATGTGAAACCTTGTGGATCGTACAATGCATTAAACTTGCATAGTATGAATACGGACGTGCTAGGAAATAGGTTGTGGAAAATCACATAGTTTATCTCGTATAGCATATGAAAGAAACGAAGCGCAAGGAGAAATACGTGATACTCACGGAATTTCCATAAATATTATTCTATCCATCCTTATAGCCCTTAAGTATGTCTTATATCCGATCACTTAAAAGGATATTACTTAACTAAGTACACTTAATACGATGAATATTAAGCAAAAGACAGCTGGTATGTATATTGTAATATAAAATGGTATAATGAGTGTAAGCAAATGAAGTGGTTGAGAAAATGTACATAAAAATGTTGAAGGATCGGATAAGAATGAAGTTAGTAATTATTTTATAGTTTACACAGAGAGACGTGAGTGTAAAAAGGGTGTTGAATTAATGTAAATGAGTTGGGTTGTATGGAGCAGAATGTATGATAGTAGGATGACCAGAATAGAGCAAAAAACGTGTGAGAATAGTGGCCATCGCACATGTAAATCGACCCATATACCCTTCCAGAAGCTCTTGAGTAAGCAGAAACGTTTATGAGAAATTGCACCACGAATGTTATGAAAGCATGATGCACATATGGCGATATGCGGTTATTTTGAGTTTGGTTTCTATGATCCAACGGATTCGGCGTAGGATACCAGATAAGTATATATTTCCTGTGACTTTAAAACTTCACTGATGGTGTTCGTAATTTGTTAAATTCAAATGAATTGTCGGAAGACCCCAGGCAAGGTGATCTGACGATGTCAGGAAATGTGCCGGTGGCGGATGGATGCAGTGTGCTCAAGACAGGGAGCTGTGGAGGAGCAAAGGGGAGGCCTATGTCCAACAATGGACCTGAGTGGCTGCAAAAGAAGAAGAAGAATGCATACCTAGTAATTCCGTATCCAATTTATATACGGTTTTATTTTATAGTAATTACTAATAGAAATTTTAAAACCACAACACGTGAATCGATCGTATGGATATTCTTAGAAGCTATTAGCAAGCAAAGTTGTTAAGTTCCTCAGATAGTTTCCTCACGATTCGCATTCACAATGTTCATAATGTTGTAAATCATCCAAATTCATGTAAAGAATAAGTAGTACCTAGTGAAAGACGGTAACATCATAAGAAATGATGCCAGATGCGTTACAGGTAGGCGAGTACTCCACTATGTGACAATCATTAAAATAATAATAGTAATACGCGGTTGTAGTAGACCATATATGGACATACAACGCCGCATCGAGCTTTCTCAGACCAACTTGTTTTTAATGTTTTAAAATAACACGTCTTCAATCAGATCGAAACAATAATAATTCATACATTTAACATTTAGAAATTGCAGATTGACATTATACAATTTTTACTTGGCATATCTTGGACCCAAGCGGAGGTGGCGCGAGGTTGTGAGGCAAGACATAGAGACTGTGGAGCATCCCCGGAGGACGCACAGGATAGAGCCGAGTGGCGGCGAAAGACAAGAATGGCAGACCCCACCATCATGTGGGAATAATAATTGCCCAGGGAGAGAGAGAGAGAGAGACTTTGGCATATCTTGGGCAATACTCAGCCAATGTTCCAACAAATCTAGGATTGTATTTTTTGGGAATACCAAATCCAGATGCCTCAGGCATACCGTCTCATGTTACTTGGCTACCCTGTCGTGAGTTCTATGTAGCAACACTTCTTCTCTACGTTCTAGGTATCCACTCCGGAACTTTTTTGTTCGTCTGGAAACATGATCGGCCCAGCATACTTTCTGATTCTATAGAGTACATTGGCGTCTCTAGTCTTTTCCTTTATTCATGTCTTGGTTTTCCTGTCTCTCAAAGAAAACACCCAGCATTCCCCTTTCAATAGCTCTTTTTCATTATATTCACCTAATTGTATTGTTTTGCAAGGTAAAAATCCTATTGTTTGCCATTTGATCTTAAAGTCGACATTTTCAAGGTGGTAGTCTGTGACCTAATAGTCCTTCATAAAATTAAAAAGAAAAAAATGTTGTACAAAGAAAAATCAGTCGTACATTAAATATCGCACAAAGAAAGGAAAAAACATTGCAAAAACCAACAAGAGATTCAATGAAAAAGTGTGAAATCTACAACACTGTTAGATGTGACAGAAGTTCGCAAAAGTATTTTGGCAGAATATTTTACCCAAATTATGAATATTTATTAGTTATTAGAACTAGTATTAAAACTACTCTCATTTGGAATATTGTGAAGTAAATTGCGGTGAAAAGAATACCTTATATTATTTTTCAGTAATTTATATTCATGAAAAAAAACGATGAATTTTCATTGAAAGTAGGTATTATTTTCAGACATCAAGGCTTCATTTTTTTTTTCATTTTGTACTTTATAATATCCGTTAAATGGTTATTTTCCATGGAGTAAACGGCAAATGTTGTACAAGTGTTAAAAACGTACATACAATAACATTCTCCTTGCGAAAACATTTTATATTGTTTATTGGGCTCTAATTTCGGGCACTTGGACTAGTCAGATTTACACAGTTAATTACTAATCGAAAGAACAAAAGATCAATCGAAAAAGATAACTACATCAAGGGTAACAGAGTGTAGAAGACTCTGCTAGTATTTCGTCGGGAATATATGTGATGTTTAGATAAGTGGAGGGTTATTCTACAACCCCGATATGCCAAGGGGGAAGAGAAATTATATTTGCACTATACATAAGTGTTTGGTTATGTTGGTTAGAGTCCATCTATCTTTGCTTAAAAAGTATATGGCTTTGTATCATATATTACTTTTTGACTTGTATATCTAAAATCGTTGGTTATTGAAAGCTGGACAAGTTTCTAGAGAGAAGCAGAACAGAAAAAAGTAGGTAATACTTATCGATAATTTATACGTAAGAGAATGAAGTTTTTATCTAATAAATTGAGCACTTATCAATATTCCAGGTGTTTTCTATTGAAGCTTGTTCAATGTTCATCATTGTCACTAAGAAATTTCCTATCAGAGAAATGTAGATACAACCTAATACAATAATGTATCTTATATATGCTATCTAGAAAGGAAATACTAAGTAAGAATAAAGATTCATTATATATCATTTACTTGTCATTAATGTATTTGTATTACTAAGTAGTTTCTATCGATAAAATCGATTACAGTATTATGGCTAACTATCATCTGCTTATTTTAAGCGAGTCTCAGTTAGGATTATCGATTTTCCTGAATCATACTATTAACTATTAGACGCTCATTACTTGAACGTCCATATTTTATTCAAAAAACATTTAGTACCTAAAGAGTTTAATTATTTACCTCACATGCAAAGCGAATCCTTTTTGGAATGAATATGATGTAGATGAATTTTCAATAGTCAATTACTCGTATCTAGTATTAGGAATTATGTCAATGTATGTCCATACATGTATTCATAGCTTAATTGCACTATGAAACGAAAATACAACCATCCTAATAAAGTCTGTCTGTATTATAATAGAGTAGAGTCCAATTTAATGAAATCTTTACATATCGCTATGGTCATCAATAAAAAGATTTTCAATTAATTTGTCGTTAGTATTTCAAATGCAAATTGATTCATCTCCTCTAGTGACGACAAACAGCACTAATCAAAGCCTTTACAGTCTTTACCGTTCATGTAATTGAAAATACGTTTACAGTTTTCATAATATTATTTAAATTTCTTCGTCTTGGATTATTTCATCATCAAAGGAGGAGATATGAAATTATGGAGCTCATTCTGAGTATTTGTATTTAGGGTATAATAAGATGTATAGGAAATATTGTCGTTGTACAAATTTTCAAAGCCGTATCATGTTATAATTAAAGTTTGTAACGTAATATTTTGTCATTAATTTCCTATACTGTTGTATATAGTAGTGGCGGCATATCAATTAAGGACATCATAAAAGCGACATCTATTGGTTAGTTATACCCCACAAAATATTGAATTTTCCTCTCGTATCTACTTGCTTTAGTCGGTAACTTTTCAATCATATTAGTAATGTACATATATCTTACATGAAGCCAAAAATCCCAAACGGGATCACGCATTATCTTGTTTAATATACAATGTTTTTATTTTCATGGACTGCAAGAAGGACAAATGCCTCTATCCTAAAACTCCAATTTTATGGACACATCGCTCGTAGTGGGGGAGACAGTCTCGAGAAACTGATAATCACAGGAAACACGCCGGGATGGACTACCAAGAGGACGGTCACCCTTGCGATGGGCAGACCAAGTTAAGCAGAATGTTACTTCGTCCATCTACAAGGCAGTGCATCTTGCTGAGGACAGAGCTGCGTGGCGGGGATTAGTTAAGAAACGGGTGTTTGAAGATTTCGACCCTCAGCAGTGAGGAAATCGACAATAAATACATAAATTACTTTTCAAAATTACCTTACAGAGTCATAGAGGAATAACTTTATCGTTTCGTTGACACACGTCATTGTAAAAAGACAACTAATGGTTAAAATACGTTCAGAGTTACAGCATATAAAGTAAAAAGTACTAACTAAAACAAAGGTTTATGAACTACGATCACTCGACATACTAACTAGCTAATACTAGGTACATACGTGAGTATTGTTGTGTGTTTCTATTGTATTTAGTAATGTAACTGCATCCGGACATACGCAGTGCGTCGCTCACAGTAATATAATAAAGTTATCAAGCAAGGTTCTGCAATGCCAGAAAAATATTTAAACAACATTTATTTATTTCTATGTTGTTCGTTCTTCGGGTTTCCTTACTGCGTGTAGAGTGGTTGAATAACCGACCTTTCGGCAACCAACTACTCTACACACAGTATGGAAACCCAAAGAACGAACAACATAGAAATGGATTCATCACGCTGCGAAAGCCTATAAGATTATTAATTAACATTTATTTACATACAAGAAATACTTTAGCTAGTACGATCGATGGTTTGAGACTAAGATACCTATATAGCACGAAAGATAATAGATTATTAAATATGAAATCCTTTTTCTTCTGGTACACATATTGGTAAGGACCTAAAGTTAAAAAGAAGAGTGTCCCGAAAATGTTTCCAAGTATTTTTATGGATCAAAATCGCATTACCGTTTACGGTGGGAAATACGTTTTTTTGAGATTTTAATGTATATTTTTTCTGCAATTTTGAGGGTATCTAGATATTTGTTCTGAAAAACACTGTTTTGGCAACACCTACAACTTGATACAAAAAACTTTTCGCCCTGGAGCAATAGACATAGTATCAAACTCACACTTTTCATATGTGCCTAACATTGTCGAATATTAGTATGGTGCAAATGATATTGTTTTCAAATCTATCTTTTGGATCCCTAACATTGTTAAATGAATAGAGCTCTATGGAATGCAGACGTGCATACCAAAATGTACGCATTGATATTAATAATTATTATTAAAATTACAGGAATGTATAACGAGTTACGTGAGGAAGGTTTACTATTGTTATTGTTAAAATTAAATAGCGATGTTATCAACAAATAAAACAACAAACATGTCAACATACAAAATGTTAATTATTTACTTAGTAACTGCAGACGTGGTAATTTCTAATATTTGAGATGGTCTGCCTTCGTACACTTCATACTACTGATGAGGTTTCTACCACCAATCGGCACAGAAACATAAAGCTGTACATGAAAAATCGTTACAAAAATATAATACCAAGAAACAGAATAACTTGTACAAGTTTTACTATAGAAAGAAAAAGAAATTAAATCGTAGCTTTACAAAATCTACCATTGAGATTAAGCATAAGAAATAAATCAATCTATGTAAAAAGTAAGCTTTTCATTGTTTTATTTTACTCTCGCTGTGCGGTCTGCTTCATTTAGTGCAAACTTTCATTAAGTTCGTCTCAGAGCATAATGAGGAAGTGAGTTAACAAATGTTTTATTGAATAAATTATGAGAAAGCTCGTTGCATGTTTCCGATAGGTAAGTATACAAGCTTCCTATAAGAAAGTCTACATATAGTATACCTAATACAATGGAATATCTAAACGTAGATTGAAATCGTAACAATGTCCCAGTTTAATATTCATTGGACATCGTAGTGCCTTTGCAAATTACACACAGAACTAAGTGATCGTATTCTTTCGAATTTATCCTTTGCTGTCTCCCTTGTCTCCTTCAGTCAACTTATAAACATACAATAACATGCAAATTGTTCTACGATTACTGGCCTTATTTTTCTGATGCTGAGGTATACATGCATCTACAGAGTATACAGATGCGCCATTAAAGCCTACTGAATTACGCCTACTAAAGGAAATGGTCGATGTACTAATTTCAGAGTGTACTCTCTATACAAGGTACACACTACACACCTCTACATTTCTTAAAAATTTAGTAGGATTTAATCCCATCATTTAATCATATACCTTAACGTACGCAGCTTCTAAAATCTCGTATAGTCTTTATACTCGACTGTGCGAGGAAGGGATGCAATATATTTTACTCTAACCAAACTCAACAACCATTTGCTAGTATTAAACTAAAAGTCGTACAGTAACGGAACGAAATTACAAATACAGGATGAACGAATGCAGTCCATAGATTTTCATTATCGTGGAAGAAGTTCTGAAGACTTGTGTCGGTGTAAAGGGATTTAATGTATAAAAGCATCGACTTCTATACATCTAACTTAATGGGACCACATATCAACGGCTGATGTTGGATATTGATTCAGAGTAGGCATTTTGGAAAAAAAAAATTTTGAGACCCTAGATCTCGATAATCTTACTAAATATGTTTTGGAAAAAATATGTTATGAACCTTTATCTAGTGACTAACCGTAAAAGATTTTTTATATATTGTACAGTTTCTCAAAAAAAAAAGTGAAAAACATCTGTGATATTTTTTTTTCGAAAGACATTGCAGGTTCAAAGGGGCAAAAAGCGGCAGCTGGCAGGAATCGTAGTGGTCCAAATAGGAGGCATTTTTGTTGACACCAGGGCTATTGTATTTACTTTGTCTCCAGACACAAAACGGCTTTGAGTTCCTGTACGAGATCATGGATACGTTTCGTAAGAAATACTCTTAGATAAACGAACGTGCCAATATTGTTACATACAAAAAGCAGGTAAGATGGTTTCCAGTGTGTCTAAATACGAGTAGGTTATTACGTGTCTATTGTATGAGTGTATTGGCAATAAAACCTAAAATGAAAATTCTCGTATTTTCATACTGTTTTCATAACATTGATACTGGAGTAAAAGAAATAATACAAAAAAAATAAAATAAGCGTGGTGTATCCGACAAACATTTCCCTTTTTCAATGGAATCAATATTACTCTATCGTATTTAGGTAAGTAGAGTATAATATTCTCAAGATCAATATGTTTTCATATCAATACCTATTAGCATTGTCAAGAAAATATTTTATAGGATAAATGTGTGGGCTTTGGCCCACTATAAAGTTTTTTTCATGTTTGAAAGTGTATCACACAAACATGCTACAACTTATTAATATTTTTTTTATCTCAGTATTTTGTACAAACATTTAGCTTTCCACATGTTAAGATATTAGTAATTAAAATGTATTATTAAGTTTGGCAGCGAACTTTAAAGAAATATGCAGGATTGCACCAGTTTTGCACACTTTTAAAGTCAATGTCAATTTATTGTACGTAGGTAGATTTTTCATGTAAATGAACTTCAAAAGTCTGTTCCTTGATTGCCCTTGAATAAATAAAACATCATTCGATATAACAAATCATAAGGACTTACAATTAATTATCGTTGATTACCAAGTAAGGGGTTTTAATTTCAATACAAAATAGAATATTTATTTATTCCATAAGTGAACAAAGTATATACATATAAAAAATTAACATAGTACAGATTAAAGAGCATTGTTCACTAGGGCGAACTTGTCTTATATAACAATATATAAAACCGTAAGAAAATAAACATTTTTGTTTTTCGTTGCTTTTTCCCAATCATATAAATATTGAGAGACCACAACTGGGTCAGTGGCCACAACCCACACATTAGCCCTACTTACTTTTCAATGTTTTCTATATCTAACTTCAAATCTTATAATGTACAAGTGGATCTGTCTGCCAAACTTTTTGAATAAAAAATATACCAACTTTCAGGTATTCTAGAACTTTAAAAATTTTACGCACTTTTGTACCATCGATGACAATGCAATATTCAACATATATCAATTCTTAATTGATATGCAGTAAACTGCGAAAAATATACACATACGTACCCACATTTGCAGGCTTGGCTTGAAGAGATCCTAACGTAACTCCTATAACGTGTAAGTAAACGTGTTCTCATGATCAAAGTGAACTCATACATAACTACTTACCCAATTTTTACAAGAACTGAAATAAAGCAACTCAAACATTAGGCGAAAAGTTTATTGAATATATGCTTACTTATTTTTTTATGTTGCTACGAATCCTTAGCATTGAATCATTATACAATAATTGTTGTGTAAGTAATTCTTAATTTTTTCGTTTTTTTATTTTGTTTCTAAAGCGATCAAAGGAAATCAAAATTCTACGAATTTTGTTATGTGATGAAGAAAGAACAATAGTACATATTATGTGAATGGAATAAATACTACTCAAGTACCTAATAAATACACAAAAGCCCTGATTTCAGAAAAATATTAGAATGTTTTTATTTTCTTATATAATATTCTATGGATATGAAAAATCAACTAAACGATTTATTCAATTAGAAGCCCTCAAGTTTAAGAAAAACCCGCGAAAAACTATTGAATGGTAGCAGAAAAATAAGGTAATTAAGCGAGAGATAGATGACTGTACGATAAAGATACTGTTGTGATTAGAATGAAAATGTATAAGTTGAGATGATGAAATATATATTGCTAAAAGAAGAGGAGTTCTAGATTGACCAGGAACTGTATTGTGATCATGTCTACTAGATTTTCAGTACGAAAAAGTTTTAAAGGAATCATACATAATGCGATGAATGTGACCGCACGGAATGGATTAGGTAATACGTAGAACTGCTTAAGAGGAAAAAATATAACATCTACTATAATATTAGCTATAAGATATTATATAATGCCGAATAAAATATTAACAAAAACACAGAATAATAAATAAAATAAAAGGGAGAAAACAAACCAAGAGGAAAATACAAATGGTCGATCTTACAAAAAACCCAAACCGCCCATATCTCTTTAACATGACAGAAGATATCACCCTAATGACAATTTAATTACAAAACCATTATATCTACAAAAAATATTAAAACATTGTAAGCAATATTGCTTGCTGGAGATGTTAAAAATGCAGGCTAATACTTGGTACCCTAATTATAATAAATATGTAAACATTTGTCCGAAACCTATTTACCTATATTACTAGTATAGTAGCTTAGTAGATATGGTTAAAAAGTTACGTGTATGTAGAATACATTATAGTAGGAAGAGTTTCTAGAGAATCAACAGTCACCCATATATACAATCGCTGCATTTCTCACAATGTGAAGTAACCAGCGAAACGTCTATAAAACAAAACACGATACAATTTATATACGTTAGGGGCCCAAATATCTCCACCCAGAATCTCCCCTCCTAGGAGAGTTTTATGTAGAATTTCATATGAATTTTACTCTTCTACGTGTTACTCCATAATTCAATCAATAATATTATCTCTGTTTTTGTATGGAAATTACTTAGGTATCCCCTGTCTAGGTGTAAGTTGGTGGGATTGGACATGAATGTAATAAGGTTGGTTCTACTAAGGGAACCAAGTACCTACATATACTGGACGTAATCACAACATGAACTTATGGTTCAAAAGCTGGATCTTTCAATAAACTTTCGCCACATTTTGACGAAAATGTTTGATATTCGATTATAAAAGGTTGAGAAATTTGTATGTGATGAAGCTTTCTCTGTTGAATGTTTGAAATGTTCAAAGAAAAAATACTACCAACGCAAGTATGTAAGCTTAATCCATATTTACATCCTTTAATTCATGCCTAATCCCAGTTTGAACTTTCATACAAGAATGCCTTTGAGAATATTAGGTACGTAGATAATATTATAATCAACCACACAAAATAATATAACATATTATATTGTGTCATAATTTGTACGAAATAGTTCAGGTTGCTTTATTGAAATGCTTGAAATCCTCACGTGAAGATTCTGCTCTATAATTTATACAAGACACACGAACAAATTCCATAGTTTGAATTTTCAAAATTCCAACTAACTTAAATAGCAAACGTTCCAAATCATGCATTGTCTAATAAATCTCACCATGAAAACATAAAAACTGTTACGAAATCTCTGCAAAAAATTATCCTACGACCGACGCAAATAGAATAAGATTTTTTTTATACGAAGAACGCAGTGATAAAAAAGACCTGGCAACCCTAGGATTTACAGTAAATTCGACTAATGCTAATTCGACTGATAGCTAATTCGACTAATGCGAATTCGACTAATAACAAATTCATATGTAGTTGAATCTACAATTTAGCTCTAAGGTTCAGATGCAGCATTTTTTTTAAGGATCTGATGGGTTGCATACACAAACCCAAATACTTTCCTGCACACCTTGCACTAGGCTAAAAGCCTGTATCGCAAAGTATGGAATACATCACCAGCGCCGGGGTTGGAACCTGGCACCTCTCACTTGAGAGACTACCGCCTCAACCCACTGCGCCAACCATGTACTCAACAACATGCGATTTGACGCCAACATGCGATTTCTCACCGCTCTTTTCTTCACCTTTTTTAGTCGAATTTTTTTATACGCGGAGGCATGACTTTGCCAACACACTTCTCAGTATTATCAGCCAGAAGAGTCTACATATTATCATTCATGATTCACATATAAACTCATCAGCCTAATACTGGGAAAAATTCACCTATCCAGATATCACGGATATCACAGGATTAGGCTCAACGCGGGGCCTAAAATACAAGCATTGTGCCTGAAATATCAGAATTTAGAAATTAGTCGAATTAGTATAAGTCGAATTTATTGGATACCCAACCCTAGTAACCTATCATAAGGAGGGAAGAGTGTTTTTTGATAACTTCACTACGGGCCTCGCACACTTCGTACAGTTTAATCTGGTGCTATTTATATAACTCCAATGCATTCTCTATGCAGGTAATCGTAAAATATTAAGGTCAAACGATCAATCAACGACTTTATCCAAGGTCTATTTACATCATCTAACTGGTGAGTCATTATAATAACACTGACTTAGTAGGTATATTAAACATACACCATAATAAGAATGCAATTTGCTGCATTAAAATTCTATGCAGATATAATTATTTATTGTGTATTGTATGTAGCTTTTGTAGTAATAAAAATATTGAAACAAACAGTCATCAAATACTTATTCAGAGGAGGTCATGTGATGTTTACAATCCAGTATACGTTAATATAATATCGTATTTAGAAGATATCCCAATCTCCCAACTCCTTACACCTTTTTCCTCTTTTTCCTTCCTCTGAATGGTACTTGCAAGCATTTAGGTTATAATGTTGTTTTATTTTTAATTATTTGACTTAGTTTATCTATAATTTGTAATTAATAGGTTAATGGGCAGGTTTTTGAAAAAGTAGTTAAGAGAATTTAATTTAGATTAGGTAGTTTTTTTTAATATTGTCAACAAGTATTTGTCCCCATAATATGAATTCTTTGTGTACACTGTAATAGGGCTTTGAATGAACTATATTTAATGTAATGTTTTTCTTTAGGCTAATTTGTGTTCAATGTCTGTAAGTGTGCCTTGCTGATAAATAAATAATAAATAAGATACAAAAAATCTGCATTTTAATACTGCTGAATTTTTTTTTTCGCGTCACTCCTAATTGAAACAGAATACGACGAAATATGTCCTCGCAAATCAAGTGGATTGAAAGACAGAGACCGTATTTTAAAAATCCTTAGATTTATATCGCACAAAATGAGTCAATAAGTTTCAGATATCTTTCTCTATCAGGAAAGAATTGAAACTAGCATAGTATGTGCCATCTGTTGCACCATCACCATCCCAATGAGTGGCGGATCCAGGATTCAATTTGGGGGGGGGGGGGGGGCTGAATGTCGTCACATGGTAAAAATACTGTCACTCAACGTTTTGGGGGGGCTAAGGGGGTGAAACCTGAAACCCCTAGATTTGTTGTATATAAAGTACTGTCACTCATGGTTTTGGGGGGGCTTCAGCCCCTAGTCCCCCTCCGCTAGTGATCCCAATAACGGTTTAACCAGTAAATTTAATGCTGCGTGTACAAAAACATACACAACATTATCTCTGCACAAAATTGATGTGACATTCAGAATGAGTGGCTAATTCATTACAGAAACACGTGTATAAAATGACTCGCAGAAACTCATCTACATTGCAAATGTTAAATTCCCTGCTAATCCAGAAAAGGTCTTATTATTGTAACCATGGTGTTAAAAATGTAACACGAATTTTATGATTTTTTTATAATGGAAATAATATTTACACGGCTTCAGTATTCCCTTTGATCATAGTCGTACTTTGACAGCGTTATTTTAATACGGTACAAAGTGCTGTTTCCGGAATATAAATTTAATTAAGCACCAACATATCTCATATTCACAAATGTTTCATACGAAATTGACTCTAAAATTAAAATCATTATATAAGATACACTACACTAAACTATACTGCAATTTTAACTTGTTTTTTCTTTTTTTTTTCGGTCCATTTTTTTCCCTCTAAGGTAGTCGACGGGGTAGATTCTTTGATGTCATTTTAATGATTATTTCAGTCTTAATTTTGAGTTTATTATAATCGCTTAGTGAAGTTGGGTTATTAAGTTGAATAATAATAAAAAAATCCTTTGTTATAAATAAAACAGTATAAAGAAGAAAATGATAGATTTCATTGTACCATCATTTAGGTGATGCGGGCAACTACATATGTTCGGAGTCTTATTCTTATGCTTTTGAGTTTAACATATTTTCTCAAAAGAACCAGCATATTGGCATTTGTATAAGTTATTTATATAACGTTAGCAAATGAATTTACATTGAGGCCAGTACTATAACTAATTAAGTGCGTACTAACTAAAGCAAGGCGATCTTTTTTCAATTATTTCATAGTAAAATAAATTTACGATGGAACTATTGTATACTGTTATCTAATACCTACTATTATTCAAGCAAGCAACTTGCAGACATACAGGGATCTAGTGTACTTATAATTTTATTGCTTCATTAGTGCTGCCTATTATAAGCGTGTAATATTAAATGAATTACCAATTCTACAGTTGTTTATCTTACTGTCTGCTTCAGTATTGCAGCATTTATATAAGCTGGCGCTATACTCCTGGAAATAGAGAATTTTACCGTGCAAAACGTATAGTAGTTCTGATTTTTGGATATGTTATATAGGTCGGCTCTGTGGTTAAGAATCTAAGTTTGTGACCTCCAAGTCTATGAATTTGCAAATTTGGATATCACACAACTCTTTAAATAATAGTTTTATAAAAAAACTTTGTAGGCTCAAGTTGCAGAGAATTTAATATTCTTCAGCTTCTACATACAGCTTTACTATCTAAAATGCATTGTTAAAAGGTTATGATCAATAAATTTAAAAATGACCGAAATTACGTCAGTTTTTGGCTCGCCCTAGTGAACGCACAAGAGTTGGGAGGTCACAAGCTTGGATTCTTAACCAGGGGACTAACCTATATAACATATCTAAAAACCAGAACTACTATAGGATTTGCATGGTAGCCTAACATTTTATGTCTAGGTTTCCTGGAGTTCTAGGAGCGACTCGCGTGAGTTGAAGCAATGTTCAAACTATCTTTTTTACATACTAATTTGAATGTTAATTAATACGTAGAAGTTTTCGCACGCTATTTTCCATTATTATAATGAAACTCATACGAATGTCCGATGTCAAACTCATTCAAATGTACTACTTTAGCCACCATTAGATTATTGCACTCGACAATGGCTGAATAAACGTAGTACTGATTATAATATTATTCGTACAAAAATTCCCCTTCTTCTTATCGTGTCGGTCTGCACTCCCTATAGAAAGCCACAACCTCTCCTGCGTCATCGTCCAAGGGGGAGCGATCTGCGAGACTCTCCCATGTGCACCGCCCAGGAGCCATTGGGTAGGCCAAGATTCCCTTAATTGCCAATCATTTAAATTCTTTAGAATTAGATGTGCATCTTTTGCATATCATCACCGAAACATCTCTTGTAAAATTATATTGATCTTCTGTACCTAACGTATCTCTTAAATTTTGTATTATGACTGCATCTGTTCCTTATATGTATATGTATAAATAAAAACACGTTCGATGAATTAGTAACTTTAACAAAAATGAGTCATTTTAAGTTAAGTTATAAGTTAGAAATAGGTCAAATAGGTTCTTTTAGGTCTGTATAATTGGATTGAATTCGATTGCCGGCACCCTTGAGTTGACCTTCTTAATTCGATTAAGAGATACGTCCTTGTGAGTTTTTTTTTGGCCAAAATAAAACGGTCTGAAAACCAACACAGTAAAAAATAGCAGACAAATCGACTTGTTATTTTTTAAAGAACCTCGATTTGAAAATAACTTGAACCGAACATACTTTTCTGAATACTTAATAAAATTAGGTGTACAATACAAGACGGTAGGAAAGAAAGTATACTCATAATTTTAACAAGTAGTTATCTTGGTTTTTTTGAATGAATGAATGAAATGAATGAATGAATTCCCTAGATAAAGGTTCAATGTATCTACTCCATTTTTTCCGAAGCATATTTAGTAACGGTTGTCGAGCTCTAAGGTCTCCCATTTTTAGAAATTCTTGAAATGTCAGTATGCGTACTCTTTAAGAGTTATAAGAAGAACAGTTATACGTCTGATGGAAAATCCATCCTTCGTTGCATATCTGTTGGCATTTCATACTCAAGTATGTATATAAGAATGGCTAAACATTTCTACGTGTAATAAAATTAACAATGTTTGCAAACTATTTCGAATAATTTCCCGCCGCTGCTGCAGCTAACAATATTCACATTCGAAGTGTTTCTGTCAATATTGTGTTTATCAAGGACGACTGCCTTGGTATAACTATTTTATAATATCGAATATCCAACGGACTATATCTGAAAAGGAATTGTATGGAGAATGCTGGTGGCGTACTGACTGTGAAATGAAGTCAGAGCCAGATCACTTAATTTAAATTGTACTTTGAATGTTTCTGATGTCATTGCATTCACTGCGTTTGAAGTTCTCCTATTCGCCTAGGGTATTACTGCACTTAATTGAGAGCTCAGTTTACAAAACAATACGAGTATATCAACAACTATCAAATCTACCAATATTATTAACAATGATACAAGTGTGGCACTACTATAAATTCGTTAAATAACGCGGATAATAATTATAATCTTGAATTAATTGACTACCTATAAACTTAGTAACGAATTGAGATATCGTTATATATATTCCTGGCTTGTCGAAACTATAGGCCCTTCACAGGAGTAAGTTAAAAGAAAGTTTAATTGACACTGGTTGTCCTACAATACAGAAAAAAATATAAGAGGTATAAAAAAACGCACTAGCGAATTCATCTATTGAGTACAAAATAATATCATTATAATACTTGTAACGTATGATGTCATGGTTGAAGTCAGTTTCACTTTCGTGGTATGACGTCAGGATAATAGAATCATCGTGTGATACGGCACCGCTTACCTTTACATATTGTACGAGATAGAATAGAACCGGCGAATCTGAAATGGTTATTAGGTATGTAGTACCAATTATTATTTGATTATGTAACTGTGTTTGTAGATTGGTGTTCATGTTATCAGAGTAGTAATACTGATATCAAACTTAGTCTGAAACTTGTACTGAAAACAATGAAATATGTGTACTTAGTGAGATTAAGAATTTATAACCTATGTAATATTCTCCTAGACATCGTTTTATAGTGGAACAAATTGTACGCACGTATGCAAGTCTGAAGGATGAGTAATTGAAAGGCAATATGAGTTGACGTAGACAGATGAAATTTCAGTAAATTAAATTATTAAAATGTACTAATTAATTATTTTCAGTGATTGCAAAAAAGGAAACGCATGTATGTAAATATTAAATGGATACTAATTGAAAAAATAAATATGCAGTGACATAAATTTTGAACCCTCGTGTATTATTTTTCATAAGGATGGGTCGCCAATATGCGTTTGTACATATACTATCTATCTATCTATCTATCTATACCCTCACGCCACATCCCTTGCAGGGTAGGCAGAGAGGACAGAGCGCCAGACAGCCCTATCCTTACACACACTCCTAGCTTCCGTCACATTCATGCAATTAGTCATACACGCTCTCCGATTCCTTTTACTCAAAACGCGTCCATCCTTGAGGATCTGGTCGACATGATCGGACCAGGTCAGTCTCGGACGGCCGCGCTTTCTCACCCCTCTTCGCTCATTCAGATATATCTTTTTTGTCATCCTGTCATCATTCATTCTCTCAACATGCCCAAACCATCTTAGTTTGTTTACTTTCATTCTTGTCACTAAACACAATATATCTATGCTCCTCTCATGCAAAACATCACGCAATTCATTCATCTTACCTTCCATATCTCCTCTTATATTCCACACACCAATCCGGCATTCTGCCCTCCTCTTTGCGCCCTCCCTGGTCCTTGACGCGGCGTGATGGGTGGCGAGCCTCATCGACTCCATGCGTCAAGACCACCACCTAATTTCTTACATCTTAGGACCTATAGGTCCCGTGTCTTGGTTTCCCTCCACCATGTTAGTAGATATACACTGTGTATAAATGTATAAATGTATACACTGTGTATAAGAGTACATATACACTGTGTATAAATGTACATTATAGTATATGTGTAATCATAAATGAATACACAATGTGCTCATAAAAAGTCCATACATATAAACTCGTATAAAACTATAATAAATGGTAGAATAGATATAAACTAGTTGGTACAATGTCCACGAGAACAATGTATAATAGAAAACCTTGCAGAATGACATAACCATGATCAGGGGCTGTCAGACTCAGATAAGTCACGATACACCTATTATTATTTGATACCGACGTGAAGTATGGATGTAATTATTGATTCCGGTCAGTATTCCTGTAACCTAATCGACGATTATAGCTGAAAGAGTTCGCTATACAGTAAAATAGACATTTATTCTTCTTCTTTAAACCAGTCTTTCCACTGCTGAATACAGGCTTCCTGTAAAAAATTCAATTATTTTCTGTTGCTCCCGCTACTGGATTGTTCACCCCCCACCAATGTTATAACAACCCATCTTTTCTGTGGCTTTCCGATACCTTTATTGTATACCCATGGTCTACATTTTATAATCCTGGGTGTCCATCTACTATTTTATTGTCTTGTTATGTGCCCTGGACATTTCCATTTCATTCTAAATGACCTCCACTTCTATAGAATTCTACATCTGTCTTTCTCTCCTTACTCTGCCTTTGGGTCCCTCGCCGAGCATCTGTCTTTCCAAAAAACACTTGTTATTATTACATTCTTTGCGATAAGCTCGTCCTAGTGAATAAATGCTGTAATATCTATTTGTACTATACTATACCCTCACGCCACCTCCCTTGCAGGGTAGACAGAGAGAACGGATCGCCAGACTTTCCTATTCTTACACACACTTCGGGCTTCCGTCACATTCAATTGCAATTGCAATTCCTCATATACTTTCTACGACTACTTTTATTCAAAACACGTCTGTTCTTGAGGATCTGGTCAACATGGTCCAGCCATGTGGTTCTTGGACGGCCGCGTTTCCTTACACCTCTTCTTTCACCCAGGTAAATTTTCCTTGTTATCCATTCATCGTTCATTCTCTCTACATGTCCTGTACATCTCAACTTGTTCACTTTCATTTTAGTCACAACATCCTATTTACATTCACTCAACTCTCTAATTCTATATTTTGTTCACTAAAAGTGTAAGTAAATAAATTAATTAAAGTTGTATGATGGGATTGGAGAGGTCAAACTAAAACAAACCGAGATTCAATTAAAAACACTGACAACACCTACAATAAACTTTATTATATCTCCGTATAGCTCAGTAATAACTACGAGATGTAATTAAAATGCAATGTAATAAATAGATAGGTACTTCCTTAGCGCGCATTCCGAATACCTAACTTCTCTCGAAAGTTTTCTCCAACTTTTCAAAGAAATCGGTTGAGAACTTTCCACTGATCAATTAAAACCCAACGATAGAACGGCAGTATGCAACAATACCCACAATTTAAATTCAGCAAAGTCAAATACACGTTAGAGATGAATCAATGGATTGTCATGAATTATTATTAGGAAAATACATTTTGTATGTGTAGCTAAATTAATATAATTTAGTGGAATAATAAAAAGAAACGCAGAAAAGCTCAAATGCACACAGCGATCCACGGAACGATCCATCCTTGGTATAAGCCTAAGAGAGAACAGAACCAAAGTAGCAGACGTCATGGATCGCGCAACGAGTCTAAAGTGGCAATGGGCGGGACACGTCGCAAGACAAGACCCCTCAAGATGGACCCCAAAAATCCTAAAATGGAGACCTTGGGTGAATAGGGGGAAAAAAACTGGCTGCACGCAGCAAACAGCAGAAAGGAATGGAGGAATATGGAAGAGGCCTTTATCCAGCTGTGGAGGACAAAGGGCTTAAGAAGAAGTGGAATAATGGATACAGTTGGAAGGTTGAATGAATATTACAAAAGTATAATATAATTGTCCGTGTTTTGTATCACATAGTTTAGTTTATACAAATGTAATATTGCGTAACGCTGCACGGGTCCCTATTCAAAACAATATAGCAATTTGTCAAAGAAAACCTCCATGTTATAACATTTTGGTGTTGTTTCATTGTAAGACCAAATAATACATCATTATCTTATACGTAGGTACGTGTATTATACACTATATGTAAGTTCTGCCGTAAATGTGTAAAGCTGTAATCTTATTTGTCGAACACCTATGTCATTATGCGACATTAAAATAACAATGACATGTCTTTCACATACCAACGCTAGACTCGACATTGTTCAATTTTTGTAAATGATTATGTAAGTAATTGTACGTATACCTAATACGTATTATTATATTAGTTATACTATGTACTTCAACACACGTGAAAATTCTTTGACGACCCAAGAAAATATACAAGTTATTTCGTAGTCCGGGTTTATTGAATCAACGTGGAGAACCTTAAAAATGTAATTATGAAATGAACTTAATGCGGTCCAGAAGACAAATGGTTATTAAGAGTCATTACTTGGAGGCTAAGAGCGACAACCAGCAGTATATACTAAGGACACCATTGCGATGAATATATGCAGGTGTCAACTGGTTGAAGAGATGCCAAGATAGGCAAAATGGAAGAAAATGGGGGAGGTCTTTGTCTATGATTGGACGAGAATAAGTTGAAGAGAGAAGCGTATGGACATTGCACGACCCAAGTCTATTCCTGTCTTAAAGTCTGTATCGTGAATTCCACCTTCGCTGTGAAAAATTGGGGTTGCTTTCAGTCTGGAAGACGACTTCAAACAAAACACAACATAATCCGATTTGAAATATACCTACCTGAATTATTTTAATAATAATAATAATAATCGGACAACTTTAGGCGCCGTTTAGCGATAAAATCGCCCCAAGGGCACCGTACATTTTTCTTTTCACCATATAGGATCGTCAGAAACAGAAAAATGATAATTAAATCACCACATAGGATCGTCACAAAACAAAATAATAAAAATGAATTAATCGAATCAGTTTCGGGTAACTTGACCTATCATTGGCTAACCAGTGACTGACCCGTAGGTACGCACAAAAAGGTGAGTCTTTAGCAACCTCCTGAACTCGTCCAGGCTTTTGGCACACCTAACATCGAGTGGAAGGGCATTCCACAGGCTTGGGCCCGCTGCGCAGAATGCACGGTCACCATAACCCGTAGAAACAGCCCTCCGGGGCTCTTCTAGTTCATTTTAGGTACTAAACCTGCCATTCTGCTTTTTTTCAATAAGGCAAGTAAGTAATGAAAAATGCGAGACTATCTCACATACCTAGTTTATTAGCGCGATAGTTGTAAAAAACTTACCTACAGTTCAACGACACAAACTATAATATTAACATTTTTTGTATCATTGTACGTATGTTTTACAATTAAACACGCATAATTCAAAGTGCTTATTATTTTGTTTATTAGGTATGACTTGTACCTACCTACATGTACGTTCTGTGTTAACTGTTCGTTAACAAACTCTTAAAAAATATGTCAAATTATGGACGATGTACTAAAATTTATTCATAATAATTCTGATAAAAACATCATGTATTAAAATTGACTAAGTAATAGAGAGATTTACGTCTTTTGTTACATCGCAGAAGGTTTCCAATATAAATGAAATGTGAAATACCTCGTTCTTTGCACTACTCATTTTGGCAATAAATATTTCATGACGTTTTTCTAAACAATAGTACCTTAATACCAATAAAGAATTTATACCAAAGACATTTTTTCCTAGTGATGAATGTTTTTTAGACACAAAGTGATTGGACCACTTTGTATCTGTACCTGTAGTATTGCCAAACTCATTGAATCAAATAGCCTACGAAAACTACACATCTTTCGTACAATAATACGAGAATATCCCTGATTAGTCTAAGGTAAAGTATCATCTCGATTGTAAGTACAGTATCTACTTAAAATGTAAGTGCTCGATCGCATCGCATTAAAAAAAAACACTTAGTACTCAAGATTTCTTACACATTGTCATGAAGCCACCTTTAATTCGAACTCCATCTTACCTGAAACAAGACAAATACAAAGAAAATTAATTGAAAATCTTTACAAATAGAATAACTTAGTTACACTCAACATTCTCATAGACTACAGTTGCTTTGTGCGGGTTAGAAATATTAACATATTTAATTAAATATATAATTTTGCCATTTAACAACATTGAAATAATTTTAATTTATAGATTCGTTCATAGAATAACAGCATTCGCCACAATGTGGTATCGCATGAAATACGTAAGAGTACACATTGAAATAACTTGAACATGTCTGATGAAAATTAATACTTAAGTACCTAGGTGAAGGTATTTACTACATTCTCATAAATACTCGTAGTTTCTAGATGTGGTTTTTAAGATAAGATAAGACAGTAGGTATATTGTAATTCTGTCGAAATGAATTTAGTCGCTATTTCTTCAAATGAGCTAATCCCAGTAGTTGGCTTACCTGTAATTAGTTTTGAGAAATTAATGTTTCGAGCTGTACGTAAGGGTGATGGGGCGAAAGGGATTGACGCTGTCGTGAAAGTCTCGAGGTTAATTTGTTCGGTTCAATGAGTTTGTAGAACAAGAAAAAAGCCTAACTGGATTTGTAATTACGACTTGAAATTGATCCTAGCTCCTGAATAATATTACAACTACTAATATTTCATACCATAAAGTTCTTTAGGGGGAGAGAAATGTTTATAGTCAGAAAAGTTTTGTTCCATTGTGAATTTTATAATATAGTATTTAGACTGAAATAATCATTAAAATCTACAAGAAACTGTAAAATGAGTTCAATAAATAGGATGAGAACAGTAATAACAGATCGAACCATTGTAGAAAACATCCCTTCTAAAGGGGTTCGAAGTGTTCGTCTTTGATAATCATCAAAATTGTAAGTTGAAAACGAGTATTTTTTTAAATCTGGCATGTTTAAATCAAGGTCCAGTAAGTATATAACATTGCACCAAAATTACTTCTGCTTGATTTGAGTTGTGGAATGAGCTTTACACAAAGATTTCTAGCTATTTGACTGATAAAATATTTTACTACTGTGTCACAAATAAAGCTAAGAATATGCATGGTAGATAAGACGGGAAATAAAAATTCGTTTGACATATCGTAAGAATGCGAAACGCAACCTATTCTTTGCGACTGTATTATGCCGAACCAATATCTTTCTCGGCGTATGAATGTAGGTACGATATACCTATGAGTCATTCATACAAAGGCGATATGAATTCCCTGAAGTGACTGACATTCTGCAACGCATTCTGTACATTTTATGACATGGAAATACAAGTGAAATATCTTTGCACTCTGTACATACCCTTCAGAAAAATGTACTCCATGTTTTCATGTATGAAATACTCCATTACTATGACAATAATTTGTATTAACTAAAATCGGACATCATATAAAATTGAGATTTATTTTCAAAGTACTGGTTATTTTTAATTTCTAGCACTGTATTTTTACGTGTGAAAATAAAAATATTACCCCTTATGAAAGCATCTATGGCCTACGCAGTGACAGAATACATTCGGTCGTGTTTAAGGTTCCAGCTGTCATCGGGCTTCGGCGCCCTGAACTGTTTTCAGCCAATACTGAGAGAAGCGTTTTGAAACTGAAGACTGTGATACATGAAAGTATGGAATACAGATTGACTGTTTGGAAATTCCTTGAATAAACAAATATTCCGAAAGTACCCCTGAAATTCATGGCATCTGAGGATTTTCCGTTTAGTTTTTCAGATATAATTTAGCCAAAATACTGGTAAGTAATTATAATCTTAAACAATTGACTGTTTTATGTAGATTTTTTAATTTCTTCCCAGGTTTCTTTTAAAAAGGTATAGGTAATTCACTTTGTCGCTTACGTCGTTCTTATTTCGCGCTAACATTCTTACGCAAAAATTGAAAAAGTAGCGAAAATAGAACAATTTTTGCTCTGTGCATATAAGCCCTCAAGTAGATCCCGTACGTACATTTTATTTGTGTCAAATTTTGTTACAATTGTATATAGAACGCAGTAGGTCAATGTTTTTTTCTCGGAAGGCATTGTTATTATTTTATTGAATAACAAACAGGTGGGTGATTCGACATCAAACAATTTGTAAGTAGATATTATTTAGGGAGATTACTAATATGGTAGGTTTACCAAAAGTAGGATCTAATATATTAGATCCATTGATGAATAAATACACAGAACACTCAGAATCTAATACTCTTATGAGATTTGTAAGACTGGTTATAATATTTCAAGTAAACAAAAACATTACATATAAGGTAGCGCGAAGCATATATGATAATTCTCAAAGTATTTTTCGTACGACGCATTAAGTAATGAGTCAAAATGTGTAAAATTCTTCGTAATTTGTTACCTATTTATAAGAATACCGAGAGACGCTAAACAGTCTGTCGTGTGAACGGATGACGAATTTTATCGTTTATATTGTTGAACTAAAGGTGTGACTCGCGCAGTTATAAAGATATAACATGAGTACGTAATTATATTTGTAAGAATTATTACTGACAGAGATAAGATAATGACAAACAACTTGAAATTATTTCAAAGAATGTATTAAGTACTTATGTCGATTTGTTGTATAATTCTTATAACATCTAGAGCAAATATATGATGATTATATTATGAACTGCACCTTATACTGCTTATATATACGATACGTATTTGAAGAGGACCGCTGAAGAACGGGTGAAATTGAAGACGAAAATGTCGGATATTTGCAGCAAGCCAATCTATATTTAATATTAAATCCGTTGATGGTGAATTCACAAGTAATAAATATAGTTGATGGATTCAGTTCTGCCCTACATCGATTTTCTTGGGTGGTGGAAACGTATCGTAGGTACAACACAGTAAATTTGTTTATTACTAGGAAAATATTTGTTTAGGTGCTAACCATTTAACATAGTAATTAAACAACGGATAGACCACAATATAATCTTTTGCCTGAATTTGGACTGTTTTCGTAAAGAGGAGAAAATAACAGCAAACGAAGAAAAGGCGAATGAATACCTGAGTCCAAAAACTTCGATAGAGGGGGGGACTTCCAAATCATAGTGTACTTGACTTTAATCCAAAATTATTGTGGTGAAGTTTGTGACGAAAATGAAGTAAAGAATAAGATAATCGTATGCTTTAAAATAACACCTGTAATGTGAGAGAAAAACAGAGAGATGTGAGTACTTTTACTACTTATCTCTTATAAAAGATTACCTACCATCGTTTTATAATATGATAATAATATTTTGAAGTAGGTACTCTTACTTGAAAGGTAGAGCTCCTGTTTTTCCTCTTTGCTTGTGTATTGTAATTGTTAACAAAAAGGAATATCGATTCTCGGAAGAGAAGTGATTATACGAGTATTTAAAAGTAAGGAAATTTGATGGTAGATATTATTACTTTATCAAAACACAATAAATACTTAAGAAATTGTAATATTATTTATTAAGTGTAATGTAAGGAGTGTGGTTTTATATTTACATAATTTACCTACCTATTTATTAGTTTTGTGCGTGGCTTATCTGCCGCTAGTATTAATAATAACATTAATAACTTCAGTAATACAAAGTACATTTTTTCATAATTCACCCCACCCAACTAGGCAGTTCCCGTACCAGGGTGGGATACCAAGTGTAAGTGAACGTAGATTACGTGGTTTCCTAGATTTTCATTTCGGTTCCTACTTACTTAAATAAATCTGGTAATATTTTATACTATCCTATGTCACGTCGCATCCTTTGCGGGGTGGGCATAGCAGGCATAGCTGGACAACAGATCCCATCCCAAACACATACACCCTTCTTCCCTCAACCATAGAGTCTAGAGTACATTTTTTGTTTTTGCGATGAGTTTCGATGCATCAAAGTTTTTGTTGCCCATAGATAGATGTTATAGATTGTGTAGTTAAGGTCCTATATGCTGTCATTGGGCTTCGGCGCCTTGAATTTTACTCAGACAATACTGAGGGAATCGTCTTGAAACTGAAGACAGTGATAGATGAAAGCATGGACTACAGATCGGCTGTTTAAGAATTACAGGATTTGGAAATTCCATCAATAAAAATATATTCCTAAAGTACCCCTAAAATTTACGGGATCTGAAGATTATCCGTTCAGTTTTTCAGATACAAAAGTATAATTTAGTCAAAATACTGGTAATTATAATAATCTTAACAAATCGTCTGTTTCAGATTTTTAAATTTCTTCCCAGGTTTCTTTTAAAAAGGTATAATTCACTTTGTCGCTTAGAGCGCTAACATTTCAAAAAGTTGAAGTGCATATGCCCCCGTCAGTACGGCATACTTCGACCGAATGCGCCACAGTTGGTCGTAGTACCTACACATAATATAGTTATAATGAATTGATAATAAGAATGGACATTTATGGAAAATTGTGTTTGTGATCATTACTGTATGCTTATCTATTTATCTGCTTTACACAGATGTGCATGAATGTTGCCTACATTTAAAAATTAAAGACACTTAATGAAATAACGCGGCCGTACACTCATTGCACAATCTCACAGCTTGAGGTGTATGTATCTAAGAATGTAAACGGTTAGGTAGACACTAACTTACCATTACATTACAATATTATTACTGTAAGAATGTATTTTCATACGATTTACATCGCTCTGTACGAGCGTTGTATGAATTTTGTTTACATTATCTGGTATAACATAGAACAATTGCGACATTATGTCTATACATAGATAAACCATACTATTATTAGACAAATGGTCAGAATAGAATTATTCTACACAAATATGTAAGTCGTATATAACAAACATTGTTGTTTACATGTTACGTTGCGACTGTCTTGACAAAATACGTCCCGAGCATGCTAAATAAAAATATCCCTCATGTCAAATTGATTTTGGTTTAGCAGGAAGAAAAGTAAGAGTAGGTACCCACCAGGCGCGAAGTTACCTAAGAACACGATTCCCATCGAGTTGCCTTTTGTAAAAAATGATAGGTATAAGAGTGTCTCTGAAGTTATTCTATAAAAAAATATAGCCCCGGCTTCCCTTCTGCAGAAATCCACCCTTTACCACTGGTAGGTACCCACTAGTAGGAACTTCCATACACATTAATATAAAAGTATACTAATTCTTCTCCTCTTCTTCAGTGATGGAAAAGCTCAGTTTTTCTCCTCATCTTTCGTCCTGGTTATTGGCGTCATTCCGGGATCATTTCATATAACAATCTTAGGAATTCTTGTGTGTGGTCCATCATTTCGACATGATTCCCCCAGTACCCTCTTCTTTGCCTGCTCCATCACAGGATTACTTCTTCGTCTTCGACACTGCAGGTTCTGTGGATTTCCACGTTCCTCATAAAACTTATCCAGGTAGATAGTTCAGTACCAATAACCAATGCAATAGTGGATCTCAGCTAGTAATTTTGATACTCATATTTATAGCGTCAGCATCATTAAGAATATAAATTTGCGAATTTATATACTAGATACTAGAGGTGACATTCTCTGCATAAAAAATAAGTAAGTATGTACCTACGTAAATACACGGAATATACGACTCTGGTACCTACCTACCAAATATGCATAATGAATGACATAAACGTTCTCAAAATGCCTTCAAAATATTACATCATTATGGTCAAATCGGTCAACAACAATAATAAAATTGACTCATACAATGTACCCCATTATTATAAGTATACGTATGTATAGGCAGGTGTGTATCGGCAATATATAGTAATACGTAATTGTTTTTATTATAAACATAACATACTCGAAGTTCTCACATATTATACTCGTAGTACACCAGTGTCACTATTTAAAGCAGCAAAATTAGATAAAAACTCAATTCGCATTCAATAAGAACACTGTTTCTCTTGTTAAGAGTACGCATACCGACATTTCAAGAATTTCTAAAAATGGGAGATCTTATATCTCGACAACCGTTACTAACTATGCTTTGGAACAAAATAGGGTAGATGCATAGAACCTTAATCTAGGGAATAAGCGCAAAATATTTTTTTTAAGAGATTTTTTTTTTAAAACACTTCAGATTTTTTTTTCCTAAAGACGGAAACTCGTTTTTTTAACGTCGCGGAGTAAATTTTTTTTTTGTACTGATAATATGCATTAAAATCTAGAGAATTACCGTAAAAGTTTTATGATTGAATCGAAATTAACCGCAAAAAAATTGAAAAAACGCTATTTTTACCATTTTATCATGCGATTGTTCATGCGATTTAAATATTTGGGAAATGACGGTGACTGTAGCGCGCTTTTAAGAAAAAAATACTTTAATCGCAACACTATGCAATAGTGGTTGCATCAAACGGCGCAGTTGGTTGAGGCGGCAGTCTCTCGAGCGGAAGGTGCCAGGTTCGAACCCCGGCGGTGGCGATGTGTTCCACACTTTGCGATACAACTTTTAGGCTAGTGCAAGGTGTGCAGGAAAGTATTTGGGGTTGTGTATGCAAGCCCAGATCCTTTTCTTAAAAAAAAACCTAATAACCCGTCGAGCACAAAACCTGGTAAATAATGAGATAAAATATGTTCCAATTCAATTAGTGTGATAAAATAAGTAGTATCGAGGAGTCAATACAGTTGTTGTCTAACTAATTCAGAGAAAAAGCTAATTAATCAATGTATGTGATAATTTCTAATGTGTATTGTGTGACAGTTATATTTATGCGCGAAATAAGTACCTACCTACCTACCTCCGAATAGTAATTTAGCACATAAAATAAACTGGTTTAGATATGTGCTTATTGCACTAAACGATTACCTGTCGATTATAATGATATGACATCAATAAAATAAATTGAATTGCAACATTTGTATCATAAATTTATTGTGGTATATGCAGAAAAAAAATATTTTCTGATGATAGTCTTTTAATTAAATATCTTTTAATTAGATAGTCTTTTAATGTATGTATTACGATTTTATTTCTTGGACACAAACATTTTCTTGGTGATGACTTTTTATTATACAATATTGCTTTTTTGTGAAGCGTCCTCGAGGTGCTCCGGCACAAAGACGGCGCTATAGAAATATTCCAATTATTATTATTATTATTGATACTAGTTTCTATTGATTCTACTAACCTACTGGTGTTACCAGGGCGGTCCCTACCTAATAGGCAAGTTAGTAAATGACCGTAAAAGTTTTTTGTATGCAGCGAAATTAACCCAACAAAGTTAGAAATACGCATTTTATATCGTTTTTTTGTGCAATTTCGAACCTTAATGCCGCGGAAAAGAACAGTGACGTCATAGTTATGGTCCGAGACTTAATACGATACATTTTTTTGTGTGGTCAGGTGGATCATTGTAGAAACATTAGAAATCATGGTTGTATACCTTATCGTCCAAATCATTCCACAGAGAGGTCCAAAAAAATTCTCAGCGTGCCTTACAAAGATTTCCGCAAATTTTCGTCTCTTTTTTTTATTTATTTAAACTTAAAGTAAACAACAAACACATATATTTCATTATTGTCTTTATCTTTCAATTGTTGTGTTGTTGTAATGTTCTTATTATAATTTTTAATTAGTTTGCTTCTCCCGACACAGGATATTCCTAGTGGGGGAGGCAAACATAAGCAATAGTATACGAGTATATCTTGTAAATGTTAAGATCAATAAATAAATAAATAAATAAAATAAAATATAAATATACAAAATGGACATAGTACAGATTATAAAACGTTGTTCACTAGGGCGAACTTATCGCAGAACTGCGATTTCTTCCAGTTAACCCCACTCTCTACCACTCAGAGCACAACACTCGGCCATATACACAATACAAGCACCGGTCGCAGTAGTTTTTTATATAGCGGTCGTGTGACGCTAACTAAACATTAGTGACATTATTATTTCGCTGGTTTATATTACTAAACTAACTCTGTACTCTATAGCAGGGATTATCAAATAGTTTCACTGGGAGTCCGTTTTTGAAAATTATAAAACTGTTGCGGTTCGTTTGGCAGTTGTTAACAAGCAACCAAGGTCGCAGTCAGGAATTTATTTAGAGGGACGGAGGTAAAAAGCGCCGCAGGTGAATATTTTTTGAAAAATGGGTGAATTGATTGACTTTGTTCGGTATCTCATCTGTATATATTTCTGGGTTATATCGCACAAGACAAGCGCGGCAGGTGAAAATTTGGTCATAAATTATAAGAAGGTAGGTTAAGATTAAGTAAGTTTTTGTATTGTGGTACAAAAATATTTATAAAGAATGCAATGTATGACAAATGCTTATTTTAATTAGCGCCGCAGCCAAAGTTTTTTATTGAAATAATTGTTATTTAATGGATTTTCACAATAATTATTGAAAAAAGGATAATATACGAGGGGGTACCCAGAAATAACCGAACTGATGTTGTGGAGGGCAGAGTTTTCATAGTAGCGCGTTCCAACTCTAGGAGTGTATAGAGCCATCATTCAAAATATACCAGCGGTCCTCCATTTGGTGACCCGTGCTCTATAGGTTAATACTTTACATCCGATTAGAAAACTAGAGAGGTTATTGCACTCCTATTGTTTACGTCTACACATACTTACCTATTACGTATATATACAAAACAATACAATTATTCCAAATCCACCATGTAACTGTAAGAGTACCTACTCAGTATTTCGCCAATAAAATAGAAACAATAAAAATATTTCCTTCTCTGCCCTTTAGCTCATCTATTTGCCTTTCATTATATTCGTAAGTATCTTATCACGTCATTTATGTGTGAAAAGTTTTTTACGTATTAATTTATTTAGGTAGGTGTATGCAAAAGTAGTAAGTACTATATATATTTTTTTATATTGATATTTTGTTTGTATAGTTGTTTCTTCTTTTTCATATGTACATCCACATGTATGCATTGCGTACCTATTTCTAACGAAATATTGCAAATGGATTGCCTACGGCAATAAACCCGAAATTTGAAATTATCTTTCAATACTTTCCGTGTCCGGTCTAAAGTCTACCACTCCAATAAACGGCGACTTTCAGCGAAAAAAATAATATTGTATTTATTGTGTTATTATGAGAGCAACATACAAATCATTTAGCCACTGAAAAGCATCATGAATTGAATACTTAACTAACATAAATCCTGGAAATACAACATGAAGACGACGATGATAATATATTATTAGCTAGGTTCTAAATGCGCTACAAATGCTTCTGAATCTCCTAACGTGATCTAATATACATTGCCTGTAATCTGCGTAATCCTAGATACTAAATCTGTAATCAAATGCTGACAAACGAATTGTTGTAACCTAGCAGAAGATGTACCTATTAGTTAATACCCAGAGCTACTAATAACTGATAGAATATTAATAATTGTATTTGCTTATGCCATCGTTCAGTGTAAATAACCTAACCCCGTGATTGGGAAACGATTATCGGAAAATGATGGATATTGTGTTAGTCCGAATATTCTTGGGATGGTCACGATTTGTAATTATAAAATAAATAACCGTATTACTTTTATTCACAAATAGATATGTCGATGTTGTCGAGCTTACACGGTACACCCGAGAAGAATGGAGAAGAGATTAACAAGGACCGTGAAAATCTACAAAGCCATCAGATATACGACAATCTCGATAATCTTGAAACATGTTCGATCCAAGGCATCCATCGATACAAATACGAGTATGCTACATCTAGCACTGTGAGAAAACCAGCGACAGATATGCAAGTTTACATTAGATATACAAATGCAAAATAAGGAAGTCTGGTGTTGCCTACGCGGCATAGAATAGGACAGACACGATCGAAATATATTATACCTACGTATATAGTTGTTGTTTCATTTAAGCACGTCTAGAAATTAAGTCACCCCCTGTGAAGAAGCGACTTCTTTCAGTGAACTAATTGCAGCTATTTTGCTACATCGTTAAAGAGTTAATCTCATATTCCTAGTATAGGTACTATAAAAGTACGTACAGTGCCGCTGAAGCTGCAAGAATCATTAGACTATGTAGATATAACTATTATATTATTATTTGTAGCTAGCTACTAACTACCAACTATAAGAGAATTAGGAATGACATCTGGGTCGAGTTAATTCAATACTCATACAGTTCGAACACCCACATCACTGTAGGTATTATGTCACTGAAATCGATATATTTTGGCTCTCCGTGTAGCATTTTGTGGTTATGATATTATTATCTAAATATCTATATATGGTAGGTTCAAAATCCTCTCATATCGACGTGAAGAACTTAATTCTAATAAATAAGTTATGAGAATTATATGCATCAGTGATTTGAGATACTATATTTTGTGAGTAATTTGATATTACATACCATGAATGAATAAAGCGACAGATTCTATATAGTATAATGAACTTCTGACTCATGAAAAACAAAAATGAACTACTTATTACCAATAATGTGGTATCCAATAAAAACACACAAATCATGCTCTTTGCCCCATAGTTGAAAGAGACCTGAAATATCTTATGGTAACACCTGACTGTTTCAGGAATTTCAAAAAATATTGAGACAAAGTTGGACCTATTCTATTATATAATTTTCTCATGATTACCATCGGTAAGTTTTCTTACAAAAGTGAATAAATATTTTCATATATACTTCACATTATGATTTACGTTCGACACTACCATTAGTGAGTGGTATATATTGTGATGTCTGTTACATACAAACACTCACATACATTATACTCGTATCAGTGTTTTACAAAAGACACATTATTCATTGTTCACAAGCCATTGAACTGTCCAATTCAGGCGAATATGAGAGGATCACAAGAACACCCATTTCATTGTATGATTATAACTGCTACTTGTGTTTATCATTTCACCATACGTTTGAGTTCTGTATACGTTGCAATTACATGTGCTGTGTTACAAATGAATTTTAAGTGTTGTTTATATGGCACACTATTGAATTCATACTTTGCAATACTAAAACATAAAGTCAACAGTAGTTATCTCAAGTCTTGTAAGTCATAGTCTGATGTTAACGAAACCAAAAGTTATGATAGTCTGATGTTAACAAAAGCAATACATTTTATCTTGTAAGTCATAGTCTGATGTTAACGAAACCAATACGTTATCTTGTAAGTCATAGTCTGATGTTAACGAAACCAATACGTTATTTTATCAGCTAATCATCGAGGGTTAGATAGAACTGCTAATGACGTAGGTATCACATGAGAACATTTTTCGTGGCTCTCTCATGAGCTGTTGTATGAGCTATTTCGTGCTGTCCAAATGTGGTGCTTTAAAACTAATTTGCAGCAGAATTTTAAGCCGAGTTTGGGCGACAGTCAAACGATGGTGATTCAACTCTCTCCAAAGGTCTATTCGAAATTCTCAACAGCATATTCCATCAATACCACAGCTATAATGAGAAGGTTTCTACAAAGTTACCGTCTGCTAAAACATGCGAAGAAATGGTTTTAAAACCAATACTGTTTGTAAACGTTTAAGTGTCTAATTTTCTCGAAAGCGATGTACCAAACTTAGAAACGCCTTGACGAAACAACAAAGTAATGTACTTACTACTTACATATAACACTATGCGTACTGTTGGTATGAGTTATGGGAAAACAATTTCAAAATCGACAAGTTATGGATGTTAAAAAATGTTTGTTTGTTAAAGTAAAGTTTACAGATGTGGTTAGCGAGTTATCATTACAAGAGCGGGTGTTAGATATACCTACACCCGCCTAATGTGTACAGAAAAAGTAACAAGTGACCAATATAAGTGAGAAATAATTTGTTTGTAGTATTTCGAAATATTGTATTATCCATTAATATAATACTGGTATTATTCAAGTCATGTAGGTATGTAACGCTGGCCCATTGGAAAAATTTGCAAGTTCTATGAATATGTAAGTATGTAAATTTAAAGCAGCGACGCCTTCATGGGTGGGTAAAAATTTCCATCAAGTCTCACTTTTTATGAATGAAAAATTGAAATATCGAATTGTACCTTACCTACTAATGAAATTATGAATGAAAATAGTTTTGAAATATTTCTTTCGTGGAAATAATCAAGTACCATTTTATATAAAGTGACAGAAAATGAAAATCGAATTCTCATACATACTATATGGTACGTACCTATACACGTAAAGATTGCAAATCGAACTATTTAAAGTACCCACCATCTATATGTGTGTAAAGTACCTATGTATGTATGTAGGTAGACATGAAAGGGGAGTTTTGCGGCTTTCAGGGGTGGGTATCAACTAAAAAAGTCATAGACAATATGAATCTTGTTGTACGACTTTCATGACGATTTTTGAGAAACGGGGAAAAACGGAGCCTTGTGATCTTCCTGTGTTTACTCGAGGAACTTTGAAGGGTGGAGTAGTATGTGTATCTGATTGTCTATTGAATTTTTAATATTGACTATTCCTAATTATTATTATGACTGACTACTTATGTTTATTGTGTGTTTGTCTATAATGTGAATTTTTATGTTATTTTCCTTTTTAATAATGAATTTCTTTTGTAACACAGATAATTTGGTAATCCTTGAGTCTTCGCTGGTGTGTTTGTTGATGATGTTGTATTACTCATTGAAAAACTGTTCGTAATCGAAAGATTAATAAAATAAAATAAAAATAAAAAGTAATAATGGTTACACAAAAACATATTTAACCAAGCCTCTGTGAATTTTCACGAGCAGGTCCCCACTAGTTGTGTTAATAATATTGTTATTACGCAGGCGTGCGTTGAAAATAACGTACCTCATATTTTACACACAGAATTCCATAATAGCGGGAAAAAAGCGAAACAAAAGGCGTTACAAACGAATGTAGGTAACAAACAGTAAGTTATTATCAAAACTGTGTACGTTGACGTTACGGTCAGTGGTTATCAAGCAAAGCGTACAGTCACCACAGCACAATAACACAATAATGTTAAGAGGACCATACACGATAAGGCTTTTCCTGTAATCCATATTTTTTTATTTGATGGTGTGATTACGGCTGTTATATTATAACAATAATAAGTACCTATACATACTCTCCCGCATTATTCTGTGTTATATGAACGAACGCATGCCTAATATTAAAAATAAAAAACATATTAAGAGTATGCATACCGAAATTTCAAAAATTTCTAAAAACGGGAGACCTTACATCTCGATAACCGTTACTAAATACGCGTTGGAACAAAATAGGGTAGATGCATTGAACATTTATATAGGGAATAACTGTAAAAGATTTTTTATATCGCGTATAGATTTCTCAAAAAAAAAAGTGAAAAACAGCTCTGATCTTTTTTTCTGAAAGACGGAAACTCGTTTCCCGAAAGTCGCGGTTTAATTATTTTTTTGAATTGATAATATGCATTAAAATCTAGGGAATAACCGTAAAAGTTAACCCAAAAAAAATGGAAAAAACGCTATTTTTACCATTTTATCATGCGATTGTTCACGCGATTTTGAACCTTAATGCCGTGGGAAATGACTGTGACGTCATTCTTGGTACCAAGCCCTTAAGGGAAATGTTTGTGAAATAAAATTATAAGTACGATGATGAATATGTAATGAACTATGGTATTTAAATAGGAATATTTTAACATAATATTGTATTGCTTCATTAACATACCATAAGGCTTCAGTGCGTGGGGGTAGGGGGTACACAATAAAAAGGACTTAAACCAATAGATGCTTTCCATCTTATTCAGATTGTCAGAAGCTTACGTGATAAATAGTTTGGAAGTCTGG
Organism: Ceraclea dissimilis; assembly: GCA_963576895.1. NCBI lineage: Eukaryota > Metazoa > Arthropoda > Insecta > Trichoptera > Leptoceridae > Ceraclea > Ceraclea dissimilis. Next base: position 14,450,772 of record OY756368.1, read on the forward strand.
AATGGTACTTTGTAAATGTTCTCACCTCATTTACGTATTGTATCAAAACATAATTTGGCAATTATAAACACGCTTTTAAAACTAATTTCTAGTGTTGTTCTCACCTAAATTTCCATACTGAATCTAGGTGAGGACTGCGTCCAGCACTTGGAGAGAACAGTACGAATATGTAGGTACAATTGATTTGTTATGTTGTTTTTTTTTCTTTCTTTATTCGTGTTTGTTATTTTTTTCTCTTCAGCGCAAAGGCTGAACGCTGTAATGCCGAAGTGTGTAATATTTTAGTGAAATAAAATAAAATAAATAAAAACATATGTAAACGGCTACATACATTTTACAAGGAAACACACCAGCAACAGTAAGTAGCGTTTGAATGGATTGTTTAAGCAGCACCAAGAATATATTTTGTTTTAACATGCAAATAGTTTGACGTTTTATCGCTCATTCTTCAACTTCACCAGACGTAGTGTTCCATATAATATTATTATATACTATTTTCTTCAAATGACCAGCCATTAAACATTACCCAGTGTTAGTGTGCAGTGAAACAACACTATTCCCTTTTCCTTATTGCGACGGTCATAAAATTGTTTCGACTACATTGTAATCACAATTGAAAACGCAAATTCTATATTGAAAATTTAATGCTTCAGCACTAAACTCTGATTGATTGCAGAGAAATTACCTGCGTATACAAATGTTAGTTTACAGTCTTGGTATGAATATTAATATTACAGTAGACATCATGCCCTTAGAAGAGAGAATGAAACTCACTCTTCTTCTTCCTTCAGCCATCTCTCCACTGCTGGATATAGGCCTCTTCCATTTGCTTCCATTTTTCTCTATCTTGGGCTTTGCGAATCCATCTTCTACCCGCGATTGGGATATATCGTCGGCAATATCGTCGGCCCATCTTTTCTGCGGCCGACCTACTCCTCTCTTTTTATCCCACGTTCTCCATCTTGGAACTCCGGGAGTCCATCGTTCTGTTCCCTGTCTGGCAACATGACCAGCCCACTGCCATTTTTGTTTAGCAACCCTAACCATGATGTCTACGACTTTTGTTCTGCGCCTTATGGCATCTTACACGATCACTATGGACTCAACATTTAATACAAAATAACACCGTAGGTTGTGATATTTGGTTTCCTAACGTATCTAAAAAGATTAATATTGTATAAAATACTAATAAATATAATTACATACTAACAAATTCCTCTTATTGGTTTGACCATGTTTAGGCTTTGTATCTTCCGAATCTTTACGAAACGATGGTTCTATTGAAACTACCGGATTTTGATCAAAATATTACAGGGTTCATATAATGTATGTATGCACCCACTAAAGGGAAATTCATAAATCAACGAATTCTCTTTAGTGTACAAGAGAAAAGATAATATTATGTAACGTAAAAGGGCTGAGTAATATTAAGTATACTTGATTGTAATTATTATTAGTATAAATATGTTTACAACAAATCACTAAGAAGCACTTTACATTGGCAATTAGTACTTATAATATTATATTACTTTATTATTACCAACGTTGAATCATCACTTGTATTTAATATATCGTAGAATTATTATCATGACGTTATCTTTGCATATAATTATGTATGATTCCATAATGATCGTATACTAATAGTCGATGCTGATATTATAAACTGTTGAAACAACACAATCAAAGTAATATAATATGCATTACTATGCGCTGAGCGATAATAAAAAATGCAGGTAATATTCATAAAGCTTGGTTCATAAACAATGATGTTAGATTACTAAAAGAACAATAAGAATATTTAAAGCAAGGATTGAAAGAATAGAGGAGTCGGGCGTTATGTCCTGTCGAACTAACTCAAAGGATTTTAAAATATACTCTAGCCTTTATATATCACTCGCTCCTCTATACTATATCACTCAATAAAGTTTAGGACGAATATTTCATACTTTACAACGGCTTCAGAATATTATTCCTACAAAGAATTATTCTTCCACCCGTTCGATTCGACATGCAATTGACAATTTAACGAAATTCTACTTCAAAAATGATTTATGTATTTCTACCGATGATACCACCATACAGTTCAATCTTATTCCCCTTATCCTTGGTTAGACCGGGGGTCTTGCAGTTTCCGAGTTTTCGCCCACAATCTTTCCTCACACACCTTTGACACCTGCTTTTGTCGGTTATTTCTAGATCAGCCCCTCCGTCTTCAGTCTTCAGTATTTCAACCTCGGTTTCCTGAACTTTTATCTCAAACTATCTTTTATATATTTCAAGCTCACAGCCACCTAAAAGATTTTAATTTCAGAATCTACATCAAGAGGGACGTGGAGTCGAGCTATAAGATAACATATCACTGATAATACTTTTCGGATAGCGACTTTCGATCTACCGCTGGACAAAGGTCTTTTTGGACTATTTTTGCCATCTACGACCCGTAAGCTAGAACATGTCATCTCTTAACACTTTTGTGAAATTACAACGACCTTCGCTATCTTAAGGCTTCCACTTTAGGATCCTAGGTGACCATTTACACTCTCCTATCTTGCACACGTCCTGCCCATTGCCACTTTAACTTTGTTCTTCTATCTATGTGTAAATCTCTCGCATATTAGTATTAAAAATAAATATGTACTTACATAAAAGTAATGTAATTTTTATATTAATAGTGTCATACTCAACTGGGTCACATGCCGTTTTAGGAAAGCCCATTTAGACTTATAATAACAATATTATAATAATCATTCTACCTACTGAATAATGGAGATGTATTTTTTATACTAATGTTGTGGAATAACTAAGTTATTGTGAATGTCAATATGAATGAACGATGATTTATGAATTATCATTATTATAGACTCGATATTAACATCATTATGGTCTCTAGAGTAAGTTGTTTGTAAATTTATTCAATGGCCCAGATTTCCAAACGTGTATACTGTATAGTGTGAATAGTATATGTATAATATGCGAAAAGCGTCCTTGATGATGTAATTCTAATTTTATTTAGACAACGATGATGTAAGAATAACCGCCAATAATAACAATTTTATTATGCTATAGTATATTTTAATTCACAAGTATTTTGGTATATTAATCGTTTTGAAAGACTAAAATTATAATCTCTGTTGTGATAAAACAATTATAATATGTAGGTTTGCACAACAAACTCAAATCACCTATTTAATTAACATCACTGTACCATATATACATTTAACATTCAAACAACCGTCGCAGATGAAATAAGTAAATTTATATACGGAATTAGCATGTGTCACTATAGGTTGATGTATACGATAATCCCATTAGTATTATCGGGTAGATACGGGTAGGTATAATACTATAACTGCTAATCAAATAACTTAGATTTGCCGGGAAATCTGTACATAACATGTAACATTGTGAGAAGATTTCTAAATAGTGATATTTCAGGTATAATGGTTGTATTTTAACCCTTCTCATCTGAGCCTAATCTTTTGATATCCATAAAATATAGATGGGTGGATGTTTCCCAGTATAATACGAGTACATGTGAGTTTACATATCAATCATTAATGATAATATGTATGTATACTTTTCTGGCTGATAACATTGTAAAGTGCGTTGGTAAGTCCTGCCTCCGAGTACGATAATACAAAGATAAATAATAAAAATGCACATCAGATAGCTTTGTAGATTATAGACTGCTAGTCCTGAAGATGGCCTCAGCAAGTAGGCCAAAAGTTCCACAACATCGACAATCTACACACGGTACACCCGAGAAGAATGGAGAGAGAAAAATGGATTTTATCGAAACGCAAAATTATTGAACATGCATTAGAAAGTAATTAATAAGGAAGCCCACTCGATTATTAATTGTTTGCAAGTATACTCGTATTGATGATGTAACTTATCTGTGTTATCAACAGAGAATAATTAAAAGGTAGGGCATGCATTGTACTACATAATTATAAGTACCTTCATATGTGAATGATATAAATACTGTTATGATCTAAATACTTTGACGGCAAGCTGTGAGTACTCGGAAAAGCAAACAGAGTAATACATTTCACACAATTGTTCTTTTCTTTATTTATAAGTGTAGGTACAAACCGTGGGAGATTGAAACAGGTTAAACATTTCTTTGCCAGTGCAATAAAGAAACTAGGAAAATTGGAACGCATAACGTATTTATTCAAACAATAATATAAATGAAAAATTATCGGTCAGATGGGGCGACAGAGGCGGCGGTATTGGTACCAAATTGTCCAAAGAATGAACACCTTAAGGATACCACACGTGGCACTGCATGCTATCCCAGGTGGACAACGCCAGCCGGGAAGGCCCCCAAAGAGATAGTGGGAAAGCTGGAGTTCAGCATCCCAAGAGGAGATGAGCCTGCTAGGAATGACTCCTGAGTCTAATAAAAGTGAAAAAGGAAAAGGAGATGAAAATTTATCAAGAACGTCGAACGTAAAACAGCATACCCGATAAGGTACATGGTATAATATACATCATATTAAAACTGTTATCTTCACCCTTCGTATGTTCATTGTTCATGCCGCTCTGTTGGCCTCCTGTGATGTGGACTCAAACGTCAACCCATCGTATCGTAAGCCTTCGTGGTGGTCTTCTTCCCGTGAAGTGCAATACGTGGGAGCCTGTTATCTCGCGCTGATATAATTGCATTCATATCTTATCCAACATACGCCTTACGTCAATGTGGTGACATTTCTGAGACATGATCAACCATAACAATTGGTAAAAAATATTACGTAGGTAAGTACTATAGTGTATCAGCTGATACAGACCGCAAAAAACTGCGGTTAACACCTTCCGTTACGACAATGCTAGACCTAATTTGCTACAAGTTTTAGGTAAATCAGAAAAATTTAATATGCAATAATTTGTAGGTACAAATCATTATTGAATTTACTATATTTCTAATAAGATTGGTTAACAGCTCACAGCTGTACGTCTTACGAGTTATATTATCAAATGATAAAATGATGCACGACTGAGATATTATTTTTTCTAAGATATTTTCTATATATAAACTGTGTTTAAAAATCCTCAAGCTTTGCAACCACGCACCAAGAATAGACCTCCTTTAATGCGCTTAGACCGTTTCTGTGGAAGCAAGATCAAGAGATTTAGGAATGACGTACAAGATGCGTACAAGAAATGCTCTTAATAGGATTTCTGTTTTCCCATGGAAAATAATCCTCTTTATTCCTAATCCGTTTCTGAGTTGTTGTGATCGATGCCTTGGGTTCGCTCAATTTCTCTCTAAAAGTAGTTAAGATTTAAGTGGGCATATGCACTGAGCGAAAATCGTTCTATTTTTTCTTTTGCTTCAATTTTATCAAATTTTGTATGAGAATGTTAGCGCTCAATAAGAATAACTTAAGCCACAAAATGAATAAGATTATAATTACCAGTATTTTGGCTAAATTATATTTTTATATCTGAAAAACTGAACAGAAAATCTTCAGACCTCGTAAATTTTAGGGGTATTTAAGGAACATTTTTTATTCAAGGAATTTCCAAATCCCGTAATTCTAAAACAGCCTATCTGTAGTCCATACTTTCATCTATCACTGTCTTCAGTTTCAAGACGATTCCCTCAGTATTGTCTGAGTAAAATTCAGTGCGATTGTCTCTTATATGAAGACATGAAGGTATCATTAATGTTCTTGAAGTTGATTGAACATAGAAGTAATAAGGTAGGTAGACAGCTACATACTTAAGGTTTCATACGTTTGTCTGTCTTGATCAAGCAATATATTATGCTAGACGCGTATTACAGCATGACTTTATTTGTCCACGATATAATAACGAAGACTCTCTTAAAAAGGTATCAAACGACGCTAAGAAAATCACGCGAAAATCAATCTATAGCATTGTGATTATATGACTTACTATCCTGTGAAAATTTCACAGTGAAATACACGTTTGTCGCTTTAATCAAATGATAGTATTGATTCTATGTTTCTATTATAGATAGCAGTGTACCTAGCAGATGATATATCGTCTATGTGCGATGAATAATATATACCTAGACAATGAATTTATTAATAATTGAAGGGACTTTCGTACGGCGATAGTCAAAAACCTAAATTCTGCCGAAGAGGCAAAGCAAGCTATCTCTTAAGAGTATGCATACCGACATTTCAAAAATTTATTAAAACGGGAGTCCTTACGAGTATATCTCGACAACCGTTACTAAACATGCTTTGGAACAAAACAGGGTAGATGCATTGAACATTTGTCTAGTTATTCAACCGTAAAAGATTTTTTATATCTTGTATGGATTACTAAAAATTTTTTTTGATAAAACCTCTGATCTCTTTTCCAAAAGACGGAAACTCGTTTCCCGAAAGTCGCGGAGTAAATTATTTTTGTATTGATAATATGCATTAAAAACTAGGGAATAACCGTAAAAGTTTTTTTACCATGCTATTTTTACCATTTTATCATGCGATTGTTCGCGCGATTTTGAACCTTATTCTTGGTGCCATGCCCTTAAGTAGAATGGGTAGAGGTAGCACTGGGGCGACTTGTAGTATTAATATGAAACACTACGATAATACGGCGTAACAGATCGATTCACGTAAATATTTTTCAAGGGACATGTTGTTATTATTATATTCTACGTATGAGAAAAATAACATAGAATTTCATGATAATATAATAATCTGTCTTACTCACAAACATAAATCCGGAGCTGTCACTTGTGTATGAATATATTGTCACTCAACTAGTCATAATGTATTAATGTAATGGGTAGATTGTGTCATCTTATCATTTTATATGATTTTTTCCGTGAAATACAATATTATTCGATCAAAACATTAATAAAACATAGGTATACCTGTGTTTCGATCAAATACCAAATGTTCGTATCAGAGAGAAAACCAAAGTAACCGATGTGGCGGAAAGGGTCGCTAGCTTTATATGGAGCTGGGCTGGTCATATTGCCAGGTGCCAAGACTCCCGATGGACCAAGAAGATAATAGAATGGCGGCCAAGAACAAGCCGAAGAAGCGTTGGGAGACCCCAGGCAAGGTGGTCCGATGATATTAGGTGGATGGATGCAGTGTACCTAAGACAGGGAGCTGTGGAGGACTAAAGGGCAGGCCTATGTCCAACAATGGAACTGAGTGGCTGCGGAAGAAGAAGATACCTGTGTTTCGATAGTTTTGTAGATATTATATAGCTTTGTATATTTTCATGGTCCTTGATAATCTCTTCTCCATTCTTCTCGGGTATACCTTGTGTAGATTGTCGATGTTGTCGAGCTTTCGGCCTACTTTATGAGGCCATCTTCAGGGCTAATGTACATTAGAACACTACATTAGTCCTGAAGATGGCCTCAGCAAGTAGGCCGAAAGCTCGACAACGTAGACAATCTACACACGGTACAACCGAAGAGAATGGAGAAGACATATAATATTATGTCCTTAATATGAAAAACAATTTATTAAAATATTAGACCTTAATCTATATCTACGTAGTTTGAATCGCATGGCTATAAAATGATATTTACTGAGTTTTTGGCACATTTGGCACTTTGGCACTGGCAACACACAAATTATAATAAATGTAGAATACTCAAAATTCACATAATCGTCTGTCAATTCTAGAACTGATACCAAAAAATCTATAGTTAGAATATCAATCACAGTTACTGAAAAATGAAAAGTATGAAGTTTTCAATGAGAAATTTTCATACTGAAAGAAACATATATATTATACCTAGTAACTTTTTTGGATTTGGTCCCCTTGAAATGACACATTGACATCTTTGCGTTGCGTTGTGCTTATGCCAGTAGATTTGAACCAAGTTGGTATGTAAATTTACAGTCTACGCCGCTAGTGTGAATACTACTTACAATAATAATATTATGAAGACAATGCTAGAATAAAGTATGAAATGAAATAACATCAAGGTCGTATCGCCTGAATAACATTGCTTGCAAGAATAGTCCGAGAGCCCGCTGCTTAAATTATGACGTATCTGTTTTTTGATCGAAATGTTGTCTACGAAAAAATTGACATAACATTTTTTGCAGAGAATTTAGCAAGGATTATTTTTGTCATTGTCTCCTATCTCTTACCATATTCCTATGAAATGCGAAAAACCGCGAAGAGGGACCTTTTCGGGGGGCCAGAGGGGGTTGCGGCAAGATTTTGATAGGCAACCCTAGTGCGATGTAATACCCTATTGGTAATCATTTATACCACATTTCGATCAAAAAACAGATACGTCATAATTTAAGTATCGGGCTCTTGGACTAGAAGGAATGAACAAAACAAACTAATGTATTGTTATTAGCTGATTGTTGTATACGTTGCAAAGGCATGTCTTATTATGTTATTATATGTATTACCTATTTACTCAATAATTTACTGCAAATTATTAGCTTCGCTATACAACAGGAGTAGGTACCTTAGAATAACTACAACTGACACATATTTAATTCTAAATGCATGCAATCTCAATTACATAAACACGTGCATTCTTGAAAAAATGCGACTAAATAAATGTATGCAGGCAATGGAGAGATAAGGCGAAAAAGATGAAATAAAAGATTATAATTTTTCATCGAGAGTGGTAAATGCGCCCTATTTTAGGCAGCTCTAGCGCCCAAACGGTTTATGCTATAAAAATAAATTACATTACTATTTATAGAAAATTTAGTGTACTTTATTCTTGACTTGAAAGTATTTTCTCTAAAATAAATAGTTTTTGAGTTATCAGTAAAAATCTGTAAAAGAGCATTTTTTCTTCGTTATTTCTGGGATTACTCAGTTCGCATCACACTTACGAGGTCGCAAAGTTTCGCGAAAATTCGGATTCAGCGTCCTAAAAAACATAAAGGACGATTAATAAAAAGACTTCTATATTTTTTTCCCGGATACACCACCGTACTTTCTCTGGCTACTGTACTAGTATCAATAATATGCCGCGCTGTGCAGTATGCAGTATCGTTGATCTTAATATTCATGTGGAGAACAAGGGATGTCCCTGTATCTCACCTACGATGCATTAAAACGAATATAAAAGAGAGAAAAGAATTGATTATGCATGACGAAAAATGTGGCGATATTTCATAGATAACATAAAAAGGCGCGTCTCATTCTTTTCACATCATTTAAGAGTATGCATACCGACATTTCAAAAAAATTTCTAAAAACGAAAGACCTTCTATCTCGACAACCGTTACTAAATATGCTTTGGAACAAAATAGGGTAGATGCATTGAACCTTTATCTAGGGAATAACCGTAAAAGATTTTTTATATCTTGTATAGATTTCACAAAAAAAAAAAATAAAAACACCTCTGACCTTTTTTCCGAAAGACGGAAACTAGTCTCCCGAAAGTCGCGGAGTAAGAATTTTTTTTTGTACTGATAATATGCGTTAAAATCTAGGGAATAACCGTAAAAGTTTTTTGATAGACGCAAAATTAACCCCAAAAAATGGAAAAAACACTATTTTTACCATTTTATCATGCGATTGTCACGCGATTTTGATCCTTAATGCCGTGGGAAAAGACTGTGACGTCATTCTTGGTGCCATGCCCTTAAAGCACATTAGAATCGCCTCATGCAAATTTATTGTCATGCTAGCAATGTTAATTAACCTTATTTTTATCAAATTGTAATTAAATTTCTGTTGCACAAGAGAAAATAATATAATCAATATCATAATTTGATACAGCTGACCGCGTTTTACGATATTCGCGATGTCCATATATGATATTTTAATGAACGTAATAATAGATGGCCAATAATTACTCCTATAACGATATTGATGCCAATCAGTTTATCTACACCTGTGCGGCGAATATTTTGTGGTATGAGATTGCGACAAGTATTTCGTCTCTTTAAATACTTACGACCAAATGATATAATTACAACCGATATTTAAATTAAGTTTATCGCAACGCCAGAACCAATCTTTGTATAAGAGTCACCAATCCATAATCCATTGTAAATCTATCTGTAGATAAAAGTCGTCGTCCTGAAACATACAGAAGGCTAAAATACAGACGTCCGAAACAGAAAGAAGATTTGAGATATACCTAAATTATTTAGGTATGGAGCCGGATTTATCTGTACCTATTGCACAAGCGGAATTACATCAGTGTTTTCTTCAACAGAGACGAGAGGCATCTTCATTCACATTGCGTTATGTGAACTCCCTTGTGGAGGAAAGTAAAAGAAGAAGATTACTACAGTTTGAAACAGATAGAAGATTAGTATAGTTTGAAAAGGTTAGAAGATTACAGTTTGAAACAGATAGGAGATTAAAAGATAGATGTACTAAACAGATAGAAGATTACTACAGTTTGAAACTGATAGAAGATTATAGTTTGAAACAGATAAAAGATTACAGTTTGAAATAGATGAAGATTACAGTTTGAAACAGATGAAGATTACAGTTTGAAACAGATGAAGATTACAGTTTGAAACAGATGAAGATTACAGTTTGAAACAGATAGAAGATTACAGTTTGAAACAATAGAAGATTATAATATTGTAATATGAAACAGTTAGGAGACTACAACTTGAAAAAGATAGAATAATAAGTAGAAGATTTTATGGGATATGAAACAGATAGAATATTACAGTTTGAAACAGATAGGAGATTAAAAGGCAAAAGATTGTATGGGAATTAACAGTTGAGTATGTGAATTATGGATGACGATACATATACTCGTAGATAGATGTACTAAACGATTGGAATGAAAAGTGAATTAACACGCTTAAAATATTAGTTACGTGTTCTCATACAGTTGAGTACGTATGTATATAATATTATTATATGTAGATATTTGGTTGTATTGCTCGTGTGTAATGGTTGTAGTACTTATACTGATAGTGATAACGATGTCTATGGCAAGAGCACTCCAATGACTTAATGGCCGGCGGCCGAACCGGTTTGTGATGACAACATTATACAAATATTTCTAACGTTTTATCAGCACTACAAATGGCCAATAGTATCTAATAATTATGTCTGTTTTTAATTGTGATGCACTTATGATAAAATATTGCTCATTTCTCAACACATTACGTAACGAAAATATCTTCTTCTTGTTATTATTAATATAGGCCTTGTGGCCTGTTATGAAGATGGATTAGCCTCCTGCGATGTCGACTCCCAACTGTCAATCCATCTCTTTGGTGGTCTGCCCGGGAGACGTCTGCTCTGGGGTCGGCCGTGCAATGCAATGTGAGGGAGTCTGGATGGCTCCAAAATATGCTTTGATTTTATTGTAAGACGAAGTTTTTCAGGCAGTACGTATTATTACAACGACGATGGTCAAGGGTCTCAGACATTGCGGAGAGAGTAGGTACACTGAAATGGCAGTGGGCGGGTCATGTGGCAAGGCAGATGGACTCCCAGAGTACTGAACTAGAGACCCTACGAAAGTAAACGAAGTGTAGGGAGACCACAAAAGAGATGGGCCGATGATATCATCGAGTCGGCGGGACATGGGTGGAAACAAAGCGCCCAAAACAGAGAATTGCTGAAGACACAGGGAGAGGCATATATCCAGCAGTGGAGGGAAAGAGGCTGATAAGAAGAAGACGTATTGTTATAAGTTGTTTGAATAAAGAGGTGGGTGGATTAAAAATACACATCATAATAACATGCACTAGTTCATTCATTAATAAGAATACTATACTGAGTATAAATGAAGCAAACATTCACAAAGGTGGTAGATTCTGTTTTACCTGTAACAATCTTAAACAATGCGCTATTGTCTTATCGATTTGGTTAGACAGACAATCAATAAAAATTCTTATTCTCTGACTAATAATTGATTATCGATTCTATTATACGGTATCTACTACTTCACTTTGCATTTAATCGCCCGCATAAGAGATTCTTAAGACTATACTTGTCTCCTTAGATAATATAAAGTACTCACCCGTCCGCACGTAACACAATATAATGTATTTGTTATACGTTCAGTATGCCGTTTGCACAATGAATTTGTAGCTTACCTGCAAAGAAGAAAACAAACCAAATTATTACATGCTCTTTACGTTCCTTTAATGTCATTTTTTTCCATGTTTGTTGTTGTTTGTTTTGTTACACTCCCTGGCGAAAACGCTTTAACGCTGTTCTAATCGTTATAGAAGAATATCGATCTCAAGAGTGAAAAAGAAAAGCAAGATATTATGAGATCTGCAAAGAGAGTTTCTGAATAGAAGGATCTATCAGATCTTATCTATCTATCATTGAAAGTTGCTGGTTAAACAAACACTGGAAGCTTTTCTGCGCGTTTTTTGTAAAATGTCTTCTTACCGTATGCTGCGAGCTGTGATCTGATTCATGTAATTGCTTCTCTACGTACAGAAAGCTATCCGTAAATTAAAAAAATTGTACGTGTAATATCACCATATTCAGATATGTTTTAGGGTTCAGGGTTATGATTATATTTTGGTTCGCACGTATTTATATAAGGCTATAAATCCTAATAAGTAGGTTAGGTTTTCCCAGTATTAGACTGATTGTCATTATAGATAACGCCAAGCTAGGCTGAACAACGGCCAAACAAGATTACACCCAGAATTCTTCAATGCATCAGGACCTGGACAAAGAATACAAGTGTTGGAAGACCTTCCAAACAGCGCGTTTGCCGACAGTGTCCAAAGAACTGGCAGAACCTGGATGAGAAAGTGGAGAACCAGAGGGAAAAAGGCTTTCAGAAGAAGACTGTAGACAAGTATGTTTTTTGGTTGATAATACTGCTCCTGCAATAAATTTCGTATGAAGATTGGTTTCTGTAGGTATAATTAACAATTTCCTTTGGCACAACTTGCTCAAAGTTTCCCTTGTGATTAAACATATGTAATAGGTATTATTGTGACCAAAGTATTCCCACATACATGTGTTCTAACATCGATTATTCGCAAAACGTATAGTACTCATATTTATAGGACATTTCGCTTCACTTGCTGACAAGGATATAATATCAAGACCTAACATAGTTTCGGGGGATCGAACATATTCCAATTAATATTACATTAATATGGAAGCAAATGGAAGTATCTAGACTAGCAAAGACAAAGTTAAAATGTTCTCAAACAAAGTAACTGTCTCACTATTAGACTACAGCAAAATTTCTACATTGGAATACTAATAAAGTAATCTATGAAACATACTTATAATACGAGTATATTGTAGGTATTGTATAAGTTTCAAAACTAAATATATATTTAATAATTTCGGAAACAATAGATGGTACATTGTTTGTTCTTAATTTTACTTGATCTTTCCATTAATTGAGTAGTTATTTTGCCCTCAGGATCCTGATGAAAAACGCAGGCTATTAGGTATGTTATGTCAATATTGATGCCTATTCTGCAGACTTTTTGACCCTAGCTTGTTCATAAACGTGCGGATGAACGGTATGGTAGATGTATGAAGAATTACACCTTCGTATTGATGATCCGATTCTGATTGAAAGCCCATAAATTGAGTGGATAAAACAGCTTAAGTTTATTTTTCATCTGATTCTATAGGGTCACGGGTTCCAACTTGAGATCGACATTGAATTTTATGACAAAAGCAATTTGTTATTCATGAAATGTGCAGGAGAGAGACTCTTATATTTCCAAAAGTAATCTTTTTAATGCAAAACGTTGTATACGAAAGAAATGACACAGGATGAAAAACATACGCAACGAATTGTTCTTTGAAATATTTTGCAATTACACGTACGACGGATTTTAATATTCACGCTGTAAATAGATATACTCATATTAAAATTGCAATATTCCTATCAGCGTCTGTGGTACGAGTATGTGGGAGCAATAAAGCATATTGGAAAACTATAGAAATGTATAAAAGTGTATAGAGGTTAATAATGAATGAACATTGCAATCATGTACGGGATCGTGTATCTACAAGGGAGATATTATCTACATTCTAGTAGTATTATTATGAATCTATGCGGAGATTGATTCTATGGATAGAAGAAAGGATATTGAACTGTACGTACGATGACATGACATATGATTACCTCCTGACAATTGCACATATCCTACTACGTGCTGCGTCGCATAGACGGATAGACACTACATCCTATTACACCTCATATTCTATTCTTCATCGTTTCAGTTGTTCTACATCTACGGGGTATTCAGCAATACACTATGAAAATATAATATGCAGGTATGAATATCGTCAAAATGGTGGCAAAAAGTCATTGTGAATAAGGAAAACATTTGGAAGACATAAGTTATTGACATTTAAACACCACGATTACCGGACGGGAAAGAGGTGTAGGAAGATCACAGAAAAGGTGAACAGATGACATTGTCCAGTTTACGGGTCGTAGATGGCAGCAGATAGCCCAAGATAGAAGACAGTGGAAGAGTTTAGGAGAGCCCAGCCCATGTCCAGCAGTAAGTAAGTACGTAAAATATTTCAATGGCTGACATGCCTAGGTGTTTGAGCCTTGACTCTCGCAGATCACAATGATTGTTCGCAATAATATGTAGCATCAAATAAAATCCATTATCTTGTGAAATACCTACATCTATTTCTAAAGATAAATTTGAAGGACTACGTAATATAGAGTTTAAAATCCACGTATTACTTTACATGCGACTAGTGTTCGAGGATATTAAAATTAAATTACTTTATTGTCAAACGCCTGATGTTGAGGATGAGCATCCTCGACCACTACTCGCGTATAATAAAAATCAATGCGTGGATTTAAAAGTATTATGCTGGATTTCACCAAATTTTTAGGTGAGGAATAGTGGAGATAAGAGCCACTTATCATTATTTTTCATATAAAATTGGTGATAAGCGGTTGCTATCTTCGCTATTCCTCACTTAAGAAGTTGGTGAAATCCAGCATTAGTCTTTTATTTTCATCTTTATAAATGGACTCTCCACCGTGTTTCATCGGTCTAAAATCTTATGAACAAAATATTAGATGAGTTCTTCGACTTATAGCACACTTCTGTGTCTAATAAGATTTATTTGTTGTTTATATTTGATCTGTGGCTAATAAATACTTATTTAGTATTTATAATATGATATATTTTAGTAATGACGAACAGGCGGTAAAATGCGATTACAAGAAGCAAATAAATGGATCCATTATACCTGATGAAACATTTGACACATGCAATTGTAATTGTCCAATGTTAATTCAAGTCGAATTATAATGGCTATAATGGTAGTGCTGGTTCAACACGTACCTATGTTATATTAATGTAATGTGGCGATTATAACAAGTATGTAGGTATGCAGTTACAATGATGCAAGCCGAATAGTGCTTCCATGTATCTGATGACAGATGATGTGTCATACAAGCATCATACACATCGTCTACGACTGAGATACTGAATTATAAGAATATACTAGAAAAGCGATTGTATCGATAAATAAATAGTCAATACCAACTTATGATTCATTGACTAAATCATTAAGAAAAACGTATATATAAGTATTTCCGATTATTCCAAGTATAGTTATCTGGAAACTACCTATTATCCGGAAAATATTCTTTTTTCATTTCATTTCATTATTAAAGAGAGATGAGCACCATTCTATGGGGACATTTTACTGAGAAGAAAGAATGTTTCTGATCAGTTATCCAAGGCTAATCTGATACTTAACTATCGTGTTTGAAAAATCAGCGCGTACTATTGATGCACCAGTGGATTTTAGTAACCTAAAAATCCCATTGCACGATACCACAATTATATCTAATCAGAAACTAGGTAAGTTTAGGGTTGATTCTGAGTCTATTTTCCACTTTGAGGCTTTCCACTACAGAAGACATCACACATAAAGGTTATTTCTTCAATAAATGTTGCATTATTAGATATAGATGTTGTTCCTAAGGGGAAAGACTATAAAGGTAGAGTTGGTCTCATATTCGTATCAACGTGAGGATCATTTAAGGATCGAAGCTTTATTATTGCACTTTTTTTTTCAATGAGCGCTACAGCGAATAAACGTTAAAAGAATATACGTACTGGTGAATAAATCCCGACATGTATTTATTATGTAGTTACACAAGATATAGTAAGTAAGTATTGCATGATTAATTTGATCATTAATTGGGGTTAACAAAGTTAAACTTTACAATATTCATGAATGAATCATGTAGTAGACATGTTGGTTGGTTGGTACACATAGTACGTAATAATATGGTGGTTCAACTAATGTAATATTACGAGGTATTCCAATGGAAATAGGTGTGTAATGTACTCGAATTATAACGGTTCAGAGATCAGTCCACATTCACTATTAACCATTATTTGTCTGTCATAAAATTTATGACATGTAGGATATTTTTAATCAGCCGTGTCCCATTTGACATTAGGCATTTTTAAAACAGAGTAATTGTGCAAGATATTCCAGGCTCGAAGATGTTACCTACATACTTAAATTAACGAGTAATTTGACACCATTTCTCAATAACTCCGCAATAATAAATAGTACCAAACGAAACAGAGGAACGTGTCTATTATTGAAAGGTGCAAAAAAGTAAAAATCAATAAATAAATTCTAATGATTTTAAAACCTTTTCATATGACAGATCATTAAGAAAGAGATGTCGGCTTTGACCTAAGCCACAAGAATCAAATCGCAAATATACATATTAACAATGTTTCCATTTTTGTACAAGATTAACATATTATTTTTAAAAGCCCTTTTTACCCCTAATACGAAAATGTTTTATATATGTACGTAAGTACACTTATTGGTTAATTACTTTACTTTTTTAAGGGACTATATGTGAAAATTAAGTGTTGCATGTAAAAGTCAACATCAATAGTATTGTTACACATATCTATTAAGATTATTGTTTAAGAGCACACGCCAACAAACTTGTCAGGTTTGGCGTGACTTAATTGTTTTAACTTTGTTTATACTTTATGACTAATAAAATAAATTAAATAAATAAAAAAAATATAATAGTCTACTATAAGATTTTGATTGATTATCACCGAAGTCTTAAATACAGGTATACCTAAGTTCATTTTGTATTGCTAGGTACAGTATGCATTCACTATGAATCAAATACAATGAATATTAATTTTAATACTTGGTTATTTGTATTCATATAGCATCACATAGAAACGTCACCGTGCTTCTAGAAACGATGCTGATAAACCCGCAGAAAAAAGCTGCAAGGTACAAAACCATTGATTCTACTGGGTAAAACATCAAAGACAAAATTATAAGGACAACTCATCGTCATGATGATCAACTTCATAGGAATTCACCAGTAGGTAAATAAGTTACCATTAGGTACACATTAAGGGCTTGGCACCAAGAATGACGTCTCAGTCATTTTCCACGGCATTTGGGTTCAAAATCGCGTGAACAATCGCATGATAAACTAGTAAAATTAGCGTTTTTTTCCATTTTTTTGGGGTTAATTTTGCGTCTATCACAAAACTTTTACGGTTATTCCCTAAATTATAATGCATATTATCAGTACAAGAAAAAAAATACTTCGCGACTTTCGGGAAACGAGTTTTCGTCTTTCGGAAAAAAGATCAGAGGTGTGGATAAAATTTTTTTTTGAGCAATCTATACAAGATATAAAAAATCTTTTACGGTTATTCCCTAGATAAATGTTCAATGCATCTACCCTATTTTGTTCCAAAGCATATTTAGTAGCGGTTGTCGAGATATAAGGTCTCCCCTTTTTAGAAATTTTTGAAATGTCGGTATGCACACTCTTAATGATGCAGAGGTTTGAATCAGTAATTGAAACCACAATGTTGCAACCGTTCATTCATTCGTCATATGAAGCATTTGAACGTGACCAGCGTTCAATTAGTCTTACGTTTGACCTTTTTTAAACAATTACCTATGAGTAGCGATACCTACACAATCTGTCGGCAGAGTGAAATAATACGTGTTTAATCAGTGTTAAATGTAACAATGATACTAGTACATGATGTTACTACAACGAGAGTGTCATTACAACTACTATATCAAATTTAGTTACAATAATTGAATGTCATACATTGATAAAGGGAGGAATTGTGTTAAATTTAATATTGTCACTCTATTTTCATTAATCCTTTTGTCCATAGCCCATTGAATGCAATTTTGATTCGTACATACTTACGAGAGTAATTGTTTATCTGGGACAATTGATTTCGGCAGTTATAATTATGTATGACGATGTTAATATGGGTAAAAAATCACAATTAAGGTATCACTTAGGAAGACTTTGGAGATACTTTGTAGCCCAATACGCCTTTTTATATTATTGAGAGTTTTTTTAATGCATATGGCAAAAGACCCGGCAATTACAAATTTAGAGGTGACCCCGTGGATTTCAGTTAGACCGCGCTCGAAACCAAAAATTGGACACTAAACTACATATATGGCCCATCGTTTGGCGGCGACCACATTCACAGAAATTAGAAAATAACTATAGCTAATAAGTACGGAACAGCAGTAAAACAATTTTTCTTCTTCTAATTATCGTCATTTTATTTATTTGACTCGAATTACAAATCTGATCGATTTGGTGAACTTGGCGAATCTTACATGACACCGTACCTTGATCTATCTTAGAACATTTTTCGTCATCAGAAAAAATGCACTAAATTTAAGACTGCATAAGACTTTAGTAATAAATGATATCATTGACATTAAAAACATGAGTAAACAACTCAACAATGTCCACTAATAAACTGGGCAATTATTTTGTAAGAGATAAGAAACGGTTTAGTATGAGTTATCTTCATTATTGTTATTTCTGGTTATTTGAATTTAAATGACACACCATTGCATTTGGAGTACACGTCGATGTAATAAAATAATTAGATACGATAAATTAACAACATATTATTTTATTATGTTAGTATAGTTTATATTTCAGTACAATTTAAACAAACTAAGATGGTTTGGGCATGTTGAGAGAATGAATGATGACAGGATGACAAAAAAGATATATTTGAATGAGCGAAGAGGGGTGAGGAAGCGCGGTCGCCCGAGACTGACCTGGTCCGATCATGTCGACCAGATCTTCAAAGATGGACGCGTTTTGAGTAAAAGGAATCGGAGAGCGTGTATGACTAATTGCATGAATGTGACGGAAGCTAGGAGTGTGTGTAAGGATAGGGCTGTCTGGCGCTCTGTCCTCTCTGCCTACCCTGCAAGGGACGTGGCGTGATGGTATAGATAGATAGATATAGACAATTTAATGAATTACAAGTACATATAACATTCAGCGTCGACGTTACATAATATTGTTGTTTTCTGACCATCCATCGGCTGAAATGTAAAGTTCTATCGCTATTGTTCACATGAATTAAGCGGCAATCAACAAACTCAGTTCTAATGCTCTAATGACCACAAGGATAGATAAATTTAATGTGAACACCTAAACATTATATCAATCGATTTTAGAATTACGTGAAAACTTACTAATGTAAAAACGCTGGTGCACTTGATTCTTACACACCAAAAAAGCATCAATGTTTCTTAGACTCTTGAGAATTAAGTCATTGATAATAAATCAGTGAAAACAGATAGCTTTTATAAAAAAAAAATAAAGTACAAAAAAGTTCTAAAGCAACGTATAGAGAAATGATAAAATAATAAATGTAGGTACTAGTATAGGTATATTTAAGACGTAACTAGAGTACAGCGAAATGGATCTCCGAAAAGTAGAAAACAGGGTAATGCTCAATTATTTATTCAATGCAGGGTCGAGAGTCGATTTTCAGTGCTTTCAAGTGAGAGGGTTAGTAGTATCTTTAATGTTTTAGAATGATCCATTTACTATTAGTCAAGAATAGTCGCTGTTGTATGTGTATGTGAGACATAATAAAATAATATCCACGATATTGACAACTCGCGCCGGCATATAAAATACACCTACTATGTTAGTCATGCATCAATGGAGGTATTTATAACCTACCAACAACTACTGTACTTACTACTGTTCAAAGATCTATCTAAGTAAATTAATATCGAATAATATCCATACACATTGTAGATTTTATAGTCTATACTTGCATTTAATATTGAGCTCGACCTTATAGTCATCATGGGAACTAATAAGAGTCGCTCTCTGAGAGGATAATAGATATCTATAATATATGATACACTCGTATGTGCATGCATTTATTAACGAGTCAATGACGGCGTTATCAAGTTGATTCACAGCCGATTAGAAGTCTCGAAATCTTGAGAAAGAATATCGTATGTATTTTCATTTAATCTGGCCATGTGGTCAAAGGGTGTGATGAGAACGTCATTATTAGGTGCAGTTCACGACCAGTATCTTATGGTGAATTTACTGAATTATGCTGATATTTCAGGCACATTTTTTGAATTTTAGACCCCGCATATCTGAATCTTTGATATCTACTCGTAGATAGGTGAATATTTCCCAGTATTAGGCTGATGAGATTTTATATCGGAGTAGTAGTAGGGTTGATATACGAAGAACCTATAGAAAATTGACTCCATTTAGCGCACAAAATGACATCTATGTAGAAAGCTGTAAGTACTGGGAGTCAATTATGAAAGCTGATTGCTGTGTTAAGTGATGAATAGTGATAAGACTAGAGTAAAGCTATTTAGTAGAAGTAACTACCTAAAATAAAACAGAGTAAACAAGTAATCTCTTTTTAATGTGATGTAGTTAGGTACGTAATAAAAAGCTACCTACATTAAAACACGTCCATGTCTCTGAACTACATCTCTAGACGCGACGCCGTCGTTGGACGTCGAGTTGCATTACATTTCTTCAAGTACTTAGTATGCCTAATACTAATAGTAAAAATACACATTCATGTCCTCGACAAAAATGCGTTAGGCGTGAGAAAGTAATATATATATTGTATCTGGGTTACACTTGTACACATTTTATATTATACCTACGTACTTCAATCCACTCACAATTCAAAACATTTCAACTTATTATGACTTTTCGTAATACAAAACAATATTAATCGGACTTGTCAAACAGCACTCGTTTATATGAAAAAATATAAGAGAAAAACAATAATAATAACATAATAAAAAAGTTATTAAATAAATAAAGTTAAAATACTGTTTCTTTCTACTACTTACTTTCTAGGATTTCTTTTCCGAACGTAAGATCTTTTAGAGTTCGGCTGGTCTTATGAAAGATCTTTTAAATATGAAGAAAAGTTTGAAAAATAAAAGTTGTTGCATAATAAAGGGAAAGTAATGACCACTATTTCAGGAAGCAATAAATTATAGAGACTAATTGAGTAGTTGTTGAATTGAGGAGATGAACTACATACATCGTGAAATTTATAATTTATCATAGATTCCCATGCATTGCAAAAAAATGTGACACCGCGTAAAAGCGAGGAATCAATTTGGTACCAATTCAATCGCATTGCCGAATAAGGCTTTTTGTTTGAAGCGATGCGGTGTCATAAGCTCATTGAAGTTTCAGTATTACTCGTAAAAAGCCTTTGAAAAGTTGATAAATAGTAATACCATTGATATATTTCACTCCTGAAACCATTCAATCTACTGTTTTTTTTTTATCAATAGCTGCAGCATTAATTTTACCTTTTTTATACTTATTCGTTTTCCAAATTCTAATATCATCGACGTAATGTAGTTTTGTACAATTTACAAGGATCTGGGCTTGCATACACAAACGCAAATACTTTCCTGCACACCTTGTACTAGGCTAAAAGCCTGTATCGCAAAGTGTGGAATACATCGCCAGCACCGGGGTTTGAACCTGGCACCTCCCGCTTGAGAGACTGCAGCCTCAACCAACTGCGCCAACCATGTACTCTAAAGATCTGCATAACCACACCTGTTTTTATAATTTTGAACGTCGCCTTGTATTTATAAATTTCTATTGTAACTATATGCACTATGCAGTTAATTTTGTTAAATTTGTTCTATCTGTAAGTAAACCTGACGATTCCGACTACCTTAAACAAGGCCTACGGATGATTCAACAATATAAATGTAGGTAAATAACCCATCTCGTCCTTGCAAGGTTAGCAACAGAACGAATGGTCAACTTGCCCCAACTGACCCCCCTTTTTCCATTCAAGCAATTCGTCATAAGTATACTGTGTTCTGAACATTTGTTATGGGATGGTGCAGATTATGACATTTTTTAAACCGGTTGGGCATTATACACAACATGCAATATCAAATCATTTCTAAACGTCTTAATGACCGAATAATATAGTCAAATTTTCTAATAATTAATTAGGATTAATAAGTATATTTTGGGGTTAACTGGAAGAAATCGCAGTTCTGCGATAAGTTCGCCCTAGTGAACAACGTTTTATAATCTGTACTATGTCCATTTTTTATATTTATATATGTTTGTTGTTTACTTTAAGTTTAAATAAATAAAAAAAAAAAAAATATTTAGTGACATTTACACGATTTAATTGCAGCTTTGCGATGCGATTGAGACTGGTAGAAATACTCGTTATGTTCTACGAGATACTATGCGTATTATGTGGTAGTCCTGTATGTTGAGTATTCATTTGTTGCTGTTGACTGAGTCCTGCCCTCCACACAAGCATTCGGTTGCTTAAGGAGGGCAGTATCCAAAATTGTAGTATATGATTGTGATCCGGGTGATATTGTATATGTTGTTATTTTGTAATAAAGTGATTTAAATAAATTAAAAAAAAAAAAAAAAAAAAAAAAATGTTGTCATTTTAAGTAAAATAAAATGTTCGCCCTGGTGAACAATACTTTATGATTTATCGTATAATAAATAAAGTAAATCTCGACAAATACTAAAGGCCTATCGTCTTGTAGCCTGGGTTCCCATGAATGACAGAAAAATCGAGAATAAATATCACCCCGTCTTGGGAGATGTAGGTAAAAAAAAGAACGATGAACTATGTTATGTAAAGTAATCACATTAATCCAGCCAACGCACGACTACCTGTTATGTAATTTATAAGCCTGATGGAAGTTCATCCTTCGCTCCGTATCTGTTGAGGTAGGTGACGTATTTTTTCCACGTGATTTTCCGATGACCATGTTTTTAAGACCCAAGAGCCGTATAGTACTTACTGATTTATTAGGCCTGTTTGACATGTACATATTATATTATAAATAATATTTACATTTCCATGAGTCACGGGTGTGGAATTCATCGTCAGGTAACTATATACTACTGTTGTATTAACTTGTTGTACCTAGATTAATAATATGTAATAACAAAATAACGATATGCAAATAAACACAATATCTCGCGTCTGAGATAATTATAAATGTACATTTAGTTGCTGTGTAACACAACCTACCTATATTGTTTACAGTTCAACGATTATACCGCCCAAACTATAACTTCTTCTTCTCAGGTTTCAATCCAATGGATTTGTTTGCAGCAAAGAACACCTCGCTTTCCACTCCCCCCGGTCCTCCGCACAACGCTTCAGCTCCAAGTATGAGGAGCAGCTCATATACTGGAGAACCTGCTCCATATATTCCTGTCGGGGTCGCCCTCTGTGAGTTGTCCCCTCGGTCATTCCCTCCATTACGGTGTGGAGGAGGTTTTCGTGTCGTATTGTGTGGCCTATCCACTTGGCCCGTCTCTCTGAGATTGTTTTGAGAAGGTGCCTTCCTTCTTCGATTCTGTTGAGAACTTCGTCATTCGTGATGTGGTCCCAACTATAACTACCAACGGTTTAATTAGCGAAGGATGTTAATAAAATATTTTAACGAAGTTGTCTTACGCTAATTTAACAATAACAACAGACAACGTTGTAGGTATCATCTTGTTCGTCACTAATCTTCATTATACAGTATGGGAATAAACGAATAATTAGCAAACTTAATCAAATTCAGGCACCCCGTCAAGTTTTAACTAAATACAGGTGGATTTGTACGTCGTATTTCGATAGTAAGTATATACTGGCATGTCAAGAGCTTACTAGGGAATTTATGTAAATTTCCTCAGATGAAAACCTTCGATTTTTATTTATTTATTTATTCTTTAAGTGGACAAAGTATATACATATAAAAACACGGACATAGTACAGATTATAAGCCATTTATTCACTTATCGCAGAACTGCGGTTCCTTCTAGTTAACCCCATTTTCATAAATCAATAAATCATATATCAATAAATTCGTATTTTTAAGAGTGACTTTCTGTAAGTTTAATTGCTGATAGGCATACACAATACATATACCTACTGAACGTGGAATTTGGTAGATGACTGAGTTGAAAATTTATTATAAAAGTCCAGATGCATTCGCCTTAGTGTAAATTTTGAATGCATTTAAAAAACAAATTCACAGAAAAAAATATCATCGACTTGAATGTCAGGGCCTACGATTTTTTCCGAAATCTCCGGGCCTAGCCTCTTTGAAAGGTGTCAGCCCTAGTGAAAATCCTCGAACACTAGTCGCGCAATTTAAAGTCATTAATGTTGATTTTAAAACTAAACACATAGTCTTTTCATTTTTACCTTACTTGTTTTAGTTCAAAAAGTTACAGAATCGAGCCTATCGTACAACAGGCTAAATATAGATTACCAGTACGTACATTCAGTACAGGAAGAGCATTACTACGAGTACTGCTATACATGAACCATTCAAATATAATTGGTTGTAAATAATGGGAATGTGTATTACAACTACATTATATTCTCTTAGTACTGAGCAATATCAATGAATATGGCTAGACGCTGTACATAGTATTGTGTAGGAACGTATAGCCATACTCTGTAGATAATTATAGGAAAGGAAATAAATGGATTACTCAGTACAGAATAAACGCGGTTGAACGCAAATATGATATGAATATTAAAACACATAATTTATATGGAATTGTGTTATGTCAATGGATTATTATTGTAGAATGTTGTGGAAACATAATATTTTCGCTATTATGTTTACTATTATCGGATAAGTTTTTCCTTTTTATTAAAGTTTTTACACATGTCATTTACGTATGCAAAAAAGTTAATACATAGATACCGTATGTACGTACTAATATTTTCGTCTGAAAAAGCTTCCTCAAGCCTCCTGATATTTCTTTCAAATAATTTCTCTTAGAGTCACTGAAATGAGATAAAATAATAAACCACTCGTTATCTCAGCAGGTATAGAGCGAAGGATGGACTTTCGATCAGTCTTACAACTGAACGTCAGCTGGTTTAATGTGATTGCTTTACACTTGAGTAACATTTATGTACTGGAATTGGTGAAAAGTGATCACACTAAACCAGCCGACGATCAGTGGTAAGCCTGATGGAAAGTGCATCATTCTCTGTGTTTCTGTCGAGATGACTACTCGGTCCAGGTACTGCCGTCGGACCAGGTGTACGAGGACATATGATATTTCTCTCCTGATATTTCTTTCAAATAATTTCTCTTAGAGTCACTGAAATGAGATAAAATAATAAACCACTCGTTATCTCAGCAGGTATAGAGCGAAGGATGGACTTTCGATCAGTCTTACAACTGAACGTCAGCTGGTTTAATGTGATTGCTTTACACTTGAGTAACATTTATGTACTGGAATTGGTGAAAAGTGATCACACTAAACCAGCCGACGATCAGTGGTAAGCCTGATGGAAAGTGCATCATTCTCTGTGTTTCTGTCGAGATGACTACTCGGTCCAGGTACTGCCGTCGGACCAGGTGTACGAGGACATGAACTGCGCCACATATGTCGAGCTGATGAGAGTTGCGGGAGACAGAGAAGAGTGGAGAACAAGATGTAGGAATTTGCTGCAAACCAATCCGCAGGATTGAAACTGGAGAAGAAGGAAGAACTACTTGGTATTCGACTACAACATGTAGTTAATCCTATATTCTCACAATAAATAAATTAGGACGTTAATAAAAACCACTCGTTTTTAAATTATAATGCAATAATGAAATCAGTTTCGGACAAATTAGAAACGATTAAAAGCTACCACACAATATTCATCTCTGTGTACCTACAGTTGAAGAGTACCGCACCAATACAAGGGTCCTTGTGTTATTATTTAACATCAATACTTCATTAGCTGTAGAGAGTACCTACTTTCACATTGTACCCAGATCATCAAACAACCTAGGTAATTAATTAGTACTTAGAATTCCACTTTATGAATAATTAATGAAAATAAAGGAAATATAATTAGATTTGATGTAGGGAAATTATTTACAAAATACTAAGGGGAAAATATTTGCGAATGTATTATTAGAGTTATATATTATATCTGGAGTTATATAACAGGAAAAATCAATGTGTATCTTATTACGTTTTAAGCCCAGGGGTCGCGTCGGCTAACACTTTCACAAAATATAGATACTTATGTACTTACTATAATATGAGTTGTTAAATAGTTTTGCGGATACGTCGTTGGTAAGTTTTTTACTGCAAGGTTTGGGCGCCTCACGGGACGCCATCTTCAGGCAAGGACATACGCAATGGCCTAGGTATATTGTAAGGTTTGCGCAAGTTTGGCGTGCACTTGCGAGCCGAGGTACGCAGGTAGGCGAGAGGGATGAATATGTGTGAGTAGTGGGGTTGGATGACGGGTTGTACAATGTACATACCTAAAGCAGTAATAAAAACCCCTCTGCATGGCAGAAACTTGTGAACTCCCTGTGTTCCCTCGAGATGTAAGCATTATTTTGTCGCAATAATTATAAATATTTTTTCTGTACCATATACGGAGACAGCTTCTTCTTCTTTCATCGTTTCCTCATTGCTGAGGGTCGTGATTTGTGGAGCTACCCACGGACAAAACAAGACGCCTCCAGTCCTCTCTATTCTCCGTAGTCCGCATCACCGAGCACAAGTCTCTCCCAGTCATTTCCTTAATCTGGTCGCACCACCTTGCAGGAGGTTTACCTCTGCTTCTTTTGCCTGGAACACTTCCCATGATTATATGGAGACAGCTTACAGTATCGGAAATCAATAGGTCAGGGTTAGTCTAGATATTCTTGCAGTCGTCACGAACTCCTATTATGACAATATTTGCCAAAATAAATATCGTGTATTGAAGATTTCATAAAATCTTAATTGTGACCTTTGGAACGTGTCTCACGATGAAATGATTATTTTATACAAAAAGCTATTTATATTATTTTACGTTGAAAATACGAATACAAACAACGGGATTGTAATCAAGTTAGTAAACAAACCCGAATCGATAGGCACTTACTCGTCGCAGGCAGAGTTGAGAAACTTTCGCGTTATTGCGATTTCATTCGTGTTACTTGCGGTGACGTTCGCGCTATTTGTGGTAAAATTTGCGTTACTTGCGGTGATATTTGTGCTTAAAATCACTTTTTTTTTTATAGTACCATTTTATAGTAGATTTTTACTCCTAAAAAACTTTGGTTATATTTAGCAATTGCATGTTATTAAAACATACTCGTAATATCGTCAATGACATGATAAAAAATACGCAACTTTAATTTTACGAAACTTTAATTATTTCCTTAAAAATGGACTTCCACCAAGTACCAACGATCGAAAATATCGATATTATGAAGTCAAGTAGGTTGTCATACAAATATTCTCAAACATTCTTTGCAACTCATGTCTAATAATAACTTTTATTTTTTCAGTATTTCTAAAAAAAATTGGAAATCAAAATGACAGAAATTCGCGAATATTGTCGTTCCGAAATATTCTGGCCTCCATATGCTGTGGTATATTTCTATGACAGATATTAAATTGATCTTCATTACGGAGAAATATGTGTTTCTAAGGCAACATGGAAAATATAAGAAAAACACAAATGCGCAGATAATAGAAAACATCCTTGAACTGAAATATAGACTACCATAACAATATTATCTAAAATAAACAAAACGTAGCAGACTATTCTAAAAATAATCAAAACTTTAAAAAATCGTAGAACTTTTTAGTATTTATTCAGGTATAAAAAGTTAAAATTAAACAAACCAATACAAATACGAATCAGACTATAAATTTGTGTTACTCTCCGGATATGAGTAAAATTCTTGTTCCCGGGAGGATCACAACAATAACGAAATAATAAAAATGTTATAATTTTAACATTAATTTACATTGCCGGAAAACTCCACTCTAAATTAAGAGTTTAGAGACTCAAATTTCATTTTTTTTAAATTATTATTATAGATGTTATGTCATAATCTTTAAACTTGTATTCCGTTGAGGATCACAACAATAATAGAATAACAAAAATATACAAATTCGTAGATAATTTTACATTACCGGAAAATTTCATCCAAAATTCTGGGTTTACATACAAGGATTTAAATGTCAAAACAGGAATTCGAAAATAATCCAGAAATGACACGAAATTTCTTTTCGATTGGTAAAATAACTTTATAGGGTTCTAGTGTCAGAGATAATATAAAACCCTGGTAGAATTATTGTAAATATATTATGTACATGCGCGCTCCTGCAGGATATTGATTGTGGTGTTTTATTTCAGGCCCAAATCCTGGTCGTTTCATTGTGTGTGACTGTTTGCGATATTGGATGGTTGCCAACCGATCTCGGTCTTACGGCCGTTGTGAAAACTTCTCTTGCCTTGAGGGTCGAACGTAGTAAGGAGAAGCGATGACCTGATGTTGGCGTTTTGTAATATATCATGTAAAATGTACTACGTATACAAAAGGGGGATAAAACCCATTAGTTTCTATACTTTATATTTATTCTTCTTAATTTCAGTCCTTTTCTTCCACGGCTAGATATGGGCCTCTTCCTGTCTCTCCCACAATTCTCTGTTTTGGGCGTTATGCCTCCAGCCATGTCCCACCGACTCTTATATTTATTAGGCATATTCTATTACCAAACGCCATACAAATGCGGAGCTGCCCATCGACAAAGACATACAGGCCCCACTCTACGATTTAAATCCAGAAAACCTTCTTGGATATTGGGTGGTCGACAAGTCGAGGAAGGGTTTAGAGCGGTACAAGCATGGTGAGATAAGTAGAGTTCACAAAATCACCATCACAGAGAACTTATGAAAGGCCCCACAATAAAGCAGCCTGACTTTGACCTGCGTCTCTACTATGCATGGGCATTCCTAAATAGGATCCGTACCTACTAGCGACGGGAGATGTGCGCACCTTAAAAATGGAGCAAGGGGAGTATCCCCAATGCGTCCAGATCGAGAGAGTAAATCACACTGTCCCATCAAGGAGTTCGAGGGGGATATTTGGGAAATCTTTTCAGGCATACGATAATTACGATTTGAAATTTCAAAAGAGATAAATAATTACGGTGCTTTTGTGTAAAATACCTATGACGTTCAATATTGTCGATTAATTGCGGTGTATAGATGTAAATTGCATTATAAAATGCATGGATGATTCTTTATTACATGCAAACATTGTTGCCATTGTATTCAACATCAAAACTAAAGAAAGAAAAAAATAAAATATCAATACTTTTATATTTACAAACGTACATATTTTTTGTACCAATTATTATGTTCATGTAAATATTGTTTTTATAGTAAAAGCTTAATGTATCTGACACACGATATCTGACAGCTTACGACTAGGTAAAATTTGAATTATTTTTTTCATAAAATAATTTGTTTTCAATTTTATAATGTTGATTGTCGATTTACCAAAACTCATGTCTTTTAGATTATTTCGAAATTGACCATTAAAATCAATTCACTCTTGAAACATCGACCAAATGGGTGAATCGGGAGACGTTACATCCAATCAAAATACATACAGAAAACACTGCTGGTAGATACATCACGCCCTATTCTAAACGCCATCCAGGGATGGACATGAGATTACACTAAATGAAGCATTACCAAATTCAGCTCCTTTTTCTGAAAGAAATTGACACTGTTCAATGTTTCTTATTGTAATACGTATAAATTACTAAATGTGCTGTAAATGTGTGAAAACTAGAACAAGAGTGCAGTGTATTGATGTTATATAGTATAATATGTAGTTCTTACTAATAAAACCACAATATTATCTTTCATATTGAAGAGGTTCCATCCACAAGTGTACGCAGTATTACTTAAGTTGAAAGTAAAGTGAGAAGGAAAGGACACCAATATGTGATAAATGCACTAGTCATAAATAGAGACCGGATTATATGCATTTGCATATTTGCATAAGCATACGAGGGTGGAGTGAAAAGTTCTCGGCCTAAGGTAGAAGCAGCATTGCTACCAAAAAATTTTTTTTACTGGTACGATGATACGTGTCTGAAAACAATATACGACAAATTTCAGCTTGATCTGTCGAATAGTTTTCATTTAATGGCATTTGGAAGTAGACGTGTCGGAGATGTTTTGTTGAAATGGATAATCCGGACTATCGTGCTGTTACAGATTCCTCATTTTGGACAGTTTATCGCCAACGGAAATTCACCAAAAGTTAATAAAGGTGAACTAGGATTCTTCTTCTTCGTTTTCATAGTGAAAAAAATGGCGACCAAATTCAAACATCGTCGTAATTCTCTTGAACATGATCCACGTGAAAAACGGCCGAAAATTGCTATCACAAGGGAAAATGCTGTGCAGGTGCGCAATATGCTATTGGACGATCGGAGACGAAAGGTGCATGAGATGGCTGAGGTCCTAGGCATATCATAAGAAAAAGTTGGACTCACTTTATGTCAATGATTAAATATGAAAACCGTCTCTGAAAATCGGCTGCCGCATTTGTTGAATACTAACCAAAAACAAATTCAAAACGAATTTCGAAATAATGTTTGGGCCGTTTTAAGAAGGATCCAATTAATTTTGTGCACCGATTTTTTACTGTGGATTTAACGTTGGTTCATCACTATACTCTAGAATTGAAAGAGCCATCAAAGCAGCGCTTGGAAGCCAGTGGCTCCTCACTAAAATGGCAAAGCCGATTTTATCTCCCGAAAAGATGATGGCTAGTGTCTTCTGGGATAAAAAGGGAATCCTTTTTACTCCTTGCTTTGAAAATGATAAAACAATAAGTATAGAATATTATTCAAACATTTTGGACCAACTGAAAAAAAAATCACGAAAAAAGGCTTAGAATCCAAAAGAAAAAAATCCTCTTTTATCAAGAAAATTAACCTGCCCATTGCAGTGTTTTGGCATAGGCAAAATCGAAGGTTATCAAGTATGAATTATGGGAATATTCATCTCATTCTCCAGATTTGGCATCCTCTAACTTTAAGCATCCCCAAACTACGAAAAAATTGTAGCTAGATAACGTTTTTAGTCAAATGAAGAGAATGGTATCAACTGTAGATGGCTATTTTGCAGGCCTTGCAGAATTACCCTCAGACGCAGGATCTACTGATCGGAGAGACATCGGACCAAGTACACTGAACTAATCATCATCATCAGTGGCTCTACAGCCCGTTATGAGCCTTGGCCTCCTCCAGCATTCGCCTCCATCTCCCTCTATCCTGGCATGCACTCCTCCAGTCCCTAATGCCAACTGCATCCACATCCCTCTGTACTCCATCCATCCAACGGAGTTTGGGTCTTCCAACACTACGCCTACCTTGTGGCCTTGTATGGAGGATTTTCTTTGGCACTCTTTCCTCACACTGAACTAATAGAAGACCATTTAAAAATATAGATACATTTTTGAGCCAGAAAACACAGTTTTTCACCGTCAGGCCGAGAACTTTTCACTCCACCCTCGTATTTCGCCAATTTATTGAGAATTTTGCATATTTTGACCAAAATTCATTGCTCGTGCATATTTGGGTATATTTTTCAATATTTTAACAGTATTTGAAAAATTGAACGTTTAAAAAAAACAATAATTACGGTGTTTACTTGAAAATGTAGTAGTACCTAACCTAATCTGGGAAAAAAAGTTCCTAATATTTTTTTTTCAAAAAACTAGATTTTATGAATTCATAGTAGAACTGTTTTTTGCGGTCATCCAAAACGAAACCAAACATAAATTAAATAGCAAAAGATTAAATAAAATTTTGTAATAACGTTTATTTGTTGGATTTATTTGAATTTACGTTGCATATTTTGGTACTTTTTGGTGATTTTGTTGCACATTGATGCATATTTGCATGCATATTTCAGCCATTTTAAGTTGCACATAATCCGGTCTCTAGTCATAAAAGAACCAATGTGATAACTATAGACACCCGAGGACAAATGAAATGCACAATAGAAGAATGTTATGTCGAGGGAACTGTAGTCAAGTGGTCGCATTGCACTGGTAGCGATTTTGATTAAAATTCTTGATACGGTCATGATCTGCTAGGTGCAAGAAATAGAACAGGGTTGTAAAAGTCATTCTAGTCCGCTACTCCACTTTCATAATAAATTCAACTTCCGTTTTGTATCCCATCCTTTTTCGTGTATCTTATTACAGAGTTTTAATGTCATATAGGCTACAAAATAACTGGCGTAAAGAATTACTAGTTTTTAAACACGAAATTCTTACACCACTGATTCCCTTTCTGCTTTCACGTTCTACTCCGCAAACACTACTATTGTACGCTGCGCAACCCTAATTGTGATTAAATGTATTGAAGCAAAGAATCATTGTTCAGGTCGGAATGCGTAACTCTCAGTGGCAAACGAAAGCTGGATACAGTAGGGTACACTTATACCAACCTCTCATATTAAAGATTAGATTTAGAAATACGTAAGGACAAATTAGAATACGAAGAACTGTCATTAGACTACACCTCAAACGTAAACAGAAAATCGATACATCAATACTTGATTCTCAATTCATATTAGGATGTGAAATTTGCATACAAGTAATGTTAGTAGGCAAGGCGTTCATAAGACGTATTCCCTAAAAATTACTTTGAATTTTGTGGGTAACTTAAGGGTGTAATATTCTAAGGATACACTGAAATAGTGAAATGCTTGTGAATATACTGTAAGTACGCGTAATGATATACGTACACAACAATTTACACTGTACAATGCATACATACGAAGAGTTTAACTTAAAATATTTGGTACATGAATGTTTTACGAACAGCTTCTTAACTGTAAAATGTGTGTCGTATGAAAATATGTACAAACAAAAGTAAGTATTCAAATGCACGTACAAATTGTTTGTTATTGTCATATAAAAATTAGAAAGCCACCATACGCACATTCAGAATACAATGATAATGATATTGCCATGTGTCATATGTGTATTGTATTCTATGTAATGCATATAATTCTAACATTTTGTAATAGGGTACCGTGAGAAAGTTAAGTATTGTACCCACCAACCACATACTTACTAATGTATGAGTTTAATATGAAGCATTATGGTATGTCAACAGATTTCTTCGTCAAGTATGTAGCTTTATAGTATAAATTATTATTACATTAGTATGTTTCAGGACAATGAAATAATATGTGTTTACAACACATGTCGAAAAGATGGGCCACACAAGAATGCCTAAGATTGTTATGCAAAAGATCCCTGAAGGTCGTCGACCACTAGGAAGTCCTCCGAAAAGATGGAGAGAAAGTTGGACCTCTTCATCACAGGTACGAGACTGGAGCCCTGAGTAAATAGATCAAATAGATCAAAGATCGCTTTCATACAGAGCAGACTAAATCTACCAAGACTTAGAGTGGCGTGGTATTCAAAATTATATGTACACTCTCAATTATTTTGGTACCTAAATAGGTAGGATACACTATTCACGCGAAGGGAAGACAGCCAGAAGAGTCTGCATAATATCATTCATGATTGACATATAAACTCATCAGCCTAATACTGGAAAAATTCACTTATCCAGATATCACGGATATCACAGGATTAGACTCAACGCGGGGCCTAAAATACATGATATTTTCTATACTGTAAAAAAAGTACAGTAATTTGCTAATAAACATACCTACTCGTAAAACTGTGAAGAGTGCGTATAGACACAGTAATATTCAAATTAAATCGTAAAACAATAATATTCACACTGCGTGAATTACAATAATTACTGTATGTATTTACTCAATTTCGATTCACAACAATTAATTCTTATGTGTATAAAATTATTAATCAACAGAACAATAAATAGCATATCAACTATAATATGTATTAAAGTAGTACCTACAATAATATTGATGCAGTAATAAACGCAAATTAATGGTGGGTTTAAGTTTAAACATACACACAGCATTTCGGGGAAAAAATGGAAATTCATTGCAAATAAACATTGATTATGAACGTTTATGCAGTAGCAAAATGCAATCAAGAACTCACTGATAAATTGTAATAAATTGTTCATTAGGATGTGTTCATCAAAGTTCTTATTTTTTTTTTAAATTCAGATTACATTCCAAATAATTATTTCAGTCACTCAAAAAAATCATGAATTCATCATACGTAGGTCATGTTATCAGACGCTCAGATTCTAGATGGACCAAAAAGATTCTCAGTGGCAAGCAAAAGGAGCGTAGGAAGACCTCAGGTAAGATGGTCTGACAATGTGAGGTGAATCGCAGGAAGCAAGTGTATGCAACATGCCCAGAGGATAGGGATCTGTGGAAAGTCAAAGGGGAGGTCTATGTCCAGCATTGAAAAACGGCTGAGAAAGAAAAAAGAAGAAGGTGTTCTTGGGTTCTATTTTCTAAGTCTGCATAACAAAGTTCCCAGCGGTGTGAAGGGATGGATATTGGATAAGTACATGTCGTATACATAGATGCTGTGGGGTTTTTTATTCAACGCCCATCCATTCCACACCACACGAGAGGTAGCTGGTTCTAAACTGATGGAAAGGACTCAGAAGCGAGGGGAGAAAGTCATCAAGGGAGACCTACGTTCAGAAGAAAACGATTTAAGCATAGTTTTTTACTTACTTTATGTACCTACATATGTGAACCAACATTCTTAGGCGCCAATGCTTAAAAGTTACCACACCGGAGAGTGAAATATTGTATTGTAAAAATAATAATAAGAGGACTGGATGCGCTTCAACGTGAAATCTTATCTAATAGCAAGAGTATATTAGTATGTAGTTGAAAATCAATAGTGTAGAAATTTGGATTCACATCAAGTGCTAAATCTGTAAATATAATATTAATCTAATAGATGTACATTGTACGTATAGTATTGGTGTTGTATGTATTTAATAATAGCCACAATTTACCATAAAGCATTCAAAAGCTTTCAGTCAATGACCTAACATATACTACTAACTAATATAATAAGTAAATTTCATGTGTTAGTACCACACAGAACTGGACAGAAAAGCGTTAATCCGTTAATCGTTAATTAACGAAGTTAACATTTTGGTCAACGATTTAACGCTTTTCTCACCTACAAAAATTGTTAACGGATTATTAAACTTCCGTTACATTTTACTCCAGTCCGTTAATATTTGATTGTTTGCATAGACATCATCCACTGGAGGCGCTGGCATTAGATAATCCAAGGGTTGTATGGGGTTATGTGTGGTATCGTATGTGGGTTGGGAGTTGGAAAAAAAATTCACTTTGTTGGCATACATCGCGATAGTGTAAATGTGATAGTAGTTTATTTATGTAGTTCTATTTCATGCCATTTAACCGCGATTTTTTATTTTTACTTTAACGATTAACGAAGTAAACTTTTTAGTTAACGAATTATCGATAAACGAAGTTAATTTTTAGATTAACGGTGCCCATCTCTGGTTGCTACCACACCACACAGAATAATGTTCATCATAATAATTATAATAACACAAATATATAGTAAATATAAACAGAACGCCATTCATTATGCAGAGGACGTATGATGGTATAATTAATTGCCATATAGCGACAGTATGTCGTATTGTTACAATTACAATTAATATTATCGTTACCATAAGCCGCAAGGAACAATAATCAAATGTACTACAAACCAAAGTGGTAACAGAAAATATTAGGTTATTTCCCAATCCCACCAACTTCCACCTAGGAAGGAGAGCCCTAAGAAATTTCCATACAAAAACGGAGATAATATTCTATTTATTTAGTTATGGAGAATACGTGCAGCAATAAATCCATATGAAATGCAACATGCAACTCTCCTAGTTGGGGAGGTTCTGGGCAGAGATTTTTGGGAACCTAACGTAGGTGAGTCGCATGTTGCATTTCATATGAATTTATTGCTGCACGTACTCTCCATAACTAAATAAATAGAATATTATCTCTGCTTTTGTATGGAAATTTCTTAGGGCTCCCCTTCCTAGGTGGAAGTTGGTGGGATTGGGCATAAGGATTATATAGCTACTTATTAATTAGCAAATTTCGCTGGGCTTGGTAGGTCAACGAGATGAACCGATGATAATATAGTGAGAATCGATGGAACTA
Organism: Ceraclea dissimilis; assembly: GCA_963576895.1. Classification (NCBI taxonomy): domain Eukaryota; kingdom Metazoa; phylum Arthropoda; class Insecta; order Trichoptera; family Leptoceridae; genus Ceraclea; species Ceraclea dissimilis. The sequence goes on from OY756368.1 coordinate 14,486,981, forward strand.
GTTGGAAGGGTATGTCCAAGATACAGTGAGATCGCATGTATCGCCGTTTGGGGCACCTGATCTCGCGGCCTATGCTCGTCGCTTGCATATAATTTTTGGAGATCTCTAGTTGGGATGAGACAGGAGAGACTATCCTATCCTAGTCACAAAAATCTATTTTTTTAATGTCAAAATGATTACTCTTAATAACGCCCAAGTATGTAGGTGTAGCAATAATAACAATAATTATAAAATTTATGGCAATTTTAGTTTTGTATTTAACCGTGCACTGTGCAGTCTGCAGATTCATTATTCAAAATTTATGTCAAAATAAAATCATATATTAAATCTACGTACCTACAATAAATTATTATATGAAAATGATATAGTGCGATGCATAGACTGAGTCAATAATAATATAATAGTTGTTACCTTATTACTACCCCCCAAGCGATGTACTAGTATTGTCACAATGACTATATTGCGAAATAAAACCGGCACATTCTATATAGCAGTGCTCCTCAAAGTGGTGGTCCGCGAACCAGTGCCGTGAGCCCTCAGTCGGCGGTCCGCGAAGGGCGTCGCGAAATGGAATTTCTTCTAAAGGAAAAAATTGACAATTGAATATTTAAATAACCTTCCAATAGCACTAATCTAATTTTAATAAAATTTATCGTGCTTATATTCCTATTTATTGAGGCAAAATACAACTTGCATAATAAAACAGCTTTAATTTGTTAAAACATTCATAAAAAATCGCTAATATCTGCTATCATTAAATGGTAATAGCTTATATATTATATAGACACCCGGCTATTAAAGAAATGCATTTAAACAAATTTTAATACATATTTGAGATGATCGTAAACGAAAAATAATCAATAAAAAAAGGTACTGGTCTCCGGCGTAATAGAAAAATTGCAACCGGTCCGTTACATTGAAAAGTTTGCAAAGCACTGCTATACTATAGGACTCATCGTGGTTTTAATATTAGAACCAAATAGCTACGAGTATCTTGGGTATAATGAGTTTCTTGCATCAAGTTTAAAATTAAAATGATTCTCAAGTAGTCGATGCTTCCGTTCTTCTTCTCATGTATTCTAATAGTTGCCGACTAGTCGGGAAAGCCGACTATCCGGCCGAAAATGCCGACTATTATAGTCTGTATCGGGTACCTAATAGCTACAAGAATACAGGAAATAAAAGAAATAGATCACCGCAGTGTTTAGCAAGCGTTTTGTATTTTTGAATATGGGAAAAACAAGAGTAATAATTATATTAATACTCGTAATTAAATTTAATTTTTAGCAAAGATATACAGACTAATCGCCGACTATCCGGCAAAAGATGCCGACCATTTTAGTCGATCGACTAATCGGTCATTGGAGTGCCGACTAATCGTCTAGTCGGCCAAATCCATAGTCGGCCTATCAATACGTAACGTTAACATATTTCTGTAATATCTAGATAGATACTTTTAAGTTTTATATGATAAAATTTGTTATCTTAGTAGGTTCTCTCTAATGTCATATTTATATTTATAAGTAACCTAACCGATATGATATTTTTCTTAGTGTCCCTTTTTAGACGTTGACTTAACTTTACTTTTGTAAAGGTATTTTTGTCTCACATGACCCACCAAAGTACTCCTAATCCGCTTATAGCTGACGTACGTTTTCTATTTTTTGGCATAAGATTGCCTCAACATTTTTATCTATAAAAAAGATTAAGTCACTATGAAGGATTTAAATATATAGATACCTAGTACCTAGTCATATTTTGAATAATTTTCTTTTATAGTTTCTTTGGTATTAAAGAATATAATATATATTACTTTTTTGTAAGGCAGTGCGAACATTCAAAACTAGCCGTAATCCGTCAAAAATGACGTCGCTTGCAGGGCAGGCAGGGAGAACTGATCGCCAGCCTACATCCTTATTGTAAATTATTTTTGAAATATTAAGAGCTAAGTGTTTCTAGAGCGTTTCAGAGTCAGTGAGTGAATCAGTGATCTGCTTAACTATAGTATTTATAAATAAGTATTAAATTTTGAAGAAACGATACGGCAAAGAACAGGAGTAAGAGATATTGCCCAGCGTATCACATCTGTCAAACGGCGATGGGCAGGTCAGAAGGCTAGTGATAGGCAGGGCAAGATCCATATGATAAGTGGTCGAAGAGGATCTTAAGCTGGAAACTCAGGTTAAGTACTACAACTACCAGGAGCGTAGGAAGACCACCACTACGATGGAAAAACGACTTAGTCAAGTACGTTGGTGCCAACTGGATCCAGAGAGCCCAAGATAGAGCGGTGTGGAAGCAGGCCTTCGTACAGGAGTGGACGGGAGTAGGCTGAAGAAGTTTTGAATTAAGTTTTGAAGATAAGATGTTACAAACCCTGTACAAATACTTTGAGTAAACTGACTGTTTATCCGGGGGGTGGGGGTTCAATCCGATGCCGACTTACTCCACTTCATAACACAAACTTTTCAAGCTTTCTGTGTGAAGTGTACAAAGATGTATTTGGGTATATTTTGATAAACCCTGATTAATTTTATAAAAAACAAAAAAATATGGTCTAGAAAGATAGTTGGATTTGTGATTTATTATTATTCACGTTACGAGTAGGTACTTATATAATAATTAAGGTATGACGTTTCTTCTTCAAAACTGACTGACGCGCATTCAACATTCAAGATGTATCAGGTATAAAAAATATAAAATTACATAACATGTCTCACTGACGAAACGAGGATCAAATTATTACATGCAACAGTAGGTACACCTGTACCCTGGTGCATACCTAACATAATATGTATACAAATTTATCACATATATGTATGTAGATATGTATAATGTATATGTGGCATAGTGCTAAGACATTCCGCTCCAATATTTTGAAATAAAGAAACACCTGCGTTAAAAGTCGAATCCTTTTAAGAGTAGGTACCAATTCTTTTAAACAGATACCTACGAATTAGATTTGGGAGAAAAAATAATATACTTGGGTAAAAGTTTTTATTACCCCAGTTTTCTGCAACTATATGTAGGTGTTAGAAATTCTAACGAGCTTTTATTACCGCAAGGAAAGTTCACATGGGAAAAAATCTCTAGATGGGATGAAGATGTGGTTAATAATCTTGCAGGTTGTTTTGTACCAAGCATTTTTGTTCTTTCTTTCACGCCGCCCTGTCACTCGCCAATCTCTTCACTTCCGTGTAGGCGCTACAGCGCACTATCTCAATAATCTGGTCCATATAACTACTGCTTCTTGGGCGACCTCTCACATTACTGCCCTCTACAATTCCTTCTGCTACGGTGATGAGCAGGCCGGGGTGCTTGATGCTATGGCTTATTCATCGCGCTTTCTGTTGGGGAAATCTTATTCAAGATTTGTCTTGTCTCTCCGGCCTTACTCAACACCTCGCTGTTTGTAAAGTGGTCTGCCCAGTAAATCTTGAGCATGCGTCTGTAGCACCACATCTCAGGTATAAAAAAATATTATTTTCTGGTCCAAGTTTGTGCGCCGATTAGCTAAGGTTTCGTGTTCTGAATCTGAATTAATCAAATAAAAATTTGATAGCAGATTTTATGTTAAACGTAAAAATCACGTAATAAAAAATAGTGATGTTGAAATATTTACGTAAAGCGAATAAACATCAATATGTCAACTAGTTTGGATCACGAATTGCTTTTATGTTCACTCCCAAGGCCAGGAGGAATCACTGTCCAAATATAAAACAGAATAATTTATCATAAATAATACAAATATCCAAGATACTATTGGGAATCGGTAATAGATGGAAAACAATACAAAGATACTTTCGATTCTGAACTAGGAGACTGTCTTTTGAATATAAACACTATGCGATAACACACGGAGAATTATTTTGCAAAATTTCAATACAGTAATATAACTGGACTATACAGAAAAACTGACATTATATAGCTTGAATTTCGTAAAACACACGTTATTTTTTCAGTAAAAATTATCTGTCTATCTATTCCTTCACGTCACATCTTCTGCGGGGTAGGCAGAAGGGACCGAAAGTAATTGAATTTGTTGAGGATTTTTAGTGGATTTTCTCAATTTATATTTCACCCCATTGGAAGAAGCCCATTGGAAGAAGATTACCCGGAAGGCCACCCAAGAGATGGAAGCTGGACCCACTCATACCAGGACACCCCGCAGTCACAAACAGGTCATCCGACCTAATACCTACAAGAGGAAGAAGACGAATATTTCACGTCGAAATTGATAAATAAAAATGTATTTAGCATGAAAGAAATGTTATGTCAATAAAACAAGTCAAGTAAATATGAGTTATTAAAAAATGTTTATATTATTTTTCAATAAGCGCACACAGCCTCGTGCCAAGCTTTAATAAAGTCGTATAATATTTTAATATCGTCGAGATCTGTTCCTTGCTGGTTTATATTCTTCATACGGTTAATTTAATATTGTAAAAAGAATGTAATATTTATCTTAGAAAAAAGCAAAAACACATACAGTAACAGCATAAATGGGTTACTACAAATCTGCATGTACATATTTTAATACTTAGTACTGCGGTTATCGGGCTAATTTGGCAAAAAACAGATTATCCGGTCTGGGCCATGGTTTTTCACACTGCCTGATGATATTTGCCCACCAAGAATAGAACTGATTGAGGCTAGTTTCTCTACGGTCTGAAGTGGACGAGTGGCGAGGTTTGATGAGTTCTCTGTGTTCCTACAGATAACGTAAGGAACGACTCAATTGATGAGCGTAAAACCGTTCAGCATCAGCTAGACTTTAGTTTACGAGAACGGTCTACGAGAGGGTTAACTACGTAATATCGTAATCATTGGTTATGTGGCTACGCACAAAAGGGACAGTACAAGAAATATCGTGGTAAATTAAAAATAATATTATGTATGTAGGAAATTAGACATAATGTCTTCTTCTTCTTCAGCCTTCTTCAGCAGCATATTGTAGTAATAAGTGAAATTTTGTAACCTCCTCGGACAAAGGATATTGAAGGAACGTAATTGGGGGGTGGGGTTTGCCGGGGGGCTCCCTTAAGGCTAACCCTGGGCCCACCTCTTAATAATATTTTGCTAGAAGTGCGGGTAAAGAGGTCGCTATTATTGCGCCTGAGCTACCCGGGGATGTGGAGGGCCTTAAGCCCGCGGGATTTTCCTTCTTCTTCAGCCCTGGTTTTTCCACTGCTGGATCGCTTTTCTTACCCACTATCCACCGCACCATTTTTGTCTGTGGCCTCTTGTTTGCCCATCGTCTCCATTTTATAAGTCTGAGTGTCCATCTAGTATCATCTTATCTTATCTCGTCAGTGAGGTCCACAACTCGGTTTCTAAGTCTGACTTCCACATTACTTATAAAATAGACTTCTACCTATTTTATTTGTACGACTCTGTGTTCTTAACAATTAGAGGAATGTTAAAATTATTATACGACTCGCAATTTGAGTAGTTTACTTAGGCTCGTTCTCGTAAAATAATATATGAAATAATAACATAATGCCGAGTAGTGAAGAGTATAAAAGACTTCATTGAGTCAATCGTAAAATCGTTTATGAGCTCCATCCAGTTGTACTAACATCATAGTCTTAGTCTATATGGTTTTATCATACATTCGCTTGAAGGTTTTCACTTAATATATCCCTTTTTATATATTATAATATTATACTTCCTACTCTGCCTACCCTGCAAGGGATGTGGCGTGAGGGTATAGATAGATAGATAGATAGATAGACTTCCTACTATTTCCTATTGTAAACAAGACATGATTGTATTCTTTATGGACAACAAAATGAGAGCTATTTGAACTGACCACATACTCGTACCTCTCATTCTGGTCTGAAGCCAGCCAAGGTTAGCTGGCAGAGATCGCACCATATTATGTTCACCAAAAGTGAAAAAAAAAAAATACGTGAATATGGAATCAATAAGCTTCGCACAAAACCGTTGAAAGTAGCGAAACCTTGTAATTTCTACTCGTTTCCTTCAGAAAGGATAAATTTCAAACTGATAGTAATGTTCGTCTTCTCAAAGTATTCAAACCTTCTCCAAATTATTTGCCTGAATTCCGCACAGTGATCAGATCTTAGTTAGACAAGTAACCTGTCTTTGAGGCTTGCTAATATCAGCACTGTAAATATTCCCTCAAATATTGCATAAACCACATTCCTTCAAAATTCAGAAAGCGGAGGAATTTTCTATGTTTGGAGAATGTTTCTGCAAGTTCTGCAAGCAATAGTTCATCTACAGCAAGTATAATTTTATTGTTCTTGATACAGTCACTACCATATAGTGTAGTATTTAAAGGATCAGGCGAAGCTATCGGAAATGGATAGGTATATTATGGCTGCTGTATTTGTAGTATTTGAAACATGGCTTGAATAGTGAGTTGCCTTATCCGATGGATTATTTATATTCTACAAAGTTTACTTATGAAGCTAATCATAGTGTACATTAAACAATCAATGGTTCATTCATCCGGTTGTTCTTTTTATATAATACATATAAAGATTGGTACATACTTAATGCTAGAATCTTTCTTAATATAATATGTAGTACCTATTATAATATTCCTCTCTGAGCAGCAAGCATAGTAAGGATAACCTAAGGGAATTTTGGCAGTAATAACGCATGCGTCGTACAAACAGCTGATAGACGTTATTGAACTTCTTCCGAGTAACACGCATGGAGTCTAGAACCCTAAATTTCACCCCAGCAAACGGTATATAAGCAAAAAGATTCGCCACGCTGAGTCGCTATAAGAGTATTTGAGCGTCATTCCCTTCACCCTTTTTGTAACGGAGATTAGAATTCTTCGGGGTTTTCAGTAAAAGTTTCGTTACGTTAAACTTGGGAACACTAGTACGTGATGTTTAGTAAATGGCATAGTATATAGATGCTTACAATTTGATTCGATGTAGATAGATAGATATTACATATTATTATACCCTGTGTATACCCATTTATAAGTTGAAAGTTTTACACTTTCGCTTTTGCGGGGAAGAATAATAGCCGTATCGTACTGTGGCTGCATTGAATTGACGCTTGCCCGGGGTTAATCTAGTATCATGTGATATTTTATGCCTGTAATAAAATTTAGCAGAGCCTGAGAGTAACGTCCTCTGAATACAGTACCTAAGTAACCTATTTACGGAACACACCACCCTAATATTACTGGGTCTTTCTCATTTAACGATTTATTCATTTCTTGACTCTTCGTTGCATTGTATAAGGAAGCTACGGAACACGTGAATTGAACACGTGGCATATAATAGTAATACTAATGCAGCAAGTACATTACTGTCTCCATTGCACTGCATTTCGTAGAAACTACTATATTACGATGAGTCTACCTGTTTTGTATAATACTTGTAGACTTGTACACGTATAGCATTATTATTCACCATCATAGCGGCGAAGCAAAGCACTGCAAATGAAGTTGAATAGAGTTGCATCAATATTCATTCAACATTCTGTCTATACCTAACACTAAATTATTATCTACGTATTACACCATTTCCCAACTGATAGAAAATTACTCATTTTCTTTACATTTACAATCACATTTACAATCCTATCGGAGATACGAACATCTTTCGAAACACCACATGATACAAGTTGACTCTAAACTTCTCTAAGCAGAGTGCAAATCCTCGAACACCAGTCGTGTAATTTAAAGTCATTAATGTAAATTTTAAACTAAATATATATTATTTTCATTTTCACGTTGATATTATTGTACCTATAGTATATTTAGATATTACTACTGCTACCATCGGAATCATCACTGTATACCGAGTAATGAGGTAACCAGTGAATGATGTGTGGGTGTGTGTTTATGACATTCAGAATGGGCGGCGAATCTCGATGCTAAGAAAGATGGAAAATGTCTAATTGGAGTTTTGCGAACATCCGGCTTTTACAGGACGCCCTAAAAAATGCCTAAAGTAAAACAGTGGGAGTCAATTGTCCAACCCGGAGAACCACGGGGTAAATTTAAATAAAATATTTGGTAATTTTATGAAAGAAAAAAGACGCTTATCCAATGAAATTAAAATCATCTCTCAAAATTATGGCAATTTCAAGATTGATTGAATTGACTTTATAAGCTTATAAGTATTCCTCTTGTGGAATCATTGCCTTTCCATTGCCCTTCCAGAAATGTCAGACATCGAACACTTTTCTACGTCAGCCATTCAAGAACAAGTTATATGCGAAACTCATACATAAAAAGAGCGTGTATATCTTTTAACAAGAATTGTATGAAGGATCCAGCTCTGGATCCTTTTGGCTCTGGTCTGTACACTTTTAAAAATAAACTGTTGAAAATAGTGGACGTTTAGCGGGGTGGTCGTGCCGGCGCGTCGAGTGTGCCGTTGGATATGAGGGTTTCAGCTTAAAACTCAAATGAAAAGAACTGTTGTCACTTCCTTTCTCCATTTTCCTTCCTATTCCTGGATCCATTCCTATCCTATTTGTTGCTTATATATAGTGTAACTACTTATACTTTTGCGAATAAAACGTAGAATACTATAATTGGCGCTATAAAATGTAAATATGTATAAAATATTAAATTATGTATTAGCTGTTGTATTCTCCAAATAAAAAAAAAATAAAAAATAAAATAAAAATAAGCTTATGGTTTTTGAAATCAAATTTACACTCGAATCTTTCAGCGTTTGCATGTAGGAATAAGTAAGAGTCTGGACAAAGGTATAAAATGGCTTAATTTATATACTTCTATAAGAGAATTATTATTGTATGTACTGTACAATGAAAACTCCGTCCGCGCCATCTTGTAAAGGATAATATTATTACAGAGAGATGAAACAAAGAGAAGCCCAGTAAAAGACTAACACAAAAACAATATCCATTTACTTTTTTTTTGTTCTTAAATTTCCCAACCAAGAATCATAATACCATAAATGAAATATCCAAGTAAAACACTTGCTGTAAAAAATATTTTTTTCGTTAGGTTGATGCTGGATTTCACCAACTTTTTTGGTGAGGAATAGTGGAGATAGGAGCCACCCAACACAAATTTTGTATGAAAAATAATTATGGTAATTGGCTCCTTTACTCCGCTACTCTTCACCTAAGTTATCTGGATTGAACCAATATTTTTTACATGTAGGTAGATTGGATTTTCGGGTTAATCGTGTAGTGAATATATGCTCCGACATTTCGGCAAATCTACTGCCGCCTTGGTCACGGATTGTGATCAAAATCCACACAATCCGTGACTAAGGCGGCAGCAGATTCGCCGAAACGTCGGAGCATCTGTTCACTACACAATTAACACGAAAAACCAATCTACATATGGATTATCGTCAAAACTTTCAGCAACTATTAACACTTTTTACATATTATATTTCCATACTTAATATTACTTGGTTGCCTATCGTCAATTCATTCAGTAGGTTATTTGTTTATTTACCTATACACAATAGTTTAGCGATCATCCTTGTTTCGGGAAGGACAGACATACGAAGATACTTCTATGTTTTATGTAGGTAAACAGCACTAGAATTTAGTGTAATAAAACAAAATTAAAGTCTCCATGTACTGTAATAATATCACATATATTTGACTTTATTACGGTCCGGGCATATAATTGGAACTGGGTTAAATGTTACCATTAATATATCGATTTTGTAGTAAACTTTAACATCGGTAACAATAAATATTTTATTAAGTAGTTGTTGCTGTCTGCTGTCTTTAACTGTTTATACACTTAATCTCCGCAAACTGAGGGAGGATCACACTTGATAATAATAATGTATAAACAACATTGCGGACTGATAGCGAGGATTAGGGACTCTAGTAGCGAAATAGTAAAGTGTCTCTGTAATCTGTATATCAACTAGATACTCAGAAATTAGAAGGATTGACTGAAAATATTCTAAAGCAGTTTATATGTAATGTCCAGGGTGCATATCAAATATAGTATTCAAAGCTTGGATACACTGTGAAGTCTATGTCTACTGAAAATATAATGATGTTTCTAAATAAAAAAAATGGAGAGAATTTTATACCTACGTATATTAAAATGGAAACTGACTAATTTTAATATCGATTTTCTATCACATCATACCTATAAAGAATAAAATATTCCTACGCATTAATAAGTGTAGGAAGAAGAATTTTAAATTATCACTGAAATTTCGAATAGTATGTAGGCTTTCTGTTTTTTTTTCTCTTTATTTTACAGTATTTATATAGAAAGAACAATCTAATTATTCATAAAACATTATACGCTAAGAGGTTTGATACTTTTCTCGTGAAATACAATGAGCATTAGGAACTACACAAACTCTTCACTAATTTAAAATTTTCTGACTCTTAGATTGCTCTCAATAAAACGCACACCAGAAATTTGTTCATATTATATTGTTTTATAACATGTATCATCTTTTTTATTTTATCAACGAATTTGATACTCCCACCCAAAAACACAATGAAACACTGATACTATAAGCTTTAATCTCTAATATTGTATTACTGCAAAACAAATAATCAGAATTTCGATACAAATAATAAGAAATTGGGAACAAAACCTAGGAAGGAAAGTAGCTACATTTATGTTTCGATAATATCGTTGATGTCAGGTTCTAAAAGATGAAACGACAAAATATACTAAGAATCGTCAATGACAAATAATGATCAAAATTAGTTTTGCAATATCATACTTACCAGTGTTGTACATAGGTCTGGCGTCTTTTCAGGAAAACGAACAACATTTTAATAAACAATAAAACAATAATCACATTGCTTATTACAATACAACAAGAACCAAAACATAATCACATACCTTGTCAGTCGCTAGAAAACAATTAGGTATAAAATATACCCTTTTATTCGCTGCAGAGTAGAACAATATGTAAAACTTGCTTGCAATAGTAGAAATACGCTGAATACTTTACCTGAAAACAAAAAGAAAAAAATTCAATTAGATATTTATGCCACAAAAAATCTAAATTTTTGGTATCATGTCTCTCTAAAATGGTAACAATGTCATATGGACTTTTCTGTGTGGTATAATCACAAGTTCTTGTGGTTGTGCTGGGGAAAAGTCTCTTATAATGTGTCATGGCAGGAAAATGTAATTGCGGTTATGCATCAAATATAATCATGTACATAAAATAATACCTAGTTCCAGAAAAATTATAAAGATTAAGTAACGTTTACCAATTCCAGCCCATCCATTTGCTGCAACCGGGAATCGAACCCAGACCTCTAACCTGACAAGCCGGTATTCTACCATTGTGCTATGATGGTTGGCAGTCGAGCCGAGAAGAAACGTGTATATACGTATATTGTACACGGCGCTCTCAGCATCTCAATTGATATCAATCTTTTTTTGTATGAGAAAAACAGTAGGTACTGAACGAGAGTTTTAAAAATTATGTTCATTCTTATGAAATTGATACATTTAGTACGCGTACTATAAATACCGTACAATATAAAATACATCGTTCAAAACAGTGGTAGCCTTATCCATAATGAAACAAAGAAAGGAGTATAAGCGATCCTTTGATTATTACTGCCTTGCATTCTTCGTCATGAATCATAAATACGCAATACATACTAATAAGTAGGTATACGTGGTAGATGATTAACATCGCTTGACGATATGTTGTCATACTTGTCAACCACCATAAGATTCTCCATAATAAGCTCGGCATGACTATAGTAGATACAATCTAATTGTATAACTTTTTAAAGAGACAAGAAAGACGACAAACACGCAAATTAAAAAAAAAAGTGTTCAACGCATTCACCATTTGAACAAATTCATTAATGTATGACTTGACCCAAAAAGATTGTGAATAATTATTTAGCATTTTTTCCTTCTGTATCAAACGATTATTTCAAGTCAATATTCCCAATTAAAAAAAGTATCATTGAAAAAGAGGATGTAGCTCATATACAAACCTGTTCGGTTCACCGAGCATTAGCATACGCCTCAAAGAAATCGGAAAAAATTCATTTGACGTTTCCAATATCGAGAGTGTCAATTACAAAATCGTATCAAATAACAATCAAACGGAGATTTTAATTAAAATTATTTACAACATTGTTCAACACCGATTTACTTACTATATATTTCAATACAAAAGTATTACTGCGAAGTCACATCCGTCCAATCTGAGAATGAAATTAATAGATCCAAATTGCACCATGGCCTCGATAATAATGGAACCCGAGCTTTCGCAAACGTTCAACAAGTTTTAGATTACTACGAAATAATAATTATATTATGTATCTACAAGTAAATAAAATAAATCATTATTAAAAATTTATTCAGTGTGATAGTGATCTATATTGTTATAACGAAAAATAATTTTATTAGGTACTTCAATAATCTAAGATTTTATTAGTTGCTTGTTGTTGTAATTGTCATGTTTTTATAATTTTATTCTATCCAATCTGGGATACCTTAATGAAAGCTAAATTCTGGTTATACACAATGGTCGCCTCAACACAGGCCCTGCCTAGCAAGGATACTGGAGATTTTTTAAAATATATTTATAACAATTGACGGGTACACAGTTTTTATAAGAAAAAAAAAATAGCTCAGTTGATTGAAATGCGAATCTTCAAAGCTGTAAACCAAGTTCAAATCTCTACGTTGATGCGCTGTGAAATGTGTGCGAGAAAGTAGTGTGTGAAATTAGAATCAGTAGTGTGACACCGATATTGTGTTTTTTTTCCACCTTTCAAAGTACCTAATATTGTTTTAGAAGAGACAAAATAATATGAAATTCGCTTATAAAGTCCAGAATTCATCATGGATACTATGCTCTATTTGTAAACAAGCACAATATTATCGAATTGTCATTCATTGTGCGATACCCTCATCCTAATATGATTAGAGTTACCAAGAACACTACATATTACTGGAGAAGATATCGGCGACTTCAAATATTTTTCTTACAAGTGTGATAATCCCACTAAACCTATTAGCGTAATCACTTTAACCGTGGGTAGACAATAAAATTTCCCTTACGCCTGTCCCGTCGTACGGGAGGTCCGCCTTATCGCGTGTTTCATAATAAGCTCTGAAGACTGAAGATGTCGATAATGCATAAACAAACATTACTACCCACCATACAATAATAATTTCATTATTATTGTATCACTTTAGCGTATTATTATAATTGCAACGATAATCCATTATCTACATAGAATTCTCATGACCGATTTATATTTTATTTATACGATAACAATATGTATATTCCAAGCAATTCTAACGTAAGATTGAAAAATCATTTTTTTTTAAACACGCATAAATCGTTTAATGCAAAAGTACGAAAAATGTGTAGGGATAGGGCAGTCTGGCGTTCCGTCCTCATCGATCTTGATATATAGAAATATGAATATGTCCTACTGTAAACAACACACCTATTGACTAAGTGTCAAAGAAGATAAGTGTGCGTGAAAATTTTCAGAGGTCTAAATCACCGGGCAGTTGGTTAAAAATATGATAGGTCGCTCCTAAAAAATTGATTGATTCATTCCTTCCACGAAAGTATAGAATGTTTTCGTATTATACTCGTAATAGAACCAATTTACGGGTATGCAAATGAAAATGAATACACAGATCGACTGATCCGAGGTTGAAAAAGTTAATTCATACTCTTACAACTCTTGTTCGCAATGTTTAGAAATATTAATCCAAAAATAATCTCGACCAGATGCGAGTCTCTCAAGTATACAAGATTATAATAACCATACACTATTATACAAAATCTATATTGCGCGTAGACATTGAATAATATGCTTCTATATTCTGAATAGCTTTGAAATTTATAGAGAAGTTATACGTTTTTTAATGTATTACAAATCTGTCTTATGGGCTTGGCACCAGGAATGACGTCACAGTCTTTTCCCACGGCATTAAGGTTCAAAATCGCGTGACAATCGCATGATAAAATGGTAAGAATAAATAAATAAATAAATAAATAAATAAATAAAAACTTTATTGTACATAAATATACACACAAAGGGCGGATTTATCGCCTATTGGCGATTTCTGCCAATCAACCCAACGTTTTATTCATTTATTCATTTTTAACATAACGTTTTATTCATTTTTAGGGGTTAATTTTGCGTATATCAAAAAACTTTTACGGTTATTCCCTAGATTTTAATGCATATTATCAGTACAAGAAAAAAAAATATTCCACGACTTTCGGGAAACGAGTTTCCGTCTTTCGGAAAAAAGGTCAGAGGTGTTTTTAAAAATTCTTTTTGAGAAATCTATACAAGATATAAAAAATCTTTTACGGTTATTCCCTAGATAAAGGTTCAATGCATCTACCCTATTTTGTTCCAAAGCATATTTAGTGACGGTTGTCGAGATATAAGGTCTCCCGTTTTTAGAAATTTTTGAAATGTCGGTATGCATACTCTTATGGACGACGTCATACGAGATTCGGGCGTGCTGAATGTCAGGGATGATTGGCAGTCTGTTGTTGAAGACAAGAAGGCTTGGTGGAGTCGTTGTTCTGAAGGTTGAAACTCTGCGTGAGTTATATGGCCAACATACCTCAGTAATAAAAAGTAAATAAATTTGTAACTGATAGGTGTATATTTCCTAGTATTAAAGGCTGATGAGTTTACACGTCAATCGTGAATGATAATATGTACACTGCACTACATCATAATACTGACAAGTGTATTGACAAGTCCACGCAGAAGAGTATAACGCTAAATTAAATCTATATAGCGTTAGTTCAATGGGGATGGATAAGAATATGATAAAGAAATGGCACAGTGCAATCAAATCAAATAAAATCGTTGCAATTATAAAATTTGAATCTTCAAATATATCAGAGCCTTTTCAATGAACCAAGTATCAACGAGTATTTGATACATCACTTTATGATAGTGAGGATGCGAGTGATCCTACTAAAAGGATGATACAGAAATCTTATTATAATATATTGTTAAGTTTGTATCATGTTTCCATATTCCATATTAGAATAAGATTAGCCCATCAATACGTTCTACGTTCATTGCCTTCCGTCCTGTTTAATTATTAATGCTTGCATAAATTCTAACTTCCCATCACCATAATATTATGTATGAGGTGTTTTGTTTACAAGTAAAACTGTGATGTCAATATGGATTAACAATGAAGAGGGTATAGGATTATATTTAGTTATAATAACAATATTGACATGCGTCTAAGTATTGCGTAGGTACTTTTATTGGGATAATCTCGAGAGCAGAACACAATGTAGATAACTCTAAACATCTACCTACACAAAAATATATTTCTAGTAAAGAATCAGAAAGTTTCATAAGTGAAATCTTTTTTCAGAAAGCCAATCATTGAGATATTCTCGTTTTCTGGAATTAAATATAAAAAAATTGTATACAATCAACTCTGTCTAAGTATAGGTAGACACTAGATAGGCACCGAGAATTCTTCAATGGAGGTCTTGGACTATAAACAGCAGGATTAAAAGAGCTCCCAAAAGATGGTCTGACGACATAGTCCAACTTGTCGGTTGAAGCTAGATGCGAAGAGTAAAGAACAGAGATGAGTGGAAGGGGATGAAAGAGGTCTACATCCAGCTGTGGAGGGGGAGAGCTGAAGGAAATAAGAATTAAAGGGGACGCTGTAAAAGGAGGCAAATTCTTCCTTTTTTGCAAAATGCAGAATAAACTGCCGACAAATTGTTTTTGGAGAATAAATTTATCATACAAATTAGAACGCAATATAACATTTCCCATGGACTTTATTATAAAGCAAGCGACTACTTTGCAAATACTTCAGCAGGCTTCCTAAAGTCAATACGGAGATTTATTGCAATTTAATTTCACTGTATAAATGTCGAAAGTAATAATAAACAATAAGATCAGAGCATAAAGAAGGAAAACAGTAAACAGGAAAGTAAGCGCTGTACAAAATCTTAGCAGCGAAGCCTTATTATAATTTCTCCTTGTGATCCCACGAGGAAAACCAAAAATATAATAAACTTTCACGAAAATCTTTTAGTCAATCCACTTTTATCCTACGAGACCCAACGAGTAGCGTTTTTTCATATAATGGATGGCATTGAAAATAACTGTACACTTGTTAAAAATAGACAAATTATAAACAATTAGTGTGACAAATGGTATCATTAAATGCTAAGCATATAACAGAACGACGAAATAATTATATTTTGCAATGAATTTTATTATATTTCAAGGTTGAACTGTGAAAATTACCAAGATGAGATAAGCATTTTGTTAATCGGAATGCAAACACGAACCATATAAGAGCCGCCGCGTACGAGGCGTAGGTATGGCTACACAACATTTAATAGTATTATTAGTATGAGCAAAACGTACATTGTATTTGTACAGATAATGGCATGAAAAGTGTTTACTCGTAGGTATAAAGAATTAGGACCAACCGATACCACTGTCCAATTACTTACTAGGAGTGAGGCAAAATTGTGTAGAACTACAAAATGATACTTTATATAAAAAATCATTTGAAAAACCTAAAAAAATTTGCTCACTCAACAATTCATATTTAGAGTAGACAGGGAACCTCACTGAAGAACTTTTAAATTGTTGCTTTGTATCCTATACATTCTTGATTATCCATGCAGGACACTTGAAACATATAAATAAAAATGTACCTATTCGAAGCCTCAGGGCCAATTTCAAATTTTGATTAACATAATGATACTTTTCATATCAACTGCAGAGGTACTCAGGAGAGCAAACGTGGAACGCGAGCTGGTGAACTCAATAAAACGACGAAAAATTGCATACTTGGGTCACGTTCTCCGGGGCGATAAATACAGACTGCTCCAACTGATTATGAAGGGCAAAATAGAGGGACGCCGCAGAATAGGAAGACGCCAGATGTCGTGGCTCCGGAATGTTCGTGAGTGGACTGGCATCAGCAACGTCGGCGAGCTGTTCCGGACTGCGGCAGACAGGGATGCTTTCGCCATAGTGATCGCCAAGCCAACGTCGGGGGGACCCGATAGGGCACGGAGAGAAGAAGAATGATACTTTTATACAATAACATAATGATTGTTTTGTGACGATCCTATGTGGTGATTTAATTATCATTTTTACTGTTTCTGACGATCCTATATGGTGAAAAGAAAAATGTACGGTGCCCTTGGGGCGATTTTATCGCTAAACGGCGCCTAAAGTTGTCCGATTATTATTAGTATTATTATAAAGACTGCGCAATGATACTTACAAATCTTAAAGTATCATAGAATTAATATCTATGACAATGATTCAAAACGCATATTGTTCATTTTTTATTCGTTCGAAATGAAGATTGGAGAATTATTCCAGGTTAAACATTTCTGAACGCGACGCTTACAATTTTCCTCACTGCTTTAATTTTAAACATGTCCGGTACACCAAACGTGCATTCCCTGAAATAAGTGATGTAAAAAAATATGCGATGCAATAAATCAGTTTACGTATGGAAGCACATTCAGTATAAGCTGTTAAATTAAGAATTCGTTAATATACATTGTATGAACATTGTACACTATGCCTTGGTGATTTCTGAAATTAATTCCATACAGCACAAGTGCACCATATCGGAATAATATGCAATGGAGAATTATATGTATGTAGTTATCTATAATATAATTATAATATTCGGTAGGGTAAACTTGAATGTGGACTGTATGTCTGTCTGTTATATTAAGGGCTTGGTACCAAGAATGACGTCACAGTCATTTCCCACAGCATTAAGGTTCAAAACCGCGTGAGAAATCGTATGATAAAATGCTAAAAATAGCGTTTTTTCCATTTTTTGGGGTTAATTTTGCGTCTATCAAAAAACATTTACGGTTATTCCCTAGATTTTAATGCATATATCAGTACAAAAAAAAAATACTCCGTGACTTTCGGGAAACGAGTTTCCGATTTTCATTTTTTTTTGTGAAATCTATACAAGATATAAAAAATCTTTTACGGTTATTCCCTAGATAAATGTTCAATGCATCTACCCTATTTTGTTCCAAAGCATATTTAGTGACGGTTGTCGAGATATAAGGTCTCCCGTTTTTAGAATTTTTTGAAATGTCGGTATGCATACTCTTAAATGGTAGCTAGCTATATTATATTGCGCGCGACTAACAGATGACTGAAGCAGACTTGTGGATTGTGGAAAGCGTGGAGCGGATGAATTACAACGATGACTCAGTTACCAGTACCGGGCATCATATTCTATTAAAATTTTGTTCTACAGAAATAATTACACGAGGAGAAAAATTATGCAATTTATATTAATAAGGCACAAAATCTTAAAGGGTTTTTAATATATACATAGCTAAACTTGCTAAATTAAAAAATATTGTAACCCAGTTACGAAGAAAAGAAGATTTCTCGATACACTTTAAACCTATAAATAAAGTCCATTGCCTAGAAGATGTTTCTAACCTACAAAGTGTGTAGGCAAAATTTTTTTTGGCTCCTGTTGTTTTTGCAATATTAGATTACAGAACAGTTTTCAAAAGTATGAAGGCTTCCAAAAGAAAAGGTGTTCTACGACAAATCCTTCTTACTACATGAAACTCACTTTCTTATCAGAGCTACAAGTTTACGTTAAAAATTTCCTCATTTGATTGGCACTGTCTAATGTTCTAGGTGTGGTTACGAGCGGAGAAATGTAGCAAAATATAAGGTACATTATTAAATCAATACTTTCCAGTACGGATTATTGAGAACACTGTACCGAATTTGAAACCATTTAAATCCGGATTAATTAGTCCGGAATGGGATTAGGGCAGGTATTTCGATTGTAATACAATTAATAATTGACGCGGCTAAAGAGACATTACACAGCGTGCATGACGTCAAAGATTTACCAGCGGTATACGCTTTATCTAAGCTCATAATCTTTAGAAACGTACGCTGCTTTTCGGGAAGAAACCCATTGGAAAAGTAAGTATAAATTGTTTACGAAATAATAACAATCCATTTTTAGAGCGTGGCTTCTGTTAAGTTAAAAGTTCGACGGCGACTATACAAACTATAGGCAGTACTGCCACATTTGGATATTAGTAAATAATATAAGACGAATGTGTTAACTATAATACAAGACTCGCTTTTGAGAATAAATATAAGCGTACATGTACTTGGAAGATATTTATAACCTAATTCTCTTTGGTAGCACGTGCATTTCTTTACAAACATGGTGTTGTATTAGAAACAACATTTCCTCTTACCAATTATTTATAAACTGAATATTTTGAGTGAGCGAAGGAAATTCTTTCCATCTAGAGGTACTTGGTAGTGTGTTTCAAAACACAAAATCAAATTACTACTAGAGATTGAAATATTTTCAAACAAAATCTTGAAAAACATAATAACAATTAGATACGTAAAAGACAGAATATTTTGAAAAATATTTGGTATCTTTATATCCACGTTCTTCTATTCTCCCGAGAGTAAATTATTTTGTAAATTTATTATCAATATTTTTTTCACGAATAATTAAGGAATATCAAGTATTTAGAATGATGATTTTTTTTCGTCCTGAAAATTTATTGAACATTTCTAGAAAAACTATATCATATAATGTACTTATTTCACCGATTAAAGAATCTAGATACTGTGGATTAAATATTTTACAGCTTATAATCAAGGTTTATACAACTGACGATGTCGTAAGCATAGACTACATCCTTTTCAAAGCTTTTATCAACTTCAATCGATGTATGCTATAATATAATAACATGCCTTCGTCCAAAAACGGAAGTTTCTAACTTTCTTCAGTCGGCATCTGTATATTGTATAAGTGTGTCTTTAAAATGTTTCCTTTAAAAACGTAAACATCGTCAGAGAATACTTCTTACAAAGAGTCAAGAAAATCTGCAGAAGGAATAAGAAAATATCATTTGAAATGGGTGAATGCTTTCTGTTAGTAACATAAAATGCAATATACAAACACGCTTTTACAAGTCAAGTGAAAATGGAAATCTACAAACAAATACAGTCTAGCATGTAAAATGTGGGTAAATATTTTACACATTTTTATATTCCTAATACCACACACTCTGCTACATAAAACACTGAAGTCGTAACAACACATTTTTATATAGTAGATCAGAAAGAAAAGACTAATACACAGCAGTAACAAACAAGCGAAGAAAACTGTCGAAATACTTTGTATTTTTATTTTGAAAGTAAAGTTTAATGACTCCAATACTCCAAATATTATAGTGACACTTATTTCTGTATGTATAGAGGTGTATGTTTCACACGTGTATTTTTTGTCATCTTTCAAAGCGTACACATTTAACAAACAAAAACAATAATTATGTTTCATTTCCATATGTTCAAACATTGAGACACATTACAGTATTGGAAATAGTAGTACAATACTCACTCAATATTTGTACTACCTACATAGCGCATTGTAATGACTAGGTAATCATATGATTATGCATTGCGGAAGATACCAGGAACAAAAAGTAACAGATGTCATTGAGTGTACTCAAAATAAACGTGTGTGTAAAATAAATCACATGAATAATAAAACGTATGTGACGAATGTCAGACTTTGTTTTAACTGATAAGAGACAAACTAAACTGCGAACAATTGTACAGATCTTGCTTTGGTCATCTGATCATTGTTGAATTAGAGTTACAATACAGTAACAAATATGCGAATGACTGTGCTCGTGTTGAAAAAAAGAGGTTATGTATGATAACTATATTCGTTGGGAGATCTGCAAAATAATGGATCGCTCCAAGTAAATTAACTTAAAAACGACTATGGACGAAGGACAAATGAAATAATTATCATATTATGTTTTCAGTAGGTACTGTTAAAACATTAATAAATACTTTGAATTATTACACCTCCAACAGTGCACGATCTCAAACAATAATCTACATGAAGTGAAAACTTGTTCAAAGTTGAAGTCGCCCAATGCCCAATTCGGATATTTTGTTTTTCAGTGATGGACGATATTACGCCAAAAAACATCGCTGTTTTTCGACTCACATCATCTTAAAACTCAAATAATTTCGCCATATTCTCAACTCACGTAACTGATTTGTTTATATGTCAAACAAACTATGAGATTAATTTTTTTTTAAATAAAAGAATCGGGGTTTGCATACACAAACCCAAATACTCACTGCACTAATAGGTACCTACATTGTTCTTCGTTTCAACATACGACCACAAAACACTCTCCACACTAAGGGCATGGCACCAGGAATGACGTCACAGTCTTTTCCCACGGCATTAAGGTTCAAAATTGCGTGACAATCGCATGATAAAATGGTAAAAATAGCGTTTTTTCTATTTTTTGGGGTTAATTTTGCGTATATCAAAAAACTTTTACGGTTATTCCCTAGATTTTAATGCATATTAACAGTACAAGAAAAAAAATTTACTCCGCGACTTTCGGGAAACGAGATTCCGTCTTTCGGAAAAAAGATCAGAGGTGTTTTTAAATATTTTTTGCGAAATCTATACAAGATATAAAAAATCTATTACGGTTATTCCCTAGATAAAGGTTCAATGCATCTACCCTATTTTGCTCCAAAGCATATTTAGTAACGGTTGTCGAGATAGAAGGTCTCCCGGTTTTGGAAATTTTTGAAATGTCGGTATGCACACTCTTAAATTACAAGTAGATGTTACACACAGAAATGTAGGTATACAGAATATACAGTCTTATTTATAAATACAGGCCTATGTAATAATAACACGCAGCACACGATTTGTATGAATCACAAAAATCAACACAAAACACACTTTTTACGTTTGTTTACATCGCGTTGATACATAAAATACACATTGTGGGTTTTTGTGTCTACCTTATACATTTTTACACGCAACTTCGTAGGTGGTATGTACTAAAAACAATTGTTATAATGAAATTTTGTGAATTTTTCGTTCCCATTTAGCAACATTACCTCAAGACCACCTTACATTGTAGTACCACCGCACCATACAAGCTCGTCACAATAAAAGCACAATCCCCAAACTAAAATGAAACCTATTTTTCATCGGCGATATATTTTTATCATAATTATTAAAAGAAAACGCTTGCTCTGAATATGTCAGCCTGATAAAAGAATTTCCAATAGATGTCGTTACCCATATTTAAAAAAAAGACCATGTTTCAGAGACTGTACACATCAGAGCTACGCCAGACTGGTGTGACATGGGAGAAGGCAACGGAGTTGGTCCGGGACAGAGAAGCCTGAAAAATTGGGGGCCGACCACATGCTACGTAGGTCAGTATTTTTAAAAAATATGACAATAATGTACTCGTATCGCTGATGATTTTAGGATTACATTTCTTTACGTCTCTTCTGTCAGCCGTTTACATCTTTGCAGTGATCCTAATACAATTTTTCTATGAACTTTCATCTCTTCAATTCTTAATGATCCACACATACAAATTTCTCTAACGATTTCATTTCCTTGTGGGTACCTTTTCTTTCAGCCAAATACTTATTACAAACAATGGTCGTTATATACAAAGGAAGAAAGTAAGACAAAGACTTGGATATCTATCATACTCGTATATATTATATACTTAAATATTAATATTGTGGGAAGTTAATGATCAGATTACTCCCCAAAATATAAAGCGCCCATTGCTTTTGAGTTGTCATTAATATGGATATACTTATATAGATATAGGTATGACTGAGTACATATCGTAAAAAACACATTTCCTTTGTCGAAAAAACACAAAACACATCACGAATTAGTCGACTGTAACAAAAGGGTCACAGAATGACGACAGCGTAAAGGTAGACGCAACAATGAGTACCTAAATTCCTACTTAGCGAATACAGTAGGTTAAGTACTACGTAGGTATGTATGGTAGTACCTCCTACAAACTTCACACTCATCAGGAATATATTGTCCCCCTCTTGTACTCAGAAGCAAAACAAACGACGAGTATGTACAGAAGTGTAACACATGTCTTAACAGAAATAAACACAGCGCTATTTTGGTCTCACAACTATTTAAGTAAAAATGTGCGTATAGTATTTTATAATAGTAAATGCTTCAGTATACCTACATAGAAACAAATGGGGTGTTACAGCAATACTCAATTCATTTCTATTTATAAATAGTTCAAAACATAATGTTGTTGATTTAGGTGTAATATTTTAGCCAAAGCCCGATAACGTCGTTGCGCTTCTTTCTGATTGCGTGATTAAAATGCCGATTATTTTCTAAAGAATAAACAAGTACGCATGTGACATAGAATGTGTCGGTCTAAGCTCTAGTTCACCAGCCTAACAATCAGGAAGGCGTCATTTTAACGAATCGCATCTATATACAAAACCATCTAAAATAATTGCATATCTTCATGTTACTCTGATTTAAAAAAAAAACAAAGAATACTGCATAGGGTTGTATCTAGGAATTCTTTTCGGGGTGGGTTCGAGCTCTCGACCAGAGACAATAAGTATCGACCATAGGCTTCTTGCCAGCTTCGAAGCTAGGGGGGACAACTAAAATTTTGGAATTGCTAAATACAATATAAACTGATAAACAGCGCTGCAGTCGAAATTTTGTAAAAAGACATAAGACAGTAGATAAAAAAGCATAGTTTAAAAGTCCAGTTTATTTTTCGTGAACCAACTGTCACTCCAATTAAATTAGCGCCGCAGGCGAAATATTTTCGAAAATGGATAAATCGGTGAACCTGGTTGTTTACTTGTGAAAAAATAGTACCTAACGCATACTCCCATCTTCTTAAATGTTAACAATATAGTTACATAGGTACCTAGTACATACGAAAAAAAAAAGCAAAAAGAAAAGTTTTTGCAAGTGATGTTTTTCATAATAAAGATAATCCGATGAAGAGTAAAGAATTTTTCTGCCAGACGAAGAATATTTAAAGCAAATTATTCAAATGAATTCGAATAATTCCTTTCAAGGTATTGCTGTTAAAAAAAACTTCAAGTAAATTGGGTATAATTCATTCTTTAAGAGCAAAACCTCAATATTATTTTAAAACGCAAATTTTCAATGAATGAATTACGTCTTTAACCCATTAACGATCACTGGTTACAAAGAAACAGTGAATAACGAAGTAAGGATACGATCGTCAGACTTTTTTATATCCAGACTATCTCAATGGATTTATTGTATTAGTATAATGTATTGTTGACGAAATGTAGTTTTGGACCATTTACATCCAAACCTGCATCGAATATGAATATGTCTCTGTTTTATACTGATTTCTCTCTAATTCTGTAGTCATCATTGACGTAATGTAGTTCTGGACAATTTACATCCAGACCTGCATTGAACTAAAGCACACCTGTTATAATTCTGTATTGTCACCAGTTACCATGTATTTATTTATTTTAGTCTTTTTTGCCGTAAAAAAATAATTTATTGCATTTAATTGTTCGTAAACCTGACGATGCCAAGTGTCTTAAATGGAGTCTACGGATAATTAGAGAACAATAAACAATAAATTTCCAAAATAAATACATTTATTTTTGAGGGAGACACGCAGAGAGTTAACAACAAAATTCATTATGTAATGATTCAGTCTATTATGTAATTTCGAAGAGATCGTCGTAGAGTACCGTGGACGAGATATAAGTATTAAGTACTCGTATAGAGCTTTTCTGACAAACTAATCTTCAGGATTGAAAGTGCAACAGAGCAAATATAAAATGTAATACGTTAGAAGCTAAGCTACCAATCAAGTACATATTATATGATGTAACATGGTCGTCGCCAGGATTGGAATAGATATATATTTTTTCATACTAAATGAAAAAACTTCAAAACAAATCGCATTATTACCACACATTTTCTCATCATATCATAATTTTTCTAAAAATCCATTACAATTATTTCATGATTTTTTTTATTATTATTTCATACGTATTATTGTGCAAAATATCATACACATTTTCAAATAAACCATACCATATCACGAACTTCTTCACTATGTCTCACAAAAAAATTTCACCTGCAGCGCGATCTATGCGGTTTCTATGCTATACCAAATTTTTCAATTCTTGTTGCCCTCTCCTAGGCTAGCGACGCCCGTGCGATGTTACGTACATTTTCTTAGATACGAATATATGTATGTATGTTTAAACAACGTTAACCTAAGTATTGTGGGTACAAGGTGCATTAGGTAACTAATACTCTCATTGTTCACGCATGAAGGAATAATGAAATGTTTCAAACCACAAAATAGCAAATATTAATTATGTTCCCATGATGCGTCGGGAATTGAGAAGCTTTCACATGGGGTGACTCAAACAAAGGGAATACAAGTTGTTTTATTGTACTCTGTTAATAAAAGTATTCGACTTTTATTAAACACTCGTCATTAAATCAGTCCCAAGTTGTCGACGTCATGGATCGTACAGCAAGACTTAAATGGCAATGGGCAGGGCACATAGCTAGACAGTGAGTAGACAAGACGAAAATAGATGGACACTCAGACTCGTAAAGTGGATGCCATGGCAAAACAGAAGAGGTGTCCGAAGGCCCCAGAAAAGATGGACGAACGACGTGACCTCGTTAGCGGGTAGGCAGTGGGTCAGAAAGGCGAGGGATAGGAAAGACTGGAATCAAATGGAAGAAGCCTATATCCACCAGCGGAGGGACCAAGACCGATGAAGAAGAAGAAGAAGAAGAATCAGACACAGTAATGTCACATTAATTGTATTCAAAGTTGGGTTGCTGAAGACTTCTTCCAGTGATTCAATCACTCCTTGAATTGAAGCAACTCTGGGTCGCCTCTTATGAGTCGGTTAATCGTATTTGGGTTACACGTTTTCTGATCCCCGTTTGTATAAAAAGCTAAAGTCGCATCAGGGGAGTTAAGAATCTTACAAATGTGATATGTTTGGTCAGGAAATTTTACACTTTGCTACAATCTGCATACGTAGTTGCATTAAGGAATGAGTCACTGCAATAGGAGTGTTGTAACTAGAGCGAAAATGCAATAAGCTGAGAGGTTTAGACTTGATAAATAAAAGGGGGAACGATGATCAGATGTAAAAGAAGTTGTGTAATAAAATGCGATCGTCCGCGAATAGCTTGTATTGGTCATGTCGATGAAGAGTTTTGAGGACAAAGAATCTAGAGCGACGATTTGTACGTTCAAGATGGGACATTTGGAAGTGCATATCGATAAGACACAACTACTAATGTAACATAAAAAACTGTTATAATACGAAAAGAAAAGGCCATATATTTTATTCCAGCCCAATACAATCAATTTAATTGTGTAAAACAGATAGGTACTAGAAATTTCATTAGGTAATTGAAAACTCCCCTTTGTACTGAAAATCGCTTCCGATGTTCAATTTATTATTGTTTTGTAATATCAAAACGTACACTCAGTCGATGACAAGGTAGCCAGGAGAGTGAATGGGGATTTTATGTAATTAGTTTTATAAAAATAGTTAAGAGCGTTCGTAAAACTTATTTCGTATCACAAATGCGAGTATATTATGTCAATTACTTGAATTTCACAACGATATGTTCTAATTGAAATCGTCGATATAAGTAATAAATGTATGATATGAGAAAAATCGATGCATTTGAGATGTGGTGCTGAAGGAGAATGCTTCTTCTGTCCTGGACAGAACGCAGAACCAACGAGTCCATATTACGGGAACTCCATCTGGATACTGAGCTTACCACAATATGTCAAAAATGTATGTGTACTTAGTTTTTCCGGCATAATATATCAAAACGCGAAGATACCAGCCTAGAAACAGCAGTCATCCTTCAGTTGCCCAACTAGTTCTCAGAAGACTAAAGAAAAACGCAGAAGTTGATCAGAAGTATGTAAAAGACCCAGAGTATTGTTAGTATTGTTTTCATTTCAATAGTACAAAAGCAACTGGTGTCATATGAAGTCACAGACTATTTACCTACATTTGTAAACATCTAGAAGTAGACAAAGTGTAATATTTTTAATAGTATTATTTTAAACGGTCAAAGGCAACGAATCGGAAATTTTACGTTGTAATTCCCATTGACACTTATGTCAAAACAACTTGAGGTTCATACCATATTCATACTGAAAAAATCAATATTGTGGCTTGTATATCTACTAATACTATTTTAATATACAGAAGTCATTCGTTATTCGCGGTTTTCCGCACTTGCGAATGAAACATTTGACAGATTTTTCTATAAAAGAGGAAAATCGTAAATAAAAACCCAGCAAAAAATTGGGAAAATATTTCGCAGAGAATTAGAAAATTGATAGAAAAGAATCCAAACACAGTATTTAGTTGGTATTTTCATAGGGGATAGTTATATTTATGTACCTTTCGACCAAAAACGCTTCAAAAAAGATGTCTTATTTCAACGCTAAAAATGACATTGCGTATTTATCGTTTCATATTGTAATATTCCAGTATTTTTCCCGATCCCACATATTGGTATGGATTTCCCACGAACGTACTCAACCTCCGCGAATATCGAGCCACTACTGTCAGTGTACAATACTTAGAACCTTAGGTTTTTATTTTTTATATACGGCGCCACCTCACTGATGGCGACGTCAACAAAGAGACTCACCCTAATATTATGCTAAGTTTACATTGCGTGACTCGTTGCCTTAAAAATAGTACTACGTACACACTTGCGTATCTACTTGCTTCCCTACATAAATCGTACTCTATGCACACACACACACAACATATAATGAACACTATTATTCATTTCATCCGTCTTGTCCACCGTGCGGACGTTACCTGCATGTGGGGTTTAGATTGTATTGTTGGTAGCCCTGATTGTCGAATATTGTCATTCATAAGATCTGCAATATTCTCACCTTGCATCTTTTACAAGTAACCTACAATGCCGAAAATATTACAGAGTAGCGCTAGAGAAATCATTTTAAAGAAAAGATAGTTTTGCGAGTTGGAAGAAGAAAAAATACTCCAATAATCCCTTCAAGCCGACACCACAAGTTAGAAAAACAATGTTGCCAGCTTATTCTAACAATTCAAAAATTGGCAAAATGTTTTAAGCAACAGTTCTGAAATATAATTTGAAAGTAGCGAAAAAATTTAACCATATCGCATTATCACAAGTTTGCACCAGGGGACTTCTTACAGAGAATAGTCTGTAAGTGTATATCTACTCCAAGAGTGCGTTTTTCGTGGATTTTTTATGGCTCTATGAATGTTCTTTAAGCAGTGCTGTTGACCGGTCTCTACCTAGTCTACATCACTGTAATATTTGAATGAAAATGAATTAGTTACTACTAGCTACCCTGGAACACGAGTATTACTCATATCCAGGGAGTTACAAATTATATATATGCAAATTGTAAAAACGTATGTGTTTGTAAATGTGTTTTGCACTGTACAAATTAATAAATAATAATTATTGTTCTCCGTTCTATCATCGGTTGTTTCAAATAACGTGTTCCATGTGCACAGTTGACTCGCTCGAAGATAGCACACTTAATAAATTTGCAGTGTGATAATCTCTCACCAAATATAGTAGACAAACGATAGCCCAAGATTGAAGACAGGGAAAAAGTTTGGAAGAGGCCTATGTCCAGCAGTGAAACGCAAGCGGCCAGCAGTAAGTAATCGTTAATCCAATAAGATAAATCACGTGAATAATTCTACTGAAATATTTAAGGTATTAGGTGTACCTATATTGAATCACATACGTGGGAGTGTTATCAAATTCCTGATAAGCCAAAAGTGATAAAACTACAATGCGAGTTCCGTGATGTAAACAACAGTGTTGTAACCATTATATCAAAATAGTTGGCAGTTGGTTGGAGGGTGGACTATAAATCAGGAGATTCTGGGTTCGAATGTCTTCCGCACTTGGAACAGAACAGAAGCTCTCCAAATGCCCCATGTCTAATTGTTTCTATGTGTATTCAATATCTGTGTGTGTGCTGTATGAAATAAATAAATAAATTGAATGGTGTGTAACTATGACGAGTTTAATTAATGTCACGGAAGCAAGAAGTGTATGTAAGGATAATGAAGTCTGGCACTTTTATTTCGCTGCCTACCCACTTAGAAAGCCTGGAGGATTCTTCCTCTAAGAATAGATAGATAAATAAACAATGTAATATTCAAATAAACATGGATTTTGGAATAATTAATGCAAATTTCCTTCACCACAAATACAACCGAATATTCCCATTTCGCTGTCACCCAACACGTTGCATAACATTGACTAATATTGTTAGCGAAATCTGTCAGAATCTGTTTGGACATTCTTAATTAAACCTATATTATTCAATTGTTAAAACTTTGGACACACTCTAATACCAAGTGACAGTTGGCTAAAACGACAGCAGTTTTCCACCCACAGCAGTCAAGGAGATCTACTTTTCCTCTGAGTGTGTACCCACAGCAAAATTTTTTTTTTATAACATAACAAAGAAGTCAGGGCGTCGGAAATGACGTGGGAAATTAGTCAAAATTTAGACAAAACAAAACTTGAATGACGAAATCTTGTAACTTTAATATATTTTCCTCCCTTGACGACTGGAGAACATAATAATACTCGATGTTTTCGACCGTTGGTACTTGGTGGAAGTCCATTTTTATCCACATCCAAAATAAAACTGTTTGACAATCGCCTGATGATGAGGGTGCAAATCCTCGAATACTAGTCGCGAAAAATTAAGTATTTTTTTTTATTTTAAGTATTTTGGTTTTTTCATTTTTTTCCTTACATATGATTACCGTAGCTAAACAAAGCAATTTGTAGAGCAGATTTTTTTTTTCGAATGACGCATAAACTATGTGTACGTATTTTCTTCATTTTTGGAACTCTTTTTCGGATTGACAAAAACTGGACATCACTTATGTTAACACCCTTAGTAGTACCTAATATGAACAATGGTATGTAACAAGTATATGTGGAACTGCATATGAATTATAAATACATCAGAAAACAATATGCAGTTGTGAATGGTTCAAACATAACAGTAAGACATGTTAAATGTTTAGGTATTCTATTTATAAATACATACACTATATGAATAATACATGTATGCTTTCGGTAAGCAAACGATATTAGAGATTACATGATTACTACTACTGCTTCTTTCTTAGAAATTCCTCTCTAGAACACAAGACCTAACATTGAGAGTGACATTGACTAACTTATGATAAAATAGAATCAGGAGCCCTGTAAATACAAGTCAGAAATCTTTTAGAATAAGTGTTCTCAAAAAGTTTCCCAAATTAGGTACATTACTAACTTCTGCTGGATCTATCGACGTAGTTAATAGTACCAAGCCTTGTTTATTCCTAATACATAGGCACGTTCAAAATATCAACATATTATAAGAATAATAATTGATCCATTGCGAATATCTTGCGACTTATTATATTATACTTATTGCGACTCTTTTTCTTTTATTTAGGATCAATCTTGAAGTGCGCCGAAAAGATTTTTTAATCGTTTGCGCAAGTACAAAAACTTTTACAATTTGTACGTAAAATACTCGTAAACTGGAGAAATTGAAAATATTAGAAAATAACGTAAGGAAAACTTATGACATACGAGACGTTATTCAACGGAATAGATTTAGAAGCAGGTACTGGAAGAACCATGTTGTCAGAATGAACAGTTGGAAACCGTCCACCTGGAAGAGCACCTAAGAGATGGAGGGACCTTTCGACCTCAACACCTCAAGAGTCATAATTTCTGTTTCGCAGACCTGCAGGTCTATTGAAATAAAAAAAGAAGATAAAATATTCTTCAGTAGATTAAAACACAAACGTTACATTGAATAAGAAACAGACCCAGTGGGTATAATAACATAATCACTCTCAAGTATACCTACACGAACATATCAGTACATTTAAATCGATAATAGTATATTATTATTTATATATCTGTGTTTACTCTTTATATCGTGTACGCTTGTACTAAATTAGTAGCCGGTTGTATTAAAAACATTTTTATTATTTGTTTATAAAGTTAACTATTAATGTGTCGGCGGCATTATCAGCTCCTTCGCTTTGCCGGCTTAACGTGTTTGTGAAACACCGGTGCGGCTTATACGAAAACAATGTGAGTAGTCGCCTTTTGTGATATCAACTACATACTCGTACATCAGCTTTAGTAGAAGATAATTTGCGACCAAATTCAACACTACATATATTGTATTAAGTATACCATTCTCGAGTATCAAGTATATTATTCATTCATTGTATTAGATTCTCAAGTGGCAACCTAGAACGAGCAAAAGGAGCGTTAGGAAGACCTCAGACAAGATGGTCTGACGATATGAGGCGAATCGGAGGAAGCAAGTGGATGCAGCATGCCCTGGATAAGGATCTGTGGAAAGTCAAAGGGGAGGCCTATGTCCAGTTTTGGAATTAACGGCTGAGAAAGAAGAAGATAACATTATTTCTTGATAGGAATCACCTATACTTATTCAATGTTGAAGCTTTTTATTAGACAGCTTTTTATTTAAAGGTCCCAATCTTAAGATTATTCTTAACCAAGTACCTTAACTGTCTTCGCTTTACGTAGAATTTAAATAGACCAATTGGTTTAAGCTTGGTCGTAGCAAATACTCAAACTAACTCAAACTAACGGTTAGCTGTCATTGGTATTTTATTTTCTCTCTTGAATTTTCTACGGTAAAATAAGCGGTCTGTCTAATAATGAAAACAAATATCTGTGGAGGACGCTGGGTAGGTATCAGGGTGCGATCGAATCACAAATTACATTATGCGTCTGCGCACTTACCATCTTCTATACAAGACGTTGCCCCTACATGTGCATAGAGTTTGGAATAACCGTGCTGATGAAAACTTCTATAGAGAGATACTATTTCACTGTTAATAATCACCGAGATGCGAAATTTAAAAAAAGTTTGCCGCTTTTCATTCTGATGGGTGATTATGAAAGCAGTAGGTGTATCTTTAATATCTGCATATTTAGTTTTTTCTGGTCACGTCGAGATTTTTAGTTATTCTCGATAATGTGTTACTATGGAAGGCCAGAAAATTAATATAATGAATTATTAATTAAGTATTGTAAACTGCTTTTACTTACAATGTATACAATATTTTTTTGCAAGAAATCAAGAATATATATCTCAGTGACCAAACAGGATGATTTCACGGGGCGGAAGAAAGGGGGGGGGGGGGGGTCCGGGGCACATATGAATGAAGGGGTGGAAATTAAGAAAATGTGTTTTAGTGTGTATTGAAATAAAAAAATGTAGACTCGTAAAACATGTGTTTATTATTTTTTTATTCAGAATGCGCATGTTTTAGAAATAAAATAGAAACACAATTAATATAAACAATAATATGAATACAAAAAACTAATTATAAACCAGAAAACATAATATGTTAATTAATTAATAGGTGAGCTTTAATCAGTCGTTATGAAATAATGCTTATTTCTCTTTCTAAAAATTTTTATTTACTTCTGATGAAAAACTTAAAGAAGGCATATTCATAGGACCGCAGATAAGAAAACTGATGTGTGATGGAGATTTTGAATCTTCAATGAATAATGAAGAAAAGGCGGCATGGGATTCTTTCAAAAACGTTGTAACCAATTTTTTGGGAAATCATAAAAATCCCGACTTTAAGAATATTATTGAGGTGATGTTACAAGATTTTGAAAAGTTAGGATATAGAATAAGTTTAAAACTACATTTTCGGCACAATAATGGAAAGTTTTTTCCGGAAAATCTAGGCGATGCAAGCGAAGAGCTAGGTGAGAGATTTTATCAAGACATTAAAGATTCTTGTTCATTATTAGTTTTTTGTATTCATATTATTGTTTATTTTAATTGTGTTTCAATTTTATTTCTAAAACATGCGCATTCTGAATAAAAAAATAATAAAGACATACATGTTTTACGAGTCTACATTTTTTTATTTCAATACACACTAAAACACATTTTCTTAATTTCCACCCCTTCATTCATATGTGCCCCGGACCCCCCCCCCCCCCCCTTTCTTCCGCCCCGTGAAATCATCCTGTTTGGTCACTGAGATATATATTCTTGATTTCTTGCAAAAAAATATTGTATACATTGTAAGTAAAAGCAGTTTACAATACTTAATTAATAATTCATTATATTAATTTTCTGGCCTTCCATAGTAACACATTATCGAGAATAACTAAAAATCTCGACGTGACCAGAAAAAACTAAATATGCAGATATTAAAGATACACCTACTGCTTTCATAATCACCCATCAGAATGAAAAGCGGCGAACCTTCGCTGACCGGTGATAATTTATCCAAATTTAAATAATCTTCTGGAAAGATTTATAATTAATTTTATAATTCTAACATTTCAGGCATAATAATACTTGTATTTTTATAGAGCTGAGAATCTGGATAGGTGAATGTTCCTTGAATTAGGCTTATGGAGTTTATATATCAATCTTGAATGATAACATGTACACTTTTTTGGGTGATACTACCTACTGAGAAATGTGTTAGAGAGACCAGCCTCTGCATATAAAAATACAAAATCTACAAAAAATCGAAACATAAAGTATATCAGAGTTTCGCAGCGTGATGAATCCATTTCCATGTTGTACGTTCTTCGGGTTTCCGAGTTCCGGTTTGAGTAACGGAGCTTTCGGCAGCGGTAGTACTACCATCTTCAGGGTGAAGTTTACTAGCTTTAGCTCGGTTACTCTATACAACTCGACCCGCAGTGAAACCCGAAGAACGAACAACATGGAAATATATCAGAGTTAATTAAAGAAATACATACAAATTAGAAAGCAACAAAACAGTACAATAACATAATTGCATGATTATAACGAACGTGCTTATTTCATGAACGCTGTGGCCCTTTCTTTTGTCGTTATTCGCTAACGAGGGCTGAAAATCAGCCCCCTTCACAGAATTGGCTTTAATTACAGGACCACGCTGCATGAGCGGAATAACACTATGAATGCACCACATTCATGTATCACTCATATATGTATTAACAATTATCTATCAGTCAATCACATATACTGGTACAAGTGCAGGAACACGCCTTACGGGGCTTATATGCACTGAGCAAAAATCGTTCTATTTTTGCTTCAACTTTTTCAAATTTCGTATGAGAATGTTAGTGCTCAGAAAGAATAACGTAAGCGACAAATTGAATTATACCTTTTTAAAAGAAACCTGGGAGGAAATTTAAAAATCTAAAACAGCAGATTTGTTAAAATTATAATTACCAGTATTTTGGCTAAATTATACTTTTATATCTGAAAAATTGAACAGAAATTCTTCAGATCCCGTAAATTTTAGGGGTGCTTTTGGAAGACTTTTTTATTCAAGGAATTTCCAAATCCTGTAATTCTAAAACAGCAGACCTGTAGTCCATACTTTCATCTATCACTGTTTTCAGTTTCAAGACGATTCTCTCAGTATTGGCTGACTAAGATTCAGGGCGCCGAAGCCCCCTGACAGCATATAGGGCCTTAATACCTATTACCTAATATGGTAATGTCCTTATACTAAAAATTACTTAGTATTTACTGTACGTGTCAGAAATTACTTATTAATTAGACTGGGAGATTTTGTAATCGCAATAAAAATAATTAGAAAATGTCTGTTTTTATATTTTTTACACGAATAGAGAATGTTAAACTTTTTTTACAGAAATAAACCGATGTTCACATTTCCACGAGAATTTACACTTCATTTTGAGAAAACTACATTTTTAAAATACTATTGAAGGCATACCGACTGATCTTTTGGGGGCACAAAAAAACGAAAAACCAAAGTCTACAAATACGGCTAACTAAAGTCTATTCACCCTTTTTTGTATTATTTTTGTGTGAAACATCGTTTGTATTCAATTTATGGTCGTTTATTAAAAGTTCTAAAACTGAGGACATGACATAAAAGATTATACCCTACAAATATTACCTAAGTGAAGTAATACTTAAGATGAAGCTCTAAGCTTTGAAAGATCTTTGGATTGTATGTTCAAATAAAATAGTGGAAGTAAAATACAATGTTTTTTTCATTTTTCTAATATTGTTAAAATGTACTTCCATAAAGTTAATCTTCCTACAATCACTAAGTTATTACCTACGTAGGTAATTCTAAATCCACAATCCAACCAAGTCCAAGTTTAATATCCAACCCACTTTAATATCAATTGCGTGTAAACTTCCCTACTAATTGTGCACATCTTGTATGATCTTGTATTATGATTATGAGTTGACTAATACTCGTAAGCAGTAGGTGGAAGAAAATTGGTTTAATTGTTGACATATCTACATAAATTTCATCTCGTTTGCAGTGGGAACGGAGTATTTTTAGATACATAATTATTGTATATGGGAGATGCCAAATAAGTAATGAAACTTGGTCAATTTAAAATAATTATCATTACCAATTATTAAAACATCTCTTTATATTATGAATTGTCTGTCTATCAACATAATAAAATGCTTGCTGTCTGTATGTCTTGTAATAAATTCAGTAAAAATATCGGTAGTTTAGACGTGCTTTGGCAGATAGCTCTGTCGTTAAGTAAATTGCGAAATCACAGGTAAAAATTTGTTGTGCCATTGAAGATTATTTAGATCCACATTATTTAATTGAAATTACAATACTTGTCAACTTTGACATAATATCATAACAATTTGATATTTTTTCTACCACAGATGCCAATCTTATGTTACCTTCACACTATTGTATATTCTCTCAAGAATTTGATTAATTTAGACCTAAAATTTTGTTTGCGGGCAACGATAACTTAATGAAATTCTAAGTGTTGCCACTATCGATAACCAAAAAGCTACAAGCAGCGCCCTCATTAAAAATATTGTATCTTTCTTTTCAAGCAGGTATGTTACCAGAAGAAAGTATGTTACTGATATTTTGTTCACTAGGTCGAGCCTATTGCAGGGCTGCGATCTCTGCCAGCTTACCCCAGCGTGAATAGGTACATACGTCAACGTGGAAATCTTTGAGAAAATAATAGATGGATAGTAAAGGCATCATTATTTCTGTGTGTTTTCACTTAATTTATTGTCTACTTTTCGTCAACACATTTTGCTTTTTAGCAGGCCTGTAATCGCTGGTAAGATCATAGCACAATATTTCTTAGCAACATTTCCACTATCATTGAAGTATGAGTACTACCTACACAAAATGGCACAAACATTATACCCATAATTGTGAATTATTGCCACATATAGCACTTGTGAGTTTTTATATAATTTCATAAAATAATAATGAGTGACCCCATGTCATGTGCGAGAAACAATTAATGAGTTTCATAATTACACTCAATGACTCAATGAGTCATCTTAAAGTTATCATCAAAGAGAGAAAAAGAGCATAAAGACATGACATCATAAAAAGTCACTTAAACGTACAAACGTCATGTTTTGCGACAAAATTTTATTTAGTTATTGAGAATTTTCTCAATGAAAGGCGGCAGATATCAACATTCACATAATAATTTATGCGAACTCCCTTGGGGAGGGGAGCAGGATGGATGTTCCGACGCTTACGAGTTCCGACGCTTACGAGTACATCCTGCTGGATGTGGTGGAATGGGTGAACGTTGCCCTGGGCATAAAGTGATCACTTAAGCCAGCCAAAGCCGACTCGTAAGCGTCGGAACATCCATCCTGCTCCCCTCCCCAAGGGAGTTCGCATAAATTATTATGTGAATGTTGATATCTGCCGCCTTTCGTTGAGAAAATTCTCAACTATGCCATCTGCGAGATGCAGACATGAAAAGCCAGTAATACCTAAATGATTTAGGTATCTTCCTCTTATTTAGTTATTTATTTATACCTACTATAAGTGGGTTGATTGGCAGAAATCGCCAACAGGCGATAAATCCGCCCTTTGTGTGTAAAGTTATGTGCAATAAAGTATTTATTTATTTATTATTTATTTATTTATAAGTGAACAAAATGCAGAAATATGATTATAAACTATAAAAAAATAAGTAAGTATATAAAATTTCAAGCATTAAGAAAAAATGAGATACATCACTCTGTTCACTACGCAAGCTTATCGTAATCCCAGCAGCAAAATTAAATACATACCTATTGAATAAATCTAAATGTGTACATAGGAAGGTAAATATATAGTTACCTACACATGTGGTGACATGGAATAGAGAAGAGATAGAAAGCTAATTGTGGATTAGATAAACACAGTATTTTAACAGCAGAGTCAGTAGTCCAAAAAATTGAAACTTTGATTATAAAAGTACCTGTATCATTTTTTTATCCAGTTTGTAAGGTCTTTTTCAAAGTTGAAGTAGGTACCTACTGTTAACAGAATAGTGAAAATCAGGGTTCTCACTAATTTGAAAAGCAATTGCACACAGCGTATTTTTTTTTTCAAATACATCTTTGTACACTTCACAGAAAGCTTGAAAAGCTTGCGTTGTAAAGTGCAAGTGGAATAAGTCGGGGATTGAACCCGCACCCACTGGATTAACAGTCGAGCGCGTTACGAACCAGGCAACCGACCACTTCTTTGATAAGGTAATTCACACATGTCACCGTTTACCCCATATTGTGGGGAACGTTATGATAGTATGGATACATTCACACAGTTCATTGGCATAATGTTATGTGGTGTAATGTATGTATATGTGTGTGTGTGTGTGTGTGTGTGTGTGTGTGTGTGTGTGTGTGTGTGTGTGTGTGTAAATGTGTGTGTGTGTGTAAATGTGTGTGTGTGTGTGTGTGTGTGTGTGTGTGTGTGTGTGAGTGTGTGTGTGTGTGTGAGTGTGTGTGTGTCTGTATGTGTGTGTGTGTGTGTGTGTGTGTGTGTGTGTGTGTGTGTGTGTGTGTGTGTGAGGGTGTGTGTGTGTGTGTGTGTGTGTGTGTGTGTGTGTGTGTGTGTGTGTGTGTGTGTGTGTGTGTGTGTGTGTGTGTGTGTGTGTGTGTGTGAGTGTGTGTGTGTGTGTGTGTGTGAGGGTGTGTGTGTGTGTGTGTAAATGTAAATGAAATATATAAATGAAATACATAAATGAAATACATAAATGAAATATATAAGTGAAATACATGAATGAAATATATAAGTGTAATACATAATATGGAAATGTAATGCCACCTTAGTACGGGCTTTGCCTAGTTAGGTGGCAAAATTGTGAATGTATTTATTATGTCTGTTTTTGAAATAAAGTAAAAAAAAAAAAACATAGATGTCTGAATACTAGTGTAGCTATTAAATTTATTTTGTTTACATTGTTGGATGAATCATACTGCTAAAATAACCGTACGAGTTGATTATTCTCTTATCAATTAACTTTATACATAGTAGGTATAGTATGATATGTCTAGAACATATAGGCACATAATATTCGATATCAAATAATAATGTGTCATATGAATTACTAACTATACTGTTATAGATAAAATGTATTATGCTATACTTGGGTAAAACAGCCTGGTATAATTATACTATAAAGGCATATCAATATTGGCATATAATAGGCCGCTTCTAATTATAAAAGCGAGCATATGAAGGGAGCTTCGATGACTTCCTATGAATGAGCCAGCGACTGAATATATTTATTTATTTATTTATTTGGGACACACACAGAAAGTTAACATAATGACATACACAAAAATATATAATTCACGTTAACCTCCCAATTAAGAGTGTCCACAGCATGCACGCATGGTAGGTATATTACAAATCAATCAAGTGAATACTAAACAATTAAATATATAAAGAACGTTCAATTTAATTTCTGACGACCAAGCTTGCCTGCGAAATTTATCATTGCCCAATGTCCAATGTCAAACCTTTAAACTCTTTCCTTTGAGGGATGTGATATACTTCTTTTCCATACGATCAATAAATAAATAAGAATAAAATATATATATCATAATCTTTGAGCATTATTTTTTCACATGACAGTGGATCTGCCTTCCTAAATTTTCGCTGCCACTTCGCTCGATCCTATGCGACAATAATAGCTATATCAAAAGTGGCAATCTCCTGATGTGTATAGCTTTCAGACGCAAAGCTACCTAAGAACATGATTCCCGTCGAGTTATCTTTTTTATAAAATGATAGGTGTAATAGTGTCTAATCTGATGTTATCCAATAAGAAACATTAGCCCCGGCTTGCCGCAGAAATCCACTCTTCGCCACTGGTAGCTTTACAGAATATACCTCCCCGATATTCAATCATTGTAAATGTTACATTGTTTGAAATTCCATTGAAAGAAACATTACACTGAATGTATCTCGTAAATTTATTAACATATTTTGAGAAAATACAATACTGATGTATAAAACGTATTAGGTAATTATGTTGGATGCCGAACAACATATCTAGCAAGTAAACGCTTTAGGCAAATTCCCTTTCGTTGTAATATAATATAATACAGAGAGTAACCAGAGAGTTTAAGATATGGCAAAAATCCAAAACTCCAGAGGACATGGCAGAATACAAAAAAAAGCAAAAAAAAAAAAAAAAAAAAAAAAAGCAAAGAAAGAGTCTAAAAAGATAGTAGCAAAGGCAAGATTTGAAGCTTGCAACTCACTATATGAAAAATTGGAAATGGGGGAGGGCGAACAACAAATATATAGAATGGCAAAGTCAAGAAATAACAGAACCAAAGACCTAAGTGTAGTAAAATGTGTACAGAGTGAAGATGGAAGGGTCCTTACAGATGACCAAGATATAAAAGAGAGATGGACTGAATATTATGATAAAGTGCTAAACGAGGAAAACCCAAGAAAACGACTTAGTGAACCACCCAAGTGCAGTAATATGGTGGAGCAAATAACGATTGCAGAAACAAAAGCAGCACTGAAAAGAATGAAAAAGAATAAGGCGACCGGACCGGACTCAATACCGATTGAGGGGTTCCATATAGCAGAAGAAGCTATTATAGAGATAGTTTGTGATATTTTCAATGATATGATGAAGGAAGGGAATGTTCCGACTGCTTGGAAAGAAAGCGTATTGGTACCTCTATATAAAGAAAAAGGAAACATCCAAGACTGTAAGAATTACCGCCCAATCAAACTTATAAGCCATGCCATGAAATGGTTCGAGAAAATCATCGAACATAGACTGAGAACTGAATTGGGGAACAAAATCTCAGAGTGTCAATTTGGGTTCATGCCGGGAAGAAGCACAACTGATGCAATTCATATAGTAAGAAACACCCAATATAAGTACATAGATAAACAGAAAACACTCCACATGGTGTTCATTGACCTCGAAAAGGCCTACGACCGGGTTCCAAGGGATCTTATCTGGTGGGCACTAAGAAAATTTGGCGTCCCAGAAATATATGTAGGGATAATTAGGGCTATGTACACAGATTGCACAACCACGATAAGAACAGCCTGTGGGCTCACATCTCCTATCCCAGTTGAAGTGGGCTTACATCAAGGCTCAGCACTAAGTCCATTCCTATTTAACACCATTATGGAAACACTGACTGGAGGCCTACTCAGAGAAACACACAAAAATTTATTGTTTGCTGATGACATCATGTTGTGCAGTGAGGATGAGAGAGAGCTCGAAATAGAATTGGAAAATTGGAGGAGTGCTCTAGAGGACAACGGCCTTAAAATTAATAGGGAAAAGACTGAGTATTTACCAGGTACACAACAAACCAGTGGTACAGTAAAGATCCAAAACCAGACACTAAATCAAGTGAACAACTTTAAGTACCTGGGAGCAGTCATAAGCACGGAGGGAGGCGTTGAGCAAGATGTGAGGCACAGAGTGCAGGTGGGGTGGAAGAAGTGGCGAGAGGCTTCAGGTGTTCTATGCGACAGAAGAATACCCGTTAACCTCAAGGGAAAATTTTATAAGACCGTAGTAAGACCTGCCATGCTCTACGGGGCGGAGTCCTGGCCCCTGAAACGAAAGGAAGAACAGTTGCTCCATACCACCGAGATGAGAATGCTGCGCTGGTCACTCGGGGTAACTAGATTAGATAAAATCCGAAATGAACACATCAGAGGAACTATGAAAGTTGCCCCGATTGATCTAAAAGCGCGAGAGGCCCGACTTCGGTGGTATGGACACGTGCAGAGAAGGGACGAGGATTCCGCTCTGAGGAGGGCAACAAACTGGTCAGTGGAAGGACAAAGAAAGAGAGGACGGCCGAAAAAGTCCCTTGAGGAGACCATCAGAGGGGACATGGAACACCTGGAGCTTACTCCAGAAGACTGCCTCGATCGGGGAAAATGGAGAGGGAGTATCCGAGCCGCCGACCCCAAATAAATGGGATATGGTGTGGAGAAGAGAACAGAGAGTAACCAATTAATGCTCCCCCATATGTTACTAATACAATCATTTTGTAATATGTACGTAGCTACGTATATCTACGTATATGGTGTAGTTTGTTGGCGTACAAATATAGCCGTAAATCAATCATAGTATTACTAACACGAAAAGGGAACACCCATATAATCACACTCGACATTCGGTAGAAATACACGAAAGAGTCGAATGCAATTTTAAAGAACAATTTAATGCAAAGGCTTCTTGATGGAATTTCGTTATAACGTAAAAATGAAACAGATTGAAATCTTAACACTGAGAGATGTTCATTGTTCGCGCTAGTCTAGAAATTAGTATGGATCTGTTGTTATAATGAAACACAGGAATTATCTACAAAATATTTTATTATGGTGAACGTTTTCGCTAGTAGATATATCCTAGCACCTAGCATTATTTAGGGAGAGCAAAAGAGGCATAGGAAGACCACAGAAAATGTGGACAGATGACATTGTCCAGCTTACGGGTCGTAGATGGCAACATATAGCCCAAGATAGAAGATAGTGAAAGAGTTTAGAAGAGGCCCATGCCCAGCAGTGGAACGCAAATGGCTAGCAGTAAGTAAGTATTATTAAGACAGACTTTTGAGGAACTGAAGCTTTTCTTATGATTTATTATAGTTTAGGATGTTATTTTTGGTTTTATTATTATGTAGACTTCTCGTATACAGATAAACTTATGCGGTCCTATTAACCATAAACCTATGGGTATATTTATCGACTTGCTGTTAAACAAAAAAAGTTACAAAGTTGTTTTAAGAATTTTGAGTTCAAGGAACGCAAAAGCATACAATTGGAAATGAAAATATGGTATTCATTCTCCATACAAAGGACGCATATTATTAATACACTTTCATAGATATTTTTGTTAGCTACGTTGATTTAATTACTCGCATACAAAAAATAAATTACCTCCATGCGTTCACCCACATTGATAAATTAAAACCTATATTATTTTACCGAGGAAGAATTTTATCCCCTAATTCGTGGAACAAAAGTAGGTATATTATTATACTACCACTATGTCACATACAGGAACTCGCATTCGTACTTCGTATATTTTATCAGCGGTATTAAAATCGGTACATTTTAATGAAAACAGTTCGTAATTTTACTTGCGGTTTGTGAATGAGATAGCAATTATTCATTTACAATGTATTTTTATATTGCAGCTCCTGGGCTGAAATGCAACGGCTAATCCAAAAATGAAACGAAGATTAAATTTACAAAAAAAATTAAAAACGGCAGACCTTAGATCTCGACAACCTTTACTTAATATGATTTGGAAAAAAATAGAGTAGATGCATTGAACCTCTATCAAGGGAGTAACCGTAGAAGATTTTTTATGTCTTGTATAGATTTCTCAAAAAAAAAATGACAAAACACCTCTGATCTTTTTTTCCGAAAGACAGACTCGTTTCCCGAAAGTCGCGGAGATTTTTTTTTGTATTGATAATATGTATTAAAATCTAGGGAATAACCGTAAAAGATTTTTGATAGACGCAAAATTAATCCCAAAAAATTGAAAAAAACGCTATTTCTGCCACTTTGTCGTGCGATTGTCACGCGATTTTGAACCTTAATGCCGTAGGAAAAGACTGTGACGTCATTCTTGGTGCCAAGCCCTTAAAATCTAGGGAATAACCGTAAAAAAATTTTGATTGAAGCGAAATTAACGCCAAAAAAGGAAAAAAAAAACGCATATTAGTTCAATACCAAAAAAAAAGCATTTCGTACGAAAGCGAAGAGACGAATGACAACAATGTTTTGATAACATTTAATAATTATACAAATGAACATCCTGTTCTGACTCTATTCCTCCTCTCTTCACTCCTACACAGCGACATATTACTTTCTCTCTCGCTTTGCTTAACAATGACGACCTCACATTTTTTACTATTAAATTATTATTATTAGTATTTTGACGGCCCGAAGGGGTGCCACATCATGCATAACATAAACATCGATGTATGGTAATTCGCGTATTAAAAAAGCTCCACTATTATGTATTATATTTATTTAAATTATGCTTGATTTTAGACTGACCTATTTTCTCACTAGGTGCGCATTATTCATAATCGAGTCAATAAATTACCTATATTTTTCCTATAATATTTGTAACGACAAGAATCTATTGTTTATATATTTTTTTATATTTTCACTACCTCATTTTTTTTGCACCCCTCTATCTGTTTGATTATCCGATTCTTTCAATAGCAATAATGTATAATTATTATTTTATTGTGTTTATTTATTTAGGTATTTTATATTATATGTGACACCCACAGAGACATCAAAAAAACATGAATACATTATCAAGAAAACATCACGTTTCGACTCTTTTAATTAAGGGCGCCCGCAGCATACACCAACAACAAAGGCTATAAAAAAACTAACTAAAGCCAATAAAAAATAACAAATAAGCTAAAAAAAAACGTTGCACAACTGATATCTTAAAAAAACGATACGATCGATGTTTAAAAATAATCGATGATAAACGATATTTTTTTCCACCACTTACAAAGCACCCCACGTCGACTAAAACGCGACGGTGACAAAAAATGTCCATATTATTGTGTCACCCACGCCCTTACAAAATACCAGCCAGTGCACCAAATGAGCGGCCGTCCCAAATATCATTACGATTTTATACAATATGTTTATTGTTTATTGTTGTTTATCGTCCTTACAACCTATGTTGGGCACTTGGACTCGTCAGTTTTACATAATCAAATATATAACAATTAAAGCAATAATAACAACAACAATAATAGTCTAGTCATATGGTGTTTTCGCGGAGAAATAAATACAGTAGTCTACTTCCCTTTCATACTTTACGTATTTGGGGTCGCTGAATTCGAATTTCAACTTTGCCACCTCGTAAATGTGATGCGTTCTGAGATATTCGAGAAAAACTCAGAAGAAAACGTTCTTTTTAGAGACTTTCGCTCATAACTCGAAAAGTATACATTTTAGAGAAAAGAATCTCGAGACAAGAATAAACTAGAGTAAATTTCCTACAAATAGCGATGATATTCATTTTTCTGAAATAAACCGCTTACGCGCTACTATGCGCTAAAAAAGGGCATAAATTCCACTCTTTTTTAAAAAAT
Organism: Ceraclea dissimilis; assembly: GCA_963576895.1. Taxonomy (NCBI): domain Eukaryota; kingdom Metazoa; phylum Arthropoda; class Insecta; order Trichoptera; family Leptoceridae; genus Ceraclea; species Ceraclea dissimilis. Next base: position 14,531,335 of record OY756368.1, read on the forward strand.
ATTTTCTCTTTTAATTTATTGACTATAACTCAAAATATATAGTTTTTTGGAAAAAAATGTTGTACATAAATAAAGTACACTATATTTTCTACAATTAGTGCTAAGAAGGTTTCTGAGACAGACTAACCTCTATTACGTTAGAGCGCATTGAAGTTCACTATAGTACATTAGAAGCAAATTCTTCATTATTTAAAATGAATATATAACATTGAAAAAAATAAAAAAATCTACTAAACTTTCTTGATGCTATAAACACAAGGCTGAAATTTTTATATTTAAATGTTTGCTACCCCTCAATAGCGATGGGTTGGTAGAAATTTGAGAATTCCTTAGAAACAAAAGCTCATTCTCCAGTTTTTTGTCCATAATGTGAAAATTAAAAACAATAGGGACAATTATACTAAGACAAAAATAAAGTACATTTTATTATCTATGAACTACCTTAATAACTTTTTTTAGTCAAATAGACGATTCAGCAGCCAGAGTCCGTTAAAAATTTTCCATATCTCGAAAATATTCTAAAATTTCTACTTATTTTGGTTTACCGCCTGCAAATAAGAATCTAAACCTTAAACGTGTGTTACATACCATAGTCGTAGTTCGTATTATCAACGCTTAATTAATATGACACGCTATACCAAATTTCGATGCTTCTGAACATCGAACCAGTTCGCGAGGGCGAAAACGCAATAGACATAATTTGTAGGAAATTTGATGAATTTTCACATTTTGTTTCTTAACAAGGTTTAGATTCTTATTTGCAGGCGGTAAACCAAAATAAGTAGAAATTTTAGAATATTTTCGAGATATGGAAAATTTTTAACGGACTCTGGCTGCTGAATCGTCTATTTGACTAAAAAAAGTTATTAAGGTAGTTCTTAGATAATAAAATGTACTTTATTTTTGTCTTAGTATAATTGTCCCTATTGTTTTTAATTTTCACATTATGGACAAAAAACTGGAGAATGAGCTTTTGTTTCTAAAGAATTCTCAAATTTCTACCAACCCATCGCTATTGAGGGGTAGCAAACATTTAAATATAAAAATTTCAGCCTTGTGTTTATAGCATCAAGAAAGTTTAGTAGATTTTTTTATTTTTTTCAATGTTATATATTCATTTTAAATAATGAAGAATTTGCTTCTAATGTACTATAGTGAACTTCAATGCGCTCTAACGTAATAGAGGTTAGTCTGTCTCAGAAACCTTCTTAGCACTAATTGTAGAAAATATAGTGTACTTTATTTATGTACAACATTTTTTTCCAAAAAACTCTATATATTTTGAGTTATAGTCAATAAATTAAAAGAGAAAATATTTTTTAAAAAAGAGTGGAATTTATGCCCTTTTTTAGCGCATAGTAGCGCGTAAGCGGTTTATTTCAGAAAAATGAATATCATCGCTATTTGTAGGAAATTTACTCTAGTTTATTCTTGTCTCGAGATTCTTTTCTCTAAAATGTATACTTTTCGAGTTATGAGCGAAAGTCTCTAAAAAGAACGTTTTCTTCTGAGTTTTTCTCGAATATCTCAGAACGCATCACATTTACGAGGTGGCAAAGTTGAAATTCGAATTCAGCGCCCCCAAATACGTAAAGTAGGAAAGGGAAGTAGACTACTGTATTTTTTTCCTGAAAATGCCATTAAATTTGCTCTCGTTACTGCACTATAATGCACAATATCAATGCTAAAGAGTGTAAAGGGCTCAGTTAGCATTTCGTCAGTGACAAGGTCCAATTGTGTAACTTTTCGAACTAAAGTAAGTCCTCTTCTTTGAATAGATCTTGGATATGTTAAGCCAGGGCTCAAGTCTCGTTCCTGTAATGAAGAGGTCCAACTCTCTCTCCATATTTTCGGTGGACGTCCCGGTGGTCGGCGTCCTTCAGCGATCTCTTGCAAGAAGAGCTTGTGTTTTAAATTTATTTTACTAAATACAAAATAATTTTTAAATGGACGGGTTTATTTGGTAAGTACGCACTAATTAGTTACAGTATTGGACCTACTAATCATTCTTGTAAAAACATTATTGTCTGCTAACCAACCAATAAACGTTATAGAAGAAAGGAAAAATCTTATAGTACTATAATACATATTTCTAGTGTACCTACCTAATTTGGGAATAAAACAGTTTTGCTAGAGTTAATTAAACGCAAGCCGTCTGTATAGAACTGTTTATTCACAATAATGTAATGTGCAATATGATAAATCAACATTGTTTGATTGACAGCATTCATTTCGCAATAGTAAATAATATTTATAAGTCATTAATCTTACTACTATAAATGTTATAGGTTAGGTCTATTGCCGACTGCACCAATTTATAAACAGATGTTGTTGTAGGATTTATATTCCTTCGATATTTCATTACGTTGGAAATAATAATAGGTATAAACCTAATATACATTATTTTACAGCAGGTATGTCTTTAAAATGAGAACCTATGCGAGTAAGGTAGAGTAATGTATCATAACCTAACTCTGGAATGTAATGGTGCTGTCGATACGGTAGGAATCTACCAAGTAGGTATCTACTTTTTGCTATGTTCTTTGATCAAGACTGTAGTAGAAATGAAATGCGAAAGGAATTGACATTAGGTATATCCTGGAGAAGTATGAATGATCAGTTCTTCGTTGAAGAACCTAATAATAATACGAGTAAACAGTATCTTCATTCGATACGATTGTGGATATTGAGGTGGTGGATATTCTCCCCATTGCGAATCTCTTTCAAGACATTCGATTTGAAGTAATTACATGAAAATAAAAGATAAACGTACTACTGTTTTCTTTCAGGCTTTATTAAAGAATAACGTTCGACATGCGATATCCTGGGTATTTCAATTTCTACGTAATATTTGAAATACGAAGCAGATCGTTCCTTATTTTTCACCTGAATTCATCTAATTCCTATATCTAATAACAAACTTTAATATACTACTACTACCATGTCTTTTATTACATTAGAAATCACATAGATTGTGAGGTAGCAGGGTGTGCATGTATGGAGAGCCTGTTTCAATTTTCTTGACTGTTCCCTGTCGAACATATTCTTCTTCTTTCCTTGTTTAACTGTCCAACTCCTAATTCCTTTTTTTAGTATTTCTATTAATTACTTGTGTCCATTATTACTTGTTTAAAGTTATTATGTCCTTGGCATACAAAAGGACTTGCCCTACGTAGAATAACGTTTTTTTTTAAATATTATATCAGCAACTCGTCTGCCATTGTAAATTAAATAAATTTAAAAAAAAATCACTCACTAATCCATATACCTAGCAAATAAAGTAATAAGAACGTTTTTTCGATCAAGACGATTTTTTGTAATAAATAATTTTTCTTTAAACACTTCAAGCCCTGGATGACAATATGAACGCATTCAAATGCAACAAACATCGAAAATTTCGATAGCCAAACGAGACAGCATGCGAGTGAAATATCTCGAGATAAAGAGAGACAGAAAACATGACGTGACCCAAAACACTAAGCACAATATTTCTTGTGAATTAATAAAAAAATATGCACGAGAGAGACAGAAACACTAATGGATTATAATATGATTAATGTGAAAAAAGGAGAAGTGAAATATTGAATGATGAAAATATTTCACTCATATTCGTTTGCTTTGTGAATCAGTATGAAAAGCACGTAGGACTCTGTGTATTGTTTTTAAAGTATGTTTTTACTAATAATAATATATTAACGGACATCTTCCTAGAAAGGACAAAACAATAGAATTTATACACAGATTATTTTGGTTCATTAAATTTTTATAACAATGCAACAATTGAAAAGACAGTGGGCGTTGGAAAATATACTCCGAATTTGAGAGACTGATTGAACGTGCGAAAAATTACGTCGCGAAAAGTGAGATGGCTAAGATCATACAATGCATTTCTTCTGACTTTAGAATTTCGTTGATAGTGTTAGTGACTAAAATAATACAATTTGTCTTTTATAACTTTAGTACCCAATAAATCATATTTTAATGAACGAATAGTAGTTCGATAACAAATAGTTTCATTACCTCTGAATTTTCTAAAAGTTTAGATTATTCCTGTAGTTTCTTGAGCCTTGTCACCTCCCTGGGTTCCCTTAAGAAACTTTGATGGATGGAGTATTAGCAACGCTTTAACCAAAGTCCGCGAATTTTCATAATAATATGTATGCAGGTAGGTACTAGTAATACTTTAACATTCACAAAAACTGTTGTGAAACAAAATGCAATTACCAGTATTTCTTTAAAATCCTACATATAATTAAAAATTGATGTATGTATGTATGAGTTTGTTTCACCATAACTCTGGAACGCCTGGAGCAATTTCGACCAAACTTAGTACACGAATGCTTTGCTATCCGGAAACAATTACTGTGTAGTAGAAACTTCTGGAAATGTGGAACATTCTGAGAAATTTTGCTGATGAAGGGATCCAAAGATTGTGTGGTATCGTACGAAAGAGCATTGGAAAATAAATTCATATCGTAAGTCATATTTTAAGAACAATGTATGTTTGTGTGTGTGCGTGTCATACTGTCGATCTACTTCACCATTAAAATTTGTCGTTGCGAAGTTAGGGTAACTCAGCTAGTAATGTATAAAAAAATACAATGCATAAGAGTAAAATAAATTATAATAATTATTCAATAAAAATATCTTATGACCTTTTAACAAACGGCCTAGCCCTAGAGGGGTAATTAATTTTCATTAAATTATATTCAAAAACATCTTCGATAGATAAAAAATACTTAAATATTAAAGATGATTATTCTTGGCGTTAAAATTTTCCCAATATTCAGAGATTGAAAAATAATTCACGAATCGATTAATTCAATTAGTATGAAAACATCTTGGTAATTTTATTTCTTCACCTCTAAAAATAAATTTGTATGCGTAAAATTATACGCATGTTATTTATTGTTATAACCTAAAGCAACACAATTAAAAGGTACTGATGACGTAATGTTACGTCCAAAAGCTTATTTACGACTACACTTTGGGCGACGCTTATCCGATATTTTCTAGTATCAATGCAAGGTTTTGCCAGTAGGTATCATCATTTATATTTTGTACTTTAAGAGTACGCATACACTGACATTTCAAAAATTTCTAAAAACAGGAGACTTTAGATCTCGGCAACCGTTACTAAATGCGCTTTAGAAAAAATACAGTAGATATATTGAACCTTTACCTATATAGATTTTTTATGTCTTACATAGATTTCTCAAAAAAAACGTGAAAAACACCTCTGATCTTTTTTTCGATAAACTCGTTTTTCCAAAGTCGCGGCGAATATTTTTTGTACTGATAATATGCATTAAAATCTAGGGAATAACTGTAAAAGTTTTTTGGTTGAAGCAAAATTAACCCCAAAAAATGGAAAACAAAAAGGTTTTTTTTACAATTTTATCATGCGATTGTTCACGCGATTTTGAACCTTAATGCTGTGGGAAATGACCGTAACGTCATAGCTGGGTCGGGAGCTTTAATATCAATGGTTGGTTCCAATGTAAGTACATACTACATACATATACCTAAGTATTTTTAGCTATATGGCAGTTAACACGAATGAGTCATGCGGGGTCGGTCAGCGTATTGACTACCTGGTTAGGTAGTTTAGAAGTTGTTGGTACAGCGTCGCTGTGTCGCGATATGTAAACCAAAGGGTTTTAGAAAAAAATATGTAGGTAGCCTAGATGCAAATTCACCTACAATAATAATTGCACGATTGTGCCAATAAAAATCGATACTAACATTAAAAAAATCTGTCACGATTGTACTATATTTTCTAGTTTAGTATTTATTAAATTGAACTTAAGAGTATGAATACCGACATTTCAAAAATTTGTAAAAACGGGAGACCTTCTATCTCGACAACCGTTACTAAATATGCTTTGGAACAAAATAGGGTTGATGCATTGAACCTTTATCTAGGGAATAATTGTAAAAGATTTTTTATATCTTGTATAGATTTCTCTTTTTTTTTTTAAACTCCTCTCACCTTTTTTCCGAAAGACGGAAACTCGTTTCCCGAAAGTCGCGGAGTGAAAATTTTTTTGTACTGATAATATGCGTTAAAATCTAGGCAATAACCGTAAAAGTTTTTTGATAGACGCAAAATTAACCCCAAAAAATGGAAAAAACGCTATTTTTACCATTTTATCATGCGATTGTCACGCGATTTTGAACCTTAATGCCGTGGGGAAAGACTATGACGTCATTCTTGGTGCCATGCCCTTAAACAAATGTGAAAAAAAAGTTCTACAAAAGTACTTATAATAACTATGTTACCATGTACGAACTTATAGTAATAATTGACTATAATCAACACGCGAATGCTGGTTCATTCATAAAACAACATTAGTAATAAAAAGAGATGACTATATAGATACTATAGCTACCAACCAAATGATAATAATATCTGGTTCAATTAAATTACCCAGTACTAAACAAAATACCTACCTAATGATGTGTGTATTATGATTAGAGACCGGATTATATGCAAGTTAAGATATGCATGCAAATATGCATCATAAATGCTCGAAATATGCAACATAATCATCAGAAAGTACGAAAATATGCAACATAAAATTAAATAAGAAAGGGAAGGTAGTGCGTTAAAAAAAACTTGTTGATTTGATTTATATGTATGTATGAAATGTAATATGTACTACTTTTTTGAATAAAAATTATTATTATTATTATTATAAATACAACAAATAAACTTTATTATAAGATTTTATTTAACTTTATTTTTATTAAATTTATGTTTGGTATCGTTTGGAAGACCGCAAAAAACAGTTCTACGAAGTGAAGTCATAAAACCTTGTTTTTTTTTTCAAATTTCCAATAAGGCAATTTTTTTATAAAACTACTTTTATACGTACTAGATTTTCAACAAGACATCAACATTTTTGTTTTTTCATCGTTTATATTATACAATTACCGTTAAAAATTAAGAAAATATACCCAAATATGCATGATCAGTACATTTTGGTCGAAATATGCAAAATCTTGAATAAAGTGCCAAAATATACAAATATGCAAATGCATATAATCCGGTCTCTAATTATGATTATAATATTTTGTATGTTATGTGACCGAAGCGACAGCATTCAAAACATCACTAATTCACCAACACTTTTTTCTGTACGTACAATTTACTAATAAACTATTATACATATTATTATTTGGTAAGGTCATCTATACTTGATTATTATTCACCAACATAATCTTCATAATTGAATATAGCTTAGATCATATGATTATTATTAGATACTAATACGTATAGTAAACATTAGGTACCACAGTGTGTTTGAGTTCTGCAAAAAACATTATACCATTATTAGTACAATAGCATCTATAAGGGAATTTCATAAGTACCTATGGAGAACTGTAATCCACTGCTCTGGTCGAATATCACGCAGACGAAAATTGACGATTTAGTAGAATAAGAAATGTCAAGTGCATTAGTATGTACGCATTTTATGCACAGCAAGTTAATTGCTGAGATTTTCTATGTTATATCTCATGCAAATCATTGAGACTATTATAAAAATCATCGGGCGGTTTGAATGAAGTTTGTATACGTAACTAATGCAAGTAGGTGTCAGGTGAAATTGAAAGTAAATTAGTATTTAGTTTATCTAGGGCGCGTTAGCTGAAAGTGTTGCAAACGGGAAGATAATACGGTGTCATTATGAGTTTGAATGCAATCACAGTAGATGATATGTCTATGCATTTAATTCTAGATACCTTAGTGTAGTAATTTCTTAGCAGATTGTTCATAGATTCCAGAGAATCGCTTTACTACGACTACAGCTATTAGTACAATGATAAGTCGTAACGCAACAACACACCGCCGCTGTTACGTCGACTCTTCAACATAACGTGGGCAAACACGTTTTCTAAAACCAGTTACAGATCGCGAATCAATATTATTACACTACATAGTTCTAAGTATCGCCGTCTATCTACCAACAAAATCGCTGCAATTGCAAAGACATCTTTTTGGAGACGGACTATCATAACAATATATTGAAAGTAAACCTGTGTTGCCTTTTAGGGACGTGGGAGTATGAAAGAATGTCTGATTACAACAAAATAACTACAAACCTACATCACGCTAATATCATACGCGGATTGAGGAACAGTGATAAAAATGCATTGCAAATATTTCGGAATGATAACATTGGAAAATATTTAATGATATCTAATGAATGACACGTTGCAAGACAAGACCACGCAAGATGGACCCCAAAGATGGAGACCTTATAAAAGAGGCGTCGGAAGACCCCAAAAGAGATGGTCCGACGACATAGCCGCTGTGGGGGGTGCAAATTGGCTACAAGCAGCAAACAACAGAAAGGAATGGAAGAGGCCTATATCCAGCAGTGGAGGACAGAGGCCTGAAGAAGAATGATGCTTACGTATCATTGTGCTGTCTTCGCAGCTGCACATTTTTTTTATAACACGTAGCATACTCGTAGATATCGGTCGTGAAGCACCGGCTTTTGTCTTTAAAAATTGTCTTTAAGTAACTTGCTACTGCCGTATGAGCCGGTAATGATATCTCTTAGGTTGCCACAAGGCAGCTCTGAGGGTATAAAAATAAAAACAGAAAATTTTACACATATTTTGCTTGCAGACAGTGATGAAAAGTTATGCATCAATTTATCCACAACGTTGCTTGCTGGTTAATTGACATTTTGTCAATTAATCTAAAATGGAAAAATGTGATAATATCGAATTACGGGAGAGATAAATATGAAAATTTATCGCGAGCGATATCTCACAGAAAGCCGATATCAAACAATAATTTACAGTGAAAATCGTAGTTTGCTGGGTTCCCTGCTGTGATTCGTGGCTGAAACGATTAATCAGAGATAATAATGTTTTTTTTAAACGGATTCTTGCATAACATAATCTAACAAACGGAATTTACATGAACCATTCATTGGCGATTTAGGAATTACATCTACTCGTATAGTTGATAATATCGTATTATCAACTAAGGTATTGGAATTATATTATCAGATACTGCTGTGAAACAAAAAGTTTTAAACTTAGCCAATGCAATAATTGTAGTGTAATTAATTCGGAAAACTGGAAACAGTTAAGAAAAAGATTTACTTTAAGTTTGCACCAAATATCGTGGCATAACTACGCAACGGTTGATTGAGAATCATTTGGCTGAAGTTTTTATCTTCCGAAACTGATCCTAAGTACTAAGAAACCACGAGATATCTTGAACTTCTATATAATTTCATATGAAATAGGCACAAGTATTGGATCATATTATAGTAATTCACGTAGGTAATTTTACACGCTTATATAGTTCCATCACCCATATTTAATGGATGTAAAGAATATTCATAAATAATGATAAAGTTATTTCTGTAAAGATCAGGAGACGCGCGCTAGTGTGGAAGTAGGGAAATAAAATATACCTTTTATGGTAGTAGGTAGCTATTTGTATATTACTACTTCATATTTGATATTTTATAAAGAATAAAGGTGATATCATAGTATCTATACTTATATAAAACTAATATGGTAAACTCAATGTATACGCTGAGAACACCTTAGAATTGCTCATGAATAGAGACTGGATTATAAAAAGAACTATGCATCATAAATGCTCAAAATATGCATCAAAATCACCAAAAAGTACCAAAATATGAAACATAAATTTAAATAAATACAACAAATTAACGTCATTACAATATTTTAATTACATATATTTATTTTTATTCAATATATGTTTTGTATCGTTTGGAAGACCGCGAAAAACAGTTCTACGATGAGAAGTCATAAAATCTTGTTTTTTTTAATTAGGGATTAGGCAATTTTTTTAAGCTGCTACATTTTCACCTAGACACCACTATTTTTGTTTTTGAAACATTTATATTTTACAAATACAGTTAAAATTTAAGAAAATGTACCCAAATATGCATTTTCAGCACATTTTGGTCGAAATATGCAAAATCTTGAAAAAATTGCTAAAATATGCATATATGCAAATGCATGTAATCCGGTCTCTGCTCATGAATATAATATGCATTTTTTAGTAAGTATAACTAATTTCAGTAATTTGTCATCCGCAGGTTCTAATTTATTTAAAAAACGTCGGTTAGACTCGAATATTTGCTATTCGTTAATAACAGAAAAACTTATAATTATTATTATCCATAACATACATAAAAAAACATACATCTTGATGCCTTGTTAATAATAGCAAAATAACAAACAGCATTCGCAGCGACGTCGCCATAAATCGCGACTAATAAATAATTTCGTAACGTCTAAAATATTCGCCACATAGAAAAAATATTGTTATATGTATAATATGTATGACACTATACCTGTTACTAAATATAGAATCCAACGTATTGGCGTTAATGATAATAAGCCTTGTAAATACACATACCAAAGTATTCGTTAATGTTTCTTAAATGATGCGAAGTTACCCACATATGGAAAGTTGCACGTATGTATATGTGTGTGCGAAATAGTTGAAGGATTTGGTGTTAAATAATAATAAAATGCAAAAGACGACGGATTGACTTAAGCACAAGCAACACTGTATTGTATAATATGTATATCGTACAAACACATTCTCACGTATGAACGTACCTATATGTGATTATGTTTTAAAAAAACTTCGGTTGAAATTTACATACAAACCGTACGTTTGAATTATACCAACGTTACACACAATACAAACATGATTCTAACACTATAATAGATATAATACATACGTACAAGTATAGTATGTATTAATAACAAACCAACCCATTATTTACTCATTACCTATGACGGGTATCAAATCGACGGAACATCGCGTAAAATATCCATTGTTATTAGGACTTCGGGGGTTAGGTGGCAAGGTGCGGGTATAGATATAGTCTTCGTCGCACCGCGTATGAAAGAAACATCTCCTAGTTAGTTATCTTAATGGTGGAATTCTTATAAACAGGTTTGCTATGGTGTTGATTAAAATATTGACCAAGCACTTCTATTAATAGTTGATGCATTTCGTTAAAACGAACGTATATCTAGTAGGAGTGGTAGTATGTATAAGATGAATTTTAATATAACCAATAATTCCAAAATGTGTTGAAATTAGTATGGGAGAATATGGTATTTTGAATATTTGGAATATTTGTTTGGGTATAGTACGGTTGCTGCATTTGTGCATGTTGGATTTTGTCAACAGTATGAGTGGAGGAGAGAAAAAGTGTGTTCAAAGTTCCAATCGTGCTATAAAAAACAAAGTCTCAAAGAAAAACCACAAATTGAATAAGAGAAAAAAGTAGCTCTTAGAAATGATAAGCAAATGATGTAAGTATACTAAAGGTGAGAAAATTTCATTGAATAAGCCGAGACTTAAGCTTGAGAAGTATTGTTGAAAAGTAGAACAGTTATAATCGATAGAAAAATCGATTTAAACAGTAAGCTAACTGACATGCGCTTTGAGGTGATAATTAAGGTAATTTGGACATTAAGTTTAAATGTGTATGAAAAATTAAACCTACTTATTAAATTGAATTAGATAAGTCGCGATTATGAATCCGTTGCGGTGACCAAAGAGTCGGCGTAACGGGTTAAAACATAACTCTACGATTACTCCTACTATAGTGAAGTTATGCGCGATGTTTGAGACTCCTACGAACGAATGATATGCCGGCCGGCCTTGCTAGTAGCAGCAGCATTAGCGCGAGTACGAGAAGACAGCCAGTCAGCGAGTCAGCGAACCGTTAGGTATTATGCCTTATATAAAACTTGGTACTTGTAGTACGTTAAGCGGCCGGCAAACACGCGGTTCTGTAGGTATGTCGTACACATCTACTACGATGAATGTTTGCGCTCCATCATACAAAGTTCTCTTGTATACTAACTACACCAGAATATCATATCGATTGTAATTTTTATTACAAATTATACTACGGTACGTAGTACCTTCGTCGTAAATTCGCATGCAATTTTACAGCATTACTCATTCATATAAGATATACAAAACATACAGTGAGTAACACATCTTATATTGAACGTAGAACTAGGAGATTGAAACTACAGAATTCAGAAAGACGTAGCCGTATATTACAGGAAAGTAGAGGAAAACACACATTTGCTTGTATGTTTATACGTTACAATTGTACAAAAAATTCTGTAGGTACAGATTTCAATCCTTAAGTTTATCAAATCTAATATTAACCACTTACAGATTTGTGAAAAAAAACATTAATTTGAAGACGACAAAAAATACTCACTTGTATAGTTTATTTTTTCTTACAAGGTGACTATTTAACATAATATTTTGCCTAATCTTGTTGGATTTTTGGCCAAATGAAGGTGCCTTTTAAAATAAAAAAGTTAAGTATATTTCTTTACTGACAAAGGGCAAATTGAACTCTTATAGAAGGTATGTACACTTCTCTAGAACCTAATAAATAGGTATACTCAATCCACCGGGTGATTTTAGAACTAGAAGACTACCTGGTACCTCCTCTTAATTACACATAATACATGAAAAAATAAAAAAAACGTAATAAAACAGTAATGTAATAAAATAAATTCATAAAAAATGTGATGTCGATGAGTGTACACTGTACACTGATGTACATGCATTAAAAAATCGAATAAAAATATAAAGATTTACGGCCAACAGCCGTTAATTATTGCTGATCGTTATAAAATAATCATAGATTATATATTCAAACAAGAATTTATCGATAGTTACGTAATTTCTGCTGGTATATTATTTTGTTCAAAATGTCCACAAATCGGACATTTTAATGTCATCCAATACTATACAGGTCATCGAAAAAGATGGACCCTATTTTAAAAAGGTATAACTTTGGAATTACTCATGATAAATGAGTGATTCTTTTAATATATGGTAACTGATGAATTTAAGTTTTGTTTCAAATGAAATACAATGTAATAGATATTAGGAAATGTGCCGGTGGTGGATGGATGCAGTATGCCCAAGACAGGAAGCTGTGGAGGACTAAAGGGGAGGCCTATGTCCAACAATGGACCTGAGTGGCTGCAGAAAAAGAAGAAGAAGACAATGTAATAGCGCATTCGCAGATTAACTGCGCGGTCGACAAAGCCAATCGGTGCTATTCATCTACCACCTTTCAATATAATGTTGAACGTGACTTCGTGACGATTTAAACAAAACTTACATCAATCAGTAACCATATATACAGTGAAAGAATCACTCATTTAACATAGATGGTTCCAAAGTTATACTTTTTAAAACAGGGTCCATCTTTTTCGAAGACCCGTATTATGTCTACTTCTGAAAATAATTGTTGACAAGTTTACAAGAGCCCGGCAATAACAGATCGAGATAATGATAATATTGTAATACCTACTACATAAAACAAATTAGATACGCGGCAATCATTTCGTTTATTATTCGCAGTAAAATTAATAACAAATATGTACCTGTAAAATAAAATTGCTCATACGATGCAATTTACATTGTTTATTTAAGCTCGGTACGATATCCATATGTACTTACACTTATCTGAATGTTACCTCAACATTTAGGAGAAAACGTAGTTGTATGTTGATAAGCATTTGTGGTTTTGGTTTTGTGATAAAACACATTACTCGTATGTATACAATTATACACAGAGTAGATACTATAGATGACTACCTTGGGATGACTAATAACTTGTACGAGTGAAACTCAACTTATTAGAATCTACACACTTGAGTATTAATGACTTTTAATGTTCGTATTGTACAAATATAAGGTCGCTTAAATATTACATGCATAGTAGTACGTTAATAGTATAACATTAACAATTCGATTCGTTCGAATCTCACTCACAAGGTATGAATTTTCAGAGTATAATATACACTGACCGAAGCTGCGATGGCTTGATGGGGTGGTTGCAGACTGTCGAGCACTGGGTGAGAAAAATTGGAATGTGGAAGCAATGAACAGAGGAAGATGGCGACAGCTCTTGGAGGCAGCTAAAACCCACACAGGGTTGTAACGCTGAATATGTACTGAAAACGTGTAAGAATACACACACAGGTGTTAAGGGCTGAATAGTGAACGTTTCTGGAGAGTAAAGTGATCTAAACCAACCGATGTCTGGTCGTAAGTCCAGCATGCCAACTCACACTGTACATTAGTTGAGAGACTGGATAATTGTTAAAATTAACAATATATTCATGATACTTTCCTATGAAAATGTTAAAATAGATGTAGTGCAATAACGAATTAGCCTAATACGTCATCATAAACTAACACTCTTTCATTCCTTTTACTGAAAATAGTACCGCAGATATAAATTTCCTAACATGATTTTCCTTTTGTCAACTTTTATACTTGCCTACCTTTTCCTTTGGCTAACTTTTACAATTTGGAGTGAACTTGTCTGACCGATCCCTTTCTCGTGATTTTGTGCATTGTGTAATTAGGTAGTTCCATCCACAACAAATAATATACCTACGAATGACTGAAAATAATACCTAGCAGTTCTTCTAAGAATTGAAGGAAGAACTTCGTCAAGTCTCTGTTCTGGGCCATGCAAACTCAAGTACCAACTAGGCAATTTGATATGTATCTCTACATTAGACTATGTTATTTTTACCGATGTGTTTGAGGTGTAGCATCACTGAAGAAACTAACCACCTATCTTAATTGAATAAATAAAATACTAATGAAAAATACAATCACAGTACATAGATCACAGGTCATAAGAAACTATCAAATAGACAGGTACCCACGTCCCACATATACTTAACGTTATTTATAGTTTATTTTATGAAGTCGATTAATTTGATTAGGCACTATCAGAAAAAATATATAAAATTATCAGCTGGTTTAATTAAGTAAATATTTATATACTATTTAAAGATAAAGTTACGTCGTGTTAAGGTGCAAAAGTAAACAAGGTGAACATAATAATATGTACTTATATATTTATATACTTACTTCTACTTTTATACGTCTAACTTAAAACAATCTTAATGCTCTGATTAAAAATCGTTCTATTACTACTTAAACTTTTCAGGTTTTGAATGAGACTGAATGCGCAAAATAAGAACAAAATAGATTTTGACATATTGTATAAAAAAGAATCGAATATCAATACAATATCCGCTGGAGTCACTGCGTCTTACCTTAAACATTTTATCAAACATGTTACAGTATTATATCGAACAAATTATGGAATAATCTCAACTTTCAGTACATTTAAGAAGTTAATTCGGAATCATTTCTTATTTTGAAATTTTACAAAAATCAAATATGTTTCCAATTAAAAACTATTCACATCAATACATTTTTAACTCTTAGGACGATATCTTTAGTATTAGCAGAGCTATCTTCCTTTTCGCGTGTTTAAATATGTATGCTACTATGAGCAGCAGAATAGAACTACAAACTTTATTAGTATTGAAATATATTATTTAAAGTCTTGCGTAATTTTAAATGCATTCAGCGATCAGTCATGGCTCTGAGGAAATCTTCTTTATCAAATCTATAACGATGACTTGTTATCAAATTATGACCTGAAGAAAATTGAATGGCAGCTTTCATATTAAAATATTGCAACAGACAGTTGTTATTCTGAGAAACAAATTTTTTTTTTCATCGTTCGAGACAAAAGGAAATTGTAAATTTATATGATTTCTCGTACATGAGAATAATAATATCTCGTATGTAGAGAAAAACATTGAAATTCTCATAAAATAATTCGCAATAACTCATCTTTCACCCGTAACATCTAAAGAATCTCACTGCAGTAGTAAAGTACGAGTAGTTCTTTATAAGTGCATATTTCTATTACTTTACTCGTCAATAAAACACACCATATATCGTGTCTTAATGCATTAGACACAATGGAGTAAATAAATGGCAATAAATGTCATTAAGTACGTAATAATAAAATAACAGGAGAAAGCAGAGGCGATATGACTACTCCAAGACTGACCTGGACCGACTGGGTCGACAAGGTCCTCAATAGTGGACACGTTTTGGGTAAAACGATTCGAAAAGCGTGCATGAGAAATTGCACAAGTGCGATGGACGCAATGTAATAATAGGGCAGACCTATCTGCTTTAATCGCCAGAGGACGCAGCTAATGAGATAGGATAATAATTATATGCACATTGTAGTATAATAATTAGTCGCTTTATCTTGTTGCCACCTTGAAACATAGAGGCGATAGATAATAAATAATTGTATTGTATTCTTAGTACTCATTACTCATTACAGTATGATTTGTATCAAAGCAAAACAACACTGTCTTCGTTGTCAGTCAATAGTGTACATTGTACTAAAACTACTTCTTTTCGATCATTAAAACGTTTCTCATATGCACAAATAAGTCAAGGCCTTGCACAATGATTTCGTGTTATGCATATAACATCTTAAGATATTATTTCTAGACAATTTTGAGTATTTGATTAGAAAGACACTCACTTACTCGTAGCAATAACACACTTATCACCCTAACCTAGATGAGAATGTGCCACTCCTTAAAAGATTATAAATATTACTAACAGTTGTACATAATTATATTTCATTAGGATTCGCGTATACTATTGTATGATTAGCTAGAAGAAATCGCTGTATAAAATTTCGTATTACGATTTTGTAGTATCTTATCTGGCTCTAGTGTACGGTAATGTAATATGCACTTAAAAATATATAATATATCAATCTAATTAGGAGTGTCTGAAATATATCCACAACCTTACTTCCTACGTAACAGAAAACTGATAAATGATACTCGTATATCCCAATAAATGGTGTGTGTTCTCTTGCCGCAAAACATTTATATGATATTCAGAATGGGCTCCGAAGTTCATAGCTAAAAACTATCTGAAGTTAGTCTCTTTACTATAAAATTCATGTTAAAAATGATTTTAAAACGGATAACATTTGACTACAGGACTCCGTCAATCATACATTGCAATCAAAAAATTTAAAACGATGCTTTTGCTGTCTTCTATTTAAATAAATAAAAACCTAAGCTTTGTGAAACGTTTGAACGCCCAGAAACATGAGATTTATACAAAATTTATGTTTGGTAAAGCTCTACAAATCAATGGTTGTTAGTTTTAGTACAGACTCATCTATGCATGCATGGATATTGGAGATACGTATGCACGTATTATAGAAAAGTCAATAACCAAATTCAATATTCATATTTTACCATGACCAATTGAAAATCGAATCCATTTCAAATTCATCTCAACGAAAGTATTGGAAAAAGGTGGGATACTTAAGTTCCTCTGAAAAAATTTAGTACACTTTCGATATTACATGGTAATAAAATAATATCAAACATCTATCTATGAAGTTTTATAGTTCTTTCGCTGCGAGGTGTAATAAAATATAATAAAAAAACGATATTCCTTTAAAATAGGTACCACTATTTTTATCTGGTGCCGTTTAGAATTCTAGAAGTAGGTATATTCATATAAATATATATTATTTACAACTCACTTCAGTGATGGCTATTATGTAAAGGTACTTAGCTTTTCCATATAATAATATTAATATTTCTTCGGTATAATTTTATAGAGTATTGTTTAATTCTTCAATTCACTTTGACTAAAAATTACATGCATGAAAAAGTATGTATTTGTCCCAGTTACAACAATGTCTTGTGACTTTAAAATTTAATTGGTAGTGATAGTAATTACCAATACTAAAAATAAAACTGTGGGTATATAAATAGGATACCACTATTTTATTTGATTTTTATTTAATTATAACACCATCAAAGAAGAATATTATTTATGTTACTAACACTATCAACGAAATCCTAAAGTCACAAGCAATGCATACTACTGTCTCGTATTGTTCATCTAATAAATCCATAGGGATTTAGATGAAAAATCTTCGGTGATTTACGTAACGACTACATCAAATTTGTCTCTGGATATACGAATCCAATTTTATATTAATAATTTTACTATCTAACGCAGCGTCCCTTGCGTTACAAATTTGCTATCACTTATAAGACAAATAATATATGAACTATCCACCTACATACAGTGCGTGAAGCATTTTTTACACATCCATATTATGAAATTATCATAGTGTATAATCTGCATTGCGGCAAAGAAGAGATATTTGGTATTCCAATATTATTATCACCTGCTATGTAAATTGGTAATACATTATACAGATCTGTCCACAGCCCACACTCGTTGTGGGCGAACACAAACGAAATTAAAGTATTTGAGTAAAATTATGTGTGTGGTGCTTACACTGAGGATCATTATTAAATTAATAGTCAAAGAAATAAAATAACACAAACGTCCTGCCTAAGGAGAATAAATTCAATGACAACTCAAGTTAAAATTATAATATTTCCTTCCAAAAATATATATACACCCACATAGTTCACACAGCTCTTTAGGACACATCTTTTTATGTCGTTAAGTAAAATATATTCCAAGTTTTTCTCAAACCACACCTTTCAAATGTATATAAATATGCACCTAGTAAAATACTTAGTAAGTATTACTTTTCATACTCAGCTGGAGTTATCCTTAATATCTCCGGAACCGTGTTATTTCCAAAGGTCACTAAACTTGATAGTTGGCAACCATTTACAATCGCCTACATTGCATTCAAATCTGTAAAAACTGAATATAAAATTTAACTATGTGCAGTGTGCACTCAATTTGTATTTTGTATAAACTTGAGTAAGATAAGTAGATGTAGACAGAGTCAACGTTTCCTGAACTTGAGTACCACGTACTAACTTAGCTGTGGCGACAAATTATGCCCCTGTATCGCCCCATCGCCGTAAGAAAGTTTGTCAATCGAAACTCAGACTTTCCTACTTCTATTGATTTGGTTAGAGTCTATTCATAAACTTGCACAGAGTAAAGTTCAGCTAAATTACTCGTATTTATTAGTGCATACTGCATATTATACATTCTCCTTCTTAATGTGTCCTGTCGGGTCCCCCTGAAGATCACCTGGGAGAAAGCCTCTGTCCTGGGCATTGTGAAACAGCTGATTATGATACTCTCCCAAATGTTTCGGAGCTGAGCATTATGAACATTGTATTTTATTTTTATTTATTATTTTTAAATTATGACTCGTTCGGGAAATAATATTAAAGTGTTGCAGTGAAAATATCTACGAAGGTCAAACGGACGTCGACGGGACTGTATAGTAAAACAATAATCACAGCATTGTTTGATAAACTCATGACTCTAACTATTAATATAATTTCATTGTATTATTATAAATTATTTCATTTATCTATTGTTGTTTTCCTATATACATAAATATCCAACGGCATATAATGTTTTGTTGAATAAAAATCAGACACAGTTTTAGCGTTTTATTGAGAAAATACAAAAGAAAAAGTGGAGAAGGTCCAACTGAGAAAGGATCAGAGTGCAAGAAAAAGAGGAATGGACTAAGAATTGTTGACCTGTTCAGTTAGAGAAGTATTTGTGATACAATTCATCATTTAAAAGTCACACTATCATGAATCTTCTACTAATTTTTGACAAATTACGTATCTACGGCTTTCAAACAGAAATCTAATCTTGTACCTGTATCTAATACAGTGTGATAGAGGTAGATAACAAATATTGACAATATTCCACAGTTCTATTATCGAACACGCTTTAGCAGATTTGATTGGGTCGTGTATATTACATTCTGATTGCAATATTATGGGATACAAGACAGAACGTCAAGAAGATGCAATATCTAGGTATATTACAATGAAATGAAGTCATGTAACTCTTCACCGCATATAACGCTTTTAATATTCTAATGGTGTAGTTTTATCAGTTTGTCCTTCGATGAGCTCTAAATTTCTTACTAACAATTAGTATGTGTAATCATAACCGCAATATAGGTACCTACCTACACGATGCGGAAAATATTTTTATGGTGAATAATCCACCAATACAAAATTACGTACTATGCGATGATACATCGCGAAGACAAAGTTGTTGAAGAATTATTTTTCGCCATCTTTGCTCTTTGCGTTTCAGAAGAACTTTCAAGTTGTTTTGTTATTGTAGACGAGGGATCTTTATTAAAACGACGTAAAGATACTTGATTGAAAACATCTAGACGTAACGAAATCAGAACCGTTGAGGGCGCTCTTAAAACTGAAGTACAGGTAATAATTTTATCCTTAAGGTGGAGTATCATATTTTTCAGCACACAGTTAAGTATAAAAATTGCTGAAATATCCGCTATTAATTATTTTTGATATTGTGTATAGTTACGAGCACGTACATTATCATTAGGTATCAATGTTCTCGATATGTTTTCTTTTTATGAGTGTTCCTAAGATTGAAATTGAGTTTATTGAATATATACATCGGAATATATATGATCGGAATGCTGGACCACAAAAAGAAATCACGAGCAGAAAATACATACCACAGAAATGAAGATGCTCAGGTGGTCTGCAGGTGTCACCAGGATGGACAAAATTAGGAACGAATATATTCGTGGTAGTTTTGGGGTCGCGCCTATCCCGGAGAAACTGAAAGAGGGTAGATTCCGATGGTACGGACATGTGAACAGACGAAATGACGATCACGTGGTCAGACTAGCGCTAGACATCCCCACACAAGCGAGAGGTCGAGGTCGTCCACAAGCCACCTGGTGGAACAATATTGAGAAAGACCTAAGGGAGAAGCAGCTGACCAGTGAGATGACACAAGACAGAAAGACTTGGAGACTGCGTACCAGAAGAGCCGACCCCAAGTGAACTGGGAAGAGGAGAAAAGAAGAATACATAAACAATATTAGAGAAACAGGATCAGAAAAACATAAAAAAGTCCCCAGAGAGCATAAGCTAGTATTAGGGATACCAACATTCTACAATACTAAGCCATACCATTCCAAACACCTTCAAATCACTACATTAACACACCGACATAAACGTACAAAAATATAACAATTTTTTTGTGTTATTGTACTTTATATTTCATGTGTTTGACTAGTGCAAGTCCTCGAAATGGGCCTACGAATGAACAATAAACAATATACAAATGATCAGACCTAACTACCTACATTAAAATTTTCATGTTGGGTGAGTTTTAGTATAGCCGCAGGCAGTATGATATAAAATGACACACAGGATGTGAACATTTGTATAGATTAATAATAAATAATATATTATATGAACTACTAACTGTACATTGCATTCACAATATGATAGTAAGTAATTTCATTATTTGCGTTTCGATATCGAGTGCATTACAAGTGTATAATGAAGTTATGATTCATAATTTCAATACTGGGAATCATTGCGATAAATCGCATAAAACCATAGCTTTGTTTTCAACAACGAGAACAATTATTATAGTATACGAGTATTATTGATGCCTGCATTGAGTTCTGTATGAATAGTATGGCTGGGACTTGCGGTTTTAACTTACCTACTAACTGACTGACACGTAATGCAAATATTTAACCCCTTTTCGAAGCAGAGTTCGAATTAACACGAATAAATTAATCAACCAAAAGAATTAAATAGAACAAGAAAAAAAAAAAAACTAAAAAAAGAATTAAAAAGGTGGGTTGCGGAGTTGTGATTGCTATGAGAAATTATGGTATTGTTATTTAGTGACAAGTTCTATAATATGTATTAGATTTATAATATAAAGTAAGAGAATATACTGCCAACAAACCGTTTTACAGTTTGGCAAATATTTAATAAACTGTTTTTGTAAGTTTTATATGTTAAATAAATCATTTTAAAAAATCCGATGTCTAGGCTTAATTTGCTAGACGTAAAAGAAATAATTCATCAAATACTGTTTTATTTTCATGACAAATTTCAAAACATAAAAATGTTAAATGATGGTTTGGCAGCGTAAAATTTACCAAGCTCGCATTGGGAAAAAACGTTGAAACAATTAAGTTAGAAATAAATCAGCGTTTGAGGAAAAAATATATAATATTGTAAGACGCATAATGTATACATTTCGCACGCATATATAAAAATAGCGCAAGCCTTAATATGCTAAACTCTATTCTAACGTCTTACGGCAAAATACCTAAACGGTAAATAATGTTATCATTACGTAGTCCTAAAACATTTTAAAAAACATTTTATTTTAAAACATGTGGATACATCGCAGAATGCTCCGGATACCTTGGACGGATATGGTCAGCAACACAAGAGTTCTCCAAAGAGCTAGAGCCAATAGAGAGTTGCTGTCAAATATCAAAGTCCGGAAGGTATCGTATTTGGGTCATGTGCTCAGGGGAGAAAAATATAAATTACTCCACCTGATGATCATTATGGGGAAAATAGAAGGTCGTAGAGAGGTTCGAAGAAGGCAGATTTTTTGGCTCCGAAATATATGAGACTGGACTGGAATAAGGAGTGCTGAAGAGCTGTTTCGAGCTGCCCAGGACAGGAGCACTTTCTCTCGAGTGATAGTCAACGTTGGGGGGACCTAACACGACACCGGAAGAAGAAGAAGAAAGCATTTTATTCCTAGTTGTAATAAGGGAACATATTTATAGTAATTCAACGCCGATATGTACTAGTTATTTCTATAAACTACATTATTTTGTCCATGTTCCAAAATTTATTGCGATATAATTAGGTTATGTTATGACCAGTCAAATTGCAATGAAAGCAATAATAAAAAATGTAAACAAATCATTAAAATAAATGTAATTGCAATAGGAAGGAAATATTGCTGAGAAATGATTAACTGAAATGATACTCGTTAGTATTGGGGTTAGCAAAACACTGCGAATGTCTTTCTAAATTAATGTCATCGTATGTAATTTTTGAAAGAAAGTGTGCTGTTTTTTTTTTATTCGAAGGTCAAAGTAGACATTAAGAAATACTAAAATTTTCAACAAGAAACTTTCCTAAAACAGAAATAAATAAATCAGTTCTGGAGGCAAACGAGACACACAAATAAGCTGCAAAATGATCACATGAGCACAAAACTATTGACAGCGGTTAATGACAATTGTACTACTTATACGTACAACGTCAGGCGAGGTCTAAACAAAAATTTATGATTCCATGATAACTAAGATTACATCAAATTTTCCTACAACATATTTTCCAACAACATATTTTCCTACAACAAATTTTCCTACAACACATTTTCCTACAACATATTTTCCTACAAAAAAAATTCATCCACAACAAATTTTCCTACAACAAATATTCCTGCATAAAAAATTGCACAAATACGCAAGACTTCCAACAAAATAGAAATCATATGAATTTTGCCATAAGATCTTTCAATTAGGATCGGCACGTGATGATATGCATTGATTACTCGTCGAAGTACCTCAGTACACACTGTAAGGATATTAAATTGATACACGGATTAAGACAAACACAATACATCCATTCTGCCATACGATTTGTATGTTGCACTTTGTTGTTGTATAATGAAAATGCTTTTATAAAAACCATCAGGCTCTCCTTTATGTGATGCACAGTTCACAACATAATAAAAGTAGGTCAATGATAATAATTATTTAGGTAGGTACTGTACATACACAAACTCAGCACATGCGGTAAAAATTATGTTTTATGAATTAATTAATTATACACACATACACGAATTTTACATTTAATTCGCGAGAGAATTACTCGCTGTGTCACAAATGATACACGGACAAAGTTTTTCCTATGCAGTTTGTCGTGGGTATTCTAGTATTTTATGGATCAAAGGATAGGGAGTGTACAAGGGAGGAGACCGAGAGGCAGATCGCCGATGCGTTGGAGAGACCAAGTGAGAGCAGCCACCGATACCACTCTACACGAAGCCGCACATCTGGCCATGGACAGAAGCTCATGGGGAAGGATTCTCAACTGCGGTAGTGAGTACTCAACTCAGTCATGAGGATAAACGATACCAGCATGGATCAAAAATGACCAATCAGAATCGTTACAATTCTTAATAAAAACCGAACTGTTTGAGATTCTGGAACCACGATTCTGTCATTACTATAGTTTGTATGACTTATTAAATTTTAAATTTATTACCATAAAATATGCGATTTATTATAAACAAGACAATAGTGGCGTCAAGTTCAGAAAGCTTTTCATACAATATATACTGAGTAGGTTCTTACATTTACTATACACCGGAAACGTGTATCGAGTTTATGCGCCTTCAGATTTAGAAAGAAACAGGAAATTAACTTAGTTCCAACCGATTCTGTTGCCAAAAATCTAGGATCAGCTCTCAAAGCAAAATAAGCTAGACGTAAAACATATTGACCTAATCTATAAACAGCTTAATGCGGATACTCACAGTAACATACAATAGATATCCATTCAAAAGATTTTCCTTGTGATACCTACTAAATGCATGCTATATGAAATTATTGCATATTTTCCTCACAACATGACTGCATCTCTGTATTATTGTAATGAGTACTTGGTCATTTTTTCCTAATGATTTGCGGTTACACTGTATCGAGATGATTCAGATCCGATTAATATAATATAGCTAACGACTTCTGAGTATGAATACGGTACAAAATTAACTTTGAATATGTCAAATTATCGTCTGATGTTTACTGGCAGTGTGCACCGTCAGAATTTAATATAAAAATATCGAATATGTTACGGAAATGCCAACAAACCAACACACTACTAAACACTGTTAAATTTCTAATAGAGATTCTAATAAAGAGAAATACATTCACCCTAAATTAAATTCAACGCTTAATTACTTCAAAACAAACAATTCGTAGGGTAGACGCTATGAACGAGGACCAATAACCTAACCATGTCACTGAGTGCTGAGTTTCTACCAACTATCTGAATATGTACGCATTGTGTGGTAGTCAGTCGCTATCACAGTACACTATAATGACATACGCTCGGAAATGCATAGTACATTCCCACATTATAACAAACTTTCTTCCCTAGGAATTCTAATAGTCAAGAAGCATTATTAATTTAGTAATATTGCGTCTTAATCTATGTGAAACAAAGTAGCGAATTTCTAAAATTTTGACCCAAAATAATATTAAGTATTTGAAAAGTACGGTTATTTCTTAATTACTATGTGCCTAATAAGTGACGCAAGTAGTATTATTTCAATTTGCCTAATGGACGGTCAAGCAACATATTAGGCACTCAAAAGTCACATTTAGTCAAATTTTAGCAATATCAATTGTTACCGTAAAATAATGTTGAAAATGGAAAAAAAACTGATAGAAGTATTTTTTCTTGTGTACTAGCATCAGAGCAATTCAAGGAATGTTTGGAATGATGATTTCAATAGCAATCGGAAATATTTTTTGCTATACAGGAAGAACAATTTGATAAGAAATGTATTGTAAATAGTCTATTATTGTATCGTTATGTACAGATAATGAATGAATTCCAAATCTGTATCGATTTAGGATTCATAGCTAAATGAGCTTTTTACATTCCGAAGATACTTACAGTTTTGAAATATAATACTACATATATGTTTACATAGTCGCTAGTAGGTATCAGTCTTTGTTAGTATTTGTGTTATTGTTTTTTGTGTATAAAATTTATTATTAATTAAAATTAATTAAATTTATTATGATTACTCATCTTTGTCAATTATCTTACTGTTGTTAATGCTTTGGTTAAGACTGCATTTGAACCAGTAATGAATAAAATAAAAACAACCAAAATGTGCAATACTGTGCCATCAAACTTTTACAATTTTTTACTGATCGACTTGACCGATTTGAATAGATGATTTTCCAGTATAATATTAAAAAAATATGTTTTTTGACAAGAAATTACTGAGAATTACATAAAGACAGGATCTCTCTTTTATATATATATTTTTTATTAATATTTTAAAATTTGGGTTAGGTAATAAAGTTTTTTTTTTATTATTATATATGTTGATTTAACTATGTGCTTTTAGTACGCTGTAGGTATATAGTTAAATATAAATAATTAAAAAAAACATATCGAAACATTGTGAATTCCAAAAAAAAAGAAATTAATACTTAATGTAATTCCCAGACGCGGGTAGAAGATGGATTGGTAAAGCTCAGGGTAGAGATAAATGAAAACAAGAAAGAAGCCTATATCCAGCAGTGGGGAAATGGCTGAACGAGAAGAAGAAGAACATAAATATTTTATTGTAACCTCCAAACTAACGAATTAAGTAGTATGAACTATGATGGTGCCTGTATATTTTTTATTGTAAGACAGATTAACGCATAGGTAATTATTTTACTTGAACTAATACGTACTGTAAGATTTTTAGTTTAAAATAATAACATTAGGTACACACTACACAGGTACGATTGATATATTGATAGCACGACAAGATTAGTAAAATATATAACTAACAATTCTCACAGAGACAACGACTTCTCTAACCCAGGCTCGTGGTACCCTAAAGACTGCACCATTATACACGATTTTACAAATTTCAGTAGTCAGTACTGACATATACGAGGAATTAAATCACATGCAATACCTGTGATTAGTAGTCTCAGTAAACCCTATGCCAGATACTACAAAAAAATTAACGAGTGTTTTTAATGAAATAAAACACGGATTTTTCTGGCTCAACCATGTCAACCGTACCTTGAAGGGTATCACTTTAAAGTACGGACGAACAGCGTAAATAAAGCGAAAAGAAGGAATATATGCACAAGAGTGTATATTTGATTGAGTGCATGATTAGCGGGCACAAATTTTTAGCTTGCTGTGAAGTATGCAGAAAAGTTTTTGGATTTATGCAGACAAGCCATAATTACGTATCTGTACACTATTAGAAAATCGCGCGGCGTTCTGTTCTCACTTCCTATCCTGCAACGATGTAGCGTGAGAGGATATATGAATACAGATAAGAGGAAACAGAAATATTGTTGCATCGTTTAAATGTCAAACCAGAATTCGTGGGTGAAGCTCAAGTATTTTTTGTGTAGGTACAGCGTCCTCGAGGTATTAACCACACGTTTGTAGGCGACTGTATGAGAAATTACATCAGTACCTCAAACATTTAAAAAATGAAAGAGTTTGACAAGCAATGAATTAAACATAATATCAAAAAGCTTATCAGGCGGTAAAAATGTCAATATATAATACTAATATGTACCAAAGTATTTATTTATTTTTGACGTGAATGATAATACTAGATAACAAAATATTCGTAGCCGTATGTATGAGTAATGAGTATACTAGGTATAAGTATTGTTTACTTTATAAAAAATGGGATTAGTTACTATGAGTAAGAAATAATCGCTGTATAATTATGTACTATAAATTATATTTCTCTGCCCACCCCGCAAGTGACGCGGCGTTAGAGTATTGATACGATTTTTTTATTCAAAATTATTTACCCCTTGAGTTAAAGAGAGTTCGCCCTAGTGAAATATTATTATCATAAATGTGTACTTACCTATAACTGTATATCATGCATGTATTTGGTATGTGTAAAGTTTGATTAAAGAATAAATAAATAAATATGACTAATTATTTTTTTCTCGCTATGCGATCTCTTCCAGATAAAACATTTAACGAAGTAGGTAACAGATAGAAATTAATGATTATGCTTCAAAATATATAAAAAAATGCTGTTGCATCTGTGTAGTCCTAAATTGGCAAAATGATCATTGTAAAATACAAGAAACGAAAATAAACATATTAATTTATTTTCCATTAAAATACAAAAAGAAAAAAGCTTATTCGAATCCCCATAGAATCCAATACGAATGTTATAATGCGTCCCACGCAAGTGTAAACTTTTTACAGAGTAGGTAAAAGAATCAATTGTGGTTATGGGATGATAGTAAAATAATACTCAGTAATCCTGGCTCTGTGCAGTAAACTCCAACAAATAGTAATAAATGGACAATGTATTGCAGTAGCAGTGAATAAGACAGTTAAGTTGAGCTTAGTCCAGAACGTAGGAAAGCTCACACGTTGTTAAGATCTAGGAATATATTATTGTATTGATTTTGTAATGTACCGCACCAGAGCAGTGTCCGTAAAAAAAAAAGTATCGTAGAAACTTTGAAACAACGTGAAAATTACATTATTTTGAATACATACATAATATTATTATTGATATCATAGTAATTTAGTACATCAGGCAGGTAGTAGTTAGATGCTGTTAAATTATAGTTCGCTGCATATAATTAAAATGTAATTAAATTATTTGTTACCTGTTGCCAATGGTCTTCAAGTGATGTGTGAGATGAGAAGTATCCTGTATCATGCACATCCTGCAGTTCCCTGAAGATATTCCCGCTTGGAAGAATATCCATGATGAAGGTCGATTGAAAGAAACGCTAATAAAGTATACAAATAAAACTAAACTAAACTAAACAAATAATAATAAATCAGTCCAATAATAAGAACACGATGCATTAAAAAGAGTCACAATTGAAAAAAAGTTTTTTGTATATGATTTTCATTAGGTATGAGAGTTCCAATAGCGTCGGCGTTCTCACTCCTAGAAAGCGAAATAAAGCAAGTTAGTACGCAAGTAGGTATCTATGAGGGCTTCGTCCCTCGCAGGTAGAACCCGCACGACACACAACGAACACTACAGCCACTCGCAATGCGACTGGTTCGGTTTTGATCGGTCATATTCATACTTCATACTTGACTATAGCGCCATCACGGCATCCGACCAAGCTACAACTTTCTCATCTTCTCTTTCCAATGCATTGTTTGTCTCACTCTCCAATATACATAAGGTATACCGTATATAAAGTTCGTTTATATACAACATCCTAACTAAACCTACCTTCTTTAGTCCAACGTATGTTGTATCTACTCAACAAAAATGTACACAAACATGGAACATAATGATACCTACTCAACGTTGGTTCGTGGTTGGTTGGGAGAAATTATCCCTGGCAATAAACCCGCTGCATGTTAATCTCACACTTTTTGTTGACAAACTGTATAAAATAACAAAAGCAGTCGAATTAGTCTTCAGTCGACTATAACAAAACATCCGAACTCATCTACTTTTTGTAGTCCAGCGTGTGTTGTCTCTACTCAACAAAAATGTACATAAACCTATGTTACTATATATATTTTATACGTACAATACTTCTGACGACTGCCTCCCCATGAGCAACTTAATGCTCGAGCATTCATTCCTTTTAATCTATTTGAAAAAGTCTGAACAAAATCAAAACAATATACATATATTACCTATACACTACTCGCGTGTAATTAAAATCATTAACTGGATTATAAACTACATACCTAAATAGTCTTTAATTTTTACCTTAATTCAAAATTTAAAAAAAAAATGACTCTGTCAGTACTTTACTTAGGTACATTCATAAACCAGAAATTCAAGTAGGTGGGAAGTTGGTAGAACACTTGAACTGTTTAACTGGCATCTTCGAATAGAAAGGCATAAGTGAAAAAAAAATGAAAAGTAAAAATGCCATTCTAAAAATATAACTAAAAAAAATTCTATACATGAATCCTTCAATCAAGGGTGAATAAAATTGCCCACATTCTGATATCCACAAGACTTTGAACTTTCTGTAAAGTACACCTTCAGAAAAAAAAACTGTTTCGTATACAACTCCAGCGCCGAAAAATAAAGTAGAGAATGCGAAATCCAGTACAAATGAATTAAGTTTATTTAATGCATATATTTAAATGTTTTTTTGTCCAATTAGTCACTGAGCGAATTTAATTTTGTCGAATTTGTTTTATGGAAATTTATTAAGGAAAACGCCAAAATCATTGGATGAATCTAGGTATACATCGTATGAATAAACTAAAATATTTATATCGAACAAATCATCATAAACTCAACAGTTGATTATATATTTGATACGTTTGATCAAACGAAGTGTATTTGTAGTAGTAATGTTAGTAGTAGTGATGTGTGGTGTTGTATAATGTATATTATAGTATGTAAATATAAGACGTATGTATGGACCTGTAAAATTTACGTTTGTGTACCAAAGATTTTTTGAAGAAAACTGTTTGGTGGTATTATTTTCGTGAATGTTTACAGAATAACGTATTGGATTATACTGAATGCATCAGATCAGAATCTATTTAGAATAGCAATGGTATATACGATATTCATCCGATGTTTTTGACGGGGTATCTGACAAATTTGACTAAAATAAATTCGACAAATTAATGACTAAATAAAAAAATGTTATTAAGTAATTCGACCAAATCAAAATTGACTGAAACAAATTCTTACTCAATAAATAAATCAATTCTGTATAAGTAGATGGATGCGGTCGGCACAAGATAGGGAGCAGTGGAAATATAAGGGGGAGGCGTATGCCCAACACTGGGCGCGAGAAGGCTGAGAAGAAAAAGAGATCCATTCGTCAATTCCTATAACCGAGTCTCTAGTAAATTTGACTAAAACAAATTCGACCAATTTAGGCGCTTTTAAAAAATGAAAGCATGCATTCCAAAAATATTTTTAATCAGAGTGCTCCACCTATTGAACGTTGCTGGGTGGTTGGTCGGGAGAAATTGACTCTGGCAATAAACCCGTCTCGTGTTAATCTCACACTATTTTTAAACAAATACCTAGTATAAAAAATGCAGTCGAATTTGTTTTAGTCAAGTTAGTCATTAGTCGACTATAATTAAAAGCTATTTGGATAATTTATGCAATAAACTTGTTTAATGTCAATCGGCAGTAAAAATAAAGATTAATTACACGATGATTAGAAATATTATTACCTACCAGTTTGTGGAAGATTTTTAAGTATTTTAATATTTTCCTAGATGCATCATACAGAGAAGATATTATTATTATTACCTACTATTATGCAGTCCGGTAATTTTGTGGTCGCCCAGCTGTTCAAAAAGGTTGGAGATATTTTTTATATAATCGTATAAAAGAAACTAGTTTTCGTGGGTAAATGACTTCTTTTCTTAAACCATCGTTTCTATTTAAACTTTACACTATTGAACTTAGTAATAAACTCGTTGGTGTTGGTACCTACCCGTGGAAGTTCACGGAGGGTTCAAGAAAAAAAAATGTATCTAACGAAAATGTGTGTTTTTATTTTATATTTCGCAAATATGTTGTAATATGCCCACCATTTGGGTCTTGATAAAAAAAATATTCTTCTGTTTTAATAGTGAGCTTGTATGAAGCATTATAATTCGATGGCACACCTGTATGCTTGTAAAATTTATTTGATGTATAAAATTTATCTCTTCGTAAAAAAACAATACCAAAATGAACAAACTTTTTTGTAGTAGTTCAATCAAGGGTCTAAGCATCCCTTGCATATCTAAGCTTCTTGCCCCAAGCTTCTTGCCCCAATTTTTATAAAACTTTTTCACAGTGAGCACCTCTTCTTCTTCTCCAGTTACAATCGTTATGATTAGTTTGCAGCAAAGCCCCATGTATTTTTCTCCACTCATTCCTGTCCTGTGCGGTTCTTTTTAAAACTCTTTATTATTATGAGTGGAAGCCCATATTATTATCCTGGCACCGGTCGGTCGTCCTCTATAGTTTGTCCCCTCATTCATTCCTTCAATTACACAAGTAATTCGAAAAGAAGACCCTCTTAACGCACTATGTGGCCTATCCATCTGATAGCACCTCTTTCCGCTATTGCATTGAGCAGGTGTCTTCCTCCTTTAAAACAAAAAAAAACTCTAAAAACAACTAAATATTGAAATACTAAAAACAACTAAATATTGAAATACAAACTATGAAATACTAGCGTTTTAAATGAACTGGCGTTTTTCTTAGCTTAAGATTGTGCAGTTTAGTTAATTAGTTGATCACTAGTCACTATGTTATATACTAATGCTACAGGAACAGAGGACATAGTATTCAATTACTAATAGCCTATTGTTAAATATACCTAGGTTTTGTACTCAAGTATCTATATCTTCTTGCACGTACAACATCAGTATCTTCACTGCTTGATTCGTCATATCTATTATTATCTAAGCCGTATGTAGGTATTATGGACGCGTCGTGTAGGTATAATAATTGTGTTATGAAATCAGTAGGTATGATAATGCAAATATTATTCGTAGATACCTTACGTACGTTTATATTAAAAGAATTTAAGTGTATATGAACGAATGTGTGGATAACATATTAACTAATGTTTTTATTGACCCCGTATACAGAACCTAGAACAAAGTGGTACACATAACTACCACTAATAAATTTATTTGCAAAAATGAATCCCCTATTATAAAGACGTGGTCATTGGTCAATATTGAGCAGTAGTAATTCTGACTACCTACCATCGAGTGCGTGAAATTCGCGCGTTTATGATATGGCACTATGGCAGCTATAGCCTATTTTTCTACCATTTTTCTGTAGTATTTAGAAACATAATATACTTATTTACAATAGTATTCATATATCTATGGACCATTATGTTGTTGGTTACCAAGTACTATCTGAAATTTCCAAATTCACGAGCTAAATTACTTAATTGTATTTAAAACGCATATAAACGTTTCTTGAATTCAAAATGCTTTTGAAATCAGACTAACGCTACCAATTTAACGTTTTTGCGCGAAATCTAACCGGTTTGTCATAAGCCGCGCGCTTAAAATTCGCGCCGGCGCTCTTTATCATTTACGCGCCATTAATTTCATTTGTTTACATACAGAAGGTAGAAGACAACCTCTACTGTTCCTTGGAATATATTCTTGTTACATTACAAAGTAAACTGCGAAACGTACAAGGCTGCGTACTAAGAACTTTGCACGTTTTTCAACAGATGTATCTAGTGAGCGCCATCGCCTACCACCACCTGATATTCAACCTGTAGTTTTTCATGGAAAACTGTCTCAAATCTCAATTTTCCATCCACGTTGAATTGTTGAGTTTCATTTTCATCGTATTTCTACAGGTGACGTGTACAATTTTATTTTATTCGATAAAAGGATTTTTTTTATACTTATGTATCGTATTTAGGTATAGTTTAAGTAATTCTTCTCTTTTGACACACAAAATATTTATATTGTATCTACCTACTATAATCTGACAGCCTGCCAAATGATCTTATGATATAATACTTTGTGATAATTTTCATTATGTTTTTATTAAATGTTTTGTCTAGTATGAAAGTGAGAAATTGGGATGAGATGTTTGGGACATGAAGGGAGGATGAATGATGAAAGGATGACGAAGGAAATAGTATATACTTTGGCCAAAGAAAACATGTAAAGAAGCGCGGCAGTCGAAGAACCACTTGTCGAACAGCTGTTGGATTTGTTTTGAGCAAATAGAATCATAGTGTGTGAATGTAATGGAATAAAAAGGATAAGAAAGTCTTGTAATTCATTCTCTCTGCCTACCTCGCAAGGGACACGGCGTGAGAGAATAAAGTAGAAATGAAATTATGATCAAATGCGTGCTGAAAACCAATAATTTCATATCTACCTACAAAAATAATTAATAGCTATTGGGAGTAGTATGCAGGGCCGTAGCGAGGGGGGGATGGGCATCGTGGGGCAATGCACTACGTTAAAAAATACCAATGCCCTACCTTATAAAAAACCATAATATCATGGGAACTAAACTATACCAAGACTGAATATAGGTAATACATACTCGTACTTACAAATATTGTAAAATTGTTTTGTAATTCACAATCGTTTAAAAAATCTTGCTTGCGGCGTTAATTAATCCCTCCTTTTCTGTAACCATTCTTTTATTAAAATTCGCCTGTGGCGCTTTTACTTACTGCAATGTGAAAACAATATTTGAATCTTAGTTACTCTCCCTACTATGTACTTATATAAAAACTGTCACCGAGGTTATCTTAATTCAATACGATTTCAATTCGGTTTATTTCCCAAAATACTTATTATACATTTGAGTAATTTATAAATACACAATATTAATTTTAAAAAGACACAAATGTTAATTAGCCGCTCCCAGACAGCATATTTATATGATAATTTATAATTTACCCATATTTTTGGGGGCGGCATTTTCGTACTTGCCTTAGGGCGGCATTATAGCTAGGCCCTGCCTTCAATTCGACTCTAGCTACGGCCCTGGTAGTATGATGTTTATTAAAGAGTTTAATACAAAATAGGTAATGTTTTCTGATAAGAAAATGAGGGCTGAGCTTTAAACGATGCATTGGAGTATTTTTGCCGTTACGGCTTGTGACTGGTACAGAATATAGCGGATTTCCACACCTTTTAGCAATAAATACCACCTAATAATGATATAAACTAAAAAACAACTCACATTACTATTCACACCACTAACTTAACTTATAACCTAGAAAAACGAATTGGTCACATCCAAACGAATAATATAAATTGTATGAAAAATACCTTCAGTATTGCAGTATGTCCGTTCCTTCCTTAAATGGCTTTGGAGTAATTTGTTGAAGAGGGGTTTCAGGTCGTTTTTTTTTCACTTGTAATATCTCAAGACCAAAAAAGTTTTTTTTTACATCATACATACCTTTACTACATTTCCTGATGTTCATATCACCACAGTTATACGCCAAAGAGCATTACATGAAACATTAGATGAATCTCGTAATGTGGACAAGTTGAAATGGTTAAATCATTTAG
Source organism: Ceraclea dissimilis (assembly GCA_963576895.1). Taxonomy (NCBI): domain Eukaryota; kingdom Metazoa; phylum Arthropoda; class Insecta; order Trichoptera; family Leptoceridae; genus Ceraclea; species Ceraclea dissimilis. Next base: position 14,565,835 of record OY756368.1, read on the forward strand.
AGAGGATGAATGAATAACAGATAATATCCTAATCGTTCCTAGGCGGGTGAACAAAGAGTATAAGGAAACGCGACTGTCTCTCCATCGTAGTGGTGGTCTTCCTACGCTCCTGGTAGTCGTTCTAGATTTCCAGGTTAAGACCCTTTATAACCATTTATCATCTGGATCTCTAGCCGCCATTTGAGAGATGCGGTACGCTGGACAATATCTGACTCTTGTTCTTTGCCGTTTCGTTTCTTACTCTATCTCTCAGGATGACCATCAGCTCGATCATGCCAACCAAATTCTAAAGAAAGGATGTATTTTGAACAAAAGGAATAGTAGTGTGTATGAACTAAATAAATGGGACAAGTAGAAGTCCACATACGAAAATTTAGCTCTCTGTTCTCTTTCCCAGTTTCTGCCTACTCCTCAAGAAATGTATCAGGGTGTGGAATAATTTATATTGTAGATCAGTGAAAACTGACGGTTATTCATATATCTAAGCATCTAATGATAATATACCTATCGCAGGTGTAGAGATAGGTACATACGTACCGTGTAGTTCTTGTAAAGTTACAAGTGTTGGAAAAGTGTAACACCTTAGCAGAGAGCATTCTTTTCAAACAGGTGATGCATTTCACTACAAAATCAGAGCTTCCGAGATAATGTGCTTCAGTGATAATAAACAAATGATTAAAATCTATATCCGTTAATTGTTTAATAATGATCGTGAGATAATTAATAATTTTTATTACTTTCGGTTACAATGACTCAATTAAAAAAATCCCTTGTTGATACTCGTAGTTGGAATGTCTTCATAAACTAATTGAAAATATTTTGTTCAAGACAAACTTAAATAATAAATGTGTCTATCCTTTTAATTCGTATCATAGTGTATCGGTTATCTGTTAAAAAAAAACAATTAAGAACTAACTTAAAATAATAGTAAGACTGACAAAAAAGTGCTCATAAATACAGGCCTATTTAATATACTTACCTATTCTTTAATTCAGAGTTATAGTGAATCTGTTCAATTTTATTTTATTTTATTTTATTTTATTTTCTAAAGCACAGACAGTCTCACAAAAATCATATACAATAGAACATTAACAACAAGTGGACCAGTAAAGGCTCAAAAATTACCAATTTATACATATTTGACATGCATGCAAGGACAATAATGAACAATATAATATATGGAAAGATCAGCATGCAATCAGAAAAAACAAAACATCAGACAAAGAAACATTATATAAATATTAATAAATAACAAATGAAATAAATAATCATACAAACAAAATAAATAAGAAAATGAAACAAATATATATTCCTTAATAAATAAAATAAAATATATAACTGAATGAATAAAATTCTAAATAAATAGATGAATAAATAATAACAATGAACAGTAAATAATAAATTAAGTTAAAGAGTCGTGCAATATATAAATAAGTATACTATATATTGTTTATTGTGAGTATTTGTGTCGTGCGAATATGTGAGACTGTCAAATAATTAATTCAGCGCTGTAAACCAGCAGACGAATTTCAGAATAAACTTATTAAAATCCGAAGTCGAAAGATGACTGCAGTTAACTAATAACTACCTGTATGAGAAACTACTGTGATACCTAGTATCAAAGTGATAATAATATGAAGAAAAGTTTTTCGATACCTATTACACGTGTGTAGGTATTGCGTTGTCCTAAGGACTGGTGAGTTATTTTATAATTAGAATTTATGATGCATGTTTTTTATTATGTAGGTATATGATTTTGATTCATTGAGTACATATGAAATAAAATAGGTAGATATCATGGGAGTCGTCAGGGGGGGCAGCTGCCCCCTCTAGAGATTGGGGTAGGTATATAATTTTTCATACTAACCTCACAAAAATCACATTATTACGACTCGTTTTCTATTAAATTAGTATGAAAATTCATTAAAATACAATGATTTCACAAAAAAATTGCCTGCGGCGCTATTTACGCTTCTTCGTCCTGTATCAAAATTTTAAATCTTGGTTGCCCCCCCTAGCTCCTAAGCTGACGACGCCCATGGTAGATATTATTTAATTTACACCCCATAACAGCTATTTACATGTGACAAATTTTAAACTAATGTATCTTATAGGCTGGAAAATTACACCGCCTTACTATACTAGATCTGTTCTAAGGCAGCGGTCTCCAAGCAAGTTAATCATTTGACATTTTTTTATTATTCCACATTAAAGAGTCAACACAATGCTTAATATGCTTGATTAGATTGAACTCCCGCTTGGGATAATAAGCTCCGCAATTGCCTATCAATACTTTCATCCAGAATTAGCCTCCTTAAAATAGGTATATATCTTGAAACATCTCAAATTCTCCAATATCTCAACACACTGGTTGCAATACTAATTCGACTAATAGCTAATTCGACTAATTTCATACATTTTGCATTATTTTAAAAATCAGTAAAAAATATTCGAAGTTTTTTTAGAAATCACTATCGTACCTACATTGTTCTATATATGTAGGTAAGTAAATATCTACTCACTTCACATCATAATAATTACAATACATTGTTCTGAATTTTAAAATAATGTAAAATGTATGAAATTAGTCGAATTGATCGTTAGTCGAATTAGTAGACGAATTAGTATTTTATTAGTCGACTAAGCTATTAATCGAATTAGTAGTAAGTAGTCGTATTAGCTATTAATCGAATTGAGAGAATGAAGGATGACAGGATGACAAAAGATATATCTGAGTGAACGAAGAGGTGTGAGGAAGCGCGGCCGCCCGAGACTGGACTGGACCGATCATGTCGACCAGATCCTCAAGGATGGGCGTGTTTTGAGTAAAAGGAATCGGAGAGCGTGTATGACAAACTGTATGAGTGTGACGGAAGCTAAGAGTGTGTGTAAGGATAGGGATGTCTGACGCTCTGTCCTCTCTGCCTACCCCGCAAGGGACGTGGCGTGAGGGTATAGATAGATAGATAGATCTATTAGTCGATTGAGTATTAGTCAAATTTACTGGATACCGGTTGTTTTGTGGATATTTACATGTATGAACATTTGATTTTATTCCCAGACTGATTCAATAGTACATCGTTATCCCCGCATTGAACCGTAGATACCTTACAGAAGAATGGTATCATTACCTACATATTTAATACATAACATGATTGCTTGACAACATGGCATATCTAATATATTATTTTCGTTATTGATATTATTGTTGTACTATAAGAAATTGAATTGTCAAACCAATCCAATATGTGAAGTGGAATTTCAACATTGCGATGCATGAATGTAAGTAATTGAAGCTTAACAAGTTGCATGATACTGGTGATGTTAAAATGTAGGAACTACTGTGTTCGTGTTTGCATGGGATGTTTAAGACTCCCGATCCAATTATGACGTCACGGTCATTTCCCACGGCATTAAGGTTCAAAATAGCATGATAAAATGGTAAAATAGCATTTTTTTCATATATTTTTGGGTTAATTTCGCTTCAACCAAAAAACTTTTACGGTTATTCGTATTATACTCGTTAATACAAAAAAAAATCACTGCGACTTTCGGGAAACGAGATTCTATCTTTCTATTCCCTAGTTCAATGTATCTACCCTATTTTTTTCCAAAGCATATTTAGTAAGGTTGTTGAGATCTAAAATGTCTCCCGTTTTTTGAAATGTCGGTATGCATACTCTTAACTATAAAATAAGTAAATAAGTACCCAGGTGAACGCCTATTTCGATATTTACCACAAAATCGACGAATAACAAACGATTTGGGAGCTTTCGTTATCAAATATTGCATTGCAAAGGAAACTTATATCGATAGTTTTCACTTACGACTAAAGAAGTTGAAGTCTAGATTCTCTATAAAAAATATCAGCATTCTTGAATTACTGATAATATGCTGTATTACATAGAGAACAGTAGAAATTACGTCAAAATCAGAGAAATTTCATCGTACCTAGCTTTTTTTATATCCATGGCATTTATATATTAAATTGTACTATAAAAAGTAAAAGTTTATTGGCAACCTACAATTGTTGTAATATTCTTTGAAATTTGTATTCAGCGCATGAAAAGATATAAAAATCAATAGCCTATGAATTTGATACAAAAACGATCCAACAAAAGAGTTGTTCGCAATATTATTCTACGAGGGTCTATCATCTGAGGGAACTGATCAAAGTTGATGCGTTGTTGATATTCGTGATGTCGTGAATTTTTACGAACCAACTAAATGATGCTATGAATCAATAGCAAAAATGTACTGGGCAGGATCTGATTCTGACCTGATATAAATATTGTGCCAAAAAAATTGTGAACGCTTCTATACCTCTGCATACTTCATTTTGCATGCATTTCCTCTCACAAAGAGGGAATTTTACAGTACCTAACAATTTGGCAAGCGCAACAGGGACTGAACGTGCGAAAAATCTCTGGACATACTCATACTTCTTGCTTCTGTCACAATCATAGATCCTTTATCTGAATCTGTCCATACTCCATAGTAACAGAACAAGTGAATTTGTTAGATGTATGTACTGCTGTAATTTGGTTGATAAACTGGTCAAGGTAAAACGCAGGGACTTCAGCGAACTTTTTTGATATTCGATGTCCTATTTATACAACAAGCCATAATCGATTTTATTCATGTGTTCTGAGTGCAAAGAACCGCAGAACGGGTATGGCGAATGTTGTAAATTTGACGGAAACTGAAGAGTTATACCTACATACATATCCACGTCCGCTCCCTATGTGAAGCATGTGGTCGTCTCTCGTATACAGCCTCTGGATCACAGAACATATATACTCTCCTACTTGTTGAGGACATGAATTGTTCCACCTATGTATTGTATAGAATATTGTATAAAATCATTGATATTATTGATGTAGATTCAGTATCTGGATAACCTCATTAAAGTCACCCGCGTAGCTGGTTAAAAAATAAACCATGTTTTATTATTTTAAACACTACTCTGGATGGTCATTGCAGGCCTGCCAGACCTCTGTTGCCTTCAGAGCGATATTGGACACAGCTGTTAATGCTATCAGTGGGCATACGTAGAATGTGCCAGAGCCAGTTTAGCCTACGAGTCTTTATCACTTGGGTGATACGTGGCTGGTGTGTTCGACTCCTGACATGATTGTTATTGACATAGTCGAACGATCTGAATCCCAGTATTCTCCGCAAGTATCTATTACAGAGTTATAGAAGTTGGAAAGTCTGATGTTCGTAAAGTTAATTAATTACTTCACTCGAGTACTCTTTACAATATGCAAGGCTTGGAATATTTGCATTACAATTGACCTAATTAATATAATGTTCTCTAGTTAGTTTATATTAGTTAGAAGTAGTTTCCAATAAATAACAGAAAGTTGTCAGGGTACTTGAAGACTTCAGATGCATGCAAACTTTTATTAGGTAAATATTGTCTAATGAAATAATTCTTAATTAAAAAAATACTATATTCAATAAGATTATTTTGAAATCACAATTCATGTTTTGTGAGGACATCGGAATATTCGAACGGGCGAACTTATTGCAAAAGCAATATCTTACAGTCAAACCGAACCACTAATCTACATATTAGATTCTTACTGATGCTCTATTAGGCTCCATACCCCGTCTTCCCTCTATCATTCCCTTTAAGCAGATTTTCATCTCTTCACAGTCATCAGCAGTCCTATCTTTATCCAAGAGTCATCTACTATTTATATTATGTCTTTCACCATATTGTCCATACACCATATTGTATCCGAATGCGGCCTTAGAGCGTATACGGGGATTATCAGGGACTTCTTCATACTGACGGATACAGCGACTGAATATATTTTAAACATTGACCTAAACCTTTGGCAATCAGATCTACCTGTGCTATTGTTACTTTTCTATGTCCTTATTTTAAGATGTGATGTTAAATGTTTTTTGTTTTTTCCTGGGGTTAACTGGAAGAAATCGCAGTTCTGCGATAAGTTCGCCCTAGTGAACAACGTTTTATAATCTGTACTATGTCCATGTTGTATATTTATATGTGTTTGTTGTTTACTTTAAGATTAAATAAATAAATAAATAAATGTCATACGATGAATAAATATATCTTACAATAGAGATTCGTCTTTCAATAGAGACTATAGTTTGGATCCCACTATATGATGGAGTTTTTGAGTAGATTTTCTTTAACTATATTAAAAAATATTTTAAAGATATTTGTGTCTGCTGGTCCTGCATTGTTGGTTATAGAAATTGTTTATCTATTTTCTGTTTATTCAATTAAAAAGTCGCTAATATAGGTCGCGTGCTTTTGGGCTATAAAGTTATTGTCGTTGTATTTCGATTAACAAACGGCAGTGGCGGATACATTCAACTAAACTCACCTGTTTAAAAAAGCTTAAAACTCACTTGTTTTAAAAAATCGCCTGTTTAAAAAAACTCTCATGTTTAAAAAAACCTAAAACTCACCTGTTTAAAAAATCGCTTAGGATAGTATAGAATAAGTAGATGTAAGTAGTAAGGTTAGCTTATTGAATTGTAAAAGGCGCCCTTGAGGAGGACTTACTCCACAAAACGGCGCATTATAAATTATCCATGTTATTATTATTAACTATATTTGACAAGTGAAATATTTATATCCTTAAAGTGTACACTTAATGAAATAAAATTATTATTATTATTATATATAGACAAATATTTCCTCTCCGTGAATAAAGCCTCTGTCAAAACAGTGAGATAAAAATTGCAGATTTATTCAAGAATACGTATTTTTAAATGAATCTGTATAACATATTTTTGAACACTTCTCAGTAAGTAAGCTAAAAAAAGCTTGTGTTGGAAAGTTAGGTAGGTAAGTCATCATCTGGATCGAACCCCCGACACCGCCAACGCGAAGCATTCTCATTGCGTAGATTTTTCTCCTATCTACTAATTTTATGGTCCTTTTGTGTCTCTAGAAAGAGGAAGAACAATACGTTTATTTGAAACAATACGAAAAGTGCACACAAAAAAGGAAACAAAAACAAAACAGACTCTGTACCTCGGAGGTCAACTGCTCTATGTCTTATGTAAATGACACTTTTTCACTATGGAGTTTAAAGTTTTTTAGTCAAGTTTTGATTAGAAAAACTACTGCTTTTTTCCATTATTTGTAAAAATCTTTGCTTTGGTAATAATATTTTCAAGATTGTTTATACCAAAATGAAGAGCACATCGGACTCTATAAGGCTACGTTTTTTAACTAAAAACACCAAAAAATCTACTTGGAGTAGGTGACCTCCCAGGTACAGCTTAATTCACAAAATAAAATTTAGTAACCAATTAAATCATATTGAGTATACGAATTTCTAAAAATTAATGCAGTTTGAAACCCGTAGACGCCTGTGTCTGAAAATAATTTTCGTAAAAGATAGTATCCGGATGAGTTGTGTCGCAAATAAATTGTTGAAATATGTAGAAGGTATAGCAGACATAATTCAGCCACTATTATTCTATTTTATTACTTAGTGCTCCTCTGCTTCGTTCTCAAAAGAAATCCTTCCATAATGTAGTTTCAATCTGTTTGTCGTACAAACTTATTGTTTCGGAAAAAAAGAGAAAAGGATTTTCAGGACAATCGCTTATATAAAAAAAAATCACAGAATCACGACTTAAATTGCACTAACTCTCTCTTCACGACCTGTGTTGTGTGTGTCATTATAGTTATCCAAGACTTCTGAGTTTAGTGAGTCTTTGACTGTTTTTTTTATCAGTGTCTCATTTATGTATTTAATTAATTATGGCAATCCATCCACTTGTGCAATATTATTGTCTTGTTGACTCAGTTACGTGAATATTTTAAAATATTTTATAGTTTCAAAATAATATGAGTTTAATACTAATTAATTAATGATAGTAATAATTAGATAATGAACCGTATTTTAATTGCCGCGTTGAGTACGAACTAATAATTTGTGAGAGTTAATTAATACGATGGCACAAACTACGGAAGATGAACTCAATAGAGTAAGTTTGGATTTTAATTACTAAGCTCTACTCTATAAGCGTTATTTGAACTAGTATTTTATTCAAATGAAATGAGCCTTTTCATTGCCTATTTTTATTATGAAATTTTAATGAGAATTTGTATAAGACACTATAATGGAACTATAACTATGTTCAGTGTGTTATGTTTATTAGTTTATTACTGTTATTTTATTTTCTTCAAGGAACCATACAGTAACTACAATAAATTTGAGACCAATTAACACCTCACCACTGAGAAAATCAGAATAGGCCCTACATTTTACTGATATACTATACCTATGTATATGCTGACACGTTAATAAATTTCGGTTTAATTCATAATTTAGCAAATTCATCTAATATCAATTCGACTCAAACAATCTCAAATTCAGCCAGATTAAAAAAAAGTACATTGACGCGCAATTATAAATAAGTAGAAGAAACTGATTAATTAATAGTAGGGGGAAAGAGTTAGCAACATCCAAATATTTACAACAAGCAGTTATCCCAACAGTTATACATCAAAGGATGGACTTTCCATTAGTCGGTTGGCTTAATGTGTAACACTTTAATTTAATTCCAGTACATCCATCTCCCGCGGCCGGTATTCGAACTCAGAACTTGCAACCTGAAACAGCGGTAGGTACTTTACCGCTGTATTAACTAGCGATGTGTTAACATAACTAATAATAGATGTTAAAAAATCGTTTACTGAGGCGAGCTTTTCGCAATATTGCGATCTCTGCTAGCTAACCCCACTAGGTATACAGGTTATTGACTGAAGCAAGATGAAATAAGCATAATATATTTTTAGTGTAGTGCCGATGGCAGTTGAGATTTTTGAGATGGGAAATGCAAAAAGTCAAATGGTTCACAAAATTTCATAGTGCCCAACGTACGGATACGTAAATACGTAGCTGGGCCATCGTCTGAAACTCGAAAAGACATATTATTATTATGAGTTCTATCAGATTTAGCTGGCCTGTTTTTTTTTTCATACAATGTCATTTAAACATAAGAAAAAATAAATTGATAGATTCCACTTGAGATGAAGTGGGCATGTAAATTATTTGAAGCACTCCGATACCGCAAAAGATAAAGGGAAAAGTTGTCACTCTGAATGGTTTTATGGGAGATCAGTCAATTTTAATGTATAGTGTATTTATAATACAAAACACTTCTAACTTGGCGCCTTTGATTAATGGATAAATACTTAAACTACTTCTGTATAGAAAAAACAGACAGATTTCAACTTTAAGTTTCAAGGGACTAAATTATAGGTAAAATTTCAGAGCTCTGCTTTAAGACTCGCGACCCAACTTTGACGTCACGGTCATTTCCCACGGCATTAAGGTTCAATTGCATGATAAAATTGTTAAAATAGCATTTTGTCCAGTTTTTTGGGGTTAATTTCGCTTCAATCAAAAAACTTTTACGGTCATGCCCTAGATTTTAATGCATAATGATATTTATAGGTATTCTGCCCTTCAAAATTGCAACTTAAAATGGTTGAAATGTGCGTGCAAATATGCATCATAAATGATCGAAATATGCAGCAAAATCACCAAAAAGTACCAAAATATGCCTCATATTTAAATAAATATAGCAAATTAACGTCATTAAAAGATTGTATCTATATCTATATTTATTATTATTTAATTTATGTTTGAGTATTTGGAAGACCGCGAAAAACAGTTCTGGGATGTGAAGTCATAAAATCTTGTTATTAAAAAAAATGATTAGGTACTTATTTTTTAATTAAGTAAATTGCTTTATTTACCTACTACGTTTTCAACTAGACACCAAAATTTTCGTTTTTAATAACCTTAAAATTTTACAGATACAGAGATATGCAAGATTAGTAGATTTTTGTCGAAATATGTAAAATCCTGAATAAACTGCAAATATTCCTGTTATATGCATTAGCATATTTGTAACTGTTAAAAATGCTATATTTATTAAATTTATTTATTTATATATTTGGGGTAGGTACCTACATAATAACCAATTGTAGGTATGCGGGTTTGCATAAGATACAAATAAAGTGAACTTTGTAGTAAATATATCGACAGGGTCCTGTCAAACAAGCATGGCTTGGGTGGCATATGATAGAAAGAGAAAAACAACTATTATGAAGTATGTATTAGACAAGATAAGATACACTTTTAGTACTTCTGTAGTTATCCATGATTGCCGTGCCGTAATGTAGCGCTTCATGCAACTTTGCTATAAAATTGTTTTGATTGTTTGATCAATATGAATATAACTGTATCTAAGATACGACTGCATTAAGACTATGACGTCATAAACACTGTGAATGAAGTACCTAACTGCAATAAAAGTTTTTCTTAATTAATGAGTTTTTTCATTAGTATGTTTTCGTTAGCATGACAAATTTTCAGTAAGTGTCGCCCAATGCCATTAAGGTTTTAAGTATCAGGTTTTGGGATTGTAGGTGATTCTGCATTTCTTCCTATTAGAAACTTTAATTATTGTCCATCATTGCAAACATTTAAAATTTCACTAGTAAGGCTCGCAAACAAGATGCTGTTACAAGTAGTTATATCTCAACAGATACACAGCAAAGGATGAACCTTCCATCAGGGGCATCAGGCTTATGACTGATCATCGGCTGGGTTAATGTGATCACTTTACTGGATACAAGATGTTGTTATTAAAATATCGCGTACATAGGTATAAACTCCGTAATAAATAAAGTGAATAAATAAATAAATGACTCTTAGCCATAAAATTTTCATTATTCACAAAACAATTGAAAATAGTAGTGTGCTATTGGGGCGGACTTATTGCAAAAGCGATATCTTACAGTCAACCCAGTCAATCTGTTCCTAAAATTAAACAATGAAACGATCAGACCATTCTTTATATCAGATAAAAATAATCCTACTTAACAATTACATTCATTCATTCAAGTCGAAAACAACATATCTCAGAGGACTAAAATGACCATTTTAGGCATATTTTTTGAGACTGGTGGTTGGATTAAAATTATTCCAATTCATCCATCGGGATTCGAAACCAGAACTCTCAAACTAAAGCAGCGCTATTCTACCACTATCCTATGTATCTGACTGATTGAAATTCTTTCTTAAATATACAACATGAAGAAAGAACAATGTTCACACTTTGAGTTTGAGGACTTTTAAAACGAATATGCTTTTAAAGTTCTAAACTAACTGTAATGCTATTAAATTTTCTTGCATGGTTTCCACGGTGTATCTAATTATACCTACTTGCTTAGTCAAACTTGCAACATGCAATAATTACAATGTAGATTCCACAACTTTGAGGTGCAGAATTTTATACGCAACGAATTTGGTAATGTTGAGAGTTCACCACACCCTAATAGTAAAAACATTGTATCTAAGGTGTCATTATGTCAATATGTATCGTAACTATGTGAATTTACAGTGTCAACTTCGTCACCTATGTTTTCATACGCGGCTTTCTTTCAATTTCATAAACAAATAATCTTAAATTATTGAAGTAAACATATTAATTATTTGAAGAGTTTCTCTTTGAGATTATGAGTTCCGACGAAAGCAGCAATAGTAGTAGTAGTAGCGGTAAAGAAAAACTTAAGAATGTTTTCAAGAAGAAAAAACCACTCAAAAGATTCGGTTCGAGGATCCTACTTGAAAGCTATTCCAATAAAGGTGCCTCGTCGAAAAATGGAAAAGCGCCGCCAAAGGTAGATTTAATTCCAATTATTATAACTTTATTTATTACATACATGAACCTTTGAGAATATCAATATGTAATTAAGTTAAAGTGGTTATCTTCGATTTCTGTCGGGTTTAAACAAACCACATATGATGTAGGAAAGAGGTTATTTTTACTCTGTTTTTTTTTTTATTTTCCCCTTTTGACACGTAATATGTTCTTAATGTTTCTATTTATTTACTATATTAATATTTTTAATCTTTATGTATTTATGCATCACATGAATAATATGCGTTACATATTCTATCGAAAACATTAATATTTCTATGATTTTATTCGTAACTTCTGCTAGTGGTACCTATCCGTGAAAATTCAAGGGGGGGTTAAACTCATTTTTCACCCTTTGAAAATAGGTTAGGAACACCTGACGAAAAAGTGTAAAAATATTTGATTTATTAATTGAACATTTGATTTGTGATAAGGTGATAAGTCTAGCCCCCTCACGCCGCATCCCTTGCAGGGTAGGCAGAAAGGACGAAACGCCAGACCGCCCTATCTTTACACACACTCCTTGCTTCCGACACATTCATGTAATTTGTCATACACGCTTTCCGATTCCATGGGTCCAAATCGTCAGACGCTCTGATTTCAAAAAAGTAATTACTATGTATTTTTTTTTAGTATATCGGAATTGTGGACATGTCGTTGTTGAATATAACAAGTAGTTATCTCAACAGATACACAGCAAGACTTTCCATCAGGCTTATGACTGATAATTACGTTACTTAAGTGTAAAGTGATCACATCAAGTCAGCCGACGGTCAGTCATAAGCCTGACGGAAATTCCATCCTTTGCTGTATATCTGTTGAGATAACTACTTGCTATTAATATGTATTTTTTTTTATTTATATGGGACTCCGCCCGATTCTCGAGTGATTGTCACTTATTACCTACTAAATACTAAAAAAAATATTCTTGTTTAGTTTTTTAAAGCACAAAACTTTTATAAAACTTAGTTTGGCACTTAGACATATTTATATCTGTCAACAGTTCGTCGTATTACAGATTGTTGTTAACTAAGTGGGAATCTGAAGTGAAGAAGATTTGAAAAAGTAATTCAAAGTATACCGGCAAAGCCGGCATCGGGTTGTTAAGGTGATTTACTTAAGTATCTATTTCTATTTAATTACTGTCATATATTTCATGACATGACTATCGACGCCACTTAAACCATGCATACTTTCCAATTAGTGCAGTCGATGAAGCAATTTTGCCAACATTAAATCAGGTAGTCGTGAATTTTTGGTATGATATGTAGGACAATGAGGTAGTTAAGAATCCAAATTTGCACAATTTTTCTCCCTCCGCCCCCTTCGCCACCTTAAAAAAACCTTAAAAAATCGCCACTTTTTATATATTATGCACTACAACTTAGTTATTTCGCGTTTTAGATCAAAATGAGTTATTTTATAATTTGTACATTATAAAATTTCCTAAAACTTTTGTTTAAGTATAACATTTTGCTCTAAAGTAAATACCAACGGAGCTTTCAAGCTCCCGAAATTGGTCAAAATTCTGTATTTTTTTCAATTTTAAGTTTTTAGCCAGTAAACATCAGAATAACTTCGTTATGGCTTATTTCAGCCAGAAAATTTTATTATCATCCTATAGAGAATTTAATTTTCTACAAAACGCGTATAGCATTATCTATATTGTGCTTAAAACAACGACGAAGAGATAGATTAAAAAAAAAAACAAAAAAGTGTTTTTTATGATTTCCTATACATTTTCTGATTTCACATACCGTTCGAAAATGTATGAAGAAAAGTTGACTTAATTAAATATACGCTTAATTATATCGATTGTTCTTACAATTAATGACACATATTTTACCTTGCTGGAATCAGCAAATATTACGGAAAATTTTCTGATAATTATTATACAAAATATATAGTGAAATATTTAGATTAGAGATGTTCTAACAATTGAAATAATTTTTCTGATAAATATTTAATTCGCAAACAATCGTCATAATTCCTTCAAATAGAAAACCATGTCTTAAAATGTTTTAAATTGAGTACCTATATCCTTAAGAAACCCGCCTGATTAAAAATATAACTAAAATTTCTTTAGGTTTTTACTCAGTCGAACAAAAATTAAAAGCCAGTGCAATTCATCGACAATAATGAAATGAGCTTTTATAACAACCTGCATATGTTCCAGCATGCGACATAGGACACTCTGTGTATATTCTAATGACAGATATTTGAATGTATTTTAGTCTGATAATCACATGATTTCAATTTTGGTTTAGGCTGAATGATACACTGTGGTAAACGAATTTCCTAAAATTTACTCTATTTTCTAGTTTTTGAAACACAGAGAAAAAACCTGAATATTTTTTATAATTTATTTTCTTCAGCAGAACTCAGTAAAGATGTGGATACTTAGTTTTAATACATTTTAAGAGAAAATGTTATATTGATTAGAAAAATTACAATGTTTACCAAAATAATATTTTTCTGGAATTTTTGCCAACTTTCGAAGACCTCTAGCCAAAATATTTCACTATATTTTTGTATTTTATTTATCATAAAGACTTCCGTCATATCAGTTGATTCCAAAAAGGTAAAATATTCCTCATAAAACTTATCAATAATGGACAAAATTAAGCTAAAACGTAAAAAAGACAACTTTTTCCCATACATTTTCGAAAAGTATGTAAAATTTGAAAATGTATGGAAAATCATAAAAATCACTATTTCGTGTTTATTCTAAATCTGTCCCCATTCCGCTATTTTGAGCATAATATAAATTTTGATATACGCGTTTTGAAGTAAATTAAATACTCTATAAGATTTTGGGCTGAAGTTAACCATGGCGGAGTTATCGTGATGGTTCTTGGCTAAAAACTCTAAATTGAAAAAATACAGGATTTTGTCCAATTTTTGAAGCTTTAAAGCTCCGTTGGTATTTACTTTAATGCAAAATGTTATAAACAAAAGATGTAGGAAATTTTATAATGTACAAATTATAAAATAACTCATTTTGATCTAAAACGCGAAATAACTAAGTTGTAGTGCATAATATATAAAAAGTGGTGATTTTTTAAGGTTTTTTCAAGCTGGTTAAGGGGGCGGAGGGAGGAAAATTGTGCAAATTTGGATTCTTAGTTAATTTATTGTCCTACATAACATACCAAAAATTCACGGCTACTTGATTTAATGTTGGGTCTCCATACTAACGAATCTTAGATCTACCGGTTACCTAAATTAGTAAATCAGAAATCAAATAAAATATACGTCCCAAGCTGGCGTCCCAGGACTATATTATGAGAAATTTGATATGACAATGCGAAATATGTCGGGATAGCTTGGAGGCAAATAGCTTAAGATCGGTTGGCATGTAAAAGGGTCTGTTGGGTGAGCCCTTCAGGCGATCCCTGAGCCCTCCCCAGTATGTTATATTTTTGTACAAATATTGGATGAAATAGGAACTGGCGTTCCTGTACCATTGGAGGGTAAGTGTGAGGGAGCAACCCTTAACAAGTGGGATGGAAAAGGATAGGGGAAGCCTGCGCTTAAGAGTGAACGGAGGCTACTGATTGAGGAAAAAGGAGGGTTTAAAAACGTGCCCTAGCCCTAGTCACCTACATTGTTTTTAAGGGAAATGAAATCAAATTTACGTCATCGTTATTTTCACGGACGTAAATCACTCAACGGTGATTTACGTCACCGTAGAGGACGTGACGTGAGAGGATAGAATAGACTCTGGCTTCTTTCCATTTTCTCACAACCCTGAACAAAAAAGTCGTGTTTATAGCTATTACCGATGTCTAAAAAAACTTTTTTAGTTTATATGTCTATATATTGCCTACGATAATGTTTTTAGGTTAAAAAAGCAAAGCAGTACCGAAAGTTATCGTATACCGAAATAGTTTTGGAACGATACATTTTATTTTCAATAATAATTTAATACAACCGGTTAAAGAATGTCATAAATATTGTATCATACATTTTCGTAGAAAGCACGCTATAATCAGATTTGTATTTTTATGATGGAAACAACTGAAACAACTTTGTGACAAAACTTCTGGATCATGTACCTAATTCGATATGAACTTATTGTAGTATTTTTGAACATGGATGGTCGGACAAATCCTGCTGAGATTCATTAATATCTGGTCTACTAAATTTGCATATGATCCGAAGAGTATTTATGTTGATATTGATATCTACCTCTAGCACTTGAAATAATTTATTAGTTAGCTCTTAAACTATGTTAGTTCAGTACCCTAACATAGCACTAAACATTAATCATTGGAAGATTGCAAATGATTATAATGCCTTCTAAGAACAATCATAAGGTACTGAAATCAAGAGATTAAGTGAACTTGAGACAGTCGTTGACAGAATGGATTCTTATAGAATTTCTGAGAGATTCTACATACATACATCTTCTTCCCCTTCTATCGGGGGTCGGGGGCTCAAATCATCTGCATATCTTCGCCAGAGACCCCTGTCACTTGCAGTTTCCAGGACTTCTGGGCACTCCAACCACAATCTCTCCTCGCACACATCCTTGTAACTGTCACCTGCTTCTGCCAGCCTTTTCTGGGAGGGCCCACCGGTCTTCTGCCTGCACCCTCGGCTTCAAGAGCTTTTAACGGAAGCCAGCCCTCTGGGATCTGGATGATGTGTCCAAGCCATCTCAGCTGGAACCTCTCTATCAAGGAAAGTGTGGGTTCCACCCCGAGAGCCTCCCGGACATACTCGTTCTTTATTCCTTATCCTAGAGATCCTTTCTAGTGAAATACCAATGGTACTATAATGTTGATATCGTTGTAATTCGATGCGACAGAAGTCCACCAAGTGAATAAAGCCGGGAAATGAAAAGTAACAGGAAAAGCTTCGTTCACTATAAAGCTTATTGGTAACATGACAGCCTGAAGCATGTGAGCAATAAAATAAGCAGGTAATAGTAACGACAATAGTATTTATATGAGAATAAAATGTGAAAAATGTCGCATATCACCGCATGTCACCACGTTATTTGATTTTCATAATACTATTTACATACGTACGTACGTCGCAATATTTAGGTAGTACATTTTGTCTACTGATGGGAATTGTCATGATTGTAAAATTTAATGACAAATCGAACAAAATGAATTTCAGAATATCAGATAATGGGATAATTAGGCATATGAATTTATATTTTAATGGTACTGAAAATAGATTAATTGGAGTCTTTAATTTTTCCAAACAGTAATTTATAATTTTCCGTTTGTTCAGGAATACAAAATGATATTCAATGACCCCCTTATACCAGTAAACTTATACTGTCTGGGGGCTTTAAATTTAATTTGAAGTAATATAATATAAATAATGTTCTAATGATACACATACTTTGTAAGCCATATTCTTTGATAATAAATTGAAATTGAAAAATTGAAAAAATATTTCATTAAAGCAAAAAAATCATAAACGTACATATCTACTGCATGGATATTGTAATGTCTGCTGAATTGTATTGTAAGTAATATGCATAAGGAACAGTATAAAGATTATGGATATATATAAACCCGATTGGTCCAGTTTTCTTTTCGAAGTCCATGGTTAACTTGGGATAGATGGCTGTACTTAACAAAAGGTGATCTAAGTCTCGAATTTCGACGGTATCCAGAATGCAGCATTCTTAAGGCTTTGGTACCAAGAATGACGTCACAGTAATTTCCCACAGCATTAAGGTTCAAAATCGCGTGAACAATCGCATGATAAAATGGTAAGAAAAGTGTTTTTTTTCCATTTTTGGGGTTAATTTTGCGTCTATCAAAAAACTTATACGGTTATTACTTACATAAATGTAAATGTAAATGCATCTACTCTATTTTGCTTCAAAGCATATTTAGTAACGGTTTTCGAGATATAAAGTCTCCCGTTTTTAGAATTTTTTGAAATGTCGGTATGCATACTCTTAATGTGTTGACGTACTGTGCAAAGCATGGAAAATACTATTAGAAAACACAACGATATCGTAAAAAACATAGCATATAATAGTAAGTTTGAAATTATAGTAAGACTCTGTAAACTTTTATTTTCTCAAGCCGTCCCAAATGAAAATTCCTGCTTATCAGAAAATAAAATATTGGCAACATTACAATAAGTTTCTTATACAATACTTCCATAATATTATCCAATACATATTAACATTGCATAGACTTGCTTACACCTTTATTTCCAGAAACAGTACTTTGCCGTCATTCTTACAATAAATACTAAAAGTATTGTCATGTTCAGTGTTGCTAAATTTGTATGTCAAAAGGTATGTAAAATTCATATTACTTTCTGTGTATTGCCACTCAGTACTGCCTGAACAAAAAGTGTAATTACTTATGTGTAGTACACCAACCTATGTTATGAGTATTTTTCATGCTATTAAACCTAAATGCTGTAGATTCTGATTCTCCTATGCATAATTCTTATTGCGTAGAGGTTTTTTATTTTCATTTAATTTTTCACGATTTGTTAGACTTCTAATACTTGTATTTAGATGTAATTTTGCTATCACTCGTTTAAGTAAAAAAACATTAAATGATGTATGTTGAACTGTATCGAAGACCAGACGCATCCTTTCTTTAAATATTCTTCAGCAGTCTTTCCATGTGCCTAGCATTCTTCCTTAAACGCAAAGTTACGTTTCTTCGGCATGATGGTTTCATTCATTTAATTCATATTATTGCGTCGGCGTCAGGCACTTAACAATATTTTTCAGCATATATTAATAATGTCCTCAGGTAACCTTATTTAAGCCAATCTACTATTTATTTTCATCAAAAGGACATAGTTATAATACAACCTTAGAACTATTTGTATATTTCAGTTCTCTATATATTACTTTTTTCAACGACCCCCGTATTGGCATTTTGAATTAGAAATCTTATAACTATCGTACTATAGATATAGTAAAATTAAAATCTAAGCTCCAAATATAATCGCATATTCACAATCGTACATTTAACCACATTCACATAATAACTTATGCGAACTCCCTTGAGGAGGGGAGCAGGATGGATGTTCCGACGCTTACGAGTCGGCTTTGGCTGGCTTAAGTGATCACTTTATGCCCAGATCACAAAAATTTCATTTTGGTAGCAGGATGTGGTGGAATGGGTGAACGTTGCCCTGGTCATAAAGTGATCACTTAAGCCAGCCAAAGCCGACTCGTAAGCGTCGGAACATCCATCCTGCTCCCCTCCCCAAGGGAGTTCGCATAAGTTATTATGTGAATGTTGATATCTGCCGCCTTTCGTTGAGAAAATTCTCAACATATGCCATCTGCGAGATGCAGACATGAAAAGCCAGTAATACCTTAATGATTTAGGTATCTTCCTCTCGTACATTTAACCATTCGAATTAATATTAGACATTAGAAGCTATTAAGGTAATGAAATAATTTTCGTAGCCTAGTAATAAATTTCCACAAATTTATGTAATTTGAAATAGTCAAATCTACGAAACACATCAGAGTTCAAACCAAATATCATCAGTTGAATTAAATGAGAATTAATTAGTTCGGTACGTTAATACAAAACGTAGGTAATAAGGAATCCTGAAGTTTGAGACACGAAAATGTTTAATTTTCATAGTTTTATTATTTTAATATGTATAATTCCACTTAAATTATTTCAAGACACGGTAACCAGCCTTAAGTTAGACTTTATTAAATTCAAAGTTAGGGATTCAAAAATAATATTTAAACAAATATTTCAACATTATTCGCATTTTTCTTGTCACACAAATTTTCTTGATCATAAATATTGAAATACTTTATTCACTTACTAAAATAAGTGTTTTTTTTGCATAGAAAGGAAACCCGCAGGTTTTTTAATTAGAAATTACCTAGAGCTGCCTAATTATATTAAATTTGGTCCTTTTACACCTTTCACTTGAGCATTGGGGGTTCAAAATTATCGTTAATTTCACATGTGGGTATACTCTTTCGTTCTTGTACTTTTTCTTTCGTATGCACACGACTGACGACCATTGCACAAGTAATCTAGGAGTCATAACTCCACGTCAATATTCTGCAAGTAATCTACTGCCTTTGGCGTCACCTTATGTATTTCCCCAAGAACCCCTGCAAACTTCTTCTCAGAACTCCTCTCTACTATATGGTCAACAGTCTCGATCTGGCCACATTCACAAAGGGGATGATATCTCTTGCCCCATTTATGGAGCAAGTATCCGCATCTACCGTACTTATCTTTGTGGTTTGTTCGCATCCATTATATCCATATTTTAATACTCTGTTCTTCCATCACGGGTGGCCTACCATTTGGTCGTATATTAACATAGTGAACCGTAAGCTCAAAGCACTATAAAATTATTAGATAAAACTTTATAGCATTCTCTGTATATTCATCTTTAAAAATAAACAAATCTGCTAAAATTTTTCTTTTTACCTGCTCTGTTCTTTCTAACTAAATCTTGAGTACTTATTTTCCTACGATATCTATACAAGTCTATTTCAAGAACCATGTTAGTACCAATTTGGTTTTATTTATTGAACGATATGAGCGATAGAACGTTAATGCTGGATTTTACCAACTTCTTAGGTGAGGAATAGAATAGCGGAGATCGGTGCCATTTATCATTATTTTGGAGGCTCCTTTCTCCGCTATTCCTCACATTAAAAGATGGTAAAATCCAGCATAAGTCTATTACATAAATACAGACTTTATTATACGGATACTGGAATCGGCTATCGTGCATTTTTATTTAGGTACAGCAAAACAAGATGTTTGTTTCAGAAAACAGACAACTCTTATTTCGACAGTTTTCAAGTCTTCCAGCGCTAGGTCTATTAGTAAATGTAAGTACATTCGTTCTACAACAAGACTGTACACAATGCCAGCTCAGGTGATTGCCTAGCATGTTATAAAAAACGCAAAAGAAGTAAACTTTTCTAATATCTGTAGGTATACAAGAATCACTGCGTGTATAAACTAAATTATGTATTGTAATAATTCTGACATTACGTGATCTTCCTTTTGTAAAGAGTTGCGACTCCCTATTGTCAGGTGATGCTTTTACTTGTTCTGTGATGGTTTCAACCTATGTTCTTTTCACAGGGTTGTCGATTGGAATAAAACTCTATTTTTCTATCTATCTATGCCCTCACGCCGCATCCCTTGCAGGATAGGCAGAGAGGACAGAGCGCCAGAGAGCCCTATCCTTGCACACACACCTAGCTTCTGTCACATTCATGCAATCTGTCATACACCCTCTCCGATTTATTTTACTCAAAACGCGTCCATCCTTGAGGATCTGGTCGACATGATCGGACCAGGCCAGTCACGGGCGGTCGCGTTTCCTCACAGCACTTCGTCCGCTCAAATATATATTTCTTGTCATCCTTCATTCTCTCAACATGCCTAAACCGTCTTAATTTATTAACTTTCATCCTAGTTACAACACCATTCTCCTCTATTTTTACAGCCATAGAAATATGATTCACTTAGGTATCTTACCATGGCACTTATCCTCGCCAAGATATGAACTGTACCTCCTCTGAAGAATACCACTGGAGACAGAAAGAAACGGAAGATCCCAACCAATCCCAAAGACTTAAACAGATGAAGATCTACCGCCACCTCAAATTACAAATACTTACATAAAATTCAGAAGACCGAGAGGCAGATCGCCGATGCGTTGGA
This sequence comes from Ceraclea dissimilis, assembly GCA_963576895.1. Lineage (NCBI taxonomy): Eukaryota > Metazoa > Arthropoda > Insecta > Trichoptera > Leptoceridae > Ceraclea > Ceraclea dissimilis. Next base: position 14,587,224 of record OY756368.1, read on the forward strand.
GCGACCAAGTGAGAGTAGCCACCAATACCACTCTACACGAGGCCGCACGTCTGGCCATGGACAGAGGCTCATGGAGGAGGGGATTGTCAACTGCGGGAGTAACAGTTGCGACCCTCAGTCATGACAATAAACGACACCATCAGCACATAAAATTCAATTGTAGAAGACGTGTTGATTTGAATTATTGGTTAAGTCTTCTTCCTTCGTATGCGAATGGTGGCAATTAACTCATCTCAAAGTGATGTTAATGTACGGTGTCAATATTTCTAATGCCTATTTTAGAGACTAACCTTAGGACCCAGAAACCATGTCACGGAGAGATATCTCTCAAAGTACCAAATCTATAGCCCTTGGTAGTGTTCAACTGGCAGTTGATATCAATCGCAATCTTGAGCAAGAACCAACTTTCACATTGCGATAGCGTTCGTAAAATTACGAAAATTGCAGATACGTGTATATAAACTGAAATATTTATAAAAAATATGTTTCTCCCGCTGTAACTGAAATCGTGACATGTAACTTAAGGCTCCGGACCCAAATATGACACATTCCCACGGCATTAAGGTTGGAAATCGCATGAACAATCGCATGATGAAAAAGTAAAAATAGTGTTTTTCCATTTTTGGGGTTAATTTCGCTTCAATCAAAAAACTTTTACAGTTAATGCCTAGATTTTAATGTATATTATCGATACAAAAAAAAATATCCGCGACTTTAAGGAAACGAGTTTCTATCTTTCGGAAAAAAGATCAGAGAGATTTTAAATTTTTTTTTGAGAAATATTATACAAGATATAATTTTTTTTTCGGTTATTCCTAGATAAAGTTTCAGTGTATCTACTCTTTTTTTTCCAAAGCATAGGTATTTATTAACAGTTGCCGAGATCTAATAAGGTCTTCCGTTTTTAGAAATTTTTGAAGTGTCAGTATGCACACTCTTAAATTGCTTAGCCGAGTGTTAAACATGTACTAATGTATGTACAATTAATGTTCATAAGGTATAGTTACAATAATTTGTGGTTATGTTGTTGTGTATCAAAGAATGCAATGTGCATTGTGCACTATCTACCAGGTGACACGTAATAGTGGAGCATTTATTCCTTTGTAGGTACAAGTACTAACTTTGTTTGCTGTGGTACTAAATTCTGTAATGCACAAGAGACAGGGATGTTCAAATTCCATATTGTTCTTCTTGTTCAGCCAACCCTCCGCTGCTGGATATAGGACTCTTCTAACATTTTCCAAATTTTTCTAATTTGAGCTTTGCTCACCCAGTTTCTTCCTGCGACTGGGACTATATCATTTACCAATCTCTTTTGGGGTCGTCCTACAGGTCTTCTGTTCTCCCATGGTCGCCATGTTAGAATTCTGGGTGCCCATCACTCATTTCTCTGTCTCGCAACGTGGCCTGCCCATTGCCATTTTAACCCAGCGATATGGTCTGCTATGTCGGTAACCTTTGTTCGGCGTCTGATTTCTTCGTTTCGAATTCTATCTCTCAGACTTATTCCTAATATTTGTCGTTCCATAGCTCTTTGTGCGCCTTCCATATTATGACATTAAAATTGCATTGGTTTTTAGAAAAAGATCGGCGTTTCCTTCTTAGATATGATTGATATACTAAAAGAGAAAATAGTGGTCACAGATTCAATGGTTTTGGGATTTACAGGGTTTGCTTACCGCCTTTTCGGCCTTTAAACTAACTGTATGACAAAACAATGAAAAAAAGCAAATTTTTATTTTAAAGAAATATTTCTAGCTCCCACCTCCTAACCTCTAATAATTGACTTTCTTTGGAATGAGAATAACATATTTTGAACCTTTTTTGAAGGAAACAATTTTTGTAAGTTCCTATAAAATTATGCCTCTTTTTCACTCTTTTTAATAAAAAATTGGAAAATAGACCAAACAGCCTGTTACCGATTTGATAGGATAATCTGTTTAATGAGAATAGGAAAGTAAATTATTAATAAGAAAGTCTAGTGTTGGTAACCCTGTTTTAATTAAACTAAACAAGCTATGAATGCCATTCGCACGACGTCACTTAACTGTCTAAACATTAATAAGAAAATCTGACAGCTTTTCTTTAGTCACCTTTCAGCGGTTGAACTTTCCATGTCGTTTCGCCATTGTTTCAGTTCGCCTTTTTAGTTGCCTTTGTGTGTTCATTGCAACACACATACGTGTGATTAAAAGCTTGTACTTAAAGACACAATTTAATCAAACCCAACAAAATATAACACCTTTGTTTTACTTATAAAGAAATTAATCAAAACAAATTAAATAAAAAAATCTCAAGTGTATACTGAGTTAAATAAACCTCTCATGAAACTGGATAGCTTAATTCCTGAACTGTTTTTTGTAGTGTTGTGGCGGATTTTGTAATTCTCAATAGTGTATTGTTCTTATCTTCTTCTTCTAGGCCTTGTGGCCTGTTGTGAAGATGGATCCATCCAATCCATCCATAGTGTATTGTTACGTACTGAAAAATAATGAATGTATCTATCTATCGATCTGCAATATATTATGTACCTGCCTGAATTTTAAATTCGTTTAAATTCCCTACAACTAGGTATAATAAGTATTGTGAACAGTCTTAAAGATGTTGCGAGAAAAGTATCTAGAATCAGATAAAACTACGTGAATCGCGCATTTCAGCTGATTTTGTGTACTATAAAGGTAGTATCGATGTCCCTATGGATTGAATGACAACTGATTAAAAAAATTTAGTCCAATTAATTCATAATATTATGTATTTAAAAAAATAGTTGTATAACAAACAGCAAATATGTTTGTTCACGGAGTTAATCCAGGTGATTCCAGTAGTGAATCCGAAGAGGAAAATTTGATGGATATGCTTATGGTAAGAAAAAATCGTTAGTAGCTGATCAATTGATCGACATTGCGAGCAGAACGTTAGGAATGAAGTGGGCAAAGGTTGATAATATGCACTATATAAAATCACTCTCAGGCAATTAATTTTTTTTTTAAAGAATCTGGGTTGCATTATCAAATCCAAATTAATTCATGCACGCTTTGCACGAGGCTAAAAGCCTGTATCGCAAACTACGAAATACAACGCCAGCGCCGGGGTTTGAACCTGGCACCTCCCGCTTGTGAGACTGCCGCCTCAACTAATTGCGCCAGCCATGTACTCTGTTAAGGCTCGCGGATTACGGTGATTCCCAAGATTTTAATGCATATTATTAGTACAATAAAAAAGATTTTCTCCGCGACTTTCGGGAACCGAGTTTTCGTCTTTGGGAAAAAAAGATCAGAGGTGTTTTTCACTTTTTTTTTTTAGAAATCTATAAAAAATATAAAAAATGTTTTACGGTTATTCCCTAGATAAAGGTTCAATGTATCTAATCTGTTTTTTTCCAAAGCGTATTTTATTTAGTAACGGTTGTCGATATCTAAGGTCTCCCGTTTTAGAAATCTTTGAAATGTCAGTATAAATGCGTACTCTTAATTTGATTTGTTATTAAATTTTCAGAAAAGACGGGAGGAATGCGAGAGGAAGGCGCGGAGAGGGGAGATGGACCCCCGATTAGAGTTCACTTTTCAGCTACTCATAGATGGCACTGGATTGCCAAGGCACGAAATTATGGATCACGTTTTCGAGGGAAATATGGTTAGATTTTGAACATTTAACAGTGCATAATATACGATCAGGTATTGTATTGTAGATTTTTACGGTCCTTGTTAATCTCTTATCCATTCTTTTCGGGTGTACCGTGTGTAGATTGTCGATGTTGCCGAGCTTAGCCCTGAACATGGCCTCAGCAAGTAGGCCTAAAGCTCGACAAAATCGACGATCTACGCACGGTAAACCCGAGAAGAATGGAGAAGACATATAATCAGACGTTTATGAAATCTTTATGTATGTAGAGATTTGCGGTTGGAATTTTAGTAAGAACACCCCATAAAAATAAGCTCGCTTTATTCTTATGATATGTATTATAATTGGTAGGAAAAACTTTTCCGAACTTACAATAATGTGTACTACTCATAACAATTATTGTAATAATTTCAATTACAGTTGGATGAAATAAATCAACTTTTTCTCCCCCATATGAGAAACAAACTGATATGGTACTATCAAGAAATTTGTGAGCCTGAAGCCGTAGTTACCGACGGTGGAAAAGCTTCAACAAGTCGGACTCCGCAACAGCAGACAAACAAAACAACACCAAACGTAGCCGTGAAGAAAAAACTTTTTCTATCAGATGGATGGGACTGCGCATTGACGGGTGTATGTATCTACATGTTCAGAATAAGCACCAGTAAACAGTTACCAGAAGAAGGTTTTCAAAAAGACTTGTAAGTATTTTCAACTTAAAATCAAAGCTTTCACGCAATGATTATTATGCATTTGTTTAACTTCTAACATTTTACTTATACAAGAAATTTATGATACATTCGAGACTATTTGTCACAAAACAGAAAAACTACGTACGAACGAAACCTAAGTTAATATATAATTCTCCAAATTGAAAAGTAAATAAATCTTTTATTTAGTCAACTCTAGTTACATGGCGATCGACTAAAGTGAAAAAAATATTGGAATTATCATAAGTCTTTTTAGAAAAACACATCTCCGTTATGATAAACTTTCAATATGAGCTTTTAACTTCATTCTTCACCGAAAGTTAGGAAATAACAGTGATTTGGGTTTTAAAATACATTTTCATGTTTTGAATAGATACTGCGGAATCCTCGATGCGAAAACAGTCGGTATGGTAACAGGTATTGAGAGAATAATGGAATGTGTTTATATGGAAGCGCTGGCTCATCCGCCTTGTGAAGGAGATGACGATGACGGGAAATGCCCGATGGTCAAAGGTCAACTGTTGCCTGGACTCAGGTCCTTCTGCAGTGCACTAAAAGGTACTTCTTTGAGTATTAATCCACAGATAGATGATGGTTTCCAGTGTTACTGTTTCTGGTATTTGAGTATCAAACTGGTATTTAAGGCATTTTGAAATATTTAATATTTTTTAGTGTTTCTGGAAGATATGGCATATTTTGGTTTTTTTAAGTATTTTTTTAGCATTTCTTGTTTTTTTTAAAAGTTTGCGTATTAAACAACGAATAATGTAAAAAAAATAAGTGTTTGTTAATTTTTCATATTATTCGCGGTTCGATGTTTTGCATCTCTTTCCACCCCCACCCCCCTCCCTCCGTATTTATTTTCGGGCGTGCTTCAGTTTTCAGTTGAGTTTTTGACTTTATGTTTGTCAAATATTCCGAGAAACGGTCAACTGATGGCTTCATCTTAGACACTCCTGAGTTAATGCTAACTCAATGTCTATCTTCTACAAAATATTTTCTAGTAAAAAATATAAGTTATGCCAAATTTCTATAACGAATAACTTCAATGTACCATTTTCCAACATTTTTTCACAAAATTTTAATATTTCAGTCCTGTTCAATCTAATTGAATCCTGTAATAGTAAGATTCTGAGCGTAATAGTATGTAATTATTCTTTTAGTGTGTGAAGAAGTTTGTGATCAAAAGAATATATTTGACGATGGAAAAGATTTAACGAGAGATCTCGACAGTCCTGAAGCGATTCAAACGCTTGCAAAGAAATCAGACGAAGTCAGTCAGTTAGAAGAGAGGGTGACTATATGGGTCAAGAAAGTGATGGAGGTAAAAACTGATTGAATAAATAATACAATCACGACTTGTATTGATAACTTCATAATAAATGTTTTGGTATGATTCACTCTAGGTTTTGATGGAAAGCGAACAATTACGTAGAGAAGTTGATTCGAGTGGACCACAAGACGAGTTGGAATATTGGAAAAAGAGAGGGGCCCAGTTCTCTCAGCTGGTATCACATTTGCAGGTAAACAGTTCTGAAATTTTATGGGTAAAGAATTATTTGAATGGTCTATCCGACACCCTTCTGTTAAATAACAATTAGTTATCGCAATTTATGTACAGCAAAGGATGGACTATACGATGGAGTATACGCTAATGCCAAAACCATGTCTCAATGGGTGCCGGTACTACTTGATATATCACGCTATACGCTATAGCGTTACCTTCTCGCTTCGTTCATCAGCCTTCATGACACAGCGGGTAGAGAACTGGCGTGTTAGGCTGGGTTCGAATCCCGGTCGCGGTGGATGGATGGACTGAAATTGATAAACGTTACTTAAGTGTGAAGTGATCACATTAATGGTTTAGCTGGTGCTAACGATCAGTCTTAACCCTGATGAAAAGACCATCCTTTGCTATACATCCGTTGAGATAACTACTTTTAATAAATTATCTAATGTACTTTATTTTTGTGTTTGCCTTTCAGAACGCCGAGGTGCAAAATACTTTAGCCTGTCTCCAAGCGGCCCAATCAAAAGTGCTGCGAATTTGGAAGGAAACTGATCATAAAATGACATTTTGTTACAACGAAGCACGGGACAATGCAAAGTTCATACAAGCAATGGAGAAATGTTGCCACTCTTTGTACTTGGACGATCCAATACGTATGAGAGATTCCATACTGAACCTCCTGCAAACTGTTCGCCTCATACACAGCGTATCGCAATTCTATAATACGTCAGAAAGAACATCTTCTCTGATGGTTAAGGTAATAAAAAAATTATAAGAAGTGCAAATTTTCTATTTTACCTACATATTAATGATGTGTGCTGCGATTTGAATTTCCTTTATTGATGAAGATTAAAACTGTTGAATAATTTCACTGAAGCTGTAGTCCAACTAAAAATGTTTTTTGTTGATATACAAATGTAAGCGAATTATTATTCTGATGCTATATCTGCCAGTTTAGCGAATATTACCATGTACCTAGAAAGTAAATAAATGCATATTCATGAAAAATTTAATAGTAGTAGGTATGTAGTTCTCATCGGCCTTCTTGAGTTCTAAAACCTTGAAAAGCCTTTAAAAAATACGACCTTATTCATTATATTGTCCATAATATGTACTAACAACATCCAGTGAGATTTTCTTTTTGAAAGAAAAATGTATGCCGCTACTGTATAATATTACAAATTTAATTTTTTTAGATAACAAATCAAATGATTGAAACTTGCAAGCAATACATTACGTGCAGAGGGAAAGATACCATATGGAGCCAAGACAGAGTCCAAGTCCGCGAGAAGATGATCAGTTGTATTAGACTGAACCAAACTTACAGGGAGACTTACGCGGTCATCAAGAGTCAGCCTTTTCTGCCGGATCAACAACCGTTTGGTTTTTCAGAAAATTATGTATTCGGGAAATTCGACACATTTTGTCTGAGGCTTGGTAAAATCATTGCTATGTTTGATTTGGTGGAAGACTACAATGCCCTCTTCGCAAAACGTATGGAAGGTCTTTTATTGGGAGAAGGTAATTATTACGAATAATATTTTGCATTAATAGAATAGAATTAATATTTTACGACTAAAGTCTGCAAGTCTGACTGAATTCACAACTATTTGCATCCGAACATACTAATTACTTTGATAGGAAATTCCTCTCTGGGAGGAGCAATCTCATGTGTTAATAAAACTAAGAAATATCATTAATGTTTTAGATTTGGAAGAAGCTATGCAAACATTTGAGGAGGCCAAGTCTGGCGTAACCACCAAACATTACGATTACCTCGATCATAGAAACGCAGAGTTTGATAAAGACTTTGACATATTTATGGAGAAAACTAATTCATTGAAAGAGAAAATAGGAAATATTATTGAAGATAATTTTTCGAGCGTTTGGGAGACACCACAAGGCATAAAGTTCCTCATTAGATTTGAAAAAGTACCTAATTTACATAGTTTTTATTTAGATAAGGTTTCTAATAGGATTTAAAAATAGGGCATCTAAAAATCCGAGCCAAATAAATCGCTGAAATAACATGCTATGTCTCCGCGAAAGAAAGGTTATGGGATCAAACTCAATTACAAAATAACTGTCTGGGAAAAATCGCAGAGCGTGTATCGTGAATTAGTTATTCAATGGGTGGATTATGTATAGGTAAATATATTGTCAAGAAATTTGAAGTTTTATAAATTCATTGATAATTTTTATTTTAGGTTAGTGAAAAAATTCCTTTGACACAGTTAGATGAAAAGTATGATCGGGTATTGGCATACTGTGAGCACGAAGTTGAAAGAATCTTGAAATTGTACAGAAAACAAAAAGATGACCCTCCAGTGCCTAGAAACTTCCCTCCAATAGCTGGTAATTAAACAAATTGATGTACATTAAAAATAGCATGGCATAGCGAGTTATTACAATTGTTTTTGTCGACATTTTAGGCAGAATAAAATGGTGTAGATGTCTAAGATTTAACTTGGCAGAGCAAGTCGACAGTGTATCGACGCATCCTGTTTTAAGTGAAATGCCAGCAACCGCCGATTTACTGAGAAAATATGAGAACGTTAAACACACTCTTGAGACGTATGAAAATGATATGAAAACGTTGTGGATGAACCAAAACGTAAGTTAAAAAATACTAGATTATTCGTAAGAAACGTTTCAACTAATTATTACCATACTGCTAAAATGAGATATTCATGTGATCTTCTATTTCAAGGTATGGGACGTTGATGACAGTTTGAACAAAACGCTCTTAACATTGGACTACGAAACTGGAAAAATCAAAGTAAATCTGGATCCGGCTATAAAACTATTGATAAGAGAATCTGACTGTTTATCGAAAATGGAAGTGAATCTTCCTGTTGTCTGCCAAGCACTATACAAGAAGAGCGACTACTTCACAACGGTCAATGATTCATTACAGGTGAATAGACTAAAAGGTTTCTTCTAATATTTTCAAGTCATAAAATCAACATTACAATATTTTTCGTTTTAGTTTTTGATCAACGATTTCTTGACCACCGTCAAACGAGTAAAACTTGAAGTCCGCCCATTGTTTCTTCCACAACTTGTTCGCCTTTCAATGCTTCTACTTCCAGCTATACGTAATATTAGATGGGCGAGTGAAGAGTGGAAGGTGTTCATCGATAGAACAAACGCAGCCATAAGAAGTTTTGATGTTTTGGTTACTAGAGTACACGACGTGTACTCTAACAGAATTCTTCTTGTCATAGCGAGTATGCAGGATGTATCTTTGCATGCTTTACCAGGTATAGCAAAAATGATCGGGAATATAATATATTTAATAGTCGTTCAAAATGTTAACACCAAATTCTTACATTCATGCATTCAGAGGATGGACCATGGTCAATAGAAGAATTTATAGGAAAAATTGAAAGCACTTGTCGGTAAATATTAATTACGTGAATAACAAAAAACTGAGGCACTTAAATGGGAAAGTACTGCAATAAATCTTTGATATGTTCTGTATGGATAATTTTTATTTTAGAAACGCAGCAATCGAATTAAATAGAAAAAGTCTCATGGTTGAAGAAGCCGTTGAAGAAGTATTAGATTTGGTAAAGAAAGCTGGACAGCAATTTAAGAATGAAGAAGTTGATCCTGAATTTGATTTTATGATCGACGATGGTAAGAATAACAACGCAATAATTGTTTTCTCTCCACAGTTCATTGAGATTATTAAAATATCGGAATAAGAATTAATGTGTCAACTTTTGTAGACGATGAAACTAACACAGTCGATGGAAACAATGATGATACAGGATCCACAGTTCAACAACAAGATTGGTCTGCTGTATGGGAATGCTTTGATAATCCACACCGTTTGTTGTCAACACCAGGAGGAGGGCTTTCCAAGGGAATGCAAGTACGTAAGAAAATTTATATAACTATGAAATAGTGAACTAAATATACTGAAAGCACATATTTGTAGGATATGGTAAAAAATGCTGTTGGTGAAATGAGAAGATACTACAGCAGAAAAGTTATTGACGTTCTTATAAAAGTTACCAGACATTCTCTATCAATTATTAGAAAAAGATTTGCCAGTGAAGAAGAAAGTCTTGGTGAGGCAATTTACTTATATAATGATACACAAGATACGCCAACAATTTTCCATTATAAACCCAAGGACTATTTGCATTATACGATTGTTATTCGTTTTGTAGGGGTTAAGCTGAAACCAGTATTTTTGCTACAAGCTGCTCTGATGATACCAAATGTCTTAGTAAAACCAAGTGTAGATGACATTCAAGAAGCACTCATTATTGCTGGGAAATACATCACAGGCGTCTCTAAAGGAGTTAGTCAATGGTCAGGAGGAAAGGCTAATCAGGTAAATAAAAATGATTGGAATAACTAATCTATCAGTGCTATAAGATGGCATTATTAAGAAGCATCAGTTAATAACAATGCTGAACTGAATCTTCATGGACACAGTAACAATTATTAGTCATTACTAGTCATTAGTATCTGGTAGAAGTGAAACACAATAATATTAATGCAAGTTGTTATCTCGCTCTTTTCTCTCCATTCCCTATTGTGTCTGTTGTGTTAATGTTAACTGTGTTCAATGTTTGTAATGCACTATAAATATTATGTGTAAATGTTTTGTATTATCGTGTTGATGTCTATAAACAAACAACAATATACTTGTAAATGTCGCTGATGTCGCTTTACCCATCATCTCCTATTTAAATGCTATCCCAAATCCAAAAATATCTACAAATCTATGTGTTGAATACCACACCTAAAATTTGCTTCGATTTGTTTTGTATTGTGTCTCCATATATCCTGGCACAACCCGCGTTGCTTTGCACTAACGGCCAATTTGCAGCAAAAACCGAGCTGGAAAAAATTGGCCGGTCGATCCTCCCAAGCCCTTTTAGATATTGTATCCCGAGTGGATAATCAGGTTGGAGGAGGTGGAGCGCATGGGGCGTTAAAGGCTCTGCGAGTACTTGAAGACCCAAAAGCAAGAAGAAAGAGACTATACAAGTTAGCTTCGGAAGAAAAACCAACGTTCGCTTATCAACCCAGAAACTACTACGCACAAGTAATGGAAAACAAAGAAGTCATCAAGATTCTGTCGTTACTTTCGACTTGTACTCAAAATGTTAAACAAGTAAGATCATTAAAAAATCAATACATTTAAATTCATAAGTAATAGCAAGTAGAAATAACGATTTATTGTTTATTATAGGAAATGTTAGAATTTATCAAACGTTGGAGACCATATCAATATTTATGGAAAAATGAGAAAACTCTGCGGGAACTTTTACTGTCAAATTTGACGGATTTCGAGCAATCGTTAAGAAAACACAGTGAATTGGATACTAAATTATCAACGGAAGAAGATTTGCACATATTTGGATCGTGTCTAGTTGTTACGACCGACAAATTGAAGTTTGGATTGCAAACCGAAATCAAAAGCAAGTATCCATGAAGCATTAATATTTTACAAAAATTAAACATAGAAGGTGAGTTATGTTAGTGAAATAATTAATATTGCAGGTGGGACTCACAAAATTGGTCAAGCAATGCGGAAAAAATATAAAAGAGAAATGGATTACGTTTATGCTGTGATGAATGAAATGGAAAGAAAATTAGAACGACCGATAAGAGATTTGGATGATGTCAGAATGGTCATGGAAACGCTTAGGAAAATCAGAGAGCAGGAAGTAGATATGGAATTGAAAATTGATCCAATCGAGGTATTCAAATTATTGACAAATTTTATATGTGTGCATTTTATGAGTCTCGAGAGTATTACTTACTTACATACTTCCGATGGCCGTACAAATCCGGTAGAGTTTTAGCCTCCAGAACAATGGATCTCAGAGTATTTTACATTATATTTTATATTTTAGGAAGCATTTAACATTATCACTCGTTACGAACTCCCTGTTGACCGGGAAGACATTGAACAAGTGGACAGTCTCAGATATACTTGGCAACAACTACAAGCCAGAGCTTTACAATGTCACGTTACACTGCTGAATATGCAACCTCAGTTTGAAAAGGACTTGGGAGACAATCTCGATAGATTTCATGATGATAATGTGGAATATTGTCATGAATATAGACACGCGGGACCCATGCAACCCGGTCTCACGCCCAGAGAAGCTTCGGATAAACTTATATTATTTCAAGTACGGACAAAACCATGCACCCATAAATACAGAAAATCTCGCAAAGAACGAAAGAACACAATTTCATAAACTTTTTTGTTTATTTTTAGAACCGCTTTGATGGAATGTGGAGGAAACTACAAACCTACCAAAGTGGTGAGGAATTATTTGGTTTGCCTCATACAGAATATCCAGAATTGGCGCAAATTCGTAAAGAGCTCAATCTCCTCCAAAAATTATACAAATTGTACAATGATGTGATCGACAGAGTAAGCAGTTATTATGATATTCCATGGGGGGAGGTGAATATCGAAGAAATTAATAACGAACTGATGGAGTTCCAAAACAGATGCAGGAAGCTTCCAAAAGGGTAAGAATATTTCTTTACCAATTGTGTTCCTGTGTTTCCTAAAAATAGGCAAACAATAACTTGATGTTTTCAGATTGAAAGAATGGCCAGCCTTCCACGCTTTGAAGAAAACTATTGATGACTTTAACGATATGTGTCCATTACTTGAACTTATGGCCAATAAGGCGATGAAACCTCGCCATTGGCAGCGAATTATGGAAGTAACCAAATATACTTTCGAATTGGAGAGTGAAGGATTCTGTTTGAAAAATATATTAGAAGCCCCATTATTGCAGTTTAAAGAAGATATCGAGGTAAAGACATTATACTAATTCCACCTACTGTAAATTGATTACTCGTAACATTCAGTTAAAAAATTCTCAACCGAAATAATTTCCCTGTTATAGGACATTTGTATATCGGCGATGAAAGAGAAAGATATTGAAGCGAAATTAAGACAAGTCACCAATGAATGGTCCGTTCATGAACTCACATTCATGACCTTCAATAATCGCGGAGAATTACTTCTTCGTGGTGACACGACAGCTGAAACTATCGGACAACTGGAAGACAGTCTCATGATTCTAGGATCATTACTATCAAACAGGTATTAGAATTTTAAATCAAATAGTCCTTGCAGAAATTGTGTGCGGGTATAAAATATACTTTGTTTCAGATACAACGCTCCATTCCGCAAGCAGATTCAACAATGGGTTTACGATTTATCCAATACAAATGAAATATTGGAGCGATGGTTACTCGTACAAAATATGTGGGTTTATTTGGAAGCCGTTTTCGTCGGTGGTGACATCGCTAAACAACTACCAAAAGAAGCAAAACGTTTCTCAAAAATTGACAAATCTTGGCAAAAAATTATGCAAAGAGCTCATGAAACGCCAGGCGTTGTATCGTGTTGTGTCGGAGATGATTTGCTAAAACAACTGCTGCCTCACTTACAAGAGCAATTGGAATTATGTCAAAAGTCTCTCAGTGGATATTTGGAGAAGAAACGCACGATGTTTCCAAGATTCTTCTTTGTGTCCGATCCAGCATTACTTGAAATTTTGGGGCAAGCGTCTGATTCTCATACAATCCAAAATCATTTGCTGTCTATTTTTGATAATACAAGATATGTAAAGTTTCACGATGTTGGTAAGTAAAGACCCGACGAAAAGGAAATTAATAGGCTTTTAACTACTGGATAAATACCTAACATTCTTTGCATTTTTAGAATACAATAAAATGACAGCGATAATATCGTCAGAAGGTGAAGAAATTCCATTGGAACGAGCAGTAAGAGCTGAGGGTTCAGTAGAAACGTGGTTGACCTCTCTTTTACAAACATCTCAATTATCTCTTCACTCAATCATCAGAACAGCTTACACAAATCTCAACGATCCTAATTTCTCCCTCCTGACATTCTTAGATAAAATGCCAGCCCAGGTAAATAAATATATCGCGACTTTAATGCTTTGCAATTAATTCTAAATACGTTTCATAAAATCATAATACTTTTCAGATTGGCCTACTCGGTATACAAATGATATGGACTCGTGATGCAGAAATAGCTCTGATGCAAGCAAGACAAGATAAAATGATCATGGGTGAAACGAATAATAAGTTCTTGGAACTTTTGAATACACTGATCGATCAGACCACGAGAGATTTGTTGAAGATTGAAAGAATAAAGTTTGAGACACTTATAACAATCCATGTTCATCAAAGGGATATTTTTGATGCATTGGTAAAGACTCTTTACGATAATCCAATCGATAATAGATTGCAGAGATTTACTGATTCCATCAATCATCTTTTTCTTTTAGCATCGCATGAATATTAAGGCGGCTACGGATTTCGAGTGGTTAAAACAATGTAGATTTTACTTTAAAGAAGATGCAGATAAAACGTGGATATCAGTAACAGATGTTACCTTTACGTATCAAAATGAGTATCTCGGATGCACCGATAGATTGGTCATCACCCCATTAACTGACAGGTCAAATTTTAAAGCATTATACTATTGACCTCAAGATATAACACTAATTGTTACAAATTGTCAATTATTTCGATACTTTTTAGATGCTACATAACATTAGCACAAGCACTAGCGATGAGCATGGGTGGAGCACCTTGTGGCCCAGCGGGAACTGGAAAAACAGAAACTGTCAAAGACATGGGGAAGACATTAGCAAAATATGTTGTCGTCTTTAACTGTTCGGATCAAATGGACTATAGGTACAAAAAACAGTAACATTGAAAAATCGAGCCCTGATTCCTAATTAAGACGTGGGAAGATTTAATAAAAAGAGTGCTCTGAGTGACAAAGCTTCATGAGCACGAGAAACGTATAAGAGCGAAACTGTCTTAGATAAAATGAAATAAAATGAAGTATTAATTACAGAAATCAGTGTCATGATAAATATTATTTTTTCAGAGGTCTTGGTCGCATATACAAAGGTCTGGCGCAATCTGGTACATGGGGATGTTTTGATGAATTCAATCGTATCGAACTACCTGTTTTATCTGTAGCTGCGCAACAAGTAGCTGTCGTATTATCAGCAAAGAAAGAAAAGAAGAAGAATTTCTACTTCACTGACGGCGATCTGATTGACATGTGTCCCGAATTTGGAATATTTATCACAATGGTAAATCAGTATAAGTTGAAGCAAAATAGATATTGTATACGTTATTTTCTATGATGCCATTGCTTTATAGAATCCAGGATATGCCGGAAGGAAAGAGCTACCGGAAAATTTGAAGATTCAATTCAGAACAGTAGCTATGATGGTGCCAGACAGACAGATTATTATTCGTGTGAAGCTTGCCAGTTGTGGCTTCTTGGAAAATATAACACTAGCCAGAAAATTTTATACTCTTTACAAGTTATGCGAAGAGCAACTTACAAAACAGGTAACAAAACATATCTTTCAAAAATTCGTTTAAATTAATTGAGCTGTAATTTGAGCACTGACTTAAACGATGACTTTTAGGTTCACTACGACTTCGGTCTCAGAAATATTTTATCAGTATTAAGGACGCTTGGAGCAGCAAAGAGAGTAAACTCAAAGGATAACGAAAGCACGATTGTGATGAGAGTTCTCAGAGATATGAATCTATCCAAACTAATTGATGAAGATGAGCCACTATTCATTTCGCTAGTAGCAGATTTATTCCCAAATCAAGCGTTGGAAAAAACAACTTATTCTGAATTAGAGGATGCGATTCAACAACAAGTGGACGAAGCTGGACTTATATATCATCCACCGTGGGTTCTGAAATTAATACAAGTGAGTTATACAAAAATAACACAAGAAATCTCTTGAAGGAAATAGTTGGTAAATACATGATATTTGATGATATTAAATTTTCTGACATTAAATGTTACAGTTATATGAAACACAAAGAGTTCGACATGGAATTATGACATTAGGACCAACGGGTGCCGGTAAAACAACTTGTATTCACACGTTGATGAAAGCTATGACTGAAATAGGAGAAGCTCATCGGTATGATTGGAAAATGCAAATAAGATTAATAATATTGTGTGTAATAAAATACTAATTCGATTTCTTTTTAGGGAAATGAGAATGAATCCTAAAGCCATCACAGCATCACAAATGTTTGGAAGACTTGACGTTGCCACAAACGACTGGACCGACGGTATATTCTCAGCTCTGTGGAGGAAAACACTGAAGCTGAAGAGTGGTGATAACGTGTGGCTTGTATTAGACGGCCCAGTAGACAGTATTTGGATTGAAAACTTGAATTCAGTATTAGATGATAATAAAACATTGACGTTGGCTAACGGAGACAGACTTACAATGTCACCAACGTGTAAAATTATCTTTGAACCTCACAATATTGATAACGCTTCGCCTGCGACTGTTTCTCGAAATGGAATGGTTTATATGAGTTCATCTGGATTGGATTGGAACCCAAGTGAGCACCTTTCTTTTCCTTTTTTTTAAAACTCAATATATTTTGGTGCATGATACTTATTCCTAATTTATTTCAGTTCTAAATGCATGGCTCAAGAAAAGATCACCAAGAGAAAATGATGTCTTCTCCCAACTGTTCAATGAAACTTTCAGTAAAGTATATGTCTGGGTTTATCAAAATTTACATATGACTATGGAGGTCTTGCAATGCAACATTATACTTCAAATGTTGAGCTTACTTGAGGGCTTAGTTCCACCCCAAGTTGAATCTAACGACGATCAGTCTGCCACAAAGTCAGTAACTGATATGGATGATGAAGTGGATGTACCAGAAGAAATTCCTCTCTTTACTAGTGAACACT
Organism: Ceraclea dissimilis; assembly: GCA_963576895.1. Classification (NCBI taxonomy): domain Eukaryota; kingdom Metazoa; phylum Arthropoda; class Insecta; order Trichoptera; family Leptoceridae; genus Ceraclea; species Ceraclea dissimilis. The sequence continues at coordinate 14,603,857 of OY756368.1, forward strand.
TGCAAAAGATTTATGTGTTTACTCTTACGTGGAGTTTAGGTGCATTTTTAGACAGTAAAGACAGGGATAGATTTGACGTTTACTTGAAAGAGAACACATCGGAAATTTTAGATATTCCGTCCTCCGCAGTTCACAAATCTACGACAGTATTTGATTTCTTTGTAACGATACAAGGAAAGTGGGAACATTGGGATAGCATCGTAACAACATTCAACTATCCAGAATATAGTACACCAGATTATTCTAGTATTTTAATTCCGATAATCGATAATGTTAGAATTGATTATTTAATAAACACGATTGCCAAACAAGACAAGGCTGTACTTCTTATAGGTGAACAAGGAACAGCAAAAACTGTTATGATGAAAAATTATATGAAAAAATCAAACCCAGAACTCTTCGTAGGAAGATCTTTTAACTTTTCGTCAGCCACCAGCCCATATCAATTTCAGAAAACTATTGAAAGCTACGTGGAAAAGAGAAGCGGAATGACGTTTGGTCCTCCGGCTGGTAAAAAAATGTTGATATTTATCGACGATATTAACTTGCCACAAATTAATGAATGGGGAGACCAAATCACAAATGAAATAGTCAGACAAACAATGGACATGAAAGGTTTCTATAGTTTGGAAAAACCGGGAGATTTCACGAGCATCATAGATATATTGTTTTTAGGAGCGATGGGACAACCAGGTAAACTGAACTATACGTAATTAATAATGAAAGTTCATACTGAATAAAATTTTATATACAATTTATTATGGATTTTTAGGTGGAGGAAGAAACGACATACCCTCACGTCTCAAGCGCCAATTCGCAGTATTCAACTGCCCCATCCCAAATAACACAGCTATCGATAAAATATTTAAAGTTATTGGCGAAGGACATTATAACACAAAGAGGGGATTCCCAATAGAAGTAAGAAATTTGATAAAGAAAATGATTCCACTAACAAGAGAGTTATGGCAAAGGACTCGGTCAACATTACTTCCCACGCCAGCCAAATTCCATTATGTATTTTCACTAAGAGACTTGTCGAGGATATGGCAAGGAATGGTTGGAACTTTATCAACTGTAATTGAATCAGAAAAATGTTTGATGCTTTTATGGAAACATGAATGTTCTCGAGTATTCTCAGATCGTTTTACACACCAAAACGATAAGGATTGGTTTGATAAAACTCTCTACACAGTAGTCGAAGAAGTATTAGGTGCCGATTATAAGAAAATGGCACTTGGTAATCCAGTTTTCGTCGATTTTATGAGGTAACTGAATAAAAACTATATTTCTTTCACAAAAGCCTAGTTCCATGAAACTAATTTTTACAATTTTTACAGAGACGCACCCGAGCCAACTGGAGAGGAAGGTGAAGACGCTGATATGGAATTACCCAAAGTTTATGAACCAGTATTTGATTATAATGAACTTCGAGAGAGACTCGATATGTTTTTATCCCAATTTAATGAAATGGTCAGAGGAGCTGGAATGGATCTAGTATTCTTCCCAGACGCCATGTTACACATTGTTAAAATATCTCGAGTAATTAGACATCCTCGGGGTAATGTGATGCTGGTCGGAGTTGGTGGTTCAGGAAAACAATCACTGACAAAACTTTCCTCATTCATCGCAGGATACAAAACATTCCAAATTACATTAACCAGATCATACAACGTAGCGAACTTTTTAGAAGACTTGAAACTTCTTTATCGATCCTGCGGTGTACAAGGAAAAGGAACAACATTCATATTTACAGATTTAGATATAAAAGAGGAAGGGTTTTTAGAATATCTCAATAACATTTTATCCTCGGGAGTGATTTCGAATTTATTTACAAAAGATGAACAAATTGAAATAATTCAGGAACTCACTCCAATTATGAAGAGGGAAAATCAAAAGAAAACAATTACTAATGAAATTGTAATGGATTATTTCATGACGCGAACTTGTCAAAATTTACATGTGGTGTTTTGTTTTTCGCCAGTAAGTATTATGCTTATCTAACATACTTATTTTCTTAATATTGACATGTCATACATTAGATAACTAATAACAAAACGTCGTTTTAGGTTGGAGAATCATTCAGAAACAGAGCTATGAGATTCCCTGCTCTTATCTCAGGATGCACTATAGACTGGTTCCAACCATGGCCAAGAGATGCTCTAGTTTCTGTCGCGAGTCATTTCTTGAGTGAATTTGAAATAGCATGTACGGCTGAAGTGAAACAGGAACTTGTATCTGCTTTGGGTTCAATCCAAGATGCCGTATCGGTTACATCTGCTGAATACTTTCAACGGTTCAGAAGAGCAACACACGTCACTCCCAAGTCTTATCTCAATTTTATAGGAGGTTACAAAAATATATACCAAGTGAAACAACAAGAACTTGGTGAGGGTGCACAAAGAATGGATACAGGACTGGAAAAATTAGCGGAGGCATCACTCTCAGTAGGAATATTGAAAAAAGACTTAGCTGTTATGGAGCAGGAACTAGCTTTGGCCTCTCAAAAAGCTGAGCACGTCCTTACAGAGGTAACAGAAAAAGCTAAACAAGCTGAACTGGTAAAAAATCAAGTGCAAAAAGTAAAAGAGAAAGCTGAAGTATTGGTAGCTTACATAGCTGAAGAAAAGGCGTTGGCTGAAGAGAAACTTGAAGCTGCCAAACCGGCCCTAGAAGAAGCAGAATCTGCGTTGAATACAATAAAACCAGCTCACATCGCAACTGTTAGAAAATTAGGAAGACCACCACACTTGATTATGAGGATTATGGACTGTGTCCTTATTCTATTTCAAAGAAAATTGCATCCTGTTATTGGCGATACGGCATGTCCATGTCCCAAACCCTCATGGGCTGAATCTTTGAAGGTACGAAAAATATAACATGTCATTGTACAAAATTGTCATATGAGTATTGTAGGATCACTCGTTGAACAGTGTTTTTCTTAGGGCACTAAACATAACATTTTTCAGATGATGGCAAGTACCACTTTCCTCCTGCAACTACAAAATTATCCAAAGGACATTATAAACAATGAAATGGTTGAACATCTACAACCATACTTTGAAATGGAGGACTACAATATGGACACAGCTAAAAGAGTATGCGGAGATGTTGCTGGATTACTGTCATGGACAAAAGCGATGGCATTCTTTCATAGTGTTAACAGAGAAGTGTTACCACTAAAAGCCAACTTATTATTACAAGAAGCCAGACTGAAGGTACATTCACATATTAAGTATGTATGTAGTTTAAAATTATTAACTTCGCGGCTGATATTTTTAATGAAAAAATATTCTTGTAGGTGGCAATGGAAGACTTAGCCGGCGCAGAAATGCAACTGGAGGAAAGGGAGATGGCACTTCAAGCCGTAAAATCATTATACGATTCAGCAGTAGCAGAAAAGCAAAGACTAACTGATGCAGCAAATGTATGCCTAAGAAAAATGAATGCGGCTACAGCTTTAATCAATGGCTTAGGTGGGGAAAAAATACGTTGGACGCTACAAAGTAAAGATTTCAAAGAACAATTGGGAAGACTGGTAGGAGATGTAGTGTTGGCAACAGGTTTTCTATCATACTGTGGACCATACAACCAACAATTCAGACAAAATTTATTAGATAATTGGATGGAGATTTTGAAAACCAAAAATATACCATTCACCACAAATCTTAACATAATAAACATGCTTGTTGAAAGTGCTACTATTTCAGAATGGACCCTCCAAGGTCTTCCCAACGATGAACTCTCTGTTCAAAATGCATTAATCGTAACCAAATCAAGTTCCTATCCTCTACTGGTAGATCCACAAACACAAGGCAAGATGTGGATAAAAAATAAAGAAATGTCTAATGAGCTTCAAATAACATCTCTAAATCACAAATACTTTAGAACTCATCTAGAAGATAGTTTATCATTAGGTAGGCCGTTACTAATTGAGGATGTAGATGTAGAATTGGATCCTGTCATTGATAATGTATTAGAGAAAAACTTTATAAAATCAGGATCTATAGAAAAAGTTATGGTTGGTGACAAAGAGTGTGATGTTATGCCAGGTTTTATGTTATACATCACAACGAAACTGCCCAACCCTGCTTATTCACCAGAAATTAGTGCAAAAACTTCAATCATTGATTTTACTGTAACAATGCAAGGACTGGAGGATCAATTGCTGGGCAGAGTTATATTAATGGAAAAGGCAGATCTTGAAGCTGAGAGAGTTGCACTCTTCGAATCGGTTATGAAAAATCAAAGAAGTATGAAGGAGTTGGAAAGCAACTTACTTTGTAGACTGAGTTCATCTGAAGGATCATTAGTAGATGACGAAGCTCTGATAGAAGTATTGCAAGTAACAAAAACAACAGCTGAAGAGGTCAATGAAAAATTAAAAGTTGCTGAAATTACTGAAAAGAAGATTACAACTGCTCGAGAGGAATTCCGTGCAGTTGCCGCTAGGGGATCAATATTATATTTCCTTATTGTAGAAATGAGTAATGTAAATATAATGTACCAAAATTCTCTTAAACAATTCTTAAACATCTTCGATAATTCTATTACAAAATCGACCAAAAGCAACGATACGGAGGAAAGAATTAATATCATCTTGAAATACCTCACAAGAGAAGTCTGGCAATTTACATTGAGAAGTTTATATGAGAGACATAAAGCACTCTTTACACTGATGTTAGCAATGAAAGTTGACTGTCATGAAGGAAATATATCGCATGATGAATTCATGGCATTTATCAAAGGTGGTGCCTCGTTGGATTTGAATGCAGTGGCTCCGAAACCTTTCAGATGGATTCTTGACATTACTTGGCTCAATCTAGTTGAAATTAGCAAATTACAAACATTCAATGATGTTTTAACAAGGGTAAAAAATATTATTAAAACCGCATCAATAAATTGTATTATTGTAGTATGAAATTTAAATAAATTAATGTGGCATGCCTTAAATATTTTAGATTGAAAATAATGAAAAAGAGTGGCGTATTTGGTACGAGAAAGAAAAACCTGAAGAGGAAGATATTCCGAGCGGATATCAGAAATCTCTGGACGTATTTAGGAAACTGTTGCTAATCAGATCATGGAGTCCTGATAGGACGTTGTCACAAGCTCGGAAATATGTAGCAGGTAAGTGGACTGTAAATGATTTAATTCAATTCTGCTGAAAGGTCAAGTAAAATTAAATTTTAATTAAATACTGTTTTAGATTCTCTCGGAAAGGAATACGGCGAAGGATGTATTTTAGATTTAGAGGCGACATGGAGCGAATCAGAGCCAAGAACACCTCTTATTTGTATTCTTTCAATAGGCTCCGATCCATCATCCCAAATTGCAAACTTGGCCAAAGCTCAAGAGATAAGTAAGTGTGAAAACATTCAATTAATGATTTAATGACATATTGACATTATCCCTATTTACTTAATTTACACTTTTCCAGCTCTAAAGTCAGTATCCATGGGACAAGGTCAAGAAATTGTGGCCAGAGAAATGATTTCTGAATCTATGAGTTCAGGAGGATGGGTTTTATTACAAAACATACATCTGTCCCTCCCATTTTCAACCGAAGCTATGGATGCATTGGTTGAAACCGAACATATAAACGAGTCTTTTAGACTTTGGATGACAACAGAAGTTCACACAGAGTTTCCTATAGGTCTCCTTCAAATGGCAATCAAGTTTACAAATGAACCGCCACAAGGGATTCGAGCTAGTATGAAGAGAACTTATCAAAACATAACACAAGACATGTTGGATTATTCTGCACAAATACAGTGGCCCCCATTGCTATACGCCGTTTCATTTTTACACACAGTCGTTCAAGAAAGGCGCAAATTTGGTCCTCTGGGATGGAACATACCATATGAATTTAATCAGGCTGATATGGCAGCATGTGTACAATTTGTACAAAATCACTTAGATGAAATGGACCCGAAGAAAGGAATTTCTTGGCCAACTATTTGTTACATGCTTGGTGAAGTTCAATACGGAGGACGAGTAACGGATGACTTTGACAAAAGGCTTCTTACTACATTTACCCACGTCTGGTTTAGTGACTTGCTTTTAAAGCCTGAGTTTGAATTTTACACAGACTATAAAGTCCCAACCACTAGAAATCTTCAAGTGTACGTGGATTATATAAATCAACTTCCTTTGACTGACACCCCAGAAGTATTTGGCTTACATCCTAATGCAGACATAACTTATCAAATCAATACAGCGAAGGGAATTTTGGATACAATATTAAGTGTGCAACCTAAGGAAGGTGGAAGCCAGGGTGGGGAAACTCGAGAAAGTATTGTATATCGACTTGCCGAGGATATGTTAGAAAAGTTACCAAAACAATACGTAGCCCATGAAGTCAAAGAATCCTTACAAAGGATGGGAGCATTCTTACCGATGAACATATTTTTAAGGTATCGTAACAAACTATTTTTAATAAATTCACACAATTAATCAATATAGAAATTTAAACCAGGGAAATTTTCAGGCAAGAAATTGATCGAATACAGAGAGTGAATAAAACAGTGCGTTCTACATTGTGTGATCTTAAATTGGCAATAGATGGTACAATAGTTATGAGCCAAGGTTTACGGGATTCATTAGATGCAATGTACGACGCAAGAATACCAGAGAAATGGCAAAAGGTATGAGAATTAACATTGTATAACTTCTAAGTTATATTCTATCCCCTTACGTCGCATCCCTTGCTGGGTAGGCAGAAAGAACTGATCACTAGACCTTCCTATCCTTACACACATTTCAGGCTTCCATCACATTTATGCAATTCCTCATACACACTCTACAATACCTTTTACCCAGAACTCGTCCGTCCTTGAGAATTTGGCCTACATGGTCAAGCCATGTGGTATTTTAACGTCTGAGTTTCCTTAAACCTCTTCTTTCTCCCAGGCATATTTTATTTAGTATCCACATCGTTCATTCTCGCCACATGACCCAACCATCTCCACCACTCTCATTTTAGTCACATTCACTCAATTCTCTATCACTTCCTTTCTTATCCTATCTCTTCCTATTTCTTACTTCCAAGTAATAATCTAAATTCATGTTGTTTATGCCACAGCTTTTAAAAAACTGGAATCAATATTAATAAGGAACAGTCGCTACCAACAAGAAGTCGCAAACATGCTACCAATTCCTACTATTATTTGTTTAGGTATCATGGGAATCTGCCACTCTTGGATTCTGGTACACCGAACTACTGGAGAGAGATGGCCAGTTTAGACAGTGGATAACGCATGGAAGACCGCATGTATTTTGGATGACGGGCTTCTTTAACCCACAAGGTTTCCTCACAGCTATGAGACAGGTAAGAAAACTGTTTTGGTATTTTTTTGCAGCACTCTGTAGCCAAACAGAATTTAATTTGAATTATGTATTGCAGGAGGTGACTCGAGCTCATAAAGGATGGGCGTTGGATTCCGTTGTTCTGCAGAACGTTATAACAAAACATAACAAAGAAGACTTAACAGAAGGTCCGCCCGAGGGTGTCTATGTGGCTGGATTATTTTTAGAAGGTAAGAAACTCTAAAGTTCAGCACTCAAGGAAATGCAAATTGACAAATGTATAACGAGTATGTTTTGTTTTGAAAATCACAATTTATGTTTTCTGAGAACATCGGAATTTTCTACATATCATAGTTGAATATATCTCAACAGATATACAGCAAAGGATGGAGTTTCCATCAGCCTTATGACTGATCGATAGCTGAGAGAAGAAACGTTTATATATACTGTACGCAGTGTACGCCGGCCCTCTATTGAGATTATTTTTGGTATTTAGCGTACGCTCAGTCATAAGCCTGATGGAAAGTCCATCCTTTACTGTATATCTGTTGAGATAACTACTTGTTATATAATACATTTTTCTTGTATTTGTAGGAGCATCACTTGAAAGAAAGTCTGGAAAACTTATAGAATCAAAGCCCAAGGTTTTATATGAACAAATGCCAGTAATTTATATCTATGCCATCAATACTACAGCTGGCAAAGATCCAAAACTCTATGAATGTCCGATTTATAGAAAACCACAAAGGACTGATCAAAAGTATGTTGGATCGATAGATTTCGAAACTGATTTTAATCCAAGACATTGGACGTTGAGAGGAGTGGCACTATTGTGTGATATAAAGTAATTCAGCACAAAAAATAACGTCACCATCCGATGCCAAATCAGAAATAGTAAATCATATCATCAAATTCTCTATACTTCACAGAAATATAGAAAATATTTTGTTGTGATTTTCAAATGCGTCGGTAACTGGAATCAAGCTGACGTCGAAATCATTCCCAATTATTAAGCTATCGGCTGCATCAAATAAAAACTTGTAAAGCCATGTAGACAGCTGAGTCATTCTCGAGTAGTTTATACAAGTTATAAGCCTACTGTGACATACCTAGAAAAGTACTTGGATGTGTGTGTACAAGTCTGAAAAAAATATATGGTTTTTTAAGAGGGCGCTGCTTGCGCTTTTTGGCATTTACAGTGGAAATTTTCATTACAAATGTCATTGTTGCCAGCAAACGAAATTATGGTACAAAATCCAAGACTACTATATCGTTCTACTTTATCGGCTTGACAGACTGTAGCCTAGATCCTTTTTAAATAACAGCAAAAGATAAAGTTATGGCTGGCTGAGAACGTTGAAATGTGGAAAGAAACAAAAAAATTAAATAAAAAAAAGATTTACAATGTAAAATAAAAAGAACTTATGTATAGTTGAAAATCTTTACTTAATATTTAATATCACAAAACGGTACATTATTAGGATGCGGGTTATTATAATAAAGTTAGAAACTAAAAATATTGTTTCACCTAAGGCACAATAAATGTTTCCTCATTGTCTATATTAATTTATTTTCTACTATTATTATTACTGTTTGATATTATACTGTATCATTATTGTTACATATTATTAAGATTGCTTTTTACGTGAGCTTTTAGAATATGTACGTATTTCCTACGCATAAGAGTGAATAAGTATATGTAGTTAGACATTATTGAAAGTTCAATTTATTAAGTCATAAAATACAAAAAAAAAAACTATTAGGTACTGGTAATAATACAGTAATCATGTAACAAAAAACTAATTAACGTAACAACAAAAAACTATGAACAATTTTCACTACATTTGTGATATACCTAATTCTTTATAGGTACTGAATTGAAATTTATCTTCACTGTGCAGTCATTACATTACAGTTTTTCTTCAGCTGAATCGAACGAATTAACATCCACATAACGCAGCATTTTGTCAACTCACTTGGGGTGGACGCAAGATGGGCGTTCCGTAAGCGTTGGAGACGAACTTATCCAAGGGAATTCACATAATATGCATTGTGTGAACGTAGATTCCTATCGTTACTGCTGAGGAAGAACTGTCATTTTAACTCTGTGGTAAAGATGATGAACAGCAGAAGATCGCCAAGGCAAACCAGTTTATGAGTCGTAAGTTCAGTTCATACATTTCGAGCTATTCATTAATTGAAAATAGCTACATAGTCGTAAATAACTTGAAAAAAAATAAGGATTGCAATATCCGAACAAAAAAACTGAATTACCTACACAATTTTTCCTATTGATTACATAATAGTAATGGAATGATGGGAGAAATAATCGTATGTAACAGAAGTTATTCGACAATTATAGGCAACATTATAAAAACCTTAGGTTATTGCTTCTCGTTGATATTTAGATGTTAAAATACAACATACATACACATATAATCTAACATTACATACATATAACATTCCACTTTACCTACAAGACCAAATTAAGTTTTTAAAATTACAATTTGTGTGAATTTATTATGAAAACCTGGGGTGCGAGACTGCTTCTTCTTCATACCTAAGTGAAAGTGTCCTTCAGTAAGGATACAAAAGATTGCTCTAACGACAGTACGATTCTTGATCTTTCTTGTTAAGGATGTATTTACAACCGAAAGTAAGGATAAAATCCTTATTCATACCTTTTTTTACCTGCGATAGTATTGTTGTCCTACTCTACTGTTTCCCTTCAGTTTTTTCATAACTTTTTTTGTCAAAATTCGCCATTAGGACCTTCAACGTGCAGTTGGTTATTACAAGTTTAAGCTGGAAAAAAACATACCCTTAAGGAGTCGTCACGGTAAATACCCGGTGTTAACTTAAGGATAGTTTCAAGAACAATAGCTGTTGCTAAGAAAATCATTTCTCATCGAAAATCTCAAAGTCCTAACTTAGTAATTGTATCCTTAAATAGTCGGCTTAAGTTGAGAAAGAAAAAATGTGAATCGCATCCCTGGTTTTCTGAATATTTGTGCCAAAACAAAAATAATTTTATACTATGGCTAACTCTATTTGAGGTGGGTTTTCGATGCACGTAGCCTTCTGGCAAACATACTGGCAACACTTTTAGAACTTTGACAGAGATGTCATCTAACACATACATACAGTCCTATAATGCTAAAATTGTAACATAAGTTCAACTGAGTTAACCAACACATGAATCTATACACAACCACTTACTAACTATGTATCAACGATATTAAATAATGTTGTTCTAAAACTAACATATACATAAAGTCCTATAATTAGTAAATTGACAATTCTCAAATCCTTTCTCCGTGAGCCAACGATCTATTATAATGAAAAATCAATAATTACTACTTAATAAATTAATGTGATATCAAAACAAAAAGAAAAATAATATACTGAGGCATAAATTTGAGACATTAAAAGAATATCACCATAAATTTTTGCTTACCTTAGGCCAGGAAAAACAAATAATTTAGGGACTTCCAAATTCAAACTGATCTCAGAATGTGTCAGGACTGGGAAACTATCTATCTGAACAGATTAAGAAAATAATATTATAGATTGAGAATACTTCAGGAAACTGGTAGGACCAAAACAAATGGTTTCGGTTGATTCTTTACTAGGGCCAAGATCCCCAGAAAGTAGAAATCAAATGCTGTATGCCAAATTGAAATCGAATGTGCCCATATCATTTGTTATCCTCAACCTGAAGTTGGCAAATGGTAGTTTTGACATCAAAGTTTAATTTAGCAAATAAATACAAATACGATAAGAACTAAAACTAAATAAATTTCCAATATAGGAACGAAAACTGGTAAAAATTAGGTAAAGAAATGAAACTTAAATTACAAGTATTGAACACTTGTAATTTAAGGAAGTATTGAACAGTAATCTTAGTTTATAGTTTGCTAAAAAAAATATTTAATATAATATAACTTCACTGGATTGGTCAGAAAATAAATCCGTAAATAACGAAAAAAAAAAAACTACTGTTATAACTAGCAATGGGCGATAATCCATGTTTTAGAGTCGAAATAATCAAAGTCGTTCATATTTCAATATCGATTGCAGTAATCGACTTACAATGTTTAAAGTATTGAATTATGATTGATCGTTTACACCGAAAGATCGAGTCCAATAATCACTTGCCTTGAAAGAGTCAATTGTAATAATCTTCGTACAAATATTCTAGTATTGTAATCGACTTGCTGCAATACTAACGAATAGCCGCGATTATTTTAACTATCGAAATAATCTAATGAACTATTGATTAATCACCCATCACTAATTATAATCAAATTCAAAGGTTCAGTGTATTAGTTGAATACTTGTTGAACATATTCTTTCAACGATTCAGAACAGTCAGGATTGGTAGAGGTCTGACTCTTAATTCTCTTTGCCAAAGTACATCTGAGACTCTCCTTGAGTTCTTCGTCATTGTCTATGGCTTCAACTAAGCGCTGACTCTCTGGACCCATGACCTTTGTAACACTATCTGCAATAATGCAAATAAATAAGATCACATTAGTACACTAAAAGACAATATTCAATTGGTGCATCATATCTATGTAACTCTGCAAGTTTAACAATAAGCCTTAATGCTCAATCAGAATGCTTTATGGTATGATGAGAAAATGGTATGGGCATCTGTCTCTGTATTCCTGTTTACTTTATTCACAATCGCCTGATGATGAGGATGCAAATCCTCGAATACTAGTCGCAAAAGCAAAAGTCATTTTTTGTGGATCTAACTATATTGGTTTTCCTTTTTTTTCCTTAAAAATGAAAAACTATATATTATAACTTCCACCAAGTACCAACAGTCGAAAACATTGAGATTACGGACATAAATATGTGAGTTGAGCATCTTTGATACGATAAGGGACATTCTTAATTATGTCAGTTAACTTTAAAATTTATTTTGAATGAACAAAAGACACAGAAATGTTTAAAAGTAAATTGTTGAACAAGCCGACCTCTATTGAGCTAGCAGCACTATTATTTTATTTATCCATTCTTAACCATGATAGTAAGTAGCCCCATACATGCTTACCCCGGTACCATTGACAGTGCTGTTAGCCTGTCCCCTGAGTTCCTCCAATGGTGGAGTCACCGGATGTAAGACTTGAACGATGTGACAATACTTCGACGTTGCCAAACGATAAATAAATGAGTATTATAGAAATGATACCTTTCAAACTCTTCAATGGCGTATCAATCTTTTGAGCAAATATCATGGTGCGTACTTCAGGAGACACGTAATATAAATAAGCATCACTGTGTCCAGTTGGCTTCCTCAAATTAGTCATAGCTTCGGCGTCATTCTTTACGATGTTTCTCCAATCCTATGGAATTACAAACAAATAATAATCAAATAGAGAACTAATAGTCTATATAGAGTACTTGAGGTGTAGAGTGTATAGTTTTGTTCAGTTTTGCACATGAACAATTTGCCAGTTTTTTTCAATAGCGGAAAAGCGTAAGGAATCCAAACTTGCCCCCAATTTTCAATGACAAACAACTATCAACTCGTCCCCATAATACTAAGATAGACCCGTCAAATGCAAATTGGAAAAATTATAAACATCATACTTTGTGAGTAAATAAAATCATGTTGAGCTGTTGGAAACATTTAGACTTAACCTTATCTGCCAAGACTTGGCGGAGGAGTGTAATTAGGTGGACCTCCATAAGGTCTACGACAAGACGAATGCAACTGCAATGTACTGGTGAGGGCTGTGCTAGGGGATACATTAAGAAATAAAGTACCTATGTGCTTACCGAAAGAATATGTGAAGGCGGATTGCTTGTAGATGGTTGCATTGGTTTAATTGTTGCCGTGATTTGAATACCAGTAATCATGTGCGAAGGGCCTGAACCTAAAAAATGCAGGAAAAAAATACAACTAAGAGATTTCTGTTACATGAAAATGTATGAAAAAAACAGGCAAATGAGTAAATAATTGCGAAAAGCTTACACTTACGTTGTTGACTACTGGATGGGCCTCCTTCACATTCAGATGTGGCTCCTCTCTTACGAGAGTTTCTTGTAAATTCGGTAAAGTCTTTCTTACCGCTAAGGTATGCTTCACTATAATTTCTGATTGGATGCATGCTCTCATATGTCCCCATATCCTTCTTTATTATAGATGCGGTAATCTGTATCAGGAAAATATTATATTAAATCTATACCAAGCCTATACTTATTGATGTATATACGAATCTGATAAGAGTAACATAGTAATTAGGCATTAGATCATATGCTTCCATTTTGTGGATTCATTCTTCTTCAAGGATGCATTTTTTGACATAATTTATGCAAGAGAATGTTTGATAGATATAATGCCTAGTTATGTCAATTTAGAGTAAGCATAATAAGGAAATATCAATCTTCATTTACAATGATAAATGAATGACATCTAATACTAACCTCTAATAGATTTGGAGGTGTGGGAAGTCTAGAATGTTCCATGTTGCTTATTTTGGTCTGTAAAATCAATCAAATGTGGAATAATTATTTAATTAATGCAATTGCTTCTCTCAAATGAGAATTTTTAAGCCGACGAACTTAACTTCAAGCAAGTAAAAGATGTGTGCAATACAAAATACCCCGAATACTGAATGCCTAATTAGCCAAAGGTTATTAGAAATCGTGAAGATTGTGGAACTTTGGATGCACGAATAAAAAACGCAGTAATATTACGAGTGTAAGCATAAAAAACGGTGTGAACATTGGGTTTAGAGAACTACGCAAATGTCAGAATGAAGCAGACAACACCAATTGTATTGCAACCACAATCGATAAGATATTTTAAAATTATAATACTATCTGCGTCACTTACGGTTGGAGCTTGGTTCACGAATAATCACAAAGCACAAAAACCGAAAATTTTAACCCACAAATGAGCACAATAACAACTCCGAGATTTCGACAGATCTAGGCGAGCAAAAATAAGTCGACCGAAGCCGATCAGCCAACAAATAAAAAACTGATCATTGAAAAATCAGACGTTGACTTGACAACCGGAAAGAGAAAATTGCTCATAGTGGTACGCCTGGAACCTCGAACGCTCTCAACAATGTTGCTAGATACATAAAATTATTCGATAATGCTATTTCATTTTAATGGAGAAAAACCTCTATCACTATATTTTTCAAAGAAATAAAATACTGATTCGTAAACTGAGAATTTAATTTTCAAAAAGAAATTGGAGTAATACAACAAAATGTTTAATTTTTAATTATTATTTAGATAGTGTTTTCGAATAAGTTGGCAGCATTATCAGTCGACGGGAAAGGCGCGAAGATTTTGTATTTTGAATTCAAGGTTAATAAAATTAATATCACCACTGGTTTGTACCTTCCGTAATATTATTCTTTTTATAATAATTATTTTTTGTAACACCTATTAGAATTTTGTTAAGTTTTCCACCATCTATTTCACTGGATCCATGACATGTACGAATAGGGCCTCTTGTGAATATTGTAGGATGTTTAGTAAAGAAGCACTCTAAGGAAAAAATCGAGTTTATACAAATTCACAAATTTAATATCGCTGATATTACAAATCAAGCAGAAAAATGATCTATGTGTCCAATATTGAGACAAAATACATAGGTATATATTTTTATTTTGAAACACAAAAAAAATCAGAGTGCTTATATGTCATACAAAACTTTGTATTACAAAACGATTTCCTCGTGAAAAAACACAGAACAGAACAGAACTACCACTCGTAAAACTTTTATGGTAAAATTTTCAGCAAATGTTGCATCATTCTAAAAACGATAGATAATCCAGTGAGTTATAAATACCTATTTTACATTTATATATAGTTCAATGATTGAGAACATAACCTATACTATAATACTCTTGCAAATTCATTTTTATCTCAACACACCTAATTGGGTATATCCCCTATTATTCACAAGTGCAATAAGGGTCATATTGTTGTATCTCTACAAAGTATTAATCAATTTATCGGTAGCGCGGAGCAGCTAAGAGCTAAGCTCGTGTCAGTAAGGAATCTACTACAAATGGCCGAATGCCAAACGGCCGACATGGACAAACGGCCGACAGAAACAAATGGCCGACACGACCAACTGGCCGACTGGTACAAATGGCCGAAAGACGAAAGGCCGAAATCCAAACGGCCGACATGGACATATGGCCGACAAGTACAATAGGCCGACATCCAATAGGCCGACACGGACAACTGGCCGACAAGGACGAATGGCCGACAGGACGAATGGCCGACAATGACGTTTTAAACCAAGATAATAGTTAACAAGCATCGCCCAGCAGACATGGGACATTACTGTAAAAAAATAATGTTGACCGGTTATGTTGTTTTTTATTTATACTAGTAAGGTTTAATTAAGCGCTAAAAGGCACCTGCGATGAAAATGAAAAACCGTTTTTAACGCCTAAAAATTGTGAACCTGCATGTTCGCTGGAAAGTTGAAAAAGTAATGTCCCATGTCTGCTTGGTGTTTTTGATCTAATTCGTATAGCGGCTACTCGCGGCGCTAGTAGTAGGTAATTCTTTCAAGTATGTCTCATACTTATTAAGTATATAGTGGTTACGTAAATTCAGGAGCAGATTCTATTTAACCTTGGGTGCTATTGGCAAAAACAGTGTTACACCGTTGTCTTTTTTTTTCAGAAGTCTCACCGAAGCCTGCGATAGTAGAGTACAAGCCTACATCCTCGAATTCCATCACCGCCATGAGTGGTGACGTCACCTTGTATCGGTGACAAACACCTTGTCTCAGTGACAAACACTTGAATTACGGAATATTTTTTCCCATACAATTTAGATGGCGTAACCATCGTCAAATGTCAGTTGGGCCCGGCCTTCATGAACAATATGGCGACGGCCTCGGTCTCACGGAGCAAACTTGGTTTAGTGTTGCTTGATCTGATAATAAGATATGGTAACATTTTTTCACTACTTTCAAATTATATTTCGGAACTGTTGTTTAAAAAACTAGCCAAATTTTGGATTGTTAGAATAAACTGGCAACTTTGTTTTTCAAACATGTGATGTGATCATTATTTCAATATTTTTTTTGTGTCGGCCATTCGTCCTGTCGGCCATTCATCCTTGTCGGCCAGTTGTCCGTGTCGGCCTATTGGATGTCGGCCAATTGTACTTGTCGGCCATATGTCCATGTCGGCCGTTTGGATTTCGGCCTTTCGTCTTTCGGCCATTTGTACCAGTCGGCCATTGGTCATGTCGGCTATTTGTCCGTGTCGGCCATTCGTCCTGTCGGCCGTATGTCTTGTCGGCCGTTTGTCCGGATCCCGTCAGTAAGATAACAATAAAAAGGTCGACAATATAAATTTATATCTACCTATCTATGTACCTATACAGTACATGGTTGGTATGTATGTATAGCACCTACGACTCCTGCTAGTGTGCTTTTATACAGATCTCTAGCTGAGCAATTACCTACTCCATTTCGTTCAATGATTAAATAATATTCACTACATTTAGGTACACAAAGTTAGCATGACATCCATACTACGTACGTGTAATATTAGATACTTACATTTACATAATACGTACTTACTTTCTGTACTGCTTATTATCAGGGTTGCCAGATTTCTCGCAAGTCAAACCGGGACAACCCCCCCCCCCCCCCACCCCTCCCCGTCGACGAAAAAGTTTTTTGATGTTTTTTTTATTTTGGCGATTCATCCAACTGGGGTCAAGAAAAAACGAAGAGTGGGGGGGGGGGGGGTGAAAAGAAATTTCGTAGAGAATACCGTGAAGTCCCTAGTTAATCAACTGGGGAGAAGTTTCCAATGGAGAATTTTACGAACCGCTATACGTAACTTTGTTTTCTACGTAGTTTCTTACTTTATACATAATCACATAACCTGTCAAAAATACCACAAAATGATAAAAATCGTAACAATATACCAACTTCTCCGAAAACTGGGACATTTAGGCATCCCGAAAAGTTTGTTCGGGACACCGGGACACGAGGCGTAAAACCGGTGACAGTCCCGGTAAACCGGTGACAGTCCCATTAAACCGGGACGTCTGGAAACCCTACTTATTATACATGTAGGTGCCTACAGTATATTGCGAATTAATAAATTTGAGTTGCTAAATGTTAATGATTACTTGAATTAAAAGTTGCACGAGTATATAGCTCGACCTTGAAATATTTCATACACAGAGACATATCCAGGATATAATCATATCATTGTTTTGTCAAATCTTTTTGTCAATATTCGCTAGACATCAAGATCCCTCAAATCTGGACTATACTTTTAGCTTCATAGAATCAAAACTCAAAGCCATATTATAACCACACATTTTTTAAAAAAGATAGGTAAGTATATCTTCCATGCAATAAACTGACCAAGCAATCTTCTTAAATGTATGTAATAGATACACAAATATATTCGGAAATTGCAGATATTCAGTAATAATTTTTATTAATAAATAGGTACATAAAATCTTCTTGGCAATCCTGCTACTGCGCTACATACGACATCCATGATCAATTGGTATGTCAATGTAAGTTCATTGGAGTAGGTAAGTATGTCAAAAATGTTACAGGAGACATATTTTACAGAAGAATAGTGGGTGGGTATGTTGAATACAAATTATGTAATTCGGTAAACAAATGTTTAGGGAAGAAGACGCATAGAAAACCGGTTCCTTCTCAAATATTTTGATAACCACCACTGATGCTGGCCTTAAATTTAATACATGCATACTAAACTTGATACATATAAAATTACATAATGGATTATCGGTATCTCCCTCCATCTGTTTGATATTAAAATAAAAACAATTATATAGTGTGGATTTTAGGTATTGCTATAAGTCTTACAAATTCAAGACATGACGTATCATACACCTAGTACCTACGTATACATTTGAAAGAAAGCAATTGATTGTATGTACGTATATATGAACCACACATACATACTTATAGCATTGTCATCTCTAAAAATTAGAAAGCCGGACTTAGCCGCTAAAAAAGTCGGACTTTTGGGTCCCAGGGCCGGACGCTAAATAAAAAATCTTTTTTTGACTAAAAAATTGAAAAAACTTATTTTCTAACAAAGTTTTAATCCGTACCATTTACATATTTTCCTTTGGTAGAAACCTGCTTTAAAAATTCAATTTCTTTAAAGTTTTTACAAATTCCACAGTTAACATTATTGCAACAGTTTCTGAGCTTTAGCCAAATAAAAAGCCGGACGCAGTCAAATTTGGCCGGACAAGACGTCAAAAAGCCTAACACTGTCCGGCTAAAGCCGGACGGGTGGCAACGCTACATACTTATATTAGTCCAGAAGCCGCGTCATGATTGTCTCTTATCGACTATATTAAATGTTTCTGTTGAGGTTTAAATTTATTCCACGGTTACAACTGCGTGAGCAGCACGTCTCACCGCATAGTACACGATATTTGATTTGTCTAATACTATCAGCCACAGGCGATAAAAACCATGTGCGGGATTTGGGCACTCTTTGGTAACTCTTGTCCTGATAAAAGGATCGCTTGTTTTGAATCGATAAAGCACAGAGGTCCTGATGCATGGCGTATGGAATTTGATGCAAATGTGAAGGTATGTGACAGGATATTTTTTTTAAATTAGGTATCCTTTTGTATATTTCCACCATATTTTACTAAAAATTATCTTAATTTTTATTAGATACCTATATCCAAAATTATTTATTAATTAACAAATTTATTGTTAAATCTACTACCTACTATTTGTAAGTTAACTAAGAAAGTAAATATGCACACATGTTATCTCAGATTGCATCATTATTCTTCATGCATGTATCTTTGCTGCACAATAATAAGTAGTACTTGAAAACCCAAAAAAATAGGCATACTTTTAAATAAATTTACTATGTTTGACTCAAATCAGAATCATACTGGATTAAATTAAATTCGTTTTTGCCGCCCATTTTGCACGCGCTCTGATAAAGTTGTTGGCAAGTAGTAACAACAGTGATATACCTACCCGTATATAGGTGGTAAATTATAAATTTTAATATAGGTACTTGTAAAATTGCCGAGTAAGTTAAATAATAAAATGAGTTGTTCACATATAAATACATAAGTTGTTATGAGTATACATATGAGTTGTTACTATATGTCAAGGGTGTAATTAAGAGATTATTTTATTAGTTAATGGGTTAGCTGGAAGACATCGCGATTAAACAGCTGCTCCTAATGAATTATAGTCTGCTGATATTTATTTACTTTTTTGTGTCAATTAAACTAAGAATTAGTTCAGATCATAGGCAATTCTCCCTTTTTAAATGGTTTACTTCTTAAAGTTTGTTGTTGTTATAATTTTGATACTTTTTCTTGACTTGAGATTGAGAGTCAATAAAATATTATAAGTATAAAAATATTTAAATAAATAAGTTAACAATTTCTAATGTTTTCCTTTAGCATTGCCACCTGGGCTTCCATCGTCTTTCAATTATTGATTGCCTTTATGGAATGCAACCCATGAAAATTCACAAATATCCTAAAACTATTGTACTGTGCAATGGAGAACTTTACAACTACAAGAGGGTAAGTAAATGATATTACAATACGTTACCTTATGATGATTTCTAGTCGAAATCCAAAATTATCTAAAAAAAATTGGACTGAAATAGTGCTTTCTCTTAGCCTGTTGTAAGTCCTACCAAAAAATGCCCAAAAGAAATAGTGTTTAACATTGATATTATAGTCTCAAAAAATTCCCGATTTCTCAGTCTCAGTAACTGCATTTTTTTATGTTTAGTTGCAAAAGGAATTCAACTTTCCCTATGAAACAAAATGTGATGTCGAGTGTATTCTTCACCTGTACATGAACTTTGGAATCGAAAAGACTGTAAAAGCATTGGATGGCGTCTTCGCATTCTGTTTGATTGATCTAGAGAAAAGGAGAGTGTTCCTAGCAAGAGATCCATACGGAGTGAGACCACTGTTCAGAGTCTATAACGAAAATATGAAAATCTTGGCAATCTCTTCAGAAGCCAAAGGTAAATAAATGATCCATGTATCCATACTATCACTTTCCTATGGTGTGGGGCAATTAACAACAATTATGGGAGTACGGATTATATTACAAGGCATGCATGACACATACTGTGTGTATTAACTGGGAGAAATCGCTCAGTGGCAACAAACTTCTTTGAACGTTTGTTATTATCTGAGCCAAAAAAGGAGCAATTGTAGTGTACATACGCAAGTTTAAATCACTTTCCTGTACACTTCTTATGATCTTATCTTATCTTAAAATCTTATGTCGTGAAGTATAGAACAGGTGCATCGGCACTGAGGTTTGATCTCAGATTCCGACAGACTAATAAATAGTACCTACTCTCAAAATATTTGGTGAACCCCATTCTTCTTCTTTCTGAGCCGTTTAATTTCAAATGCTGGACATCGACCTCCCCTTTGATTTTCCACTGATCCTTATCCTGGGTTAATCCTGGGCATGCTGCATTCACTTGCTTCCTGCGATTCACCTCACATCGTCAGACCATCTTGCCTAAGGTCTTCCTACACTCCTTTTTCTTGTTCCCCATTGGTGATTGTAAATAAAATAATACATAAACCTACACAACATAATGCATTAAGTGACTTTGTTTTTTAGGAATCACATCTCTAGGAAAGGAATTCAAGATTGAACAGTCACTCTCCCAGTTCAAGCCTGGAACTTACGAAGAATATTGTTTGTACAATGATGGAGCTTGTTCGTTTATAGAGGGAAAACCCTTCCATGTCGTAGGGGGTGGATTCACATTCACACCTGCCATCCCATCAAACGGTAACTTTGATTTTATATTTCATGGTAAACCCTTAGATTAAACAAATTCTAAAGATTTTTATAGATATGATACCAACATTATTCGATGTTGCTGATTGTTTTTTACACTTAATGCTTTGTTTCAGAGATTGAACATGTTCTGGATAGCGTTGCAAAACTACTTACAGAAGCCTGCAGGAAAAGATTGATGTCAGACAGAAGGATTGGATGCATGTTGTCAGGTGGACTTGATTCATCGCTGATTGCGGCTCTTGTATCCAAACTTGCTAAAGAAGCCAAGCTTCCTTACAAGATCCAAGTATGTATGATCATAAATTGTAATACTATATTAGTACAAAAAAATATGCTTATATTTTATATTTTCTTCATAGACATTCTCTATTGGTATGGAAGGGTCACCCGATTTGATTGCTGCGAGAAAGGTTGCCAACCATATTGGAAGCGAGCATCATGAAGTTGTATTCCAAGAGAAAGATGTTGCCCACTATTTAGACGAAGTCATCTACCATTTGGAAAGTTACGATATTACCACCATTAGAGCCAGTTTGGGTAAATCTTCAGTCATAATCAATGTTGAACGTCAGTCGTTTTGTATCTCAGTGATAATAAAATACTTCATGCTTGTATTATTGTAGGAATGTATATGCTCTCAAAATACATAAAGGAAACAACAGACTCAACTGTAATTTTCAGTGGAGAAGGTGCAGATGAATTAGCTCAAGGATACATTTACTTCAGGGATGCTCCCGACATGAATGCAGGGCATTCGGAGAGTGTCAGGTAATTTTATATTGAAAGGGTCAGAATCGTTATTGTCTCTAGAGTAAAAATGAGTTAAATATTGCTAGACTATGTAGTTTTAACCGATAGTGCCAGATGGAAAACAAAACTAGGTTGAAACAACCTCTTTTTCTTGAGTAAATCTGGGTTGGAAACCTAGTTTTATTTGTTCATAACATAGCTGTGTATTAACGACAGTAAAAAGGCTATATCATATTGCCCACAATAGACAAAACAGATTAATCTAAATGATGCAAATAGAGACATTTCTTTTCATATTAAAAAATAACGAAAGTTTTTATTAAGAAAAGTTCTATGTGACTCTGACTTTGATACAAAACAAATTTGTTGCATAAATTGATAACACTTAGATACAATGTGGAGAAAATCATGTTAGGTCAACAAAATATAATACAATATTTAGTTGTTACTTGTTTTATTTTTTTTTATTTTTATTTTATTGGTCTTAACGAGCACAAACAGTTATTACAGAGTATATGTGTATATTAACAATAACAGCAAACAAACCAGCAAAGGCTCAAGATTTACCATGTATAGTAAGCTTACAAAAGTTCGAAAAATAACATAATAGAAAATTAAAAAAATAGAACAATACACTGCACAAACAAACAGCACAAACACACACACAGGAACAAAATATGAAACATAGAAAATTAGGAGATAAGTAGATTGATACGGCGGAAATACAATATAATAGTCAAATAAATAATGTTAAGTTAAAATTGTTAAGTAGTACAATTAGTCAATCAATAATGGATTTTAAAATTCGTAGTCAAAGAGTTATGTCAGCTTAGATTACAAAAACGATTGTCCATAGATATGGAACAATGGCGAGATATAAAAAATAAACAAAAAATTGAAATATAATATAATATAGACGTTATAATTAAGAAATACACCCAAAGATAACTAGTAGAAAAAGTAAAAAAGAAAAGAAAGAGAAAGAAAAAACAGTCAAATGTGAAACATACAAAATATAAAATGATGTGGGTCACGTCGGTGCAGAGGAACTCATCAAACCAGATACGCCCCTCTTGAACTGTTGTTTACTCATTGCAAATGGGTCTAAATCCCTGAAAAAGGAGTTATATATAGAGCAGCCACGGTAGATGAAGGAATTCTGGGCGTAGTTAGTGGAGCATGTCGGCAGTCTGAACAGGAATTTGGAGCGGGTGCTGCGAGCGGGACAACTATACGTGATGCGCTCCAAGAGCTTCGACGAGCTCACCTGACTGTTTATGATCTTGTACAAATAAGCCATGTCAAGCTCAGTCCTTCTATTCTCCAAGGTCGTCAATTTATGATATTTAGCCGCAGGTTTATAGTGAGGAAAATGCATGCCAGCTAAATAATTGAGTCGTTTCACAAATTTTCTCTGCACGCCCTCAATTCTGTCTATATATGTGATATATTGAGGGTTCCAAACAACACAACAGAACTCCAGGTGGCTCCTCACAAAGGCATAATAAAGAATTTTGTAGGTAAATGGGGACTTGAAAGGCTTGCCAACTCTCAAGATGAATCCCATCATCTTATAGGCTTTATCTACAATATGGTCAATATGTTCCCTGAAGAGTAGTTTTTTGTCCATTATCACACCCAAATCCCGAATCTTGTCGCACCTGTTCAAAACCTCCCCCTCAATTCTATACTCGTGGGATATCGGATGGTCACTTCTCGAGAACGTAATTGAGCAGCACTTGGAAGTATTCAGAAATAATTGGTTCTTTTTGCAATAATCAGCAAGTCGCTCCAAGTCCTGCTGAAGCTGAAGACAGTCCCGGGGGCATCCGATTTTTCTAAATATTTTTGTGTCATCTGCAAACAGCAAGAACTCGGAATCAATTATTATTATCTTACAAAATATTATCATGAACTACATGAACCACAACATAATGTGTACACATTAAGAGTAGATAATGATATTTCTAATGAATATTCCAATTAACTTTCAGATTGCTCCAAGACATTTACCTTTATGATGGACTTAGAGCAGACAGAACGACGAGCGCTTTTAGGTAATTAAGAAAATGTTGCTTTTTAATAGTCTCAATGTTTTTGACTGTCGGTACTTGGTGGAAGTCCAGTTTAAAGAAAAAATGAAAAACTAAATATTTAGATTAAAATCCAGAAAAAACTGACTTTAGCTTCCACGACCCTCATTATCAGGCGATTGTGAACAATCGCGGATGAGGGTGCAAATCCTCGAATACTAGTCGCGAAAGCTAAAGTCATTTTTTTGTGGATTTTAATCTAAATATTTAGTTTTTCATTTTTTCGTTACTTTTCAATAGATTGTAAGCGCAACTCTGCTGTGAAATCAACTAACACAATTTATGTTACCTATGTATTTATTTATGTATGTATGAAATTTTATTTTGTCTTATCAATCAGCTTTTGTGCTCAGCGAGCCTGCGCCTGTAATATAGATTTGCTTCAACCACTATTGCGTGACATGTTTACATAATTAATGTCATTTTTCTCTTTAACCATATAGGGTATTTGATTTTTAAAAAGCCTATGTCCCATCCAGGATTCTGATCTATTGTCACTCAAAATATGTAGTCTGAGAGTTCTCTCCTGCAAAACTGATTTCTGGACGTAGGCGATTTAATAGGTACATATGCAAACTTACTGAATTACTATGGTGATTCGTATGTCCCTAATTCTGATGCAATAATTTGTGGAAAATTTGTTTTGAAAAGGAGTTAAATTGAGGGAGCATAATAAAAATGTTTTCCAACATTAACTTGACAAAGTCATTGCTCCATCATAATATTAGGCCCCTTTTGACTCCCAATGACAGAAGAGAGATAACTACATACCTACTTAATGTGATAAAATTATCTGAAAATTAAAACAAAATGTTTGCTTGCGAAACTAAACTATATCAGTATTGTATGATTTTTTTTATATATGACGATTCGCTGTCAATGACAAAACACTGTAACTTGAGTTACTTAACTAACTGGCAAAATCAATTTTGAAAAATGCCGTAAATTTCATCATAAAACATGTTTTCTAATGTCAGCAAGGACGATTCAAGCCTCAACACAAAGTTTTTCACAAAACTGTGTTTTTTTGAGTTACAGTGTTTTGCTATTTGACAGCCGCAATGTAAAATAATCTGGTCATATAGCGAGTGTCATAAGGTCATAGCATTGAACTCTGCGAGCAATCTACGATTAAAATCTCGATACAATTTTTTCTCTAAACTGTGTTATTTAAGTTACAGCGTTGTGCCATCTGCCAGCTGCAATACAAAATAATCTGCCAACAATTCAAGATCTGTATTTATTTTCGAAACTGTGTTTTATGAGATACAGCGTTTTGACATTTGATAGCCACGATAAATCCGATATTAAAATGCAAAATAATATATTTTCAAATTTTCACGGTGCCTACAGAGGAATCCTTTACGATTAATCATTTGCATTGAATTATTATCGTTTTTTTAATATTGAGAGTGACCTTAATGCTTGACACCGTGAAATAAAAAATATAATTCAATGAAACATCGGTGGAAGATAAAGAAAATCTATTTCATTGGCATTACATGTGTGCAATTGATTGGTCACACTTTGTATCAAACAATATGTACATACAACACATACTAACACATCGGTAGCACGCGAACATCTGATGCATGACCTTCAATGAACAGTATTATTATTTAATATAAATAAATTAACAATATGGCGTTACGTAATGACAACGGGTCATATTTGTTGCATTCAATTTATAATGTAAATTATTAATACTTTACGACTACTGCTAGTATAAGATATTGGAACCAATTTATATTAACATAATACAATGAAGCACTTCACAATTGAACAAACAACTGGTGAAATTCCTTTCAAGTAATGGCAAAATGAATATCATTTAACACGTTAAACGCCGTGGGGGTCACCGGTGACCTCATCTTTTCTGCATTATTGGGCCGTGGGGGTCACCGGTGACCTCATGCAAAGAATATACTTCCAATGCTTTTTGGCGCCAACGGTCACACTTCTCATTTATTTCGCATATGCAAGTGACCGGCGTGGCGCTCGAGAATTATCCTGTGCAGTGAGACACAGGTGCTCAGTAAATTTTTAAAAAAAGTTTTTATCTAAATTTTCATATTTGTTCTATCGGCGTTTAACGTTAATGTTGTGTGTATGGCGATGGTATGAAATTCATTATACGAATTTTTCTTATAGCTTAGAGCTTCGTGTCCCCTTCCTCGACATCCAATTCACCGATTATTATTTGAAGCAACCGAAAGAATTGAGACAACCTAAAAACGGTTTAGAGAAACATTTGTTGAGAAGTGCTTTCGATGGACAAGATTTAATACCTTACAGCATTTTGTGGCGTCATAAGGAAGCATTCAGGTAACATAAGTACACGACTAACTGTCCACATCAGTTTACTTTTCTAAATCATAACTACTAAATGTTATTTGAGTGATGTCGGTTTACTTGTCTAAATCATAACTACTAAATGCCAATTTAGTGATATCAGTTTACTTTTCTAAATCATAATAACTAAATACTTCAATCATTTTAGTGATGGTGTTGCCTCAAAGAAAAGATCTCTGTTCACCATTATAGGAGACATTGTTGATCAAAGAATAAGTGACGAGGAATTCCAAAGGGAATCCGCCAAGTACACTCACTGTACTCCAAAAACCAAGGAAGCTTACTATTACAGGTATTATAACAGTTTCCTAGTATCGGAAAATTAATAAGTTAAATGTTATTTAGCCATAATGCAGTATTCCTATAACAATGTAGAATTAAAGATGAACATTATCTGGCTTACGACCAACCTCGGCTGGCTTAAGTGATCACTTTACACTCGACAAACATTCGCCATTTCAGTTCATCCCGGCTGGGAATCGAACCCTTTGCCTAATTGTAAGGATAGGTGATGTGTTCTCATGTGCTGTGAATTGATTTTTTTGCGACAGTCAATATAAAAAAGTCACGGTAGAAAAAATTGATTTGATTCGACTATATATTCATGAGACAGGTATACCGACTCGATAAATGAAAAATATGTAACAATTCGTTGTTCCTAAAAAGCCCTTAAGCTATTAATGCATAATACTCAGTTTTAGAATAGTCATGCAGCATTTTGTAGACAATATCATTATGACAATTATGGCCGAACTACTCGCCACTTGTATGGTGATGCTTTGTCAACCCAGTGACAAGATAACTCACTCACTATACTAATATAAAAGACAAATTAAACTGCAGTGTTTATTAAACAAATACATAATATGCAAGGGTAAAGGTTACAGATACATATTAAAATAAACAAAGTGACTATTCATATTACAACATTGTTAATATTTGCAATTGAAAAACACAGGCCTTGTGTATATGTTCCTAAAGCGTATAGTAGATACTTCCTTATTTTATTATGGGCGATATAAAATAAACTCAGTGTTCAGTAGGTATATTAATATGATTAAAAGGAGTGTTTTTTTAACATTTTGAGGTTAATTTAGCTCCATTCAAAAAACTTTTACGGTCATTCCCTAGAATTTAACACATATTATCAATACAAAAATATTGAGGTGGTCGGTAGCCTGGTTGGTAACGCGCTCTACTGCTAATGCAGTGGGCGCGGGTTCAATCCCCGACTTACTCCGCTTCACAACATATGCTTTTAAGCTTTTTGTGAAGTGTACGAAGATGTATTTGGGTTTATTTCAATTTAAATTTTTATAAAAAAATAATAATAACAAATACTCTGCGACTTTCAGGAAACGAGTTGCTGTCTTTTAGAAAAAAGTTTATTACATTGAGAAATCTGTACAAGATATAAAAAATCTTTAAGGGTCATTCCCTAGATAAAGATTCAATGTATCTACCTTATTTTTTTCAAAAGCGAATTTTGTATGGTTGTCAAGATCTAAAGTTTCTTCTTTTATTTATTTTTTAACTCCTTGTCGTATATCTGTTGCTACTGCAATCACCGATGATGATGCTTAGATCTATCCTTGGTTGTTTAATGTTGGTATAATCAAATTTCCTAGATTCATATTCATGAAAGCAAGACATCTTTAGAGTCACTTCTTCAAACACCACATCCATACATACTTCTGCCGATAAAGTTTTCGTTTTACAATCATTCAACCATAATTAACATTTACAGGAAAGTGTTTGAGAAAACGTATGCCGGTTACGACCACCTAACTCCATACTACTGGATGCCGAAATGGACAGATGCCACTGACCCCTCAGCCAGATATATCAAACACTATGCGGCTACCGATGAATAAACATTCCACATACATTGTAAAGTCGCCGTGTAATATTTTTTCAATTGTTCAAATAAATCATATTGACAATCTACATATTGACTCAATACTTTCAACTGACATAAAATACATACGTATGTACAATGTAACAAGCGGGATTTCTTAGTACAATATTATAAATAATGTGCTATAAAAATTGACTTTTTATTTTTAAAAAACCTTATCATGTCACCCCGATTGATTCTAATTTATGGTAACTCACGAAATGATGTAATAATCTAATTACATAGGTATAATGCACCAAAGCAAAATTGTTGTAACAAATTTATTCAATTTATTGTTGGTACTAATTTCATTATTGTATATTGTCAGCCTGTATCTATCCATTACTGGATATAGGCTTCTTTGTCATTACTGTTTTAATACAAATCCATTTACTAGTTATGGTATCAATTACTAATCACTACATTTTCAATTCATAATAAAAAAAATCATTACTAGCAAAGAAGATAATTACAAAATAAAATATAACATAAACAATACAGATAGTCTCATATATTGAGAAAAAAAATATCATGGTTCT
Source organism: Ceraclea dissimilis (assembly GCA_963576895.1). Taxonomy (NCBI): domain Eukaryota; kingdom Metazoa; phylum Arthropoda; class Insecta; order Trichoptera; family Leptoceridae; genus Ceraclea; species Ceraclea dissimilis. The sequence goes on from OY756368.1 coordinate 14,632,624, forward strand.
ACTTGCACAATGCAGTAAATTTAGCTGTCCTTACATAAGAAAATGTTGGTCTTTTCAAAGAAATTAACTTATATAACATAATATTTATACTTTACTAAATTATAGCAACTGTATACATTCAGTTCATAATATGTAGTATACAATTTAGTAGCAATAACAAAATCTAAAGTTTCTTAAATACATAATCAGTTTCTTAAAGAATAACTTATAAAATAATATGTAACTTAGTAACTAATATTTGGATACCAAAAATAATTAATACCACAAATGTAGCTAATGAAAATAAGCCAATTTGCGGTTTCCAAGACAATTTTATCTTGTACTGCTGTTCTCCTAACTGGAAACGTTTTTCATGATGCCTGAAATGAGATAATTACAATTTAAAATACATGAATGCCAAATGAAGGATGGCGATGTCGCCTTAGTGCATAGACATAATATATTAAGTACTATCTAGACGGCGTACTCAATGCTAGAAGTGTATCTAAACTGGTGCCCACAAATTGTCAAGTTGTATGGAATTTTGACAGTTTGTGGGCAAAGGTTTTGAAATTTTGCTCTCATACTTAAAAAAATATTAGTTTTAACTAGTGTCCGACAGAAACTGGATTTTTAGCCGAAACCGAAACCGTAACCGAATATTCGGCTCCCCTTCTAGTTTCGGCCGAAACCGAAACCGAAACTCAAGAATTTCAGTTGTAATTTTGAAAAAAAATCATTATAGGTACCCTGCTCTGATATCTAGTGTTTCCCTAAGATATTTATTAGGAAACCACACTTCATTTTCGGAAATCAATGTAAGCACAAAAGAATCGAACCCATTAAACTACAACTTATGTCATCAGTTATGTAGGTACCCATGGCATAACACTAGCGGGGGGGGAACTAAAAAATTCAATTTTTCTTCTGGAGGTTAAGTAACGGAAGTTGTGGTGTAGTTTGCTAATATGTATATTCATGGGCGTCGCCAGCCTCGGAGCTAAAGGGGAGCAACAAAAATTTACAAAAATGGTACAGGATGAAAAACGCGTAAATAGTGCCACAGGCGAAAATTTTTTGTGAGACATGGTGAAGAAGGCCGTGATATGGTTTGATTTATTTGAAAATGTACATAATAATTTGCACAATATTATGTACGAACAATGTTTCATATAAAAAGCAATAAATAAATAGCGCCGCAGCCTTTTTTTGTGAAACAGTTGTGTTTTGATGGATTTTTTATACTAATTTTACAAAATATATGACATGGTGAGAAAATGTGCGGTAATAGTTTGATTTATTGTGAGGTCTTATCATGAAGTATGAAAAAATATATAGCTATTCCAATCTTTAGGGGGGGGGGCAGCTGCCCCCCTCCACTGCCGCGGTCGACGCCCATGTGTATAGGTATTATCTTTGAACTAAAATAGGTATGTAGAATACAAAAATAATTATGAGTATTATTCCTTTAGATGCACGCACCTAGAAGTAGCGCCGCAGGTAATTTTGTTTTTTTTTTAATGGGCGAAGTGATTAATCTTGTTGTAGGTAAGTAAAACACTAAATTTGGTTATGTTGTATCAGGGAAACGGCCGCTTAAGGGCATGGCACCAAGAATGATGTCACAGTCTTTTCCCACGGCATTAAGGTTCAAAATCGCGTGACAATCGCATGATAAAATGGTAAAAATAGCGTTTTTTTCCATTTTTTGGGGTTAATTTTGCGTCTATCAAAAAAATTTTACGGTTATTCCCTAGATTTTAACGCATATTATCAGTTCAAAAAAAATATTTTACTCCGCGACTTTCGGGAAACAAGTTTCCGTCTTTCGGAAAAAAAGTCAGAGGTGTTTTTAAATTATTTTTTTTTGAGAAATCTATACAAGATATAAAAAATCTTTTACGGTTATTCTCTAGATAAAGGTTCAATGCATCTACCCTATTTTGTTCCAAAACATATTTACTAACGGTTGTCGAGAAAGAAGGTCTCCCGTTTTTAGAAATTTTTGAAATGTCGGTATGCACACTCTTAAGTAGCGCCGCAGGCAAAATTTTTGTCATAAGACATAAATGATGTGTATAAAAATGGGTAGGTGAAATCTTGTTCATTTTTGCAAAAAAAAAAAGGAATCTAGTGTACAGAATACAAACACAAAGTGTGAACCTGTTCCGAAGATTCCCGACAATGCTCGATATAATACGGAAGCTAGTTTCGGTTTGGCCGAAGGTTCGGCCACTTTTTGGCCGAAACCGAAACTGGGGCCGAAACCGGCTATTTTGGCCGAAACTGGCCGTAACCGAAACCGAATATTCGGTCGGTCTCTAGTTTTAACGTTATTTACGTCTAACACGATAGTTTTAAAGATGTTTTAGTTTTTATTATTGATATCTTGTTAATAGTGTGAGTTTTGCGACTCTAAAATACCAAAAAATGCAGAGCGTGAAATTGCGTCACTTCCGTTCTATTGAAAATACATGGAGTCAGATGTCTAGTACTTGATATATAAATGCCTTAGTGTGCATTTCTTTACCTAATTACATTTCAAACATTAACTGTTGCAGTCAGTCAATAAAGAGACAGTCTTAGATTAAAATTAGACCTACACTGTTTGCTGGCAACGATGAATCTATTGAAACATGATAGAAATTCTATAAGTGTGATTGTCAAAAGCCACAAGTAGCACCCCAATTAAAAATCATCTCTTTCTTGATAAACTGTATCTACTGAATTACTGTGCAAGATTTTTCACTGATGGAATACTAAACCAAACTAAATTACATTTATCTTCAAGAATTCTTCCAAGAACTTAGAAACTATTGCATTTGCCATCAGAATTGATTGCTTTTCTAAACCTGGCAATAAAATTCATTGCGACTGCGTTGTTAAAACTAGGAAAGATCATATAATTTTGAGGCTTTATTTCTCATACTTACACCAAGTAATAGATGATGTGGGGACTTCATTATTTTCTATAATCATAATATGTTGTTTATCATCAGTTGCCGAAACCTGTTTGTCCGTATCGTCAACAAGAGTAATATGACTCTTGTCCAGTACAGCAATATGAGGTTTACTGGGGTCAACGAGAATATGCGGTTTTCCAGGATCAACAAGAATATGCGGTTTGCTCGGATCGACAAGAATATGCGGTTGTTTATCAACGACTGGTTTGAACTCTTGTGGATGAACCATGATTTGAACTTGTTGCGTCTCTGGCTGTTGGTGGATTATTGTATTGGATGTTGTTTGTAATTGAGAATGGATGTTCATGTGAGTGGCGAGCGTGGAACTCTGAGAAAACGACTTTCCGCAAACGCCACAAAGGTAGGGTTTTTCACCAGTGTGCATTCTAAGATGAACCTGAAATTGAAATACAGTAAAAAAATTAATGACATTAAAAAAAAAACTCAATTTCGTTTTTTTTCCCAGATAGTATAGCATTTATTTAAGTTTTAATTACCAATGACTTTGCTTGATACAAACCTTGAGACTACCATTAGTAGCAAAGCGTTTATCGCATATGGTACAACAATAAGGTTTTTCGCCAGTATGCGAACGCATGTGACTCTGTAGATGTCCAGAATTGTTGAAACCTTTGTGGCAAAGTGCACACTTGTGTGGTCGCTCCCCGCTGTGACATCGCAAGTGTATGACGAGGGACTCTTGTCTAAAATCAAAGAAGAATGAAAATAAATATTTTCCACAATTAGAGTCTGTTTTACATAGTTCCAGAAGTCTCAAAAACACACTGTATGTAATTACGAGTTTCAATATCTTATGACTACTTTGTGTTTTTTTTTTGTTTGCTGAAAACAATAGTAGAAAGAGCGAGCAGTCTTACCTGGTGAACTGTTTGTCACAAGTGGGGCAGTGGAATGGCTTCTCTCCACTGTGAATCCTCTTGTGAATGAGTAATGCATTGCTCCCAGTGAATCCTTTACCACAAGTGTTACAAACGTATGGTTTTTCACCAGTGTGCGTACGCATGTGTATTTGAATATAACCTGTAAACAGTAAGATTTCCAAATACAGTCTGTAATGAAAAATTCAGTTATTAAATTATTAAAATTGCCTTAAGAGTCTGGCTGCTATTGTACTATGGTTGGCAACAAGCTACATACATACAGTCCATTGAAAGCCATCTCTTTAAGGCTGTTAGCTATAGACACAATTTTTTTAAGAAGATAGAAGTTTTCATTAATATCTAGTCTGTCACAAAAGACATGGTCTCGATTTTCTAATGGAACTACAAACAAATTCACAATCCAATTGAAACATAGGCTCTCTATTGTATTCGTAGCAGTAATGCCACAGGTTTTTCAATTCTTACCTTTCTGTGAGAAACCCTTCCCACAAATATCACAAACATATGGTTTTTCTCCAGTATGAGTGCGAAGATGCTTCTGCAAATTACAATGCTGAGTGAAAGATCGTTCACAAAGGCCACATTTGAAAGGGCGTTCTCCAGTGTGACCCCTGAAAAAATATTATGATCACACTTTATAAAAGGGTATTTTTTGTTATCGATCACTGTTAACTGATAGAGTTCTCGATTAGAAAGAACCTTCTAATAAAGTCACTATAATACAAAGAATTGCCTCTGAATTCTGACTACACAATACACGTACCTCATGTGAACTTGCAGCGATCTCGGTTCCACATACTGTCTGGGACAATATTCACAAGTCAACAGTTTCTTGCCCGTATGGTATTTAGAATGTTTGGACAGTGATGTTGACCATTTGAATCTCATACCTGCAAAGTAACACATTACATAAAAAAATTGAGTTTGACACAGATTATATTAGATCTAATAAACTTAAAAAGAAATGTCTTTGAAACGTGTGTCCTCCCAGTGATAACGTACGGGTTGGAAATGATGACATTAACTGCCAACACAATGCGTAAGTTAAAATGCACACAAAGATCTATGGAACGGCAAATGTTAGCAATAAGTCTGAGAGATAGAATTAGAAATGAAGAAATCTGATGCCGAACAAAGAAACAATCTCATCGCACACATTCAGAATTTGTGGTGAATTTAATTGCTGAATTCAACAAAATGTTATTTGACTTAACAAAGAAATATATAACAAAGGAAAATTTACCTGGGTGAAAGAAGAGGTGTAAGGAAACACGGCCGTCCAAGAACCACATGGCTGGACCATGTTGACCAGATCTTCAAGGACAGACGTGTTTTGAGTAAAAGCAATCATAGAATGTGTATGAAGAATTGCATAATTGGGACGGAAGCCTGAAGTGTGTGTAAGGATCTATAGATAGGAAAGTCTGGCGATCCGTTCTCTCTGCCTACCCCACAAGGAAGTTGGCGTGAGGGTATAGTATAGTTATCTGATTTCCCAGCTTTTATAGTGTAAAAGTACTATGTATTCTAAGTTTTCTAAAACTCACCACAAACGCTACACAAGTGAGGTTTCCCAACAACATTTCTCAACTCTCCCGTATGCCTCTTCTTGTGTTTCTGCAAGTTGGAACTCTCAGCGAAAGATTTCTTACAAATGTCGCAGACGTGAGGTTTGATAAGCAGATGTGTCTTCAAATGTCTCTTGAAGGCGTGAGTCCCGGTGAAAACCTTTCCACATGTCTGACAGCTCTTGTCCAGTGGATGAAGTAACATATGCAACTGTAAAAATAAAATGTGTAGATAATCAATACAGAATCATCGAAAAAGAATGCCAAATTCAAGTCGAAATTTCGGCGGAACGCATTTAAAATGAGTTCGGAGTGGAAGTGAGATTAGACAATCCTGATTTTAAAAAGGTACTGCTTATAACTTTTGAATCATTTATGTTAAATGAGCGATTCTTTCTCTGCAATGGAACTGGTTATTGCGAGTTTTGTTTGGTGCATGACAGAATGCATTAGCACATGTGCAGGACAAGACGAACAGGCGCTAACTATCTACCGTCGTCCAATATAATACTGATGGCAGCAGCATGGGCATTTTATCCGATTCAGCTGATCTTTCCAGAAATTATCACCACCTTAGTGCAATTTATATAATTATGTAACCACTGTTACATAATTTTTAATAATATTTTACCTTGTAATCCACTTGCAGATCAAACGATTGTTTACATTTCGTACAATTATATTTTGGCTGAGTTTTTGGAGATGCGGTTGATTCTTCGCCCGGTGGACATTCCATCAAACCAACATCGTCACACTGTCCAGGAGGACTAATAGGATTTTCATATTCAATAGGAATATCTGCACTCATATCTAAAATATCACAACATCTTATAAATACAATACAGAGAAATAGCAATATAATAAAATACGTAAATAAATACTTGGCTTAATGAATAAAGAGGGAGAACTTGTAACGATATAATTTGATTAATATTTTTTTTAAGAAAGGATCTGGACTTGCATACACAAACCCAGATCCTTTCCTGCTCACTTTGCACTAGGCTAAAAACCTGTGCCACGAAGTGTGGAATACATCGCCAGCGCCAGGGTTTGAACCTGGCACTTCCCACTCGAGCTCTGTAGATCCCATGCACTACATGATACCAATAATTTAATACTAATTCATACCTGGAGAGGCCGGCACAGGGATGGCTTCACATCTGATAGTAATATTATTAGTATTTGTTGTAGACGCCATATGTATAACTGAAAAAAATATTTAATGTACAAAATGTCATAAAAAGACAGTCTTCATTTCAGCATTCAAAATTATGCAAAACAATCAGATGTTAAATCCACCAGGCTTATGACTGATCATCGGCTGATTTAATAGAACGTTGTGTTAGGATGGAGGTCTGGGTTCGATTCTCAGCCGCCACTAGGGGTGGATAGACTGGAATTAGTGAATGTTACTTAAATGTAAAAAGTTCACATCAAGCCAGTAAACAATCAGTCATAAGCCTGATGAAAAGTCCATCGTTTGCCGTATATCACAAAAAAATGAGATATTCAGAAAATAAACAGATGTTAATTTTTAAATATTACATTGATATGAATACAATTTACCTGAAACACACTCTTGGGTCTCACTGCACGTCGGGTAGTCCACATTTGCAGCATTTTCGGCAAGTTCTTTCCTTTTAAAAGCTATAAGTTCATCCTGTTAGTCAAAGTAAAACAATATTTACAAACAAATTCGCTAGCATATTATCTACATATATCTGATTTATTTAAGAGTAGGGCTCAATGATAATTACATCAATGAATAGACGTATTAACCCCTTAAGAGAGAAAGGAACAGAACATGAAAAAAAGGGATGGCGATATTATCACAGAACTCTTTCGAATTTTTCACGTTTTAAAAGCCTTTTTTTAAAGTTCTCTATTAATATATTGACAATATTTAATAATGAAAGGAATGCGAAAAAAAACAAACGACTATCTCTTTATTACTTGTAATGATATTATGCTGATATTTTTATGCCTTAAATATGACATGTCGAGATTGTAAAAAGATTAACCAAATCAAGAGAATGAAAACCAACGAAACCAGATTTTATCTTAAATTATTTGAAGAATTGTATAAATTTGGAAAAAAAAGAAGAACATTGTATAAATTTGGTTTTTTATTAATTAATTAATAAAACAATTTAAATGAATATTTTACAGTCAGGATTACTAGACGTTCCGATGTTCTGAAGTGTCAGATTAGCGAGACTCTACTGTTTCAATTTTCAATTCTTCATCTGAGAATAACAAAGCTTGAACCAATGAGCCCAAAATGTTAGAGTAAAAATGATATTTTCAAATGAAGTTTCAAATTCTCAGTCCTATCTCTTACACACAGCTTATTTAGTTTATGTAATCTTAACATTGCTCAATATTGAACCTTGCCATTCTTAGATGAAGAATTGATGACTGTCAATTAATGACATGAATTAATGACTGGCCATGGACAGAGGCTCATGGACGAGGATTATCAACTGCTGGCATGAGAGTCATGACCCTCAGTCATGAGGATAAACGACAGCAGCAACAATTAATGAAAATAAAATTTGCGATCTGATTGAGCCACTTTTAAAGTCAGTAATAGATCGGTTTTGGTTAGGTGCATCCTCGAACATTGATGTCAGTATCTCCCTGATATTAAAATTTTAATAACAAAAAATGTATAAACATGAATAGGTTCGGTTAACCAATTCGCTGTATATGTTTGACTTACCGCAAATTCTTGGCTGGCGTGAATCTTTAATATGTCTGCATTTTTCTCACACATTTTCTTGAAAGAATACGCTCTACTGATTGCCAACACACACTGCCTGCAAATCAGTTCAGGGAAACCATCACCTTTCTTTATCTGAAAACAAAATTATCGAACATTTGAAGCATTTGTGACAAGCCTTGATACTGAAAATAATATGGCAGGGATCCACCGGAAATCGTATCAGAAATAACACTATGCAATCTGTTTTTATGGATTATATTAATTCAGTGATCATTAAAAACGGTTAAGTATGCGTTTCTGTAATGTTTAATATACTTACAGTTAGCGACATAATAAATGCTACACATTTACGCTACAAACTAGCAAAAATGTTTATTAAAATCAAACAAAAAACATTATTTCTACTTGAATTATTTTTGTTTAAGTACAAATTATCCTTGTAAAGCGTTGGATTTCTACATTCCGTAGTATACACAATGCAGTATTCCTACAACAGTGTAGAAAATTCTTCTACACTGTTGTAAGATACTGCACATTATTTCTATTCCAAACAGTTAACCAAAATAATATTTAACAAAAGCAATCTTTTCTACATAAATTGGTAATTCTTCATACTATTTACTTTACACAGAAACACGCACTGATGAAAATATGTAGGTTTTTATTGAGACAATATTGTCAAGGCCGATCCATGTCGATATGACATACAGATTGATAGAAAATATACAGTAATAACTTTACCTCGATATTTGTGAAAGACTTCACCATCTCTTCCAAGCAAGCTTCAAATATAGTTTTCATCCCGTGTTTCTTGCTTAAACACATTCGGCATATTTCATCCAACTGAAGTGGATGTCTTAAATAATCTGACATATCCATTTTATAAGTTTTCTTAAGAACTTCAGAATATAACTCAAATACTTTTCATTACTACTTTTATGTGAAGGTGAATCAGGCTGTAAAAATAGTAAGAGGGCATTAGGGAAAAAAGTGGATGTACAAAATTATTCACATACAAGAATTACATGGCTAAAAACGCTGGAAAAGGGTCTGAAATTCGAGAATCTTTAGTACCGACATACGTACAAGAAATTCTTTGGAAATTATGATATGAAACAGGTGTAAACGTCATAAAAGACACAAAATACATGGGTATTGTGTTAATCATGACAAACCTGTTGTGTACTTTGCATTCATTGACAAGTTCACTAGCTTAAAATACTTAATTTCCTAGAGATTAAGGTTAGAAATGTCTCGATTAACAGAGATAATGTTAGATAAATACGTAATCTACTGCTGAATAGATAATTGAGGCACAAACATGCTGTATCCTGCATGTGCCAAGATAAAAAAAAAACGCCTCTCACCTATTTTCAGCGCACGTATTTTGTGAAACACAAAGTGTAGAAGAAAAGCAATTACTTATAATTATGAATGACAAGGATTTACAATTATTTAAAACTTCAAATATCAAATATATTACGTGCACGCACATCCAAAATCGACCAACCACATTTTGACGTTTTGTTGATTTTTTGACAGCACACGGAAAGCGAGTGTTGTCAGTTTTTAAAACGCACTAGTGTTACCATGCTGAATATTTTTTCTGCGCGCGGCAACTTGATAAGTTCATAGAGATAGGAATAGTGATAAGTTAGTACTTACCTACTTACCTACCATGTGAGTACTATGGTAAGTACGAGTGAGTATTTATTGCTGGCAACCATAACATTTCTATTGAAATTCTACAAGTGTTGCCACTGTGGTTGGTAAAATTCTATAAGCATCGTCTTCATGAAACACGATTGATAGATTGTGATTCTCTAATTAAGTTTCTGATAAGCAGGAAAATTAACCATGCGCTTTTAACTTTTTTACGCTTTGACATAACGAATGTTAAATGATATAGGCGTGACGTTGGCCATACGACAAATAAATTCTCTGCTCTTAAAAAATATATGCTGGCGACAGGCGGGTGGAAAACATTATCGAATTCTATGTTTCCAATTAATTTCTACATTTGTCATATGGGATGGGTATGGGATAGAATAAAGTCGATGATGGGTAATGGAAATCAAATACTCCACTAGTAATCAAATAAAGGCAGTTTCAGGGAGGCAATTCCACTCCAGAAAGGGCCTCTAATTTGCGTCATAATTTCTAACCAGGGTTACATTACAAACAAAACCTTACATTAGGTACCTAGGTATCCATTTAAAGACGAATTACCTAAGAAATTTTAAAGTTTTTGGTGTAAGTACCTAGCAGAAAAGATCTTCTCTCCATATTGTATTGGCGTTCGACTATGATTTTGTTTCGACTAGGTAATCAAATATATGAAGTAGGTAGATATAAATCCCAACTTTTCCAAAGTTTCTTTGTGAAATCTGGAAGTTGTATGTATGCAAGAAAAACATTGAAACTGAAAAACGTAAACTACATACATATCATATTATTTTTTACCATGATAACTATTATATTTTGGCGTCCAAAGTTGGTAAATAATGTATTTAAATACCGAGTTCTCCATTGGTTCGTTTGACGTCGCACTATTCGTCACGTCATTTCTTTACTTGATCACCATTTGATTTTATTATTTTAGTTTACTGCAGACCGGTACGCGAGGTGTTAGTGTCCGCGATTCGCAGTTCGTTCGCTCTCCAAACATAATGTTCGTGTTCTTTACAATATCGGCGTTTTGACGTTTAACTTTGTAAATAATTTACTTACAAACACCAAAAACTTGTGAATATAATTACAATGTGGCTTTACGTATTATTAAATTTCTTTTAGATCTTGAAGTGTGAGTGTTTCTTAAGTCGGCACAACTATCCCGACAACTTTAAATAGTTTTTTGTTTACATACTTTTTGTTGTAAACGTAACTTGTGTTTGCCCAACTACTTTTTGTACCTATTTAATCTTATTCATATTATTTTCATTGTATTAGAATATCTTTGGCATTGTATTTTTTGTTGTTTAAGAACATTATTGTGTGTCAATAGAATAAAACAGTTGTTGAAAAGTTTTGTGCGATTGTTGAGTTAGAAGAAACTTTGTTGAACTTGTGCCTGTGTTTTTAATAGATTCTCTTCATCGCGTAACATCAAGGTTTGTTGTATATTTAATCATTAATTTTAATGTAAAATCATTTACTAATTACTACTTCTAGGTATTTTTAGTTTTGCATTAGTTTCAAGGCAATTTTATATTGTACTTATGTGCTTACGTACTTTGCATGCTTACATAGAATTTGTTGCCCTACTAACTAACCTAATCACAAACTTAAATATAAATCGGAACCTACTTACCGGTAATGTATGAATTTTAGGAATTATATACAAATCCTAGGAATGTATACAATGCCGGGTCAATTTAGGAAATATGTACTATAGTCGCCGGTGGTGGTTTATTCAACAGGAAAATGAGGCGAGTGCTCCAGGCTTTAAAGATTAGGGGCTAAAATTTTGGTCAAATTTTATATGAATATCTGTTATGATATCATTCTGAAATAGCGAATTGACAATAAGTAATTTTTATTCACAATGAGTAACATTGCTATGAGTTCTACTTGTGAAAAAACGTCATTTAAATTGTTGGATTTTTAACATGTTTCTGTATGAATTGGTAGGTATTTTTTGTAATGAATCTGGGATTTTCTAAACCTAAATACACCTTTGTAAGTTTGTGCACTTCACAGTAAGCTTGTGTCGTGAAGTGGAGTAGGTCGGCATCGGGGATCGAACCCGCGCCCACTGGATTAACAGTCGAGCGCATCACCAACTGGCTGCCGACCACCACATTATTTCGAAAAAAATGGCAATCTTCCAAAACGGGGGCCTTAAAATCTGGTATGGCCTCGGGCCTCTGGATGTCTAAATCCGCCACTGTAGGTGGGTTAGGTACCTACTTGTTTACGAATTTTTGGCGCCTAATCCTAGTAGATCAATTTATAACAGGTACCTACGTAGTACATAGTGATTGTACTACCAAGCTACCAACATACACAAATTAACTAGGTATGTAGAATATTTACGTCCACCTATAATAGGGCTTATTCTGCAACTTATTAAGTGCGTAGTGCGTACTAAATATCAGCGGCGAAGGGTAGATTTCTGCAAAAGGCAGGCGTGGGCTAACATTTCTTATTTGATTACGTCAAATTAGACACTATTATACCTATCATTTTATCCAAAAAGTTATCTCGCCTTATAACATTATCTCGATGGGAATCGTGTTCTTAGGTAGCTTCGCGCCTGCTAACTAGGTACTGATTAAAATAGGACCACCTTTTTTTAAGTAGGTACTAGACATGTGCGCCGGCTGCAAAAAAGCCGGCGGCGGCGCCCATGTCTAAAATTGCCGGCGGCGGCGCCACGCCGGCGGCGTGGATCCAAAGTGGGGGGAAGCATTGGATTTTTTTGCAATATTGTTTTAAATGACTAAATACGTATATGTGAAAAGGATAATGATAAAATCGATTTATTTATTTTGGAAAACTATGATTATTTCAATAATAAAGTGAAATAAAAGCTCATATTTGAAAAATAATGGAAAATTACATTATTGCTTTTTCATGGCGCTGGAGGGCAGGTCAAAATAAACTAATCCATAAAGTCAAACGCGTCAGAAAGAGCCTCAGTATGGGCAGTGATGTAGTCGAACAGGTTTCTCTTTTGGCAATACCTGGGCTGTTAGCTAAATGTTGGGTGGAATTCAAACTCTGAAATAAATTGCGATGACGAGGTCGACCTTCCACAAAATGCAAAACTCCTATGTAGCTGAGAGCTACAGTTGAGCAAAAGCTGTAAAAACATATGTGTTATATGTGCTGTTGTTTGGAGTGGACGGGTAATTTAATAAAATTATGTAATTTAATAAAACTATCTTATTTGCGATGTTATTTGAGGTGTAAATATAAGGATAATAATTATTCAATAAGCATAAATTGTGGTGTTCTAGTCGAAAGGTTCATAAATTAATAATATCAACCAAAATACGTAATGCTTACCGGTGGAAAGATAAATTACAATTTGAGAGTAGTCTGTAATCACAGTCCGAAAAACCACGTTAGGGGATAGTAATTTCTTTTTTTATTATAACGTAGCTTAAGGTGAGCGAAATAATTGAATTTTAACCTTAAAATATCGAATTATAATCATTTTTGACACTTTGAAGACCGTAAGCGTCAAAAATTACCAAATGAATATCGTTTTTGTCAAGAGAAAAGAAGTCATTACTATTTCCACAGTGTTGTGAATTCAAACTCTGAAATAAATTGCGATGACGAGGTCGACCTTCCACAAAATGCAAAACTCCTATGTAGCTGAGAACTACAGTTGAGCAAAAGCTGTAAAAACATAGGTGTTATATGTCCTGTTGTTTGGATTGAAGGGTAATTTAATAAAATTATGTAATTTACCTAATAAAACTATCATATTTGCGATGTTATTTTAGGCGTAAAAATAAGGATAATTATCAAATAAACATAAATTGTTGTGTTTTTAGTCGAAAGGTGGATAAATTAATAATGATATCAACCAAAATACGTAATGCTTACCGGTAGAAAGATAAAATACAATTTATTTATTTATTTTCAATCACATACGGCTTTTAAGGCCATAAGTACAAAATATACGAGCATTATAACAATAAAAAAGTAAATCAAAACATAAAAAAATTGAGAGTAGTCTGTAATCACAGTCTGAGAAACCACGTTAGGGGATAGTATTTTTTTTTTATTATAGTGCCGCCTTAGGTTAGCGAAATAATTGGTTTTTAACCTAAAAATATCTAATTATAATCACATTTTGACACTTTGAAGATCGTAAACCTCAAAAATTACCAAATGAATATCGTTTTTTGTCAAGAGAAAAGAAGTCATTACTATTTCCACAGTGTTGTATTGAAACAAATGAAATATAGCGAATCTAGTCAAGTGGAATGAAAATAATTTTGATTAGGTACTTCGATAATCAAAGGCTAAACTAATGAAAAGAGAGAACGGTCGACCGAAAAGATGAAAGGCCGAAAATTTTGGTCAGATACTCTGCCAAAATTTACGTGGTTTAAAAATTTCAGCGTGGTATGATAAAATCGATCAAAAAACCATAAATTCTGATTTTTCCTTATAATTCCCAGTTACATAAAATAACGTTTGTTTTTAATTTAATTTCCACTATTAAGAACCAAACTATTAATGCCTTGTGGCCGTCAAAACTATAAATAAATCCAATGATGTTGTAGGTTTTCGCAGCATGGTATATATATTCTTCCTTTCAGGTTATTCGGGTGTTGGCCGCGTGTCTGTTGATCTTGTCTAGCTTTCGGCAGCGATACTCCTGCCATCTTCAGGATGAAGATGGCAGGATTCATCCTGAAGATGGCAGGAGTATCGCTGCCGAAAGCTAGACAAGATCAACAGACACGCGGCCAACACCCGAATAACCTGAAAGGAAAAATAAATCCCATCCTATTTCTTGTTTTAGAATTGAATAAATAAGACAATGCATTAAGTAGTTATTATTCGACATTTTATATAATTACTGAACCCTAGCATCCCCACAGCTGAATGCTTCAATTTTATTACCTGGAAAAGTACTTATTTCGATTTCTGTATCAAGAAACACAAGATAAATACTTTTGGTCACACGGATCCCACGCCGCCGGCGTGAGCGTTTTAACCGGCGGCGGCGCGCCGACCATGATCAACGGCGGCGCGCCGGCGCGGCGCTCATGTCTAGTAGGTACCTATTTCATAGTAAAATAAATTCAATCACTTAAAACACCTAGTTAGCTTTATGAAAGTTATGGAATTGGTACCAATATTTTACAGGAAACCATTTCCCACAAAGTCTGGCTAACCAGCGACCTGAGTGCGGTCGCCCATTTTAGTATCAAAAAGCCCAGAATGCCCATTTGTGACACCGCCCAGTGTCTAGGCTGCTGCCATTCACCCTAATAAAGACATTCGGACCGTAGTTATGCACCTATTGATGCAAAAAATCGTGTTAAATTTGTCATGGATAGTGGATATTCGCAAGTAATCCTATAGTACGACACAGTAGTACCCAAAAGATCCATTAGGTCCACCTACCCAAAGTTTTCTCTAATTTACCATAGGTACCTAATTGTTAAATTTTTATATAGTGTTGAATGACGATGATTACTGCAGGTGTTCATCACGTCTTCGACTGTAACCGACAATCCACGATTTAATTCAATCTTGAGTATCATAATTAACATAGTTTTTGGGCGCCCCATGCCCCATATGACTGGGCACTGGAAAATACGAGAATCAAAATATCATTTCACTGAGTTTGACCATCGTGAAATTGTCCACTGAACGCTTCTATTGAGGGTGCATCGAGGCAGTAGACTAGGCGTGCCAACAAAGGCATGCATATTTTGAAGATTGCCTGCCAGAATTACATGCACGGGTGCTTTCATCAGATTTAGTGACAGTACCTAATGGTTTGATTACAAACCGACTCCTACTTGTTACTTTCTAGCACAGGAGTTCCGGATATAATATCTAAAAACGGGAGACCTTATATATTGACAACCGTTACTAAATATGCTTTGGAACAAAATAGGGTAGATGCATTGAACCTTTATCTAGGGAATAACCGTGAAAGATTTTTTATCTTGTATAGATTTATCATTTTTTTAAATTAAAAACACCTCTGTTCTTTTTTGCGAAAGACGGAATCTCGTTTCCCGAAAGTCGCGGGGTAATTTTTTTTTGTACTTATAATATGCATTAAAATCTAGGGTATAACCGTAAAAGTTTTTTGATAGACGCAAAATTAACCCCAAAAAATTGAAAAAACGCTATTTTTACAATTTTATCATGCGATTGTCACGCGATTTTGAACCTTAATGCAGTGGGAAAAGTCTGTGACGTCATTCATGGTGCCAAGCCCGTAATGATAACCTAATAAAAAAACCCGTATGTTTATCAATATTTAACTATTTTGTATTGTCCCTAGATTATCTAGTTCGTTTCTGCTCCATACTTATTACAGTTATTACGTCATTATGTAACTGCCTTTCGTATTGTTTATGTGGGAAATAAATCCACCTGGTAGAATTATAATAGCACAATACAATACCTACAGAATGGCTTAGTCAATATTCTCAATTCATTCGAATATCATCTTAGTGGAAACCTTCCTGTTTGTGGACATTGCATGACATGAATTATAGTTTCCTTTAGTTTAGTATACGTACCCACGAGGACATCTGTCCCAATGTTTTATGAGAGAAAATTGGTTATATCATTGATTCGTTAAGAGATGTTTGATTTCTTAAGAGGTTTTAGATATTCCATCTACATAATTTGATTTTGTCTGTTTCAGATTCGTGGACTTCGATCTCCAGCACGAGTCACTATCTTCCCAAACAATAGTTGTTGATTTGGATTTCAGTTGATATGTACGATCATAATCCGTATCATTAATGAGTATCCCAGATGATGTCGCAAAATTCTTGGATGGCGATGTAATAATCGATCGTCGGAATCCTTTTAAAGACGATGACTCCTCAGATAATGAATCCGTCAAAGCATACTGCCATGCAGTGTTCAAAAACGGTAGAGTCGAGGCTGACAGTGGTGACAGTAGACCTTATAAAAATGTAATTTTTACTTCTCCCACTCACTCACTAACAAGCGAAGCAACATACAATGTCGCACTACCAGTAAAACATAACATAACAGGGAATATACTAAACATTGATGAAAATAAAGAATTCCAACGTTTAGTTGTCAAGCAAAGTCCAGAAGATCAGGAATTGATTCAAAAGTTTCTAAGAGAAAAAGATTCTGACGCATATGCTAGTCTTATTAAAATCCTCACAATGGATAACCAAGCAGCTAAAAAGAAATCATTAAAACGTATAATTCCGTCGTTTTTCTCCAAGAACACTAAACATGCCGGTAGTAAAAGTGAAGAACCTTCCAACAATTCTCAGACGACATTAACAGAAGTGTTCAATTATAAAAACTCGGACGAAAATGGAGACAATTTTCAAAATGAACCAATTGCTAAAAATATTGCAAGCGACAATAATTCTTCATCCAGTACTCTTATGACAGATAAAGCTTCCCACAAAGGTAATATATACTCGTATGGACTCGAAGGTGACAATGATACATTGAAAAGTAAGAATTCGAGTAATGAACTGTATATCATAGAAAATGATTTTTCCAACGACTCAATAAAAATTGCCGCACCTCAAGAATCTTTGAAGCCAAAATCAAACGTTGAAAGATCGCCAAGGAGTCGCAGTTTGTCTCCTCATACGATTCAAAATAGATTCAATGGTGTTGATGAAGGGAAACAGCATTATGATAATCGTTTCCAACCACAATATGCGTACACGAAGCCTAGCAGTCCAATTCCATCCACTACGCATAATGTCGTAATTACCAAACCTACGATACATCATCAGGCCTCTCCCGACAAGAATAATGTTGCAAAGCATGTTCCGCAGATTACTATGGGAAATGAAGAGTTAGATTATGAAGTTGAATTGCGTCAGAAAAACAACATCTCATTTGATGGTAGTAGTGTCGTTACTTCGTCACCTATTAACAATAATCAACGTTCCTCTAATACATATGAACACGTTGGCGTCAGAAAAGAAGTTGATAAGATTACCCAGGAACAGAGAGACCGTAATTTAAGAAATGTCGATGCATATTACTGGTCCGAACTTATCAAACTGAAAATGCGACAAGATCAAGAATTATACAGACAGTATGTTATGTCAATGAGTGACATTCATAATGGTATAAATAATAATTTTGATAAACAAAGGCCAGTGCAGGAGCCGTGGAGGTGCCGAAGTGTCAGTCCAAACTTTAATCGAAATTACACTCCGGTTCTAAATCCTATCCCTAAAAGAATGAACACGTCTATGGACAGCTCTCTGGGAAACCATTCGTTTCAGAGAAACACATCCATCAGAAATACAATTGGAAGTACAAGTAATATTCAGTCGCAACGCCGAGCATATTATGATATACGTAATAACAATAATTTGGCTAAAGAAGTTCCAAAAGCCCATGGGGCGAATACACTTGGAATCCCTATTATACAGGTAACTCATGATAATCCGATATACGGTATTGTTCAAAAACCTGCTCCTTTAGCTGCTCCCAAGCCACCGATTGTCAAAAGGGGCAATTTATTTCAAGAAGCTACTGCGGAAGCTCCGCACAAAGAGAAAAGAGTCAGTTTCGTTCAAAACTATTCACAAACACCGAAACTGCAAAGCGTCCACGAAAATTTGATAGTTCCAAACGGAAATATACGGCATTATTCTCCTCGCCATGTTGTAGCCCAAGCTCAAGTGGATATGGCTCGTCCTGGAAATAAGATTTACGGAAAAATTGTTCGGCAGAACGATGATAATTTGTATGCTACTGTAAAACCGGTTGCTGCTCCAAGAACTCAATGCGACAATGGACAATTGTATGCAAAAGTTAGCATCAAGATGAAAAACTCTGCGACTAACACTGAGAAGAATTACAAACCCCAACATTTGGACGTATCTAATATCTCGAGTATTATGCTGATGTCGGTTGATTCGGAGAGTGGATCAGAAGCAGGCGAGGTCCAGAGGATCATGCAGAACGCCCCAGCACATTTCAAGAATAACTGTAAGTATTCACTTCTTTCAAATTTAAGACATTCATACAATGTATCGTTTCTTGTGTTCGGGTTTGTGAATTCAATGTAAGCGTTCTATAGGAAGATAATCAGTTAATGGGCGTCGTCTGCTGCCCCCCCCTGCCCATCCCTAGAGATTAGAATAGGTATATATTTTTTCATACTAAATGATAAAACCTCACAAAAAATCACATTATTACCACACGTTTTCTCGTCATATAAATTTTCATGAAAATCCATCTAAATACAGTTATTTCATAAAAAAGTTGACTGCGGCGCCATTTTTTATTACTTTTTTATTAAAGACATTTTTCGTACATATTATTGCACAAAATGATACGCATTTTCAAATAAACTTAATCCCATCACGACGTTCTTCACTATGTTTTACAAAAAGTGTCGTCTGCGGCGCTATTTAAGTTTTTTTCATGATATATTGAATTTTAACTTTTGCTGCCCCCCTAGCTCCGAGACTGGCGCCGCCCATGATCAGTTATAATGTGTTGTCGTTTAAGATGACTTTCCAACGCACTTCAATTTATTTCTTGGACTAGGTCGTGTCTGTTTTGAATAATGCTTTGTTCCCGACGTCTCCATTATTATTAAAATATTATAAATCGATTTGCGGTCATCGCCCGATATTCTACCCCATTTCGTTCCATTTAGGGAATCCAATCCCGCATCAAAATCGCGATCCCGCAAGCCTGCGGGATTGAGGCGATCAATCCCGCGGATCCGCGGGATTTGCGGGATTGCGGGATCACTTGATTCTAATAGAAAAATAGATATTTACGGGGTACGAGATAAGGAAAAAACCCTTATTTTAGTCATGCCTTGATAATAGATGCCATCTAACAGAAATTAACAATGTCAGATCTATAACAGCTCCTAGTGCATTTGGATTTGCAGTACTACAGGGGTCAACCTTCTTCTCAGACGGTCCCTCGGTTACGACTCATCCGTGACCACCATGCTCACGGATGAGTCTCGCCCATCCTTCCCGGTCCTGCGCCATCCTTGTGGATTTGTACAAATTGGCCCCGTGATCCTGTTGACCAAATCTGTCCACCTATCTGTAGTCGTCCCTTTCCCCTCCTACCGTCAACCGTCCCAAGCATGATTTGGCACTCTAGGCTGTCACGACTCGCTCTCACAATATGGCCAAAGAAACGGAGCGTACGCTGCTCACACACTGTAGACAGGCGAGTGGAGACACCGAGCTCTCTCAGGACTGATTCGTTGGTTCTGTGCTCAGGCCAATGCATACGGAGCAAACGTCTCCAGCACCACATCTCGAATGCGTCAATCCTGTCACGTTCTTGAGCTCTCAGAGTCCATGTCTCTGAGGCGTAGAGGAAGACGCTGAACACCAGCGAACGGACCAGCCTCATTTTGTTAACCCTAGAAATGTCGTGGCTTTTCCAGATCTTGTCGAGACGACTCATTGCGCTCTTTGCCAGTAGGATGCGGCGGTTCACCTCTTGGTCGCTCATGCCTCCGACATTGATAAGGGAGCCCAAATGATCAAAGTCATTGACAAGGTCAATGTTTGCAGGCCGTTGAACAGCATCCTCCAGCACTCCCCACAGGGGTCAATACTGGGCCCATTAATATCAATGGTCTGCCTAACAGTGTTGATGAGGATAATTTTATTGTAATGTTTGCGGATGATACATCCCTGTTACTAAAAGACAATATTAAAAAAAAGGATGCCTCGATGAAGACCTTGAAATTGAACGGGGTGAAAAAATGAACGGGGCGAGAGGGTGGTTTAATGACAACGGTCTCGAATTAAATATGACGAAGACCGGTGATATTCACTTCTCTGTTAAGCGACCGTTGGGGGTGGATCCAGTGATGGACTCACTTTCTAGTCTATCTTTTGAACCAGTTGACTAAAATAAGTTTCTTGGATAAACAATAGACCGAACGCTTCAATGGCCTCCGCACATTGAGGTACTTTGAAGGAAGGTAAATCCGGCTATATTTGCTATTAAAAAAATAGGTTCATCTGTGGACTTTAAAAGTCTGTACATTTTACTTATACTTCCACAGCATTATGTCTGAGGGAGGGGGGCAGACGGGTGTTTTTTATTGCAGAAACGAGCAGTGAGAACCATGCTGGGCATGAATCGCAGAGATTCCTGTCGAGATTCCTTTAAGGAACTCCTCACCAGTGCTCACCATGCCTAGCATCTTCATATAAGAGTGTTTATGTTTATACATAATACTCCCCTGAACTCAGAGTACCACAACTCAAGGGTCAAAAGGTACCAGGTCAAAAGAAGACATAAGACCTTTAAGGCACAGACTAGCGAAGATGTCTAAAAGCTTCGTGTGTCTCAGTGTGCGTATGCTAAACGTGCTTCCCGGAGAGTTCAAATCGCTGGATGATACGGCTTTCCGCGGAGGGGTGAAGAAGTACCTACCTTAAACTCAATTGACGAAATGTTAAAACGATTGATTTTTACATTCTGACTGGCATTGATCTGATAGCATAGGATTAGGAATGGTACCTCCGAGCTTTCTAACATTATGTCTGATAGTGATGATGCGATTAAATATGATATTTTTTTTGTTTACGATATGAATTGTAGTAATGTATATGCTGATAATTGTAAAAACTAACGACAGCTGCCCGGATGGGCCTACGAACGATGGAAAACCATAAACTTTTTGGATCCCGCAAACATGCGGGATCCCGCATGACTAATCCCTCGTTTTGAATCCCGCAAAAAAAGGCGCGGATCCAGCATTTGCGGGATCCCGCGTTTGCGGGATTGGATTCCCTAGTTCCATTATTATGCATTGCTATCCTAGTCCCTCATGTGTGTCAGATTATCTTGTATCTCATTTATAAAACGTATTACAGATTACATTATAATTTAAAAATGCGGCTCGGTAAGTTTGGGTGTATACCAGTTACACTTAAGTCAATGTCATATTTGTTGTGCGGTTGGGAACATTCACCGTGGGCATTTTCTACTACCAAATTATTTTCAAGTGAAGCATACAAATATGTAAATTATAGTGGTTCTACAGTAAAATATATATTTATATGAAATCTATTGAATCTATACGGTTCGGACTGTCTCACTAGACCATGGTCTGCATCGAGACTAGCCTAAACCACAAGAAAACATAATAAAAAATAGTAACTTATATAATATGGAGTAATTGTAAAAACGTCAATTAGGTATAATAAAAAAGATCTTTTGGGTTGGGAACAAATCATGGTTATGAATCATAAAAAAAATCAAGCGAAAAATGCAAGAAATTGAACAGGAAATTGACAAAAACGCTTATATTCTTCTTTTCTTTAACAATTTGCTTGAAGTTAAGGTCATTATTTTCCAATAATGTAGTTCTTTTCATTTCAAGACTTGTTAGAAAATAATAAAGAATAATAGCTATCTGCCTTCTAAGTTAAGCAAAAATTCTTGCATTTGAAATATATATTATCAGACTAAAATATATCTGTCTATCTAGCCACAGCCTCGAGGTTAATTTAACATTTTAGATGTCAACTTCACTAAGTGAAAATCTTGATAAGCTGAAATTAGAATCTTTAGATTAATTATTAAAACATTCGGCATCAATTACAGTCAAACAAATTTCATCTAACGAAATTTATCCCATTGTTTTGTCCGTATTTACGTGGCTTATTGTTATTTCTGAATAATTATAGAGTTCACCGTACTTATAAAGTTTCTTAATCTCGAATACAATTAGGAGAGAAGTCATAATGTCTATCTTCGGCTGCCATAGGTTTTCTATTTACTCCTTTCTATACTATTTTCATTGTTAAGTATACGATATCGTTTTATAGTGTCTATCTAATCTAATCTTTTTTTCATTATTTCGAAACTAATTGAAATCGAAATATTTTATTTTTATTTTATTTCACACGTTTTCACCAAGGCGACAGCTTGGTATTTTCGGGAGGACTTAGGAAGAACACAAAAGTTTGTGTACAATGTTTACAACCTTACGATTTCCTTATGAAAAACAAGCGGATCTAAAGGTGTTCGTAGGGAGTAAAGAATTTGGATATAATAGAGAGGCAAGTGAAATTGCCACCCTTGGACTTGGAGTGCAAGACCTTAGTATCTTAATGTCAGTAGAGTGATCATGCAGTGATCTGCCATTTCCATTTCAGGATATCTACTATTTCCTTCACAATTCACAACGGTTAGTTAAGTTGAGTACTCACCCGTTATTTTTCAGACGAATTTTTGGACTATTTTATTTTTCAGTTTACGGAGTGCATGCTTCGTTGAAAAAAATAATTGGACGCTGAGTTGTCTGCTGGTTGTAGATATGCGCTACGTTTTGTATCTAGATATTTTCAAGAGTTATAATTTCTTCAATAATCGACTTTGCTTCTTCTCGAGTGAATCGTTCGTTCGATTAATATTATCTTTTTACAGTTTCCAGACAAGCCATTCAATTATCGAGTCGACGGATACAAAAAATATTTCCTTATTGGATGAAGAAGGCGAGGCAAATAAATAAATTGCTATACCAAGAAATGAAGTTATGATTAAAGAATGTTTCGAGTGCAGAAATAATACTCAAGACTGAAGTAATTGCTTGTGCAATATTTTCCTGCAATTTCACTTCATGCTGAAATATACATTGTTGTCATTTTTAAACTTACATATTACACCGTACTCAGTACTGTAAATTGGATATTCCTTTGTTCCACATATTAATTACAATTTTTTTCTTCGGTTTCAATCCTGCGGATTGCTTTGCATCAAAGATCTGCATCTCGTCCTATTCAGCTCCAGTGAACTTCAAAATTTGTTAAGATTAAGTATATACCATTTAGAGAGGATTATTTGTTTTGGGTTCGAAGGGTTCTATCCTTTCGCTCTGGTATCTTTGGCATTGTCACTACCCCATGAAAGTTGATCTTTCATGTTCTTGGAACCAATGATGTTGATTTAAAAACAACGTTCTGCTTTTCCACTTAAGGCCATTTATTCTTTAAAATGGACCCAGTGAGTGTTAGCGTTTCTTGTGAATCTTGAGGTAACAGGTCTTTGCTGAGTGCACCTGTGTCAAAAGACACTGGCTTATGTTAATGCCTCCACTTCTTTGAAGTGCGCGAATTTACAAGAGACAATGTGCCACATACAATTCAACAATAAGGTTCTCGAATTTAGAGGAGTCGTGTAAGCATGCAACGATAAGGCACGCTTGAACAACTCCGTGATTTTATAGTCGGTTGAAGGTAAAAACTTGCGTTCTTGATCTGAGGTTGAGTGTCCAAACTAGAAGCAACGGACGAGAATTGGAATTAAATAAATTTAATATAAATCCCCCTTTTACGTTCAATATAACAATTTCACTCAATAAGCAACAATTTAGGTCATAATAATATGACGCATCGTTGGCAAGAGTGCTCGTAATGAAGGAATTTCTGATACTACAATTTCACTTAATGGTTAAATCTAGTTTATAGTAGTTAGCACGTATTCTAAACATGTAGTTTAAGAATGTAACTACACTCTACTTGGTATTGTTGATTGTTATTGAATATTGACAGGTACATTATGGTGTACAATAATGGAATGTGTATGTAAGTTAAAGCTCATTGTTTCGTTCTAGAAATAATACCCCGATAATAATATGGGTGCCTTCATAATGTATTTCTTGCCCCCAAGTGAAATTTCTTTTGTTCATTATCACGACTTTACACGATGTATGAGAGGGTATCCTATCACTGCTGTTCTAATTAGAACAACGTATACAACACATGTTAGGTGTATGTAGTATGGACTTGCTCCATTGTTCTTTGTTGGAAGATATACGTTACATCTTATTAATGAAACTGTACCTAGTATTTTTTTATTCTACTTACTCTCTTTGGTCCAGACTCTTCATCATTTACTCGTATATTAGCCACTCTCATGCCATCGTCATAATTTTACGTTTATTGCGTTGGTTTTTGACGTGTCGTCTTTCAGCTATAGTTTAATACCCGCACTTGCAATCAAGGCACTTGAAAGACCGAAGAAATCTGGACATTTTATAACAAGGGTCATCGTGAAAATCTTCAACAATTTATGCGCAATCAATGTGTTCCAGAGATGTAAATTCTCTTGTGTGTCTTTGTGTGCCATTTCTCCATTCCTTATTTCTCTATGCCCTGCTTGCGTCGACCCCAGGCAGGCTAGTTTTTTATTTAGGTATTTCAAAATACTTAAATTGCAATAGAATGATGGTTTTCCTGGACATACCTTACAACCAATGTCGACTATCTTAAGTGATCATGCTCCTAATTCCACGCAATGTATGTATCACATCTAATAAACTTTTTTTCACAGATAAATTACGATTCATTAGCCAAAGACATGATCCTATGATATCAAGACAACTACAAAAGAGTGCTTGAATTAGTTATTAGACCACTTCTTCTTCTTGTTCAGCCATCACTCCACTGCTGGATATAGGCCTCTACCAACGTTTTCCATTTTTTTCTACTTTGAGCTTTGCTCAACAAGTTTCTTCGTGCGACTGGGACTATCATCTACCCATATTTTTTTGATCGTCCTACAGGTCTTCTGCTCTCCCATGGTCGCTATGTCAGGATTCTGGGTGCTCATCTCTCATTTCCCTGTCTAGCAACGTGGCCTGCCCATTGTCATTACTAGACTACGCATGTCATAAAATATCATTTTTACATTTATTGAACCCTAGTATTAGGTCACGAATCACTTCGCAATCTAAGACCTTTTTTTATTACTTGTACCTACAGTAATAACTATTCATTATTTGTCAATGAATGATAATGCTTTGTAATCACAACACAACATTACGATTAGATACCAATGAACGATGATTTCATTATGAATGAAGGGACACCATTGATTGTATTTCTAGGAATTATGCAAATGTTTTATCGTATTTTTTATGAATGAACCTTTCTCAGTTTGAAATTCTTATGTGTATATTATTATATTATCAGGGTACCAGACGATTAAATCGCCGCCAAGTCTGAACCTATTTCTATTAAATTTCCCCAACATTATTAATCACATTATCACATAGTTTGTATGTACATTTCAAGATTCCATAATATTCATGTTTTTCTGCATACATAGATATCTATACTACTGTTCGTCATTTTTGTTGTGGTCAACGTGTCCGCTATGGAGAATTTGGTTAAATTTTTCAATCAAGGTGATTCCATACCTTTTGAAATTCCAAACTTTAGACCTCATCCAATGTTCAGATATTCTCTCCGCGTCTTTTGTGTATCTCGATATGTTTTGCTTTCATCATAGTCGTATCTTGCAGCCACTCAAATCTACCAATTTTGTACGCAATTTCTAATTCTTTTTATCGGCCTGTTTATGTCCACTGCTTTGTATAAGCCTCCTTTCAATTGTTCCATGTCTTTCTGATCTTGCTTTTTGATGCTACCTCACAAATTTTTCGATGTTTTCGGTCTATCTCTTATTAAAGTTCATGTTTGATCATCATTCTACTATTTGACTAAGTGCTGGATTTCACCAACTTTTTGGGTCTCTCTTTTTTAACTCACCTAAGCAGTTGGTGAAATCCAGCATAAGTATTTTTATTTTTTATGCTATTGTCAATACTTTCTCGTATGGAATCTTCTTAGAACTTTACAATAGCTACAAGTCCATCGAGGTATCAGTAATTTACTGCCGCAGCGTGAGCAGTGGTGTGTTGAAGCGTGACGCTATTGTGATGTGTAAGTGTTACTGCCGCAGCGTGAGCAGCTGTGTGTTGAAAAAACTACTTCACCCTGAAAGTGGCAGTAGTATCGCTGCCGAAAGCTCGGTTACTCAACCACTCGACTCGCAGTGAAACACGAAGAACGAACAATATGGAAATGGATTCATCACTCTGCGAAAGCCTACAAGATTATTTTAAAGGTACTATATTCTATAGGACTGTTTATTTCTCCGTTTATAGTTTATTTCATTTTAATTGCTGTAAAATTTCACAAAAAGTTACAGTAGGTATAAACAATGCAGCAGAAAGTAATACAAAATAGTGGATTTTATTGATTCGCTAGACGAAAGCTGTTTCTGATGCAATGAAGGTTACATTCTAGATGTACCTACTATATATTATTAGGTATTCGCAACAAACTATATTCTATCAAGTGTGTTGGTTTTAAGCGGTGTTTGGTATTTGCTTTTAATCGTTGGATGGAGAATCCCGAGCAAAATCACTGTAAATATTCAATATTGTATCGAACGAAATGCGGCTGAGTTAAATAATGACGTTCATTTACCCAGACACCACATTACCCCGGATACCCATGAATTAAACAAAGTCTAATTCAATAAAATGCATTTCTGTTCTAGACGGGAAAATTTATCTAGTTATAAAATAGTAAAGGGTGATTGCTTCGGGAGAATATACAACCATATTATACATATTCATACATTTGGTTTGATGAGATATGCTCGTAGTCCTCGTATATATTTGTAAATTTAGTTTTATCAGTTACTATCTGAGTTACCTGTGCTTCGCAACGGCAAATTTGGATGGTGAATCAACATGGTATCTCACGGTGTCTCCCAATGGCTTGAGCTGGATAAAATGTGACTTACGATCTGAACTTCTTTTCCATCGCCCTTTCGTACGATACCGTACATGGCCCCCACGCAATCTTTGGATTCCGTCATCATCATGGCATCTCTTAGGAAAAGCTTTTTCTTCAAAAACCAGCGACGTTGGAAAACAGAGTATATTGTCGTAAATGTTATTATAAATTTTCACAGCATACCCGCCCATCGCTATTTTAGTGTTCCTACTCTCTCTCTCTCTGCAATGTCTGAGACCCTTGACCGCCGTCCAATACCAAATAAAAATTCTCTAGGTACCTATATCTCAAAAGTAAGTCTGGTAAATATTTGTCTAAGTACATAACACATAGTATAAGTGTACACAATTCATGATTAGTATCTCAGATTTCATATTATTAGTACAGAAAATCAACAGAGCTATTATATTTCAATAGTGTTCTTAACTAAACGAAATACCACAAAGGCGTTTTCAAGAAAATATGTACATACTCGTAGTTAGGTGGGTACTTGTACAACTAACTTATTATGAGTTCAAACAATGTACTCAGTTAATGTAAAACACCATTATTCTGTGAATGTATTGCACGTACATACAATATTTAAATATATTCTACTCATACAAATCCGCCAAATACCCGTCGACAATGACAGATTTCTCAATTACAGCCATTATTTGAATCATTAGATTCGTGCGGAGCGTCGAAAAACCATCGATAGATGTAATATTTAAAAAAAAAGAACACCCCGATTTCTGAATGAATGCGCGGTTGTTACCCTTATTCTAAAAGGCGAAAACGTACAAATTTTAGTGCGTAGTATTGACACTGCACACAATAAATGTAGTTAGTCAAGAAAGAAATTGTTTCCGATGAGTTCGCTTTTAGCTTTTTGACATCCATATTAGCGACACTTGTAGAATTGAGATAGAAATGTCTTTGTTGCCGGGACATAAAATTCTTCTGTTTTTTCTTTTAGTATACCTTTTCGTCTAAAACAGAAATTATGACTCTTGGGATGTTAAGGTCCAACTGTCTCTCCATGTGTTAAGTGGTCTCCAGGTGGAACATGTCCAGGAGGATCTCATTATCGCTGTGTGTGTAACCCTCTCACTATTCATTCTGGCTACATGGCCCCTCCAGTATCTTATTCTGGATCTGCTCCACCGGACAATATCCAGTATTTCGAAGACTTTGCTTATGTTTATATACAAAATTGTAGTGTGCAATTAAGGGCATGTATGCACTGAGCAAAAATCGTTCTGTTTTCGCTTCAACTTTATCAAATTTCGTATAAGAATGTTAGCGCTCAATAAGAATAACCTAAGCGACAATGTGAATTTTACCTTTTTAAGAAGAGCCTGGGAACAAATTAAAAAATCTAAAACAGACAATTTGTTAAGATTATAATTACCAGTATTTTGGCTAAATTATACTTTTATATCTGAAAAACTGAACGGAAAATCCTCAGATCCCGTAAATTTCAGGGGTACTTTCAGAATATATTTTTATTCTCGGAATTAGCAAATATTGTAATTCTAAAATAGCCAATCTGTAGTCCATACTTTCATCTATCACTGTCTTCAGTTTAAAGACGATTCTCTCAATATTGGCTGAGAACAATTCAGGGCGCCGAAGCCGAATGACAGCATATAGGACCTTGATCCAAGAACATATACATTTTTTGCATTTTCTTCTTCTTCGTCAACCTTGGTCCCTCCACTGCTGGATATAGGCCTCTTCCATTTGTATCCAGTTTTTTCTATCTCTCGCCTTTCTGACCCACTGCCTATCCGCTACCGAGGTCACGTCGTCCGCCCATCTTTTCCAGTTTTTTCTATCATTCGCCTTTCTGACCCACTGCCTATCCGCTACCGAGGTCACGTCGTTCGCCCATCTTTTCCGACATCTCTTCTGTTTTCCCATGGCCTCCACTTTACTTTTGAATGTTACTCCACGGAAATTGTCGTTTGAATAATACTAGTCCAAAGTATAAATTTGTACCATACGTAATAAAATGGCAATAACTTTGTATACAGTTTCTAATAGACGCAGCGTTTGTTCGTACCAGTATGTCATTGTTTAATAAATCATCATACTTACGTATTATTTATGAACTATTGTTTGTGAATGTTATTTTATTAAAAGGCATGAGTATTCTTCCATGCTACGAAATTCAGGGTTGAAAATTATCAAGATGATTGTATTCATTGATAAATATCGGATAATTTATCCAATAATGTAACCAAAAGTAAAAATTATTGTCATCCTTCTGGTTTCAAAATCCTTTATTTATTATCAATGATACAATGCAACTTAACACCTTCTCGGACCCATTGCGGGCAGAACCCTTAGATACATATTACCCAATACCGAGATACGCAGAACCTATAATGTAGAAGACATTGTCCGATGGAGCAGGCAGAGAAGGCGTTTCTGGAGGGATCATCTTGAGAGAATGGACCGATCCAGATCCGTGATGCACGAAATCCCAGAGGGGCGCCGACCACGGGGGAGACCCCCAAAGAGATGGCGAGAGAGCTTGACGTCCTCGTCTCATGACCAGGAGTGACACCTGTCAACACAGATCCTAAATTTCTCGGAAGAAGAAGAAGATAGAATGCTTATAGAATAAAAAAGTCATTTAAAAATTTATACACATCAACGAAATAGAAATGTCTATCTATACCCTCACGCCACGTCCCTTGCGGGGTAGGCAGAGAGGACAGAGCGCCAGACATCCCTATCCTTACACACACTCTTAGCTTCCGTCACACTCATACAGTTTGTCATACACGCTCTCCGATTCCTTTTACTCAAAACGCGCCCATCCTTGAGGATCTGGTCGACATGATCGGTCCAGTCCAGTCTGGGGCGGCCGCGTTTCCTCACACCTCTTCGTTCACTCAGATATATCTTTTTTGTCATCCTGTCATCCTTCATTCTCTCAACATGCCCAAACCATCTCAGTTTGTTCACTATCATTCTAGTCACAACACCAGTCTTGCAGTCACTCATTTCCCTAATAACCTCATTCCTTATCCTATCTCTCAGCGTTTTCCCACACATTCTTCTTAGCGACCTCATTTCCACTGCATTCATCCCGGATTCATCCTTCTTCAGCCATGTCCAAGTCTCGCTTGCATACAAATAGAAATGTCCTCTTGAATTTTTTATTTATTTATTTTTGTCGGCCACCAACATTACGCCGCGTGATGCAATACCTCCCAGGCGCAAGTGTTTTTATCATGAAAGTTATCAATATTTATCTTGAAAATGATATTTATCGTATCATGAAAGATAATTATCAGGATAATCATCCCTCGCAACCCTTCTACGAATAATATGATTTTAAACGAATCAATGAAATTCATTGTAGTACATTACTCATGAGAGTATTACGTGTTAGCAAACATCATGCAACGGTTCAATTATTCCCGCATTGGACGCTTTTATTTCACTCGTATGAATGACGACTATCTGAAAAACGGTTCCCGGATTGTAACCCATAGGAATATTGCTCAACATGAATAAATCCCAAAAATGACAAAAGCCCTTAAGAAATTTGCTCAAGGGATAAAAGCCCAAACTTTCTAGTTGGATTCCAGTAGATGAATTCTTTATAAAATGTTGACTATTTTACTGTCTATCCCATTTCAGATCCGCTTATTTATTTGGTTATTTTCTAATCTATAGTAGTTTCTAACACACTGAAAGAAATCGTATACTAATAGATACAATTAATTTTATTTTCAAAATCCAATTAGATTTGAGCTTTTGTCCCTTGAGCAAATTTCTGAAGGGTTTTCGTCTTTTTTGGGATTTATTCATGTTGAGCAATATTCATATGAGTTTTTATCCGGTCACGCTGAAAAACACGGAATTATGAAATCAGTTTTTTTCACAATTCCCCGTTTCAGACCTATTTGTTTTCAGAGTACAATATCATCTGATACCATCAGTTACGTAACTAGCCATACGCGCTTACATTTAAACCCCGATCAGAGTAACGTGAAGATTTTACCATAATAATAATGCCGAGAGCCCGTTGCTGAGCATATCTTTAACTCAGAAGAATCGCTGCCACGTTGTCACTGGTCTTGCCGACGATGCCATTGAAGGTGACTATGGAGGCCGATTCTGGACAAGCACACTCTTTCGCACTTTGGACAAGGCTGCCCCTCATTTGTAACGGGTCTGCGGTTGGTTCTATTTTGCAGGCCAGTGTAATCATTGATGATCCTCCTCCAGTTTTTTAACCATAGAGTTAAGAGGGAAATAATCAAATAGGAATATATTGTCTATACTCCCCGTTCAGTTATTTATCCGATGAATCGCAATGGATACGAGATATGACGGTAGGATTACTAGGCATATAATTGAGTACCTACGCATTGCCAAGTTATAATAAAATTGGTCTATACCGACAAATTTCGAAAGGCTTCGAGCGAACCCAGTTGTTGTCCGAATGTTGTAAAAATTGTGAACAGATGTCGTCCATAATTAAATTTAGAATATGTGTGTTTCAAACCTGAATATTTTTAAATAATAGAACAAGTTTCCAAACAAATTCAAGAAAATCTTGATTTCTTAATCGGTAGCTTCTCTCAGTAACTTCAATATAAAGCTCTATTCTTACTACTGTTAAAAATATTATATTCAGTCCACTTGAAAGATTATAAATTTCAAGTACTAGTATGTATGTATGCAAAAATAAAACACAGAAACGTCTTTGTAAAGTTTTATTAAGCTACTTAAGTATCTTCGTACCATACCCGTTTGTATTAGTAGCGTCCATATAAGATATACTTATAGGTTCATAATTTTATGAACTATGTTTTTTATTACTCATTCTCGATTGGATATACAGGGAAATCTTGGGGTTTTTCCAATCAATACAGTCTTGTCTAGTTTCCTCATCCGAAGTTGTTCCTAACGCCCTGAGACCTTTTAATTACCTTGGTCGATGATCGATACAAAGTGTGGGCACAGAAAGACTCGGTGAAAATGAAACTTTGACAACACACTTCGTCCTATCATCCAGAATTCTTTAGCAAACAGCGTATCGTACGGCTGAAGGTAGTGAGTGTCGCCGTAAAGGGTATTTTGCAGAACAAACACCTAGACAACCGTACTAAATATGTTTTGTGAAAAATAAGCAGACAGATACTTTAAACCTTCGTCTAGTAAGTATACCGTAAGATATCTCATATCTTGTGTAGATTCCTGAAAAAAAAAGTGCCCCTAGTATTTATTTTTGAGGAAAAAAACTCCCTTCACAAAACTCGCATAGAAAAAATTCTTCTCTTAAACGTGTATTAAAATTTGGCGAATTACCGTTTTTTTGATAAGGCGAAATCGTTAAAAAAACTCTTGGTATTTCTAGACGCAAGAAATGTACGACGAAAATGGGCTAAAAGGTCTGAGTACACGAATGCATTCTTTGTATTTCTGAAACTGGCTTGCAATCTCGAGTCTTTGACCTTTCTCAGAACTGAACAAATACACCTACATGGGTTCTTATCAAACAGTATTTTTTAGTTTTGTGTGTACCTGTATTTTATGATGCTTGCTATTATTAAACCATTGTATGAACATTGCCTCACTATTTGCAAGGTCAACATCTATAAAGCGTTTGTTATGTAATGTTGTATTGTACACTACAGTCCACATGTTTTTTTGTATTGTTAGTTGTATAGATGTGCAATGGTCTGTTGAATTTACAAATATCAAACAGGTACACTACTATAATTGAATTATACTAACTATCTTTGCTCTCTCCATATTCATTGTGGGTGTTGAATCAACGCTGTTATTAACAGTGCTGGGGCAGCTCGTTGGAGAGATATTATGAGGGTAGTTGATGTGTGTTCTTCCGAATAGGTATATATTAAATTTGATACATTTCGAGTGTTTATATATTTTTTGTACATATCTGTACATTCTTAGGCACAAAGGCTTAAAAGCTGTCATGTAGGAGAGTGGATTATTTTAATTAATAATATGTGAAGTCATGTTTGTAGTATCATTTTGTTCGTAAAAACGGTGATCTAATTAAATCAACACCTTTGCATGGTGTCACAAAATTATGGCCTACAATTTGTCTTCATTCGTGTTCCTGCAACGTACTACGCTACGTGTATTAATCCTCCGAACTAAACGTGTCTATATAATATACCTACATATGCGCTGCCTGTAGAATTTTAAACCAGAGATTGAAACTTTAAATAAACCTACCTGAATGATAATCTTGTAGGCTTTCTCAGCATGACTTATCCATTGGTTGAGCGTTTTGTCGAGTTTTCTCACTGCGTGTATTTAGATTGACTGATCGATCTTTTGTTGCTGGTGCCGTCATCATCCTGAAAGAAATTCACCCTGAAGGTGCTACCTGCATGATTTTTAAATTCCATACTCTTTGTTAACGTTGCCTTTTACTCAAAAAGCCCTTTTAACGATATGACTAACATATTCGTAGAGATATTACCACTACTATCTACTACTAATAATAAATTATTGTTAGTATGCCCTATTCGTCCAAGTACCGGTCACCATTCTTGTTTCAACGTCTCCATTACAGTGTCCATCTTCAAACCAACTAATTGTTTTTGTATGTATCTTCTTCATCATCATCATCCTATCCCCGTCCTCTCCTGAACAAAGGCCTCCTCCGACATATCGGACCAGCTCGTCTCTCCATCTCAGCTGTATAATAGTGTAATAATATTTTTGTGATAGAGTTGCTGGGACCAACAATGCAAGCATTGCAAGCACCTTTGATTATTGAAGTACCTAATCAAATTATTTTCATACTACTATGCAGACACATACTAGAATTACACTCTAATGTTATTAAATTGGTAGTACTACGAATCTTTCCATTCTATCGTATATTGACGGCAATGCATCGAATCATTAATCACTCTTTTTATTTACAAATATGCCTAAGTAACGTATAGCCTAGTTTATCAACATAGGGAAAAGTTGACTAAATCGTACCGGTTTTGCAAACAGTAATTTTCGTAAAAACTAAAGATCATAGTATGAATAACGTAAAAACTAAAGATCATATGAATATACCAAATGAAAGTGTATTTAGTTGGCTATCTATTTTTTTAATTTCGAGAAGGCCAGCAACAACATTAACTTCAATAAAAACGCTTCTGAAAAAAATAAATAAACAAACGGTACGTTTAACGAACGGGTCACTATATCGTACCACTGGTGTTTAAATCGTACCTGCATAGAAATTTCAAACGAAATTATAAAAAATATATGTTTTTATAAAATACAGCAAAATTGGATACGAAATCAGTTATATTTATAATAAAAAAAGCTATTAAAATATCCAGATCTAATAAAACTTATTTTAAAATTAAGTGAGTAAGTATAAACTTCATAGATATCGTAGAGGTACGATATAGAGAACTTCTAGTGGTACAATATAACGTACTCTACCCTATTATTACATAGAATGTTTTACAACTGAGAATATAGGTCTGTAGTTTGTATAGTACACTAGTATCTACTATAGATCGCGTTTTGTGCTAACATAGATTGTGTTATCTGATGTTATTAACGCTTTACTATACGTTATCAAACTGTAGAATTTACCTACATGCATTATACACAGTGCTTACCTAGATGCGTTATATAAATTCTGCAAATGTTCGTACGTTACGAAAATATTGACAAATAATTTCTGAGATGGAAACCGTGGGACACGAAAACAGGAATAGGCCGGCCGCAGAAAAGATGGGCCGATGATATTGTCCCTGTCGCTGGTAGTGGGTGGATCCAGAAAACCCAAAGATGAGAGGAGTGGAAAAATTGAAGAGGCCTACATCCAGCAATAGAGAGATGGCTGAAAAAGAAGAAAAATAATTTCTCCAAAAATCTAAGTGTTCTGAAACCTGTATCCGCTTGCACAATTAAGACAATCGTGTGGTTCTACTTCATTTTTGCAGCCAATAATTGTCTTGTGTTTTCACTTGAACTTAAGAAATCTAGAAAATCTTTTTGGCTGCGTAGCGACGTGTGGCGTCTAATATAAAGGTCGTTGAGATTCGGTTTAGATCAGTATTTTTGAATTGAGTTGTTAAGATTTCATAACTGCATTGACTGGCAATTCTTTGTAATTGCTCTATGTTCCCAAGTCCCAACATTTGAAGGTATGTAGGTAAAATCACAAGACATAGATATATGGAGGAGTACATGGGAAGCGTACGTATAGCAGTGGACAGAGATGGCTGTATAAGTAAGTAAAAGAAATGAGTGAAGAGATCTAGTGCTTGGTGTAGACCGATCTTAGGATTGTGAAGATTATAAGTATAATAGAAATAACTTAGGCGTTTTAATTTTCAATAGTAGGTACTTATATAAAATATTTTCCTAGCATACCTTCACTACAGTATTCAGCACAACTTAACGTTCTCTCTATACGTATTTATGATATGAGCATAAGGCTTACTATAATATGGTGGAGCTATAATTATATCTAGTTAGGAGTGTGTGGTATTTGCTTTTATGAATTTCCTGTTGGCAGTCAGATACCGACTAGATATCGACGATTTTCCAATTTACCTAATGTACCTACGTCCATTTAATTAAATTAAATGAAGGGCATGGTCTACTTTATCTACGAGTATATAAACAAATTAATACAAAGTTAAATAAATTTATCTACCTACCTTGTATCTACTGTACTCTGAACAAATTAATAGCTAATAGGTAATGAAATCATATACGAGTATAACGTTTCTTTTATTTCTTCTCATTACTTAATTTCCTCCATCTATTTTCAAGTTGATTTGATCGGGGATCGAAGTGTCAATAT
Organism: Ceraclea dissimilis; assembly: GCA_963576895.1. Classification (NCBI taxonomy): domain Eukaryota; kingdom Metazoa; phylum Arthropoda; class Insecta; order Trichoptera; family Leptoceridae; genus Ceraclea; species Ceraclea dissimilis. Next base: position 14,668,844 of record OY756368.1, read on the forward strand.
ATACTTGCCAGAGACTCCTGTCTCTTCTCATACAGTTTCCAGGACCCCTAACCAATCCAGTCACAATCTCCTCACACATTAAAAGAACACCTGATTCTGATCTAATGCTACCTTTGGTACTTGTTCCATTAGTGATTAGAGAGACTACATGAAGTTTGTATCCTGCGTAAATAATTATCGTCTGCCCTGTAATCAAGTTTTAATGATGTTTTTCACGAAGGTAGGACTTGCCAACACACTTCTTAATATCTGACCTTGCTTGAGGCATGCCAAAACCTCTTCTACCTGTAAGATATCGTCATTGTTGAACTTATTTTGTCGTACTAGAGCCTGTGGTTCTGAACAGGTGAGCTCCATTTCTGACTGGAAACTGTCTGGACGACATCAGCAATCTTGTCCTTCCTTTTATCAGCAGTTAAAAAGCAAAGTTTGGTTGCTACAATTAAAATCTCAATATAGAAAAATGAATCTTCAAATTATCCGAAATTATAAATTTGTTATTTTTTTGTCAATGGAGATAAAAAAATATGCATTAGTTAAACAGCAGAAATTTTAACTAGGTCCAAGCCTCTTAACTTTTCGAACTTAAATAAGGGTCAATAGTAGTTGCAGGTTTTCACGATGATCCATATGTACATTTGTATTTTTTTCGGGCTTAATCGTGTGAAGATCTGATGATCCGACCCCAAAAAAAAAAAACATAAAATAAGGATGTTTATAATTTATTTTATTATTTGAAAAAAAATACTTTTTATTTTAGTTGGTTTCAGAATTGGACTAGGTATTATAGTTTAGGTATCACAAAACCGATTCTCTGGGTTGTATCTACGAGTATAATTCGGTATTATATTTCTTGGGTTTATTAATTATCATTTTATAACTAGTGGATTATTTTTGCCCCACCATTATGTCTATCAATATTATTAGTTGTGACACTTTCTATTGTATTGAATTATGTACCGCTTGGATGAGCCTCATGCTTGACATCGATACAAATTGATAGCGACTGATTTATTTACTCATTTCTAATTAATGTCATAAAATTACTCTCAAGCAGAAGTGACGATTTATTTTAAGCCAGGGTAGAAAAAAAATCCTATAGTTGTTACAATGTAGGTTGACTGGTTAGTAAAATACATTGAGGATTCAAAGTATTTTTAATATGTAAATTATTGTGATATGGTTTTGGTTTTGTGTTGGGGGTTTGCGGAGTTGGTTGCTTTTCTTTTGTGGAGAGTATATTCACCCCTAAAGTGTACGTGGCGTTCGTGGAAACACGGTTTCCACCGATATTTCCCGACTGGGGGCGCGCTGTTTCACAATCTAAGGGTTCACTAGCCTGTACGAAGGAAACGATTCGACAGTTCTATACATTCTATTACGTGCGTGGGCGGTCATTTTCATTTTCAAAATGCACTCACAGTGCGTACTCTGTATTATCTCGTGAGCCATCTTTCAAAAGTTCGTTTACTTTATATTTCATATTAGATAAATTTATTTGCATAACATTGCGGCGGTCTCGGATGTGGTAAATACATGTTTCCATTCATTGTTCACGTGTTACTCTAATATTTGGCACATTCTAATACTTACTTCCGATAAATAATATCCTGAGAGTGCGGTGTACTCCTTGGTAATCCTCAGGACCACGCCTTCTCATTTATATTTACATTTAGAATAATTTATATCACAAATAATAAATTTATGCAATGAAATTCATAATAACATCAACTTATCAATCTTAACATTCAGAATTAATCAGAAATAAAACATTTCTAAACTTTTTTATCACACATTTGTTAGGTTAAAAAAAATATTTTCAAAATTCACCAACAACTCTCAAACACTTTTTTTTTTGTATAATTTCTTTCACCCTTTCAATACATTGAAGAAAAACATTTCACATCATACATGACTATGTTATTCATTACATTATTATTTTAATGCATTTTACTAATGTCGATTTCAAATGTCTGCAATGTGCTAACTTATAATTAATGTTAACCTAATTTAACTCCCTTTAAAAAACTGCATTATCTATATACACACATATTAATTGAATAATTCACCTGACTGTATACTGGTTTTTAGTTTTAATTATTGCACATTATACGTGCTACTGTACTATGGTCATGAGTTTGATATTTCACGTATTAATTCGTGTATTTTATTTCTTGTCTCATGCTTTGACGGAAATTGGGACAATTTTATCGTAATTAATTGCGATAATAATATAGTGTCGGCATTGCTTCGCGATTTGTATGGAATCGATATTGTTCACGGTCGATGTTGTAGAAAAGAGAACGTCGACCTCTGCTCTATTAGTACGTAGTACAGGATTTTGACCGAGTCAAAATATTTGTATCTACGTGTGATAATATTTGCAATTTGTCGACACTTGACATTATCATTAGCATCTGTAATACATACTAGCCTTTATAAGAGGCTGATGGGACTAACGAAAAACTATTCACTAAAATAACGCGTGTTTTCAAAACATAATTTTACGAAAAAAACTCCAGGGCGATTCGCACTGATTGGGTATTTGTTCAAGAAATAACGATAGAAACATAGAGTGTTTATCTACTTAAAATTATCGTTATATTTGCGTTTCTAATAGCACCTATACATTTGTCTGTAGGTGTATAAAAATCATGCATTTTGACTTAGAAACACTCATGTAGATGTACTTATAAATAAATAAAGAAATAAATCTTTATTGACCTGAGAAAATAATATGCATGTTTACAAAAACAAGACAACTATAGTGTGCCAAAAGGCGGATTTATTGCAAAAGCAATATCTTGCAGTCAACCCGATACATCGATGTATGCAAAAACTCGTAGCTGTTGTAGGTACCTATTCTCAGATAGTACTTAAAGTAGGTAGGTAGAAAAGTTCAAATCCTCATCATTTTTTTTTCTCACTGGCCATAATTATTATCAAATGATCTAGATTTCGATTTCACTGTATTGCGAGTTCTTATGTGTTACAATTATGTTTAATAAAATCACACGTATTTACGCATTTTTTGTCAGGTGGCAAGAAATTCCATTAGGCGTACGTTGAAAGCTTTTTGCCAGGGCATAAAAGACGCCCTAAATAAGAAGAACCCTTTTCGTACCTTAATTCGATTATACACTTTCGTGTATAGAGAAAACAGATTATGTAAGTAACTTCCCCAATTTCAGTCTCGTACAAAAACACGAAGGTAGAGTGGATATCTAGACGTACTAAATTATCCTAATATTGATTGGTTCTGTCCTCACACATAAGTTCCCCCTCGACTATCATTAATTAAATCAATATTTTGCTAATTAAGCACATCACTATCTCAAGGATGATTTGGTCAGCTCTAATTTAATATTAATACCCTTAATATCAAACACTCCAAGACAATGTGAAGTATCCATCAATATTCATATTGACTTTCATTATATGGATATGATTTATTGTTGATTTGTACAAACATGTGTATATAGTTAATGCATTTTTATGTTTTTTATAGTACATATATTATGTATTGATATTATCGATGCATGCGATTTTTAGATTTAGGGAAAAAAACATAAATAAATAAATATTTCATAGCCACAGACCAAATATAAAAAATGAATAAATCTTATTAGACACAGAAGTATGCCAAAGGGCGGACTTATTGCAAAAGCAATGTCTTACAGTCAACCCGACAACATAGACATAATATTAATAACATTCTATACCTTTTAGACCCTAGGTTCCCAACCTTTTTAGTATCGCTACCCCTAAGGCCTGCCATTGAAACTTGTTTTACCTCACTCGAAAAAACTTTGAACAGGGGGGGGGGAGTCAATATTTCTTGAATATTCTATTGCCCTTGACGTCACCTCATGGATTTCCCTAAAATCCCCTTGGAACTAGGAAACAAACATAATTAACATAATTAAAATGGACAAACATATACTTATGAACGATTTGATTTTTAAAATTTTAGATCATTATAGAGAGATCAAGCAGAGATTCTTAAGAAAGCTTATTAACTTGTCCAATCCAAGAAATACGTTTTCTTCAAAGTCTGACGGTGAAATTAATTAATTGCTTACAATTGCAGTTCATTTATCAGGTGAAGTTTTCTTTAATGATTTGTTAAAGTGCAGAGTTTCAGTTTCCCTCACTGCAAGGCAAATAGATTATTAATTATCCCATCGTTATTTTTATGGGGCGACATATTTCGCCATTAGGGAGGCGATGGGGAGTACGTAGGGTTGCCGGATGTGTTGGACCAAAAAACCGGACAATTTTTAAAATTACACACACAATATGTGTCGCAGGCGAAATTTTTGCTTATAAATAAATAAATAAAATATTTATTGAAAAAAAACCTCAAATGGCGGGTTTATTGCCGTAGGCAATGTCTGCCAACCAACCACTTGTGACGAAAAAGAAAAATGTAAGGTGCCCTTGGGTCGATTTTATCGCTAAACGGCGCCCAAAATTGTCCAAGTATTATTATTCATTTGATATACAAAATAAATACATACAAGTGTATGAAGAAGAAGAAAAATATAAATAAATAATAATAATAAATATGTAATGAGTTCTGAAGAGCGATATTTTCCCTTAACAAAATATAAAAACAAAAACTTACGTAAGTAGTTCAAAACAGTGTTTACTAGTAGACAAATGTTATTCCATGAAAAAAATGCTACCTATTTGAATACTCGGTTTTTCACAAGGAAAGTAGGTGCATACTACGTATAAAAAATGAGAACATGATGGAAATTATCAAGGATTTTGTCCGGTTTATCAAGATTTATTCGACCGGACATATTATGTAAGAAAAACCGGACATCTGGCAACCCTAGGAGTACACCGGGCATGTCGTATGATGAATAGCGTGTGTGTTTTGTCACTAAACTCACCAGTAATCGATAAAATTGTTTGAGTAATGGTGAAGGTATATAATCGGCGTTGTATTTGAGTGTTGTATTATGTTGCTACGAATTCAATCACTCGAATATAAATTAGTTTTTTATGTACTACCTACATGTGCGTAATTGAATTTATCAACGAAATTAAAGTAGATTTCACGGAGAAAAATAAACCGTTTGTAAGATTCAGTCGTTTTTTCTCATTGTCTCCAATATATGTGTTGTATATAATTTAAAAAAGCATAAATCAGAGATTTTTCAGATTAGAGATTCTTAAGACGATTTTGTTCTTAACGAAAATCCCCTCCAAAGAGTCTAAAGTCGTGACTCGATATTGAAAAATCTATTTCTCGAAATCTTAATCTGATATTTTTTATCATTGTTGTTTCTTCAGATTGAAACTAATAATTTATATAAACTAAACACATACTCAAGTAAGAAAAAATAGTAGAACAAAGTAGGTACCTTTCCTTATGATGATATTGGAGTAAAACCTGAGTGATTCGGGTATTTTCTATACAATGTGAAAATCTCGAATATCTCAGAAACCGTGAGACTTTGGACAAAGCTAAGTTTGGCTCAAAGGATCCCAAATGACATCTACTGTCATCCCTCAAGATATCAGTTTCCATTCTGGTCGATATGGTCAAGCCACGTGCTTCTTAGACGGCCCCGCTTCCTCACACCTCTTCTTTATCCCAGGTACATTTAATTTGTTATCATTTCATCCTCACCTCACCTCAATTTTATTTCACCTCTTCTTTCTCCCAGGTACATTTTTTTGTTATCATTTCATCGCTAATCCTGTTTACATGTCTGAACCATCTCAACTTGCTCACTTTCATTCTGGTCACAACATCTTACTTCCGTTTTCAATTCACTCAACTCTCTAATCACTAATTTCTTATCATACCTTTCAACTTTTTTAGACACATTCTTCACAGCTATCTCATCTCGACAGCATTTATTCCTGAATAGTTCTTCTTCAGCCGTGTCCATATCTCGCTATTTATTTTCATCCCCATAAATTAAAGAGTATTATTTAATTGTAGGTATAGGTACACAGATATTGTTATTTGTCAACAGTTTGTAATGTAATCGTTCTACATTGTATAAGCACGGTATTATATCGAGTTAAACCTCTTATACTAATGCAGACACCTTTACGGGTCGTAGATCAAAAGACGTGTCAAAGCCACTTTACTCATTCAATAGTATTATTACGTAGTTTCCGACATCCACGGTTAAGTGCATTTGCAGTGAGAATGAAGCAGCTAGCTAGAATTAGCATTGATGTGATTGTTATAGGGCTTTAGTAAGCGAAATATACTAATATATTGTTACAGTATGCATTCACTAGTCAATGGGGGCAGCAAAATAAACAAAGTGAATCTGGCCAAATACCTGGTCGAAGTGGGGGTAGTTAATTCAGAGACTCTGTTGTTAAAAATATTAGTATAGGTGTGTGTGTGTGTGGTATATGATGTACAATTAAATTGCTAGGTATAGATAATTATGGAGATAAAGACAATAATAGTGACATACTTATAACTATGTAAAAGGTAGCCTCAATACAGACGCAAGTCCAGTGAGGCACCACGCATATTACAATAATGAACTTAACTATATTTGACAAGTGAAATATTTATATCCTTAAAGTGTACACTTAATGAAATAAAAATTATCATTATTATAATGTATGCATTAACTGGTGATTTTAGTCAAAGTGTGAACTCCGTATAAAAATTAAGCCGTTTTACATTCTGCTCAAAACATTGTGCACGCTATGACTGAATCTCCTTCGTTAATGTATGCACTAACTGGTCAAAGCGTAAATTTGAATGATTGTACACACATTAACTGATCGTGTCAATTGGCAAGTTAGTGCATGCATTCACTAAATGAACGCTTTAACTGTAACATATACATTGGCTAGTTAGTACCTACATGCATTCACTGAATGAACACTTTAACTGTAACATATCGATTAGTAGATTTACTGGGCTAATAATTGATATTTTTATCTTTTTGTATTGTAAACTTCTCAAAGTCCTTTTAACAATAAATAAATATACACCTAAACGTTGTTACTGATGCATATTAGTTGGGTTAGCTTAAATAGGTCGCTAAATAAACTGAAGCTGCCCCCGAGCATTATCCTAATGATTGAGGATATTCTTTTACTAGAATAAAAGCAATAAATACACAAAACTTTATATCACTTACTTCTTAACACGAGATTTACGTAGGTTGATAAGCTGCTTCACCTTTATTATTCGAAGTATTCTTATTTTAGTTTAAACACGCCAAAACGTTTTCATGCGATGGGATCAAGATATGTTGGGATGAATCCTGAAAACGTTTTGAGAGGAAACTTCCTAAATCGAAGTACAAAGTTTTTTTTATGCAATAATTATTAAAATGCCCGTATACGTACATCATTAGTCACCGTAAATTCCAAGAAATGCATACCAGTTGTATCTGTATGATTTTATGTAACATTTTATTTATAATAGTCATAATTACTATACCTTGTTAACTCGCACAAACCAAGTACTAGTGTATCTTGGGCGTGCCCATAATTTAGCGCGAAACCCATTTTCAAAACGTTGGAAATTATATTGCCAGAGACACTTCATATATCTTCATCTATAAAAACATTCTGTATCGTTAAAAATCAGCTTTTATGATAAAGAAATTTAATTAAAATACTCGGTTTTCAACCATCACCTTTCGCAGGTTTGGTCCGTTGAAGATATCTGAAGCATTTCCCTGGATAAATTTTCTCGGTGCAGTAAGATATGTCTGGCTGTTACGTAATCCTGAGATATCGAAATCATATCACGATTTTCACATTGATGAAGTAATTCCGATATCTTAGGGCTTGGAGACCATGACACGTCCCTCAGTTAATTTCATAGAGAAGATTCCGTAACACTGATGTAACTAGTAGTACTAGTTGAATTATGCAAGCGAATTATGCCATGGCGAATTTCTACACTCAATAAAAATGCACAGTTTTTTTATTTTTATTTTAGTTCATAGGAATACACAAAACAATCATAAAAAGAGGCAAAATTTAAAGACAATGTGGTATATTATATATTTAGACGTTTTAAAAAGGCATATTGGGATGCAAATCATAAATTACGAGTATAAAGAGAAAATATATAAATTTGTTTAAAAATGTATAAAAATATTCAATTAATCATGTAATAACTAATATAAAAATCAGTAAACTTTTGTACGGGACAAGCTCATTTTTTAAGTCATACAATTAAGATACTTATTAGATATTTGTTTCAATTTTTGCTATTTAAATAGTGTTTAAATGTAACGAAATGGCTATTACAATCTTGGATTCAATCGTTCGCTACTAATAAGTCGACGCCGTCGGTTTTGTTAAGTTCTAAAAAGTGCACCAGTTAAAAGTAGAACAATGTTGATAAGGTGGAAAAGTAAAGACAAAACTGAGAAAGGGAGTGGAAAAGGATCATCTGGAGCTCCGCAAGGAGGTTCCAAGAAGAAGAGAAAAGGTAGAGAAGGAGGTAAGAAAAATCTCATATATATTTTTCACTTATCGAAACATTTTATTTCTCCTCTGTTGGTTGTATATTATTTCATAATTCATATTGTGTTTCCACAGGAAGCTCTGGTGGTTTGTTTTCAAGTAAATGAAGTTTATTTGAACGTAGAATAATTAAACTTTTCATTAAAGTCGTTCAAAGCGATTTATCCCAGTAGCCATATAAATCCAATACTTTGGCTTCTTCAATTAATACTGTGCTGTTCAATTATTATTACCTGCCTATATTATTTGATTTCGTTTGATGTATTGTATAAAAACATTGTTTCCCTTATTTTTCTTTGATTACTTTTGAAAAAAACACCTTTGTGTAATCCTAAGAAATTGGTTTTATGAAAATCTATAAGATTTATTTCCCAACATTACTTACCACTTCTAACAACGTAGATTTCCAGTGAATTCTGCGTTCTATAATCACAAATACGCAATCAGAAATTGGCTTCTTTTTATGCTTTCAAGAATGATGTTTATTATTTTCTTAGATATTTAGCAATTCGTCCATGCCATGAATTTCAGAACAACTTCCTACATCGAAGCCAGGATTGGTATCTAGTTATGCTAGGTTCGTTCATTGTTCACATCAATGCTGCCTATTCGATCATGACTTACCAAATGGTCATATTTTGATCATTTATTTGGTCTAACTTTTTGTTATTTCGTAGTCATCTTTTGATGGTTTAATATAGCTATTTTATATGAATTTGTTTATATCGATTATTTAAATACCTGTAAGCATATTTTGTTAGATTTATGGATTAACTAAGTGTGGAACTGCGTATCAGCGAACAGCTTTATGAAAAATAGTAGGTACTTTTTCATTAACAAATAAACAATAAAAGATAATCAAAGTCACACGAGCGTATAAAGAAGTTAATTTAAAAACCTTAATTAACACCTGAAAGAGCCTTTATATCACCAGGTATTTTACAGATACGCGATCTCATAAATTTTCTTCGCCTGATCCTTTCAAAATTTCGTGAAAGCGTTTATGTAAAATTTGATGAATTGTTTAGCATCAATTTGAATAGGTTTTGTACGTCCCCGCAATATTAATAACAGCGCATAGTAAATGGAGATTAACTCGCAGGTATCGTTAAGGAACGAAGTACTCTCCCCAAAATTAAACAGCTTGGGTTATTGCGGGGAATATTTTATATTATGATCACTTCTGCCAAGGTGTTCTATATATTATGAAGTGATGTTGTTCCTCCATCAACCTCATACTCTGTCGTTCGTTCCGCATTAATGATTAACAAAATTGTTTACGTACCTTTATAGGTATATAAATTTTACTGTGAGTGAATATCGGTAAGACACGTGAGTCAAACATTTTTCTTTTTTTGGCATTGAGCATTGCAATTAACAGCATACTGACATTTCAAAAATTTCTAAAAAAGGGAGACCTACTATTTTGACAACCGTTACTAAATATGCTTTGGAAAAAATAGGGCAGATACATTGAACCTTTATCTAGGTAATGACCTTAAAAGATTTTTTATATCTTGCATAGTTTAAAAAAAAATGTGAAAAACACCTCTGATCTTTTTTCCGAAAGACAGAAACTTGTTTCCCGAAAGTCGCAGAGAATATATGTTTTTTGGCATAGTAATGCATTAAAATCAATCTAGGGGATAATCTTAAAAGTTTTTTGGTTGAAGCGAAATTAACCCCAAAAAATTTGAACAAAAACGCTATTTTTACCATTTTATTATGCGATTGTTCACAGGTTTTTGAACCTTATCATAGTTGGGTCGCTAGCTTTAATTATTAAAATACTGCATAAATGTTCGTTGGTGATCTTCCGAGTCTTTATCGCACGGTAAAAGTATGCCTTATCTGCGGTTATACGTTTATGCTTAGCGTTGAATTTGCATGTCGCAATGTGTGGGCTTGCAAGCTTGTTATTGTTAATATGAACTTGCACTTATCGAAGACCACCACGTCGCATAGATAAATAAACGAAGACTTTGATTCTTTGTTTATTGTTTGGCACGTGTTGTGCATTGATCAAATATTTATATCGTATTACTTTATGACAAATTATGACGGGTGAAATGTATTAAATTGAATACCGCCTATAGACCGGTCAATTCACGATTTGTAGCGTAGATAATTGTCGGAAAGCTGAAAACTGTTATAATCTCTTCATTAACATGCAAAGAAGGTTTTTTGAAGTGTGCACCAATTTTCAGCAAGTAGCTTAGATTAGAAGATATTCAACAAATATTCAAGAAAATTGTAATTTGTTGAGAAAAACAATACAGTACCTATTAAACTGCTGTTTCTCAATTATTTTTTTAAGTACAGAGTAATGTTTGTGTTCAATAGACGAAGAATTTTATGTAAGTACTTTAATTCATAGAAGAACACAATTTTCCTAGAATGTGTGAAAAACTGAAAAAAGTACAAAAAAAACGGTTTTTGGGATACCCTGTACTAAGCACAAGCGGAAAATTGGTGCAAACTTCAAAAAACCTCCTATACCCCCTTGTACAAAAAAAGTACAAAATATAAACTAAATCACGATTACAAAATTGTGTTTTGTTTAAGGGACAAAAAACACAGAATAATATTAGCATTAAAGTGTATGCATACCGACATTTCAAAAATTTCTATAAACGGGAGACCTTCTATCTCGACAACTGTTACTAAATATGCTTTGGAACAAAATAGGGTAGATGCATTGAACCTTTATCTAGGGAATAACCGTAAAAGATTTTTTTATCTTGTACAGATTTCTAAAAAAAATAAATTAGCGAAAGACACCTCTGATCTTTTTTCCGAAAGACGGATACTCGTTTCCCGAAAGTCGCGGAGTCAAAATTCTTTTTTGTACTGATAATATGCATTAAATCTAGGGAATAACCGTAAAAGTTTTTTGATAGACGCAAAATTAACCACAAAAAATGGAAAAAACGCTTTTTTTACCGTTTTATCATGCGATTGGTCACGCGATTTTGAACTTTATTGCCGTGGGGAATGACTGTGACGTCTTTCCTGGTGCCAAGCCCTTAAGTGGTGAATTACATCGCTGTTTTATATGAGTTATTGAAAGCATGATTAACATATTTATTATACGAAAATGTGACCTCAGTAGTAATTTATTCTTGTGTATGTATAGCACTTTCCAACATACATTATGTATGGAAGAACATCCCCTGTTTACTTTTTTTCATCTACAATAATTGATATGCTTTCCGTTAAATTTTCATTGCTTTTTGAAAAAGGTCTGATAATTCTGAATTTGGGTAAACATTGACGAATTTACTTTTGTAGATTTGAGTACCTAGTTCCAATTCTCACCGCATCATATTTTCAAACCCTAATTGATTCGGAGTTCCACAAAATTATTCAAATTACTTTTTAGTACTACCACTTTTCTCTTCTCCATTCTTCTCGGTTGTACCGTGTGTAGGTTGTCGATGTTGTTGAGTTTTCGGCTCACTTGCTGAGGCCATTTTCAGGACTAATGTAGATGATGGCCACAGCAAGTAGGCCGAAAGCTCGACAATATTGACAACCTACACACGGTACACCCGAGAAGAATGGAGAAGGACCGTGAAAATCTACAAAGCTACTATCAGTTTTCTTCAACATATTTCAAAATTCAAATTCAAATAAATTTATTAATAACTAATATCTTACATTTAATACATACATATAAAACTAATTACAATATTTACAATTTTCTATACTACCCTCCAATGTGAGGAGACCTCGTGTATTTGTTACCGCATCGGAAAATAATAGTTCAAATTCTGTAACCTTGCAGTTCGCAGACTATGTGTTTCATTTAATGAGCTTCCGTCAAGATACTTCAATGAAAACATTCAACGTTACTAAATTCAAATTTAATGTTGTGGAAGTTGTTCGTGGAAATGTTTCAACTTGCATATCCGTCACTGTAATAGTATTTCATGTGTTTCTGTATATCTACGTTCACGTGAGTCGCAGGGAAATGTAGGTATTAGGTGGGTTACGTTCTCCCTTAATATGTTACGTTATGCTTGCGTCAGAATGACGTATCGCGAGAGGTCAGTAGCATCGGATTGTGCATAATATATTTTCATATCGAGCAGTGTGACGCGTACAGATTAGTTACAGACTACGGTTAAGCCTTTTGTTTTATTTCACCGTAAACCTGATTTATTGCCTGCGCTATTTTTTCGAATATAGAAACGAAAATTGCGAACGTACTCGTCACTAGAGACTGAAAAATAAAAATTATTTCATTCACTATTTTTACAGGAATAACTTGAATTTTCTCATTCCCACACGATTCAGTTCTTGCACGAATTTGAAATGAAAATGGTTTTATGTAAAAAAAAAACTGTCAAAGAAAGCAAGAGGCTCTGGAAGTCATAGATAGAAAATGAATGTCACAGACGAATCTTTTTTTTTTTTAGAAAAAGGATCTGGGATTGCATATACAAACCCAAATACTTTCCGGCACACCTTACACTAACCTAAAATCCTGTATCGCAAAGCGTGAAATACAACGCCACGCCGGGGTTTGAACCTAGCACCTCCCGCTCGAGAGACTGCCGCCTCAACCAACTGCGCCAACCATGTACTCGTATCAGAATTCCAATGTAATTTATTTTTTGATTCGTCGTTACCTGTATTTTTCTGTGGGTACGACATTGATCGTGTTAATAAACGTTAATGTTAACTGTCAATTTTTATGAAGAAAATATTTTTTTCGCTAAAATGGTGAAAAATAACACCACTTTCCCCGAAGAAGAACACCGCTATTTAGAAGCGCAATATGGACCTTTTAAGGAGGGCAGTATATTAGGAAATGCATGAAAATGAATTCCATGGAAGAAAGAAGTGTATGTAGGAGAGATATGGTATGGTAGAAATAGCGTCAGGTGAACTGAACTAGGTAATTATTTTTAATAAGTGTCGTGAAGTCGAAGTATGTCCGTAGTTCGATGTTTTTCAGCAATGATAGTCAGTGTTGCACACGGTACAGTAACAGGGAAATCAGGCATGCGCAGTTGTATTTTCCTATATCGTGCGCAATGAATGAGTATCTCTATCCTAATAGTGTCTACCACGTAGTATATGACATGACGGGTTGAGGTTTTTAACCTTTGAACGTAGGGTGCAACTGAACTCATTTATCGCGATAGTAGGACAACATTTTATAAAAAGAATGTTTAACACTTTCAAGGATCCGTCTCTTTAGTTTGGTTTTATTTCTACTGTAAAGTATAGAATTGGTTCTGTTCAACCTAAGTGTATTAATTTTTCATCCTGTAACGATTCTAAAGAAAAGATACGTAGGTTGTAAGGCATTGCCACTCAGTGTGATTTTGTATAGACTAATAGCATTAAAACAACACCTGTCTCCAATATCGCCCTGTAGGCAACAGACGCCTGGGCAGGCCTGCAATGACCATCCAGAGGCTGTACACATCAGAGCTGCGCCAGGCTGGAATGTCATGGAACAGGCAATGGAGTTGGCCCAGGACAGAAGATCCTATAAAAACTGGGTGACGACCACATGCTCCACATAGGGAGCGGACGTGGATACGTATGTATGTATCAAATATACCCACGACATTCCTCACTTAGTACGATCTTTTAGAAACTCTTGTGGAAACTTCGATTAAAAAAAAGCTTTCTGTATGAGCAACTATCTTTAGGCACTTTCTAAACATAGCATTACCAGGGTCATACATTTTTCTGCATAGAAAATAATGGTTATGGTTAGGGAATCCAATCCCGCAAACGCGGGATCCCGCAAATGCTGGATCCGCGCCTTTTTTTGCGGGATTCAAAACGAGGGATTAGTCATGCGGGATCCCGCATGTTTGCGGGATCCAAAAAGTTTATTGTTTTCCATCGTTCGTAGGCCCATCCGGGCAGCTGTCGTTAGTTTTTACAATTATCAGCACATACATTACTACAATTCATATCGTAAACAAGAAATGAACAAAATCGCATCATCACTATCAGACATAAAGTTAGAAAGCTCGGAGGTACCATTCCTAATCCTATGCTATCAGATCAATGCTAATCAGAATGTAAAAATCAATCGTTTTAAGATTTCGTCAATTGACTAAAATACTTTACCAACGAGGTAGGTACTTCTTCACCTCTCCGCGGAAAGCCGTATCATCCAGCGATTTGAACTCTCCGGGAAGCACGTTTAGCATTCGCACACTGAGACATACAAAGCTTTTAGACATCTTCGGTAGTCTGTGCCTTAAAGGTCTTATGTCTTCTTTTGACCTGGTACCTTTTGACCTTTGAATTGTGGTACTCTGAGTTCAGGGGAGTATTATGTATAAACACTCTAATATGAAGATGCTAGGTATGGTGAGCACTGGTGAGGAGTTCCTTAAAGGAATCTCGACAGGAATCTCTACGATTCATGCCCAGCATGGTTCTCACCGCTCGTTTCTGCAATATAAAAGCACGCGTCTGCCCCCCTCCCCCAGACAAAGGACATAATGCTGTGGAAGTATAAGTAAAATGTACAGACTTTTCAAGTCCACAGGTGAGCCTATTTTTTTAATAGCAAATATAGCCGGATTTATCTTCCTTCAAAGTACCTCAGGAGACCACTGAACCGTTCGTTCTATTGTTAATACAAGAAACTTATTTTAGTCAACTGGTTCAAAAGATGGACTAGAAAGTGAGTCCATCACTGGATCCACCCCCCACGGTCGCTTAACAGAGAAGTGAATATCACCGGTCTTCGTCATATTTAATTCGAGACCGTTGTCACTAAACCACTCTCTCGCCCCGTTCATTTTTCACCCCGTTCAATTTCAAGGTCTTCATCGAGGCATCCTTTTTTTAATATTGTCATCCACAAACATTACAATAAAATCATCCTCTTCCAACACTGTTAGGCAAATCATTTATATTAATGGGCCCAGTATTAACCCCTGTACAGTAGTACTGCAAATCCAAATGAACTAGGAGCTGTCTTTGATCTGACATTGTTAATTTCTGTTAGATGGCATCTATTATCAAGGCATGACTAAAAGAAGGGTTTTTTTCCTTATCTCGTACCCCGTAAATAATTAGTTTTCTATTAGAATCGAGTGATCCCGCAATCCCGCAAATCCCGCGGATCCGCGGGATTGATCGCCTCAATCCCGCAGGCTTGCGGGATCGCGATTTTGATGCGGGATTGGATTCCCTAGTTATGGTATATATGTAGACCATTGTTGCGTAATAGAAAAGAGATGTTATACTTCATATAAATTTATTCAATCCCCTTCATTAACAATCTCAGATAACCCAGTTTCATATACGGATATGATTTGATTCTGTCGGGTTTATAATAGTTATTTGTATTAAAACACTCCTAATGCCTCAATACTGAGTAATATTAATATATGAAATGCATTCAGTGTTTGTTTAATATTATAATCCAATAACTCTGATTAGGTATTCAATATAATTACCAAGCCGTGTTGTTGTTAATTAATTAACCCGAATAATTGAACGTGAATGACAGTATAATGCTAAATTTGAAATTGCAGCGAATTGTGAATTAGTTGGTACATCCGTTCACTCACTCTTCCAAACTTCTCCTCTTTGACTCTGAACACAGAGAGACTTCCGCTTTTTCTTTTTCGAATGTCTTGTCGGGTCCCCCCTACGTGGAGAAACTTGTCTTTTCTGCTCCCCCACAGTTCTGAGTCAGGTCCATTTTCAGTAGTTTCGAAGCCAGGAAAGCTATTCATTTCCAACCCCTCTACAGCCCTCGATTTTCCGATTCATGGTTACAAACTCTCAATTATGACGCTTTAAGATGTTGATCGAATCTTTTCCATCAATAATATATTCTTTACGTGGTGTGGTAGTCATTTGCATTAGGTATTCATATTAAGTACCTTATTTTTACATGAACCAGTAATGTTAATGAGCTGAATAACTATAAAAACATGTATGTATTATCTTTATCATAGAGCACTTGAATGCCTACATTTTGTATTCATAAGAAGATAAGACTGCCGGGTATTTATAAAGGAATTAGTTGTATTCTTATCTGCTATTTGTAGTGCTCACCGAGTCATTACTGGTATTCTTGTACTATGATGGGATACAACCTACTATATATTACCGTTTAAAATAATTATGTATAGTGTTTTACTATCTTTAACTGTATCCCAGTCCTTTGATACTATTAAAGGAGAAAAAGAATTGCGAATAACAGCTCTAAATGACCTTGATGTAATCCCAACGTTAAGAAACGTTAAGGAACTATTTACCAATGTGGAACCAGGATAGGTTTGCTTATTAGAAAATCCAGTGTCGAATAGTGTAATTTACTATTTCAAAAAGAGTAGAGGCCTTAGACTAAACCTTTGCCTCGCGGCATACCGTTATCGCCATTTTGTTTCATGTAATTCTCATTAAAATGGACACCACTTTTAATTTTCACGCTCGTTTTGACGGTGTTGATTATAAAACATAGACGAACCGTGTGAATTCTGAAAGAGGCCTTTTGAAGTGAACGGTTTATTTACTCAAGTAGTTTAATCCCTTTGGATTTCAGAATTCAGGGAAATAATTTAATTGTCAAACTAATTGACAAACAAGTCGAACTACATCACATCCATGGTTCGTTAATTATTATCGTGTGTCAAAAGAATTTTGAAGTGAACATAGCACAAAGTTAAAAGTTAAATTGTAAAATTTTAACATGTATGTTTATTGAAAGAGTCAGTGTCGAGAGGATTGGTGTGCAATCATAATTAAATGTGCTCCAAACGAAATTATGTGTGTATCTCCGTTGAACGACAGACTATAGGCAATTTTGCCAGCAGTGTCAAACACTTGTTCGATGTTCGTACGGAAATTCAATATATTATTATGGATCACGCTGTCTCTAGTCTCTACTAATTGAAACAAAACCAAGTTTTTGTTAGTTGAACGAAGTTTTGTGAATAATATGCTAGAATTTTAATAGTTGTAACTTGATAATCCATAGAACCAGATATATTAAGCAGCGAAATTTGGTTGGTCAAATAAAAACAATGTAATCCTTACTTTGATATCATCGATGTACATCTTTAGTAAAGAGTGAGTTCTCCCAATTCAAATACAAAAAAGAAGTAATCTTAGCTCAAATGCGATACGGTCATTAAGAAGAAAACTCCCGAGAATTGTATTAGAGAAGCGTGCTAAGTGGCAGGGTAGATGATACGGAAAATGTTTAACAGATTGCTTGAGTAATTCCAAGAAACATTAATCTTCTAATCATGCAACATTGTACACTGCACATGACATGAAAATTTAGGTAAGGACACTAGATACGATTAGTGCCTATTTTTTTATATGTGTGAATGGTTTTTATCCTCAGATCGATGTAGCCTGCTCGATCGTAGGCGATTTTATTCGATTCCATCCATCGATCTGTGGTATATCTATTTTCTCTGCCTTTTAAGACCATTCATACATTTCGGATATGCGATTTATAATTTTATTTGTCTGCGTCCTCAGCGTCTCAATTGCTTTCAACGTTGACGACGACTTTTAAGAATGCTTCTCTGTTTCGTGCTTAACTAAAAACTCTCCGACATTTCTGATTCTGGATACACGTGAATTAATGAATGAAAATTTATTTCCCATAACAGTTGAATACATAAATAGCATTAATCACAAAATGAACATATATAAAACCACAAGATACACAAGACATAGTAGATTCAACTGCCATAATGCCAGGTACAGGTAGAAGAATCTGGTGTCCTCCATAGGAACACGAGCGGGCAGAGACTACCAGGACCAGTGCACCATGAATAAAACGTGACTCACCTTGCCAGCCCCAACCACACTGATCCGAAGTAACATCACTGGTGTAAATCTTTATACTGGGAAATTTTACTGCCCCACTAGACCAAAGTCTCTTCTGGAGCTGATCTGTTAGGAAAACTGTTTTCCACTGATCTCTCATCTTCTCCGTATTGAAGAAATCAAGGTACTTTTCACGTCTTGTAACATTTTATGAAGCTACATTAATAGTAGCGAATAGTTCTCCTTTGACAATTGCTCTACGTGCTACATTTTCTATAATAGTTGTTAATGTAATATGAATTCACGTTGTTGACTTTTCTTTAACGTTTTTAACGGTTGGCTTATCAGATAAGATTATTGTTATACAAACTTCCTTATCTAAAAATAGTACTTTAGTATACGTACTATATCTCTAGCGATTCGTTTTCGCATAAAGGGTAAATGGTTGAATGAACTGTTCATTTGGAGTGGGTGGGAATGTTACGTCCGCAAAGGGGAGAATATGACAGCATTGAAGAATAATTAATATCGTTGTCATGCTTTAATGGTTATGGTACTATGTCACAGCTTATTAGTATCAATTTGTTAGGTTAATATCGGGACAGAAAATACTATCATTACGTTACTCTAACTATTTTTATTCTGGTTCAGAGGTTAAAAGCAACAATTTTTTCTTAAATGTGTACCTCAATTGAACCAGTGCAACATGGATGCAAGTGGCCCAAGATCGTTTAACATGGAAAGGGATGGAGGAGGCCTACGTCCAGGAGTGGATGGCTACGGGCTGAAGAAGAAGAAGAAGAAATATGTACCTTAATTGTAAAAGTAATTTCCTGTTTTGAGTTTTTCTAACATTATACAGACATTTTTTGCCGGGTTCCAAACTCAGTGCTGACAATGTATTCTTCACTTCACGACACAAGCTTTTAGCTCACGGTGAAAGTATTTCAGTTTATGTGCACAAGCCAAGATTATTTTTTTAAAACTCATATCTATTAAGTACACACTAAAGTCAATGAAATGTCGGATTTTTCAAGATTCCCAATATATTTTTAGCCTTTATCCCACAAAGCCGTCAAACCCTGGATTTTTTGGAATGTTTTAAGTATAAGATTTCGCGTACAAAAAGAAAAAAAAAACAGAGAAGAATATGGCATGTTTTTTTTAAATCTTAGCATTATCAGATTTATTTCAAATCAATTTTATTATCACAAAAAGTATACAAAAAATTCTCAGCTCTATATAATACATTAATATAAAAAAAAACAAAAACATTAAAACTATAGCTTTAAAATAAAAATAATAATATAAAATTTTAAACATATATAAACATATTATACAGAACAGATTATTATTATTATAATTTTGGTATGAAATTCTTTGGACGTACATAATTCTTGTGTAGGTAGTAGGTACCTACCTACCATCTACGTTTTTTCTGCACAGTTGTTCGTATTTTTTACGTAACAAAAATATTATCTACCTATTAATTTTACTGATGTAGACATTAATAATTTTTGCCTAAATAATAAATAACTACGAATAATACGCGAAGGTTTTTGCGATGTTCACAACACAAAATTAATATGACGCGAAGTGGCGTCTCTTTACAACAGAACAGACACAAATTTACGTGACAGGTCTATTAAAAGCTTCCTGGAAAAGCTTATTTGGGACGTATACTTTGATTGTGTACTTAATTTTTTATAGAGACATATAATTATGAGGTGCGACTTTAAAAGCACGATATTCTTAACATCATATGAACGCTTCTAACGAAATATGTCTAATTATAAACCGCATCAATAGTTACCTTTATTAGAACCCTGATGTGTTTTAATGATAGTATAATATGAATAAAAAATGGCAATGGTCAGGTTATGTTGCTAGACAGGGAGTGGACAGATGGGCACCCAGAGTGCTGAGATGGAGACCGTGGGACATGAAAAGAGGAATAGGCCGGCCGCAGAAAAGATGGGCCAATGATATTGTCCCCGTCGCGGGTAGTGGGTGGATCCGGAAAGCTCAAAGAAGAGAGGAGTAGAAAAAATTGGAAGAGGCCTACATCCAGCAGTAGAGTAGATGACTGAGAAAGAAAAAGAAGATGATGATTACGTAGACGTGGGCACGTGGTGGACAAGATGGATTTCAGTACGTAAACGTTTCTGGGATAATCCAACAATTCACATCAGTTATAAAAATATTTTAATTAGTTGTCTCACTCATACTATTTTCATACAGTTTTTAAGTAACTCGTTTCTTTTGCAATTAGTTAGGCAGTTATTCTTGTAATTGGAGCTAATAATGCTTATACATAATGTTAGGTGTAAGTTTATTGAAGTATTTCACGATACAGGCGGTGTGCCTGCCTGTGTAAGTTGCTATATAAAATGGTAATAAAATAACTCGCTCCACTTCACCATTTTTATCGCTGTGTTTGACCGTGCTTAATACAGCTTTTTTATTTTGTAAATTACACAGTAAAATGTTAAGTCGTTAAACAGGAAAAAATGTGTAGTACTACTAATATATTTCGGTATTCTTAATGTTAGCATACCTATGATTTTATTTTTTTAAAAACTTTTCGTTTGTTAGACTGAATTTCAGGAGGCTCGGTCATGAACAACCGCATGAAAAATGTTAAAAATTAAAAAAAAAACTTTTTGGGGTTAATTTTGCTCTATTTAAAAAAAAACTTTTACGGTCATCTACTAAATTGTAATGCATTTTATAAATACAAAAATAACTACGCGACTTTCGAGAAACGAGTTTCTGTCTTTCGACAAAAAGATCAGAGGTGTTTTTAACTTTTTTTTTCGATAAATCTATACAAGATATAAAAAATCTTTCATGTCCATTCCCTAGATAATGGTTCAATGTTTCTACTCTATTTTTCCGCGATGGTAGTTAAGTCGAGAATAAACGTGTATATATCTAGCGGTAGAATATCGGCTTGTCAGGTTGGAGGTCTGGGTTCGATTCCCGGCCGCGGCAAATGGATAGACTGGAATTGGTGAATGTAACTTATAGTGTAAAGTGATCACATTGAGCCAGGCGACGATCAGTCATAAGCGTGATGGAAAGTCCATCCTTTGCTGTATATCTGTTGAGATTAACTACTTGTTAAATTCAACTACGACATGTAGAAAAACTCCGATTGTCTCAAAAAAATAAATGTGTATTTCATAAATAATCGAAAAAGAGTATCGTTGATTAGGACTGATTTTTTAATAATTTATTGAGTACTTATGTAGTTGCCTATTAGATATAAGAAAAACAGCAAATACCTATGCCAGAGGGAGAATTCATATAAAGGTTGCTGAAAATGTGAAAAAATGTTAATACATAGTATTCCTTGAAAATAGTATCACAATATCTACTCACTTTTTTAATAAGTTATCGTAATGACTTCCTCTAATGCAATATCTCTTATAAACGAGTGGATATTGCACAAAGTAAGAAGACTTCCTATTTAAACAAAGAGAATGAATGAATTCCTAAATGAAATCGTTTTCTTTCATACTGTTTACCCTTGATGAAGAAATCTTTGAGATCGAGTAATTAAAACAGTTCGGCAGTTAATAAAATTCCTTCCACGGTTTAATTTTTATGCTTTTGTAATCCGTAGCTCAGATGTGACTTATTACAAATTCTACTATTTATTTCTCATTAACGCTCTTTAGAACATCAAGATTTGCAAGTAGGTTGTGATAGAATGTTGAATGGAAATACTTACTTACTTTACGTGTCCGGGTGGGTCATACCCTACCACTGTAATATGCTGCGACATACATCGCCTTGTCATTCCCTAGAATCAGGTCCCCAGGGGTGCAGCTCTCTCCCATCAGGGGACATATTAGTAGGTGGCTGTCGTCCTGGGTCGCTCCGCGGTCACAGAGGATGTTGTCATCAGGCAGGTTCCCCTAACGTTGGATATTCTTTTTGCAGCGCATAACACCCACTCTCAGTCTGAATGGAAATAATCTGATACTTAATAGACCATGTCCTATTTGATGGTCCATTGCGTGGTTGTGGTGAGGACTTCTACCAACACGATTTCTCCAGACCCTTGAGGTCTGTTTCGCTTTTATCAATGAAGCCTAAGAAATATCATATCGCGTGATTGCGGGATTTCTGAAGAGGTTCGACTTGAAACTTCAATACACATAAACTTTTGATTTTAATGTTACCTAAGTTTTCTTGGAAGAAGGAAATGGATGGAAATGGAAGAAGAAACCAGGGTGGTCAGCGCAAGCGATACAAAGACGTCCTTCATACCATCCTGAAGGACAGTAATATCCATCACACCTGGGAACAAGATGCTGTGGACCGGGCCAAGTGGAGACACGCTATCCACACATATCAACCGAAGGACAGAGGACACCCTGGCCCACCCGGAGGAGAACATCCATGCCCTAAATGCAGTAAAATATGTATGTCTCGGATCGGCCTATTTAGCCATCTGAGATGGCATAGTAGAATGGAGTTACGACGCGATCCACCATGAACCCCCAGCGCTTCACAATACTCGGCTTATCGAGTTGTTGGCATACCAAGTTTTCTTAGATGATACTGGAACAAATTACCCAGTTAGTAATTTGTATGTTGTAAAAAATGTATAAAGTCTCTTATTAAATGTTCAATCGAATAATTTCAGTAGGAAATCCATATGTATAGATTCTTCTAATTTATTTTATCTAAGATTGCAATCAGTTGTGCAGCATTCATATTTCTATGCATGTCTAATATAGCAGTTATGTGGCAATGCATCCATTTTAGACAAGTTAGTGCACACCTGTGGGAAATGCCGTGTTGGCAGAATGATTTTCTGTGAATTTCGGCGGATGAATCATCGTACGAGTAATATACTAATTATTTTTCGGCAAGGCGTTTGTTGAAATGCTTATTCGACAAAGTTTTCGGTCTCTCACCAGATATCAAACGATCATCGGCATTCTTAAGACTAGGGACCTAATTTTGACAACCGGCCATTTCCCGCGGCATTAAGGTTTAAAACCATATGAACAATCGCATGATAAAATGTTAAAAATAGAGTTTTTTTTTTTTAACTTTTAGGGGTTAATTTCGCTTCAGTCAGAAAAACTTTTACGCTCATTCCCTTTGATTTTAATGCATATAATACAAAATGAATTATTCTGTGCTACTTTCGGGAAAAAATTCAGTCTTTCTAAAAAATTAGAGGTGTTTTTAAATTTGTTTTTAGATGCTATACAATGTATATAAAAAAAATCTTTTACACCCATTCCCTAGATACAGGTTCAATGTATCTACCCTATTTTTTTCCAAATCATATTTAGTAAGGTTGCCGAGATATAAGGTCTCAAAAATATGCTTTCTTTTTAAAATATCAATATGCCTACACATAAGTTAGGAATTGTTTTCACATAGGATCGAGTATCATACTGAATCTCTTAATTGAAATAATATGTAGATGTGTTTGCTGTTTAGTGTTCGTCCTCACCATGAGGCGCCTGTTGATAAAAATTAGAATCATCAGCTGTAAATACTAAACACATATTATTTGTACGCATTTTATTAGTATTCGTGTTGGTATTGGTAGATGTATGTATTAACGTTCTTTATATCTATCGAATTAGGGTTGATAGACATCCCGTATACATACGTAATGCTTAGGGGTGATATTATTGTTGTACCTACTACAGAAATTCTCTAACTTGGCTATTAAGCGTTCATTTTTAACTGTAGTAAAAATTTGCCTTTTGCCGCGCAGAGAGCAGGATTGTTTTTATTTCGTGATGATTTTTATAATGTAGATATTTTATAATTAAAAAGGAATTGAAATTCAGTCTTCCATTCAGCAAGCTGGTATGGGAAAATACTAAACTAATGACTTTCAGCTTAAATCGACAAAAACATAAAAAAAATCGACAATAACATTTTGATTTTTTCATGTTTCTTTTTCCTTAGCCCTGCTCTCTCCACTGCTGTACATAGGCCTCTTCCAAATTTTTCCATTATTCTCTTTTACTCGTTCTTTTAATCCATTGTTTACCCGCTACCGAGGTTTTCATCAGCCCATCTTCTTTGCAGACTTCCGACAACTCTCTTATTTGCCTGTGGTCTCTGGGTGTCCATATATCGCTGTCCTGTCTCGCTATGTGTCCCGCCGACTGCCACTTTAATCTGGCTATGCGATCCATGATATCTACGACTCCAGTTCGACGCCTAATTTCTTCATTTCGAATTTTACTTCATTTTCGTATATTCATGTTTATATTTCCAAAATGTTTGTTGTATTTATTGTTGTTGTTTGTGTACAGATGTAATTGGTCTGCTTCGTTAATAATTTTTACTCTTATCTTTGTATTGTTGTATATGTGTACCTTAAAATAAATAAAATAAAATAAAAATTCTTAGGGTATTGGCATTTCGTTTTACAAAGAGTCAGTTGTTGGAGCAGAATTCAATAGTTAGTTATATCCATCAGCAATAAATTTATTTACAATTCGTAATGAAAGTTTTGTGATATATGGTTTGATGGGCACAGCAGTATCAATATACAGAACCACAGAATGTATTTAACATCCCTGCACTGTATAATGTACTAAACATATCCCTACTTATTTGGTGCTACCCAGCTGTTGTACTATTTACACCCTACTACATTACTATTGTGTTCTGTTGCTGACGTCCATTGAAACACACACGCACTCACGCACAACGCACACACACATTTTTTTTCTATGAGACGAATTTCGTGGGTATTCTCTAATATTCCCATGCACCACAAAATGTTTGTTGATGTTAGAAATCTATCTACACTGCGTCCCATGCGGGGTAGGCCAAAGGACACATCTCCAGATGCACTCAGTGCTTCCTTTGCTACGACTTTATTTTATTTAATTTCTTTATAAAGTCATTTACAGTGGCAATACATTAGACTTCCTCGCGTTGCGAGAAGATCTGAGAGTTGTATAGGGTCATGTAGGGATCGTGTGAAAGGGCGTTGAAAAAGAAATTCAGATAGAAAGTCAGATTTCGTTCAGCTAATTTTTTCATTGTACTTACTCGTTTCAATTCTAATGTTTATTTATTTTTCGTTTCAGATGATGACTGGAATCCGGACGGCAAAAATAGAGGTGATGGTAAGCTGTTGTAATAATAATAGATTTAGAAAACCTTAAAAAAAGTCACTTCAATAATTTCTTACGCTTAACATCTTTCTGTATGTATTTCTAACATCACAAACTTAAACATCGCGTCGCCTAAAAAATACCTTAATTATTCAGAATGTGTTTCTCAAATTAATACATTTCCCTTCCGAAAGTGTTTTTTCTCCCAGGTTTTCTAGGTTTATTTGTAGATAGAACGGCATAGATTTTGTAGTTGTAATTGCCGTTTAGTTTTTTTCTGCATGAATTATGATTTGTAATTATGATTGCATATGGTTGTGTACTCGTATTTCGTCATGGAGTTCGTATCGATTTTCATTTTTTTTTACAATTTTATTTTTGAGTATCTGGCTTGCATATACAAACCCAAATACTTTCCTACACACTCCACAGTAAGCCAAAAGCTTGTGTCGTGATGTGCAGAATGTGTCCATGAAAACCTGGTCGACGTGATCGGCCAAGGTGTCTTCGATGTTTCCTTATATCTACCGCCTTTTCATCCTGTCGTCTTGTCTTCACGCGTGTTAAAACTATCTCGACTTATTCACTTTTTCTTACAGTGAACAATTTTTACAATAACTGAGTAAGTACCCGGATAATAAATAAAAGAAAACCTTTATTGTCGCAGCACTATTCTTACATTCACTCATCTGTTCAATTACCTTCTTCGATCTCATAAAGATTTCCCACGCATTCTTTGGAATTCTATTTCAACGGCATTTATTTAGATTAATTTCATCTTTCAGTCACTCCAAGTCTCAGTAGTAGACATCAGTGACTTTATTCCATTCATACTTTCAACACTGTGAATCAACTATATGCATATCTATAATATTAAATGAGATATCTATCTGGCCATTTACGAGTATATGATAAAAGTACGACCGTGGTGTATAAAATATCTTATGTCGTCGAGATTCTGACAGCTAGACCGTGAAAAGTAGTTCATTACAATAATGTTATCATTAATGCTACCAGTAGTAGTTAGTATGGGCGAACATAATCTACGAGTAATCAACTCGTGACAGAGTGTTGTTATTGGATTGTGATTGTGAATAATGGGCGGAAAAACATCGAGAAGTTTGATAAGAAATGAATGCCGAGATGAAAACTCTCAGATTCATAGCCGGTAGAACCCTCAGAGATGAATTAAAAACTGCCATAAGTGAAACTTGCGAAATTGAGGATATTATGCGGTAGAACCGGAAGAGGAGGCGATTCTGGCGAGACCATGTTAATAGGATGGATGGAACAAGACTCACCCACAGTCACCCATGTCAAAGGCTGCCAGGAAGGCCACCAAAAAGATGGAGAGATAACTGGTCTTCGACATCCCAAGAAGGAGCACCAAACGCCGAAACAAACAGATCCCCGATCTAACATAAGCGGAAGAAGAAGAAGATAAGAAATGCTATGTTATGCTAGTTAGAGAGATGAGTATTATAAGGTGCGTGTAGTGAGATGGGTAGATATACAGAAACACAACCATAGGAGAATGTGTTTTATCCAGGATGTCGTCAGATGGGGAAGACAAGGGCGAAGGTAGTGGAGAGACTGTAGATAGAATGGATTCCCAAAGACAATACGCATCTTGTCCTACATGGGGAAACCAGAGGTGATATCTCCCAGACCGCCCAAAAGATGGAAAGATGGATGGATGATGGACAGCCGGGAGTGCACATCACAATACGAAGCAGACTCTGCAAAAACAACCATTGCACTTCGGCCAGTATAAGAAGAGGATTTGTAATAGCTGTAAGCCTATGCCAAGCAGTTCCCTATTCTTATTTTTCATCTCCTATAAGTGTTTAGGGAACATCGTTTCTAAATTCTATCGATTCTGCACCAGGCGGATCATAGTTGTTAGACCCAAATCTATTCCAAACTACTGGGTGAGATTCTCGAGAAAAGACGCCGTATTCGCTCGCATAACCCATCATCTCTAGATATTTCTCTCGACTTCTAGCAATACATAATTTTAGAATGACGAATTTATCACCACGAGATATGTGGCCAACGTATGAAGCTTTTCGTCTCCAACGATGAAACACAACACTCTTTGATTGGGTTGATAGTACACTTAATAGAACGTACAATTTCCTTGCCATGATGTATTTCGTAGGTGGGCTATCATATTAGCGATCTTATCTCTCTGTTCTTTTACGATTGGGTGTGGCCAATAAGTCCCTAGTAGACCACTGTATATTCCGGCTGATATTGTAATGTTTATAACATGTGTCATACAATTATCTGTTATCAACTTCAAAGCGGCTATCATACGAGCATTATAAGGATTATGCAGATACATATTGATATTATCTTGTACATACATTCATACATACATGGTGAATCCAACCGCATCCATACATTTGTCTCAGAAGTTTTTAAAACTTAAGCATAGAGTATCGCCAGAAAATCCTACTTTTTTCATTTTTATTTTAAATATTTTTATTTAATGAATCTGGTTTTATCGAAATAAACCCAAATACATCTTTGTACACTTCACAGAAAGCTTGAAAAGCTTGTGTTGTGAAGTGGAGTAAGTCGGGGATTGTATCCGCGCCCACTGGATTAACAGTCGAGCGCGTAGCCAAACAGACTACCGACCACCTCAAATTACATTGTTACTTACGATTCCTCCTCTCATAATGACCCTCAAAGGCTTTTTTTTTTGCCAGATTGTTCGTATTAAAAAAAATATTTCTCAGGAATGAGGTACGTCTACCATTGTCACATTATTTTTTTTCGGACGTCAACTGAGTATACGGAATAGACGTGCATGTATGACAGATTATGGAGAGACAGTCTACGGATAGGGCAGTGTGGCTGTGTGTTCTCTCTGCTTATACATTTAGAGTAGTAATAGAAGGTAGATATTTTTCTTCACATTTGGGCGTTGGTCATGTTCTTCCTAGGTTCCAAACTGTCTGGATTCACTAAGTAGTAGGTACGATAAAGCATAGGTATTATAATTTGTTCTCAAGTGCGGCGTATCTCAAAGACTGACTAAATGAAATGCTAACTTAGGTTTGTTTTTATTTATATTTAAATTTTAATGAGGTCACTAGCAATTTTAAATATTATTACTGTGATAAGTTACAAATAAATAATATTTAGTTTAAGACTTAATTACAGAAATGTAAATAAGGCCAAAGGAATACATAAATTCTTTATTTAATCACTCTCTTTCTATCTATCTATACCATCACGCCGCGTCCATTGCAGGGCAGGCATAGAGGACAGAGCGCCAGACTGCCCTATCCTTACACACACTCCTAGCCTCCGTTACATTCGTGCAATTTGTAATACACGCTCTCCGATTCATTTTACTCAAAACGCGTCCATCCTTGAGGATCTGGTCGACATGATCGAAGCAGGCCAGTCTCGGGCGGCCGCGTTTCCTCACCTCTCTTCGCTCACACTAATATATTTTTTTTGTTATCCTCTCATCTTTCATTCACTCAACATGCCTAAACCATATATTCGAGAAATGCTTGAGAATTTTATTAATTTATCAAAACAGTGCCCCGGCTTTCCGGCAGTATACAGGATACAGGGCTACCTCCCTTATTCCCTGGGACTTATTTTCAGAATGCTGGATGACATTTGTCCAGAGAGAGTGCATTTTTTGACAACACCTGCTATACCTACTCTTTCCTATTATTTTTTTCATGAGGGACGTTAAAAACTTTAGTGAGGTGTTTCATGTAGGCAGAGACCGTCCATGTAATTAAAAAATTCTGACTTTCCGATTTATTCTCACATCGATTTGAGCAAGTCAAGAACGGCCCGCGTTTTCTTGCACCACATCTTTATGTAGGTAACTTTCGTAAGAAGTTTTATTTTACACTACAGTCTCCTTAGCAGTACGTCACAGGATGTTAGTCGCTAGTATTATATCTGCATACTGTCTATGGTACCTCCTTCACCTTTATATTTGTACATTTCAACTTCTTTGAGTGTTAAGGATTTGCGCTCCGGGAACAAGTTTTGAATATTTCATTGTATTGCAGACATCAAGTAAGATGCTGTATTTAGGGCTGTAAACTGTACGTTATTTTAAAATAGAAATTAAACTTTTATTTTCGGCTGGCCTTTTAGAAAACATGCGACTTCACACTGCTACTCCTAGACCTCTAAAATCACTTGCACTAAAGTTTATATGTCATCCAAATCGTTATGAGAACAGAAAATGTTATTGGTCAAAAGACAAAAATCGTCTTATGGGAGTTTTACAAACAAGTTGGAAGCCGATTCTACAATCTGGAGATTCCACGGGGAAAAAATAGAGCAAGCAAAAATACGTACTCTTGATCTTACACGAGGTCTCCTCACATTGGAGGGTAGTATGGAAAATTTAAATATTGTAATTAGTTTTATATGTATGTATTAAATGTAAGATATTAGTAACTAATAAATTTATTTGAATTTGAATCTTCGGGAACTTCACCTTCGACAATATGGATTTTGACAGCTATCATCGGCTACAGACTTTATCCGCTTTTTGAAGTTATGTATAAATGTTTGTAGTCATCTATTTCTTGTACTTACCAGATTGTTTATAGTAATGAGATGCTGGGACACC
Source organism: Ceraclea dissimilis (assembly GCA_963576895.1). NCBI lineage: Eukaryota > Metazoa > Arthropoda > Insecta > Trichoptera > Leptoceridae > Ceraclea > Ceraclea dissimilis. Next base: position 14,698,847 of record OY756368.1, read on the forward strand.
ATTAAAACTCGGGAACATGAAATTTTGTTATATTTTGTTATAACTTGTCATGAATTTGACTTTCACAGTTGTCAAAAATTTCGACTGCGAGATTTCAGAAGGTTCAACAATACTTCAAGTAGCTGGTAACCCTAAAATGTATTCTCGATTTCAAATTCGTTTGAATGTAATACAGTACAGATATGCACTAAACCGGTTATCTATCAGTAATAATAATTAATTTTATTATTTAATGAGTTACCATTTACAGTTATGTCCTTGAAATTTACCAATATTCATTTAAATTTTTCGCACATGGCATTTTATTGTGATCAAAAAAGTGATTAAAAAGAAAAAAAAAATGCTGAGGTAATTCCGAAGAACCAAGGCTTGTACCTATTTTTTGAACTCACTTTAACAGGAAAATTAGTTTTGACAACTTTCTCTTGCAATCCTAAAATGAGCTACGTTTATCTGTGATTTAAAATAAACTAGCAATTAATATTACTATACTATCACGATAGATCCCAACAATGAGGAAACCAGTGAATGCTATGCGTGTATATAAAAATACATTCTCTTTGCATATGACACTCATATTTAGTGGCAAACCTCATTACAGAAAAATATGTTTTATGAATATTTACCTGATGAGTGATGACTTTAACAGGGCACTGAAGAAAAGGTCAATAATAAAAAATTCCCATTGTGAGTGAACCGGCAAGGCAGGAGTTTATTGGCACACTAAAATTTTACAAACTTCAATAGAATAAAAATTAATTGTTATACAATGTGGGATATACAAATGTTTCACTAAACTGTAAAAGAACAGTGGGATAGGGTCAATTTTACATTTTCTGCAATCTTGCATCGCCACGAGATTTACGAGTAAAATGACTTAATACAATGTTTTATTTGCCTGCATACATCATACATAGATCATACATACGAGTACTATATTATCATTCCTTATTATTGTATATTACTTATAACGTATAATACTGTTGAAAAGGGCACTTGCTGAAGTACCTACAATATAAATATTAAAACGTAATTTTTAACGACCAAGAAAGAGAGGACGGCCAAAGAAGTCCCTTGAGGAGACCTCAGAGGGGACATGGAACACCTGAAGCTTACTCCAGAAGACTGCCGCGATCGGAGAAAATGGAGAGAAAGGATTAGAGGCGCCGACCGACGCAAATAAATGGGATATATGGTGTGGAAAAGAGATTATTTTGCTACTAAAACATTGGATATTTTGCTTCGATACCCGGATATAAGAAAACAATTATTTCCTACATAAGGAATGCCAACAAACAATTTTATCAAAAAATATGTAACCATTAATTGAGAGTAGGGACCGGCTGAAGAGGCGCGGGTGGGGAGAGCGGTCACGTAGGGTGCCGGATTACTGGACGTGTCGACGTACTGAAGTGCCGGATTAGCGAGACTCTACAGTACACATAGGCTAGGACTATCAATGCGTCTATTCTTAGCTACTTCTCATTAAAGCACCTAATTTTACGGTTTAATTATTCGACTGCGCGAACCTGTTGGATTGGTATATAAAAAAAATCATTCACATTGACCCATGCGCTGTATTTCAACCCACGTGGTTTCGGCCGAGACAACTTTATACAACATTTCTAATGATTCTTGGGGTCATGCGAGTTATGGGACACCTTACATACACTCGTTTATTTCACGGAGGATGGCGCCATTTTCAAATATGATATTGATAGTATTTTCGAGGTACATTTTTATTTCTTACAGCATTAGGAACACACTTAAATGTTATGTTACAGTGTCTCCCGCATTATTTTTTTACGAATCTCAAAATAAACCTGGCTTCCGACCACCTCATTTGTACAGGTAACTTAAATAGTGCAAAGTAAGATATGTATTTATTATTTAAAATGTTACTACCTTTAAATTTCTTTTTACAATCGAAACAGTGCTATGTTTACGATCGAAGTGAAATTAATGATAAAAGCTATTTATGAAGTTCGTTAACAATTGTATTATGTATTTAGAGAGATAAGCGGCGTTAATTTGTTTTTACATTGCAATAATAATGTGTTCATTATTGCAATGTAAAAACAAAATAACGCAAATGAGGTGGTCGGAAGCCAGGTTGGTAAAGCGCTCGACTCGATCCAGTGGGCGCGGGTTCAATCCCCGATGGCGACTTACTCCACAACAAAAGCTTTTCAAGCATATTTATTACGAAGTGTACAAATATGTATTTAGGTTTATTTCGAGATTCGTAAAAAAATAATGCGGGAGACACTGTAACATAACATTTAAGTGTGTTCCTAATGCTGTAAGAAATAAAAATGTACCTCGAAAATACTATCAATATCATATTTGAAAATGGCGCCATCCTCCGTGAAATAAACGAGTGTATGTAAGGTGTCCCGCGAGTTATATTATATGACGTTAAAAGCCTTGTGTCCTCTTCGTATTCCCATAAGTAACTTTTAAGGAGGGACATTGAAATTTGCACTTAGACGCCCAAAATTTTGAAAGGATTCTTGTGGTATTGAATTTTATTTATTTTTGACGTACTTAACTGATTCGAAAATGAATCTGTTATGATCGAAAGTTAAGTAATTATTGTTGAAATTGATAGTCCATAAAAATTCATTAAAAACGTAAAACTATTCACATAGTGCCATCTGTTGTTCGCAATGGTAATAACTAATAGTAATTAGAAGTGGTTTGCATCGGCGATAGTGCATGGAGCTAGTGCAACGCTGCATGTCCTATTATTATGAGTGTGCTCCGATAGATGGCGGGGCATGTCACTATTTTTACATATTATTTTAAAGTTGATTTATAGGTATTATAAAATTTAATACCGACTAAATTAATATAAATTAATTACGTTTTCTTTTTATTGTTCTCCAGAAAGTTCCCATTTCAACGTTAATATGCGTTATTTTGATATCCAAGTGGTATCTAATATATCAACATTTTGCCTACACGTTCTTGGAGAGAATTAGTGCTAATTTTATTGAATCTTGGTGTCTGCCATAGATTTCCATTAGCTTACATGCGACTTCTCCCCATACGTATTACACAAAATGTAATTGATTACAAAACGTGTTTACAATGAACAAATACTCTTGAAAGTCTTAAAGCTCGCGACCCTACTATGACGTCACGGTCATTTCCCGCGGCATAAAATGTCCGCATTTTTTGGGGTTAATGTCGCTTCAATCAAAATTTTTTACAGTCATTCCCTAAATTTAAATGCATAGTTGCAGTATAAAAAAAATTACTCCGCGACTTTCGGGAAACGAGTTGCTATCTGTCGGAAAAAAATCAGAGGTCAGACATCTTTTTTGTGAGATCTATACAAGATATAAAAAAAAACTTTTATGGTCATTCCCTAGATCTTTATTTACCCTATTTTTTATACAAATCAGATGATACTCAAAGCGAATTAAAGGAATAGGGATAAGGGAATTAAAATTGCACCTTTTTGATAAGATTAATGTGGTATTGAATTTTATTTATTTTTGACGTAACTTATTTGAAAATGAATCTGTTACGGAAGAAAGTTGAGTTTAAACTACAGTTTTTGAACACTCATTTAACTTTATATTTTTCTCGTAAACGCGTAGGTATTTTCTCATTCTTTACAATTACACCCTAAGTTGTTATCTAGATTTTTCTAAAGAATCAGAATCTGACTAAGGCAATACATTCTAATTATAATCGACTTTACAGTAAAGGCGAAGATACACACGAGAGATTTTGGCCTCCCGGATACCAAAATGACAGGTCTCTTGTGTGTAAACACATCGGAGACGCGAGATATCTCTCGATACCGCGCGCCTCCTGAGACGGTCTGCGCACGCAAGTCTCGCGTCGTGTATTTTACATATTTTCGTCTCAGGGGACGCGTCTCCGGTCTTTTGACATGTTCAATTTTAATCTGAGGTCTCTTGGAGATGTTTGCAACTGAATTGGATTGGCGCGCGTGGGCAGGTGGTTTTTGTATTGATAGGTATATAATTTTCAACATTCCTGCGATTGTGACGATATTAGTACATTGTTAATAATAAAATTGTTAGTTGATTATAATTATAATATTATTTTTAAATAATGGCGGATTAATAACAGAGTTGCATTTGCATTTGAAATATGAATACAGTTGTGAAAAATACATTAACATTACGTGTTTTGTTATTCCCTTCATGTCCTACAACATTTATAGCAAACTATGTAGTTACCATTTCACCCTTTAATATTCATCGAAGGAACATAAGGAGGAAACAAAATTTCGCTACTCAAAACGGTTTCGGGTATGTAGTGCATACCGATACTTGCTTTGGCTTATGTCACTGATGTCATAGGAATGGTGTACATTAAAAGAAGGTCTAATTAAGTATTCTATTTCATTTACTAACGCAGAAAAGGAAATATACACATACGCATGTAAGTAAAGTACCGACCGACATATGTACATTACTGAATCGAAAAATAATTTCAAAGCGGTATATAATTATATTTTTTAATCACAATACTCGTAAATACATGACACTAGAGTATGTACACAAAACCAAACGCCATTATGGCGCCAAAAATACTAATAGAATGAATGCAGCAACAGACCAAAATCTCGCGTCTCGAGATAGTCCCGTGTATTTTAGAATTTGATGACAGGAGGCGATTGTCGGCCATTTTTACTAGAGATGCCGTCTCTAGAGACGAAAATCTCCCGTCGTGTATTTCACTGAAGAGACTGACGCCATTTTGTCAGTGCCTGGAGACGCGTCTCCTGAGACCCCGTATATCCACACCTTAAGGTTATCGAGGACTTATTGATGAACTAACAATACTAACTTGTAGGATGTAGGTATTGAATATCCATTATAGGTACCAGCCTTCCAACAGGGTTGCACGGGATAGTTTCCCTGATATTTTTCTCGGTAATATTGATAATAATAAAATTATAAAAACAATTCAGCCCGCGGGAGATGTTGCATTACGCGGCGTCATGTTGTTGATTGTCGATTGACAATGATAAATAAAAAATAACAAGTAGTTATCTCAACAGATATAGCGCGAAGGATGGACTTTCCATCTGACCTATGACTTTTAAATTCAACTACGACATGTAGGAAACTAGGAAATCTAATGTTTTCACAAAATAAAAATTAGTTTTCACGAAGAAAATGAAATTTTGTTGGCGTGTGACAAATAAATGAATTTTGAAAGATGAGGCTTACTTATACTTTCATAAAATCGGATAAATATCTAATAATCAGCGTACTCCATGGTGGAATAATAGGGTGAAAGCAGCCTTGGGAGATAAAAAAACACAGATACCGACTATGGGTGAGTGATCCAACTGCTGACAATAGGGAGCAGTATGTCAGGGCGAGAAATACAGCCAGAAAGATCGTAAAGGAAGAGAAGCAAAGGGCCTGGGAAGAGTTTGGCAGAAATCTCGAAAATGACTATCATAATGCTGACAAGAGATTTTGGCAGACGATGAAACGACTCCGGAAAGGCGAGAGTACTCTGACAAAGGTCGTAAAGAACGAAGCTGGAGAAATTCTTAGGGAGGAGGACCAGGTACTAGATAGGTGGAAACAGTACTTCTGGAAATTACTAAACCCTGAGGACCGTCAAACTAATACACTAGTGATAGAGGACTTGGACACCAGGGAGGACACGGAGGAAGAAGGTGAGCCTATCACTAGGACGGAAACTGTCCATGCAATAAAAAAGCTCAAGTGGGGTAAAGCAGCGGGTGTTGACGAGATCAAGTCAGATGTTCTCAAGCTGTTGAATGAAGGAGGTATCCTTTGGTTGTGTAGGATCTTTAACATTGCTTGGGAAAGTGGCGAAGTACCTAGAGATTGGAAAGAAGGGATTATCATCCCCATATTCAAAAAAGGCGACCAGAAGGAATGCGCTAACTACAGAGGAATAACACTGTTGAGTCAACCGGGTAAATTATATGCAAAAATACTAGACAGAAGATGCCGTAATATGGTGGAACACAGGATACAGGAGGAGCAGTGCGGGTTTAGACAAGGTAGAGGGATAACAGACCACTTATTCACTCTGAGCCAAGTAATACACAAGAGCTGGGAATATAATAACCCAGTATACGCGGGTTTTATCGACCTAGAGAAAGCTTACGATATGGTACCCCGCAACATGTTGTGGGACGTCCTGCAATCTTATGAGATAAGAGGGAGGCTGCTCAGTGCGTTTAAATCTTTGTACGTGGACTGTGTTAGTAGGGTGAGAGTATGTGGTAAACTATCCGATGAGTTCCCCCTAAGTGCAGGGCTCAGACAAGGCTGCCCCCTGTCCCCGATCCTGTTCACAATATATATGGACTTCATCAATAGAAGAAGTGACACTGCTGATCAAATAACAGTGGGTAACTTGAAGGTGAAGACCCTGTTATTCGCTGATGATATTGTTAGATTAACGTCGACACAGAGTGGTATGCAGGAATGGCTGGAAAAGTTCGAGTCAGAGACAACCAGTGCTGGAATGAGTATCAGCGCGCCCAAGTCAGAAGTAATGGTTATAAGTCGCCAAGAGGAGGACTGCGCAGTGTTTGTAAAGAACACTCAGTTAAAGCAGACCAATACATTCAAGTATCTTGGGGTGGAGTTCACGACAAACGGACGTCAAGAAGCCTGTATAAACAAGAGAATCACAGCAGCAGGCAACGTATTGAAAGCACTAAAAAACCCAGTGATCACTAGAGAGGAATTGAGCCAGAAAACTAAGATCACAATATTTAAATCTATTTATAGACCAATACTCACCTTTGGTCACCAGATATGGATGCTTCACGAAAATGTAAGGTCAAGAGTACAGGCAGCTGAGATGAGGTACCTCAGAGGAGTGGCAGGAGTAACCCTGAGAGACCGTATAAGGAACGAGTATGTTCGGGAGGCTCTCGAGGTGGAACCCACACTCCTCTTCATAGAGAGGTCTCAGCTAAGATGGCTCGGGCACGTCATTCGGATGCCAGAGGAGCGGCTTCCGTTAAAAGCTCTGGAAGCCGAGGGTGCAGGCAGAAGACCGGTGGGCCGCCCCAGAAATAGTTGGCAGAAGCAGGTGACAAAGTTGTGCGAGGAGAGACTGTGGTTGGAGTGGCCAGAGGTCCTGGAAGCTGCGAGTGACAGGGGCCTCTGGCGAAGATATGCAGATGCTTTGGGCCCCCGACCCAATCAAGGATAGACGGGGAAGAAGATGTATGTATATATCTAATAATTATCCGATAAATATCAGGCATTTTTATCTTGTGTGATTGCCCCATACGTGCTTACCCCGGTACCATTGACAGTTCTGCCAGCCTGTCTCCCGAGTTCCTCCACAGCGGCTGGAAGCGCTGGATGTCAGACTTTAACGATGTGACAATACTTCGACGTTACCAAACGATATATAAATAAATAAATGACTGTAATAATCTTGATAATTTTCAACCCTGCTTCCCATGGAGTTTTAGTAGCTGCATATTATGATCTAAGCATATTATATTGTGTAAGTATGTTTATTGTATGCTCGTCCATCCTACATATTAACCCTTTATAGGACACCTATAGAACAAAGTGGTATTAGCAGCGAACGACAAAGGCATGGTACCTTGGTATGGGATTATAACATAATGAAAACATTGTCACTGATGCTTTAGAGAGTTGAATAATGATCTATTAGATCCTGGGCTCCCAACCTTCGCGTGAAACATCCATTATTTTTATTATCGTTTGGTGTCAGCCACTTGGCGTCATCAGAAGATAAGAGAGTCAAAGATTTTTCACCGTAACATCCAGGAGACACTAGAGAGGAACATCCAAATCAAAAACAGCCATTTGGCAGGAGTAATTAGTATGTTTTGGTATTAAAATAGGAACCATGGAGAAAAAACGAAGCGTATTTTGTTCGTTCGATATAAACATAAACATTATTACCAAAACCAGTTTTTATGATTGGTTTTTGGGGTAGTTAACGAGACTAAAAAGGTTGAAAACCTAAGTATTAGATGAAGAATGCACGATTTATAACCTCGTATCTAACCCTAACCTAAGTTCCAGCTTGCAGTCACATAATAGTACTTGTAAAACCACTTCTAGATATTTTCAGACCTTATTTACTTTATTAGCCATTTTTCATGGCTTGTACTAGTTGGACCTTCTTCTTCTCCTACCTTCCTGAACCATTTCACCAACGTTTTAGGTGAGGAATAGTAGCGGAGCTAGGAGCCACCTAGCACATATTTTGTATGAAAAAATAATGATGAGTGGCTCCTATGTCCGCTAATCCTCAGCTAAGAAGTTGGTGAATTCCAGCATTCCTCTTTCCACTGCTGGGCGAAGGCCTTTTCCAATCCCTTCCATTCATCCCCGTTTTCCTCCTTCGCCTACAGTTTCTGCCGGCTCTTTGGACAATGCCGTCAGACTACTTCTATTATTTGTCCAGGGCCCCCATTGAAAAAATCTTGTCTAGAAAAAAAAATGAAACTTCGAATCACTGAACATGGACTGTATTGGTGTAATATTAATCATGTTGTATGTACACTCTTAATGCGTATGTATGGAGTGTGGACATTCCGCACCCATTTTGCTATACACACACCATCAACTATAATAGTGACTCGTGCTTCGTATCGTGGGCGTCGTAAGGGGGGCCGGCTGCCCCCCTAGAGATGGGAATAGGTATATATTATTTCATACTAAATGATAAAACCTCACAATATTGCCACACATTTTCTCATCATATCGTAAATTTTCTAAAATTAGTATGAAAATGCAAAGGTTTAAAAAAAATGCCTGCGGCGCTATTTTATATTACTTACTTTTTTATGAAAAACATTGATCATACACATTATTGTGGAAAGTATTATGTACATTTTCAAATAAAGAAACCGCATCAGGACCTTCTTCACTATGTCTCACAAAAAAATTGCCTGCTGCGCTACTTACGGCTTAAGGGCTTGGCACCAGGAATGACGTCACAGTCATTTCCCACGGCATTAAGGTTCAAAATTGCGTGAACAATCGCATGATAAAATGGTAAAAATAGCGTTTTTTCTATTTTTTGGTGTTAATTTTGCGTCTATCAAAAAAGTTTTACGGTTATTCCCTGGATTTTAATGCATATTATCAGTACAGAAAAACATTTTTACTCCGCGATTTTCGGGAAACGAGTTTCCGTCTTTCGGAAAAAAGATCAGAGGTGTTTTTCAAAATTTATTTTGAGAAATCTATACAAGATACAAAAAATCTTTTACGGTTATTCCCTAGATAAAGGTTCATTGCATCTACCCTATTTTGTTCCAAAGCATATTAAGTAACGGTTGTCGAGATATAAGGTCTCCCGTTTTTAGAAATTTTTGAAATGTCGGTATGCACACTCTTAATGTTATATCATTTTCTAAAATTTTTGTTGCCCTCCCCTCTAGCTCCGAGGCTGGCGACGCCCATGTCCGTATGATGTGTTTTATTATATTAGGATGTAAAAGAATGATAATTAATTAATTAATAATGTCTCCATGACCGAGTACCAGACCTATACATTTCTTATGACTTTAAAATCTCGTTAATGGCGTTGGCAATAAATAAAATGCAAATGAGTGAATAGTAGTTTCACACCACACCCTATCTTACAGTATTTTTTTTTCCATAAATTACTTTAATTTTTCACAACATTTTCTTCTTCTTTTTCAGCCCTCTGTCCTCCACTGCTGAATATAGGCCTCTTCCATACTCTTCCGTCCCTTTCTGTTGTTTGCTGCTTGCAGCCAATTTTTTCCCCCCACAGCGGCTATGTCGTCGGACCATCTCTTTTGGGGTCTTCCGATGCCTCTTTTATTCTCCCAAGGTCTCCATCTTAAGATTTTTGGGGTCCACCTTGTGGGGTCTTATCTTACGACGTGTCCCGCCCATTGCCATTTCAGATGGACACCACGAATATTGAAGTGGAGGCCTTGGACAGATAGAAGGAATGTCAGAAGGCCACCAAAGAGACGGACCGACGACATTGTCCAAATCGCTGGAGGAACCTGGATAAGGAATGTCAGAACAGAGACGAGTGGAAACAGTTGGAAGAGGCCTATATCCAGCAGTGGAGGGAAGAAGGCTAATGAAGTAGAAGAAGTAGAAGGAGTCCCACGGGCTTAGGGCCCTCCTCATCCCCGGGTAGCATAGGCGCATATAGCTTCCTCTTTACCCGCACTTCTTGACAAAATATTTTTAAGAGGTGGGCTCAGGGTTAGGCAGAAGGGAGCTTTCCGACAAACTCCACCCCTAACTTACATTCCTTCAGTGTCCTTGTCCAAGGATGGAAACATGAACAAGAAGTAGATGTAAAAATAATGATATGTTCTTCATTTTTGATTCCGATATAATTCATCCAATCGTGAATTAGTCCGATGTATTTCATTCCGTCAGCTCTCCCTAATTAATTCCGTTCTTTGACTGGCCTACATACTGACAAGTAATGTCTCTAGTTGTTTGCTATGATATACATTGTATGTAAGCGACTTCGTAGTAAGTAGTGGATGTATGTATTATCATCGTACCTACCTAGTCGATACAAAAATATGCGTGCATCACACGAAAAGTATTTCGGGAACATTGAGTGTTAGTATATGTACTGTACCACTGTTACGTTTCGACTTTAGAGATTCATATCAACGAAAAGGAAAGCATCGAGTCGATTGCGATGTTTTTTTCGATGTGGGAAGGGAGCTGATTTGAGTTTTGAAGTTGGGAAACCAACTTTCTTACAAATTCACTATGATCGTCAGTCTCTCCCTAAAGTATTCACCAATCCAGGATGGGCCCTCTTAATCGTGAACGTGGGTTCCTCTGATAAGAACAGTGTTTTCTCCTTCTTGTAGACATAGGCCGAAAAGGCTGTAACTTTGAAGTCATGACGCCAGAGGTTGACTTCACCACTTGGTCAGCATCGTCCTACGTCAGCCCTGCGATGCGTTGAATGACATGCACAACTCTGGCCTTTTTCGTAATCCATTCGTTGCTTATCTATCGTTGATGGGGATGACAAGCATTATGACTATTTGTAAGACCCATGAGTGATATTAAATCTAGAGTCCACTGTAGCATCGATGGTTTGTAGTGGAACGTTGAGTCGTCGCCTCCCTGCTATTTAGTACAGCGTCATATTGTTTGTTATGTATAATTATGTTATAGGCCAAAGACTCCCAAAAAAGATTCTTTTATCACGATACCGTAGTGTTCCTAACGGATCGTCGGGGAATAAGGACGTTCGTAATGTTTCAATAATGCAACATCGGGGTACTAATCTAAACTGTCAGTTATAACGTCAAATCAATATCTAATGGTTTTTCATCCAAGATGTTTTGTAATAGTGAATTGTGTAAAACAGTTTAATAGAGCATTCGAGTTTTGTGTTTTCTTTTTGATTAATCACCATTTAGAAAAATAGTTCTAAGTTTCTTTGTTAGTTCCACACTAAAATTTCCTATTGTTTACATGGAGTTCTGTTTTAAAGTTTCAATGAATTGGTGTGAAACATACTGAAAATGAAAGTGAACTTGAATACGGATATACGTAATATTATTATGAAGTGTTGTATTTTGTGATGTGTAATTACAAATATGTTGGTCTAGTTTTAGAGTGAGTAATTGTTTATCGACGGAGCGGAACGTTTTAATACAGGTACTGTTACTATTGAACCGATTCTATAGATTAATGATTGAATTTCGTCTTTTTGTATAACAATTTTGACGTTTTAGTGTAGGTATATTGAATTCCAGGTATTAATTGTTTTAAAATGAATTATTGTCTTCCGTATATTTGTACCGTATGATTAGATTGTCGGTATTTTTATTTCCTATGTAAATCTAAATTATCTTAAATTAGAGACACCATCAAAATAGTGGTGGTTTTCCTTGTAGAAGTAGATTAACTTATACCTTAAAAAGCTGGATGACAAAAAATACTCCTTCATCTTATTCTAGATCATTGATCTGTTAAGAACGGACGCCTTCCTCTTGGGGTGTAGAACACCAAATACATCTTCCACCTCTTTGGCGGTCTGCCTGGCTGACGTTGACCTACGGGTATATTATGGGCAACGATAGGGTAGTCTGCCCTCATCCATCCTCTCCTCGTGATCTCGCCAGATCGTCGACTTTTCCTGCCTTCTACAAGACTTCTACAAAAATACATGGGACGAAAAACTTTTCATGAGATGAATCTCTGGGTGCTGGAATCTCACTATGCTGAAGCAAAGATGAGATCCGCTACTCATTCTGAATGTTTATTTAAGGCACGATGGGACAGTTATGTGGGCATTCACGTGAATTTTTCTTAATTGTCACTAGCTATATTGCCACGATGGTATGATTTTAAAAGAACGAATACAAATTACAATTAAACATAATTATTGTGAATTGAAACATTTCATTTTGCTGTGAATTTTGGGGTAAAGGATTGTTAATTAGAATACACTCATATATTATTTCTTAATTGTTCTGTTTGATTAATTAGGCGATTATTCAATTACCATGAAGCGTCTGCTGATTAATTTCTCCATGAGTTTAATCAACTTTGTGCTATACTGCGTATAATACATTACAAGATAAAATATTCTTCTTAGAATAATTATCCTTACATAAAACATCTTTCCCATTATGCTAGTCTGAGTCGAGAACTTACAGCATGGACTTATATCTTCAGCCGTGAAGATATGTACACAGATACCTCAGATGTTCTTATCTCTTGCAGATTCCAGGATTTTGCCAACTCTAGCTGCAGACCTCTGTCTCCTCACAGACCTTAGACACAATATGTGTAGGTTGCACTGCTTCTAAAAAATACAGTATTCCTTCATACTGCGTACTTCAAACTCGTGTCTCTAAGAAATTTATTAATTTAGTCGGTCATGTTTTTTATTCATTGCGAGCGTATGTATATAGGCCTGTTCCATGCGTTTTAATTCTTGTCTCATTGGGAATGATTTAAATTCTTTTCACTTACTGTTCTGCATGGTCTGAACTCGGAACTGCATCACATCAGTCACAGACAAGGTTAGTGATGTACCCGACCGGCACTTTTGCCGTAGGCTGTCAAGATTCGGTTCAGTGTTGTCCACTATCTGCGCTTCAACTCGAAACCAACTGATTGTTGAAAATAATCCTGTAATCTAACCAGTGACCGTTTTACACTGTAAATCGTTTAAAAACACCTAAATTGCTATTTAAAACTAAACGTTTAAAATGTGTGTTGAGTTTCACCACAAAATAACACACCGTCCGTAGATATATATATTTTAGTATAACTAGATCTCTAAACACATTTCACGATATTTTATGTGTGTATCTGGATTCTGGAAAATACTAATCCGTGGTATTGGTTCTTGTTTATTGTTTTAAGTTCAGATTTATATCGACAGTGTTAGCGACATGGCATGTGTGTTTAGAATTTGGTTTTGTATAGCGTTGTAAGTACATTCGAGTCTATCTGTATTTTTAAACTTATAATCGAAGCTATTTTCTATAACAAGGGTGCAAACGTGCGTATAAGGTCGATATATTCGAATACTTCTTCTTCATCTTGTTCTAGATCATTGATCTGTTTATGAACGGATGCCTTCCTCTTGCGATGAGGAACACCAACTGTCCTTCCACCTCTTTGGGGTCTGCCTGGCTGACGTTGTCCTACTGGTATATTATGGGCAACGATGTGGGGTATTCTGCCCTCATCCATCCTTTCCACGTGGTCTCTCAAATATCGTTGCCTTTTCATACCCCATCTCACGATATCTTCCGTCTGACAGGTCTCTCTAATTCGAATACCGGTAACCAAAAAAAAGGAGGTATTACTTTAGAACCATTCATGTTACATGAGTAATTCTTTCACTCTATGATAACCGATGAATGTATGTTTTTTTTGAAGCACAATGTATCTGCTAAAAATAAATTGCTTGACCAGATACCAAAAACAACAATTCGAAATTGCAAAAAAATCAACGCACTGTGCTTTCCGTTGCACGATCAACATTATTTTGGAAGGTGGTAGATGATTCTCGCAGATTCGCTTTCACGACCGCACGGTTAGTCTACACGTGCGCTATTGCATTATATTGTGCATCAAACAAAACTTTCATTCATCAGTTATTATATAGTGAAAGAATCACTTATTTAACATGAATGGTTTCAAAGTTGTACTCATTTAAAATTAGAGTATTCTTTATCAATGATCTTGAATAATATTATACGTTTTTTTGTGATTACTTATGTGGAATCGACCCAAAACGGTCGTACAAAGGTGAGGAACCTTCTCTGAAATACATTACGTATGTATTACATTGGTATTGAAATTATAAATAAATCTACTATTCATTTAATACTTTTCTTTATCCACGCCAACGTATTTTGTGTGAATTATTTGTAGACGATTCTTACATCAAAGGAAAGAATTTCTGTCTTTAAAAAATCAATCTCGTCTTAACAATACGGTTACGAAATCGGAAAGCTAGTTTTGTATCGTCAATTGGTTTAGTTTTGTTTTTCTAAACTGTGATAAGATAAACAAAATATTTTAGGAATCTTCAGAACTGAGATTATGGAGAATTTATGAATAACTATGACTCAGAAATTGTTCAAGCAATGTTATCTCAGTGTTTTTTTAGATATATGTGAATCAATGAAAGATTTCAGATCTCTTATTGTAGGTTTTTCAATTCTTTGACTTTTGTTTACATAAATTTTTGCAAGTATAGGGTTCACTATACACGCTTGTACACTGTTCAGACAGGGTCAAATGCTTTCCTTCGCATGAAATGATAGATATACATCAGCATGATTTATAATGCTGACTTTAGAGACCTATTTAGTAATGCTCTTAAGCAAATTTGTGCCTCTGCACTTAGATATCTCATACAAGGATCATTGAAGAGAGTTTCGGCAGGTCTCTGATAGACTGTCAAAAAATGGTAGACCCGTAACCAACTTCATTCATATCGCCGACAAACACAAGTTAATTAAATGTAATAATCGTTGAACTAGGTCAAGTCAAATTTAGATGAAGCTATATTAATGATGTTATAAAATTATATCACCGGTAGTATGCACGCGCTGTATCCTAGCTGTTTAACATTACGAACGATTACATCGTAGAGTTGTTAGCAATATTTAGATCAACAGATCCACGCCTAACTCTTCGGATATTTCAGAGTGCCCCACATATACTAACCAATAGACACATTATATTTCTGAGCTTCATTAATAAAGTATCATTTTCCAGTTTTCATATCTATCTCCTGAGCAGTGTGGACATAGAACACGGGTAATAAACTTTGGTCCTTTTATATCTTCGTTTCCCTCAGGGTCTCAAATCCATTGATTGATTGGTCCCACACAATTTGGGACACACTGCATCCATCTCCATTCGACACGATTTTTTATATCGTCAGAGTCTTAGCATCTAATATCATGGCCAGTCTAGCAACCCTTCCAGCCACACCGGTTATTTGTTAAGACCAATGTCTCTATAGGGTACTGATCCTTCCGCTTAAGAAATTAATATAACAATGGGAAAATATGTTCAATTCGTGGGACTATGGTAGAAAACCAAACTTGGCAATAACCAATTTAATAAATAATTCATATTATTGTGGTTTACCCTTAACGATGAAGCAGCGTGTGTTTATTTTGATCAAAAGTATTTCCTCTGGGTTTCCTTATGTTTCTATGTTTTAACAAACCACTATATTATCTACATGTAGTTACATCTAGATATTACCTTGTACCTAGAAGTGTAACTGCTCGTGAACGAATGAAGGAACGAAAGCAAAGGGTGTTTTTTTCCAAATCAGATTTCTGTATAACTTCGTTGACCTACGAGTAACTTTTTAATTCATTCCAAATCACAAATCTTACCCATCAAAATGTAATTTTATTAATTTGAGTTTATCATTTCCTAAACTCAAACATATAAAAAAGTGTATCAAGTACCGATTATAATGCTTAGTCGATGCTTACACATTATAGCCGAGAAAAAAATCGATATATTAGACAATATAGGGAACAGTTTCACAAACTCTCATTAAAACTAGGTAGACACTCAATATAAAATCGCACAACCGGTTTTGGCAGTGAAAATTATGATTAATTTCTACAACTTTTTGTCGAACCTACATTCATTATAACACTGGTGACTCTCGTCGCATCGAAAACAACATACGTAGCTATCTAATTGATGACGACGTACTAAACGTTTTTAGTCCCGCTAAGCATAGGTATTTCAATCATAGCAAATGGTAAAAGTAAAAGTCCTGGCTTCTAAACGTAAGAGATAGGGTCGGCATAAGGAGCGATAAGGAATTGGTTTGAATTGACCAAAATAGCGGTTCTTTCTCTCTACTGATAGTCTACATTGGAAAACCTGACATACTCTTTGAAAAAGAGGTCATTAATAGAAACATGCGAGATCTAATTTGAAATAATTGAAAAAAGAACGCCTTGTTTTATTTAGTTCGCCCTTATTTGGTCACAGATTTCATTCATTTCATTTCATTTATTTAATATCCAAAAAAATATTTAACGAAGTGAAACCTAAGCAAAAAAACAAGTACTGAATTATATTACCCCATATAATAGTTCAATGTTACATGCAAGTACAAAAAATACTGAAGAATAAGCAAATGATTTGACCCAATATTATTTTGTTCGAATTATCCCAAACATTAGTTATGCATCGCTCCCTACCTGCAGGTTAGTTAAAATTCAATTATTGAAAAGTTGAGATTTTATTGTTGTTTTCAAATACATTTCGGAACAGTCTGTTGAGTCTTTTTAATCAATACATTATTTTATTCCATACAACTGATGCATGTATTCAATTTACTGCGACGCGTGAGTCGGAGTAATAGATGGTTTTATTTATCGTACGTAGGTATGTTAGTTGAGTTGACATGGTGGTACTACAAAACAATAAAAATAGCAAGGACTAGATCAGCATATATGTTACAAAGTGTAGACAGGAATTTTCTTCAAAATCACTTTAACTTATTAGTAATGCTAACATCTGTTTTCGACATTATAGGAACTCCGCTGTTTGTTCCTAAAGTGAGCCAATTTTTCATCGCGTATTGCAAAGCTTGGTTCAACCAGAGCCAACGCCTGTTATGAATTAGGCAGGACTTCTAAGTATGTAGATACTTATTTTGAAAACGGAGTATCTTATCGAACCATGGTTGGGTGGCAAGATTCAATGCAGCTTAAAGAACCATTTTCACAACATGTTGCCCATTTCGAGAGTTCTGAATGACACGGAACTTTGGGAAGAGACTTACAATAGGAATTATACAATAACCCTTCTGAGTGGTGAGACTTCTTAACCACTCTAGTTTTCCATGACGAACTTCAGAGGGCAATGTAGTGGCACTTTTTGATTTTATTTACACATGAAGTTACTGCTACTTCTGGACATGTCTGATTTACACGGGGCGTGGATTGGTATTTTTCTAAAGTGAACTATCTACTACGGTATTGCAAATTTTTCTTGTATTGCACTCTGGTAGGGTACTTTACTGTTTATTGTGTGGGCGTCCTTTGTATCTTCATTGTATGTATGAGATCTACCACACCACTACAGCTTAAATGAAATCCTAAGTAAGTTGTTGTGTTACTTTACATTATTACGTTTACTGATGACGCGATGTAACTTGCTACTCACTGACTTCTGTGTTGTAAGAGAGATCTGAATTTAACGCAGTTCTGAAATGTAGACTTCCCTATGTAAATAAGTAGGTTTGCCGTTACACCTACTATCCTCTAATTCCAATCCAAGCATTGGTTTTCGACAAAGTCCAGTACCAGGATTAATACTTTGTAATCTGACATCTTCTCCGAAGTCATTTTAAATGCGCTCCGACGAAATCTCGAATTGAATTTTAACGGTAACTTTTTCAGTTTCGGGTGAGTTTCAAATTATTTGCGACATTTTGCGTACCCTGATCTTCAGCATCAAATAAGTTAATTTACATCAGGCCGTAATCAATCCGTAATTATTGGCCATTTTTTAAATTCACACGTGTTTTTACTGTACCCTTGAAAATCTAGTATTCGTCAATCAATTTAGTCAAAATCAGTTTCGAATGCTATTATTTTTGAGAGGATACTATCGTACTCTGCATCGTAACAACTTTAGTAACTTCCTGTGTAAATTACTATGCTTTTAGTATTAGCTTGTTTGTTTTTCTAGTGTATTTTATTTATATGTTTTAGAATTAAAGTGCTTGTATACATTTCTTCTCCAGGTTTTTTGTTCATACTAATTGTCTGGTTTTTTCCTTTTTTTAGGTTCGTCGCAAGGGGAAGGCGGTAGAGGCCGGGTGACAAGAAGAGACGATCCTCGAAGGCACACACTCGGAGGAGATCTCTTGAGATCTGCTCCACCACACAGTGCCTTGGTCAGAGGAATGGACATTGAAGTGAGTATAGAAAACATTTTTATCAGATATTTCCGATAACAATCAGAGCATCGGAATGTACGAAATACCAGCTACACCTGGCGATAGGTTTTGCTGAATATTTCCTCATTGTCTACAGAAACAATGTAAGGAAATCGATTTACGTTTAATAGTACCTAATCAAATTTGTCTTATAATCCATCTTCCTTATGTCGTGGCGTACGGTTTTGCCATAAAATTTACAATTTAGCTATACGACTTTGTCAAGAACACGTATAAAGTAACCAACATAAAGTTGAACAATGCTTCCGCGCACCGTGCTTGTAATAAAATTTATGAACTAATAATAATATATTACTTAGCTGGTATTGTGTGTTATTACATTATCTTGTTGACGAAGATCTTAAGATTTTAAAAGTGGTACCTAACTCTACGTTTATGACTTGTGGTACATTACATGATCTTGAAAAATGCACATTTGTTGAAGGTCCTGGATAAAATAGGTCCTCTTCATTATATCTCCTAACCTACCATCATTTTCCTTCTTTCCCCTTAATAAAATCACTGAAATTATCTGTGTTTTTGTATGGAAATTTCTTAGGGGTTTCCTTCCTAGGTTGAAGTTGGTGGGATTGGGCATTAGACTAATTTGTTCAGTTAATTTCTTGGACATTGTTAAGGATATGCATTGCAGTTTCTTTGATCTCTGTCACGGACACCATTTAAAATTCGCCATTTTATGATCGGTACATTGAATCGCTCTTCTGAGATTCTTCGTAATACGCCCACCACGTATTATGGATTGTCTTCAAGATCATGTCATAACAGATTAGGTACGTTTCAATACCGAGCTTACAAGTATCTTGTTGGTGTTTATCGAAGTGGAAATAATTTCCATGCATTCGTGGAATGAAATTCTTATTGTGGATATTATTTCCTATCTGTATCTCTCTCAAGTTAAATGGACTTGAAAAATTTCATATTTCCCAGATCGCAATACATTGTACAATATTCATTTTACAATACCCATCGGTCTCATGTTGATATACGTAGTTTCCTTTATTGTGGCCTGCGGTTTAACATCTTTCGGTTCATTTAGACTCTTGAACTTGACAAACAGTTGTAAAATATTTAATGATATAGATATCGTATGAATGAGATAGCAGAGAACTAAATAAAAGTTATTGAGTTTTAATGACCCGATCAAACTTTTTGAAAACACATCGAGTGTCACATTTTAAAGGTGGTTCCTTTGATACACCTAGTAACTCTGCTTGTGTGTGTATGAATATATAATGGAAAATATAATTATTAGCAAGTTCTTAAAGAACACATAAACCATGCACGGGTGACATTCCATAATACTCAGTATGTAACTTTATATTTTTCTGTTTCATATACATTTTCTCGTGGTATGTATTTCTATTGTGCTGCTCGTACATCTATTTTTGTTAGCTTGTACATTAGCAGTGTAAGGTAGATTAATTATTAAGGATGCACATTTACTTATTTTTCCATTGCGATTCCGATGCCCGTTTTTCATTTTCCTTAACCGAAATCTCTCTTCTTAGCATTTACCTTTCTTTCACTATTGAAGTTAGGCCGTCGTGTCGGCCCATCTCTTCTACAGCCTTCGATACCTCTTCTATGTCGCTTATGAATACAATCACACAAGAATATAAAATTTTCCGACGAATATTTAACGTTTAGGTCATTTGCATGATTGATCCATGGGTCCAAAAACCACATATTCTTACTATCCTTGAAATACATACATAGTGTACTATCATTAAGAGGGAAATGATCAGGGGGATAATCGAGGACTCCAATTAATCGGACAAACTTCACCCATCGTCGATTAATGCAATCGGAATTGGATGCATCCCTAGTTGTTATCATTGGTAGATGGCGTCCTCGTTTTTATGACACTCTTGGTCAATATTGACTGACATGTATTGTCGTTAATTAATTAATATATTATTAGAAAATGCGGAGCGACGAAGTTATGAAATGAATACCTTTTTCTTTCAATGTAATATAATCGGTATTTTATACCCCTTTGTTTAGATTTGTTGTTCTGTACCCACAAGGTGACCTTTTGAACATTGATACAAAAATGCAATCAGCATTAAAAAGGGCGTATTCTTCTTTGTCTTCTTCGTCATTCCATCTCTGTCCACTCTTGAACAAAGACCTCTTCCATTTGCTTTCATGTCGCCCTATCCTGTGCAGACTGCATCCAGGTCACACTGACTTGTCGGACCCGATCGTCCTCCGATCAGACCACCTTAGTTGTCGGGTATATTATACTGCAACAAGGGTATTTTCGTTCTTACCGAGAGTATCTAGAGCTAATGAACTCTAGGTATTCTTATATTATGAGAACCGCTGAAGACATAGTGGAGCATGAAATGCTAGGCTGCGCTGTCAAACAATGTCCTCGATTGTAACAGAGGAAAAACTCCGATGTCATGAAACACTTTAAAAATATAATTCTTAATTCCAAGGAAACATAATGATCGCCGGGTCTACACATTTTGTCTGCTGACATTTACTGTCTCGTTTGGTGATGAAGTTTTTTGCTCAAATTTTGTGTTTTCTCTACTGGGAAGTCTTCAAAGATTTTTGATTAATGGGCTCAGACTCTATCCGACGGAAAGGATTCTCAAGTTTCGGACAGTCGTGAAGAAGACTTACGAAGACTGAACTCTTTGGAGGGTTTAGGATACTTCCTAGTTGGAATTAAAATTTAAATTAATGCTTGTTTAGCATACTGTTCAATCGATTACATCAGTTTCAACAATTATCTGATTTTATATAAATAAATTAATCTTTGTTGGAAAAAGAAACATTTTTCAAATGGCGGGTTTTGAATTGAAAACAGATTATTATTTACTTTATGCCTAATACGAGTAGGTTATACGTTGAAACTGTACAAAGTAGGTCATTTGCATCAATTTTGATTATAGTATAACCGCTAAAACTAGGAACGTCATTTTCAATGCTTCCCAGTCGGTCATATCCATAAGTTATCAACCTTTCTTTTCAACACAATGTTTCCTTCAATATTTAAGACATGCGTCTACAGAAATAATAATTATTTATTGGTGTGTTATAGTTGTAATGGGTGTATTAGATTGAATTATTATTGTATTTTTTCACTTGGGTGTAGTACTCGTGGGATGCATTTTGTTGCTTGTGTTGGAAGAGAGGGTGCTTACTAGTACGCATACACCTTGTAGTTGCATAGGGAAACAACCACTTGTAACCCTCCCCGATGCGTTTTCATTCTCCACTTGCCACCCAGCGCGGAAGTACTCTCGCTATTTATTTACCGTTCAGGAAGTTTTCGACAACTTTCGATTGTCGTAAAAGTAAATCCCTCGCACTTTTCACAACTATTTTGTTTAAATGTTTAAACATCACAAACTCCTGAAGAAAAATGTAAAACTACATTCTGAGATACAACGACATTTTGTAGAAATATTTTTCTTATTCATCGCTTTCCTAATATACGCTGTAATCGGAATAGCGACCGTTTACTATCTAATTAAAATTATAATAAAACTTTTCATCTTTTTAAAAATTAAGTGTGTACGTAAAGCCATGGAGCCGGATCCAACACCTGAAAATGATAATCCATCAAACGGGCCGGAAATTGTTGATATAAACCAACCTGTTAGTGAAGAGAACTTGTCTGAATATGTTCGCGCTGTCACAAAAGATGTTGATTGGTCTCCAGTTGTAAATCATCATAGGGGACTACGGTGGATCTTTCGTTTGTCGTGGACAACACAGCATGTGAGTGATATATACACCATACCTGAGGAGACTGAAGAAGAACTGAGGGAATCCGTTTAAGCAAACAACGATTATTCAAGATTTCAAATACCAAGTTTTTAAAATAAATTATTTACGTGCATAAGTGAAAAAGTGAAAATAAGTTCTATAAAAATGTGGTTTCGCCGGATTGCTAAAGTCTTTACCAGACTGGTAAATATATTTATACTTATTTTTTTACAGTTTTGATTTACGGATTTACTGCTTGCGTATCTATTGCCGTAGGCGATGTCTGCCAGCGAACCATTTGTGACACATAAAAAAAATGTGTGCTGTATTTTTTTTAATATTCCATTTTAGTATTTATTTGATGCTCAAATGAATGATTTTAACATGAGGCGAGAATTTCTGATAGAATGACAAAAAGAAGAAATAAGTTCACAGGTCATGTTACACAAAAGGGTGTCATGGATTTCGTCAACAGGCCCGTCAAACTTATTGATGTTTAAATTAGAACTTTATGTCCATCAGTTGTACGTTTTTTGGGAATTCCACTGCGTTAGTCAAATTTTATGAAAACATACAATCCATGGAATTATTACTCTGCCAAAGTGTTCAGGAAAGTATTGCTACAATTTTTTTTTATTATTTTTGAGATAAATAATAACAGAATAACTTTGGATTTCAAAATCACTTAAAAAATGTAAACTGAGGAGTTAGCGAATCCCTGAATGTGTTTATTTGAAGTGACCTTGATAATTTTACGGATGACCTTGATCATTTTCATGATCGTGTGTTGGGAGGTACAAAATCCGTGCGACCTTCATGTTCTCTTTCATTTGATCGATCGACTGTGAACTTGACGCCGCATCCAGCGCTGTGCCAGGGCGGTGCGAGGGAGGCGCTGGGCGGCCCTTACACCGTGGAGTTAGAGCAGCATCGTTCGCTACGTAACCGTATATCAAATTATGCGATGTAACATTTTACACAATAAAATTATGTTTATTTGTATCACTCACGAACGGGTGGATGCCACTTTAATTAAAAATTAATTAATTAATATATGTTTTGTAAAACTCTGCTTTTAGCTATGAGAAAAAATGCTAGGTTTATTTATTTATCTTATCGAAATAAACCCAAATACATCTTTGTACACTTCACAGTAAGCTTGAAAAGCTTGAGTGGAGTAAGTCGGGATCGGAGATCGAACCCGCACCCACTGGATCAACCAGGCTACCGACCTTTCAATTACCGTTCTTTTCTTGGAGTTGTGTTGTGGTCTTTTCTCTTTTTTAAGTAAATATTTGTTCGTATGAGATATCTTACAGTCCTTTTTAACAATGAAGTTCACCACCTATCTGAATATCATACGATTCAAGAGTATTATGGATATTCAATTTTTTACTAACATCTAGCATTGTATTCTGGGCAGGTTGGCAGAAATAGCTACAAAGCAACAAACCCGCCTTTTGGCATGTTGTATGTTCAATGAAGAGTACTTTATGTCTTTTTTTTTTACCAGAATTCGTTTCATCTATCAGTTTCTCTGTTAAACAAAATGATAAGAGCAGGTCACACGTTTATTGGTGCAACAGTTCCATGTTGTGCCATCTAGTACTTCGTTCTACCTTCATTTTTCTCTGTCAGTACAATTTTTAAACCACGATTTATTTTCTCTCTAGATTGATGATTTATTGGGTCGGTGGTGTTGTACTTCAGCGTGTGTTTCTATCGACAATATGTCATCAATCTGTCATATCCTACATGGTCACACTAATTGCCATTCTAGCGATCATTCTTTATTAATCTTCTCATCTAGATCATTTCAATCTCTATTCTGTTTTATTTTGCAGCCTTCTACTTGTGTACAAGGATCTTTTTGTATTTTTTTTTATTATTTAACACCTTTATAGAATCTTAATTTGTACATCTTTAAAATTACCTGGGGTCTTCTGAATTGTGTTCAGGTAAGTTCCATTATATAGGAAAAAAATAATTAAAAACGCAGCAAATTTTAGACAGTCCCCTCCATCTTGCAAAATAGACAAAATGAAATATTACGAATAAAAAATGGTCCTAATAGGAATCCCAAACCTGAGTTTGCAAGCAATAAGTCCTTTTCTGTGAACGCTGTAGTGCATTAAAATTATTGAAATACTTATTATATTAAGGTAATAGATCTTCGCTTAAACTCAATGTGACTTGAATGAAAGTAAAGAAACGTTTTTATACATGTTCTGGGCGTTTTGAGAGAGTAAATGATAACAGGATGACTAAAAAAATATATACGACTGAAAGAATAGGCAAAACTAGAGTGGCCGCCCCAGACTGGACTTATTACCCATATCCTTCAGATCCTTAATAATGAAAGGATTCGGAGAGCGTGTATGAGTTTGGCGAAAGCAAGCAGTGCTTATAGAAATAGTCTATAGTTTTGTCCACTTCCTAGAGACTCGGCTTGAGGGGATAGATAGATAGATTGAACATACTAATGTTTTATGTAGTTTAAAATGTGTCAACGCTTGTCCACTCTTGTACTAATATAGACCACATCTACACCATTTAATTGATGGAGTTAATTCATTGTATCCTGAATTAGTTTGTATCATTTCATTGAGTGGTAGACAGTCGATTACGTTTCATTCATTCTATTTCCCAGTGCATTACCTATTTCACATTGCAGTGTATCAAGACCAAATTTACTTCAAATCCGGGAACGTTGGTTTATAGTTTAGTTGTTAACCGGTTGTTCTTGGGAATTTCCTAATCATAATTATCTCATAAAGAGTTCTAGTGTAGTTCACATGTAGTTCCATCCGATTTTCTTTACAGTACAGTTAATTAAACTATCACACAGTCTTTGTGCACGAAATTAAAGTTTATTAAGGTTATGTCGTGTCAAAATGAAGTTCCAGTGAGGCTTGTGAGTGTCTTAGGTTCTCAAGGAGCAAACAGGGAATTAATAATAAAAATAGTCCAAAATTAAATAATCGCGTTAGTTCCCCTCCAGAGTTGACTATCAGAAGAACGAAAGTGTCCCTGTCCTGGAAAACCCAACATAGTTCTTCAACACTCCTTATACCAGTCAAGTCACGTTTCCTCACAAACCCTCTTTGTCCCTTTATTTTTCCCATGTTTCTGGAGTGTTGTAGTTTTTATGTCGACCAGGATTTAAAAAGTTAGGAACGAGAGAAAATAAACTAGTTTCGTACACAAACTTTTTTTTTATCCAATGTATAAGAATTCGAATACGTTGATTATCGATGTTAAAAAGTTAGGTCTGTATTTCATAATGTTCGTATATTTCTTAATCAATTTCCATATTTCATTAAAAAAAACTGTATAAAGTTTAATCAATTTTCTTGTATTGTAGTTGAATCCTTGGGTATTAATAATTTACGAAAATCTAATGATTGTAATGAAAGTTCTGTGGCAACCAATACGAATAGTTCAACGTCTCTGATTCACATTCGGATAATCGAATCGGATAAGATGAAGTATAACAAGAAGGTTTGTTTTAATTAGTTTTTGTAGAAAGTTTATATTTCTTAGTAGGGGAATTTAGGGAGGAAAAACTTTTAATCAATACTCTGTATTTTATTATCCAAATACTCTCTCCTTGTCATTATTTATTGGACGTTTCAGGCACAATGCTTGTATTTTAGGTCCCGCGCCGCGCCTAATTCTGTGATATCCTGGATAGGTGAATTTTTCCCAGTGTTAGGCTGATGAGTTTTTTGTCAATCATGAATGATTGGACTCTTCTAACTGATAATACTTAGAAGTGTGTTGGCAAGTCTTGCCTCCGTGCGAACACTTTTTTGGTCGACGACATGCAGAGAGAATTGTTCTCCACGAGAGTATTGACATTTCACAAACGTACCCCGATGTTGACGTCTTTTTGTTCGCTAACAGTTATGTTTTTTTTTTCTTTAGCATTCCCTCCCACGAGGATATCCTCCACCATCATCTGCTATGCTCTTCGATGATGACCCTGGAATCATGTCAGAAGTGGAGACGGCTTCTACCGGTTTCCGTAGAGGTGGGAAACAGAGATCGTCCCTACCTGTCGTACGAACACCCAGCAAAACACTCGAGCGACCGTTGGGTAAGTATTTTAAAATTTATCTACCAAAATGTGTTATTATGAAGGTCATTCTATAGATATTAAAATTGCAGAGCAGTTAAATCCTATTCTGTAAAGTCGGTTCTTTTAGCCACAAAATATAGATACATATTGTGCTGGTTTAACTTGCTTACTTACTGCTAGCTACTTGCGTTCCACTGCTGGACATAGGCCTTTTCCACTGCCTTCCATCTTGGGCTATCTGCTGCCGTCTACGACCCGTAAGCTGGACAATGTCATCTGTCCATCTTTTCTCTGGTCTTCCTACGCCCCTTTTGTTCTCCCAGGGCCTCCACTTCAGGATTTTAGGTGCCGGTTTAACTTATACAGCCATATTCTTAAAATTAGCATCAATATTTAATTTTTAATTCTCATTTTTAAACAGGTCTGGTGTTCTTACAATATCGCAGCGAAACCAAACGAGCTCTTCTACCAAACGAAATCACTTCCATCGATACAGTGAAAGCGCTTTTTGTTAGGAGCTTTCCGAAACAACTCACAATGGAATATCTTGATAGTCCACTGGTCAAGATCTACATACACGATTCCTCAAAGGACATGTTCTACGAACTGGAGGATCTTAGGTTTGTTCATTTTGTTTTATTTTGAACTGAAGTTCAGATCATTTAAGTTGGAGAGAGTCTATTTATCGGCACCCCAATCTTATTTCGGTAGGTTGAGTAACACATCCCAATTAGTGCGTACATGTTTTCTAATATCATCCACTGATTCCTTTCCTACAGTTTTCTTGCATTCAGTAGAACAAAGAAGTTATATTGTTGATTACTTGAATTCGTATTAGTAGTGAATGTGGATGGGCAATGAACAATTTTCTTTTTGTAGCATTTTGTTGTTACCCACCCCAATGGTGCGCGGTGCTGATTTCAAATCATGCATATCATAACATGATCCTAAAACTATTAATGTAGTAGATTCTTGAACATATTGAGTTTGAAAATTGATAATTTACAAAAAAATAATCTTTCCTTAGGTCACACCTTCGAGACATCCGTGACAGATCTGTTTTACGTTTGTTTGAGTCAGCCGATGTCAGTGGTGGAACTTTTCCTGGCTCTTTGGGGACTGGAGCTGGACTACCACCTTTACCATCAGGACCGTCGTCATGGGATCAGGTTTGTACTTAACTACTTTTCTTTAATACTTTTTCATAACTCTAACTTCAAAAAAACGTCATATCATTTTCTTAATCCACATTGGGTATTTTTGAGAATGTGGCTACCAATTCTGTATATAATATTAATTTGGCTTTCTTATTTAGATTTACTGTATTGTAAAATTTGCAAATGATAATTGTTTTCTTTTTCACAGGACCAGAGTTACTTCAGCGAACCAGAATTCGATTCAGACTACCATCATCAACATATACACAAGAGCAAGGTAGGATTTATGTCTTTATAATATGTTCGGTTTTCTCGACTGTCACGGTCGACACGAAATTTTTGATATATCAGAAATTATTGATCGTTGGTACAGCACTTTTTCAAACGTAGGGGTCGATATTACGAGCGCACCTACTTCTTTTTTTACCATTCAGGATCTAGCCTTTGTTAAATGCTGTGTTTGTTGATTTAGATTTTTCTCCAGTCTTTTATCAAACAGATCATCCGTAGTCTCGCATATTGCAATCGTTAATACTTACCTCGGATTCCAAATAGTATTCCAGTATATTTTCATTGATACTTTTGCCTTTCTCAATTTTGGTGGTTTCTATCAAAACATTTGTGATAATAGTTAATAATAAATGACAAGTAAGAATGTTTTTTTATTAAACTTAAAGAATTACGGTAACATTCATTAGGAATAATTACAATGAAACATTTTACAATAATGATATAATGTAATAAACACTGAACTAGATGAACAAAGTTGTAACAATACTATAATATTGAGTATTAGGGAAGAAATAATAATGATATAATTTACAATAGATTTCGGGATCTGTATAATATTAGTGATACTGAGATATTTTTGTATTTTTTGTTTTTAATATCTTAAATTAAGACGGCTTACGTACTCTACTGGTATATTTATATTGACAAGTTTATTTTATTAGAATTACAATACGATTAAAATTAATTTAATATAATAATTAGAAAATAATATAGGCACTTAAATGATTATTAAAAAATAATTATTATAATTAATTATAACAGTGTTAATAAAAAAAAAACAATTTACTTAAAACGATTTACATGAAGGTACGGCTTGTAAATATTTAGCTCCTCTGTAGAATTTCAGTGAAGTATACCTCCAACTTAATATTAAAGCTTTTTGGAAAGGTTCTTGTGTACATCCACCACAGATGTTCATCACGGCTTTGACTTCTGCTTCCGCCGGTTCCCTTTCATCACTCTGAAATGCGAGGCGTGTACGATATTAGTCATATGTCTTTATTTCTATAATAAGTGTATAACGTGATTTGGAATCCTTTTACGAACCTGTTGCTTTTGTATCTTCTGCACTGGAATGTTCTCTCCGAGGCCAGCAAGACCAGTTAGAAGCGATTGTTGGAAAGCATCTAAATCAAATACTGCGTCATCCACAATCGATCCGTCAGAGAAAGCAATTAGTCCCCTCTTTACAGGTTTCTTGGCATCTGGAAATTATATTAGATCTATGATAAACGATTATTCTGTCAATCACATTTTTAAAACAATTGGAATTAATATTTCATAATCTTTACCTGAAGATTCCTTTTCCATCTGCTTTTCTAAATTATCTCTTTTACTCCTTTTTTGATTTTTTGATTTATTTTCTTCCCTTTTAAATAACAATCGTTCACCGTTTGTGTAATCCAAAAATTGAATATTATTAGAAGTGGGAGTTTCAACGGGGAGAATGAATGTAGGTGCTGAAGGTGCAGGTTGGGATGGGAATACAACTTGTTGTCTGGGTCTTATAAATGTCACAGGTCCCTGTCTGTTCCGTACTTGAGCATTAAGAAGCTGTTCAGATATTGTTCTTGATGGACTGAATTGACCGTTGGAGAAGGATGCGCTGTATTGGAAGCCGTTGTCCAGTTGTGCTTGAACTAATCCAGCATTTCCCAAATTAAGATTCAACATGTATGGCAATTGTCTTCCTTGCAATAAACCATTGGAAGGATCTGGCGTTGTGGGAGCAGGTGTGGTCACTTCGAGAGGTGTTCCGTTGTGGTCAAAGTGATGGACGTGGTGATGTTTGTGGTCTTTGTGGGCCTTGCCGGCAGTTAAAGCGACGTGATATATTTGTACCATTGTGATCTGACCCATCATGCCAACGGAACCTGCAATTGAATAATTTGTTTACATAAGACTACATTGTTCATACTTCTTACCAGTATTTTTCAACAAACTAGTGATGCACATTTTGTTAATTACTTACCCCGTTGTTTTGTGATACTCAAATCAACTTCTCCGTTTAAATCAGCGTGATTTTGGCCACTTATTGCTTTGCCGCCTCCCTTAATCACGTGTCCTACGAGCTGTAAAATATGATTAACATTAATAACAATTGGTGTATTTATTTCGCATGAAATAATTGATTTCACCGCTACTTATACGTTTTATTGATCATTACATAATATTTTTTGTTATTTGCAGTACATATTATTATAATTGACTCAGTGGTTAATATGTCCGTACGTAATTTGTTTGTCATACCAAAATAAGTTAATAGTAAAATAAAAAAAAAAACTGATAGAGCCTTTGGCTAAACATTTTAAAAATCGAGAGCGTTTTATTTATTTAGTTGAATTACTTATATAATGTCGCGCTGTTATGGAGACTTTCTACCATTTTTTATATTGTAATTTGATTGGACCTAATTATTTGTCATTATATGTTCATATGTATATACAATGAAACTTTAATTAGTTTTATATTGACATTATAAGTAGCTATTCAGGGATAATCAAAAAGGCATTAAATTAATATTTATTGTGTGAGACTCAAATGGTAATGGGCAAGGCACATAGAAAGACAAGACGAGAATAGATGGACTCCCAGACTCGTAAAGTGGAGGCCATGGGAAAATAGAAGAGGTGTCGGAAGGCCCCAGAGAAGATGGGCGGACGACGAGACCTCGGTAGCGGGTAGACAGTGGGTCAGAAAGGCGAGGGATCGAAAAGACTGGAAACGAATGGAAGAGGCCTATATCCAGCAGTGGAGGGACCAAGGTTGACGAAGAAGAAGATGTAAATTGTTTTTTGTCATATTTAGTTTTTTTTGTAATTCTCTATCATGACTGATAAATGCCAGACCCCTTTTTCGTTACCTTCCCTTTTGCTTTTTAATTTTTCCTGAAAGTACGCACATACAAGATGTACATACAATTGTCTACATATGTTAGTGTTTTTTATGGCCATGGTTCCAGAATTTCGCATACAGTTAACTTTTAAAATGACAAAATAATTGATACGTACGTACTCCTTTTTTCTTTCATTATTTCTGGATTATTGCGAATAGTACAGGGACCGAAATAAAGCAGTTGTGCTTATCCTAAAAATACTAGCCTAAACGAATCATCAAGGTTTTGAATCTCTGTATTTCACGATGTTTTCTGTACTTCACGACACAATCGCTTACAAAAATATTAGGTTGCACCTACAAGGCCAAATCCAGAGTATGTAGATATTCAGAATTTCAAAATATTGGTTTGTCTCTATAAACTAATCCATTTAGTATCTATGAAATTTAGATATTATATGAATTTGTATGACGAATGAATGTGAAGTTATTGGATTTTATTTCCATACAGAACAGTACTTTTATATTGCGCTCGTGGTGATATCGATATTTCACTTTAAAAGTTTAATCTACTAAAAAGTTTTGATCGAGCACGTCAACAGATGTCGTCTTTCAACTGAGTAATCCTCTTTATAATTTCTTCTCGTATTTTTAAATTCATCGTGACATCTCAAATTACACTTTGATCCCTCGTTCTATATTGTTGTTTGGATTCCGTGTCACAGCAGTAACACTCTATAGACTTATAAATTTATAGTTTGTTTGCAAAATTTTGTTTGCTGGTAGAAAATGGGCGAGCAGCTTACAGCTTATTTCTAACTTGCACAATCAATTGTCTCTCAAAAACATGTGCGATTATTTTTTCAAAACATTGGACCCGGCAACTGCAAATTTAAAGGTAAGTCTCTTAACCAATCGGCAACCTCGTGACTTTCAGTTAGTCAAATTGGGCACTCCACTATGTGGCCCTTCGTCTGGCGGCGACCACACTCACAGTCGGGACTCGGGAAACTCCAATCAACGTATCTTCAGTGGCCTATTCTGATTCTATAAAGCGCGGACCACTTTTTCGCTCACACGCTCATGAGGATTTTCTATGATTTTCTAAGTGCCCATTTGTAACCAATTTATTGTGTCAACACATTCACACTTGGAAAGTTTCCGCTTTCACGTTTCCGTTTCAGAAAATATTTCGCTGGATTCGAGTTAAAAGAGTTCGCCTGAGCTTAAGCTCGACTCCTCTCAAATGAGTGAATTTTTATTGGTAGAATGCCGACTGATAAAAATACTCTAAATTATATCTTGTAAACTTCAATTCAGAAGAGTAGGTACTTCAATAAACAAAAACAATATGAAATGACTTACCCTGTTGTAAAATCCTCTACCGGTTCGTTCTCCATCAACCCAGAGTTGCCATTCTCCAGTTCTGCCATTCCACGATTGACACGAGTGATACCATCTGTGAAAGCAGTGATTAAATAATGGTTTGCAGTTGGCAACATTTCGACATAATTAAATTGATCGCATTTTAAAAATGAAAAAGCGCAAGCTATAATTAATGTATGCAGATATATCGCTACTATATCTCAATGTCAGTACGGTAATATATTCACAAATAGTAATATAATTCGCTTGGAAATTCGCTCATAAAAAGCAGTAGTAGATTCATAAATATAATTGATACAGATATCGACATATTTGAAATACTTGGTGACAGATATGCGAGTAACAAATGTGAAAAAAATAAATTATGTTTTATTTCGTGGTAGCGGCTGATTCAGGATTTTACGGTACAGTTATTTTACAGTCATCTCTCATACCTTTGTGATATTATATACTTACACATAGTATAGCCAATACTATTTTGTCATACTCAGTTTTGTCATACGGTTATTACTAGAGACAGGATTATATGCAATTTAAAATGGTTGAAATATGCATGCAAATATGCATTCAAATCACCAAAAAGTACCGTAATTGCAACATAAATGCAGCAAGTTAACGTTATTACAAGATTTTGTTTATAAATTTTGTTTGCTATCGTCTGGAAGACCGCGAAAAACAGTTCTAGGATGTGAAGTCATAATTTTTTAATAATAAGTTTAGGTAAGTACTTATTTTTTTATTAAATTACTATATTTACCTACTACATTTTCAACTAGACACCAACATTTTTGTTTTTGAAATGTTTATATTTTACAAAAATACAGTCAAAATTGAAGAAAATATACTCAAATATGCATGATCGGTACATTTTGGTCGAAATATGCAAAATCTTGAATAAATTGACAAAATATGCGAATGTACGTGCAAATATGCAAATGCATATAATCCGGTCTCTGTTATTACAATGCTGCTTCGTGTAGGAGTTATACTAATTTGTCTTTAACCCACTTTAAAACATCGATATAACGTTTCTCGATCAAAGACATTGCGATAATCTGTTTTGTTTTCTCAAATTTGACTATATTAGGTTACATCTATCAGTAATAGTCGACTTATTATCTTTTATATCAATCAGTCCTTATATATTAAAACAAGTTTATGTCTCTGTACGTTTAAAGATTGTATGCGTGTGATTATTAGTATAGCGAATAAGTTTTTCTATGAGATAAGAAATACGTTACTTTATCTGTGGGATCAGTGTTTTTTTGCGATTTGGGGAACAGTCAATATTTGTTGCAGTTTTTCACGATGATCCATATTATGAAGATATGTTTTTCCGGTTAATCGTGTAGTTATCAGATGCTCCAAGGTTTCGGGTGTATATTTTGGTACCCATAATATAATTGATTGTATGATATAATAATTGGGCACAAGACTTTTCTATAGCTATTAAAAAAATAGATTTACCGGAAAATTTGTTATACATAAAAATGCAAAAATCGGTAATTATTAATACTTGCAATATTGTAAGACGATTTTTAAATACTGATATTTCAGGCACAAATCACAATGCTTGTATTTTAGACCCCGCGTCGAGCATAATTCTGTGATATCCGTGATATCTGGATAGGTGAATTTTTCCCAGTATATTAGGCTGATGAGTTTATATGTGAATCATGAATGATAATATGCAGATTCTTCTGGCTGATAACACTGAGAAGTGTGTTGGAAAAGTCATGCCTCCGCGTAAAATGAATATTAAAAACGGGATCTTCCTTAAATAATCGATGACTCTTTGATTCTTCACACGAATCTTAGACGATTTTTAGCAATACTTTTAATTGGTAGTTTATGCCCTATTTCTATTTGTGTTATGTGTAACATGTATGAACATGAATGATCACTATAGACAGAATGTATGTAATTAATTAGTCATTGTTTGTTACGTACGACTGGGCATTTGGAATGCTCATTAATGCTCATTGAAAAAATATGCCTACAAAAAACAATATATGTAATTATGAACCACGCTTGTTACAATGATGTCGATTTTATGTGTATTTTATGTATTACATACTAGCTTTTGATTGATATTAGCTCAAGAAACTAAATATTTAAAATAGTAAAAAAAATGACGTTCTTCGCCAAGCTAACAGTACTAGAAAATGCTAATGTGTTCTGCTGGAGAATCGGAGTTTTTTTTAAAGAATCTCGTCTTGTAGGTACATTTCAAAATTTCTAAAAACGGGAGACCTTCTATCTCGACAACCGTTACTAAATATGCTTTGGAACAAAATGGGGTAGATGCATTGAACCTCTATTTAGGAAATAACCGTAAAAGATTTTTTATATCGTGAATAGATTTCTCGAAAAAAGAAATTAAAAACACCTCTAATCTTTTTTCCGAAAGACGGTAACTCCCGAAAAGGGTAGTTTCCCGGATGTCGCGGACCTTAGGTCGTAAAAACTTAGGTCTCGACAACCGTTACTAAATATGCTTTGGAAAAAATAGAGTTGATACATAGAACCTTTATCTAGGGAAAAACCGTAAAAAATATATATCTTGTGTAGGTATCTCAAAAAAAAAAATGTAAAAAACACCTCTGATCATTTTCCGAAAGACAGAAACTCGTTTTCCGAAAGCCGCACACATTTTTTTGTATAATTTAGGAATTAACTGTAAAAGTTTTTTGATTGAAACGAAATTAACCCCAGGGATAAAAAAACGCTATTTTTACCATTTTATCATGCCATTGTTCGCGCGATTTTGAACCTTAATATCGTGGGAAATCACCGTGACGTGACGGCGTTGGTTCGGGAGGCTTAACCGTAGGTATCAATTTTCTTTGTGTAACAATGTATCATACAAACAAACAATACCGCAAACATACGCTTTATGAGATTATATCGATTTACTTGTAGGAGGTCCACGTTAAAAATAGATACCTTCCTACCCATAAGCGGATAGGTAATAATTTGTTATTGTAATTACACGTTGCTATTTTGCAAGACAACTGTTGAGTAACTTTATTCGTTCTGTTTCTGAAACAACCTGTTTTCCTCATAAATTATAATCATTTTAATGTAAACTGTTATTAATAAAGCGAGTTGTGTATTATATAAATCTAATTAAACTGAATAATACATCTACTAATTATCGGTTGTAGGTTGTGTTTTTTTTTTCAATATTTGAGGATCTGATCAACAATGATCGGTCCAGGTCAATCTCGGACGCCCACGCTTCCTCACACTGTCCTGTTTTATTTCGTTCTCTCAACATGCCCTGTCAGTCTAAGTTGCATTCACTTTTATTTGAGTCACTAGCCTCTCTAATCACCTCATTCCTACTATACTATACCCTCAAGCCACCTTCTTTGAGGGGTAGGCCGAGAGAACGGATCGCCAGGCTTTCCTATCCTTACACACACTTCGGGCTTTCGTCAAATTCATGCATTTCCTCACAATGTATTTATGTATTATTCATCCGCTATATTTCAAGCATTTCCTCCGAACTTGGCCAACGGAAATACGTTAACGAAGTGACATAATTTTTCATACAAGTATATCAAGTCGCTTGCAGAATTATTCGCATATCGTGTAATTGTAGATTATTGATTTGCTTCTTACCTCATCAGTTTGAAAGGGTAGTTGAGTCGGTAGAATGTGCGTCCAGCGACGGCCAGACTGATGAAGCTTGATCGATCTGTATTTGACACCCAGGACAGGATCTCCTTGGATTGATCACCAACTGCAATTTCAAAGAGAAACCAAATACAGAATGTATCAGTAATGTAATACTCCGGGAAACGAATACAAAAAATCATACCTTAGCTTACATTTTGCATAGTAGTTCTGGTTTTTGGATATGTTATAGAGGTCGGTCCTGTGATTAAGAATCCACGTTTTCGACCTCCCAACCCTTGTGCGTTCACTAGGGCGAGCCAAAAAGTGTCGAAATTTCGGTCATTTTTCAGTTTATTGATCATAACTTTTTTACAATGCATTTTAGAGAGAAACATTGTAGATAAACGTTGTAGAATATTAAATTCCCTGCAACTTATGTCTAAAAAGTTTTTTTTTTTTTTGTAAAATCAATATACAAAGAGTTATGCGTTACCAAAATTTCAAAATTTTTCACAAAAATGCACTTTTTTTACATTTTTTTTCTTTATTTGAATATATTTCCTAAACTGCACATTTTAGAGAAAAGTGTTGTAAACAAATGTTGTAGATCGTTCAATTTATAAGTTTGATGTCAAACATTTTTATCTCGGACCAACTAAAATAGAGTTGTGATCTTCTAAAGAAATATAAGACGAACATTTTCGAAACTTTCAGTATAGTACGTATGACAATAGTAATAATCAGAAAAATGCAATTTAAGAAAAATTTTTTTTGGATCTTATTAAGATTGGTGTCGTGGTTTAGAATCCAAGTTTTCGACCTCCTCACTCTTGTGTGTCCACTAGGGCGAGCCGAACACTGCCGATATTTCAGTCATTTTTCAGTTTATTGATCATTATTTTTTAATTATCCATCTTAGAGTGAAAAATCGTATGTAATAATTGTACAATATTAAATTTCCTGTGAATTAGGTTGGAAATATTTTCTTTGAAAATCTATTATTTAAAGAATTATGTAATAACAAACATATTTTTATTAAGAAAAAAATTTTTTTTTCACGATTTTTGAGTTTTTTTTCAGCACGGTACGTTTTAGCGAAAAATGTTCTTAGCAAATATTGTAGAATATTAAATTTGCAACAAAAAATGATTCTACACTTTTTTGACTTGGACTAATAATAAAGGAGATATGCTCTTCTGAAAATTTATTTAAGCTCAATATTTAATTTTCAGGAGAGCATATCTCCTTTATTATTAGTCCAAGTCAAAAAAGTGTAGAATCATTTTTTGTTGCAAATTTAATATTCTACAATATTTGCTAAGAACATTTTTCGCTAAAACGTACCGTGCTGAAAAAAAACTCAAAAATCGTGAAAAAAAAATTTTTTCTTAATAAAAATATGTTTGTTATTATATAATTCTTTAAATAATAGCTTTTCAAAGAAAATATTTCCAACCTAATTCACAGGAAATTTAATACTGTACAATTATTACATACAATCTTTCACTCTAAGATGGATAATTAAAAAATAATGATCAATAAACTGAAAAATGACTGAAATATCGGCAGTGTTCGGCTCGCCCTGGTGAACACACAAGGTTGAGGAGGTCGAAAACTTGGATTCTAAACCACGACACCAATCTTAATAAGATCCAAAAAATTTTTTTCTCAAATTGCATTTTTCTGATTATTACTATTGTCATACGTACTATACTGAAAGTTTTGAAAATGTTCGTCTTATATTTTTTCAGAAGATCACAACTCTATTTTAGTTGGTCCGAGATAAAAATGTTTGACATCAAACTTATTGGAAATTGAACGATCTACAACATTTGTTTACAACACTTTTCTCTAAAATGTACCGTTTAGGAAATATATTCAAATAAAGAAAAAAATTGTAAAAAAAGTGCATTTTTTTGAAAAATTTTGAAATTTTGGTAACGCATAACTCTTTGTATATTGATTTTACAAAAAAACTTTTTAGACATAAGTTGCAGGGAATTTAATATTCTACAACGTTTATCTACAATGTTTCTCTCTAAAATGCATTGTAAAAAAGTTATGATCAATAAACTGAAAAATGACCGAAATTTCGACACTTTTTGGCTCGCCCTAGTGAACGCACAAGGGTTGGGAGGTCGAAAACTTGGATTCTTAATCACAGGACCGACCTATATAGCATATCCAAAAACCAGAACTACTATACAAAATGTAAGGTAAAAATACCCATTACCTGGACTATAAACAAAACAGCAGAAAACGCACATGCGCAAACGCAACAAATGAAAATAAAAACACAAGAGCTAATAATTACCATTCGTAACTTACAGTTTTAGCAGTTTTTTCTGCTATTTGCTATAGACTTTTAAAATGAAATTAAACACCATAATTTAAACACGTAATCTCCATAAAAATGGCTTTATTGGAAAGCTGAAGGAAAAAAATGTTTCAAGAAGATTTCGGATATACGTACGCCACACTGGCTCGAATTACGAAGTCCATTTTTTTCTTGTAGTGATAATATACTCGTACATCAAAATCTACTGCATTAGCATAATTTTTTTTTGAATAAACCAAAATTATCCTTAAAAAAAATAAAAATATTATTAAAACTCTAAGACGTGAGCTACAGTACAGTCTGTAAGACCCGTGCGTGCGATTTTGAACGTTAAAGACATGGGAACTGTTTTCGAGATACTCCTTACGGAATATGAAGCGAAGATCATTAGGGAATATAAATTGAATAAAATGAACTGAAAGAACTATTCATTTGGTTCGTGTGGAACGTATTGAATTGGTTTTATGATATCAACTCGGTAGATGGATTCATAATAAATAATCAACTCTTCTAGAAGTTTCGCTTAATATACGTAATAGTTCCTTCAGAAGATCTCTCATATGAAGATTTCAGAGGGATATATTGTAGAATGTTTTGTATATTTATCACAATCAACTAATTATATTTGTTGTTGGCAGTGTAATCTTGGATAAAATTCACCCAATTCCAATTTAATGGACGGATATTGAGTGATTTCTTAAATTAAAATGAAAGACGTCGAATGTGTACTTTTATAGTTGTTAATAAAAAAATCGAGATAAAATTAGAAACGAGGAAATAAGACGCCGAACTAAAGTTACCGATAATTTGGACCGCATTGCAAAATTAAAATGGCAGTGGGCTGGGCATATGGCTCGACAAGAGGATACTAGGTGGGCACCCAGAATCCTACAGTGGAGGCCCTGGAACAAAAGGAGAAGCGTCGGAAGACCTCCTAAAAGGTGGTCTGATGACCTAGTCCAACAAGCCGGAAGAACCTGGATGCGGAGGGGGAGAAACAGAGATGAGTGGAAGGAAATGGAAGAGGCCTACGTCCAGCAGTGGAGGGAGGAAGGCTGAGGAAGAAGAAGAAGAATAAAAAAATATTTATGTAAGTATTTATAACTTTACGAATAAAGAAAATAAAAATAAAAATATTTAACATCCTCAAATCTACGCATAAAATAATATAAAGAAAATATAATCGCTCGCAAAAGTGTACAAGTCACAATGTAGTATATATTTTCTTACCAGAGTATGAAAAGAGTGGATGGTCCGTAGAGTGGTTGTGGAACTTCATCCACATGCACATTGTGAACTCCTTCAGGTCCGGCAGCTTCTGATTGTACTCAATGTATTGGTAGTAGCCATCCTGATTGAATGACACCTTGCTGAGGGAACACTGATCACTCTGTGGGTATCCTGGTATCAGTGAGTTGGGATTTATGAGTGAAGACTCATATTGTCCTATACTTCCAGGAAAGCTATATCTGGAAATACGACATTATAGGTTGCTTAAAAGTGTTTAAAATTAATGACTTGTTTATGCTTCGGTTTTGCTTTTGCAATTGTAGCGACGTGACCTACATTTTGATTTATAAGGTCGTTGCATTGTTTCATAATAATCCGATGACATCATGTGCACTTCCTTGATTATGGTCTGGCCTCATAAGCCGACACGTACGTCATCGGTACAATTACAAGAAAGGAGCGTACACATAATATTTGAATTATCTAAATTTCTTTTTAAGCAGACTTCATATGGACATACCTGTCGTCTACCAGTCTTCTGTTTCCTTCAATGATTGTAGACGTTGACAGAATAGGTTTCCAGTCTTCAGTTGACGATGTCACTGTGAAAACAGCTGCAAGGATTGCCAAGCTTACAACGTGGCGTTTAGTTATTTCCCCCATTGTGTGTGCACTGAAAATTGTATTCATTATTAATTTGTATTAGAAGACCGAGAAAAGATAGTCGTATATTGTTAAGTGTTTCTGTTTTAAATCACTCAGAACAGCAGAGATGAAAAACCTCAGAAAAATAACGGGCAGCATTCTATGCGACAAAATTTGAAACACCACCATCATATAAATTTGTTACATCCAGGATCTCGTCAGATGGGGGAGACAAAAGAGAAGATTCTGGAGAGACTATGTTGAAAGAATTAACTCCCAAAGACTAGCACACTTATTCTGGATTATACCAACTTTTTAGGTGAGGAATATCGGAGATTTTTGCTAGGTGGCTCCTATCTCCTATTTCCTGACCTAAAAAGTAGGTGAAATCCAGCATTGGCCCTACATGGTAAACCAGGGGGATGTCCGGAAGACCCCATAAAAATGGGAAGACAGCTGGGGGTCCACATCCTAGGGGCTAGGAGGCACTGACAGCTAATCGATCATTACAAGAAGAAAAAGATTTAGTCGCGAGGATAATGTTACATAAGTCGATTTTGTACATGTAGTGTTTTTTTTTTCACCTGTTAAAAATGGAGTTATACTGTGAATCGGCGTTGTTCTCAATGCTAAATGATGTATTGTGTTTGCGGAGGAAAAGAACTGATATTTGATAATGATTTTAATGTATGATATTGTTTTATATTTGTAAGTAACTAGAATGGTACCGTGTAAGTATTACCTTTCGTTTTTAACATTTCTCATTCTCTATACACAGAGTGTTTCTAGTAAGATCATAATTTTCATTTGCATTTCGGGGATTGTTTTTAAATCACGAAATTTTGTAATATATTGTACACACTGCGGACGCTCTTTATTAAAGGGTTGTCTGCTTTTGTG
This sequence comes from Ceraclea dissimilis, assembly GCA_963576895.1. Classification (NCBI taxonomy): domain Eukaryota; kingdom Metazoa; phylum Arthropoda; class Insecta; order Trichoptera; family Leptoceridae; genus Ceraclea; species Ceraclea dissimilis. Next base: position 14,739,549 of record OY756368.1, read on the forward strand.
TTTTATGTTTGTGTACGTTTTTCTAATTCTCTGTCTCCATGAATTTAAAAAAAACATGTTATTACAGATGTGTCTATTAAAAAACGGATCTAAGGAATCTCTACACCAAATTGACCAATTCTTCTTCGTTCTCAGCCGTTTTAATTTCAATGCTGGACATAGGCCCTCCCTTTGACTTTCCACAGATCCCTATCCTGGGCATGCTGCATCCACTTGCTTCCTGCGAATTGCCTCACATCGTCAGACCATCTTGCCTGAAGGTCTTCCTACGCTCCTTTTGCTTGTTTAGGCTGGTACTCGAGAATTTTTTTCGTTTATCTAGAATCTGATCGTCTGGCAACGTCTCCTGCCCAACTCCATTTTAACGCAGCTCCTCGTTTGACCAATTGACATCAGATAATTTTTTGTTGATCCTGGATACGATAACTTTCGGTTGTTTTATTAAATCCAGAACTATGAGTAACGTAAGAAATTATTTCCCGGCTTCGAAAGACGTTTGGTTTATACAAAGAAACCTGGTAAAGATGCTTGGTATCATGCTGTATGTTCTGTAGGTAATATCTGTTTGCGTTTACATGTAGACACACATAGTGTAATAAGTAGTTATTATCCACTACCGCCCAAACCTGCCTAGTCATCGTACATTTGATTTTATTGACTCTGCTAACTTTATTTCGCTTTACATTGTAACGACTGACGGTCAACGTAATTGAAAACGTTTCTTTGTATCAGGACTTTTGTTTCTTATTTGTTTGTTTGTTATTACAACGTCTACAAGTATTTCAAGAGTAAATGCACCGACCAGACAGTTACAGATTGGATTGGAATAAGTAAAAACAAAACGTATTTATAATATCTATTGCAAGAAATTAATTATAGTTTGATATGGTTTATTTTATGAATGGGAGTTATCACATTTTTTCTCAATACCTCCATAATATAAAGTTTTGCAGTGACAAGGTGGTCGGTAGCCTGATTGGTAACACGCTCGAATGTTAATCCAGTGGGCGCGGGATCGATCCCCGATGACATACTCCACTTCACGACACAAGATTCTCAAGCTTACTGTGAAGTGTACAAAGGTGTATTTGGCTTTATTTCGATACACCCAGATTCATTTACTTATACAAAAAATTGATATTTTTTTGGTTTTATAATAATACTTTTGGGAATATTGTTACCAGGGTCTCAGATTAGCTGAAATATTCATCTATCATCCGCTGGTCTTACTACAGTAACAGTTAAAGATAATCCATCTCTAGGTAATTATCCATATATAAGTGAGAATATGACTTAACTCACAGTTGGCATTAACAAGACACCCGATGAAATCGCTTTGGCCTGTAAAGAAGAAGATATAGTCATCCAATTCTACGGAGTTACCTAATCGTACGTCAAATCCAAGTGACAATTCATAGCAGTTAATTATACCATGAAATATTAGTACTAATTTACTTAAATAGACTACTTGTTGTCTGTCTGTACATTGATATTATCATATTGCAGAAACGTGTTTTTTTTTTAGATTTAAACCAGTTTTTTTTACAAGACTCTAGGTAAACGTACTTACATACGATACGTATTGAAATCGATATAAATACTTTGTATTATAGATAGACGGACTACATTGCTAGTTTGTGATTGTCTGTAAACAGTGTTGCCATATATACAGATTTATCTGTATTTATACAGATTTTCGGCAACGGGAACAGACAAATACAGATAATAAATTTTACTCTGTTTTATACAGATTTTTGGGATTTTGGAAATTTCCTATGATAAATCAGAAGAATAAAGTAAAAAGAAACAGATTCGATCACAATTGTCATTTGATAATTAGTAAATAATATATATGAAAATCTTATTTGTAGAATGAGTAAAAATGTGTACAAAAAGAAATTATTATATTTTATGTTATTTTCTCAAAAAGGTACCACAAAGGTTACTTTTTCAATAAACTACAATATTTTGTTTGTTTTAAAATTTAATTTATACAGATTTTTTGGCTTTTTATGCCTTTTTATACAGATTTTGGCTTATTGAATCTCATACAGATTTATACAGATTTCTAGACTTTGAAATACAGATTTGGATTTTAAAAGTGTGGCAACACTGTCTGTAAATCAAATGTCGTTTTTCTCTTTTATTGCCTTCCTGATACTTTATGAATGTATTAATTATGTTATAGTGCACTTTTATTTGGTCGTCGACAAGGTTTCAAATGAGTTCTTGCGATTGAGTATGTTGCACTTGAGTCCATACAAATTGAATGCACACCATTCACTCTTGCCCATACATACACACATGGCCTTTGGTTGCATGATTGCTCCGCTGTTTTCATTATGTAGCGATTTGGAAATCAGTTTTCTGACAGTTAACAGGTTTCGTTAACTAACATCGATTCCAATTAGTGAAAAAATGCGAGGGGAACAGGTTGAAATACCCCACCTAATTTTTTATTCGTGCTAGTGTGCTTTATGCTGTGTTTATCTAAAAAAAACATTCATTCTTTCAACTTTCGCGCTACATCCCGGGGTGGGACTTTGCCTCCACAAGGAGCTTTCGCCACTCTGCCCTCGCCACAGTGCCCAGTGCGTTGAGGTCTTTTTCAACTCAGTCCATCCACCTCAACTTGAGTCTTCCTCTTCTACGTCTCCCCTCTAAAAAAACGAAGTATCTAAAAAAACAAGCCCGTTGCGTTTTATGTATAATTTCAATTTGATAGTCCGTGGTGTAATATTTGATTCTAATGTAATTGAAATAAATATCGTAGATTCATATTTCTTAGTACCCCCTTCATATATTTTACATAACATTAATTCAGTGCAAAGACTTATGCATAAATTTACATTAGGTACCTCCTGTACTTACAAGTGTTATAACGTGAAATGTCGTCCGTCATATTGTGAGGGCGTTAGAAAAACTTTAGAAGTTTATTATAAGAAGCTTATTTGCGACACCATCGATGTAGTGTGCATATTATTAACTTAGGTAGTACGAAATACAATCAGTGTATTTTCTAGGGGTATTAAAAATGACTGCTGTTGTGGCGAGAATGAATGAAGGCAGTTTGAGTTTGTTAAAAACTGGGCTGAGAACTTGAAAGAGAAAAATTGGCGCTGATGATGCGGACTGATTCTTATATAAAAAAATGTAAATTAATCGTATTGTTATGAATGAGCTCGTCAAGAGAATGTGTGGGAAAACTTTTAGATATAGAATTTTGCAAGATCGCAATCCGATTAGAGATATAATGCGAATAATTTTATGACGGGTAATGTGTGAATACTATGTTGATATTGAATAAAGAATGATCGAAAATGTACGTTCTCCCAAAGGAGCTCACACAATACTGCATTGTGTGAATTTGTTGTGCCTTATTTGTTGGGGAAATGATGTTATGGTAAAGCACACTGTTCCCTATGGATGTTTAGTAGGTGAATGCAGGTACTCGTATTTGTCTGTATCAATGTAATGTAGGTAAATGTTCTATCGCTTCACACCGCGTCAGGCAGAGAGAACAGATCGGCAGTTTTTGCTTCAGTTACATTCATGTAATTCGTCATACACCCTCTACGATTCCTTTCCCTCAAGACGCATCCCTTTCTTGAACGACTGGACGACGTGGTAGAGCCAAGTGTTTCTTGGACCGCCGCCCTACCATGACATGCAACCCTTCTTTCGCCCAAGTATATTTTCTTTGACATCCTTTCATCATTACATTACATCCTTTCTACATCTCAACTTGTTCACTTTTATTTTAGTCAGAAATGAAAATAATTTGATTAGGTACTTCAATATGATTCAAAGAGTCACATCATCCGTTTTACAGTCACTCTGCTCTTAAATCACTTCTTTTCTTATCCTACCTCTCAGTGTTTTCCCACACACTCTTATTGATTTCATCTCAACAGCATTCACACTTGATGTATGTTTGTGATTTAATTAAGACATACAAGAATGCGACATTTAATAGTATACTGCAGGTACATATAATTATCATATGATTATGTTGCACTATGGTGATAATTATCTGTAATTATTATCTTATCGTTCAACTAAGTTACTGTTCATAACGTTATTATTATATCATTCTTTCTACAGTGAATAGCTTTTACATCATAATAATAATAGTGAAATTTTGTAGAGATAAATCCAGGAAGTTGATTTTATATACAGGAATTGTTTATGTAAATATTACAACGTACATTATTATAACTAGATTGCAGGTGATAAATCTACGGTAAGCTATAATCTACGGACAAGAAACTGTTACGTAACTTGTGATTTGTATATACGTTATTTTGTAGAGTACATATGAATAACTAATCATTTGATAGTTTGGTGTTGACAATCGACGTCAAACGTAATACGAAATACACTGTCTGAACAGAGAGGATTAAGAGAGTTTTCATAAAGGTAAAGCTTTATAAAAAAGTCAGACTTCTCGTAGACTAAAAATTGACTGTGGATTAAAAACTATCGATAATAGTTCCACCATTGTAAAACGGAATCATATCTACTAATATTATAAAGAAGGTATACATTTTTTGTACCAACCTACCAACGAAGGATCTCACCAGGGAAAAGTCCGATTCGATAATGTATTACTTCTTTAGAATCGTTGAAAATTACTCGGTGATATAGGCCACGATGTATTTATCGTGATCTTAAGAGTAGCGAGCCGAGTGGGGCACAACTCCTCATGTATAATTTTACGAAAAAAGAGCAAAAACTAGTTCACGACAGACTTTAAAGATGGGACAATTTAAGATTAGGGGGAGATTTAATCTATCGTACTAACAATTATTCATATGTAATATAAAGAAAAACAAATTTCGCGTTTATCGTGTGGGGGATGAATTTCATTATTTTATATCCCACCTCTTTCATTCTATCGGAATACATTTTGTTGGTTATGTGGTAAATAGTTTAACGTATAAGAAGGCTTTGTGTCTAAAGGTTTTTGGGTGACAATATTATCGTCTCGTATTCAGTTTACAGGTAAAATATATTCCTCGAGGGAGGACTAAGCCTACCGCTGACAGAACCTTCTGGAAATTTACAACTTTAAATGTCACTTAGTCTTGCGGTTTACTAGAGACACAATTCGGGATGACATTCTTTGGAAAACAACTCTACCAGTTTTTCTTTTATGGTGGAGAAGTTTGATCAATAAATAATTGAACAATGTATGGACGCGTGTCTACGTACAGTGTATAAGCCATTTGAGTAATTTCTTAAGTATATATTTTCATTCTTTTTCTTTTCTTTCCCAGCCGTTTTAATTCCAATACTTGACATAGGCCTCCCCTTTGACTTTCCACAGATCCTTATCCTGGGCATGCTACATCCACCTGTTTCTTGCGATTCGCCTCACATCGTCAGACCATCTTGCATGAGGTCTTCCTACGCTCCTTTTGCTCGTTCTACATAGGTTGCCAATCGACAATCTTTTTGGTCATGTCTTGTCCAACTTCATTTTGAGGCAACTGCTCGTTTTACCACTTCGGTGACCTTGGATTTCTCTCGAATCCATTCATTTGTCCGTCTGTCAACGAAGTACCCAGCATTCTCGTCTCCACGGCTCTTTGTGTTACCAGCAGTTTTTGCGTGATTCGTCTCGTTAAAACTACGGTTTCAATACCTTTGATAAAATATATATTACAATAGAAGATATCTTACGATAAAATATATATTACAATAGAAGATATCTTACGATAAAATATATATTACAATAGAAGATATCTTACGATAAAATATATATTACAATAGAAGATATCTTACGATAAAATATATATTTGATAAAAATTCTTTATTTGAGATTTTGGACAGACACAACGACGGAAGTCCTAGGAATAATATTCAATTTGAGATAACTTTTGTACGCAACTAGTGTTCAAGGATTTTTGTCCTTATCATCCGTAAAACCATCGCGGCTTCTTCCAATGCATAGTGCTGATATTTTATTACTTTACTCGTTAAGTATATTAACGTATTAATTAATTAATTTTAGCCGTTAATCATTGCAAAATATCTCTTAAGATAACGATGAAGATAAAATAATAAAATTTAACGAACTTTCCTAAATGAATTAGAGTTTTTCGCATGCCAGTTTGATAAGAATATAATATGTTTACTTTGTCTATTATTTTTCTGAATGTGAACTGTGTATATGTAAGTATATTTGTAGAGGATCAATCAGATTATTGTCAACAAATATCTGCGTTCGCTGACATACTAAAATAAGTAGATTTTCAAGAAGTTAAAAGGGGCTCTTTTTGCGTATTTATATATTCTTTAAGCGAATATTACATTTTTCGGGTAGACTGTAAGATATTGTTTGTGAAATAAGTCCGCCTTTTCGCACACTATTTTTGCCATGTTTTGCATATTTTAGTTTGACCAATAAAGATTTGTTTTTTTTTTTATAAATAAATCTGGGTTTATCGAAATAAACCCAAATACATATGCGTACACTTCACAGAAAGCTTAAAAGCTTGTGTTGTGAAGTGGAGTAAATCGGGGATTGAACCCGCGCCCACTGGATTAACAGTCGAGCGCGTTACCAACCAGGTACCGACCACCACATTTATTTACATACAGTGTGATTTGAGAAGATAGTACAGAGCGGCGTGGGAGCAAATGGAGGAGGCCTTCGTCCAGGAGTGGACGGGTATAGGCTGACGAAGAAGAAGAAGAAGAGTACACATTTACAATAATATATTAACTAATTAGTAATGTTCACTAGGGCGAACTTATCGCTGTCGTTCTAATTTACACGAGAGCTATTTAATTGACTGTTAATTGTATATTTCCTTTGCTATTGTATTAACTTCACATAATCCATTTCCTAATCAGCAACGGAACTAAGTTAGTACTAATTGTTAAGTATTAAGTGTTGATTGTATAGTTTTATACAATTTTTATCAAAAAAGATGCCGTGCTTGTGCGGGGCAGATGGAGGCGATAAGGAAGAGGAACACGTACTGTATTTGTGTAGAAATATTTTGGTTTACTTTTCAATAAAACGCTTTAGATAGTTGCGTGAGTGTAGGCGATTTCATAGATATTAAGTATTGTTGCAACGAATACTATATTCGGCCTGAAGCCGAATACCGAATATTAGGCCAGGACTATGGCCGAATAGCCGAATATTCGGCCAAACTATTCGGCCTCATTAGCGCACGTACTAGTTTTGACGCGTAAATCACATTATTCCAAGTAGCGCACATCCTGCTCTCTGATTGTCCTGCTGAAATAAATCGCCTAAAACTTGCCAATCTTTGGCCGTTAAAAACTGAAATTTAAGTCGGTAATATTTTATTTTTTAAAATTTTTATTTATTGAAATTTTAACATTAATAACAACACATTTTTTAGGTTCTACAGTGATTATCTTAAATAAACATAATAACATTATACCCTTCCTTAAAAAGTGACAGTTGTGTAAAGGGAGGGGAATAATTAGTATTTAATAGTATTTAAGTACACAAATATACATTTACATTATATTTACAAAATCTATTACGCCACTTATATGAATTAACCTAAAAATGGCAAGCAGCTTTAATTTTGTGTATCTTTATTATTTCTTTCTCCTGTTTTTAGGTATTCGGCCGAATAGTGGTTAGGTGCTACTACTACGAATACTCCAAATAGGGGTCGAATAGGCCGAATACCGAATAGTGACCGAATATTCGTTACGTCTCTAATATTAAGTGATATTATTAAATAACACGACAGGTAGTTAGTACAGTCACCTACTTCTAATAACCGGTATGAAGGTTTATTTACTACACTCGTTGTTATATAAGATGTACCTGCATACTTCACTATTTATTACTGAGAATAAAGTCGTAACTCAAAGATGATCATTTTATCAAAGATACCTACGTTGCTGTGAGCAAAAGGAATCGGATAATGGGTATGACAAATTGCATGAATGTGACGGAGGCTTGCAGTGTGTGCGTGCAAGGATAGGCCAGTCCTGGGGTTCTGTAAAAAAACTTGAATACTATGTAGAACGTGAAATGCTACATATGAGAACACATATTGACATTTAAAAAAATTCTTAAAACGGGAGACCTTAGATATCGACATCCTTGCTAAATATGCTTTGGAAAAAAATAGAATAGATACATTGAACCTTTATCTAGGTAATAACCGCAAAAGATTTTTTATATCTTATATAGATTTCTAAAAAAAGTGAATAAAACCTCGGATCTTTTTTTCCGAAAGACAGAATCTCGTTTTCCGAAAAAACGCTATTTTTACCATTTTATCGTGCGATTGTTTAGCGATTTTGAACCTTAATGCCGTGGGAAATAACCGTGACGTCATAGATGGATTGTGAGCCTAAAATGCTTCAATATTGAAATAAATCTTTAATAAGTAAAGTTACTGTGGGTATTCATAATAATATAAGATTAGATAAATTCCATTATATCTAACCAACTCAGTAGGTGCGAGTATATGCAAGATATTATTAGCCTCACCTCATACTTCTAAACCACACTTTTCAATATCCAAGTAAAGTGTTATTCTTAGAATACACTTACGTAGTTACTATTCTTCATTGTTTTACACATTCACCAATTTACCTAATAACACTTTCGTTAGTGTTTTAATATCAATTATAGGTGTATATTGAAATTGCATTATTGTTCTTTATATATTTTTTTTGTTTGTTAGCAAATGATGATACAAGACGTAATGTCAGGTTTGTTTGGTTTAAAATCTGCCTAATTTGCTCGTCACGACATTTCTTACGTATTTTTAACATTATGTTATTTTACAGTGCATTTTAGAGACATACTACGAGTATTTGACTGTAAGATTCAGGATTCTGGGTATTTATAAAGTATATTTTTCAAATGGTATTTTCCAGATCAAACATCTCGACAAACTAGTAAAAAAGTATACGGTTGATACACTGAACCTTCTTCTAGTGAATTACTGTAACATATCTTTAATTATCTTGTAGAGATTCCTGAAAAACTCGTGAAAATTAACACTGAAGTTTTTTTTTCAAAGAAAGTTAAACCCCCTTTACGAATATCGTTTACGATTTTTTTTCCCAGTGATAATATGCATTAAAAACTGTCGCATTAGGTACCGCATTTTTTTTTTCAAAATGCTTAATTATACCCAAAAAAGCGTAAAAGATACTTAACTATTTCTTACCTTATGCGCTCATCCCATTTTGAACCTCAAAGACATGGTAAATAAAAATGTTAAACCTAAGGTCTTGGCAACAGCTCAATAGTTACACAACACTTGGCACTATAGAACAAATTAATTCAGCACTCTGATAAAAACCTACTTCTCTTTCCATTAAAACATCTTTTCCGTATAAATCTTCCGGTACATTTAGTCTTATGATGAAGGGGAACAATTATTAATGTGTTTTAAGTACCATGTACACAAATACATATAAGTATGCGTATAGTATAATAGCCTTATTAGATATTAAATTAATCTAATTAATGTAGATGGATTAGCGTGCCTCCTATGTGAAACTAGAAACCAAGTTTGCTACGTAACTAAATACATATAGGGTATAGAAATCTAAAAAATATGATAAAAGCGTTCAAGCAATACGCAGAAATTTTCGTTATTGTTTTTTTTCAAGAATGGTTTCCGTATAGGAGATACCTAGATATTTTTTCTACGAAGCTCTCGTTCAAACAGCTAAAATTAAAAAATTTGCTCAAGGTATATTTTTTAAAGGATCTGCGTTGTTTACACAATTTGAAGACTTCCCACATCAGTAACAACAGTAGGTGAGCTAAAAACCTGTGTCTCTAAGCTAGAACAGCTGTTAATAATCTTGTAGACTTTGACAGCGTGATGACTGTTATGGTGTTATGTATTTTATATGTTTATGGCTTTTGTCACCAAGTGACGTTCTCAGCCAGCCTCAAGTTTATTAAGATCCATGCTTCAACTAACTGCGCCAATCATATACTCGATTGATATAACTTTAAAACGCAGATGAAGACCAGCAATCTGCACAAGCAACCAGAGATGGAGAATTCTAGAGAAACTATGAGAGAACCTCTACGTCATCTCATGATTTGTCTGTCACATAGTGTCTTATAGATCTGTTTTATCTGAATGTTGTAGATTCTACTCGATTTACAAATGTTAACGAAATCGAATATATTACCAGTAATATTCTAGATAGCGTTTCACAATACGATGATTTATGTAATATCAATATCCTGAGAAATTGTGGATATAATAAATATACATTAGTATTGAAAAATTACAGAGTGTTATGTAAAGCGTTACTCACAACAGAATGTACGGAGATTACTCATACAAGCAGACGGAAACATTATCTTCGATGACACTAATTCATTTTCTTTTGTTCCGACTTTTATTAAGTTCACACACTTATAAAATGTTTGCTCTTTATAATAACAATATTTCGTAGGTTTAGAGCGACAGACATCTACCGAATGCAGCCGAATTTTAAGTAGTTATGTATAAATATGTTATTGTAACAAAGTGGGCGTTAATATTTTCATAAGTAGAACCTCAATCCCACCATCTTTTTTAATCAATTTCCTCTGAGATTTGATCCATCAATCACTCCGCCGCGTTTCCGAGAACTTCAAAATCACTTCAATATCATATCAGACAATTTCATAATATGCCTAAGTATGCTAGCTACAACACGTCAAAATCTTTAGGAACTTTTTTCTTTATTACTTAAAAAAGACTGTACCCTTCCATGAGGTATCGGTCTAATTCTCAAATCCCTCAATTCATTCCTTTATTTTTATCCCGTATTTTCCTTTTTATTATTCGTAACTTGAATGATATTCATTTTTAATACTGTGATATTAGTATAAAAGATTTTTCAACAATCACATACCAGCTGACATACGGTGAAGGATTCTCTTCCATCAACTGATTAACTTACAAAAACGTACTGTCCTTTTGAACAGATGCTGTCAAACCTAGTTGTACATAATATTGCGTCGACTAGCATGACTTAGAAGTCTACAATTGCGTCGCTTCAGGTTGAATATCTCGGCCTAGCTAGAATCCCATGAAGGTCAAATCTAACTCCACACTTCGATGCTTCAGGAGCATCTCACGTGACCTAACCTTGAAGCAAGATTGCCTTGATTGACTATAGGAACTTACAAGTTCATTCAAGCCAAGTTGATCAGTCAAGCCTAGGAAGATTGTCTCTCATTGTGCATTTATTTATATAGCTCTACTTCTGTATAATAATTCTATTTGCCGACTAATGAGTAAAATTTTGTATAAATTAGGTAATTATGATTTTTTTCTAGAAGTACGAAAAATTCCAGCAGATTTTCGAATCTCACAAAAATACTCCAAAAAGGAAACTACTTTTATGGTCTACCCGTTCACATTTACACAATTACATTTCGTGACGTCCGCATGGACGGACGTGTTTTGAGTAAAAGTAATCGTAGAATGTGTATGAGGAATTGCATGAATGTGAAGGAAACTCGAAGTGTTTGTCAGGATAGGAAAGTCTGGCGATCCGTTCTCTCTGCCTACCCCGCAAGAGAGGTGACGTGAGGGTATAGAATAGAATAGAATTTCGTGACGTCTATAATAATTAATGAATCCAACTGTACTGTCTCTACTTGTTTCTCTTATTTTTGTGTTGCATTGCACATGCTTCTTTTTACGTAATGTTTAAAGTAATTAATATCTGACACTATATTTATATACATTTTTGGAGAAATTCGGAACTCAAGTTACGAGAAACGTTACTCAGTAAATTGTGTATCTGTTATCTGATGTCACGAATAGTTCACAGGTTACACAAGTAGCTAGAGTGAAAAATTGTTTAAAACATAAACAAAATAGGTATGTAGTATACAGTCTGTTATTAATTGTACAAAAAAATAACGAGTAAGATGCGTAAATGCTGTTTACTTTTTGAAGCTATGCCAACTATGACGTTACGGTCATTTCCCATGGCATTAAGGTTCAAAATCGCTTGATAAAATAGTGTTTTTTTCAATTTCTGGGGTTAATTTCGCTTCAATCAAAATAATTTTCCGGCCATTCCCTAAATTTAAATGCGTATCATCGATACAAAATAAAATATGTTTTCTGCGCGACTTAAGGGAAACGAGTTTCTGTCTTTCGGAAAAAAGATCAGAGGTGTTGTAAACATTTTTTTTTGAGAAATATATAAAAGATATAAAAAATATTTTACGGGTATTCCCTAGATGTACCTACTGTATTTTTTCCAAGGCATATTTAGTAACAGTTGTCGAGATCTAAGGTCTCCCTTTTTTAGATTTTTTTTGAAATGTCAGTATGCGTACTCTTAACGTGGAAGCAGAACTTACCAACACTTTTGAAAAGTCCACATGTTTTCATTCATGATTGATATATAATCTCATCAGTCCAATACTGGGAATTATTCACCTATCCAGATATCATGAATATTAAGGATTAGGGTCAGATGCGCGGAGCTACATCGTTTTTAGTTAATCGTTCTAAAATATTGATAAATAATATCTTCATTGCTGAGTTTTCTTTCCCTTTCCCTTCCTATACTTTATCCCTTTTTCTCATTCGTCATACGGATTTCGTTTATATCACTCATATGTTTAAGTTAATTATATGTAAGAACCGACTTTATATTTTACATCTCTTTGTGTGAAGAAGATTCTATCCTATTAACCAATTAGTTCTACATAAACCAATCTAAGAGCTAAATTGTTGCTTCAGATAAAACTGTATTGTGTATTATGTCTTGTCAAACGTTACACATTGTTTTATTCAAATCTAAATTCCCACAAAGAAGAATTTTTCATTATTAAATTATTGATACGCAAATAAAACTCTCATATGTACAGAGGCTCTTTAAGAATGACTTATAATAAATAACTGTAGCACTTACGCACATTATTTTCAATCAAATCAATGGCCCCAGGCCACGTGAAGGCGGGCCGTTTATTAAAAATTATTTGCATTAGGTAATTAAGAAATTGAATTAAATTGATGTATAAATTTCTATGTAGGTCTAATGTAGGTTATTAAGATAAATCATAATTTAGAATCTAGGTGGTCCACTGTCGCTTTTATCTTAAAGAATTGCACGAAATAATTGCGACACGCTATTATTACTAGAACACACAATGTTTATCGATTGCCTAAGAGTGCCCGAAATACCCTGTAATTTAGTTTATGTTTTAGCGAATAATTTTGCAATATTTTATAATTTTTCGATCGTGTCGCAATACGGGTATGTTGCTCCTTAACCAAATAAATGGTCTTGGCTGGACAAACATAAATTATTTATTTATTTATTTATTCTATTTAAGGCCCTCCACTCGTTTGCGAGTGATCTTAGGCCGAATTGGAAGAAGAAAAAATACAAAGACAAAAGTGTATAAAATTTAAAAATATCATCAAATCATAAAATCATAAAATGAGAATGAATGAATCAATGAAAGAATGAATGAATGAAATAATGAATACACATTCCAAAATTTTTCTTCATGTTTTCGCATTTAAAATTTTGTTTATCAAAGGTTTCGTATATAGATGGCGTTAGTCTAGCCTTATACTTGCATATGAATGATGTTGCTGAAAGTCCAAAAGTAGGTATTTTTTATGTTCTTACTTGTTGAATTATACAATTCTTTTTTATAGTGCTCTACTCGTGATATTCTTTAACCATCACTCTTTGAAGAGTTAATAAAAGCCAGATGGTTATAAAGCGAAAATTGTGACTGTTTGAAATTCATCAACGCATCCTTGAAATATAAAGTTAAATGATTTTTGGATCGTCCATTATTGTGATGATACTGTCTTTTCATTGATTCTGATAAGGTCGCGGTATACTTAGTTCAACATAATCTGAGATGATCTATAAGACCGTGAAATGGTATCGTAATAATTGCGTCTCTAGTGAGACTTTTCAAGACATGAGATATCTTCGTGTAGATTGATGAATATAATGAACAGTATGACATGCGTTACTTCCTCATATGTCAATTTATCTTGTGCATCATTCGCATTTTTATTGCAATACTATTTTTTTTAGTTTTATATTACTTATGATGTGTCAATCTTAGAACGTATGGAAAGACGATAAGAGGCGGTATAAGAAATGAAATGATTTGAGTGACTGTGAAACGGATGTTGTAACTATGTTGTTCCTTCGGAAGACTTCTTCTCTGTTAGGTTTTAATTGAATATACAAAATTTCCATCAGAGTGCGATTGCCACATTTAGGTATGTACCACCCATTTTGTTTTAGTGTCTTCTAAGATTTACCTACCTATTTTAAAATAGCTCTGAAATATAATCCATAGATGGAAGTATATTAATTAACCGTTCAATTTGTTAATAAGATACATGTTTTGCCTTAAGGGCTTGGCACCAGGAATAACGTCACAGTCATTTCCCACGGCATTAGGGTTCAAAATTGCGTGAACAATCGCATGATGAAATGGTAAAAAAAGCGTTTTTTCCATTTTTCGGGGTTAATTTTGCGTTTATCAAAAAACTTTTACGGTTATTCCCTAGATTTTTATGCATATTAACTGTGCAAAAAAAAAACGCGACTTTCGGGAAACGAGTTTCCGTCTTTCCGAAAAAAGGTCAGAGGTCTTTTCAATTATTTTTTTTGAGAAATCTATACATGATATAAAAAATCTTTTATGGTTATTCCCTAGATAAATGTTCAATGCATCTACCCTATTTTGGTTCAAAGCATATGTAGTAACGGTTGTCGAGATAGAAGGTCTCCCATTTTTAGAAATTTTTGAAATCTCGGTATGCACACCCTTAAGGACCGTGCTGAATTTTCGTATGTAATTTGGATGCTACAATACTTACATACTAGTAAATCCATACTATGCAGTTCAAGTGGTAAACGCAAATATTTGCTCGTAATATTTGCTAAACAAACATGTTATGCACACATTTTGATGCAAAGTATCATTCGGGTACTTTAAAGCCGATGGTTAATTTATAAGCACGTATCATCACTGCGTTGAGCAATCATTAAAGGGATTAACGAGAGAGTTTATTTACCAACACGTTATATAGCATTATCATTTAAATGCTTAGAGGTACATACGAGTATATCCAGAGGTGGGCACCGTTAATCAAAAAGTTAACTTCGTTAATCGATAATCCGTTAATCAAAAGTTAACATAGTTAATCGTTAAAGCGTTACATTTTGAAAAATGTAACGGAAGCTAACGTTAATCCGTTAAAGTGTGAATGTAAAAAATCGCGGTTAAATGCCATGAAATAGAACTACATAAGTACAACTACTATCACATTTACACTATCGCGATGTATCCCAACAAACTGAAATTTCTTTTTCAACTCCCAACCCACATACGATACCACACTAAAACCCCATACAACCCTTGGATTATTATCTAATGCCAGCGCCGCCAGTGGATGATGTCTATGCAAACAATAAAATATTAACGGACTTAATTAACGGAAGGGAGGTGAGAAAAGCGTTAAATCGTTAACCAAATGTTAACTTCGTTAATTAACGATTAACGGATTAACGCTTTTCTGCCCAGCTCTGCGTATATCGTACCTACATAATAATATCTGCTATCAACATGTTTTACGGCATCGTAATTTTATAATACTCTTACCTATACTCGCTCACTTTTACGAGTACTTACTGATTGGAGCAATTTATTCTGTAATACCTATCCGGTGATGATTCCGCTACATTTCTCATACTTTAGCAATGATGTAATGTAATCCGTCTACTTATATACGTAATTTCTCGATTCTCTTTCCTTTGAGTTACGCAACAATTGTTGGTGGTATCCATTAAGGACAGGTAGTACTTAATGGAGTATAGTTACTCCCGTTGAAAGTGTTTACTTTTGTATACTCGAACTATATCAAACGCCCCTAGTGCGATTCGCACAAGAAAGAGAGTAGGTATCAACGTATATTATTCAAGCAAAAAGCTCTTACGTTGCTCTCATAAGAACTTATACTCGTAAATATAATTAAGGTAACAGTAAAAATGATTTAATAGTAAAAAAATATTTCGAACACTTAACCAAAAAGTGCCACAAGCAAAAAAAAAAGTAATCCTAAAAAATTGTTTCTGTTATTATATGGTGACGTATTTAGGTCTCAGATTTAACTCCCGACTAAGTCACGATAAAAAAATTCATGATCGCTCTCATACGAGAGAAGAAGAAGTAAGTATTCAAAAGGAATATTCAAAACTTTACTCTGACCACAAATCAAGATTCTTGTAAGATCGTATCAAAAGAATAAACGCGAGATACATTTTATTTCTAGTGTTCGAGGAGTACCATTCACATCATCAGACATTTACTTATTTGGTGAAGAACTGAGATAGTCATATTTGTGATATTTAAAACTATTTCAATTAAGAAAAACTCATGAAAATTGATCTTCGTATAAATCAGAGACGTGTTATTAATTTTATTACGAGATAATAATTGAATCATAAAATATTTTTAATGTTTTGTTTGTTATTTTAGTAGGTACGATAAGAAAAAAGAGAAAATTTTCTTTGATTTATGTATAACTTCCTAGGCTTGTAATGAATCCAGTGTTTTTTTATTCAATTCAATTTTTAGCAATTCGTTATCAAAAAGAAAATTAAACTAAAAAATCACATTATGGACAAACAAATGATAAACATGTAAGGAAGTAAACAAATAATAAGCAGAACACAAAGTGACACGAATGTAGAGAAATGTACACCAAATATATAATGAAAAAAAAAATGTATACATTAAATAATTATTATAAAAACAATAATGAAATGCAAATGTGGATCTTCATTAGCAATGCACATAAAACAAATAAATTATGCGTTATCTTATCAATGTCTTCAAAAGAGTTTTCGCTTGAACCGTATGTTCTAAAGATGACCCCTATGAGAGAGTTTAATTAAAGGTCGACAACGAAAAGATATACACGGGGATTACCCGAAAATACTTTTTAAAGCGACATATTATTTATATTTATAGTGACCTTGTTGGAAAAGATTGCGATCGCAAGCCCAAGAAAATTGAGTAACAAATTATTGCTCCATTACAATATGTAGAAAATCCAGTGATTCATAGATAATATGCAATAGTGATAGTTTTTATGATAGTATAGTTTGTATGTATCCGTACCGCGCTACCTTGATAGATAGATAGATGTATTGGTCATAATATAGTGTACAAATAAAAAATATAGGCATTTCAATTAATTTACCTAAATGGGTAATTGCAATTATGCAAAACAATAGGTTTCTTTCACTGTAGATTTTAATCTCTCGCAAGACAGAGTGCATTTTATGTCACATCGTGGAAGATGCACATCTAACAACACGTTTTTTAGTTCAACAGCATATGTTTATTAATTTTTAAATTATGTATTGGTATTTCTTATTATTTTAAAATCTTAATGCAACAGCATATAGTATTATATGTATTTTATAAATGAATCAAGTGTAGGTATAAAGCTTAGATTTATCTATACTTTTGGACTAATAAAAATTGATTAGGAAATAAAAGTGATTAAATTAAGGCGGCCTGTGCAGAAAATAACATAAAATCGGTTACAGTAACAATCAGTAAGGATATTTATGTAGATATTTTTACTAATATAGTAATTGTCAATTCTGAGGAATATACCCGACAGTCTAAAACATGAAATAAGGGTGGCATAATCTAAAATAGGCGGAATCAATTAGGTTGAACAAAAAATGTATCACATTGAAACTATTAATGTTTGGAAATGGGGTACTTATGTAACATATCGTTAATTCGCTACTTATGGCGTATGCCAGATATTCCAGAATCAATTCACGTCAAGTTTAGAATTGTGAAATAACGAAGTTGGGGGTTAGTTGGCAGAGATCGCAGCTTTGTGATAAGCTCGATGTGGTGAACAAATGTTACTTTTTATGATAATATATTTCTGAGTAAAGAAATATGTTAGACCTCAATTGAATAAGGATTATACGCATTGATTGTGTTAGAAAAAATAAATAAAAAACACTTACATTCTTGTTGAAAACTCACATACACATGTTTTAACCAAATCAAAAGTTTATTTAACAATGTCGTCCAAATAAAAACGAAAACACAAACACCGGTTATATGAAGGTACTGTTGTTATTAAATACTTTAAAAATAATTTGAATTATACGATAAAAAGTAAACGAATTAGTTCATATGCGAATATTATTTAAACAATGTATATTTTTTTAGGCAAAAAATCGTAATGTTTTCGATTGTATTATGATTTATATCGGAATCACAACGATCTCTTCGTCCGGCTGTCTCAACATACGATGGTTATGTGTTTGACTGTATGATCGGCGGACCGGTGGTAAAGGCTTGTCGTTCGAGTCCCCACTGAGACTCACAACGCGTTTTACCATACACTTGTTATTACTTTATCCATAATATTATTATTTTATTGAACTCATTTTAATAATATAGCTGCTTACGTAGTTCAAAACTTGGTGGTATAAGAATATGTTTAAAATATATTTTTGTAACGCGGAGGCATGACTTTGCCAACACACTTCTCAGTATTATCAGCCAGAAGAGTCTACATATTATCATTCATGATTCACATATAGACTCATCAGCCTATACTGGGAAAAATTCACCTATCCAGATATCACAGGATTAGCCTCAGATGCGCGGGGTCTAAAATACAAGCATTGTGCCTGAAATATCAGTATTTAGAAATCGTCTTACAATATTGCAAGTATTAATAATTGCAGATTTTTGCATTTTTATGTATAAATTTTTATGTAGAATATAATTTTATGTGAAATGAATTATTAAAACGATATTTGGGCGACTGCCGGCTATTTAGATACACGCACAATTTTCTTGCTATTTGCAACTGTTTTCACACATTACGTCTGATTCTATAACGTTTTGAAGTAAGTTCCTTTAAAGGCAGCATGATCTGCCCATGACGTCGAATCTAAACGTATTCATTCTTACATCATTGTCAATCATTTCTAATTTAAAACATATGTACAATGTACATTATTGTAAGTCCATATCTTAGGAAAATTTTCCCAATACAGTTTTCTCTGAGATAATATTTCTATAACACTTCTACTAAATTTGTTCTTGCAGTATTCCTACAGTAGTGTAGAAGAATTAAGGATGAACATTGTAGGGCTTAGGTCGGGCGTAAGCCCGACAATGTTCATTCTTAATTTTTCTACACTGTTATAGGAATACTGCATTGTATGTACTTCTTCTTCTCTCGTATGTGAGCGACCATTGTACAGTGTGTCTGAGAGTCAAAGCTCCGCGTCAATATTTCTCAAATATTCTATTGCCCTTGACGTAACCTCATGGATTTCCCCAAAATACCCTTAGAACTTCTTGTTAGGACAGTGCCCCACGTTGTGATCAATCGACTCGTGTACTACGGGATGTAGAAAGAATCCAACGCTTTACAAGAATAATTTGTAAATCAAAAAATAATTCAAGTAAATTTGTTCTTCTTTCGTGTCGAAATCTAGTTTTTATACATTTGTTCTTATAATGATTTTATTACGTTTTGATACCTACGTGCACCTCAATTTTTATAACTCTTCCATATAAAACGATAATGCAATTATAATCGATACAAAACATCTGAATATTACAATTACTTTTTTTTTCGCATTTCTCGGAATTTGCTCGATATAAACTCAAGAGTAGCTGTTATTTAATAGATTAGACAGTTGTCTACCTCTTCAACAATTGCCAATATTTTACTGAGGCGAATTATTATTTTTCTTACAGTATTTTGATTAATATTAGCTCTCACCTTGAGTTGGATTTGGGTTGACATAATTTATTATCTTAGAAATTTTCATTATTAACGCCGCCGGTAGGCAAGTACCGACTGTCTACTAAAGAATTTGAATCATACTATAGAGCTAAAAATGATTACTTATCTACATATAACATAACGTGCGTACGTCTTCCAAAAGACTTCACTCTACTACTACAGTCTACACTACACTCGCTTGTTGCCCGAAGGCCGTAAAAAAATGAATAAAATTTATTGAATTTACGAGTATAATACATAGTATGTAAGCTTCTAACCTAAATATTTATTTATTTGTTTACACCTTTGACTAACCCTGAGCCCACATCTTTAAAATATTTTGGCAAGAAGTGCGGGTAAAGAGGACGCTATATGCACGTGTGCTACCCGGGGATGCGGAGAGCCTTAGGCTCGTGGGAGTCCTTTAATGTGTCAATGTGTACACCTTTGGTGAAAAGTTTTAACATTACGAGTATATATCATAACAGTTGTTTTTATGATTTTGAATTAATAAATAATATTAAAATCGTATTGTAATGTTTTCTGTAATATTCTCTGAGTCATCCAACATACCTAACCTAATCATCACAAACTTATTGCTAAATACTAAACGAGATGTCAAAACATTATTCTTTGCGTCACCTTAATTTTGTGTATAATTATTTCCATTTAGCACCAATACTCAGTAATTTCTAATATATTATAATACTAGAAGCCCTCACTGCGTTTGGCACTAACTGAATCAAGAAATAATGAAAGAAAAAATAGAGTGTTTAACAGGTGTTGGTTTAACAGCTGTATAACATGGCGGCCGACAAGCTGTCAACTCATGAACGAATGAATGTATGTTGTTATTAAGTGTATTATTCCATTTATTTCAATGTTTTGCGTCTACTGTGTCCATATAATGTTGATCATTGTTTACGTAACGTATCGATGCTATTTCGTTGTTTTTTTTTTCATGATTCATTTTTTGTTGTTGCTTGTTTTGTAGGCAGCTTTAAGGATTAATGTTGAGCGGCATAGCCCCCCCAGAGCTCCGTCGAAACGAGGCGACAATAAGAGAATGGACAAAATGCTATGACAATGCGGCCCTTCCAATACACCAGGACATTCCCAGTGAGGACTCACTCCGCCTTGAGTCCCGCCACCCCTCCTGGAAACTAGGGAGGGAGCTTATGGTGAATGAATACAACACAAAAACCGAATGGGGACGTGTTTGGAGGGAAAGCGGCATAGACACCGATGGACTTGTGGGGGACCCTTCGACAATGCCACCTGGTACCCACTTGCCACGCCGCTTGTGGTGTAACCTGAACAGAATCAGAACAGGACACGGAAGGTGCGGCCTCCTCCTCCATAGATGGGGCAAAAGGGAGCACCCATATTGCCCCTGTGGAGGGGTGGAATCTGTCACCCACATCACCAGGGAGTGTCCACTCACCAAGTTCAGCGGTACCCTCGAGGACATAAACAACCTGTCTCCTGAGGCTCTTCAATACCTGGGCTCCCACGATCTTAAACTCTGACTCTGCCTTCTTAACGCCATACGATATATATAGGATTAAAGTTGTTTAATGTACCAAAACAAATCTAGAACCGTCGCCATGCTTTGTATTTTATTTCACTTTGAACATTTTAAATGACATTTAATGCAGGTGGCTCATGACGTCACCTTCCGTGATACGCAGATGATAGAAAAAAAAGTAGTTGAGGACATGAAAATGGCAAATGGCAAAGCGATATCAGACAGGCAAGGTCAGAAGTCCGGACCCGTAAAGTACATAAGTTCTTCAGTAAATCTACCTTGTAATTCTAAAATAAAACAACTGCTAGCCTTATTTCTCCTAATACATATATTCTGTGTAGCCGAACACGATTGTGACGTATGTTGCGCCACGAAGGGGGATTTGTTAATTATATTGCGTGGAAGTCGATATTCGCAGAACAAATATATCAATAAATTGTTGATGGTAGGTATCTACAAATAAATTACATATCATTATAATGCTAAGAAATAAATACTAATATTATTAGATTTCCAAACACTATTACCTTAATCACAATAATTTAAATAATGACTAGATATGTACGTACAGAATAAATAATTCACATTATTTTTAGTATAGCAGGTACCTACCCACTAAACACACACTATTATTTTTAAGAGTTAAACTTAGTTTGGTGTACGCCGTCAAATAATAACATTTTATCTCAATAGTTTTATTTTTGCGTTAATTTAAAAAGTTATGTCAAATTAATCACATCAAATTGTTCACTAGGACGAACTTAGAGTTTTTAGCTGTCCCCCGAATCAACCATTGCTGGTCAATGTAACTATTCTCATCCGAAACACCTTCTTCTTCCTCTTCGAATAGATCTTGGATCTGTTTATTCAGGGTTCAAGTCTCGTTCCTGTGATGAAGAGGTCCAACTCTCTCTCTATCTTTACGGTGGACGTCCCGGTGGTCGGCGTCCTTCAGGGATCTCTTACACTACGAGCTTAGGAATTCTTGTGGGGTTCATCCTTTCGACATGATCCCTCCAGAGCCGCCTTATTTGCTCTGCTCCATCTTAGAATGTCTTCAACACCGAAACACTCTTGAAAGGTATTAATGTGAAGGGTTGGGCATACTGTTATAGAGGATATTATCGCTTCGTAGTGTTATTTCATTTTTGAGAATGTCAACAGACAGTGTACTCGCAATAAAACTAGATCGCCTTGCACGGGAAGCTTTGCATTCATCAATACATAATTATTTTATTTTTGGTTAGGTACCAATATTCCTTATAGCACTTTTTTTTTACCCTCTCCCCAACTTATTAGCTGCCTTTTTTGAGCAAAACACCTAGAGAAATATCTGTTCTATTTACATTTAAGTACTACGACCAAATGCAATCTCAATTCTTATTACCAACAGTGTGCTTAACCAGTCTATATATGTATGTAAATACCCAGTCTTGTTTTGTTGGTACTTATAATTCATGTTTTTGAATGTTCTTACTAAGGCGTATAGTAATCTCGCTCAGCAGGACGAAATTATACTAATAGTCCGAATAACCTGAAGCGTTTACGTAATCGCATACAGATGAAACCAGGTCAATAATCGTCTATAATATATTGTAATGTGAACAGGTATTATAAAAAAATATTGTATTATTATTCATTACCTTACCAGCGGGCAATGGGCTTGCACAGCGGTATCCAGCGGCTCGCTCGGCTATGTTCGCTGTTTGCACGGGCGCGGGCGTCAAGAGTTGCTATGCTATTCGCTCGTTTGTTGACCTAATAAAAATTGTTCTTGATCATCAATTCTATCATAGACTAACACTGTATGATTCTCATCTTTAGTCTTGTATTGAGTATCATGAATATATTTCTATTGCCATTTCTTGGGTGCGAAACTCAAATATTTGCCTGCACATCACAGTAAGCTAAAAGCTCGGCTTTCCCTTAATTTGTTATCCAATTCTTTGTCAACACGATCCTCAAGGATGGACGCGGTTTGCGTATAAAAAGAATCGGAGAGCGTGCATAACAAATTGCCTGAATGTGACGGAGGTTAGGAGTGTGTGTGAGGAAAGTCTGGCGCTCTGTCCTCTCTGCCTACACTGCAAGCGACGTAACGCGAGGGTATAGATAGATAGATTATTAGTACTGCTGCAGATATTAACGAAAATTATATTGTTCGTATGATTGTGGAACAAATTATAACATACAATGTAATTATTATAGCTTAATAAGCTTAATTTAAGTATGACAGGTTAGATACTTATGATATTTCGTGTGTGTCACTATATCGACTCAATTCAACTTGTTATATAATAAAAGACATACTTAATGCTTTTTTTACATCGGTTTATAATATCGTATACATACAGTTGTCTACTTTTTTCACAATTCGGTCCACTCACACGATTTCCTGTGTTGGAAATGCGATAATAGTAATATTATTTTCTAGATACGTCTCGATAAAAAATGATATTTAGATGTTTATATAAATTAGTATTAGTCTTATTAATTGCATTATTATAAATCTAGGTCTAACATTATTAATACATTCATTATACGTACAGCTGCATAGGTATTAAAATTTGGGGTACTTGGTAAACGTGTATTTTGATTAGATATTATACAACACTTGCACTGTTTTCTTAATTGTTGAGTATTTAGTACTATTTGGTATCAAAACTGGCTTCCGTATCTATGCCACTGTAGTAATTCAAATGAGGGTATGAATCTTCCAGGAGTTTTGTGAAATATGTTGCGGTTTTCTTTGACCAGCGGGAATTCATACTGTGTGTTGTATCTTGTATAATGTATATGATTCTGCTGCCAATAAAGTTGTTTTATTAACACAGCAAGGGATTTACTGCAGACTCTCAAATCTACAAAAAACATAGACTTCTTACAACATAGTTGACGGAACTCGCGAAGACTTATGCTTTCAGTTACATATTCATGCAATTTTAGCAGCAGAAATACGTCTACAAATTGCATGATAAATTAGCATGGTCATTTGTGATATAGCTGATAGCCATACCGCTAATGTTAAATTTATTAAAGATCGTTTGCGTCCTTAGATAACCTTGTTTTACGACCATGGCGAAGTGCCAATAGAGCCTTTTGAATTTCCTGTATATTTATTGTCAACATGTAACTTTGACGAGTCCAAGTGCCTGCAAATGGCCTAGGTATGATTCAAAACAATAAACAATAACTACAGGAGATCGTCTACAATTATATACTCATATGTCCGTTATGTCCTTAGATAAGAAATCCTCAGCAACAGTTTGCTCGTCAAAAAGCATGTTCACTTTTTCATCTTCTTAAAGATTATCAGTTGTCACGCACTGGACTGCTTTCAATTCTGCATTGTCCAATATTTCGTAAGCATCTTCTACTGCTGTCATCACGTTCGGTCGTTCGTGCTTGTGTGTCATTAACTAGGGCACACATATCCGCCGTGTCAACTTACATCAGCAATTACAGAGAGAATGAGAGCAATATCTACGGTAATATTTAATTACCATCTTGGTAAACAATAATTGTTGCATAACAGTTTTCGTACAATACATTTTTTTACCAATGTGACCGGTTCCAATGGTACCTTTCGCTACCATTGTCATTCTTTTGTATACCTACTCTATGTTAAAGTCAAAACATCTGACAGTAATATTTCTTATGCTACGTTTTTCATACACTCACAATTAATTAATGTTCGAGTGATAATACTCAGATGAGAGAAATAATATGTTGTTATTGCTTTATATTTAAAAAGTACAAAATATGTTTCAGTGAACAACTTTTTTGGACTAATTATATAAGGTGACTGCAATTCCTTTACATTTTATTCTACTGATGCAGTGAACTTGCATTGCAATGTTTTAGTTTCATTAATAAAGGTTCTTAGACGGAAGTTTTCAATATAATATATTAATCATAATCGATGAAAAATACCTACAAGACGTCAAGTATAATGTATACACCAATTATTTTAAAGAGTGTTGATCTTATAAACAAAGTAATTAAAATAAACAAAATTAGCATTAAAAACCAACTTGTATTCGACATCATAATTATCTCAACTCGCTTCTAGCTCCCGTCATATTGATTAATGATTTCGTTTACTAAAATGCATATGCCCTGCAAAACCTAGTTTTCACACGATCAGTCCAAGATCTAAACATCACTACTATCAGCAGTGTATAACTTCTTGCAGCGCCACAGCGCACGTCAGTGATCAGTGATCACCTGGTCTTTTTAGTCATCTCTGGGGCGACTACTAAGATTTTTGCCTTCCGTCATTCCCTCAAGGATAGTAAGGTGCCCCAATGCCTGTTATTATGGTCTATCTACTTACTTAGATCGTTGTTAGGAAATAGGTAGTAGGTCTCAAACTATACTCAATCCATATTCTATTCCTTATTCCTCACCTATCCATGTCTCTATTTTCTCAACACTTTTCAACAAATACTTCGCAACAATCTCAATAAGTCAAAGTGCCTTCAGCTTTGTCAAATTGTTACAGTCTGTTGAATTCTGCGCCAATTTATTAACTTACACTAAATTGAACGTCGTGTTATCTTCACACATCGACATTTCTTTTACAATCTAATAATGGTGAGTTTTCAACGCATGAACAGCTAAGAGTGAAATTATTGTATTGTGCGTTATGTAACCATAAATAGTTATTATCGAAACTACACCAAAATGTGGAATTTACCGCCACGGTCGAGCATATATGCGGTATTGCACGTAGAGGTTATATATATTTTTTTAACGTTAAAACTAATTGCAGTTAAGCGTTTCAGGCTTAGGGCGTTGGTGGATTGGTTAAATTAATATGTACTTAAAAAGGTAAATAAGTAAAGTATGAAACTGATAAATAAAGCCTAAGCAAGCATTCAAGCGATTCACACACGTTGTGTAAAATTACATTGGATATTTTTTTTGTTACCTATGTTTCACTTCATTCACTCCAAGGGAAGAAATTATTTCATAGTAAAACAAATTTAAAACATACTTATGTTAGTTCAAAAAGTTAAAATAATGGACCTTACGTGTGAATCAAATTGCTGTGTTCAATAAATTCAGGTTCATTGAATGAAATTTTTGCGAACTCAAATATTACCAAATAGACATTTAGAATTTCAGAATGGGTAGAAATTTCTGATACCTAATTGCCTTATTTATTTGTTATTTTTTACACTTTCGATGAACAAGATACATCAGAGATATGCAAACATTTCAGATATAAAGCACAACATTTTTTCACTAGGGCGGGCGTGCTTATCGCAGTGTTGCGATCTCTGCCAGCTAAGCCCTAACTTATTGACATTGTCAAATATTCAGTAGCGATTCTTCAGCTTATAACAATATTAATAACACCGAGCGACGCAAAGGCTAAAGCTGTAATGTTGCTCGGTGTAATTTTAAGTTCAAATAAATAAATATAATAAAACAAATTAGACAAAAATTGTGGAATTCAGTGTCTCACTGCCTGATAACATGCATTATATTATGTAAGTAAAACGGTTATCTAAGACATACACGAGTTATTTGTAATTTAATCTATTTCTGACTGTGCTCATATAACACTGCATTAATATGTAAATTATTTCGTTAAGTTATTTCTATTAAATCGTTATTTCGTTGGACTCATGGATGCCAGTATTATTTGTGCATCTATATTAGGGCTGCCATAATTGATCACACATAGACCGGAACGAACGGTAGTAATAAATAAATAAATCTTTATTGGCCAGTAAATATATATAGTTACAAAAACAAGACAATGTAGTGTGCCAAAAGGCGGACTTATAGATCCGTGTTCAAAATCCTTTACCCAATATTTTCCTGAGCATGATTGACGAAGTTCATGTGCGTATAGATGTTTAGAAAGTCGATTATAGTTTAACTAAACTTGTCAGAACCAAGCTCACAATTTGTTTTTCAGGAATGAAGAAACGACCAATGTGATATTTTAGATAGAGAAAAACCTCAGGCGATATTGTACTAAAAATAACTTTTCGTAAATTATTTTCAATTTCAATTCAACATCCTGTTGAAATGGTGATGTTTTCTGTATTTTGATTATGTATTTGAGAATATTAAGATTGACACTATGTACTAACAAGAAATTGTTAAAGGCTTTAGCCGTTGATGTATAAATAAATAAATAAATCCTTCAAGTGACATATCTACATTTAGTAAAGCGGTTCTTCGAAATTTGAACTCATTAAAATAGTAAAAACTTTTATCGTCCGAAAACGGATTCCCTCGCATTTTTTGCTAGATTGCGTTATGTTTGTAGTTTTTCTAAGATGTGCAAGTGTTAGATGTAGGTGAGTATTCCGGAATAAATGACTCACGGTCCGAATCACGAAGACACGGATCTACAAACCGGTACGTTTTGTAACCCTAATCTGGATTAACTTCAAGATAATTATTTACGCCAATTTTTCTACGTATAGATATACGAGAATATAGGAAGTATAAGTGTCGAGATGTCTGTTGGTAGATTTGTAGAGATATACTTATAGTTACATATATTTACAAGTGACAGTGTAAGTCTCTGCAAGTATGTGATAGTTATCACGTGAGGAGTAAGCTGTGACGAAACTATACAATAATATAGAAAACCAGTTCAGTTGCCTGAACTCGATTTTTTTATATTGTTACACATTGTGGCATGTATCTCGCCGTTGTTGTTATTTTAATTATGTATTTGTATCGAATTATTTCGGGTTTTCATTGCAATACTTTCACGTTGTTGCATGCATATTATAAAACTATAACGTATATATTACTGCGGTATTACAGTATGTCATAATATTATTTGTGATAGTATGTAAAGCTTACAACAACGTGATATCAATAACTAACTATTTTTTTTTTATTGTACGGCATTCCACCCGATGCCGAGTGATACAGCCATAGTACATGCCTGCAACAGCCCTCAGTAGGAGCTGTGCGGCGCGGTAGCAATATTTCTATACTCAAAATTGCAACGATACTACATTATACTTGTACAGCGCACGGTCATAATAATAACTAACTATTGAACGCTGTAAATTAATCTCTTTGTCCCTGAAATTCTGTGGCTATAGGGTGTAGTTTCACCCATCATATACATACAGCTGAAAGCTATATATTTTCCTAACCTGTTCTTCCCAAAGCATGAACTTTGCCCATTTTGGGATACTTCTTACCTATTTACATGCATTTATTTATTTATTTATTATGACATAAACGGCCTTTGAAAATATACAAAATATAATTAAAAACAACAAAAATTTCTCATAATGCATAAATACATCTTCCCCTTCTATACTTGGTTGAGTCGGGAGCTCAAAGCATCTGTGTATCTCCGCCAGAGGTCCCTGTCACTTGCAGCTTCCAGGACCTCTGGCCGCTCCAACCTCTTACCTATTTGTCTTATGTAATTATATTTTTTTTGCCTAGTAAAAGAATTTGAATTATTTGGGAAAAAGCAATGCTTCTTTTAGGGCTCATGTTCTGAAAACAACATACCTATATTCAACACGTTTCTGTTTACTGCTGGATATATGCTTCATCACTACCATCCCCTGCCATCTCTGGCCTCCTAAATAAGAACCACATGTTTATTTAAAAAATCCACGGCATTAACGCCATTAGTATGAAATAAATAACATCCACGGGGTCACTGCTGACGCTGCCAATTGGCTAAGAGATTTACCTCTAAATTTGTAATTGCCAGGTCTTTTGCCCTATGCATTAAAAAAATAACACCATAAAAACATAGACAGTAACATTGGATCTTTTTGTACAATAACAACTCCATACATCCAACCACCCAACCCATACATACACACTGTAGGTACTCGCGATATCTATACTTACATAGATCACAACGCCAAAGATAATATAAATATTTAGCACGTCCGTAATTTGGGAAGATGTTGTGCATATAACGCTGCCCCTTTCTCCCCGTTGTTTACTTATGTAAGTACGTACAAGTGACTGATTTATGTCGCATAGATGACTTAAATATCAAACCTTTCACAGCCACATGACAATATTTAAAACATAGCTCATATGAAATGTTAAAAGAAAAAGCTTTTTAATATTAAAAACGTAAACTTTAATCTTATTATACAGTCACTGGTCGTATCGTTATACTTACTTTTTGGGATGATATTATAATTAAGCTGTCCGCTACATTGACACATTGTACTAAATATAATTAAATTGAGTAGGTACTAATGTACCTCTAATTACATAGTATGAGGTGAACTATGCACTTCAAAGAGCTGTTCACAAAATATGAAACCACTGCAAGGTGTATGGAATATTCGAGTTCCATGTCAGGTCCCCCGACGTCGGCTATCACTCTGGCGTAGGCTTCCCTGTCCTGTGCTAGCCGAAACAACTCCCCCACCCTCTGGATTCCGGTCCATTGTCTGATGTTTCTCAGCCAGGACATTTGCCTTCTTCCCGTGCCGCGACTACCTTCAATTTTTACCTCCATAATGATGTGTAGCAGATCATACTTTTGGCTGCGGAGAATGTATCCTATTAGAATAGGAATGTGTATAGCGAATAGAATAGGAATATGATTTATAGGAAAAATTACGAATTATCACTACACTTCGTTTATATTCGTATATAGGGTCTCCAGCTCAGTACTCTGGGGGTCCATTTATCATATGGTCTCAAAAAGTATATCACATCAATGGAGAAAGTTTGAAGGTTGAACATTGGGTAATGCTAAGGTACATTAAAACTTGGTCTTCAGAAATTAAAATCGGTTTATTTATTTCTGAGTAGAATTGATGAAACACATTGTCAAAAGCCGTGTTTTGGTATAGAACAATAGTTAAATTTTGTAGGAGTAACTGTTTACGAAACGAAACGGCAAAGAACAAGAGTAACCGATATTGCCCAGCGTATCGCATCTCTGAAATGGCGGTGGGCAGGTCACATGGCTAGAGATCCAGACGATAAGTGTGGTCGAAGAGGGTCTTCATCTGCAAACCCAGAACGACTACCAGCGGTGTAGGAAGACTACCACTACGATGGAGAGACGACCTAGTAAAATACGTGGGTGCCAACTGGATCCAGAGAGCCCAGGATAGAGCGCGTGGAAGCAGATGGAGGAGGCCTTCGTCCAGGAGTGGACGGGAGTAGGCTGACGATGAAGAAGAACTGTTGAAGAACCGATGAAGAATCTATCGTAAATCGTAGAAAAATGTTCACTACCTATAACCACACTTGCGTTAAGACATTAGTGAGGTGTAAATGGTGAAGGAGATGATTATGAGAAGCTGTCAATCGATCCAATTCTCAAAGGGACTTCTGCCTACTTCTATTTATAACGCTAATTCATTATTAATTTTATGTACACACTCTCCCTTTACTTGACAAGAGGTAAATAACTAACAATTCAAAGTGCCATCTCGCAACCAAAAAAGGTGGTTGCAAATGTTTGCGTCCACTCCTCAACAGATGGCGTTAGTACCGGAAATTTGGTTAATTGTGAAATCGTTTCAGCTGCACTATATATGCAACTTTCGAAAAATACACGATTGACAGCAGGATGTGGTGGAGTGGGTGAACGTTGCCCTGGGGATAAAGTGATCACTTAAGCCAAGCAAAGCCGACTCGTAAGCATCGGAACACCCATCCTGCTTCCTCCGCAAGGGAGTTCACATAACGCTGCATTATGTGAATGAAGATGCCTCTCGTCTCTGTTGAGGAAAAACTTAATTCCATACTATACTATACCCTCACGCCACCTTCCTTGCGGGGTAGGCAGAGAGAACGGATCGCCAGACTTTCCTATCCTGACACACAATTCGGGCCTCCGTCACATTCATGCAATTCCTCATACACATTCTACGATTACTTAATTCAGAGTGCATTATTTATGAACAATCTCCTTCTCGCAACCAACAAATCAATAAACTAATTTAAACCCAGATTACTCCACTTCACATTTACCGTCAATCTCTATACGTCAGTGAATTTCATAAATTCTGACAGCTGATATTATATAATTATAGGTAACGCCTACTTATTACAAATTTTCAACAATCAAATATACACAATGAAAACACGAGTTTATTTCCCAGAAAATTCTGTCGTTTATCAAATCCAAAGAGGAATATTATACCTACGTGTTGTGAAACATGTGGAAAATTTAACAAAGACTGAATTAATTGGCAAACGATGGTTAATAAAGTGACACGAAATTTAATTAATACAAAGCTGGCTCGATTAAATATTTCGTTTACGCCTATTCAAGTTAATTTATATGTTATGTAATGCGATTGTATCTTTATTTATTTATTTTATTTATAAGCATTTCATGAATACACGTAAGTAAATATTCACCAGTCTTCACAATTCGACTTATTTATTATTTATCGTATAGTCCACAGAGCTAGAGCCAATAGAGAGTTGCTGTCAAATATCAAAGTTGGGAAAGTATCATATTTCGGTCATGTGCTCAGGGGAGAAAAATATGAATTACTCCACCTGATTATTATGGGCAAAATAGAGGGTCGTAGAGGGGTTAGAAGAAGGCAGATTTCATGGCTCCGCAATATACGAGACTGGACTGGAATAAGGAGTGCTGAAGAGATCTTTCGAGCTGCCCAGGACAGGGGCACTTTCTCTCGAGTGATAGTCAACGTTGGGGGGACCTGACACGACACCAGCTGAAGAAGAAGAAGTCATACAAAGTACATCACATCAATATAATAACAATGCATAATAATCAGACAGACGCCACATGTATATTTTACAATGAAAACTGTTTGTCAGAATTCGATATCTAGTGTCCTTAGTTGTGTCGTCGCCGCTTCACTTAGACACATGAAGTCAGATGTTTCACCCCCATATGCCCTAAGAGCACACTCGGACACGATATGGCTCACAGTCTGCTTAACCAGTATGCATATCCATTGTGGATATTATTGCATTCAAAGTAGTTAAAAATCGTGATAAATTTTCTAGATAGAACTCCAGTTTTATGTGGTTGGTTTTAAATATATCCTAGAATTAGGAATAGTACCTATATAATATTAACTTTATGGTAATACTCGTAATTTTATCTCGTTTGTATTATAAACGTAACCGAGGAATTAAAAGCAATTTTAATTAGAGGAATATCATTCTAGTGAACGTTTTAAACTGCACAGGGCTTTAGTATAGCATTTCATTCATAAAACTTTAGCTTACTTTGCCCTTCAGAACGTTTGCAATTAGTATGAAATCTTGCTTATTTTGCTGAGACTGAGAATACTTGTTGGTTAGAAACAATAAAAATATTCCCTTAGCAAATCTATTTTGATAATGCTTATTAAAATGGTAGAAGAAACCTTACTCCATTCAGTGACTACTCTGGTTTGTAATTTGCTTTCAAGCGATGAATTTTAAGCACAAATAATGATGTAACCGCATAAGCACATTTTAATACTACGTAACAACTATTCTATACTAAATATGTAGACAAACGATTCTCTCAATACATTAAAGGATATAGAGTAGGTATATTGTGGAACTAAGGGAATATTCTAGAAGGTTTTCGGATTGTGTAACTTCTAATCTTACATTATTTTACATGCATTGAATATTGTAAGACTGATTCCAGATATTGTTAAGATTTTGCTGGTGGAAACAAATCGATACATAGAATATTCTTTCAGAATAAAGCAACGTCCTGAAGAGTGTTTTTTAATGGAAGAGAAAATTCGGGTTATTGTCTTAGTTTTAATTTTCAAAACATCTTTTCTGAGACATATAAAACGCACAGTTCTTTCATCTCTCAGGTGTTCTTCCCTTTGGGTAATATTGTACGAGCCACGCGACTGCCTATTTCACTTTTCTCGTGCATTGAAAGTACTGATGGACCAGCAAAGGTTCTATAAGTTTTCGAGGAATAAATTGAATGGTGAAAGAAGATTATAATGAGATTATGATTATCACATTGTAGTTTAAATATCCGGATGTTGTAATTCATCTTTCTCGTATTATTTTATGGTCTTTATCTTATAAAGTCATAAAGCGTGCCGCCTCGGGGTATCCTGTTCCCAACTTACTATTCGTCTAATGACTGAACATCCTACAGATTTATCAATTGTCGCGAATATTTTAATGTGAGCCTAAGGCAGTTATTTGCCATAGATTTCCTTTATGTCTATGCATAAAAATGTGAACTTAACTACGTAGTCAAAAATAATTATTATTTACCAAATACACACTGCTAAAATTCATTATACAAATTATTATTTAATAAAAATAGAAAAAATCGCCAAGTTTTCACTTTTAATTCATAAAAAATATCATTATCTTCTCTCCTTGGTTGGGTCGGGGGCTCACAGCATCTGTGTATCTTCGCCAGAGGCCCCTGTAACTTGCAGATTTCGAAATCCTTTCTTCCAATCTATCCTACATATTTCTGCTCAATAGCCCTTCCTATATCTTTTCTGCAGAAGGAGTTGTAGGAAATACCGAAGCATTTGGAAGGTGTAAATAGGAAAAAGCCAAGAGTGCATAAAAAGATATTCTAAATTTGTTGTTCGGCTCAGCTAAGATAGTCAGCCAAAAATTATCCTACTTTTTGTTATTTGCCATCTTACTTGTATCGTGGCTATATATTTTTATTTATTATTTCATAACATATGAGTCAACTTTGAATGAAGTACCTAATGTATACGTTAAGTAAAAAGTCAAGTTCAATTAACTTAGGTGACTCCGTAGGGATTATCCCACAATATTTCTCAGGTAAGGGTCATACTACTAGCGGTACCCATGCGACACCTAGATTTTATGAATAATTATTACATCTACTACTTGCTACTTTGCCCTTTAACGTTCCTCAAGGGAACACATGGGTTCACCACATAGTTTTGTGCAGTGCGTAGATATAGCCCACATACTTCACCTTGAGTTTTTAGGTCCCACCGCAAACGACAGGATTTGATTATCATTTTTTTTATTCATGCTGGCGGGTGTCGTTTATCCTCATAACTGAGGGTCGCGACTCTCACTCCCGCAGTTGACAATCCTCCTCCATGAGCCTCTGTCCATGGCCAGATGTGAGTTTTATTCATAGATGTAGACAATATATAACCCGCCAGCTCAAAGGC
Source organism: Ceraclea dissimilis (assembly GCA_963576895.1). NCBI lineage: Eukaryota > Metazoa > Arthropoda > Insecta > Trichoptera > Leptoceridae > Ceraclea > Ceraclea dissimilis. Next base: position 14,774,012 of record OY756368.1, read on the forward strand.
TTTTCCAGCGGACATAGTTTATGCAGAATTTCATCAAGCCACGGCTGACTTGTACCTAGTTGGACCAGCTATCTTCCATCCATCGTTCAACTGTATGTTTGCTATTTCATGTAAACTTATGTTTTCATATAAATCATATAAACATATGTATTTTCTATTCCATAAATAATGTTTTTAGCTCACAAACACTTGTTAAGTAACTCTCGCGTACTTGTATTTTCAATATCGAGTCCATGCAAATTACATAAATCAAGTATTCAATTAATATAATATTAATGTTGCATATGGGTTGGGGAAAATAGTAATGTCTCAATTAAAAAAGTCATTTATATCATCTAGAAATATACCCGTGCTATAATAATCAGTCTACTTAAATGTTTTGTAATATATTCGTCTGTTGCATAACTAACCGGCAAATTGATATTTTAGTGTCATGTCGTTTATAAATACATATAAATATGCACTATTATATTTAATACTTATACAACATACATTTAAATACTTTTTACTTGTAATTAACTCGTGTAAATATGAATCGTGTGGCCACTTTTAGATACTCTCGAAATTTTCTAAATTGCCTTAGGGTCACAACAGTATATTTCCAATGAAATCGGGATCTTTCTGGGTTTTAAATAACGTGCATTATCTTGGGTTAGCTGGAAAAGATCGCTACATACCGTTAAGGGTTGCTCCCTCCCACTTACCCTGGATGATGAAGGAACACTAGTTCCTATGTCATCCAACATAGGAACCAGTCAGGCTCGCCCTAGTGAGCATTACTTATTATTGTAATGTTCACATAATAGTAAAAAAAAATCTAAGTACTGAAAAGACTGGGGTATTTTTTATGCAAAACTCTGATAAGTCTGCGATATTGGTTGTTTATCAGTATTTAGATTCTTTCACCATCGTCTTTCTTCTTTTGACGAAACCTTATATGTTTTCAAAAGCGCTTTATAATTTTGTTATCACAGACATAAGATTTTGCAGAATCGTCAAAACGAAAGCCTATTCATATTCTTCTTCTTCTTCTTCTACAGCCACTCAGGTCCATTCTTGGACATTCCCTTTGGTCCTTCACAGCTCCCTGTCTTGGGCACACTGCATCCATCCACCACCGGCCCATTTCCTGATATCGTCAGACCACCTTGCCTGGGGTCTACCGACGCTTCTTCGGCTTCATATTATTGTCTTCGAAAGTCAATTAAGTATACTCTTAAGTAACTCAGTCACCATCAAGCTTATTACAAATATTGACGTAACAAAATAGGGTTTTAGTTAACTGCATTATGGTTAATTTGTTACACACTTTAATGATGACGTTCGTCTAAATGTCACATCAATAGACCTTAGTTGGAATTTGAATTAGAGATATAAGTACTTTACAATGTAGTAGTGTCCTTGTATGTATCGGATTATAAATGAAACAACATTCGTTTTAATTTTAATTAATAACGTAAACATTTCTTGATCCAGGTAATAATTGCTCCTATTGACCATTTGTGAGTGACTGATGATCTTACTTATTAGTACTGGTAAAGAATGTTTCGTATGTTACTAGGCCGTCAATAATAAATACATAAATGATGGACATCTTGCATTAAATGCAAGTAATTATTTAAGACTTCTAAATACTGATATTTCAGCCTGAACGCTTGTATTTTAGACCCCGCCCATCAGAGCCTAATTTTTTGATATCAATCAAAGTCAGTCCCTCGAACAAGCAATAGCTTTAGAGGGAAGGTATATATCATATAAAACCATGTTGTTTTGTAATATTTGTCATAATTTGTAAGTAAAATAAAGTATGAATTAAAAAAAAGTGAGTGTTTCCCAGTATTAGTAGGCTGATGAGTTCATATCGATCATGAATGATAATATGTACGCTTTTCTGGCTGATAATACTGAGAAGTGCGTCGGAAACTCATAAATCTCCAGAAAGAATAAATAATACATTATAATCTTACTTCCCATTGCATCCTTTGCGAACGCCAGACTGCACCTTCTCCATTTATACTCCTCGCTTTCCCCTCATATTCAACACTCTAGGAGTCTGGCATTCCATCATCATCTTTGCGCACGCTTTTTGCGTTTGACGCGATATGATGGGTGGCGAACCTCATCGATACTATTTATCTCAAATGCTAACGTAGCGAACTCTTTCATTTCGGAATTGAAATTCGTGTAAATAAGTGAAAAAAAAATATAACTAAAAAAAAATACCAAAACTTACATATAATGTTTGAGCTTTACTTCACAAAGATTATATTTTTACTCGTAATGCGCCTAAGTTATTCATGAATTATTCAATTCCTAATCATTTTAATGTGTAATTATCTTGATCTAGATTCTAGATCACTGCAAATACGTAAACTTGTATTTGACGTTCAAATATGTATGTCGATTATTTAATTTCAACGAGTAATTTTATGCAAATACCGTCCGAACCCAAAATGACACGTATTTTTGAATTGATGTTAATTATTTACAGCTAATTAAATTACCAATAAGTATTTAATATTGCAGTAAGCTTAAGAGTGTGCATACCGACATTTAAAAAATTCCTAAAAAACGGGAGACCTTCTATCTCGACAACCTGTACTAAATATGCTTTGGAACAAAATAGGCTAGATGCACTGAACCTTTATCTAGGAAATAACCGTAAAAGATTTATTATATCTTGTATAGATTTCTCAAAAAAAAAATGATAAACACCTCTGATCTTTTTTCCGAAAGACGGAAACTCGTTTCCCGAAAGTCGCGGAGTATAATTATATTTCTGTATTTATAATAATATGCATTAAAATCTAGGGAATAACCGTTAAAGTTTTTTGATCGACGCAAAATTAACCCCAAAAAATGGAAAAAACGCTATTTTTACAATTTTATCGTGCGATTGTCACGCGATTTTGAACCTTAAAGCCGTGGGAAAAGACTGTGACGTCATTCTTGGTGCCAAGCCCCTAATGACTAATTCCAAAGTATGTGTAATATCTATGATTAGTATTAGTGTTACATATTCCATGAATAGTGCATTCAAACAGTTGCGTCTCCAAGTTGATTTCTTGGGCAAAAATAGTTATATTGATTTATGAAGAACAGAACTGGTGTACACGGCAGCCAAGGAATTACCGTCTGGGCGACGCCCCTCTGGAAGGCCCCCTAAGCTGTGGAAATCAGCCTGGCCTCATCGCAGCAAGAGACTGAGTAATCTGAGGAGAACAGATCGACAGATCTACAAAAAGACAAAGAAGAATTGAGTGTAAAGTTAAGACATTATTCGTATTAATGGAGAGAAATATCTGATTCTTTACATCTTGTATTACATACAGATAATAAATCATCAACAAAGATGAAAGAAAGATTAATAGGCGAAAAATTAAGGATTTTAACGCTTATCTTCCAGTACCGTGATAGTACAATTGAATTAAACTGCGAATGCTATGTCGAATGATGTATAAAATTATAGTATACTATTTGATTACCGATGAAAAGGAATGTACTATTAAGAATAGACATATTGGCATTTCAAAAAATATATAAACGGGAGAACTTAGATCTCGACAACCTAAAAAATGTGAAAAATACCTCTGATCTTTTTATCCGAAAGACAGCAACTCGTTTCCCGAAAATCGCAGGGAAACTTTTTTTGCGTTGATAATATGGATTAAAGTCTAGTTAATGACCGTAAAAGATTTTTGACTGAAGTGAAATTATCCCCTAAAATTGAAAAAAAAAACGCATTCTTAACATTTTATCATGCGATTGTTAGTGCGATTTTGAACCTTAATGCCGCGGGAAATGACCGTGACGTCATAGTTTGGTCCCCAGCCCCAGCAAGGCATATCCAGCAAATGCCAATTAGCAAAGTGGAAGTATTTGCTTTGAATACGTGGAGTAAGAATTTACTTAAACAGTTTCCTGCCGGATCATTCTCATTTGTAGAGCGTGAGCTTAATTCAGGTAATCTCTTTGGTGGGTTTGTTTGAGTCCCCTAGCCCTTCTAATAATACTTTTATTTTAACCATCACATTTTTAATTCTCCTACTGACTTTCTTTTCTGCCTTCTGCAGCTCTCATCAGCCCGACATATATTATGTGACGCAGGTTAAGTCCTCGTACACCCGGTCCAGGTACTGCCGTCGGGGGCGCCCCCTGTGGTTTGCCCCCTCAACCATTCTCTCTATTAAGTCATGTAGGAGAACCTCGTAATCATTAGTGGTATCCAAATAAGATTCGCAGAATCGATACTATTACCCAATACGTAGAATTGTCATATATTTTATGTAGAATATTACCTACTATATTATGTTCAGTGGTATTTAATGATGTAATGGTAATTAAATAATAACGTATACTCCATTCTACAGCACCGGACACCTTATCAATATTTGGAGTGAAAAAACCTTTTGATACAACATGTTGGTGACTGTGCATATAATTTGGACCAGATTACATATAACCTGAATATCTATGTAGGTATACGTTTTCTATTCATTTGACATCAATGATATACAATCGATGTGAGAAAGGTGATACTATTATGTATTCAAATACTTGAGATAAGCTCGGGCGGAGAAAGGAATTGATTCTAATGACACTTTGTCGTAATATTGCTCCATATAATCTCGTAGAGTAGATACAATACTATAAGTTTCAATTATAGTTTTATTTCCTGCCAATCAAAAGTTTGTAATAATGTGATTAAATTAATGAGAATTGGTTATGTACTATACTTATATTTTATTGTTCATAACTCGATTAATTCTTAAATGCTGTTATTAACTATGTTATATAAATAATGTAGGATTATTATAAATTTTAAATTTCACCATTGTTTTTATAGCGTAATGTTATTTTTCTTCGTCTTCTGGTTTACCACTTTAAAAATTGCCACATTCTGGGTTAGCTATTTGTATTATTGGACCTCCATATAAAGTGACGGGAGTGAAGTTCCATGTCACTAAGCTTGTTTGATCGTAAGCCATTGGGGATCCTTGTTCCATCAAACATTTTCTGTAACTTAATTCAATTAATTTTCTACCGCTAGATATGGGTCCTTGTCTTTGTATAATACCCCTTGAAGGATTTGATAAGTAGTCTTTGATATCTGCCTTGTATTTCTCAATGTCTACAATATTTTTGCTGCTGTCACCAAAAATACTCTCCCGATTTCTATGTTGTTCAAAATTATGGTTTTCATTTAATATATCCCCATTTTTCGCAGATTTCTGTAACTTGTGTAATTCTTCATACGAACGAGGTCTGTAAGAGGCTGCACTTTTTTGTAACACTCCTGTATCTCTCTGTCGATTTTTGTCATATTCCAATGGTTTTGACACGTCTCTTGAAACTGCAAATGCTCTGGGTACTGGAGAGAATCTCAATTTAATTAAATCGTCGGGCACTAGTGTTCTTTTTGGCGAATATTTAATATCATTACTTTTGAGCGCTTTTCTTTCCCTCTTCTTGTATTTGGGATTAGGGCCAGTATAGTATATGCGAGAATATGTGGATTCGAAAGGCTCTTCATTTTGTCCATTGTCTCGATTCTGAGCATGAACGTCGAGATGGGATTGTTTTTCCTTTTGCTGAGTTAAAAGGTAATAAGGATGTTTCGCTTCCTGGGTATATTTTGGTAACTCTTGTTTTATTTCAGTATCTCGTGAATCTTCGTGAATATCAAAGTCCCCGTTGAAAAAATATGTATTGTCACTATTTGGCTGAATCCTCTTCCTGGTATAGTCCTCGATAACTGTTTCAGGGTTAATTATTTCTACATTAATGTTTCTTTTTTGGATAACTTTACGGTCATTTCCAATTGTTTTCATTTGTACATTTTCATATGGCGAATCAACAACAAATTCATGGCGTTCACTAGCTCTTGCGTAAGGACCATTTCTTCTGTTTGTTCTGTAAAATGTACGCTTAGTATTTGGTTTGTTTTTTCTAAAACGGTTTTTCTTATGTCTGTTGGATTTCAAATAGTTGAGTACAGCATTAGCAAACTTTTCATTTTTGACATTTCCTTTGTAATTTTCTTTTACATACTTCAATTCATACGATGCTTTGTGATTCTCGCCTAAATATTTAGGAAGTGAAGGCGGTGTTTGATACAGTGCAATCCCAGGCGATGATGGTGGATGGTTTGTATGAATATCATAACTTAAGTCAGTATTAGTATGGAAGGAATCGTCTGTCTTTTGATGAGATGGTGGAGTTAGAAGTTCAGAGGGATAATCAACATCAATCAATTCTTCTTCATCTTCTAAATCAAGTTCTTCGTCATCAAAATCAATCTGTGGAGGAGACACTTCGTCTTCGTCGAAAATTGTATTAATTTTTTGACGCTGAAACTTGTCTCCTTCTTGATCAAATTCCTGTTGTTGGCGTCTTAATTCGTTCATATATTCCACCAACCTTTGTTCGTCTCTATTATCTGGAGTGATGATAGATTCACGAATGTTTGTAGGTTGTAGTTGGTAATCATTACTATTTGGTACTTCTGTTGTTGATGTTAGGACCATATTAAATCCAAACACTTCGCCGTGAATCCCGCCGGAAAGACCTAAAAATCAAGTATGATCAATTGTAGTAAATTCTATTTCTATGTTCGATCAATATACATACAAAGTAATTATTGTAGTTCGTATACATACCAACATCAATATTAGCCATTTCTTGACCGACTATGAGATCTTTACTTTGTGGTATTAGGACGTGACGTAACTGCAACACAAACATTCGAATTATTATTTTAATAAACTCACTTCATAAAATTTCATGGTCCAACTTTCGTCACATGTAAGTATTAAATTGTATCAAAAAAGAATCTCGGGCATTGTTGAAATACTAAATAGTTATGAGTATTTAGTATCTATCGATATTTCTTTTGTAGTAAATAAAATTCGAAGACAAAAAATGCTGGGAAAACGACACCAAACGAAATAGAATCACCCGTTAGAACACACGATCAAGATCTGTCATTCACAACTGGATTAGGGTTATTTACAGCATGGAATGAGCTGTGATTCGTGCGTAATTCACTTACTAAATAAGTAGAAAACATTTAAGGATATTAGGATTCTTACCATTTCATTGACTCCTTGCTCATACAACTTCCCATTGATGTAAACTTGCCACCAACCAGACCTTGAGTTCCAAGATTGACATATATTATTCCACTGATTCTCTTGAATTTGTAGGGAAACTTTGAGTAACTCTTGACTAAGAATTTTCGTTATTAAATATCTTCCATAGGGACTTATATACACGTATAACGATTGATCATGGCCGTTTTCTGTAATAATATTAACAGCATTCACAATTACATTTATTGACAACATTGCTCGAATAGAATTTACATTTTTTTTTTCAATAATTTTGCGTACTTACGTGACGTACTGACAAGCGGATGAACGTGTGTGAGATTATAACTTTTCAACCAAATGCAAAATGTATACTGCGTTATTTGTGGAACTTCCAATCTGTAAGCCACGAACTGAGAACAAAACAGCAAAAAGAAAAGTGAACGAGCTTACTTGCAGTATGTAATTTTATAATTTAGGTTCAATAATTTTGAAACATATTATTAGATATTGAGTTCATTATTCAGTAAGTCTACATTCTTGTGAAGGACATTTTTAGTTACATCGCTAATAACCTATTTTAAAGAAATATTAATTTATTGTTTCGTTGTATTGACACTACATATGTTGAAAATATTATTTAAATTGGCGTTATGTCGTATGTTGATAATAAATAAAATTCATACGAAAAAACAACTAGGAAGACAATGACTTAAGAAATAGAAAGGTATTCAATGCTAAATCTAACAGGTGGAAAATAGTATAGTATTTCTATATGGTTTGACATGTCTTATCCATACACTTCGTATTATGTAATACCTTTATTGGAGTATAAAAGTGCAAATAATTTCGCAACATAAAACAATTTGTTTCAACAGTGTTCCTTCTCATTTACTTACATGCATTTAAATAGCACTTACTTGTAAGTATCCGTGTTGATTTAGGACAATCTTTTGGAGTTTTTCGTTCGTTTCCTCATCCGAACACTTTGTCACCTTGAGATTTGTTAAGATCCAAAACAATGCGAATAATTTCAACAAAATCAATGACATTTTTGCAGTTTTTTCGTAGTAATTAAGTATTCGGTTGATCTGAAACAAGTGTAGAAATTAGTATGGATAATTTGGTATTGTTTCTTGCTTTAAAGAATCATATATTAAAATTATTTTGTCACGAGCAATACATCGGTCTACAGCTTAATTAGTTGAATCGCTGACGTCTATTTTTCGATGCTATTATGGAATAAACATACTATTACTTAGTTTGCGCTGCAATTAGGTATAGCCAGACTGATAAAAAATAGGTTATGTCTTTTATATTTCAAGTAACTGCTTTAGAGCAATATGTATAATACAAATAGTGTAACATATTTTGACAATGATATCCGAAAATATGGTTAATATATTGATGCATTTTTCTTGTCAATTATTTATTAAATTTAAGTTATTGTTGTTTTTTTGTAAATGATATTGAATGATACAGTTTTTTGTATGAAATTCAAAATAAGGACAAACACTTTGTAAGTTGAGAGTATAGTAATAATATAATTTAAAAGGCATACACGACACTTATAGGGAAATAGAAAACCAAATTATCCAAGTTCCTTATTGACGTTTTCTTTATTATATTCGATCTGATTAACAAATTACATCAAATGTATACTCGTACATTGGAAGTAGTCATGGTGAAAGTACCTACAGCAAATCTAAAGGAAATAATCATAATAAATATAATAAAGACAGTATACTCTGCCGTAACATATCATTATTACCACAGAAAGATATTTGCATACGTTGTGTGCCTATCAATATCATTCGCTGTAATAATAGTTGCAATAATTAGAGTTCGCTAGCTAATGAACATACCACATGATTTTATTTGTTGTTTAACAAATTATAACACATTAACATTGCAGATATAGTATTTACAATAGGAAGATAACACTAGATCACTATAGCTGGATTTCATCAAGTTTTTAGGGTCAATATTGGAGACTTTTCGTTATTATTCATACAAGATTTGTACTAGGTGACTCTATGTCCGCTATTCCATACCAGAAAAGTTGGCGAAATCCAGCATAATATGTATTCATGTCAAAGAAAGCGATGTACATACGTGGTCGAAGGATAAATGTAAGTGTAGGTCGTACCATCATTTAAGATGGAAACTTTGAGTTTAATGAATAGGTGGAGAAATATGCAAAAGGATATGAAGTGGAAGTGTTATATTCCATATCACTTATTAACTGAATCTAGTCTATTTCCATTCAGTTGAAATTGTGTATTAAATTCGGTAGCAAGCGGAATGGATACAGAATATAACTGCGCCTTAGAGGGCGCATAAAAAACCTCTTAGAGCGGATGATTAGGGGTTAAATGGAATATATGAAGATGATAGAAATTAATAGATCCCAAGAACTCAGAAAGAAATGGCTGAATATCGAGTGTTTTTGGGCGAATTAACCGTAGTAGAATACTATGGCTGTTTGTAAAGGGACGCGAGCTTAAATCCACATTAATGATATTATATGTCTTCCTTACTTAACTTGGAACTTTTAGACAAAATTTCTTTGCACGAACACTTTTTCAAGCATGTATCAAACACATGATGCGAAGTCTCTAACGCTAAATTATTTGTATGTAATGTACAATTGTTAAATACAGAATTTCTGCCGAAGACGTCAACTTCGTAAGTTGACAATACAATACTAAAAGTATTAATTTTACCACAAATGAAAATCTTCCAACTGTTTTCTCATCTCCGTAATGTATTCACGAAGAAATTAATTGAATTTTAAATCTTGTTTAATTTAATTATATTACAGGCATGATAAAGGGTGTTGTAGGCTTGACGCTTGTAACAAAGAAGCCGAAATAGAGGATGAAATGGAGTGGCACAAAATTGAGCATATTTTTTTATGTTTGTACACTATAAATTGTTTAACGAATGGACTGGACTAATATTATAGATAGAAGATGTACCACACTGGATTGTACGACACTAACTATGATATATTCGTTAACTCTATATTCCTGTTTACTTTATTCACAATCGCCTCATGATGAGTGTGCAAATCCTCCAAAACTAGTCGCGTAATCTAAAGTCATTTTTGTGGATTTTAAAACTAAATATTTATGCTGGATTACCCCAATTTTTAGATGAGGAATAGCGGAGATAGGAGTCACCTAACACATATTTTGTTATATTCTGGAACCAAATACCTGTGGTATATCCTACTTTGGCAAGTTTCTTACAGGTTACATGAACCTGTAAACGAAATTACTGTAACATTATGAAACACTGATGAATTTTTACTAAACCCATTAACAATTGTTTGGTAATCATACCTTGAGGTTTTTAGTCACGTTTTTAATAAGTGAAGAGAGTTCTAGCTCAACTGCGGTATTTTCACTAAATAAATTGGTAGTCTTGTTAACCGCACATTGTGTTTCATTTGATTAAGTAATACAACACTGATATTCTATTAGTTAATCATTATCTTTCTTGCATAATAATAAGATGTTGTAACGATGCTTTTGATTTCTTATACATTTGGTTATCCCCTCGAATCGCATCTGATGCGAGGAAGAGAATCACACACTCGTACATTATGCTTCGATTCGAAAGTGGCAAGATGCACCCCTGCGTTACCTCCTTGTTAGGAGAAAAGTTGTTTCACATTGTCTTAATTCTTGCTCTTGTTTATTGTTTTACAATCATCCATAGACCCCATGATGAAAAACAATATTAAAAATAAAACAATAACCAAAATCAAAGCAAAAATAAATACCTTATCATACGCAACATCCAAATGTTTGCCAAAACCTTGCCACTTCAATATTGCTTTATCATTTTACGTATTCAGATCCCTGAGGATACAGGCTTCTCCCATCAGTAGGTATATTTTGTAAAGAGTAAGAATTTATACCAAACATTTTCGTTTTTACCAGTGATTAAATTTCGATAATAAATGTTTTTTTTTCTTTTTTTCAGAGCAATGCTAAAGCCCCTGCTTACTACATTGGAGGCACAGGTCCGAGCACTTTGCCTAGAGGAGGATCGCTTATTCGCGCTTATTCACCAGCAACGGGTCCACCACTGCCGGGAGATAGGATAAAACCAATCACGGGAGCCGCAGGTGAGGACCAAATAACTGGTAATAGAAGTTCACAGTATATTTTACAGTCATATTGGTAACGGTTATGCTTTTTATTAAAAGTTTTGTTTAAGTACAATATTATTTTAACGCTTATTAAGTAAAAACAAACAAATTACGCAAATTAATTATTAGGCACGGTTTAATATATATAACACAATACTTAGCACTAAAATGATTATCTCTTGGGTGTATTTGGAGTTAAAATTTTATTATATTATAAAGGTTTACCGTACTTTGATTTCTTAAGCTAACAAACTATGAGTCCTTTTATTATTTATCGTCAGATTTTTTCCAGCTTTCCAATTCTGGTTTTTAAAATTCAAATGTTTATTTCCTGCGGTGATAATCGTTCATACATTTGGTTATTCCTTTCTTAAATCAATTTAAAAAAATACAATTTCTTATTTTCTCGTGTTGTGTTATATGACCTATACGTCATTTTAAAGGAAGTCAAGTTTTAAATAATAGTAAAGTCGCCCAATGTTTTTCTCGCTTATTATTTTAAACCATTTATATTCAGAAGTAGGTATAGAAAATAAATAAATTCAGCAGTGCAGATGGCGAAATTTCATCTCCCATTTCTATGAAGAATGTTTCATGTAGTTCACTTACTTATAAGCTTAATTTTGTATAGTCAAAAGGTTGAACGTGTTTGGCAATTCATGGCTCGGTTCGTTTCTTTGAAGTTTTGTTAATTAGTATGGGACGTGACAGCGTGCACTAAACTCGTAAAGAAATATTGGACAACTTATATACCTATATAATTTTTGGGTAGAATGAATAGCTGCTAATGTAAATTGTAGAAAACAATTTCTTTACCTACATATTAGAGATTAAAGTTAAAACATTCAAGCAATATAATAGAATATTTCCTGCACAAGTTAGATGTCGTTATGGACTTTTTGTTGCATAATTTTTCCCCTGAATTGATGCAATTTTTTTATCCGTAAACTATTTGTATTTTACTTCCATTAAAAAACTGTTATACCCATATCAATTTACTATAATATTTATCTAGTAGTATTGTCCAAAATGACACACAAGAAAACCAAATTGGATTCTCTGTTCTTTTTGGTCGTGGTTTCAGAATTCTAAATTTTCCTAGAAGTATCATATTTAAAAAAAGAACAAGAAGATTTTAGTTAAGGTTTTAAAATCAGTGTGCCTGGATAATGCAAAGCCGAGAGTCGGTGATCTTTTCTCAATAACTTTTTGCAATAAAAATGTTTTCTTGTTTTATCTTTTAAATAAAAATAAATAAAATAAAATAATCTTTATTGTACAGAAGCATACAAAGGGCGGGCTTATTTCCAAGTGGCAATTTCTGCCAGCCAACCCATGACAGAAACCAAAGTGAGCCATAACTAATTATAAATTTAGTACCAAAAGGGTACCTTTACCTAACATTTATTTTAACATTTTTGTTACATGTAAATAATTTTCGGGGAGTTTTAATTAAATTGATAATCTCGAGTATTCACTAATACCAACCTTAATATTTAAATTCCTAGAAAATTTAACTTTACACGTGGATCTGTAAAAAATAGGATATTATAGAGATAGTGCGAATTTTTTGATTCGATAATATTTTGTTGTAGGTGTACACTGTTTTGCATATTTCATTTAATTTTCATATCGTTTTTATTAGCATTTTTACGTAGCCACAAAATCAATAATTTATTTCATTGTATATAATATTTTTTATATCACTATAGAAATGTCCGTGTTTTGTGAGCATTGTGTCGTGTACCATACATATACCCATGGGCGTCGCCAGCCTCGGAGCTAGGGGGGGGGGCAACAAAAATTTTAAAATTCGATATATCGTGAAAAAAGCTTAAATAGCGCCTCAGACGAAATATTTTTTGAGACATAGTGAAGAAGGTCGTTGATGTGGTTTGGATTATTTAAAATTGTGTATGTTTTTTGCATAGTAATATGAATAAAAAAAAAGTATCAAAAATGGCGCCGCAGGTTTTGCGCCGCAGCTGTTTTATGAAATAACTGATGGTTATTCATGGTTCAGGTTAAATAATTGATGGATATTCATGAAAATTTATGATATGATAAGAAAACGTGTGATAATAATGTAATTTTTGTGAGGTTTTATCAATTAGTATTAAAAATATATACCTATTCCAATCTCTAGGGGGCAGTTGCCTCCCTCGGGCCCCCTGGCGACGCCCATACATATACCTGTATATTTTATGTATTTATTCACCACAATTTTGATTTAAATTTTGTAATATTACATACTCATTGCGTTATTCACATAATTAGTTAACTACATGTTATTTTAAAATTGCATACAGGTATTTCCAATGGCGAATTCACTAACAATTCGTTCAGAATGAGACAGCTCTATACAATATTCATATTTGGATTCGTTGTACTATTATTTATCTCTCTCTAATTTTTGTTATCAGTTTATGTCGTAAAATAAGTGTAGCCAATCAATTAAGAAAGTATTGTGCAATTTGAATAATGTAAATGAATACGTCGTTTTATAATAACTAGTTCATACATAACAATATGTAATTTCGTAATTACGTCGGGAACTTAAATAAAGAACTTTGCCTTGCAACTCGAGAAGTATTTCTGATTTTTGGATACGTTATAAGGATCGGTATTGTGCTTCAGAATCCAAGTTTGCGACGTCCTCACCCTTGTGCGTTCACTAGGGAAAACAAAAAACCGTCGAAATTCCGGTTGTTTTTCAGTTTAAAATGATTGTAACTTTTTACAGGTGAAATAATCGCATTTTTTGAAAGAAAAAACATGTGCATATTCAATTATAATTACAAATTTCAATGTCCAGCGATATCATATCGAACCGATCTTTTTCTCGTTGAAGATAAGTAAATTTGTTTCAATAATTAGATCAATAAATAATAACACTGTTATTAATCTAATTATTCCTCATGATTTTTCACATGTGACTTCTTGTTCACCCTGTAGCTGACCTGTACAAAGTTTTTTTTTATGTTTCTTGGTATGGATTATTCTTAATATGTTCTCCAATAAAATGAAATAAAATACGATATAAATATTATTTACAAACAGGTTATATAATACCATATTCAAGTGTAATGTGAACTGAGATTTTCCTCAACGAAGGCGGGAGGTATCAACATTCACATAAGGTTATTATGTGAACTCCCTTGGGGAGGGAGCAGGATGGGTGTTTCGACGCTTACGAGTCGGCTTTGGCTGGCTTAAGTGATAAATAAATAAATCTTTATTGGCTAAAACAAAATATGTATACCTAATTACGAAAGTAAGATGGGGTGCCAAAAGGCGAACTTATTGCAAGCGCAATATCTTACATTCAACCCGAGAGAAGAAAGAGATAACTTACATAATATAAATAATAATAAAGTAGATAAATATAATAAATAAATATAGATCCTGCTACCTGATGTGGTGGAATGGGTGAACGTTGCTCTGAGCGTAAAGAGATCACTAAAGCCAGCCAAAGCCGACTCGTAAGCATCGGAACATCCATCCTGCTCCCTCCTCAAGGAAGTTCAGATAATAACCTTATGTGAATGTTGATACCTCCCGCCTTCGTTGAGGAAAATCTCAATGTGTGCCATCTGCGAGATGCAGACAAATCCAGTTAATACCTAAATACTTTAGGTATATTATCCCTCTCGTAATGTGAACTCTTTTATGAAGTCGTTTCAGTACATTATATTGAAGTTAAATACTCAAAACTATTCACAGATAATGCCCTAAGCGAGAGTACCTTATGAGTTTTGACGCAAGTCTATCAAAAACCATTTTTAATATATATGTAGGTATATTTTTTTAATTCAACCACATGTCAATATATTTTCATCTGTCAAAAAATGTAACGAGTATTTGTTAATATATCGTATTTTTGTTTTTCGCTGAAATTATATTTCAGTTCGTGGAAATTTAAAAATTTAATTTATTATGAAACACGTAAACGAATTGTACCTCATAACTACCTAATAGATCAGTGGTTAAAAAACTTTTTTAGTCCAGGGACTCCTTTTCACAGCCAGAACTTTCCGGGCACCCCCAAATGGATAAACTACACGAAATTACACTCAATATTTTTTTATGGAACACAACGAAGAAAGTAGGCTGTGGTGTAGTTTCTTTTTTTTTTATACAATTTAAAGGATATGTACGTACTTACGTTCCACGTTCCAAGTTCCAATAGTCGTTGTGTAAACTATAGAGTGCAACACAGTAAATTCGTCAAAATTAAAAAAAAGGGTATTTGAATTCATGTTTCCAGTCTGTATGATGGATGAGCTAAGGTACTCTCGCCTGTAAAAATCTGTTAGAATAGTTTTTCAGTTTTTAACTCCATATATATGTATGAAACAAGAAGCAGTTGTGCCCCTAATACAAGATGTTCTGTTTGTTAGGGGCACCGCCAAAGCCACAAAGGGCATACGGTAATGCCGCCTCTGTGGTACGAAGTGTCTCTGAGAGAGGTTTCCCTTTTACGACTATTGATGGAATGAGGATTCCAGACCAACTATACAGTCTTCCAGGTGAGGACAGCATACGCCATCAGAAAATAAAGAAGCTTTTTTTTCTTCATCTTATAATAACGTTAATTGCTGAATAATTTTAAGAGAATGTGAATATAAAATAATCCATGCTAATTTAAATTAACATTTTTTTTGTTAACTTGTAATATTATTATTTTCGTTTTGTATGTACGCTATTCTTTATTCGTTAACAGCTTTTTTAAACGTTTTTTTAACGATATTATTCCTACACCTGATAACGGAATTCCTACCCTTTATTATCCTTTCTATCGGATTTTAAATTTAACTGTGTGGGAAGAATATTCTTTTAATTTAAACTACTGTGAGCGGTACTGACATTGAGATGAGATAGTAATTGGTTCTGACAAATCCATACAAAAAACTATTATATTTGATTGACTTAACATGTTAATTGTTTTTACCACATCCCACAGTTGAGTTAAAAATTCAGTGAAAATATTCAAATCATGCTTTAATTATTTATTGCAATTCTTTGACAGAATGTTTGGACCGTCTTAGTGGCTGTTTCAACATTTTTTTAAACGCATGCATGTTTTAACATACAGCTTTTATACGCAATTTCATACAGCTCTTAATTGTGTATGGTAAGTGTATTAACAATTGTGCATGTGCTTGATGAACATGAATTATCTTCTACTCAAGTAACAAATAACAAGTTCAGAAAAAATACGGTTTGCTTCGTGAGTTGTTTTCAAAATTCATTTCCACTGAGTGAGAGCTTTTCACTGCATATTATGTTGTCTATCTATCTATCTATCTATACCCTCACGCCACATCCCTTGCAGGGTAGGCAGAGAGGACAGGGCGCCAGACAGCCCTATCCTTACACACACTCCTAGCTTCCGTCACATTCATGCAATTAGTCATACACGCTCTCCGATTCCTTTTACTCAAAACGCGTCCGAAATGTAAATATAAAAAAAAGGCAGTGCAAAACTCAGATAACACGCAAGGGTGGATATTAATTTATCACACCGCGAAAACCTTCATAAATACGTATGTACTTAGGTTTTCAAAAGTTGACACAGAATTTTCAAATCGGTATATGTTATTCTGTTATGGCTCCTTTAATATACCCCTAATGGGAACAATTTCTAAACAAAGTTTACTGGAAAATTCTACAAATTCTCTGCAATTCATAAAATTACTTCTGACCGAACAACTCTGTCTTATTTCAAACTATTTTGCTACTCGGTAATGTCTGTTGTTTATCGTATTTTCTTTTAGTTAACTTATTGGAGGTGTTTTATTGTATTAGTGCTAAATGGGCAAAGGTTGTTTAGGCATATCATGCTTATTTATTCTTACTCATATTTCTCTACGTATGCACTTACGTAATTACCTCTATTATAGAAGATGCGAAAGAAATAACAATCAATTATTGGTTGTAATGATTGGTAGCTATACCCATCGGAACTTGGAAAAACGATCGAACTACCGAACCACCATAGGATTTATCAAAAAACTTACGTAGGGGCAAAAGGAAACAAATACTTGTAATACAGATACTGGATGGATACATCTTAAAGACAAGCTCCACGTAACCTGGATTGTTTCCTATTGTTGGTGACTACTAAAGGAGAGGATAAGAGGAATAAAAAGATTAAAATAATTATTGTGTTAAGGGAAAGTATTTGATTATCCATTCTCTCTTAACACCCGATCATCAGGGCATGCCTCTTTAACAAATGACTAAAAATCTTCTTCGATAAAAATGGATTTGCTGCTGCCTAAAGGACCTCAATATTGTTGACTTGTAATAATTTAATAATAAATTATCTTATTGTTTTCAGCCGATCGCATTCACAATGAAGGCTACATGTCTTCCCCTGAGAGAGGATCGCGTGGAGCGTACGAGGAACCGTATTACACGCAGTACGTCGGCCCAACGCGAGGTGGAATGACTCCCGTCATCGACGAAGAGACTGGGTATGCATAATATAGATATCTATTACTATAAAGGACAGAACTTAGCCCATTTTTGTTATGTTGCTTCTGTTACATTCATGATAGATGTCATACATATTCTACATACTCAACACGACCGCGCTCAAGAACCTGGTTGATGTGATCTAGCCGAGTTTTCTAGGACACCCATGCTTCTTTTCTTCGTTTTTTCGCTCGCGTATATCTTTTTAGTAATACAGTCATAATTTGTTCTCTCAATATGCAAATATCTTAAACCGTACTTGCAAGAAATTGACACAATTCATAATCAAAGTTAACAAATAGTGGACTGTATAAATATGTATTTATATATAAAGCTTCGATAAAAACTACATCGACTATTAAACTGTCCCTAGGACCATTGCCCAATAGATCGATTGAAAAGGACGAACTCTCAGGGCCCATATTGTCATCGAATCTTGGAAACTCGTCATTGTAGATGGTTCTGAAATAATATAAGTACTTAGAAATACTAGAAATGTCGATGTTTAATTCTTTCACTTTGTTTTTTTCAGGGATCCTTCAATGTTAGACGATCAGTATTCCCTTTACAGCGTCAAGATTCCATCAGGACCACGTGCAGCGATGAGGCCACCACCATATGATCCTACAAGGTGGGGATTTCAATTATTTCTCATACTCGACTAGCTGCTTTCGAATTCATAATTACAATACATATATTATTTGTCTGCATAATTAATAACAATATTAGATTGTGTATTTTCCCATCATATTCAGACTGCAATAATTCAATAATTTTTCTACCCACCATTTTGGACCCATTTGCCTTACAATTGCAGTTAATTCCTTTCATATATTACCCGAAGTTATAGTATCATTCTACATAACATTTTTCACAATCAAATGAGTATGATGATAATTCATTGAGATTTTAAGAATTCCAACCCATCAGCCAACTCATCAGTCTAACTTCTAAATTTCAAGCAGGTCACTGATTGAAAAGAAAGCCCACTTTTCTGAATTACCCAAATATTTCACGGTTATACTTTCCGCCATTTTTCTAACTCTACTTTTGAACTCCAAATTACAAATATCTTTCAGGTTATTTCTTATTTTTATCCCAAATTCCTGCCGAACTAAATAATACTATCAGTTTAGTAGCTGCGAAATTATCGGTACCTATTGTACCTGTTCAAATTTTAGAAATGTGTTTCAATCGTCTAATATTAAACCATATGCATAGTTTTGAGTAAACCTACTGAACATTGGAATATAACTAGAGACTGCAAAATAGAGATGTTATATTTATTTTTTGTGTAAAAAGTGCTGTCATTTTTCATACATTTATATTCAAAACACACAGTTTTGTTTGTTTTTTCAAGGATAGAAATTCATTTTTGATAAAATAAAATTATCATAATTTAGCTGGCAGAGATCGCAGCATTGCGATAAGCTCGCCCTAGTGAACAAATGTTGTGATTTATATTTTAAATGTTTACATGTCTCTGTATCTTGTTCACCAAAAGTGTAAATAAAATAAATAAAGAACCTAATGGAAACATGTGTTTTTTTTCTTGGGATTTTTAAGATTTGTTCTTACTGAAGGTGAGGCCAGCAAGCCTCAAAAAGATTCTGTAAGGAATAAAAATCCCAAACGGCAAAAAAAAAAACAGTGTTTAAATTAGGTGTGTTTATTTTATTTAATGGTTTACTCAATACTATGTGTATGGTTTTCATCAAACTTCAGTGGTAAGTATGTATGTACGTAATTAATTGCTAATTTTCAGCCGTGTTAATAAATGTTCTCAATTACCTCATTTTAGATCGTTATATGATCTACACTGAGTGTTGAGAGCAATTTCAATTTAATTTTACGTAAAAGAACAAGCAATTAACAGCCATTTAGATCATGTAAGTTGTCTGTGTCTCATACAAATTAGATACTATATTACCACTGAAGTTTCATATATTGTAATATAAATTTGATCTGCATTTTTCTTTACTACACCAAGTACAATAAAAAAGTCATTTTATTCGGAAGCTTACATGAAAAAATTGGAATAAGAAAGAGAAACATTCAGTTTTGTTTTCTTACGTATTATTAAAAAAAAAGAAGGCATTCCAAAATGTAACGAGTAGCTTCCATTTTTTTTGTATGGAAAAATATATAAAGTTTCCTTTAATTAATTTGATACTAAATTTTATATTGGTGTAATGTTGATAATTGCAGATTAAATGCACACACCGACGACATGCAACAGCGAATTCGTGTGGAACATATGGAGAGACAGCTTGCGAACCTAACAGGCTTATTGCAGAAAGCATTGCAAGCTCCGGTTGTGACACCGGCAGCGCGCGGTGATTTCTTGCCACCATCGGCCCATTTCAGGACTGCATCTCAAGGTTCATATTTTTATATTAAATACTTAAAATAACACATGTCTGGAGTTCCACTATCAAGCAGATGTATGCACATTTCCATACAATATTTTATTTTATTCTCATAAAACAAAACAGTGAGTGGCATTACAGCTATAGACCTTTCCGCCACTCACTGCAATTACAATGAAAAGTACATTACAGTACATTACAAAAGTACATGTCTTAGAGATTCTTCTCAATGACTCCATTACTTTATTTTTTTAAGTAAAGTTTCAGGTTAGTAAAATAGGAATTGTTGCAATGTAACTTGCTAGTGGAACCCTCAATATATTATAATACCTACTATTACAAACAATATGGGGTCTGGTTAAATTATAATGCGCTATATTATTCTTTAAAGATGTGTTATTTTTTTAGAAATTGACATGTGAATGAATTCACTTTTGCTTCGATAGTTTTGCACGATTCACTATTGTAATAAGATTATTGGTTTGCAGGAGCTGAATGAATTTTTGAAGATATTTTAATATTATTGTCTAATGAAAGTTTCTTAGTAGGTTCATAATATCGCAATAGATTTGATTGTAGTTTGCTCAGCTGCATATTGAAAAAACCAAACAGTTTCTTCAATCATTACTTCGTGAGAAGTTAATGATAGGTTCGCTAAATGCTTAAATTAAAACTAGTTTATTGACTTATAGAAATATACAATGTGTTTCGAGTTTACAACATTCATATCCTATAACTTTTTCGTTCATTCATTCGTCAGTTTCAACATTGCGGATATTAAAGATTGCAAGCGGGTGTAAGTATTCATAATATGTTGTAATTCCGAAAATGAGAATCATGTGTTGCGTGTCTTTGAATACAGGACCCGTGGGTGTACTAAAAACATCATGCAGTACCACTTCTTTATTAGGTTAGTTTATTTAATCAAATAAATTATATAATATACATACTCCTATTAATATGATTGGTTTGACTGAATTATGTACTTGAATATTCGCTTCATAATATCAGAAACTATCTGCTTTAATAAATTATACTACTTAATCAATCTATACCTTGCTTCTCATAATTTCCTTTATTAATGACTGCTTCTTAAAGTGGAAAATATATATTAGTATATCTATGATTAATTTGGCGTTATCCTTTTTATTTCATTGACTAATATTGATATCTAATATTTATTGAACAATGTCCTAGTGTTTGATTGAATCATGAATAATGCCACATAGGAATAGGTATTTTTATTTGAATGATCTATTAAGTGGTATGAAAAATAATGTACACCATTTTATTAGTAAATAATATAGGATGAGAAAAGACAGAGTTCAGATGTTAGTTTCTTTGCCCCAGTTGATGAGTGTGCAAGAAATTATATGGGTTTTCCGTTGTATTAGGTTTGTTGGGAGAATTGCTGTGAATTGTACTGGATAGGAATTAGGAATAGTAGATATATTCACTACCCTCAAAACTCAAAGCAAAAAGATGATGAATACTAGGAATCTTTACAGAGTGATTGATTGTCAGATTCAGAACAATATTTAGTACATGTCTCACATTCAGTGGTGTATGTGACCATCTCTGTTTTACGTCATTCAAAATGTGGATTGATGGATAAAAAAATAGATTAAAACATACAGCTTTCTACATCAAATTCTTCTAATTATTATCTCACATATTTACAAACAATCATTCACATACAAATTTAGTACATTTACATTTATCCTGTTAACTTTCCAAATACATGCCTCTTCAATGATATTTCATTAATATGTATTTAGTCGATGTGGTAAACTGTTCCTAACTGATAGATCCTTAATACATTGTACTACTATTTGAATTTGTGGGATTCATCCCCATATTTCACCTTTTCCTCTAAGTATTTATGTTATATTTTATAATATGTAAATCTATCAATGTTCTGTTAGGTAAATGTTATTAAATTGCAAAGCTTCCTTCCTTTCTTACAATATGATGTTCTTTCCTTATGTTTCGCTTAATTTTTATCATATTTCATTAGATTTTGTTCCATCAAATATATGACAGTATTATTTGCGCATATTTAACATTAAATCGGTTATATTGGCATTACTTTCGCTTGAAATTACTTATCTGTTGTCCTATTTTAATACATACTTGTATGAAAATATTATTGGCATAGCATAATTTCTGAATGTTCTAATAAAAAAAACATATTTTAAATTATGTTGAGAGTAAATTTTTATTCGAAAATTCTTAACTCGTGTATAGAATCTGTGGACCCCTTTCTGCGCAATGAGAGACCCCCCAAATTAGGCAAAGGTAGATATCGTAAGTGACCAAATTTTATTTTACTTATTGTCTTACTAATAATATTATTACCATTATTCTTTATAGTTTTTAATACGTGGAATTTTATTTAGAAAATAACCACTTACATTTTTTTTTGTAATTAGGCTGTCCACCCTAACTGGGTGAAACCACTTGCATTATAAGCTATGAATAATCTGCCTATTACAGTAATAGAAAAATTCACCGTGGTGTAGTATAGAGATGAAATCTATTTGCATTCATTGGGTTAACTGGAAGAAATCGCAGTTTTGCGATAGGTTCGCCCTAGTGAACAATGCTATAATATAATCTGTACAATGTCCATTTTTTATATGTTTTGTTCACTTAAAGAGTAAACAAATAACATTCTGAGTTTGATTAGCAGGAAAGGGCTGACCATGAAACGGTAGACATCTTTGTATAGCGATTGGTTCGCCCTAGTGATCATTACATATAGTCATAATAACTGTGTATTATCTTGTTGAATTGTGTTGTGTAATGTTCACTTAAAAAATATAATTAATTTTGACCTATTATGTATTTTATTAATTTATTAGAATGTACGTGGTTAATCTATGATTCCATGTTATGTATTAAAACTGTGCTTCTTCTGCCATCCTAGTGAATCTGTGTTTCATTTCAACAATACTCTTTTATTTTTATCTTCAAATTATTGTTTCTGGCATGTGACTTGTGTTACTACTATTCGATGATACGGTTAATTTAGATTTGAACTCTAAATTTTTAATGTTATTCCGTAGGTTTGTTCACTTTCATTTCATCATTTATTTAAAATCTCTTCTCTCTAGCATGAACTTATTATACATAAAAAAAGCATTTTATTAGCAATAGGTAAACTAAAAACTGTTAACTAAATAATCAATTTAATAAAAAAATAAATAAAATCTGTTGTGCATGTACTATCTATATTCAATATTGTATTTTATATTTTTTTGTTTCATTTTTAAACAGACATACATTCATGCTAGATTCCTCTAACTTCTTAGGTGAGGAATAGCAGAGATTGAGGCCACTTATTTTTCGTACAAAATTTGTGCTAGGTGGCTCCTAAGAAGTTGGTGAAATCCAGCATAATATTTTTCTTTTATGTCAGCTTTTACTGTATAAAATGTATGATGAAAATAAAAAAAATAAAATGTCTTTATAAACCTACCTTCGGGTGTTCGTAAATACTGTATTACTAAATCTATACACTTAATAATAATTTGTTTGCTTCTTAGTTCTCCGCTTGATTCTTAAAATGTCGATTAATGTAGCTAATAAATAGGATTACATATTTCAAATTAGTTCCGTATGTTTTTAGCACAACTACTTTCTTTAAATATTTATCGTAAGTCACTCAAATATCTCTACTTTAATCTTGTCACCAATCTGCAATGTGAAATGCTAGGATTTTATAAAATTTATTATCTTTCTCTTAATATTAACAAAATTTTTCTTGGCTTAAATGAACAGGATTTACAGATTTTGCACAAGGAATGTGCTTTTTTTTCTCTTTTTCTACGTACACTCTTCTTCTCTGTGATTTTTACTTGCCTCATTGGCATGCCTGTCTGTAAGAATGACTTACATTTTTAAACATTTCCCTGTTCAGTTAATAATGAAATTGATTTTGAATATAGTTAATTAAGTAGGCACTCTAAATATTGCAGATAAATCGGTCTCTTTTGAGAAGTCTGTCTCCTTCAGTGATGAGCCTCCAGATATGAATTCTCCCAAACAACATTCACCTCAACACGGCGGTAAGTGAAAGGAAACTTGGTTGTATAATAAATGTTCGGATGTATTAAAAAAAAATGTAGTTTCAGCGACCGATCACTCAAAAGCGCTGAACAAAACTTAAAAAAATAATCAATCTACCTTACCAAGTACAGACTTCTGAGAGAAAATGAGTTTTTTCATGCTTGGTAGTTGAGTCGAGAAGAAACGTATACATATGTATATTGTACGCTAGCCCTCTATTGAGATTAGTTTTGGTACTTAGCATACGCACCAACCATTTTTATGTATCCTTGATTCAACTTGGTAAAACGCATCGCTAATTGTAGGAATGTACACAAAGTTGGCATAATAATATGTCTACCGCCATCTACCCCGATACTCTACATAAAAATGGTTGGTGCATATGCTAAATGCCAAAAATAATCTCAATAGAGGGTTTTTTCATGTTTTGCATCTAAAAGCTGCATCATTTTATCAGATTTACAGTGAAACTCGGATTTTACGTTTTTCTGGGGACCACCAGAAAAAAACGTAAAATAGGGGAAAACTTTAAATGTGGGAAATGATATTTTAGTATGTCCTATAAAAACGTAGTTACTTTTTACTGTTAACTTCATTGTCATGTAGTAGGAGTGATTTCTTGACAGTAATTATGTTTACAAGAAACAAAAGTGAATTATCACTAAAAAACTAAATTGAAGGAATTGAATTTTCAGAAAATACCCCATACAATAAAAGTCCGTTAATTCAAATTCCAAAGAACTGAAAACAGGAAAAAAATAGAATTACGCGACACGAACATTTGAATTTCGCGCCAATTTTTAATTTTAAAATAAACTGAATAATTTTATAAGGAAAACTTGCGATTTTTCGGAAGCAACCCAGGTGGATGTCGAATATTTGTCACAAATTTGGTTCTCGGGATAAGTACGTAATTTAATGCGCAAGACATGACGTAGGTCCGCGCATTTCACATTACCTAATACCTAATAATAGCACTTCGTACACAACACAATTTATATCGGAGTAAACATTGAAACAACTATTTATTACTTTTAGATTTCAAAAAGTCACTTACTTTAGTTGTTGGTTTTTATTTTGACAGAGTTTATCATTAGGTACATGTCCAATGACCTAGTTAAAACTTTTGCAAATATCAAATGGTGTGTCGGGCCCTTCCCGAGTTTCTTCTGAACACCTATTAAGGCTGACAATACACATTTGTATTTGTGGAAATATAAATTGGAATAACAACCAAACTTAATGTAAATTAAAAAAAATCGTTTTTTTTTTTCAAATTCAAAAAAATTGGTGCCCAAAAATTTCGCGAGAAGTAAATCACAAAGCACTGTTTGGAATAATACGCACGTGTAGGTAGGTATATATTAAATACCTAAATAAAACGAGTAATGTGTATGTTGCACTACAATGAACTGGATAAAAAACTGAAACTTTAAAGTTATACTAAACACTTCCGGCGATTAAAATTAACATGTTACTATGCGCTGCACATGTTGACATTCTCTGTAAATCACCCCACGCATCAAGACGTAGCGATGTACTGAGGTGTTATGAGGGGGAGATAAGAAAACACCGCCCACCACGTGGAAGTGTTGGCATTAAGTAAAAAGGTAGCAATGTGACTTTACACACTTTCTTTGCGTAATATTTTTTGTCCAACTTTTTGACAAACGATTAAATTTTACGTGTACAACTTTGCGGCTGAGAAAAAAACGTATAATCCGGGAATTGTTTGGGCGCCTGACGTAAAATTTGGGAAATTTTTGTTCTGGAATGTATGGGGGTGAAACGGGACCGACAAAAAAAAACTTTAAATCCGGGAAAACGTAAAATGCGGGAACTTAAAATCCGAGTTTCACTGTATTTCAAAGTACCACATCTGTATGGGAATTGGAATAACTAGTTACATTTCTCTAACCCTTTTAAAATTATTTTTGGTGATGGTTAATATTAACTAATTGGAAGTAAATAGGAGTACTCCTTCATTCTGGTAGATATGTAGTTCTATATGTAGTAGTTAGTATTTGGGTTTGGGTAAGGACGCGAAAGCGTTTGGTAAACTAGTTGCTTGATTAATCAAAGTCTGCGACCATCTTACATTATTCCCTCCCCATTCTGGCTAAAACACCAATCTTATAACCACGCATTTCTACAGCATATACGCTAGACCCTTCTTTCTTTAGCCATGGCTATGTTCATGGCTATAATTCATGTGAGTCAACACCAGTACTTATTGTAGACACATGCCCAATCCCACCAACTTACACCTAGGAAGGGGAGCCCTAAGTAATTTCCATACAAAAACAGAGATAATATTATTTATTGAATAAAGATCATCAGAGCACCAGCAGAGCCTAAATTCATATGAAATTCTGCATGCGACTCTCCTACGTAAGGTGCCCAAATATCTCCGCCCAGAATCTCCCCAACAAGGAGTCGCATGTAGAATTTCATATGGATTGAGGCTCTGCATGGCTGATGTTCTTAATTCAATACATAATATTATCTGTTTTTGTATGGAAATTACTTAGGGCTCCCCTTCCTAGGTGTAAGTTGGTGGGATTGGGCAACAGAGTTCTAGCAGATATAAATACTTAGTATGAATTTAGGCATAAAGGGCAAAAGTTACAGTGAGGTAAAACACAGATTATCAAAATGAACAATGATTGTTGTATCGGTAGTAAAATAATATGTATATTTAATATATCTATTAACAAGTATATTAACACAATAAATTTGCTTTACAATAGCCGACACAAAGCCACCTAAACCGGCTATCAAGTCATCGACTCTACCGAGGATGTCTTCACAAGGTAAATAAAAATACAATACACGCATAAATATACTAATTTATAAAATACACTAAAAAAAGATGTTCGTAATGAGCTAGATGTATTACCATTTATGTTAAGCGGCGCTCTGCGACCATTGATCAAGAAATGTATCATTTTTAATAGTATTGTGTAGTTTTAAAAGAAAAATTCCAACTAATATTGCATGTGGTGGACGTTTCTAATTGGAGGGTTGATTTGTTCAGGAAATCTACCAATTTTCAGAACACATTTATATTCTATGGCATAAATTAGAATGAAATTTTGACGACATGGTGTATTACAATATTTACAGTAATATTTTGTATATCACAACTCCTACTTTGTGACGAACATCTGATTTTCTACATGTCGTAGTTAAAATAACAAGTAGTTATCTCAACGATGTACGGCAAAGGATGGACTTTCCACCAGGCTTATGACTGATCGTCGGCTGGTTTAATGTGGAATTGGTAAATGTTACTTAAGTGTAAAGTGATCACATTAAACCAGCCGATGATCAGTCATAAACCTGATGGAAAGTCCATACTTTGCTCTATATCATTACGATAACTATTGGTTTACAAGAAATCATTCATATCGTACATGCTATCATCTCACAAATTCAAATTTCCTTAACATTTTCATAAATTTATTCGCTCCTGCAAAAGTAATATTCGTAGGTAGTAATATATTAATTCGATATTAACACCGGGTTAAACATAGTGTATACAGTTATTGTATGTATACTGTAGATTCTTACAGGATAGTCACTTGAACCAATAGTACTGAAAATACATTTTGTATCATGTTAATATTATGCCGAAAAATTAGCTAAAATAATTTTTATTTTATGTAATTACGACATAACCTCAATAAAATAAAATCTCAAAATATGAATTATTTCTAACTAGCTGTATTACCCGTGCTTCGCAACGGCAAAATTTGTGTATGGATGGTGAAGTAGGTCGGCAGTGGAACCCAAAATCAGTGGTACCATCATGTTTAGTTAAAGTACTGCAGAGCCAGTAGAAACTCACAACAGCTTTGGGGGATCTGCATAATTTATTTTTTTTCAATTTGACCCCCCCCCAGCCCCCTAACTCCCTCCCCTTATTCCTGCGGATGTCGGGAGGGTGACTATTCATCTTATTGAGGCGGAAAACTATGGATTCGACACTAATATCACTTTTTTCATTCCGACCCCCCTTGCCCCCCCTAACTCCCTCCCCTTATTCCTGTGGATGTTGGGAGGGTGACTATTCATCTTATTGAGGTGAAAAACTATGGATTCGACACTAATATCACTTATTTCATTCCGACCCCCCTTGCCCCCCTAACTCCCTCCCCTTATTCCTGTGGATGTCGGGAGGGTGACTATTCATCTTATTGAGGTGAAAAACTATGGATTCGATACCAATATCACTTTTTCATTCCGACCCCTCCCTAGCCCCCCTAACTCCCTCCCCTTATTCCTGCGGATGTCGGGAGGGTGACTATTCATCTTATTGAGGTGGAAAACTATGGATTCGACACCAATATCACTTTTTCATTCCGCCCCCCCCCCTCTTCCCCCTAACTCCCTCCCCTTATTCCTGCGGATGTCGGGAGGGTGACTATTCATATTATTGAGGTGGAAAACTATGGATTCGACACCAATATCACTTTTTTCATTCCGACCCCCCCTAGCCCCCCTAACTCCCTCCCCTTATTCCTGCGGATGTCGGGAGGTTGACTATTCATCTTATTGAGGTGGAAAACTATGGATTCGACACTAATATCACTTTTTTCATCCCGACCCCCCCAGCCCCCCAATCCCGCCCCCCTCCTTATTCCTCCGGATGTCGGTAGGGTTACCATTCATCTTTTCGACACTAAAAGTTATATATATTTGAAAAAAAAAGTTTTTTTTCTTGCCCCCCCCTTTGTGCCCCCCTCCTTGTATCCCCTACCCCCATTTGAACACTCCTTGGGGCAAGCACAACAATTTCCCAAAGTTTCATCTCAATCGGATGAACGGTTTAGAGTCTATAAAGGATATGGTGAAAATGTTAGAAACATTGGGACGAACTAAAATATTTACAGCAGGTACCTACCTACTTACAATATATTTATTTTTTGTGGTATGGCAATTTTTTGTGGTGTAGCAACTTTGCATAAGATTTTAATAATTGTAGAACATCGATTAACAAATATTCGGAAGAAATATAATCTATGTCAGATAGAGAAAAAATACTGCACCCATCTAGAGAATATGACATCTGTGCAACAGAGAAAATATATGAAATATTGGTATGACAAAAAGACAATATGAATATTTTGCTCTTGTTATAAATTTTAATTTGGCAAATGGCAAAATTTCATTTACAAAACGTAAATAAAAGCCTATTTTACCTTTTACATTGCAAATAATGATAATACCACCTCTCATTAGTTTAAAAACAACTTATCATTTTAAAAAGTGACATTTGGACTAACACAACTAATGGTGGAGATTTTCTTGAAAAACCTTGAATTTTGATGTTTTGTCTAAAGAAATATCTCATTCAAGACTACAAATTATTAAACTTTTTATATCCTAAGTGTATTTTGAGAATGTTTACTAAATGCACTCAATAAATGAATGCACAAAACCATTTCATATAAAAGATTACCCCGGAATGAATTAACTGGAAATTGTGGAAATTGGACACAAAGTACTCTCTGTTTCAAATATGTTGTACGCTGGATTAGTAGTAATTCTATGGAAAAAAATTGTATCCATGGAAACCCATGAGAGAAATGATATTAAATGGGAAGTGGTGATATAAACAAACGAACTAAAATATTTATGTGGGATTGATTAATCAGTTTTGGGTAGTATTTTTCATTATCTTTTCGTTTATTCATATGTTCTTGTAAATCATCTGGACAATTTTAATCTGCAGAACGCGATCGACTGAAACCAGTTCCACCGCCAAAACCGAAAACACTTGTAGGAGGGCCTGGTTTGATCATGCCACCCGGACAACCAATGACCATCCAATCTATTGAATATCAGAACTATCTCAAAGGCCTATTGAAAAAATGCAAGGAACTTCGTATGGATGTAAGTAACATATTTTTTTAATATTTTTTTTTCACAAAATATGCTTTTCACTATTTCAAAAACCTGTATCGTAAAGTGTGGAATACATTCCCAGTGCCGGGGTTTGAACCTGGCACCTCCCACTGAGAGACTGCCGCCTCAACCGACTGCGCCAACCATGTACTCTTAATAAAATAAATATGTTTCAAACAATTTTTAAAGTAATTTCGATAATGGCTGGTGATTTATTTGTATTTTTTTTGTTTGTCCTTCAATTGATTAAGTAGTAGTTATTTTGCCTTTAGGACCCTATTGGAAAACACAGGCTGTTATGCTAATATCTATCTATACCCTCACGCCACGTCCCTTGCAGGGTAGGCATAGAGGACAGAGCCCCTACAGAACCCTATCCTTACACACACTCCTAGCCTTCGTCACATTCATGCAATTTGTCATACACACTCTCCGATTCCTTTTACTCAAAACGCGTCCATCCTTGAGGATCTGGTCGACATGATCGGACCAGGTCAGTCTCGGGCGGCTGCGCTTCCTCACCCCTCTTCGCTCACTCTGATGCCTATTTAGTAGGCTGGTATTCTATATTAAATTTTATGTTCTGAAGTAAATTGCAGTGGAATTGATACAGTATTAATTATTTTTCAGATGCGTAACTTGCGTCGTTTGACTCTGACGCAAGCTCACACAATGCGTGAAATGATTTGTGATACTTTCATCAAGTTCCGTACGGCGACATCGGGTGGTGGTGATTTCAATTTTCACGAAGACTCAGTAAGTCACCGTCATGCACCTACATTAATAGTAACTACATCAGTTTGCTTTGAAGAAGAAATTTACTTATATTTGTAGTGATCTCTTGAAGTTATTGTATAATATCTTTATGAAACTAATGTTTTATTATTATGTTTTGTAAGTATATCATTTGAAAGAGCATAAGTCAGAGAAGTTTTTTCCAAATTTCTGAATCTTAATGCAATTATTTTCAAAGAAAATACCATCTAAAGTCGTGACTCGTTTTTGAAATAACTATTTATCGAAACTTTAATGCGATAATTTTTCTCATTGTTTCTTTAGATTGAAACTAATGAGTTTAATAGACCAAACACATGTTTAAGTAACAAAAAATAATTACAGAACTAAGTAGGTACCTTTACTTGCAAAGCTATCGGAGTAAAACTTGAGTAATTTGAGGTTTTTAGATAAAAAGTTAAAATCTTCCCAAAAGATTCCAAATGACCTCTTCTGTCAGCCCTGAAGATATACTATACATCCATCTATCAAACACCCTGTATATTCATAGACATTTAACTTTCAGATGCGCTTAGCTAGAGATGAAGAAATTTATAAGCAAGAAATGTTAAAACTTGAAGCCGATTTGTGTGACTTAGAGAATACTGTAGAACAGTTGCGTGGAAGTGTCATCAATCGGTGAGCCTTCATAAATTTTTAGATTTTGTTACTAAAAATTTTAGTGTACCTACATACATATTTGATGTTAAATTTTTTTGTTGCGTTTTTAGGAAAGCCCGTGTCAACATGGTGGATGTAGAAAGAATGGCTTTAGTTCTATCAAAGAGCAGTAAGACTGTTGCAGATTTAAAAGTACGCTTCCCATCTTTACATGACGGAATTAAAGGAATGTTAGGAAATGAAATGGAAAAGGTGATTTAAACAACAATTCTATCGAAAATAATATAATCAAAGTTAGTTACAATTATTCTAATAAATTTTATCCATCAGGTGGTTCGCGAGGAGAGATTTTTGAAGGAAGAGCCAGAGCGTTTGGAAATGGCTCTGCGTCGTTGCAAGAAATTGACGGGGACTCTTGTTACATTGAAACGGTAAACGTCAAACATTGTCATTTTAATACATATCTTAATTTTATAATATTTTGTATATGATCATTGGTAATCATGAGGTATAGCAGATGTATTAGGGACACACTCGCTAGTCCAACAGGTGGATTCATTAACTTTCAAAACCCTTAATGCGTACTTTGATTTTAAAGGATATTATTTGTTGCACTTGGTTTTTATACAACCTAACTTACTTACATGTTGTTTTGTAATTAATGTCGTTTTTGTATTTGACCTGCTATGTAAAAACACAGTAATTACTAAACTACAAATATGTCAGAGTTCAAGTCTCAATATACCTTTTTGTATGTAAGTATTTGTCACAAATTAAAGAAAAAAGTGGACACGGTATAGACATTTTGTACGCAAAACATTAGAAATGCTGTATTTTTTCTTATAAAAAATGTTTTAAATTTCTTTCTTCATGTTACCTCATAGTTTTTTTTTTGTAATCACTGTGTTTTTATACTTAGGAGGGCAGTATAGGTGTATTTGATTTTTGAATAGTCCATAACTTAGCCAGGATTCTGCTCTATAGCTACTCAAAATATATAATCTGGGAGTTCTCCCATGTAAAACTGTTTCCTGGACTAAAACAATTTAGTACATATGTAACCTTATTAAATTTTAATGTGATAAATTAATTAAAATTCAGGCTGGTCATATGGTGAATTTTCGTAAGATAGGAGTGCGATTAATATACTACTCTGTACCAAGACTGATTCTGTATTGATTCTAGTTTGGCGAGTGTACAAGAGCAACGCCTTCCCTGTGATGGTGGTAGGGTGTCACCTGGATCCCTGGATGACGTCCATAGCCACGACAGTACTGCGCATAGCAAGGTAACATAGATTTATATGTATCGGTGTCTTGTAGCCATTAACATAAGTATTTATATCTCCACAAAGTTTTATTGGTTCTCACACATTGGCAAAATCATATACATATATGTATTATTTTTATTTTGATACAAAATTGGTGGTACAATGTAATATTTGATTTATTTCAATTACAGGACAAATATATACCGCTCTTTTTATAAGTAATGATTAACTAATCCTCATATAATATTATTTTTGATTGATTCGATGCTAGGCATTATGATTTTTCTTCAAAATTATTTATTTCTTTATAATTTTTATTGGCCGTTTTTTTAATCATTCCATCAAAAAGGAAGTAATCATAAATATTTGTATAATTATGTAGTACTCTGACTTCACAATGAACGGGATTTTATGCAGTGACCTCCAATTCTGAAGTCCTTTTTCATAATCAGAACAGGTATCTTGGGGTCAACGTCACTTCGTGTTACTGCTTGTTTTATATGTATGTAGTATTTGTATCATTCTTCTCAGTAAAAAGTCTGAAAATGATAAATATGAACATTGAATATCCACAAAAAATTATGAGCATCTTTATGCATGCAACAAAGGTGTTTTTTGTGCAAAACAATATAATTTTAAATGGGGATAATCACTAGAGATGTATCAACTAGTCGGAAAAGCCGACTATCTGGTCAAATATGCCGACTATTTTAGTCCTCTAATCGGCTATTCTGCCCATTACTAATAATTATTTGAAAATTAAATTGTAGGACATGGAAAAAACAAACGAATAATGCAAAATATTTGGGTGTAAAATTAAATTATAAACTGAAAAAAAAGTGGACTGTAATAATTGTCACTAACTGTATTACTTACATATTATCTATGCAGTGTACTAATAAAGTAATGTTAGATTATTATATAAAACTAACACCTGACTTTATTTCACATATGATATTGAAAAATCTTCCATTTTGAACAAAATTTTCTACGCACACTCTTCTATGGACTCAGGTACTCAAATCGGGCTAATAATTAGTAGTTTGCTGGGTTAGTATAAAAAAATTGACATGAATACAAATGAATGAATGAATACAATGTGAAATGCTCAAAATGTATTTCTTACATAATCATTGCTTGTGAAATACAATAATAAAAATTTTGTTCTAACTTACGGCACAGGTACTTTAATGTTCTATGTATCTCCAATCACCTTACATTACCATACATTGTGTGTGCGCGCGTGTGTGTGTGATTTTTTATATGTGTGAGTATGCGTTCATTGAAGACGAGTTGTTAAAATTTGTCCAAATTTTTGAGTTGCTGGTGTGTTTATGTTATGGTGAAATTGTTCAATATAATATTTTGAGTTCCTTTTCATTCTGTGACTTCCTAATGGTTCTCTACCACGAGGTGTGTGTTACAAAGTGTTACATGTTGCTTTCTGTTTCCTGTTTTCATTATTGTCACCAGTATGGCTGGAAGTGGAGTGCCAATTTCAAGGAAGCCATTAATACTCATGAGTATATATAACCTATATAATCATATTAATATATTTTTACATATTTATTACCTATTATATTTTCACATTATCTTCATATAAACAACACACTAAAGCCTATATTAAAATATTTTATATAATATTCTCTTTGTCTCTGATTGGCATACCTCTATACACCCAGAATGAGCCAGATTGATTATAATAACATCATAAGTCATACCTGCGAGTAGAACTAAGGCCATAAATTTATATATCTTCCAAACATCTTTTATATTTTCTATTACGATTGATTAGTATAGTGACCCCTAAAATCATTGTCTTGAAAGATTTCATAGCATGAAGCTTTGCACCATATTTTATTACCTCATCCCTATTAAGACATGATTGGAAGATATATTATTTCATTTACACGATTTTAGTTTTTACCGTGTCTGTCCAAATTATTTATTATTTATTTTATGTTGATTTACAAACAAATCGTTGTCGCGTTTTCTATCAGCTGCCCACTATTGGTTCCTGTTATACTTTACTAGGAAAAGTTCTAAGGAAATTGGTTATTAGGATATTGTTGTCAGATTGTTTTACAGCAGTTCTGTATTGATTATGCATTTCTCTGTTATTTTCTCTAGATGATATTGGAGGATAAACTGTTGTAAGTTATGCCTGGTTTTCTTCTGGGTGTATTTAAATTAATGTATCTACTGTATAAATTATTTATTTTATAAACAACAATAATATAATTGGCTATTAATTTTCCTCTCCCCTGCACTTGAAAGCTGTTTTGTCAATACTGTCAAAGAACCAATTCAATACAAGTGATTTCATTTCAAGTTGATAATCTTTACGTATTATGATGTTAATGTTTTATTACCTTTGAGTATTGACATGTCAGCACTTTGAATATTACACTGTATCCAAATTTTATTATACCCCTTTTCAAAATTTTCTTTGAAATTGTTGTATACTTTTTCAGAACTTACACAGGACACTATAATACATATTGTGTTAATAATATTTATATGCTGTACCTTCATACATTCTAGCAATATAAATATTAGATATTGTGCTTTGCGTAATCAGAAAACCTTTGAGGCTATTAACAATTTCAATGACTGGATATACAACATTCCAATACAGGTGTTTCTAGTGACTAATATTTTACACTATTTTTCATTATGAATTCGAAGGCAGAAAAGGGATGTATACAAACAATGTACTCTTAATATGCTTTGTGTGTGAGAAACAATATTTCTATAATTTAGTATTAAAAATCACAACAGTTACTTTAAAAATTTATCCCCAAGGGTTAACTTCTGAATTATGCTTTTTTTGCATGATTTGTGTTGGCATTAGTATATGTATAATATGTATATATTTGTATGTATTATTCTTATGTTTATTAATGTGCTGAAATATATGTACATATAAAGTAATAATGATAATTTTATCTTTTATTTTGTTGTTGTAGGGTTCGGCTTTCAATGTTTCTGTTGTAAAAAATACATTTTATTTGCAGTTCATTTTGTCACTTGTAAAATTATTTCTTATGTAAAAAAAGGGTACAGTAAGTAACCTAACTTGACGATGTTGGGTATTTTGTCATAATTGTATATTCAGAATTCACCATTTGCAAGTGATTTGATTTCGTAATTAAATCGTAGTATTGCTAAAATAATAACAAGTTCTGCATAGCAGTTTGCTACACAAAAACTAGGTAATTCATTTTCTTACAATTCCCGTTTTTTTTTAATTTCGTCACCTTTATAATGAAAAAATTACGAGTTGGGCTTATTGCCATGGCACAGAGTCTGTCAACTAATCCACATAACAAAATCATCCACCAAAAGTTGATTTTGTTGAACCGCCTACATACTGTACTCTTCTATTTACAAAAAACGCAGTAGTTTTTACAAGTAGGTACATTATTATAATAAGAAACAGCACGTGTATTATAACATTTGCTATTTTTTGAATGCATGCAATAATTGTAGTTAGATTTTTCTTGCATTTTGTTGTTTCAGTAATCATCTAACATCACACGAGAAGATAAGTGCCGATAACAAAGAGGGGGCGTAGTCACCTATAAGTGCCTGTCATTTACTTCCCGTCCTTAGTCCCTCACTTGGCATTCCTTTAAACGTATCTTAAAACAATAAACTACTAGGAGTAATTGAGAGAATAGCTTTGTAGATTTTCACGGTCCTTGTTAATCTCTTCTCCATTCTTCGCGAATGTACCATGTGTAGATTGTCGATGTTGTCTTGCTTACGACCTACTTGCTGAGGCCATCTTCAGTACATTAGTCCTGAAGATGGCCTCAGCACGTAGGCTGAAAGCTCGACAACATCGACAATCTACACACAGTACACCTGACAAGAATGGAGAAGAAATTAAGATAATGTTTCTAGGCAGAGTACATATGAATTAATACTATATCAATTATGAGAAAAACAAATCGATTAAAATATATTTTGTATACCTAATACGTTAATGAAATATTATATTGGTGCAGAATATGTTGTGAAAATACTTACAGATAACTATTATAAATACAATGCTACTTATATGCCATAATCGTGATAGTATTTGCAATTGTTAGAGGTATTTTGGGAGTATTCATTTTAGGCTAATTAATAGATAAGTGTTGTGGTACAGTCGTGATTTACAAGGCTTGCACCAAATGTAAAATTAGACTAGAAAATCATGTAACTAAGTTAACATAGTATTATGAAATATTGGTGACTTTGTTAGTCAGTAAGAAAATATATACAAAAGAAGATAGTAAGTTGTCAACTCAATTATATTTTTACACTCAATATAACCACTTCGTTTCTTTCGTCTTTCAAAGATGATATTAGAAACATTGGATTAAATTATCTCAGCTACTACTTCTTAGCTAAACCTACTCGTACATACAGTCATAGTCTTATGACAATAATCAGTTGAGTTTTGATGCAATGAATTCTGCAGATATTGTGAGCAGGCCTGGTCTGGCCTCAGGGCAGTTCCGGCAAATGCCCTAAGGGCCGGTCTAACTAAAAGACCGTCTAGCTAATAACGCCGACCGATTACATCGGGAAAAAAAATATGCAAAAGAAACTGAATTGTACCGCTATCTAGAAAATGTTCTGTACAATTGGAGACAGTGTAATAAGGAGACAGGTCCCGATGTTTCATTTCCCTCTCTTCTTACATTTTGACAAAATTTCGCCTGCGGCGCTAGTCCTTTATCATGTTGTAACCCAGACATATATCCAGATTTCGTAGTATTTAAATCAACCAAGTTCATATATTTTCTCATAATTTTAATTAAAATTGAACAGAATGCCAATTTTCCTTTGTTTTCATATGCACACTTCTTGTTACTACTATATTTATACGCATTTCACACGCTCTTTCACCAGTTCCTGATCATGGGTTTGAGAGTTTAATCACGTGATTGTCAGTTCACATTTCCTTACACGTCCTCTGTAGATGCATTCGCACACAACTCACCGGCTAACGACACATATTAATGCATTTAATACTACTACTATTACAAACTTACTATGTATTTCATTCGTTAACTGCGGAAGAAGGAATCAAAACTATGTACAAAATCTAAACCAATTGTTAAGGACTTTGTAAATAAATAGACGAAATTGGCTATGGTCATATAAATTTTGGTGGTGGTGTTGAAAAGATGAAATTTGTTTAGAATATTATTATTAGCTCAGTATTATTTTTGTTTTTCTTATTATTATTTCCTGCACGAAATGTAGAAAGTCGTCCATTTTTTTTTATTAAATTCTCATTTTTACTTTCCTTCTTTCCCTTCTACCACCTTCCCTTAACTTTAACCGTTTCTTAATCACCTGGATGAGGTTTGAGGTAAATCAAAATCTATCTTATTATTCTTTTATCATATTTTATTGATTTGACTCCAGTTTGTTTTGAAATAAATACTCTAGTGAAAATCTTTTATTATTGAATACACAAGTTTACATTTTAAACAAAATAATAACTGAAACTCATTTACTACAAATTTTTAACTTTATCATTCAATTAACACAATCAACTAGCCAAGTAGAAAAATAATCCTCTAATTTATAATTCCTCTAGGTAGGTGCATTATTCAGTAACATTATTTTATTTTGTTTGTTATTTCCAAAATCTCATTTCCTTAGTAGATATTGTTTGAAAAATTTGATATTAAAACATGTCTAAAATGGGATTCATTTTTATAATTTTAGTAGTATTATCTTGTAGACTTAGTGAAAAAAGGATAATTTATTCATTACATTAATATCTATCTGCGTATAAATGCAAGTTCCGTTTTTTATTGTTCTCATCTAAAAATCGAAGAATCATTGATACTGAAAATAAATAATATAAAAAAAATAAAAATGGAGTTTGACAAATTCTTCTGGTAACAATTTGGATATTGAATCATAGATTCTTAACTTGGTGATTGAAAGGGGGTTATAAAGGTATGAAATGGAATTAATAAAAGATTGTTATAGGACTACCAATGTAACCTAGTTATTATTTTACGAGTTACCTGGGAGATATCACAGAATTGCGATAAGCTCGCCCTTGTGAACAAATTACAAGGTTTCAGGATTTAGCTCGATGATATTTTTTTTATAAATTTTCTGCATTTTGTTCACTTGAAGTATAAGTAAATATAAAAATTATTGAAATTAAAAACATTGTCACAATTTTTTTTCCTAAAATTTTTTTAGAAAAAATATAAATATATGAAAATATACAATAGAGGGAATTTACGAAGAAATATCATTTATAAATATATATAATTGAAAGAGTACAATTTTCGACATGTCCAAAATAGAATAGTATTTGGGAACCCAAAAAAATATTTTCCACTTTATATTGTAGAAATGAATCATTGTCAATTTATTTCCCTGTTCACTTTTTATAGGAATCCTTTTTAGACAGTTTGACTGCATTGACTAAATTTCTGTTATGTTGTAGAATAGTTTCTTACATTGTATTTAGAGAATGCTTTGTATTATTTTCTTCGAGAAAATATTATCTTTTTCGAGTAGGTATATTGTTTTTATTTATTTGAATTGAAGTATGTAGGAAAATTTAAAATAATGATTGCTAGTATTGTTTTGTACTTTTTCACACTTTAGTATTTTATTTTGGTATTTAAAATTAAATACACATAGCCTTCATATAAATTGTATAATATTTTTCGAAATTAATTTATTATATTTTTATTATTATATCACTTTGACACACATTTATGACAAGCACAGACTACCAACACAATACAGCTTTCTACATTTTCTGTTCTTTACACCCTTGAGGATGCGTTTCTTTGAAGTTGGCCCCGCCCTTTCTTTAGCTTAAACAAAATTATGATGCCATAATGAAGAAGATATTGGATTACTTTAAATTAATTACATATTTCTTCCATTTGTTTATTTTTGTCTGTTATATATTATGAATGAATAAATCCTTTTTAATTTATTTTGCAGGAATGTTTGTTAAATCCTATTACAAATACCTATGTATTTATTTTACACTTTTCATTACAAAAATGTGTACCGATTTATTATATTGTACATGTTTGTTATTTCATTATAGGTAAAAAAAATGTTTATATTGAAGCTGTTATGCTATGCTAATCTGTTCCTATGAATGTTGAAGATTTTTTATCAATAATGTTGTAAATGTGTCCCATCCCTTGAAAATATGGTCTGTATGTTAGCTGTTAAATGTCATGTGTCTTGGGTTAAGATGAATGCACTCACTGTAACTGTTATTTGAAATATTTTAGGTGCGGGGCATGGGGGAGTCAGGAGGGATGGCACACTCTGTCGGGGGAGGAGACACCACCCAGCGTTCGGAGAACGCACTCGACGCTCTGCTAGATGAATTACAAACCTTTGCAAGACCACCCGACAGTGGGCCTGATGCCGACATGGAAACAGAGGGAGAAGGGGAAGGAGAGAGGGGATTGCTAAGAAGATTACGCGGGGCATCATCTCCTGAACCTTCTCCCGCTGTTATTCCACGAGGACAGAATGTTGGCAAACCTCCCGTACCAGAGCGGAACCCAGAACTTTTACAACTGGCTGGTCGCCGTGCTCCACCTCCCCCCCCTCCCAGAACTTCATCTCGTTCTCCTCTAGCTTCCCCTGCTGCCGGTCATCCCCAACTCTCAGCTTCCAACTCCAGTTCGTGTGACTCAGTTGATTCACAGGAAGGCGCTAGAGCTCGTCACGATTTGTTAGAACAACGACATCAAGAACTATTGCGAAAACAAAAAGCCCTCCAGGAGCAGTATGCGCGTTTGCAACAAATTCAGCGTGGCGGTAATTCATTGACAGTTGTTCCACCTCAAGATTTAAAGAAGACAGGCAGTGAATCTAACCTGGTCACAAAATTAGGACTCAATATGGCTCCAGCGGCACCAATGTCCGGAAGCCTTACACATTTGGCTCGCCCGCAATCTCAGTCATCTGACCAACCTCCCTCTGACCAATCTACTTCAGTACCGTCCACTACAAGCAAAGTTTATGAAACTGATATCCTGTGACCCACAACCGAATCTGATATTTCTCATCACCACACATCATTTCTAATATATTAAAACTGTTTAACTGAATGGCCTAACGTAAATGATATCAAATATTCAATTTTGTTTCTGAATACATTAATTTATATCAGCTGTGAACATGTCAGAGAAATTTTATTTGAAGGATGGAAAATATCATACTAGTTTTAAATGTCTTTCAAAACATTTTACACTGAAATATTGGAATAAACTATCAAATACTGGGTTCTTAAGACCTTTTATATGCACCCTGGGTGACCAACACTTTAAAAGTTGCTGTTTGTAAAATTTTACGCACAAAAATTATTCGTCACATTCCTAAATTTCAATTAATCCATGTGTATTTATCTAAATTAAATCGTTCTTTATTCTTCCCAGCGACGATCCAATTTCAAAACAGAACTAAAGTAACCTCAACAACAATAATTCGATAACAATAATTCCTCAATTAACAATAATTATTGAAGAATAATGTTTTGAAAGATATTTTATTTGTAGATTGGTATTTTTTTCATTATTATTTTTTATTTATTTAACAAAAATATGTACAATAGAATAGAACAGTTGAGTCATGCAAAACCTTTCAATGTTTATGAGTGTACATTATGTAAATATAGGGATTTTAAAGATATTTACACATAACGACAAATGAATTAAGCAATTTATTGTTTTTTTTTTTTAAAATTATCCTTTTTTTGTCAATTTTTTATGATTTTTTTTTACAGAAATAATTTAATATATTATGAAGTCATTTTCTTTGGTGTTATGTGTAATGTCTTCTTGCAGTGGTGGAATAATTTTATTTAAAACAACCCAACGGTATATTTTGTTTCACATTTTGTGCTGTAGATGGCGCACATTGTAGTATGTACTGCTATGTATGTAAGTTCACAGTAGTTTAAATGTTACATGTTATAATGCATAAGTATTTGGTACTACTACTATACAACATAGGGCTTCAAATTCATTTTTGATTACTTTTTTTTATATTTTTTTTCACACCACGTCGTAGGCAGAGAGTACAGAGCGCCAGACTGCTCTATCCTTACACAAACTCCTAGCCTCCGTCACATTCATGCTCTCCAATTTTTTTTACTCAAAATGCGTCCATCCTTGAGGTTGACATGATCGGTTCAGGTCAGTCTCGGGCAGCCGCGTTTTTTGTAACAGATTTTTTTTATGATAAACATTACCTACGATTAACAAATTCGTCATCTGGAAATAACAAGGAACTAACTAGCAAAAGTTAGAGATTTAAACTTTTTGCGTGAAAATGTTTCTGAACAAAATAATCTGTGAGTACCTATAATTAACAAAAACAACTCAAAGTTCAATAGTTTTGCAAATATAAAGACTAATAAGGTTTCAGCTGTGTGTAAAAGATGATTTTTTCAAACTTTGATCCCATTTTTATATTGGCACAAACCAAGTGTTGTTTTTGGGTGACGAATTCAATATTTTACAATACATATTATGCTTATTGACTATTGTGAAAGGCCTAGATATTTATACATATACACATTAAATATATTTTATTTTTTTAGTCACTTATTTTAAGATTGCAAGTTATAAGTTGTTACCATGAATTTGTTTTTATACTTATATATGTTTTTTTTAATAATGAGATAGCAGCTATGCATACTTTATGAAATAGTATACCACTGTATCAAAGTAAGAAATAATAC
Organism: Ceraclea dissimilis; assembly: GCA_963576895.1. Lineage (NCBI taxonomy): Eukaryota > Metazoa > Arthropoda > Insecta > Trichoptera > Leptoceridae > Ceraclea > Ceraclea dissimilis. The sequence goes on from OY756368.1 coordinate 14,816,511, forward strand.
ATTAGTTATTCGCACCGGTGAAGAAAGTTTGATTGTTTTTTTAATTTGACTGTAAAATATTCATTAATATGGAATTATTTATAGTCAAATTACAAAGTCAATAGTGTAAATATGGGTCTCCTAACATTTACTCTGTTTCAATGTTCGGTTTTGTTCGGAAATCGTACAGCGTCGGTCAAGTACCGAAATAGATGTTCTTCAGATACAAAATACAGTAGTAATACTAAGTGGGAACGAATGACTAATAATGAATGTCCATTTTAAAAGGCATTTTGATGAATTCTTCATTGAATGAAATTGCTATCAACTAAAGTTTATCAAATAAGTAAATCAAAATGTCTTTCGAAATCCATTCATTACCAGCCATTTTTTTTCCACTAAGTATCACTACCGTATTTCACATCTGAAGAACATCTGTTTCGGTACTTGGCCGACGAATTGCCGAACAAACCCGAACATTGAAACACAGTCATGCATGTTAGGAGACCCTGTAAATATTAGGTTATGTATGGAGATTGTCAGATGTCATCTTGTTACCCATATGTCAAACATAATGTATGAAATTGTACAGATTTTAATGATAGAGATTATATCAAATGTATGTTTCGTGTTAATTGCATTGTATTTGCTTTCAGTGGCATTTTAAAATAAGTACTTACCTTCGCACTAAACCCGACAATACGAATAATTCTTTATTATGACTCTTAATAAAGGCACATTGTTAATATTGAGTAGGTACGTAAGATATATTATTATGGTTTATAATTTTATTAACAAAGTTGCGTTCACAAACAGAAAAACTCAGATAAACACAAAACGTGCGTTTAAGCAACAATGCTTCACAAAACATTTCACAGATGGCTCTTTACAAAATATAGCGGCAGTAACAACCATTACCGACAGGTATATAAAATATGTACATAGTTATAAGATGAACATTGATTATAATTTCGTCCAGTTCTTTTATAAATAAACAACTACATACAATTACTTTGGCATTCTTTTTATATTCATGGTATTGGCGTACTACATACAATTTTTTTTAATTACTTTTAAAATGTATATATGTACGTATGTATTTCAATTCCAATAAGACTATAGTAATGTATATTCAATAATCAACATAAATAATATACCTAATTTAATATATCCTTTTACACATTTACAATAAATGTATTAAAATGAAAAATTCTTATGATAAATATACCTACTTATTATTATTGCTTTGTATTGATTTTTATATTAAAATATTGTATTAATCTACACATTTAGTACCTACACATACTTTTATTACAATTTGTGATTAGATGTAATCGATCACGTACTACGTCACACAGGTTAACAGCATATCCTTTTTACAATATTCAAAAGTAAGTTATCATTTAAGTGCTTCAAAACACACAATGCCATAGTATTAACTATAGAAAATGCGGGTGTCCGGTAAGTTCGTCTAAAATCAATTGGTTTAAAATCAATTGGTCTAAAATCAATTGGTCTGAAATCAATTCTTCTAAAATCAGTCCATCTAATTATCAGTTCGTATAATTATCAGTTCGTCTAAAGTCAATTAGTCTAAAATCAACAAATTCATCGTTAGGCTAATGGATTTTGGCCGAATTGATTTTAGATGAATTGATATTAGACGAATTGATTTTAGACTACTAATTGATTTTAGACCAATTGATTTTAGACCAATTGATTTTAGACGAACTTACGAGGCATCTGTTGTATACAATATACCTACCCTCAATGATGTACATATTTACATTTTTTTACAAATTTTTTACCTTTTCGATTTTTTAGTCTTAAAATTTGATCGTTATTGTGTAATTTACTCATTTTTAACAATAGATTCTCAGTATTCCATATTATAAATTACAGCTGTATTATTCAACTAACTGTAATTGCAGTTTTTAATACTACATAATTAAATATGATATATAAGTTTATCATTGAATTAAAATGTTTTAATTTCGTGTACATATAAATGTCGATGCCAAAAATATTACGTAGCACCTATATTTTCCTTTTTTTGTGCAAATTGTAAATCTGTGTACATACTAAGTCACGATTGATGTGATTTTAATCCTAATTTGCAAGTAACCAGTCGTTTTATTACTTTTTTAAAATATGTATCTTAAAATTTAGTTTAAACCATGACCAATAATTTTTAATTGAATTATTTTTAGGTTTTTTCATTGATAATTTCAATATTATTTCAGTTAGAAATAGTTTTTCCATGCGTTGCCAAGTAACTCTTGTCATTCCTAAAGGATATCTGACATACTTTACATTGTTTGTTGAGTGTAATTAAAATCTTATAAAGATGCAGTAAGGACATACCTAGTATTTCATAAGCATAGACTAAGTCATAGATACTATAATATGAAGAGTGTTTGCACAAACACGATGGTAAAAACGTAAAACTGCAAAAGGGATTATAAGTCAATTCTCAAGAGTCACAAAAATTTATCTATTCTAGTAGTAAACTATACAATTTGAGGTGGTCGGTAGCCTGGTTGGTAACGCGCACGACTGTTAATCCGGCGGGCGCGGGTTCAATCCCCGATGCCGACTTACTCACTTCACAACACAAGCTTTCTCTGAAGTGTACAAAGATGTAGTATTTGGGTTTATTTCGATAAACCAAGATTCATTTTTCTATACAAAATAAAATAAATATTCTATCCCCTCACGCCATGTCCCTTGCTTCCGTCACATTCATACAATTTGTCTTACATCATCTACTATTCCTCTTACTCGGAATATGTCTGTTCTTAAGAATCTGGTCTACATGGTCAAGCTATGCGGTTCTTTACTATTTTACTTAGAAACTCTGAAGATTTCACTCACTATTATCCCTTTTTATGTTTCATGTCTATTGTGTTATGCCTTCTAAGTTGTTACATGAGAAAAGCGATCGCGCTCCATATTAACATCTTGTACTAATTATTATTGAATCATGAGTTATTTATTAACAATAAATCCGATTATTCACTGCTACAGTGTAAAAAATTAAAAAAACTTTTTTTTGTGTTCATATGACAAAAAAATGGTGATATATTATGTATGTGGATTTGAAATGTATTCAATTACTATCTTCAATATTTCAAATAGGTAGGTACTTATTTAATGTTACGCATGAATATTTTATATTGCGATTTCTTTCAAGATCAAGGTGCTTGAATATTTTTAAATTGCACAACAATTGTCATTTTATTTCATTGAAATATGCAAGAGTGATGTGACACCTTATGGTACTAATTGCAGTGAGTCCTAAGTCACAATACATTGAAAGAACTAGGGTCATAAATAACTTCGTTGGCGAAGATAAGCTTGTACCCGGTTTAAATTGGAACTGTATGGAATTCAGAACATTATAATACATACATGATCACTTATAAGGTTCTCTAAGGGCTGGTTGCTCAAAACATGATTGTAACTGTAGATTATCATTGCCGTTACTGATCAGTAAACATATTAAATGCGTTGGTCCGAAACACCAGCGAGGATTAGTAGAAAATAGCTAACAGTATGCATATGCACTGACATTTTGTTTGCCGTTTCACTTTCTGTTACACATGCAAACGAGAGAGAGAGAAAAATATTAGGTATCAGAGAATGTATCTAGCAGTATAGTGTGTCAGTACACATCGTTACTATACATTATTGGACCTGCCGGCAGCGGTACGATTACTACACAACGATAGTAAGAATTTTTTCGACAACCAGCCGACAATACTATTTGTCAAACAACCGGGCCAAATGCCCCACGTAGTGTCATATCTGGAAAAGTAAAAATATAGTTTTTCGATAAATGTATCTCATCTGTTAGAAACTTTATCAAATGGTGCAAAGAAAACTTAGACAACGTACATTTGAAATATGTATTTTATTCTCAATCACTCAAATCATTTTATATAAGTGTGACTACAGTGTTGAACCTATAGATAGGTACAATATTTTAGTTAAAGAGATAAAATCTCTCATATGAAGTACATAGTAAATACTTAGTATTGTAATATGAATATTCATCTATATTTTATAATCAAAATTAATATATGTAGTGGTGTGTGTTGTGCACATTATTTTTGTGTTGCACAACCCAACTATGTATGGGTAACCAGACAGAAACTCAAATAACAAAATCTCAACTGTCAAAAGGGTAACCTACTATTGACGGAATCGCAACTCATCGCCGGAAAACCTGTTGCCACCAATTTCAATATTGTTGGGTTAGGTTCGTTAGGTTGTTTTTTTTAAACACTCAAAAACAAAAAAAAAACCTAACTCAACACTATTGAAATTGGCGGCATCAGATTTTCCGGTGTTCTTTCAATAGTAGGTTACCCATTTTGACATGTGCGTTTTTGTCACTTGAGATTTTGACATGGAACCCTATGTATGATGTCTAGAAATACATTTCCCAAAGATATTAATTTTGCACTCTGTTGTATTCAATGATGTTTATTGATGTTAATCCGTATTTATATAATAACTGTATGGTAGTTTATGGTAATTTAAGCACAGGTATAACAAGTACAATTTATCAATCATTCTATGTATTCTGTACTTAAGTCATTTTTCCACTGTCTAATCATTTTCAAGCCTTCCTATTTCATCTTCTGACTGACTAAATAAATTTGATATAATAATATACTTGAATTCAATTGGTATAGATCCTTCCAATTGAGTACAGTAGAGTCTCGTTAATACGGAGCTTCAATACATCGTCATGTCCAGTAGTCACCACCCCCACGATGATTGTTTTATTGAATTTTATAGTAAATGAACGCACATCTCCTTATTCCTACCTTCATATGTATTTTCTTTCTTAGCGCTTTTATTCCTATCCTGGGCATGCTGCATCCACTTGCTTTCTGCGATTCGCCTCACATCGTCAGACCATCTTGTTCTAGGTTGCCACTCGAGAATCTTTTTGGTCCATCTAGAATCTGAGCGTGTGGCAACGTGTCCTGCCCAACACCATTTTAAGGCAGCTGCTCGTTTTACAACATCGGTGACCTTGGATTTTAATTTTTACTATACAAACCTGGAATCTGAACTTTCCAATAATCCGGCACCCTCTGGTTTCGAATAGCGCCAGATTAGCGAGACTCTACTGTACATATTTTTTTTTATTTCAATTAACTTGTTATATAGCAATTTCTTTTTAATACGTCGGTCAACTGCGTAAAAAATAATTTATTTATTCATTTACTACTGTTTTTTTAATATCTTAACTACTATAAGAAATATATTTTTAGATTTAGTACTATATCTTTTGATACCTAATTCATTGGTGCCAAAAACCCGAATATTTTGAAACTGATAGCATAAACTCTATAAGGTAGCTATTTTTTTCTTGCATTATAGTAAAATATTACGCCTTTACTTAAGATCAGTTATTTTTTCTGTGTACTTTGATTTTTTTACTCTATCATATAAAATGGACTGTATTGGTGCATTTTTTCACTATTAAGTAACTCTTGTATTTATTTATCTTTATCAAATACTACTTATCATTATATAATCATTCCATTAATCATTATTATAATCTTTAGCACAAAGTTTTCAATTGTATTTATTAACTTAATTTATTTATTTATTTACCTATCTACTTATCTTCTAAAATAAGTTGTACTTGGATAATCTGTAGATACCTTAATTATTACAAAAAATATTATAAATTTGCAATTATTACTACTATTATTCATTGTATTTTCATGTTAGCACTGAATATTATTACGTTAATATAAAACATGTAAGAAAAGTACTATAGAATATAAATAATATAATATAATGAATATACCTACTTATTTCCTAGTGTTTTATTTCTACTTCTACACTTTCCAACTGTCCATAACATCACAGACTTCTATATAGGTAAATTAAGCATCTTAGATGTCTGCCTCCATGTATTTTCAATAGAAAGGAAGTGACGCAATTTAACGCTCAGCTCTTTTTGGTATTTTAGAGTCTCAACACTCGCACTATCAACAAGATATCAATAATGAAAACTAAAACACCTTTAAAACTATCGCTTAATTCCTAAATAACTAATACATACAGTTTTTAACTATGAGAACAAAATTTTGAAAACGTTACCCACGAAATGTCAAAATTCTCCGGTTCCATGACAAAATCTCAAGTGACAAAATCTCACATGTCAAAAGGGTAACCTACTATTGACAGAATCGCAACTCAACACCGGGATATCTGATGCCGTCGTTTTTTTTTGTTTTGTTTTTGTATGCAAAAAAAAAAAACAACCTAACGAACCTAACCCAACAATATTGAAATTATCGGCAACAGGTTTTCCGGTGTTTAGTTGCGATTCTGTCAATAGTAGGTTACCCTTTTGACATGTGAGATTTTGTCATTGTGAGTTTTTGTCTGGTTACCAAATTCTCCATACAATTTGACAGTTTGTGGGCACCAGTTTACTTCACTACTAGCATTGATTGCGCCATCTAGGTACATATATAAAATTCTATGCATAACATCTAGACAATTTCCCGCAATATGTCAAGTTGCCAACAAAAGGTCCAGCTTACCTTTTCAAGGAATACACAGCATTTGCCTACATAGAAACTTGAATAGAGATTCGCTATACCACCACCAACCGACGACCTCATGTTGGAAAACAGACACAGCCTTATTATCTATGTTGCTATCTTACTCCATTTCACAACTCAAGCTTTTATAGCTTGCTGCAAAGATATTGTATTTGAAAAGAATAGGCAACATAATCTACAAAGAAAATCATCGATGGATCGAAGTAGGCGAACATCTACTAACTACCCTATTGCCTATAGATCACCCTCAATGGACCAGGGGTGGAGTTACTCATTCTTAAAAGAATCTTTAAAGTTGGGAGTACATATTATCTGAAGATGACAGTGAAATAATTTTGAAAAAAGGAAAAAAAAAAATTAAAATTGGAAACCAGATCATATGATTTCACACAAATAGCTATTATCTTATTGGCATGAACTCCAGCTGCCCAATTACTCATTTTCATGGTCACTACAGCCCTAAGTATAAAGAATACCAGAAAGAACATTGACTGTCGAAGGATTGATATTTTTTACCAAGCTATTTTTTTTACCTGTCTTTATACTTTAGTTCCTTTAGTTGGTATGTATACATGGGCGTCGTCATGGGGGGAATCTGGCCCCCCTAGAGATTGGAGTAGGTATAAATCTTTTCATACAAAATTTTAAAACCTCACAAAAAATCACAATACTCCCACATATTTTCTCATCACATCAAAAATTTTCTATAATTGCTATGAAAATCCATCAGTTTTTGAAAATAAATTTGCCTGCGGCGCTATTTTGTATTGCTTTTTAAAAAATACATTTTTCATACATATTATTGTACAAAGTACCTATTATGTACATTTTCAAATAAACAAATCACATCACGACCTTCTTCATTATATGTCACAAATAAAATTCTCCTGCGGCGCTATTTACACTTTTATGCCATATCATACATACATCTTCTTCCCCGTCTATCATTGATTGGGTCGGGGCCCCAAAGTATCTGTATATCTTCGCCAGAGGCCCCTGTCACTCGCAGCTTCCAGAACCTCTGGCCACTCCAACCACAGTCTCTCCTCGCACAACTTTGTCACCTGCTTCTGCCAGCTATTTCTGGGGCGGCCCACCGGTCTTCCGCCCGCACCCTCGGCTTCCAGAGCTTTTAACGGAAGCCGCTCCTCTGGGATCCGAATGAAGTATGCCCTATCATTTTTCAAAAATTTTGTTGTCCTCTCTCCCATCTCCGAGGCTGGCGACGCCCATGTATGTAAACTGTATATAATTAACAATGGTCATTGTATAGTTAACTTCTACGTGCCAGATTTTGAGTGTAGAGTGAATTATTAAACTCTTGGTAAGTAAACATTATTTATTTGGTAAGCTCCCCTTCAGTCTTCCGCCAAACAAAAAATATTAGTGAAATCACTGAAGCGTGATTGAAGATTGAGTATCTACTTTAGTATTTACTTACCTACAGCGTGCACTAAATCAATGTTGGTCAATAACAAAATTATTCTCCAGTCCTACCAAAGATCTTCAAACTAAAACCAGTAATGAAAAACATACAATTGATATTTCAGTTTTTTCCTCAACAGAGACGAGAGGCATCTTCCTCCCCAAGGGAGTTTACATAACGCTACATTATGTGAATGAAGATGACTCTCGTCTCTGCTGAGGAAAAAACTGTATGTATAATGTATTTCCGTCTGTGCAATCTAGATAAATTCCGGTTCCATACCTAAAATAATTTAGGTATGTCCCAAATCATATAGTTGATAGTTAAGCTTTCTTTGAGATGACGTGTCTTTGTGACGCAAATGTACATAATTTTACATTTGACTTAAAACCTAAATTTACGTGAGGACTTTCATTATATGAGACATAATTAGGCTGATAAAGAAGATTCAAATTGGAATTATGATATAAATTGTAGGTACTTATTTTTTATTTTGAAGATAGGTACTTACTATACCTAACCGAAGTTACTTTAGGTATTCCAAATCGTACCTAATATAATCTTTATTCTCACAACTGCAAATGTCACATCTACCCTCAACAGATGGCGGTTGCATAAAAAATAATAATTTTGGAACATTATAAAGCTGTGGCATACTTACCTTCCTTATAGATATGTATATACAACTACCTACACATCTGACAGCAGGGTGCGATGGAATGGGTGAACGTTACTCTGGACATAAAGTGATCACTTAAGCCAGCCAAAGCCGACTCGCGGTCAGCGACAGCGTCGGAACACTCATCCTGCTTCCTCCCCAAGGAAGTTCAAATTAATTGGTTTGCATATTATTATTTCTTTTTGTGTTTATGTTTTTTTTGTACTCTGTTGTAGTGGTTTAACCGTAAATATCATATGCAAATAAATAAATAAATAAATAAATAATTGATAAAGTAGACAGCTCTTGCATCTGTCGACGAAAAACCGTATTGCTGTACTTAATATTTCTATTGCAATTATTACGTTGTCGCTTTTGAGAAAATGTTTGGAAAACCCTGCTTTACAATACTAACCATACCTACACCAACCGATATTGACCATGACTGAAATACAGAGATCTTACAAAAAAAGGTATAAATGAAGAACATTCATCGTATTAATTGGCCCAGAAAACAAAACAACGTTTTTTTTCTAGACTACGTTCGTTTTTCCTTATTCACATCATAATTTATCGGTTTTTAGTTATAAATAAATATTATTAACAAATGATAGTTTCCTATACGTAAACAAAACGTGACAACTACCACAAAGACAATTTTTTGTATTTTTTATTTTGTTGAATATGTCTGCTATGCGTTGTACATTTTATGTTTTGATATTGATTTGATATACCTACCTGTATTTTTTGTTATGTTTCTAATTATATTTTTTATATGTTCATTTTGAATAGTATTCGTAAAACATTCGTAAGAAGGTTTACATCTTTTTTAGCAAAGAACTTGGGCGAAAATTGTGTCTAGGCGTAGGCAAGGGAATTGAAGGGTTCAAACCCCTCCCCCAAAATTCCACAGCTAACCCACCGTTTTATGCATTGGAGAAATGAATCACATTATTATAACTTCATTTTTTCGTCATGTCACGAATTTTCAATAATTATTGTGAAAATTTATTTATTTATTTATTTATTTATGTTGTTCTACGCAACAAAGTTGCATTTACATTTCACTTAATAAAGACAAGTACTTATTCATTAAATCACAATTGTTTCATCATCAAAAAAAATTGCCTGCAGCGCAAATCTGATGAATGTGAGGGTTTATTCACAAAAAATGAACTGGACTTCACAAAAAATGAAAGACAACCAGGTTCATCAATTTACCTACATATGTTTGAAAAAAATTTTTTTTTTCTATTAGGCAATATCAAAATTTCAGTTGTCCCCCCTAGCTTCGAAGCTGGCGACGCCCGTGGTTTTTACTTATTGTCTTTGGTCCCGAAATTAATTCCTGGCTACGCCCCTGCCCGTTATAGGGACATACCGTGATGAAATAGTAGTACATAGTAGGTAGTAGGATCTTCATTTTTGTTAATTTATAAAAGAGTTTTTATGAAAATCTGGCAGTGGTAATTTTGGCTGGCCACTAATAATAAGTATAAGTATTAATAATCCTCTTATATTTTCCAAAAATATCTTCTAGAAAAGTGCCGTTGAGTATAATCTCAGCATAATCCCATAATGTGAGTGGTAGATACCTACATAATCGTGACCGGATAAAAACTCATATGAATATTGCTCAACATGAATAAATCCCAAAAAAGACGAAAGCCCTTCAGAAATTTGCTCAAGGGACAAAAGCTCAAATCTAATTGGATTTTGAAAATAAAATTAATTGTATCTATTAGTATACGATTTCTTTCAGTGTGTTAGAAACTACTATAGATTAGAAAATAACCAATTAAATAAGCGGATCTGAAATGGGATAGACAATAAAATAGTCAATATTTTATAAAGAATTCATCTACTGGAATCCAACTAGAAAGTTTGGGCTTTTATCCCTTGAGCAAATTTCTTACGGGCTTTTGTCATTTTTGGGATTTATTCATGTTGAGCAATATTCCTATGGGTTATAATCCGGGAACCCCTACATAATATACTGTATTATAGGACAGATGTCATGGTAACCAGGATTTCCACTCAACACAGTGATTTAGTATCAGTGTTATTACTTTAGAGGAAATATTACACGCCCGCGCATATTATCCTAGCAATAATAATAATCACGGTATTGTTATGGCCAAAGTCTGAAGAAAACACTCAATTACTTTCAGAGAATAAAACTAAGTATAAGATAATATATTATCGTAACGACTCTATTAACTGGCTTCTTATCCAGAACAATAATATAAGACGATTGCGATTCTTTTCATTCATTTTCATAGTAAATTTGGAAAACCCTCAACAGGATCAAAAGCACTAGGAAGAACCTCCAAAGATGGGGAATAGATGAGGACACGACGTGCGACTGCGGGCAGCTGCTGGACACGGCTTCCAGAGCTTCAGGAGTACATCCTACGATTGCGATACAGGAAACCATCAGAGCCCATTCAACGGACTGTACAGTGTACAGACATGAAGGAAATTATGTAATACGTACGTGTACAAAGTTGGTTCTAAGTATTGAACGTTATAGCTATTACAAATACATGCGGAACTGCATACAAATTAAGGTTATCAGGTAATAACAAATTTATATTACACGAAAAATCGACGAAATATTAGGTTCTTATTATTATGAAGATAACTGAACCGTTAAGAGATGACGATTTTGAATAATTATTTATTAGTCTGTCCTTCATAATAGAGGTCTTAATCGATTATAAAAACATAGAAAAATCAGTCAACCAGTAATAAATAAACTATACTCAATCAATAAATAAGGGGTGTTACAGATTTCGATACGATTACGTTACCGATTACCGCGATTATATTCACTAATTACGATTACTGAATCTGAGAAAAAAGAATCAATTGTCGGTCATTTTTTAAAATTAAGAATATCAATAGATAAAAAACAACCAAAATCTCTGGTGTGACCAGGATTCTAATGATCAAGCATTCTTTTTTCTCCATATTGTGTATCGTCAGGCCCGTGTATGTTGGCAATTACTCTGGCAAAGTCAAAGGCAAAAAAGAACAATCCTTTCATACGAAAAGTCCTATCGATTAGGTACACATAGGTTTTATATGTCTACCTTTCTTTCTTTCTTCATCAGCCTTGGTCCATCCACTGCTGGATATAGGCCTCTTCCATATTTGTTTCCAATCTTTTCTATCCCTCGCCTTTCTGACCCACTGCCTACCCGCTACCGAGGTCACGTCGTCCGCCCATCTTTTCTGGGGCCTACCGACTCTTCTTCCGTTTTCCCATTGCCTCCACTTTACAAGTCTGGGTGTCCATTTATTTTCGTCTTGTATATGTCCATGTGATATTTTTAATGATTATTGGTGGAATTTTGTTATGAACCAGTGATTAAGAATAAATAGATATGTACACAATCGTAATCGTGATTGATAAATTTATCACCCCTGATTACTATTATATTATGAATCACTATAAAGGTACGTACGCTCTTTATATTATAATGATCGCACTAAGTATCGTAACATGCAGTTTTATTTGTTGGGAAATAATAAAAACGTAATGCCTACGACTTATTTTATTGTCATAGGTAATGGTTTTTTTTCTTGTAAAGGAATTTTATTAGCGGTTGTAACTTGTAATTTTATGCATTTATGATATTAATAACTGGTCTGAAACGAACTTCTATATCATAAAGTCAGAAACCTATATAATATTATACATCATTGTAGAGTTTGCAAATCGGATTATTATATTGCACACATAAAAATATGTGGTTGTACAGTATTAGTAAAGAGATCGGTGCATAGCGATAAGCTCGCTCTAAATTGTGAATGTGTAGTGGTGTACCTATTATCTTGTTTATTTTCTGTATTTTTCATGCAATGTTCACTAAAAGAATATATAAAAATACTATATCCTGGAGAGACCACATTGCGATTGACGAGGTTCTCTAGATGATGGAAAAAGGAAGGTATAAGGATGAAGACCATCACAGAGAAGCGGGTCTGAAAACTTCCTGCACATCACTGTAATAGAGGGAATTAATCAGAGGAAAAACTCCAGAGGGCGCCCTCGACGAAAATATCCAGAGCAAATTTGTGAGGATATGAGCTGCGTCTCATGTATGGAACTGAAGCGTTGTGCTGACGAACAGGTGAAGCGAAATGCAGATCTTTGCTGCAGACAAATCTGCAGTGCCAAAACCAAAGAAGAAGAAGTATAATAAAAAAAATTGTAGGCTTTCGCAGCGTGATGAATCCATATCTTCGTTGTTGATTCTTCGGGGTTTCTTACTGCGTGTAGAGTGGTCGAATAACCGAGCTTTCGGGAGCGATACTCAGGATGAATACTGCCGAAAGCTCGGTTATTCAACCACTCTACAAGCAGTTAGGAAACCCGAAGAACTAGCAACGAAGATAAATAAGAAATATGTATTCATAAATTCAACACCATGCCTTGAAGGGGTGATACACCGACAGAATATCTTGTATTTGTATGTAATCCTGTATTTTATATAAAATTTTGAGTTTTACAATGACATTGTTTTTTCCGATAAGTCCGTCATTCATCCCACTACTATTGTCTTGTTTTGTAGGTGATGGCTAATAATAAATTATTTATTTATAATTATTTGTTGACTTCTGGTTTTTTTGGTAAATATTGATGACTTTTTTTCAATTTGTTTTCGTTGAATTTATCTGTAAACATCACGGCTCATGGGCGTCGCCAGGCTCAGAGCTAGAAGGGGGGGGGGGGCAACAAAAATTATGAAAATTGATGTAACTTAATAAATGAGGCGTAAATAGCGCCGCAGACGAATTTTTTTTGTGAGACATAGTGAAGGAGGTCGGGATGTGGAATATGTTTATTCGAAAATGTATATAAAATAATATGTATGAAAAATATTTTATATAAAAAAGTACTAATAAAAAATAGCGCCGCAAGCAATTTTTTTATGAAACTGATGAATTTTCATACTAATTATAGAATATTTATGATATGATGTAAAATGTGTGTTAGTAATGTGATTTTTCGTGAGGTTTTATCATTTTGTATGAAAAAATATATACCTATTCCAATCTCTAGGGGGGGCAGCTGCCCCCCTGCCCCCTCTTGGCATCGCCATGTGACACGGCTCCATATTGCGCCTCAGGTTATAAGGCCACGGATGATTGAGAAACAATAAAAAAAAACAAGAGTCCCGATAAATTAAGTCGTATTTACGTATGTACATCGATTAAGAGTATGCATATTGACATTTCAAAAATGTCTAAAAACGGGAGACCTTCTATCTCGACAACGTTACAGAATATGCTTTGGAAAAAATAGAGTAGGTATATTAAACCCTTACCTAGGGAATAACCGTAAAAGATTTTTTTATATCTTGTGTAGATTTCTCAAAAAAAAAACGTGATAAACACCTCTAATCCATTTTCCGAAAGACAGAAACTCGTTTCCCGAAAGTTGCGGAGTTTTTTTTTGTTCTAATAATATGCATTAAAATCTAGGGAACAGCAGTAAAAGTTTTTTGATTGAAGCGAAATTAACCCCAAAAAATGAAAAAAATAAAACGCTGTTTTTATCATTTTATCATTCGACTGTTCATGCGATTTTGAACCTTAATGCCGTGGGAAATTACCGTGACGCTATATTTGGGTCGGGAGCCTTAAAAATGATTCGTCTAAATAGCTGAGTATTATCTACATTTATAGGTAAGGTATATGCTATATTAATCTCGAAATCTCTATAAGTACTAAGTCAAGTAGGTACTTGCTTTATACTAAATGTACCTACTTAGTCTAATAATAAAAACAGCAATTTACAATATGTTTTAAAGCAGGTATATTAGAATAATGTGGTATATTATTAGTATAGAATTAACTTGTGTTGTATAATATGTTGAATATTTTATATAAATTTAATACTATGATAATAAGCCCATAATGTAACTATTAACCAGGAGGGACAGGGATTATCACCTTTTCTGAGGATCTTTAAACCACAAACTGGCGATGCTAGAGCCATTCAGAAACTGTCGATGCTTAGAGACAGTATGTATGAAATGATAATGTGCTGATAATTTATCAAGGATTATTTTTTCTGGACCCCAACTATGACGGTATGACGGACGGTAATTTCCCGCTGCGCAAAGGTTTAAAATCGCACAATGATTCGCATGATAAAATGCTAAAAATAGCGTTTTTTATTTAAACTTTTTGGAGTTAATTTCGCTTCATTACGATGCATATTATCAATACAAAAAAATCTCTAACTTTCGGGAAACGAGTTGCTGTCTTTCGGAAAAAAAATCAGAGGTGTTTTTCACAATTATTTTTGAGAAATCTATACAAGATATAAATATTTTTTACGGTCATTCCCTAGATAAAGGTTCAATATATCTACCTTATTTTTTTTACAAAGCATATTATTTAATATAGTTATCGAGATTTAAGATCTCCCATTTATGATTTTTTTTTAAATGGAATAATAATATGCCTACTAAAACCAGAAGGGGAGATCCTCGCCCTTGTTAAAAAAATACAACTTAATTATTATAAAATTCACCTCAAGTTAGATTTTTTTAATTTAAAAGCAATTGAGTCTAAATAATTATGTTACCTACGTTTTTATATACAGTGTTCATTCCTATTGATTATAGAAATGACCTGGGGGAAAGGTATCTAGGTATCAAGTCTATACTAAGTGGCACAGCTTCCGCGTGACCTCTCAAGTCTGTGTTCCCTTGAGAGCATTGATAGTACGAGTATGTCAGTTATTAAAAAACATTTTAATACATATACAATACTAGCACAAGTGATAACGCCTGATAACTGTTTTATTATACGTCCATAATAACAATATTCACCAATCAATTTGCATACTCTATAACATCCGCCCTTATAATGATATCAAGGTTAACTCGTAGATTTGCCTAGTGTTGCTATCATTAGGTATAATGTAGATATCTATAACATAAAGAAACCGTGCTAAGAATTGCTTAGTATTCACGATGATGCAGTTAGCATTATCTACGTAGATCTATGTAGATATGTGTTTGCCACCTAGATATTATATGGAACTTGGTCAATGGTCATGCTTCAGAAGTGAATGTTGAGGTTTTCGATCCCAAATAGAACTTGTTTCATAGGACAATGCCCAATAGACTTTCCTAAGAACTGCTTTATTCATACAAAATTAATATGTAATATAGGTATTAGAATTATTATAATTATGGATTTCTTGAACTGTACAAGGCAAGCCAACAATGTCTTCTGCTCAGAGGCAGAGTACGCTCAGATCATGCATCAGATGTTGATGACAATTGAACCAATATAAATAGGGCTTTTAGCTCAGCCGGTTCCTCTACTTGAATCTAGCTACATCGTAAAACGTAGGTGATGTTAGGTTTACTGCTTTAGAATACGCCCTTGAGGTGGACTAGCTTCACAAAACGGCGTATAATAATAAAAAAAATGTACACAGTATAATGTGCTAATATTGTGCCTGTCTTCCCAGCTCGTGATTTAGTCATTACAATATATCAAGTTGTCTAAGCACGCACATCTCTTTTTATCAAAGGAGAATGCTCAAAAAAAACCCAGGCCCGGCGCAAACGAAATGTAACTCAAATGATAGGTAAAAATAAGTAATTAAATACTGCATGGGTGGCATCATCGAAATCAATGGCTTATTGGGTGAAATACCTATTCGAAGTTTTACATTGGTCACACGAATATATAAGAAAAGGAGCATTAGACAGTTACAATTGCGGTCTAAAAGGGTATAATATTATGAGTATAAGGTAGCCCGTCTTCTTCATCTTCTTCTTCATCAGCCTTGGTCCCTCCACAGCTGGATATTAGCCGAAAGGAAAATGCTCATGAAATATGTAAAAAAAAATCAGGTCCGGCGCAAACGAAACCTAACTCAAATGATAGGTAAAAATGAGTCATTAAATACTGCATAAGAGGAATCATCGAAATCGATGGCTAAATGTGTGAAATACCTATTTGAAGTTGTATAGGGGAAACTTTGAATAGGTATTTCACATATTTAGCCATTGATTTCGATGATGCCATCTATGCAGTATTTAATTACTCATTTTTACCTATCATTTGAGTCACATTGCGTTTGCGCCGGACATGTTTATTTTTTACATAATTCATGAGCATTTACCTTTAGGCCTACATCCGGCAGTGGAGGGATCAAGGCTGCTGAAGAAGAAGAAAAATCAGACAGGCTACCTTACACTCATCATATTATATACTTTTGAATCGCAATTGTAACGGTTTAATGCTCCTTTTCTTATATATTCGTGTGACCAATGTGAAACTTCGAATAGGTATTTCACCCATTAAGCCATTGATTTCGATGATGCCCCCTATGCAGTATTTAATTACTAATTATTACCTATCATTTGAGGTACATTTCGTTTGCGCCGGGCCTGGGTTTTTTTTCCATACAAAATGAGCATTCTCCTTTACTTTATTATATGAGATTTTTATGAGATTGCTGAAAGAAATAATCACCTGTGTATTTTTGTATTACATTGAATTGAAATATTTCACCGGTCACTTATTGACTTTGCAAGCATCGTAAAATCGCAATACATTAAATAAGCAAATACTTCCTGATTTCGTACACTTTACTATAAGTATGTAGGTACAGACGTCATACTAATAAACATATCAAAGTGATTAAGTAATATAGGCTTCTGTGTGTTATATACTATAATAATAAATTGATGAAGGAATGTATGTAATTTAACCTGCTTGTTTAGAACTTGTTACATAACAAACGAGTCTTGATATACTTAATAAAATGTCAACACCAAAGTTTTTGATCATGACATTCAATAATCATTTATGTAATACCTGCTAGTGTCTAAAAAGGCCTGTTAAACAGACGAAAATATTGGTAGTTCGCGCACAGTGCCTTTCATAATTTGGTTTTCATCTAGTGACATAATTATTAAACAGACTCGTCGATTCCTGAAGGCAAAACAAATATATATTAGGGAGGCATAATACCTAATAGATAATAACAACATGGTGGCAGATGGAGGAGGCCTTCGCTCAGGAGTGGGCAGGGATAGGCTGATGATGAAGAAGAAGTATAATAGAAAAAAAATCATCGATCGATCTTCTTCTGAAACTTTTTCAAAATTGATGGGGGCAAATCTTCGATACGCGATATGCTCTGAGTGAAAATTGTTCTATTATCGCTTCTGTTGTACATCGGTCTGCTCATCACCATAAAAGTAGGAATGGTAGAGGGCAGCAATGTGAGAGGTAGCCCAAGAAGCAGTTAATGGACCAGATTATTGAGAGCGTGCTCTGTGGCACCTACACGGAAGTGAAGAGATTGGCAAGTGACAGGACGCGTGGAGAGAAAGATAGAAAATGCTTGGTACAAAAAAATCTACAAGATTGTAACCACATTATCATCATCGCTTCAACCTTTTCAAATTTTCAAACTATTTGAAATGGTATCAAGACATCTATTGAATATTTTCTCAATAGGACATACGGATTGGAGGCATTTCACATAGTTCGCTATATTATAGAGTAATGACTTATTTAGCAGGTAAGTACTTGTTAGTTTTTTCGTAGACTTTTTACAGCAACCATTAGATTCGGTTTATCATATTACCTGCGTTATTTTTATCACAGTTCACGCCGCATATCCAATTACAGAATAAAAAGCAGTAGTTGCTGTAACAAAAAAATATATTTTGCAAATAAAAGCATTTTTTTGTAACGAACAATTTATGATCTGTTAATTGTAAAATCAACTTTATAATAATATGTTTTTCTTCTCCCTTATGTGTATTTTTTCACATAATAGTGTACGTACTTTTTCTTATTTTTTATTCTATTTTTATGTTTTCTCACATACGTGTGTGTATGTATAAATTTTCTTACTTTATATGTTTTTTATTCCATTTCTCTTTTTTTCCTGGGATTAACTGGAATAAATCACAGTTCTGCGATAAGTTCGCCCTAGTGAACAACGATTTATATGTCCATTTTTTATGTTTGTGTTTTTGGAAATTAGATAAAATACAGTTACATATAAACGGCTATAAAAATACATAATATTATGCTCTAACATGTTTATATAGTACAGGGGCAGAGTACAAACATATGTATCGTAATACCTACATAGTTACCCACGTGGTCGTAGGCACCCAATTTAATTATTACCTACTCAATTGTATTCAATTTGAAAGTAAACATACATTAAAGCCGCTGATAATTATTATAATAAAATAATACAAAGTTAACATACCTGACAAAATATTTCTGTTGAGAATTTAGTTTGTTGTCTTACGTATTGTACTATGATTAATTACGTATAATATTTTGCCTACGTGACTATCGACATTAGCGCAAAAGTAACAAAAGTACGTAGATTAGATACCTATTCGAGCATGTCATATTAGGGGTACGACCTATTCTGATACTGTCAATCTATTTGTTAGAGTTTTATCAATTAATTAAAATTTCCGAGTAGAAATTCTGTTCCCACAGCATGTACCTAATACCTATAAGTAAGGGTGACAAGTGGCAAATTATATCATAGGTTGAAATCTGTTTATGTTTACGAATATATTTCTTCTGGCACATGTCTATCCTGGTTTTGGTTAATGTAGGTTTATTATTTAATCGTAATCGTCGACAAAATTAATCTAATTTGTTATCATCGCTTATTGATCTGCATATTTGTAATCATCGATTACTGATCTGCACAATTTTGATTGTTGGTTACTGCTCTGTATAATTGTAATAATCGATTACTGATATTCACAATTTTAATTGTTGGTTACTGATCTATATAATTGTAATAATCGATTACTGATATGCACAATTACAATAATTGGTTATCGATCTGCACAATTTCAACCATCGATTATATCGATCTGCATAATTGTAATCATCGATTATCGATCTGCACAATTGTAATCGTCGATTATTGATCTGCGTAATTATAATTGTCGAGAGTTGATCTGAATTCTAATGATAGGATAATCAATCATCTTTCCATCCCTGTCGTAAACAGTTACAATGTTTGTACAATAACAGCAATTAATATTATTATAACTGCTAGATAAGCTATTCTTTCGATGTTACTAAAAGAATGAGTACTCATTACACCAACTATAATCTCGTGAACTTCTCTGCTACTCCCACTTGTGGAAACTGATGATAACATCTTTACGTAACTTCGTTATTATTCCATTATACAATATAAGATGAGTAACTAGGTTAGATATACCTCTGAACATTTCACTATTGTGATCTTGAACGAAACAGAATAATACAATTGTGTGTAATTATAATTTTAATTCATATATTTCCACATCTAATAAATTTACCTACTTGTCTCGGTGTAAAAAGAATCGACGAAGGTGGGGGGTTCCTATTTGATGATGACATCTAGTCTGACTGCGGCGCAGAAGACAAAAGTGTTTGAGGAGAGACTGTGATTGGAGTGGGCAAAGGTTTTGGAGTCTACAAGAGACAGAGGGACCTCTGGCGAAGATACAGAGATGATTGAGTCCCCGAAATAGCCAATGATGAGAAAATGAAAATGTATGTATATTAGATTCCAGATCTTCTTCTTCAGTTTCAATCCTGCCGACTGGTTTGCAGCAAATGTTTACATCTCGATCTCTATTCTTTTCTGTCTTGTGCAGCTCTCTTCACCTCGACATACGTGGCGTATTTCATGTCCTCGTACACCTGGTCCAGGTACTGCCATCGGGGCGCCCCCTGATGTGGTTTGTCCCCTCAACCATTCCCTCT
The DNA here is from genome assembly GCA_963576895.1 of Ceraclea dissimilis. Taxonomy (NCBI): domain Eukaryota; kingdom Metazoa; phylum Arthropoda; class Insecta; order Trichoptera; family Leptoceridae; genus Ceraclea; species Ceraclea dissimilis. Next base: position 14,836,966 of record OY756368.1, read on the forward strand.
ATTTCGTGGCGCAATTCGCACAAGTGTCTTCAAATTTCTGTATTTTCATTGCAATGCAGTGTTTTCGCTAATAGTTAAATTAATAAACAAATCAGTTCCTAAACAAAATACATCGAAATAATTACTATTCATATTAATCTGTTAGTTCCGTGCTGTGACTTGCAGTTAGGTTGATATTTTTACGGACCGTATATAATTTACATTTCTTTACCGGATATGAAAAACCGGATTTTCAATGAATATGTAACAGTGGCGCGACCCCAGACTTTTTGAATTCATTGATATACCCATAATGGCGTATTTACTAGTAGATAATAGTGTCTTAATCATTTATGTCTAGGAACCAACTGTGTTTGTATTTGATATTGTCAGTTTATGATTAATAATTTTATGTCTTCACAGTCACAATATACCGATTTGTCCAGTTTATACCTAATCGCTTTTTCATATCTTTTGCTCAGTTTTTATTAATTTTAATACCTATAATTAATTTTAATACCTAAGTAATTGATTTGTTGTTTGGTAACATAATATATCTACGTGCATGTAGTGGACACTCGTATTGGGGGGTTGACCTGAAATGTGTGTTTAATTTTTTTTTTGTATCTGTCAATCCACTGTGAGTGTCTCAATAAAGAAATAAAAAAATCAAAAAATCTATTTTTCAAGGGAGAACTCTCAGACTTCATATTTTAAGTACCTAACGATAGAGCATAATCCTGGCTACGACATAGCCTAATCTATATATTTAAAGTAAAGACTGATTTTTGTAAGTGTTCGCATAACTCCCGCATTTTACGATGGATTGCTGCTGAAAATTTAGAATAACATTTGCGATAATATAGGCTGTGTTCTAACGTCGCTGGTTTTTGGAGAAAAGGCTTTTTCTAGGAGATGTCGTAATGATGAGGGGATCCAAGAGTTTTATGACGTCGTGTGCGGTGTCGTATGAAAGGGCGTTGGAAAAGAAATTCAGATCTTAAGTAATAGTTTGTACAGCTCACGCCTATAAAGTATGCCGGGTTGGTTTGTCAAATTTGACGTTGCGAAGCACGGGTAACTCAGCTAGTAAGATATTAAAAAAAAACATGAATTACAAAACAACATGTATGCAGCAGTGATTGCATTGAACGCAACATCCAGGCGCAGACCCGCCTGGCAGAAAAAAACTATAAGTACTATAATAAAGTACTTAGTAAGAGTTGTATAAAAATTATACTCTCCGATGTTATTAATTTTATACGGACCGGATAATAAATCATAAACTAATTTTTAATAATCATTTTTGATGGCCACTAGGTTAACGATCTGTTTACGTTTTTACGCTTGAATTAACGAATAGGGGAATTTTCGCAATGATTCATACTAGGTACCTATTATTATAAATACTCAATTATAATTTAATAATATTCAATATTGAAATCGTGTTAGATAATATCCGTAAACGAGACTGATTGCCGAATAAAAATAACGTGGAAGGACTTTTAAACGGTAGACAGTATTCAATGTGTTCGTTCAATAAAAAAACGCCAACTATATCATTACAATTTTTCGGTATAGACTACTACAGAAATAGTGAAGTGGAGTTGGACTGATAGAAGGAACGTCGGAAGGCCATCAAAGAGAAGCACCGACGACATTGTTCAAATCGCTGGGGGAACCTGGATGCTGAAGGGTCAGAGCAGAGACGAGTGTAAACAGTTGGAAGAGGCCTATATCCAGCAGTGGAGGGAAGAAGGCTAATGAAGATAACTTATTGTAACTTGGCTTACTTGGCTGTTGACTACTGTAAAATATCCCTAGTAACTAAATCGTCAAATCTTGTATATCACGTGACAACTAACTCTGAACTGGGGGGGTACTTTGTAAGCTTTCTCACCCAAAACACGCAGATAAAATGTTTATGGAAAATGACCCTTATGGCGATATACATAAGGGCGTTTTTCGTGTGCATTTTATCTGCGTGTTTCGGGTGAGAAACCTTTAGAAAGTTTCAGTACAGGGGCCGGACGTAGCGCGTCTTGCTAATTTTATTATTTTTTATTCATTGATTGATCTATTTAACATACACAATACTTCTTCTTCTCTTCGTGCCTATCGGGTCCCCCCGACGTTGGCGATCACTATGGCGAAAGCATCCCTGTCTGCCGCAGTCCGTAACAGCTCGCCAACGTTCCTGATGCCAGTCCACTCACGAACATTTCGGAGCTACGACATCTGGCGTCTTCCTATTCCTCGGCGTCCTTCTATTTTGCCCTTCATAATTAGTTGGAGAGTCTGTATTTGTCGCCCCGGAGATACACAATACACTTTTCAATAATTATTACATAGTACATAGTAGGCATATGACTACAGCAAAGTCCTGGATATGAGTAAGTTACTTGTGTTCCGAGGAGGATCACAACAGCAATATAAAATTAATTAATTATGTAACGGACGATCGTAATACATTTAATTATTCTGATTCGATTATTCTTATCCTCAAATCATACGTTTGTAACCATGTATTCTTCTTCTTCTTCTTCGTCAGCCTTGGTCCCTCCACTGCTGGATGTAGGCCTCTTCCATTCGTTTCCAGTTCTTTCGATCCCTCGCCTCTCTGACCCACTGTCTACCCGCTACCGAGGTCACGTCGTCCGCCCATCTTTTCTGGGGCCTTCCGACACCTCTTCTGTTTTCCCATGGCCTCCACTTTCCTCCCATGTATTCCTGTAGATAAACTCTTAATACGGAGTCATATTGTCTAGTTTGTCTATAATGAAACTATGTAGTTAGTATGTAGATATCAGATAATGCATGACATTGTTCATTGTTCATATCGACTGCACTATATCACCTCTTGTCAGATGCATATCATTTAGTTGATCGTGATCTTATTATTAGATTATATTATTATATAAAGCAGATTTTTCTAGTTAGGTATTAATAATATGACTAATAGTTATAAAACAGATTAAACGTCTGACTAAGACAAACAGCTGGTAGAAACTGTTGTATTAATCTGTAATCTAAAATGTTTTTCAGGTAAATTGTGTTCGTATCAGGAAACTTGTGGGATAGTTTTAATTTCTACCATTTTATATGTTTTTTAAGGTGCTGAATTTGAATCTATGTAATGTTAGTAGGTAGGTCACAAAATTTCAAAATGTGCAATAAAAATAAATTAAAATGTCTAATTTTTAGCGGCTTTTTGCTTATTATGGAAAGCTATAAACATTTTTATGTTTCCTATTTATAATGAAAGTAGATAAAATTGCCTACAAGTTTGTCTTATAATTTTGTGCTCTAAATTTAATAGCAACGGAGCTGTCAAGCTCCATAAACTGGCAAAACTTTCGTTTTACCTATTTGAAATTGTGAGATTCGTAAATGTTTGGAAAAAAGTCTGATTTATTTATGTTTTATTTTATGAGACATAATTTTAATAATCTCACATAAAATAGGACATACTACTATATTTAACTTTGTTGGAATCAGCAAATATGCGGGAATTTTTTAAGATAAATGTGATTTGAAAGTGTAGTGACTACAGTGATAAAAAAATATAGTATTCAATGGCAAAAGAAAAATTGGCGCAAATTCAGAAGAAATTCTGTTTATCACGAATCTTTCTCAAAGTGTATTGTGGTATTTACCTACATCTTTTTAATAATGACGTCAAATGAACAGACAAAAAACGCATCATGTGAATTCATAATCAGGTGAATACCAAATAGTAATAAAAACAGCTAGAAAAAGTGTTCAAAGTAGTCTGTTGACCTTTTCATTTCTCAGTAATATGCAAACGTCTACGATACAATACTTAAAATGTTAATTCTCCAAGAAAAAGTGTCGGCGAATCATGGAAGCAAGTTTATACTAGATATTATACATACCGACATTTCAAAAATTTCTAAAAACGGGGGACCTTATATCTCGACAACCCTTACTAAATATGATTTGGAACAAAATAGGGTAGATGCATTGAACCTTTATCTAGGAAATAACCGTAAAAGATTTTCTATATCTTGTATAGATTTCTCAAAAAAATATATTTGAAAAACACCTCCGATCAATTTTCCGAAAGACGGAAACTCGTTTCCCGAAAGTCGCAGAGTATTTTTTTTTGTACTGATAATATGTACCTATTAAAATCAAGGGAATAACCGTAAAAGTTTGCGATAGAAGCAAAATTAACCCCAAAAAATGGATAAAACGCTATTTTTTCCATTTTATCAAGCGATTTTGAATCTTATTGCCGTGGGAAACGACTGTGACGTCATTCTTGGTACCAAGGCCTTAATTGGAATTATGTGAAGCGACGCGACTGAATTCATTCTTACTTTCCCTCTCATAACTGAGATATTTTGGTTCGCGCGATTCCATAACACACTGTTATTATATTCTACAAATTACAATAAAAGTGTGGGAATCAGACTATACTAGGTACATAATGTGTACCAACGAAATTAAAAGTGATGGAAATTATATGGACTACTGTTGCATTACTTTTATGTAATGCATTTTATCTTACTGTATGTCACTTGCTTTTGCCTTATTACTTTCACACCTTTTGTCTCTATATACGAAACAGGTTCCGGTTGATAAATACGACTATATCAAAATTTATTATATTGTGCTGTAAATCTACATTTTTGTTTCAGGAAAGAAAATATATCTAGCTGCAGTGATCTGCACAATGGGGTCAAACAGCAGACTATATATATGAAACCAGCAGTTATCCCCGGTTGCCTAAGGGGCTCTGTTTGGGAAAATAGTCACTTGCTAGTCTTTTAACTTGGTTTTAAAAGAGGGCGCTACTTGTAGCCTTTTGGCAAACCATTGATCCAACCATTGATGTACCTGTGGCAGCCTAGATCTGGTCAGTCGGGGATCTTTCTCACCTCTTCTACCTTCTACTAGTTTTACTCCTCCAACGACCATTCGTTTTTCAAGGCTATTGTCATCTCTTCTGACTTCTTCTTCTTCTCCTGGGCATTATTAATCCCACATGGTGGTGGGGTCTGCCTTTCGGGTCTTTCGCCGCCACTTCGCTCGATCTTGCGCATCTTCCGGTGTCACGTCGTTCTCGCTCATATCCTGCCTCACCACCTCATGCCACCTACGCTTGGGTCTTCCTCGGGACCTCCTACCAGGGACACGTAGTGTTTGTGCCCTGTTGCCAATATACTCTGGCGGTCTTCTGCTGACATGTCCGTACCAACGCAGCCTGTTTTCCTGGATCTTGTCAGAGATGTCGCGTACACCTAGACTCCCACGAATGTAGGAGTTTCGGATTCTGTCAAGCCTTGTGACACCGCACATCCATCTCAACATTTTCATCTCTGCTGTCTGTACGGCACGGACATGCCTTAGCGAGGTATTCCATGTTTCTGAGCCATATGTAAGCACGGGTCTGATGACACTCTTGTATATTAGCCCTTTGAGTTTAACTGGCATCCTGTTATCACATGTCACGCCGGTGACCTCCCGCCATTTCAACCAAGCCGAGGATATTCGGTGCTGAATATTTGTGTCTAGGTCTCCAGAAGAGTGGATCATGGTCCCCAAGTACTTATATTCCTGACACTTTTCTATCTGTTGGCCAGTGATGTCATCTCTTCTGACAATGTGTCCTAAACTGAAGGACCCCCTTAAGGCAGATGGAGGACAGTCTGTTATCTACTTTTAGCTTCCTTATAATGGAGATATTGGTCCTCATTGTTGTCCAGAGGATTCGCAACATTCGTTTCCAGTACCACCATATCGTTGTTATTCACATACATACATTCATATCCACGTCCGCTCCCTATGTGGAGCGTGTGGTCGTCACCCAGTTTTTCCAGGCTTTTCTGTCCTGGGCCAACTCTGTTGCCTGTTCCCATGTAATTCCAGCCCGGCACAGCTCTGATGTGTACAGCCTCTGGATGGACATTGCAGAACTGCCCAGACGCCTGTTGCCTACAGGGCAATTGAATATCTGAGAAATATTGACGCGGAGCTCTGACTCAGACTCCCAGATCATTTGTACAATGGTTGTATTCGCATACGAAAGAAGAAGAAGGGAGATATTGGAGACAGCTGTTGTTATTTATATGCAAAATAAATAAATAAAAATAGTGAATTGATTACATAGGTGTACAAAAATAATAATTTTAATATGTCATTGAATTAAAAGTAAATACTTATGTACCAATATGTACTCTAAGTATTCTGTAAGTAATAACAATCCTAAACAATAAAATGTTATATCTGAAATAGTAACAAGGTGTACTACCTATGGACAACAACCATTTCCTTAACCTTGACTCTTATTTCCAAAATGCAAAATTAAAAACCTTGAATCGGCTCGCCTGAAGTCATTCTGTGGTTAAATAACCCACTTGTACACGACTCGGTGCATAACAATATAGTATTCACGACCGATATTACTTTATTATATAACAACTAGTTCGTATCTACCTGTTCAAATTCACGGACTGGTTGGAGCACGGATTAAACTGCGCGACGGAAGTCTTGTGAATGTTTTAACATATATTTATACCAATACTTGCAATAAGAGGTATACAATTATACATAGTGAAAAATATTATTGTTTTATAAGACTATTTTTGAATGAAAATGTTAAAGGCCTATGCCCTGCAGTGAACAACCGCGGGCTGAATGATGATGATGATGATTTTTGAAAGCCGAATTTTTATGTTTTGTGCATATCATAATTGAATATAACAAGTAGTTATCTCAACAGATATAAATACTTACAGCAAAGGATGAACTTTCCATGAGGCTTATGACTGATCGTCGCTGGAGGACGGTAAATGGATGGACTGGAATTGGTTAATGTTACATAAGTATAAAGTGATCACATTAAGCCAGCCGACGATCAGTCATAAGCCTCATGGAAAGTCCATCCTTTGCTATATATCTGTTGAGATAACTACTCGTTAAAATGTTTTATTCACATTGTGTCCTTTTTCATCGTTCGCCACTTCTTAGAACTCCTGTAGACTCTTCTAGCTGATAATACTTTTATTTATTTATTTATTTAAACTTTAAGTGAACAACAAATACATATAAATATAAAAAATGGACATAGTACAGATAATAAATCGTTGTTCACTAGGGCGAACTTATCGCAGAACTGCGATTTCTGCGAGTTAACCCCAACTGAGAAGTGTATTGGCAAATCTTGCCTCCGCCAGTGAACCAGTAAAGATTCTACATTTTACCTACAATACTATGAACACAAATAACAACAACTGACACGAACGTCGTACAGTGAACAAAGAGTAGAATACAAACAAGCAAAAAATTTACCAACAAATGAATAAAATAATGAATGATTTCGTAGTTCGTACAGACATCGGATTTTCCTTCACGGAAATTATATCGTATTATTTTGTAGTGTTGCTGCTATATATTTTATCATGATCTACATTCTATATAGTTAGGTGGTCTTGAACTGGTCGATTTAATAATTAACATGAGATTTTTTCTCTACAGTGATTAGTACTACAAGCTACAAAGTATATAATGCTTCATTGACACGAGTAGTTCTACAAAGGACCATATAAAACTATAAAATAGTTTATTAAAATAGGTCAATATTATAATACAACTTACCTACACGTTAATCATCATTGAAATAGATTGAAAATAAATTCAATAAGTAAGTTTGGTACTGACATTATAATGTAAGTATTTTTCGCCATATTTTAATTTGGTTTTATTATTCTTGCAACATTTTTTGTGGCTAGTTAATATTTCAATCATTACCTACCACTAAATTTGATCATTGTACAATTCTAATATTACAGAGCATATATGTTACATATAAAAAGTATTACTTTTTTAATAAAACACCTTTTTAAACTAATAGGCACTTATCACAATTTTACTACTATGTCACACAATTAACAACAAATTGTGTAAAAACTAAAGAAAAAGTAGGAAGGAAAGAGGAATGTTAAAAGGGGACACAAAGAGAACTGGATAAAAAGGTTAGACCAGCAATAGACTGTCAAAGGAATAATGAATTCGTTTTCAAAATTAGTCTTCAATTTTTTTTGCATCTTGCATTTTGGGCTTACTTTGAAATGTGCCATTTCACACAATTCAGTAACCAGCTTTTGAATTCTCTTGCGGTTAAGCTTGATGTCTTTTGTATCTATTGTTACCAGCATAAATCATACAACACACTTGCTTAAATCGTCAACAGAATTCAGAAAACAAAATGGTCAAAAAGAGTCATAACCTCGAGACCAAGAACAACTATCAGGAGTGTGGGAGGACCACAGGGAAGATCAGGGTAGAGAGACCAAGATAGGACATTGTTGAAAGTAATGGAGGAAACCTGCGTTCAGGAGTAGACAGAAGTAGCCTGAGGAAAAGAAATAATCCATCCATAGCTGGTAAGATCACTGTCGTAGTATCGTAGATCATTCCATTATTTTTTTTACATAGGATAAGATGATACTTCTGTGAATCATTGCGATGAAATCGTGCGTGAATGGTTAGAGACTACCAGTGTTCTTTCCACTCCATAAATCACTAACTGACCTTCGAGGATTCAGTTTAAAACACGTGTTTTACACTTGACCAGAGAACTTAGAATTTTTACCTAGTTCCTCTTCCTATCAATAATATGTGAATAAACTAAACGGTACCTCCTACATACTTATTATAATATTTACATACTAATAAATTATTCCTTAGATATTGATATTACTAAGATTTACTATCAATTAGATAATTATAATATAGACTACTAGGTACCTTTAGTTAAAATAGGAAACGGATGTTATAAAACAATCGAATAATTTATAATTTTTATATATTATTAATCCGTTTATTACATTGAAATTTATTATAACTAATATTTGATTTTTAAAGTAGGGAGCCGTTGCTAAGCTCGCTTTAATAAATTACTACAATTTATGCCCGGCGAAGCCGTGATAAAGGAATATTCTCATAAATAAATCGATTCACAAACAAATATGTAAATTTATTATAACACTGACAGAGAGTAAAGATGGCATTCACAATAAAAAACGTAAAATGAAGAACGCGTCAACCTTCCAATTAGAAGTGTCCACAACATACACCATATTTTTCATAGCTGCAGAAGACAGAGAAGAATGGATATCAAGATAAAAGAATTTGCTGCAAACCAGTCCGCAGGATTGAGACTGGAGAAGACGATATAAATTGGTTTGTAAAATACAATAAAGATGATATTTTTTTTTAACTCATATATATTTTTTTAATCATTAGGTCCCTTAAAATATCCCATTGATGTTTTTGTGAGCCATGTAGATTGGACATAAAATGAAATAAGGAAAGCGCTAGTATAGCCAATTTTTTGTATATGGTCAGCTCAGTCTATAGTTCTAATAGTTTTTTTAGTTTGGTTTTAGTTCTATGTATAGTGGCACCACTATTTTTGTTTACATCCACAGCATACAAATAAACATACAATGATTCAAAAATATTACGTTGATTTGTAAAATTAAGTAGCTAATTTTGAATTTTTCGGTAGTGATTAATTAATACCAATGAATAAAATGATCGTATATTTTATTCAAGATCATAATGTAACATAATAATTAGTAACAAAGCTGCATTTAATTTGAACAAATTAGTATTTCTTTGAAATTATTTTGACACGAGCTAAATTCTGTACTTACTTATAGTTTGCATGAAGTCGAGTGATCAAATTTATTTATTTATCAAAACAGAATTCCCGAGTGATGCAAATTTTCGCTGTCATAAATTCTGTCAAAACCCTAATTATTGTGTATTATATTTATTAATTAGAATTTTCGAATCGTGTACTCAACTCGATAGCACTAATGATAAATGTTGGCTCTTGGGGTGATAATGGATCGAGGTATCGGCGGCTAATAGATAATTAGAAAAGCAAGAATCTATCATTTAAAAGAAGTTCCCGAAAAAATAACTGAAAAACACGTTTTAATCTCGAAAGTTTAAAGCGATTTTGGCTTAGGTTGTTGATTATGCCTTTTAATATTCCTGCAAACAATTTTTCTTCTTCTATTGTCATAATCACAAAGCACCAGTCATGATTACAGCTGCAACACATGATCTCGTCATAACCTTTTTTTTTAAAATAAAATAAGATCTGGACTTGCTTACACAAACCCAAATACTTTCTGGCACACCTTGCACTAGGCTGAACGTATCGCAAAGTGTGCAATTCATCGTCACTCGTTAGCACCGGGTTTTGAATCTGGCACCTCCTGCTCGAGAGACCGCCGCCTTAACCAGCTGTGCCAACCATGTAGGTACTCGAAACGTCATGTACTCGTGTATAGAAAAGTTTATTTCATACAAAATGTATGTATAGTACGTGTATAAGGCGGTAATAGTGGCACTAGGACATGTCAAGTTAGTTTCAATGAAAATGTTCAAACATTTCAAACACTTGCATATTCGTAAATCCGGTAGGTAACAGTATAGTAAACCTAATCAATTTTGATTATGGATATGGTATAAACCAGTATTTCCCAAACTATGAGTCGCGACCCACCAGTGGGCCGCGAGCGAATATTGAGTGGGCCCTAAAGAATAATTAATAAAAACTTTATATTACTATACATCGGCGGTTTGGATTCTTTCCCTACGGAACTTTATAACTACCTACGGAATCTGAGCATTACCAATATTAATGCCCTCTTTAGACTCTAAAAAATTTCGCTAACTTCTTGGTGCGTTTTTTATAAGGTAAAATTTTCGTGGTGGGGGGAGGGCGCCGAAAACTCAGTGAGTGCCCATACCGAGAAAAATTGTAAATCTGGCGCTAGTACACCCCCCCCGTCTATTCTTAAGAGGTGGGTCGCAAGATTGGAAATTTTTGTTAGATGAGTCGGCACACAGTCAACTTTGGGAACCACTGGTATAAACTACACCGTTAATATATTTTCCCCCGGCAATACAAAGTAAGTTTCTTCAGGTAAAACAATACATGATAATTATTCTATGACAATAATAAAATCATAATAGTAGATAATGAATTATGGTAGTCGTGATGTGAAACACCACACCATTAAATTATTATACAATGAGTTAAAACCTTTATAAAACACATTTTTTTAATATCGATATGAATTTATCAATCAATTCAGTTCTCTTTATTATATCGTACATGGGCGTCGTCAGGAATGGGTAGCTGCCCCCCCCCCCCCTAGAGATTGGAATAGATATATATTTTTTCAATGAGTAAACCTCACAAAAAATTACATTGTTACCACACGTTTTCTCATCATATTATCATGAAAATCCATCAAAACACTCTCTTCTCTGCACCATATCCCATTTATTTGGGGTTGGCGGCTCGGATCCTCTTTCTCCATCTGCTCCGACCAAGGCAGTCTTCTGGAGAAAGCTCCAGGTGTTCCATGTCCCCTCTGATGGTCTCCTCAAGGGACTTCTTTGGCCGTCCTCTCTTTCTTGGTCCTTCCACAGACCAGTTTGTTGCCCTCCTCAGAGCGGAATCCTCGTCTCTTCAATGCACGTGCCCATCAAAACAAAATCCATCAAAACACAATTGTTTCTTTTTTTTTCCTGAGGCGCTATTTTTTATTACTTTTTTGTAAGACATTTTTTATACATATTATGGTGCAATGTATTATATACACATATTCAAATAAACCAAACCACACTACGACCTTCTTTCTTCACTATGTCTCACATTTTTTTTTGCCTGCGCGCTATTTACTCTATTTCACACTACATCAATTTTTTTTAAATTTTGTTGTTCCCCCCAGCTCCGAGGCTGGCGACGCCTATGATATTGTATTAATTTATTCTATCGATGACTGTCACATGTGTTTCTTGTATAGGACAGGATACTTATAGCTCAGTCCTTTTGCAGCACGAAGTCGGCAAAATTAATAACAGATGGGACTCTATGCAGTATGATACCTTAGGGTGGGATGTTTCAGAATATCAGGCGTCCCCCCCGCCACACCTGACGCGTCACCCCCCTGGCCCCCCGAATAGGTCCCCCTACGTGGTTTTCATCTATTTATCAAAAAATTGTAACAGATAGAAGGAAAATGTTAAGGACAAAAATAGTCCTTAATAAATTCTCTACAAAATAGGTAAAGCACATTTTTTGATAGGACTAGTAATTTACCCGCAATAGCCGGTGAAAATATCGTAATTTTTTAATAAGAACCAAAAATTTTTTATTTTACTCAAATTGTTGAAAATTCATAAGAGCTACAAGAAAATGGTCAAAGAATGAATTAATTGCTATAGTTTTAGCTATAAAATGAGCTATTATTTATTTTTGCACGGCTCATAGTTTTTGAGTTATAACATAAAATTCCAATGACAGAAGTCTTAAAAATGGAACTTTTCATACAATTTGTATTGAAATGCTGTGATATTAAAATTTAGGTTACGCCTGTTTTTCACAAGTATGTGAAAGATAAAAAATGTATTGGAGTATGACTGGATTTTGTAAGTATTTTAAGGTATAATTCTTTAGAAGTTCAATACACTTTTGCCAGCCATATTTCAAAGCCGTATCCCAGTTTTGCAGAAGGATTCGTCAAGATCATTAAAGAAGAAAATTTAGTGTATGTCTGTGTAAGATACGAGGTTCGGCTGAACACTTCGTAGCCCTGAGAAAAAAATGTACAGACCAGTTTAAGTTCATTATTGATATAGATAATTTAAACTTCATTAGGGCTATTTACAAAATTTGAGATCGATAGGACGACGCTGGCACTCTTGGCACCATTTTTATTTCAGCGTGTTTGACATTTTTGTGAAAATGTGAAATTGTCAGCTGCGATCCGTGATAAAATATTATTTTATCTAAGGTCATAGACCGACACGAACCATAAAAGAAATATCGGGTTCATTAATGGAGTCTGTTCCATCATATGCCATGATTAGAAAGTAAGTGCCAGATTTTGAATGGGCACAGCAAGGTGTCAAACACAACCCTTGAAGCGGAAAGCAATAAAATGCAGTAGTTCTGGAGAACGTCGATAAAGACATGGATTAATTTTTCAAAGATCGCGGAATTATTAGTTAGGTGATAGCAGAGATTCCAGTGATCTGATTTTAATCAGTAGTGTTCATCTTAACTTCAGAACAGGACTTGTACAAACCCTCGAATCGCCGGGTGCCAATGCTTTTGACCCATATCCTAACCTTGAGGAATCCTTCTGGAAAACTGGGATAATGGCTTTGAAACATGACTGGCAAAAGTGCATTCAACTTCGAAAGGATTATATCTTGAAATACTAAAAAGACCCAATCATACTCCAATACATTTTTTATCTTTCACATGCTTGTGAAAAACAGGCTTAACCTAAATTTTAATATCACAGCATTTCAATACAAATTGTATGAAAAGTTCCATTTTTAAGACTTCTGTCATTGGAATTTTATGTTATAACTCAAAAACTATGAGCCGTGCAAAAATAAATAATAGCTCATTTTATAGCTAAAACTATAGCAATTAATTCATTCTTTGACCATTTTCTTGTAGCTCTTATGAATTTTCAGCAATTTGAGTAAAATAAAAAAAATTTGGTTCTTATTAAAAAATTACGATACTTTCACCGGCTATTGCGGGTAAATTACTAGTCCTATCAAAAAATGTGCTTTACCTATTTTGTAGAGAATTTATTAAGGACTATTTTTGTCCTTAACATTTTCCTTCTATCTGTTACAGTTTTTTGATAAATAGAGGAAAACCACGTAGGGGGACCTATTCGGGGGGCCAGGGGTGTGACGCGTCAGGTGTGGCGGGGGGGACGCCTGATATTCTGAAACACCTCACCCTAAGGTATCATACTGCATAGAGTCCCATCTGTTATTAATTTTGCCAACTTCCCCATACATTGATTTCCTAAAGTGACTGAACTATTACTAATATAGGATTTATAATAAACTACACATGGAATAATTATTATATTACGGATATACAAGACCTCCAGAGTCCGGATGTACGAGACGCGTGTCAGAGCAATTAAGAAAACACCAACTACAAAATTAATATTAATGTCTTCATCATATCGGAGGTGACAACAACCATATAGCAGCAGTCTCAGAAAAGGATTCAATCGTCGCGTCGTGGAGCCGATAAGAACCAGGATTTTATACTGAAAGGATAAGCAATATCAAGATCGCTTTACAACTCTGTAGGCACAGTTAAGTTGGTTCAAATCTCGTTGTATTGCCGTCGTTTATTGGTTTTTAATCATCCGTATTAGGCCTTGTTTATGGCAATTGGAATTGCCATAAACAAGGCCATTACAAAATCAAATGCAGAAAATCAATAAACAGTTACAGAAAAAAGAATGAAATCAATTAACACATGGTGACAAAACAACACTATGAAATAGGTGTGGATTCGTTCAATGCAGGTCTGGATGGAGATCGTCCAGAACTATGTAACGTATGTTAAGACTTTACGATACAATCTTCAGAAAGTATTTGGGTTAGTATACGTGTAAACCCAGTGCCATTAAAATACGTTAAAGGACGATACGGATATCTAAAAACGTGTGCCGAAAGACATAATTCTTTGTATGCAAAAGCATAAGGTATCTACTTCTTCTTCGATGGCTCTACGGCCCATATCGAGCCTTGGCCTCCATGAGACTTCTCTTCCAACCTCTCCTGTCCCCTGCTGCGACCTTCCAATCTGTTGCCTGGATTAGTTCCGCTGCGTCCTTCCTGACCTCGTCTTCCCTTGCCTTGGCATAGCCACCGTAGCCACCCAGGTGGAAGAAAGCATCAGGTATATTATGCATAGTTATCTTACGATCCATCAAAAACCCATAATGAGATCGGTTGGACCTCTATTATACTATTATGCATGAAGTATGTATATATTAGCATGGGCTAATCGCTGGCATTGGTGTATTTGTATATAGTAAACGTAAGGCTAGACCGATATACTCGTAGTTGCAAGTATATCTAACTTTATAGCAAATCAGAACTAGCAATTTTAGTATTGAACTTGCAAAAATCCCAATGGCAATGTTATAACGTTTTGCATACATTTGATCCTACAGAATGGTGTTAAGGATTTTTATTAACACATCAATTTATAGAAGTAAAAGACGAACATGTCGGTTGGTAGGACTAATAACCCTGATAATAGCTGGAAACGCTAAGTTATTTAACATGTGCTTACTTAGAAGATACCTTCAAGTTTGTATACATTTTAATATTCCTATTGAGGTCACGACCAAGTTTTCTGAATGTTTTCATTCCTTATATCGTCGCTGCCTTCAAACTCTTGAAAGAAATGTATTTATATGGATCGTTATGTGAGAGGAATTCGTCGACTTCTAATAAAAAAAACTAATTATTGAATGACAAGGCATGTAATATAATGATAAAATAATAATTATTAAATATCTTGATCTTGCTCATGAAATTAAGGAGATGTGGAGAACACCTTCCACTGTCATCATTCCTATAGGTGCACATCATCCACAAACGGTATCATTCCTAAGAGTCTCAAAGTAAATCTTGAAAAACATGGACTGCATGGTGGGCTTCGATAAGCCATGCAGAAGGCTGTCCTGCTGTCATCTAGCAGGATTGTTAGAAGGTTTCTCTCTCTATTGCTCTTAAACTCTCCCATGATAGTGCATTTTTGTGCACATCATGGGAGAGGGGGATACCCAATAGTATAATAAACTCTCTATTGGCATATAAAATACGCACAATGGGTGTGCTTATTGCCTAGAGGCAATGTCTTCCAGCAAACCACAGTTTATATATACAAATGAATTAAATAAACATTGAAATACATAAAAAATCATAGTTTAAAATTCACGTAGCTAATAATGAGCCTTATGATACGCGACTAGTATATAAGAAGATTCTCATCCTCATCATCAGGCGTTTAACAATAAAGTAAATAAAAAACAGAGACATTAAGTATTTATACTAATTGAAACAATGTATGTAAATTGGAAGAAGCCCGAAGTGTAAGTAATTTCAAAACCAGAATAACTTTTTATGTTTTTGTTATTTTTTTAGGATTTGTAAAAATAATTTTACTGCCTGGTGATAGGTTGGGAAAATTCCTACAAACATTTTAATCACAGATTCCAAAACTGATTGACGCCCCGTCATCTTGAAAAAAAAAATGCTCAACTCCACTTTGGAAAGTGAGCAAGTATTTCTTTATGTATCCACCAACGTAACCACTTGCTGCGTTCATCGACCATAGTAGGTACCTGATATTCCCAAAAAAATAAATTAGTAACGAAATTATAAAAAAAGAGTTGATTTAACTGAGTACGTATTCTTAAATTTAGAGAAAATATTCTCAAAGATGTTGACGGTCTTTCAATTTTCTGGCTCATCTACAGAGTTTTCAATATTGTTTTCAATACAATCAGCAAAAAGCAAGTCACATAAAATATGTAGGAAAGGATTATAATAATTTGGGTTCTAAACTTCTAATTTAACGTAAATTTGACATATTCTTTTTTAAGCAACAGTAGCACAAACGTGCAGTGGACTCGTTGCCTAAGCCAAAATCACGAAAAACAATGCAAAGAACAATATTGAGCGATTTCAAATATCCTGTGAGGTATGGCTAAGGTATCCTTTTTTTTTTCTTTGTAAATGCTCTCACAATTTATCTTTCTTCTGTGGGTACTTTGGAAATCGGTGATTCAAAGATATACTTAAGTACTCGTCGTCAAAACTGGTAAAAACGTTAATGCTTTAGGTAGAAACTAAATCTATTAGATAATAATTTTAGGACCTCCAAATAGATCTTCTTTTTAAACTGGTTTTTCAGAATTGTTGGTAAATTACCTAGTGTATTCTAAATTGGCTAATTGTATGTTATCTAATCAAGAATTTACTCATAAAAAGGATTTAATTTAAAAAATAGCAAATATTAACATAAAACCTATTATCTATAAATATGAAATATGTAGGTACTAGCAACAGATAGTAAGCATAACAGTTTACCACCTTTGAGATAAATAGTCGAAGATGTTGGAGTTAGCTGGTAGATTTACAGACAACACGACGATCAACTCGCCCTAGTGAACGAACAATTTAGCATTTATTACGAATTGGTTTGCAGCATTTTTTTGCATGTCGATCTCCATTATTTTCTGTCTTCTGCAGCTCTTTTCAACTTGGCATATGTGGCGCAGTTCATGTCCTCGTACACCTGGTCCAGGTATTGCCATCGGGGGCATCCCCTGTGGTTTGTCCCCACAACCATTCGCTCTAATAAGTCATGTAGGAGACCCTCGTGGAGCCTGATGTGACCAATCCAGCGGACACGTCTCTCGGAGATAATAAAATAAATTCAATAGCAGGTGTATTTTGTATGTACAGCTGATTGGAAATAAAATCCTACATACTTACGTTTATAGGTTTAAATTGCTATGTTACATCTTTCGGCACCAATGAGATATAAAATAAAGAATATAAGACGTCCTTTATGACTAATAAGAATCCTGCTTAGTCACAGCAAGTCAAATGGAACATTTTTGTACATTTTAAGTACTTTACAGTTAGGTTTGTCGCATGCAACAACAAACAAGCCTAAATGTACGTCAGAACTCACAAAACGAGTTTAATATGAGACACCTTGCTACGTGTGGAGAGAATGAACAATGAAAGAATAACGAAGAAAATTTACCTGGGTGAAAGAGGAGGTGTAAGGAAACGCGGCCGTCCGAGAACCACCTGGCTGGACCATGTTGACCAGATACTCAAGGACGGACGTGTTTTGAGTAAAAGTAACTGGAGAGTATGTATGAGGAATTGCATGAATGTGAAGGAAGCCCGAAGTGTGTGTCAGGATAGGAAAGTCTGGCGATCTGCCTACCCCGCAAGGGAGGTGGCGTGAGGGTATAGTATAGTATAGTATAGTACCTTGCTACGTATATTTTGTACTCTAATGACACCACGTGTAATACATTGGGCGCTCTTCGTGGAAGCAATTTTTGTGGCGATTTTAAGAAAGCCATCAACCACATAATAAAGCAAGAAAAAAATGTCCATGTGGATCGGTTCCTACATAATACACATTGCGTAATATGTTACGATTTTTCGTGTAGGTAAAAAATCTAAATATAACAATAATTTTATATAGATTAATCGTGATGCCATAAGACAGAGCCACACCTAAACTTTAGGCATTTTAATTTTTTTTATCGAAATGGGTATTATTGAATTTCAAAATCATAAAGTCTGAATTTTCATACGCAATCATATGTATTATAGTATTTAAGTTTTTCTTTCTTATCTCGGACTGAGGGTAAGATATTGCTTTTGCAATAAGTCCGCTTTTTGGCACACTGCATTGTCTTGTTTTTGTTGTTATATATATTTACTGGCCAATAAAGATTTATTTATTTATTTATGTATCGAACTATAATAGCGATACTGGATGTATTTTTGCGATTAACTCAGTTTCAACTTTTTAGTTGTGGGTGGCTCTTGTTTGTGACGGCATAATAGTGCTAACCGCATCAGGAGTTTCTAGTTTGTTTATATTTTGAAACCCATAATGACGTACGAAAAATCCACGCGACCATCTCAAGAAATATCTTATTATTACTATACCTGCGTGTTTCTTGGAATATTTGAGATGATGATGACTCTACCACGCATGTAAAATGTATTTTTAAACAATACAACTGTTGACCGTATTCGCCTAATAGCTATTTTTGTTGATATTTTAATTCGCATGATATCTAAACGTAAAAGCTCTACCCTTATATTTTCAAATAAGATGTTGCTTTGGATTCTTCTTCTTTTTCCTCTTCACGAGCACTATAGCTTCCATCTCTGGATGTAGGCCTCCCTCATTCGTTTCCATCTCTCTCTGGATTTTTCCTCAGATGTCTATTTGATCCCAGCTGTCAACTTCGTCCAACGCATCTGTGGGCGGCGTCTAGGGCGTTTACCGAGCCACAGACGCCAGAACAGGAGCTAGTTGCTCCATTTGCCATCCATTGCTCTCGCCACATGACCTACATAGTCTAAAGTATTTCAGCCCTATGATGGGTTGAACCCTGTTTTATATGATTAAAACCAAGTATAAATAATTTCTTTAAACTGATAACTTTTATTAACCCTAGTACTACCTTAATATAATTGGAAGGTTGAGGAATTTTTCTGACAATAGATCCTATAGGTATATATTTTAAAACCGAAACTTTTCCCAAATTTTGCCTTCGTGAGCATTTTCATTTCATATGTCTCTTTCTTATAATAGTTCATTTAAAGAATAAATAAATAAAATTCATACTGTCGTTGTACATAGGTTGTTAAAGTTATTAATTACTCATGACTACCTTCATACATCTTGAACTTCATATAAATATATTCCCTGTACCGTATTGATAAATAATGTAATCATTGCGAAGTATACATTGCAAAATAAACCAATTAATAACTCAACCTGTTTTTTACTTCCTTATATTATTATCTACTGAAACTGAGCTCTAATTATGTCAGCATATTCATAAATCTTATGGGCATGGCACCAGGAATGACGTCACAGTCTTTTCCCACGGCATTAAGGTTCAAAATTGCGTGACAATCGCATGATGAAATGGTAAAAATAGCGTTTTTTTCAATTTTTTGGGGTTAATTTTGCGTCTATCAAAAAACTTTTACGGTTATTCCCTAGATTTTAATGCATATTATCAGTACAAGAAAAAAAATTACTCCGCGACTTTCGGGAAACGAGTTTCCGTCTTCCGGAAAAAAGGTCAGAGGTGTTTTTAAATATTTTTTTTGCGAAATCTATACAAGATATAAAAAATCTATTATGGTTATTCCCTAGATAAAGGTTCAATGCATCTACCTTATTTTGTTGAAAGCAAATTTAGTAACGGTTGTCGAGATATAAGGTCTCCCGTTTTTAGAATTTTTTGAAATGTCGGTATGCACACTCTTAATTGATTTTAATTATATAACAAATAAATTAACAATTATATGTATGTTGGCATAATGTACAACTTCATTGGTCATTTTTATAGTTATTTATGAAATTAATATTAACAATTGATAAATTATTTATTGTTAATTGCGTAATTTATTTGTATCCTGTGAATTCCTGCAATTGAAGGAATACCCATGACTATACATAAATAAACGTCTGCTCATTTTGGTACCCGTTTCCCATTAGAAAAACAAATTCACATTTAAAAGTATGCATACCGACATTTCAAAAATTTCTAAAAACGTGAGACCTTATATCTCTACAACCGTTACTAAATATCCTTTGGAACAAAATAGGGTAGATGCGTTGAACCTTTATCTAGGGAATTACCGTGAAAGATTTTTTATATCTTGTATAGATTTCTCAAAAATCAAAAAAAAAATCAAAAACCCCTCTGATCTTTTTTCCGAAAGACGGAAACTGGTTTCCCGAAAGTCGCGAAGTATTTTTTTTTGTACTGTTTTTTTTATGAAGTTTTTTGATAGACGCAAAATTAACCCCAAAAAATAGAAAAAAAAACGCCATTTTTATCATGCGATTGTTCATGCGATTTTGAACCTTAATAGCGTTGGAAATGACTGTCGCCATTCTTGGTAGCAAGCCCTTAAGTGTCATATATTTTTTTTTGTAGTAATTTCAAAAGTGGTGGCAGTAACTTTTCACAAGTAAGTAAAATAAGTCGATTAATAATTTTGAAAATATCTTTATTTACAAAGAAGCGCAAATTTTTATCACTACCAACTTTCGGACTTTCAAAAATAATCGTCTTCAAAACATTTGACATACAACTTTTTTCTTCCTTTTCTTTATTTATTTTAAAATAGATTACAAAACATTTTGCGCCGGAATTGCCCAACCTGTATTTGTGTCAATCCTTAAAATGTGCAACAATAATAAAACCGAAATAAAAAAGTACAAAATGAGATAAAACAGGTCAAAACAAACTAAAATAAACAAAAATAAGATCTTTTTCACTGATGTTTTCAGCATTAACTATGTGACTGTAAATAATATAAAATAAGTAAAATAAAGTATAAGAGTAAGTTAAACTGAGGTAAGCTAAGGTAGGTTTGGAATGGCAAAGGAAGACAAGGTAAGGTGAGCCAAGGAAAGGTAAGGTAATCCGAGATGAGACAAAATAAGATAAAGTAATATAAAATAAAACTGTCGATATCATATCAATCGCATTGTCAATCTGTACGTTGTCGGTTATGTCCGTGCGTTGATTACATTAGGACGCTAAGATTAATCGATAACTTGTTCATTGTAAGTCGATTATTATTGCAATAAAGAATGAACGACTTACTGCAACATATGGCCCATCACTGTCCGCCTGCTGTACATGTTACGTCGACGACCGACCTCTTCTTTGGTCCTCCGACACCTCATTGATTTGCCCTTCGTTTGGTAAGTCTGGATCGCCATCAAGCACTGATATCTCGTTGTGCTATGCGCCCTGCTATTTGTCCCTTGTCTTTATCACCAATAAGTTCTGTAAATCAATAGTCACTCAAATATATTTACGTTTATTTTCTTCTTATTTCGTATGCATGCGACCATTGTACAAGTCATCTAGGAGTCATAGCTCCGCATCAATGTTCCGTAAGTAATCTGTTGCCTTTGGCGTCACCTTGTGGATTTCCTCAAGAACCCCTGCAAACTTCTTATCAGGACACCTCTCTACTATATGGTCAACAGTCTCTCTATTTTTAACCTACTATAGATAATTTAAAGGACGCATCTTGTATTGAGACAGATTAATTACTTATTAATTTACTTCGGATCTGGCACATTACATTATAATATTAATAATTTATTAGTTCGCAATCTAATTAACCTTGTCGATTGTGTAACACACATACCTGTACAGTGTACGTACATTCAGATACATACTATATATTATTCATCAGTATCTGTAAGAGTATTATATCATAATAGTCTTAATTAATTTAATGTATGTACTTATCTAATTAAACTATGATGTATCATACTGCATAAGTAAGATTCTTGTTAGACATACCTTCGCCGGTTGTTGGAATAAGTGGATATGAACATTTTAGTAAGCAGCGCACAAATGCCTACCTTATGGTCGATCTTGAAATTGTCTGAGGCTAATCATGACTTCTTCAGCAGAGATAAAAACAATAGAAAAACTGCTCAGAACGTCAGATATGAAAGTACTAGGACAATCGCAAGGAAAACTTAAAAAAAAACAGGAACCGGAATCAAGAAATTAGAAGGACTTGCGATACAAAAACGGTAGGGTGAATCAGAGCAAGGTACAAATTCTGGAGAGATTATTTCAAAAGAACAGACAGTTACAGAATACGTGGCCTACCATCGACCCAGGAGACCAGGAATGGTACAATGTATCGTATTTAACTTGTGTGAGTTTCTTTTCATCTTCACGTCACTCTCACACGAAACTGTCACTTTGTATCAATAATTTCTAACCGTGAGTTAACCCACGATACCCTTTCTGGTTCATGAGACGACTGGGGCCACCTGTGGCCACCTCTGGCCGGTAACGGGTCGACCTAAAATAAAGAAGGAGAGCTTGACTCTGGAGGAAATGTTTTAGGACTTTGGGATGTACATTATGTAATATAGATATTTTATCATACCGTGGATTTTGTTAAGAAATTATTAAGTTTTTTTATTTAGGTTTAAAGGAATTGGATGACGTGTTGATAAAAATCATTTAAAATCATTATAATAGTTATTTATTACATGTCAATTAACTTTATTTGTTACTGAAGGCATCCTTGTATTCATTTGATTAATGCTTTTTAATGGTGACTGTGACAAATATAGACTTCCTTCATAATGCTGTTAATAAATGTACAACAACTACTACAAACAATTATAGGGTAACCAGTAGAAGGCTAAAAAAATGTTCTTAAATAATTTTAAACATTTGCAAAAACAAGTTGTCAAACAAAGTCTGTCCTTGCTCAAGGAATTGTCGAAATATGGTTCGTCGATGCGAATCTCAGGGATTAAATAAGAAAGAGGAAACCAAACATAAAACCGGAGTTGTAGTACTTAATCCATCATACAGCAAAAGTAAAATGGCAATGAGCAGGACACAATTTGTAGGTGATACCTAGATTGTTTGGGTTCCAACGTAATGGAGACCAGAGGGAAAAAAGGGGGCGTCGGAAGATCGAAATAGAGATGGGACAACTAGCTCAGACAGCGTGTACGCAAAGGTAAGAAAGATGAGTAGCAGAAAGGAATGTTAATATTTGAAAGAAGTATATATCCAGCAACGCTCAATTGATTAAGGCTCTACATTAAAAAAAGAAATGTGAACACAAATATTTAGACACAATCACTTCAAAGAACTAGATATTAGGGGGGAAAAGATCTTTTAAATCCATTCACATTCAAGGGATAAATTTAGCCAGTGACAAAGCAATTGCTGCAGCCATGTACGGAAGTGCGTTGGCTTAGTACAACCAACGGATACAGTCCTTAATCTTATTCGAAACCCGTGATATCCTAACTTAGGTTCGTTCTACATTCAACAATCTTTATTTGAATTCAATACTTGAGTGATGTTTATAAATCTGTCGGAAATGATTGGTAAATCTGTCGGAATGGATAAAAGTAAAGTGTAGTATAATACCCATACAATAGTTATTTACATCAATATGGTATTTTGCACCTGGTTTAAGAACTAAGTGTGTATTTAATAGATATAATAATATAGACACATTGCTCTATATATTAATAGCATTATCTGGCTGTACAGACACCTGTGTGTGCGTAGAGCGTGCATGTCAATTAATACTACGAAGGACAACGTACTTAATGGGAAAAACCAACATACATTAATAGTAATGTAGTCTACTTGTTAACAATATGACGTAAGCATCTTTGGTGTTGTCAATTAATAATGGTATAATTATTACAAGAATTGAGATCATTAACTTACTTAGTGAACTTAATAATATGAATACCGTAAGTTTGTACTACATGCTCAGAATATAAGATCATCAAAGCTTCGTCACTCACAGCGAGTTTGTTTAGATCAAACTACCAGAAACTGTATTCCTTAGAGCGGTTGTGCTATGAACTGTCTTTGGTATCGAATTCAGCGTTGAGTAACCAACACAAGCTTTCACAGTATGTACCGACCGTTTTTCCCTTCTTGTTTAGTAAGTCAACCCATAGCACGATCGTTCTCAAGATTACGACTTCTATTCCCATTTCATCCCTTGTTTAAAATTGTTGCCTTTCTAATTTTGATTGGAGAATTTCGATAAAAGGTTTGCTACGTTTTAAGCAATTACTACTCCCTCCTCTCCACACACGAGACTTGTCTCCATTGGGGAGGTATCTCGAAACATATATAGTTTTAAGTAACCGTAATATTTGTATATGTAAAATATTGAAGAAAAATAAAAAGAATTTTGAAATTGAATTGAATTAATTCTAATGTGTAATCATGTCTTGTGGTCTCAAAAACACTGTCGGGGTCCCACAAAAAGGCTTCGAGGGCTGCATGCAGCTTGCAGACCGTACTTTATACTTCGGTGTAGATTATAAGAGACATTATAAACATTGATGTACTGACAAACCTTTGGCATTGTTTGGATTTGGATAACGATAGACTAGACAACATGATAGATACGGTAAAGAATGTATTATGCATACTTATATACTGAGTTTACCTTTAATACAACATGATTAACCAAGATTGAAACTTGTTAACATAATAATTAATAACCTTGCACGCATTGCACATTTTATAAAGAACGAATGCTGTTAGAAATAATATATACCCGCTAGCATTTTGTACCTACATTACCTATTATACTTTATTGTATGGCGACCTTACGAACTATCAAAGTCATTATTGGATGATGAATTAATATGCGAACAAAAGAATTAATTGACTGAGATAATTGAATTATAGTTGCAATCGATAAGAGATTTGATTGAGCCAAATAGAGCATCACTTGAAATTATTAATAAGGCTCTTTAGTGCTGGTGCTTACGATTACATATTGAGTTTAAGTTGAAATAGTTTGTACGTAAGGAGGAAAAATGATGAATGAATGATAACGATAGTTTATAAGTGTGAAAGAGGAGATGTAAGCAAATGAGACAATCCTTGTTTTGAGTACCTAAACGGAATTGTGTAAAAATCAGAGCTAAAGTGTCATCCACAAACTATACGTTATTTCTAAGAGTTAAAGTCAATTAAAAGAGACATACTGGAAGTTGGATCGAGTATGGCGAAGAATTCTGGAGGAGGACAAGGCTCACAGTGGACTGTAAGACCAGTGACGAAGATGATGATTAAAGTCAATCTTGGAGAAAGCCGGGCTAATTTGGCAACTAGCAGAACTGTAAGGTTTCTTTTCTTGTATGCTCTACCACGGAAAAGAGATGCACCCACTACTCATAATCTTTGAAAAAGACGTGAGAGTGTTACAGCTGATAGATGATACCTAATGGGACCAGAGTCAAACCACACGAACTGTAAAATAGTAAAGAATTAGAGTTACGAGTGGGAATCAACAAAAGGTTACCGTGGTTTTATTTAACACATTTTCAATAAATTATTTCTTTATTATGGAAATGCTTCATTACTTTACTGTTAATATATGTATTAATTATCTCGAGTTGGTTAATAATAACAATGGATTATCATTATTATGTAAGAATCAATAGGTAATAATTATTGATTATACACGACATGCATGCAACTAGAATAACATATTATTCCATGATTTCTGAGGTTATGGTCAAGCTTGTTGTTCAACCTACCAGATACTGTATAATAATACTTACACAGATACATAATAAACGAGATTGAATCTAATATTTCTCAACTTCAGGTAGGTTATGCATGTTTTGTACTCAATGACCTATTAGATAATCATGAAACAAAGATATAATTAATTAAACAGATAAGTGAAGAGATTCTAAACAGAGAAAGATTGGAGTGTACCTCTTTGGGCACATCCTAAAGAGGACGCCATATGCTCCTATGCTACCCGGGGATGCGGAGGGCCTTAATCCCGTGGGTGTCCTTGAATGTAGTTCATCTTTTGGCATAATAAAATGATATCATCATCCAAATTTGGTGACAGAAAGGTTGTCTCTGTCTATGTAGAAGTATAGGGGGTAGAGGATTGTGGACATTTACTCTTAACTTAAATCATTTGATTATTATATACACAAGCCGACAAAAATACGAAATAGTAGAACCGCGTAATAATTATTGAAATGAACTTTTAGAAGCTTGGGATTGGAAAGAAATTCTTGGGAAGAAAGTGGGAAAAAAAAGGATTGAAAATCGGACACCACGCAAAGATCTCAGCCAATCTCGTGCGTCAAACAGATCATTGAATAATTGTCTCGAGAGACCCCGAGTCAACACGACATAGTTCAGTTAGTATAAAAACAGTGTGAGACTAGAGTTAGAGTTCTTAACGTAGGCAGTAGGCATATATTCTAAAGAAAACATTAATTTGTTGAAAACTTTGAGCAATTAGCGAGATTGATGCAATTAAATTGTCATGTTCCATTTAAGTAAATGGAATTGATTTATTTGGTTTTTCCTCATTGAATGTTAATGTACATATAATAATACATAATTAAATATAAGGAAACAGTTTAATGTACCGAAGCTCTCATATATATTAATGTTTTAATCAATTAGTTTAATAAATAATAACTTCTTAGTAATAAACAAAATTAGAGCTACTCCCCGGAAGGGGGTAATATTCGTGTCCAGGGGAGGAATCGCAACAACAATGAAACAATAATCGGTGTTGAATCCACTACTCGGCAGATGGCGATAGTATCATAAAATTGGTTCATTGTGAAATTAATTTTGATCGACTTAAAAGAAAAACCATTTGACAGTAGGATGTGTTGGAATGGGTGAACGTTGCCCGCCAAAGCCGACTCGTAAGCGTCGGAACATCCATCATGCTTCTTCCTCAAGGGAGTTCACATAAAGCTACATTATGTGAATGTAGATACCCTATTACTATAGTATTTGGATTTAGCAAATGGACATCCGAGGCAAAATTCAGAGAGAGATGGAGACGAATGAGGGAGCCTATATCCAGAAATGGAAGTTACAGGGCTCGTGAAGAAGAAGAATAAGAATTAGTAACTTTGAATCTGACCTTGGACTTAACAACAGGAGAAATTGTTAGAGGCGTATCTTCCATACAAAACAGGGAACTTCGCAGATTTCGCCAGATCGTTGATCGCATTGTTGCTAAGTGTTTTTATTAAAAGAGTTCTATTGGGATATGATGGGGAAATCCATGTGGTGACGCCAAGGGCAGTGGAATACCTAAGTAGAGTAATAGGTATATAGGACGTTGACTTTAGTACAATGCTCGATCGAATACGAATGACTTGGCTGTAAGTACTTTATAAGAAATGTGGAATATTAAGCTAGTACCTGCAACTAATTTATTAAGTGATACAACAGTAACTAATAGCTGATATTAAAAAAAACTTATTATGATAATCAAATCATCTTATAGAAAAAAATCATGAGGTAAGAGAATCATTTAATTATGCACAAGATTATAATTTAGGCCGACAAAAATCATACGCCTTTCAATTTTATTGATGAAATAGTAGCATTTTATTAAGATTCTTTGAGATTGGTGAATGTTTTCCAGCGTTGGACTGGAAAGTTTATGTCAGTCATGAATGGTTATATGTAGACTTTTATGGCTGATAATACTGAAATTGTGTTGGCAAGTCCTGCCTCTGTTTAAAAAATAATATAGGTATCTCTTTTTTAGCTGTTACTGACATTCCTTTTCAAACTTTGATTTTCGTACTGAAACGATGAAAATAAAATGTGAATATGACGACATTTTTGCTGACCTCAAAAATCACTAAGTATTAAAAAAAGCATCTACTCGTATCAGTGTTGACAAAAGAGGAGGAATGAGGTACGGACAATTTATTTATCGTTTGGCAACGTCGAAGTGCTGCCACAGAGTAAAAGTCTGAAATCCAGCACCTCTAGCCACTGGAAGAATTCAGGGAACAGGCTGGCAGCACTGTCAATGGTACCGGGGTAAGCAAATATGGCAATGACAGTGCGGACCGATCAAAATACTTTTGCAATTTTTTAACACAATTTTAGAACACTTGGTTGGTTCATTGTTGTAATATGATTAGTAGACGCAAAGTTTTTATAACTCTTGATATCGAAATTTGAATAAAGCCAGTCCTAAGTACATAATTATAATTTGAAATACCGATAAACAATATTTTAATATTACTATCTAATTATTCATAATGGTAATTATAATACTGGGCTATGTAAAGCAGCGTGTCTGTCTTATGGAAAAAACTAGACATAAATGATAGTTTTTTTCATTTAGATATCGAAATATTAAAGTATTGTAATGAGTTTTTTTCTACGTTATCTCACATGTGAACTTGTACGTACTTATCACTTGGCAGTATTTTTTTTATTAAAAGCCGCTAAAGGAATGGATTGTTTCACATTATAATAATAATTTAGTCATATAAATATTAAACAAACTCGTAAAATTGGTCTATATTTTACAAGATAACGATTGTATAATATCCATTTGAAATATTACTTCCTAATCTTTCAGTTTGTGATCAAATTGTAGGAGATACGTCAGATACGGTCTGTTTTAGATTAAGTTTAGATTAGTTTAAGAGTCAAATGCCAGTGTCAATAAAAATAGACAGCGTGTGTTATTATATTGACATTGATCATAATATACTGCACTTTTAATGTTGTTAAGAAGGTATGTTTTGGGTTTGGTTTGTATACGTAAGCTATGATCCATTGAAAAGAAAATATAAGTGGTGAATCATTTGGTAGATTCACGAGTATATTTGAAGACCTGAACCTCAGGCGTATAATTTCGATCAATAACAATGTTATGTAACTGAACCGATCCACGGACGTCAAAGAATTAGTCATCGCAAAATGATCGATGTTGGTATAGTTAAACTGGCACAGTGCAGACGCAAGAACGCCGGTATTTGCCACACGTTTTTTGTACAGCGTTACGTCGAGTGACGTCAAGAATACAACTCTCCACTTTTGATATAGGACGAAATATTATTAAGTATGAGAGGTAAAACAACTTGCTTTAAAATATATTACAACATTGCAAAAGTTTAAAGATAACGGATACGCTAGTATAGAAGCCGGATTATGATATACATTAAATGGCATTTATTCTTATAGGAAAATGTATGCAGTTCTTGAATTGACTATTTCTAAATCTAAATCAAGGGAATTTTGGTATATTTAGCAATTATTGTGGAACCGACTTTCGATGTGAAATTCGAATGCGAGCTCTTCTGCTTCCATATTATATTTATATGTAGACAAGTTAAAAGTTTCTTAAAGCGGGAATACAAAATATTAGAGCAGGCGCTGGCCGCACATTCGTTTGCTCAATATGAGGACTGAATTCCATCAATTGATTACTGTTGAAGATAGATCCAAGACTAAGAATCCGGTTCTTGCCGCTCCATTTTCTGATCCAAATTTTTTTACACCCCCTCAAAGGTAGTTGATAGGGCATATGCTATGAAGTCATTTTAATGATTATTTCAGTCTTAATTTTTAGTTTATCGTAGTGGTAGCAAATATACTAATAATTATTATGTATTTAGGTATTTTTTATTTATTTCGCTAGACAACTAAATCATGACCCCCTTAACACATTCTCAAAAAAAAAAAAAAAAAATTGCCTGCGGCCCTTTTTACCTCTTTCATGCCACATCTATATTACCCCCCCCCCCCCTTCCCCTATCTGCGGTATTGGTAATGCCTATGTTCATTACTTGTTTTTGGACAACAATTTTAGTAGAACCAAATGTGTTATTACAAAATATTCACATGCGAAAAACCACGAATTAATCATAGTGCAAAATACGCGTTAAATAGTAATCGTTTTTTAAGGCATAGTCCCCTAAAGTGAAGTATGTAGAGCATAATACCATACCGACTTAATAGTTTGGTAACTGTGTTGCTACATGTTAAAAAAAACACGTGAGTCAGTAGGTACTGCGATATTATGGACTTGTTCCTAAAACAAGTTTAGTGACTTTTTTTGTACAATTTTTGACAATTATAATTCAATGTTCTATATTTATATTTTAAAAAACGAAATGAAAATTCCAAATGAAAAAAATTGTTCCTCTATTGTAAGATCCAAAAATGGTGTCCATCTAAAACTCCTGCGACCGCGTTTTTTTTTATCATAATCTGCCCAAATGGTCGATTTTACAGAATCAAATAGGTATCTTCTCGAATCTATATTATTTTATTCGACGACGGGGGCGGCGAAAATATCTGGGCCTACTAAAATTTTCGGTTGTCCCGGTTTGACTTCGAAGAAATCTGGCAACCCAATGTTATGCATATTATCAATACCAAAAAATTTTTTTGCGACTTGAGAGAAAAAAAGTTCCTGTCTTACGTAATTCACTATATAAAGGTTCAATGTGTCTAGGTAGTCCATTTATTTAATTTTTTTAAATATCAATATGCCTACTCTCAAAATTAATAAAACATAGTAGGTATTTAAAAACACAAAATTAGCGAGAAATCAATATTAAAAATCGACTTCCGCATCATAAAACAATACTTAATGTATCAATCATGTGTATTACTTACCTATTATCAAAATGTTGGTTGGTTAATAAAATGCAACATTATAAACTATCTGCATCCTGCAGAAATCGATGGCCATCTTAATTAGGCCAAGAATCAACCCAGGTATGCTAAGTGTTATTTGAGACTAAGAGTCTTTAGAATCCTGCTGACGAAGACAGAAAGGCTTGCAGTTCTAGGCTAGAAGTCTATGAGAGTTTTTTTTTAAAGTTCTATTTTAGAGCTCTTGGTTCCAACTTTTTGTTTTATACACGGTTTTTATTCAGGCAGACAGAATGATGGACTTGTTCCTGATGAAAATGTACGTATTAGTTCTAAAAGAATCACACAAAACATGCACAAAACCAAAACTTACGTAGAAACAAAAAACGTAGCTTTATTTCACGGAAATTATATTTTTAATAATATCTACTGGTAAATGTTTAGAATGGGAAATAACAAATTATGTCAGGTGATAATGTACCTAATCTTGATAATAAAATGTGTTGCACGAACGATACTTTCAAGTTCATAATATTATATGGTTCCATGAGAATTGTGTGTCAGTGACACAAGGACCAAGGAAAGATAAAATATGACATTGATTGTATAACTCGCGAAATATTTTTTTGTTGACTTTATAAGGAAAGTTGGTAAGGTTAAACGTTGGCCATCCATTTTTCCGCCAGATGAATATGGGATAGTACCGAAAGGAAACCATGAGGAAATGGATGACCACGAAAAAGTATTGAGTGCGAATAAAGAAGCTTGATGTCCAGGAATTGTTGAAAATGAGTTGAATCTAATTATCTAAATGTACTCGTAATAATTTCAATTGGTAACTAAAGGTTTTCCCATACAAAAGTAGACTATTCTTCGAATAGAAACGAAACCTGCTGTTGTCTGTTTTCAAATTATTCGAGTGGCATATAAAGCACAATATAAGTACGTATTGAGTTTCTTGTTATACTTTGACAAAGCTAGAATAATTATAGAAGATGTTGTCTTCCATAATGGCAAATATTTTAAGAAGTGGCGAATGATGATAAAGCATGCAAAAAATGATGAAGAATGGGCCTCATTCAACGGTCCTAACACTTTATAAGTTGAGTATACTCCCTTTTTCTTGGCGCCAAACTATGAGATGTTTATTAATAAAAAAAAATCTGCCAAGCTGTGTATATATATATTCATATGTTTATGATGAAGGGTGTTTTACAAATGAACATTTTCCAGATTGCTTGTATTTACCTGAGAGGTAGGTAAATTCACATGAGGACTGAGGAGAGAGTTTGATCTTCAAAATCGTCGTAGTGTTGTAGAAAACGGTCAGTCAAGTAGGTAATACAGGCGAGTTTATTTATTTAGTTTTGTAAGAGGCCAAGATCCGACCTGGAATGTATAAAGCCACGAATGTGTGTAATATGTATGATAATAACGTAATTCGACTGGTCGCAAAATCGTCTAAATTTACACTAAATAAAATGTTATCATTCAAGGTCAAATTCTTTATAGCAAAACCGCTACATAATCGTTTTAGGTATTGAGTATTAATAAGTATTAAGAATATTGGTTTATACTAAACTTAGTTAAGTAATCCTTTGTGTTGTTTACAGCCGGATATCGGTTATGGTATAACATTGGTGTGCCTTCCAGTTTAACATGAAAATAAAAACATTTTGCCCGCGGAAGTGAATTCATTAGTTTCGCCCTTCGTTTGGAACACGTTACTATTCTTCCAAGTGGGTCCGTCTGCGCTGGGGATATCATAAGACTATTCCAAAGTGTTCTGCTATGATTTATAGAGTGTTACCCTCGAACTCCATTGTCTCCTAGATATATGCCCAATCCCACCAACTACCACCTAAATTGCGTTTCACCTTACTTCTCACACTTTTGTATAGAATTACTATGTAGCCAGTGGCCACGTTATTTGAAACGAGGAGTAGGAAGGAGAGCCCCAAGAAATATCCATAAAAAAATAGGGATAATATTCTATTTATTTATTAGTAATGGAGAACACGTCCAGCAATAATTCCATATGAAATGCAACATGCAACTCACCTATGTACATACGTTAGGTGCCCAAATATCACTGCCCAGAGTAGGTGAGCTACATGTTGCATTTCATATGGAATTATTGCTGGACGTGTTCTCCATTACTAAATAAATAGAATATTATCCCTATTTTTGTATGGATATTTCTTGGGGCTCTCCTTCCTGGGTGGTAGTTGGTGGGATTGGGCAATAGTCTTTCAGGGCACACATTGTATTCTATTCTGTTGTATTGTACAGCATATTATGAAAACCATTTCGTTTTCTTCATAACATATCTAGTAAATCAATCGATTTTGTTAGACTGCCGACAACAATGGAAAGTTACATGCTTTGTAGGACTTGTTGTATGACCTTGAATCAATAACGTATGTAGAACACTTAAGATTTTATACATATTTCTGCTACCTTCCGTCAAATTTTACAGGACCAAAACTCAATTTTAATCGATTTTGTATTAAATTTGCAAATTCTGCCTTTCATCACTCCTCGTAGAACTACCTTTTACTTTTTCTGCGTCTTTCCTATGTAACTATCGCTCTAATGTTTTGAGATCAAAGGGTCCCGGTCCGTTGATAGACTATATATATTTATTTATTCAATGCTCTAATGTTTTGAGATCAAAGGGTCCCGGTCCGTTGATAGACTATATATATTTATTTATTCAATGCTAATTTACAATGTATACATTTTTCATGTTTGCCCTCCCCACTAGGAATATCCTGTGTCGGGAGAAGCAAACTCACATTACAATCAAAAATGAAAATAACATTATAAACAATACCGTCACATAACAATTGACAGATTTTTTTTATATAATATTATATATGGTCACATTCTGCGCAACGTAAAATACGATTTGCTACACCTCAACGTGGAAGGAAAATTGAGGATGACGGTGTGCGAAAACGACAGATTTCCTGGCTAGAAATACAGAGAACGAAACAAAATCTAGTGGGGGGAGTTGTTACGTCTAGCATAGGACAAAGAATCCTACGCCAGAATGATAGTCTACGACGGCAGGGATCTGACATGGCACTACAAGAAGAAGATCACCTAACACAACTTTTGAACTGGGCTTCATTTATCGCCGTACTGGACTTGGGAATAACTTTACAATAAAGAAGTAATTAGGATAAAGCTCTAAGAAATCAAATGTACGTGAATTATAATTTTATTATCATGTAAATTGTACGTACTTATTTCGATATGTATTACATAAGTATTTTTTTCACTGGTCCGTCGAACCCATAGATACAATCATACATTATTGATGTAAAGTACACAAATGTATGTAAGCTGTCTGTACCGGTTTTGGCGTATGACGTCAGTAAAATTATCACAGCAATACCTGAAAAATGAACAAAATGCATTATTCAAGTGCTTAAATTAATACCTTACTTCAGTCATTGACTTCTGAAATTTAAAGTACAGTTATTATTATCACGTGCTCTTAAAAAATAACGGATTTTCAATAATATTATATGGCCCACGACGGGGGGTACTGGTATCCCACGATAATTGTGCCTTTTGTGTTCCGGGGTCGAGCTTATTGAAATACTAAGCATTCAATGTGCTAGGACTCTGGCAGTACTCACTGGGAGATTATTACAGAATTTATTGATTTATTTATTGATGAACCTTAAAAAAATACGTGTAGTTAAGGGATATTGGAGAAAGAAATGGAGGAAACCTTCGTCCAGGAAAGCTACTTAGGTAATGATTTAGCTTCTGGTTTCATCCTAGGAACTACTATTCCAGAACTACTCTACAACAAAACTATTTTCTTTAAAGGATCTGACCTCTCATATACAAACCCAAATACATTTCTGCATACCTTGCACTGAGCTAAAAGCCTGTATTGCAAAGAGTGGAATATATCGCCAGGACCGGGGTTTGAACCTGGCACCTCCCGCTTGAGAGACTGCCGCCTGAACCAAATTCGCCAACCGTGTACTCGAATTTTATAGCTATTGTAAGTCTTATGAGAAACTAGAAAATTTAGAAAGTACGCCGGTTAAAAAAGAAGATTTTTTTGAAAAACTGTTATCTACCATTCCCAAAATATACCTATGCTAGGACCATTGTCTCTTTGGGGAGTTAATCGGCGTCTGCTGTGAGAATCAACGCACACAGTAAATAGTGTAAGTCATGCAACATACAAAATACCTGGTTGAAACAAGATCCTCATCTTAATAATTGATCTAACTACCACTTAGAATGAAATGTGCGCAATCGCCTGAATACTTCTGCTGATATTAAATGCATTACCAACGGTCCAATACGTTCTGCACGTACACCACGTATGTAGGTGACTGAGCTTATTCAAAAATCTTTTAATATGCATACATTGCATACGTATTTAAACACCATTCATCAGTGACCCTGTAATCCAAGTAGGGCGATGCTTTCCGGCTCAGTGGGAGCTCATATCCAAAATTGTCAAGTAGTCAGTAGCGCCACTGTGGAAAAGAGTATCCCAAAAAAACACTTCGTGACTAATGCTTTGGCTTGAAGTAATGGAATGAATAAATAGGTTTTTAATCTCTTTCTAATGGGCAATTTCGCTTTATTTAAAAAGTACGCGCGGTATATCGCTAGATTTGAAATCGAGACTAAGAGAAATATTTTCTCCTCTCTGCGACTTTCGCGGAAGAGGGTTTATTAAGGTAATTAACTAGGTGTAAGTTTAGTGTATCTGCTTTACTTTTTTACAAGACATATTTATTAATAAAGTTGTCGTTAAATTTGTTCTAGAAAATACCCTTTTGGCAACACCCACCAATTTAACATTATATGATCGACATCTTCTTCTTCTCCAGTTTCAATCGTGTGGATTTGTTTGCAGCAAATTCTAACATCTTGATCTCCATTCTTCTCTGTCTTCTGCTACTCTCTCCAGCTCGACATATGTGGCGCAGTTCATGTCCCTCGTACACCTGGTCCAGGTACTGCCGTCGGGGGCGCGCCCTGTGATCGACATCAGAAAAATAAAATTAAATGACTACGAATATAATATTATAATATATAATTATGCAGTAGTATCATACACTTGGAAATGTCCAATGATGGTCGACTGTTGTCCTTCATTCCGCATGAAATGTTCCTTGGAAATGATACATTGGGAAAATCCTAATAGAGCAAATTAGATCATAATATTTTATGACATCGTGTATACGAGTAAAACAGGATTAGTTCGATGTCCGTAATAATTTTAAAATATCAGTTTGTAAACATAACGAAAACGAAATGACATAGGTATATAACTTGTAGCACTAAATGTAGAGCGCGAACTATTGTCAATGAGTAAAACTGCATAATTGGGTCACGTTCTGCGAGGCGAAAAATATAGGTTGCTCCAGTTGTCCATGAAGAGCAAAATAGAAAGATGCAGAAGAATACAAAAGACATCAGATGTCATGGCTGAGTGGACTGTCATCAGAAACATCGGCGAACTGTTTCAGACTGCGGCAGACATGGATGCGTTCTCCACATGATCGTCAACGTCTGAGAGACCTGATACGGCAGGAACATAAGGAGGATGCAAGATGCAACACTATTCAGGGGTATTAACAATTAAACAATTCAATTCTGATAGTGATCTATTTATCGATAGATAAATAAATCTCATGGTATGTGATTGCTTGCTTTTCAACATGTTTCTGTATTTTTAGTTTCTGGATTTTCATACAGGAAACTACTTTACCGAAACTTTGTGAAAACCTTTATTACGGATGTCATAAATTCATCAGCCATATGAAGGAACCCGTCTTAATATTTTCACAATGT
The DNA here is from genome assembly GCA_963576895.1 of Ceraclea dissimilis. Classification (NCBI taxonomy): domain Eukaryota; kingdom Metazoa; phylum Arthropoda; class Insecta; order Trichoptera; family Leptoceridae; genus Ceraclea; species Ceraclea dissimilis. Next base: position 14,873,424 of record OY756368.1, read on the forward strand.
TATAAAATATAGAAATTTATCTTTCGGGGTCGTTTAGGGCTCATCACGAGAACGGCACGTAGACTTCACATTTAAAACGTCATAATATTCGTAATTATCGGTAATATTTTCTACATATCATTTTACACAGCTAGCCTAATAAATATTTACAATTATCTGTATGCATTTCACATAACGTGTCGAGTATTTTACCCGTGTTCATTGCTTATTTTACCGATACCGATCCGAGCAAGACGACTTATTATAAACATAATTTCTATAAAGTAAAAGCCCAAAACGTGTACGGTTACAACTCACTATTGGTGGATAATCTGAAGATGGCTCCAGCGAGGGAGCCGAAAGCTCGCAACCATAAAAAAACACACGGCACACCCGAGAATCACGAAGAATATAACCTAAAAGACATTATGTATCTCCCTAAAGATGAAAATAAAAACTTTGTTAAAAGGGACTCTTCTTGTAATTTGTGAATCATTTTAAAATGGTGATCGAAAAGAATGAACGCTTTGTTAGGAAAAAATGGTCATGGTTTGGCATCTCCTCGTCATTTCCAATGAGAACCTAAATATTATTTTCAAGTAGATATATGTTTTGGAGATAGTGTTTCGTTTTTAACTAACTTTACTAAAAGCAAAATGATTATATTGTAAGCAGTACTATTTTGTAACTGTTAAAAAACTTCTTTTACGTAGTCGTTGTTCTAATAAAAGCTTTAATTTTCTAATGCAGTTTTTAAAAAAATGCGCACTATTTTGGTATTCTTTTATTCGTATTGGGAAGTTCGAAGACGATACACGGTCCATATTTTTTTATAAATAATAATTGTATTTTTTTACTGAATCATGATTTGATCATGATTTGTTTTAGCCATAAAAAATGATCTGCCATTCCCATCGGGATTAAAAGCTAGTTTTATTCTATTCTGTAAATTAATAACGTTACTGTCCTACAAGACAGACAGTGTGTAGACACACATGTGAGATGAGTATGTGCGTGAATACACGTAGGACATAGGTATAATTCCAATTGCGGTAATTCTACTTAAACAATAAACAGGTACAGGAAAGTTCATATATATAATGCAATATTGTCAACAATGTTCAATTCTTCTTCTGCTTCTCTCGGTGTCGTGTTATGTCTCCCAACATTGACTATCATCCTAGAGAATATGTCTTTGTCCTGGGAAGACCAAAACAGTTTGTCAGCGCTCCTTATATCAATCCAGTCACGTACCTACATGGAGCTAGAAAAATGTCCCCCTTCAAACACTTTTTAGACCCTCTATTCTGCCCATGATGATCAGATGGAATAATTTTCCTCGGTAAGCACATTTTGTTCTTTAAAACATGTGTGGAGAGAAGGCTTATATGAAAATAAAATTAACATTAAATCTAAAGAGTGAGCGGCTTCCGTTACAAGCTCTGGAAGCCGAGGATGCAGGCAGAAGACCGGTGGGCCGCCCCAGAAATAGCTGGCAGAAACAGGTGACACAGTTGTACGAGGAGAGACTGTGGTTGGAGTTGCCAGAGGTCCTGGAAGCTGCAAGTGACAAGGGCCTCTGGCGAAGATACACAGATGCTTGATCCCCCGACTCAACCAAGATAGAAGGGAAAGAAGATGTATGTAGGGAATCCAATCCCGCATCAAAATCGCGATCCCGCAAGCCTGCGGGATTGAGGCGATCAATCCCGCGGATCCGCGGGATTTGCGGGATTACGGGATCACTCGATTCTAATAGAAAAATAGATATATACGGGGTACGAGATAAGGAAAAAAACCCTTATTTTAGTCATGCCTTGATAATAGATGCCATCTAACAGAAATTAACAATGTCAGATCTATAACAGCTCCTAGTGCATTTGGATTTGCAGTACTACAGGGGTCAATCTTCTTCTCAGTCGGTTCCTTGGTTACGAGGATCCTGACCACCATGCTCACGGATGAGTCTCGCCCATCCTTCCCGGTCCTGCGCCATCCTTGTGGATTTGTACAAATTGGCCCACGTGATCCTTTTGACCACATCTGTCCACCTATCTGTAGTCGTCCCCTTCCCCTCCTACCGTCAACCGTCCCAAGCATGATTTGGCACTCCAGGCTGTCTGGACCCGCTCTCACAATATGGCCAAAGAAACGGAGCGTACGCTGCTCACACACTGTGGACAGGCGAGTGGGGACACCGAGCTCTCTCAGGATTGATTCGTTGGTTCTGTGCTCAGGCCAATGCACACGGAGCAAACGTCTCCAGCACCACATCTCGAATGCGTCAATCCTGACACGTTCTCGAGCTCTCAGAGTCCATGTCTCTGAGGCGTAGAGGAAGATGCTGAACACCAGCGAACGGACCAGCCTCATTTTGTTAACCCTAGAAATGTCGTGGCTTTTCCAGATCTTGTCGAGACGACTCATTGCGCTCTTCACCTCTTGGTCGCTCGTGCCTCCGACATTGATAAGGGAGCCCAAATAAACAAAGTCATTGACAAGTTCAATGTTTGCAGGCAGTTGAACAGCATCCTCCAGCACTCCCCACAGGGGTCAATACTGGGCCCATTAATATCAATGGTCTGCCTAACAGTGTTGATGAGGATGACTTTATTGTAATGGTTGCGGATGATACATCCCTGTTACTAAAAGACAATATTTAAAAAAAAGGATGCCTCGATGAAGACCTTGAAATTGAATGGGGTGAAAAAATGAACGGGGCGAGAGAGTGGTTTAATGACATCGGTCTCGAATTAAATATGACGAAGGCCGGTGATATTCACTTCTCTGTTAAGCGACCGTTGGGGGTGGATCCAGTGATGGACTCACTTTCTAGTCCATCTTTTGAACCAGTTGACTAAAATAAGTTTCTTGGATAAACAATAGACCGAACGCTTCATTGGCCTCCGCACATTGAGGAACTTTGAAGGAATGTAAATCCGGCTATATTTGCTATTAAAAAATAGGGTCACCTGTGGACTTTAAAAGTCTATACATTTTACTTATGCTTCCACAGCATTATGTCCTATGTCTGAGGGAGGGGGCAGACGAGTGTTTTTATATTGCAGAAACGAGCAGTGAGAACCATGCTGGGCATGAATCGCAGAGATTCCTGTCGAGATTCCTTTAAGGAACTCCTCACCAGTGCTCACCATGCCTAGCATCTTCATATTAAGAGTGTTTATACATAATACTCCCCTGAACTCAGAGTATCACAACTCAAAGGTCAAAAAGAACCAGGTCAAAAGAAGACATAAGACCTTTAAGGCACAGACTAGCGAAGATGTCTAAAAGCTTCGTGTGTCTCAGTGTGCGTATGCTAAACGTGCTTCCCGGAGAGTTCAAATCGCTGGATGATACGGCTTTCCGCGGAGGGGTGAAGAAGTACCTACCTTAAACTCAATTGACGAAATGTTAAAACGATTGATTTTTACATTCTGATTGGCATTGATCTGATAGCATAGGATTATAGGAATGGTACCTCCGAGCTTTCTAACTTTATGTCTGATAGTGATGATGCGATTATATTAATTTTTTGTATACGATATGAATTGTAGTAATGTATATGCTGATAATTGTAAAAACTAACGACAGCTGCCCGGATGGGCCTACGAACGATGGAAAACAATAAACTTTTTGGATTCCGCAAACATGCGGGATCCCGCATGACTAATCCCTCGTTTTGAATCCCGCAAAAAAAGGCGCGGATCCAGCATTTGCGGGATCCCGCGTTTGCGGGATTGGATTCCCTAGATGTATGTATGTATCTCGAAAAGGAAAACGTCATGCAGTGGTATTAACCTGTAATTATAATGAGAACGTTAAACTCAATTGCAAGTGAACAATAATTCATGTAAGAAGTAGCAACATCTGCTATGAAATCACGTGAATAGTAGATACAATAAAAACATAATATTAGTATACTTACTTTACTGAGAACTGAGAAGTACTATAGGTTTAGTACGTATATTTTGTGCGTCAATCGAAATACTAACTTAATAAATTATACGTTTACTTGATCGGCTCAACGAGTTATGAGCAAGGTATATTATAATATGCTGTACGTCCAACAGTTAGTTTGTGCGGCGGGGATTACCCGGCCGGCGTTAATTCCAATACATATTAAATTTCCTTTAGCGCTATTAGGTGGGTACAAATTTGTTGATATGTTTTACCAAGAACACATTAATCTCATCGTTGGGTACATAATTTTAAATCATATTCTACCTAGATTTAATATACCCATAATTTTTTAGCGATTATACCAAAACATTTTAGCTATATTGTTGGATGCTATGTTAATGATTCTACAACAAGAACTAATGTAACTCAAAATTTTTACAACTCCAAGCATTTCCAGTTTCCACCATCATTTTTATTCGAAATGTCGAGCGAGGTAAACCTATAACAACCCCTATTTTCGTATCATAAAGTTTTACCTAACATGATTAAATAAAAAATATGCCATATGAATAAAAAAAATACTCTACAATAAAAAAAACTGGAGCATGTTAAAAAAATGCAATAAACGCAAATCATAAAAATGCATATCGTGGAATCAAATAGACATGCATACAGATTAAAGACTCACACAATCCTCAACACACACGATTTTCGTAAATTCGACTAATATCTACTAATTCGACTTATAACCGATTCGACTAATTTCATACGTTTTACATTATTTTAAATTTCAGAGTAGTTGTGATTAGGTATTATGATGTGAAGTGAGTTGGTAGTCGAATTAATTTTAGTCGAATTAGCTATTAATCAAATTAAGTAGTTATTAGTCACAAAAGAAGCGTAGGAAGACCACAAAAAAGTTAGACAGATGACATTCTCTAGCTTACGGGTCGTAGATGGCAGCAGATAGCCCAAGATAGAAGACAGTGCAAGAGTTCAGAATATGCCTATGTCCTGCAGTGGAGCGCAAGTGGTTAGCAGTAAGAAATTACATAAGTTATTAGTATTAGTCGAATTTACTGGATACACACACATGAATATCCACTCTAATGTGAAAAACTGGTCGTAGAGCAGTGATTAAAAAATCGCTAGCAGAGAAAGTAATCCACCATGCATTAATAAAAACTGGATTAAACAGCGTCTTACCAGTCTCGAAGTCCTGCTTATGGGACGCCGGACAAATTATCACTGAGAGAAATAATCAAAAAAATATGTCGACTAGATACCTAGAAATAATGAGCTAATATAATTTTAGATACACACACCTATTTGTATGCAAATTCGCCGGCAATAAGTAAAAAAAAAAAATCTTAAAAAAACATATTATTGTTTATATTTTATCATACAAATTGATGTACTCGTAATGTGGGTAACGTGTTCGCTTTTATTTATACTTAGAGATATTTTCGTTTATTTTTATTGTTGTAATGTAAATAAAATCGGCCAGATTATCTGGAAAAAAACTGGATGTAATTATAGGGTAAAAACAATAAACGTTAAAAAAACATTCAAGAATGCGGAAGATTCCAAACTTTGCAAGGTTCAATACATAAAGTATACGTATTATTATGTAGACAGTATTATCCCAGCGAATTTACTGCAACTTGTCGTAAACCCTTTCAAATGATAAAAATACTTTTTCATATGAATTTTGTATGAGATTTACAACTGTAATATACTCCCGCTTAGTAGTGGCGAGAAAAATCTTCTCTTTGGAAGTAGATATTTTTTAACCTGAATATTTCACCCTTATAGATACATTCTTATAATGTAGAATTTAAACGAGTATCGCGAGGGGGTAGAATGAATGTACTTCGCATGTTTTTGCGATAATATTGATGTTTTTGACAGTCGGAATATGGTGGAAGTCCATTTTTAAGGTGAAACGAAAGACTAAATATTATTTTAAATGACCTTAGATTACGCGACTAATGTTCGAGGATTTGCACCCTCATCATCAGGAGGTTGTGAAAGTCGCGAAATTAAGATTATTTTTGTGGATTTTAAACTAAATATTTAGTCTTTCATATTACCTTTTTGGGATAATTTTTAGTAATTTCTTGCATGTTTTCATTATTTATTATTTTTAATCAAGTGGTCTTTTACAATACATGTTGGTAGACTCCAGCGCCAAAGAAGGACTAAAACAATACTGTATTAATATTGTTCTTTCGTTCTTTTTTTATCTTTAATTTGATATCAATGTTCTTAATTGCCAATGTATTTTTAAAGGAAAAAGACGTAAAATACGCTCTAATAACTTTGATAATAATAAAACAACTGAGCATATCCTTTACATACCAATGGTAGATAAATTTAACTAAGCAATGTTATCTATACCTGATCTGTAACAACCAATTGACAAAAATATTATAACTATAATATGTACAGATACACACATATGCATACATATAGTTACGAGTACTACATTATCTTGACTTGCTTTACCGAGTTACTCAGAAAATAGTGATGATTATATTCCAAGCAGAGAGCTTTAAATACCTTCAAAAGAGAAACTTTCCGTCGAGGTACTTAACACAAATAAGGAAATATTTTTCGATAATAAAAAAACTATAAAAAATATAATTCGCATACAAATCTAATCGAAGATTATTGAAATGAAATAATATAATAATACAGAATTTATTTGTATCTTCAACGACTCGTCATCTACTAACGACTCGTGGTTTACTAGCACTATTTCACTCGGCACATCGAGAGAGCTTTCAGTGTCGCAGGGCTAACTAAATGGCCAACTAAAAAACTTCGAAAGGGCCAGTCCATCACCAGCGTCAGGAGCAAGCTGAAAACTGCGAAATATACCATCAGCTTCTCAAGCTCTTGAAATGTATGACAACGAGATTACCTTGAGATCTTGAGAGACCTTGAAATGTATGTCTTTATTCACCATAGCGCTTTTGGAATTGTTTGGGACACTCAAAAACTGCCAACCTTTTCAACCCTCCGTAGGGGCGGAATTACCAAAAATCCTTCCTTAGCAGAAGATTTTGAATTAAAACCTTCTTCTTCTCAGGTTTCAATCCAATGGATTTGTTTGCAGCAAAGAACACCTCGCTTTCCACTCCCCCCGGTCCTCCGCACAACGCTTCAGCTCCAAGTATGAGGAGCAGCTCATATCCTGGAGAACCTGCTCCATATATTCCTGTCGGGGTCGTCCTCTGTGAGTTGTCCCCTCGGTCATTCCCTCCATTACGGTTGAATTGTACCTATCTGTCTGGTAAGCTATTTGAGCTTGTTGATGAGTGAGTATGTCAGATTGCAGAATGGTATGGAGTTGATGAATGTATGATAATATCAGTTTGTCTGGCTTTGAGATATGCACCCATTGGTGCAGTGAATCCAGATGCTATTTGTATTTAAGTTACTAGTATTTACTCTACGCTCTGATATAGCACTATCGCATATACAGTCTAGAATATTATGCTGAATCGATTAAAGACAATTATACTCTAACACTTGTACGTTAGGTTAACAACAAACTTTTTCTCTGTATTTTTCCATAGAATTACTGGTGATACTATTGACCCAGCTGTCTATTTTTACATATTAATAATATGTGAATATTTTCCTATATACTTACCACTACCAATAATGGAATTTTAGCTAATTATTATACAAAAAATATTGGTTGCTAAAAATAGTAATCTTGTCCCACATAAATATTATTTACATTTTAGTTTAAATAATAAAGAAAATAGTACTTTTTTGTTCCCTCTACACAGTGGCGTAGAACACGGGTAGTACAGTGGTGGTCACCAGTGTGTAATCTGAATTGGGGTAAAGGAATAAAGCTGATTTGTTTTAAGGGCTGTTTCTTCCCTTTGGTCAAAACTGTTAGCTAAAAACATGTACATAAAACATTGCACTTTTGCACGGTACGATTCCTTTTTTACGATACGATTACGATTTATAGTTCTGCCTGTTTCGCAGATCTTTAAATACTAGTTGGTAATAAAAAGGTAGATACAATACATTATTAAAATAATTGTACACTTTGAATTAAATTAAAAGGATGGGCTCCTTGTTTACTTCTAAGAGTATTTTCTAAAAATCGTTCTTTTTATTATATTGTTTTTTTATATCCTATTGACAAAAATCGGAAAGTGGGCTCATTAAAATGTTATTATAGGAATATTTCGTTTTTTTTTTCGATAATTTACATATTATTATTCTTTAAATTAAATAATTTGTTTACACGCCTCAAAAAGATCATAGTTTTATTTCCCACTCTTCTAAAACATTTATTTATTACAGTACACCTGGACGGGGGCCTCCTCAAAATCTTTCCTCACTGCTTTCAAAATCCAGTTGACAAGCGCATGTTTTACGAAGTCATCTCTGCATAGTAGTGCAGATCTTCCCAATCTCATGTCTGTTGTTCCGAACCTCCAGGTTGTGACTCTTTTTGGCTATTTGTCTTCCGACTATATGATCTGCCCACAGCCATTTTAGAGTTACGACACATTGGGCCGATTGGCCGATATCTGTTACTTTTGTTCGTTGACTTACTGTTGCACCTTTGATACCCAGGGATATACCTACCTATGACTCTTCTTATGGGTCTATGGGTAACCCTAACTTTGTAGGTGCTCATCAGTATGGTCAGTGAAACAGTTTCTAAGGCATATGTTGCAACGGGTACTACACACGTCTCATAGACCTTCCGTTCAAGGTCACGAGAAGTTTTTTTTTGTTCTAATTCGCCCAATTTGTCTTTCGACCTGAGACTTCTTTTTATTTATTTGATATACCTAGGTTCTAGCAGAGCCATGTAAACAGTACGGTAGAATTTAGATTTACTCCCGTTGCTCCAAATAAAATCTACGTTCAGTGGAAATATACGTTCAAATAATAGAGTAATGTGGGAATTCCCTTGAGAAGACTAATGCTGGATTTCATCATCTTCTTACGTGAAGAATAAGAAACAAGCCACCTAGCGCAAATTTTGTATAGAAAATAATGATAAGTGGCTCCTATCTTCGCTATTCCTCACCTAACAAGTCGGTGAAATCCAGCGTAAATTTCAAATTAAAGAATTTGGTGTTAGTACACGCCCTCCCGTTTAAGATTAGATGGTCCACTGGTGAGTACTTGATGGTCAACAGTTGCTATGTCAAATAGTCTATTTTTAGGTTAATTTCTCTGTTGTCGATGTTTTCATGGGAAACATACTTACCTGTTTAGCATATTCCATTAGCAGAAAACGTATTATCCATTAAAATTCTAAATCTTTCCTAAATAGCAAAACATAAAAAAACTTTCCTGAAAAACAAACCATAAAAATACCTTCTAGTACTTAAAGAAAACCACTTATTTTTATTCCTGTTTTTTACTTCTGATGGGCACACATCTTACGCAGAATTTTAGCGTTGCGAATTGCTAAGCTTATTTCTCACCAGCTGTATATCAACGTGATCCATGGAACGATCCATGCTTGGTATAAGCCTAAGAGATATAATAAGAAATGAGGAAATTTGGAACAGAACCAAAGCAGCAGACGTCATGGATCGCGTAGCAAGTCTGAAGTGGCAATGGGCGGGACACGTCGCAAGACAAAACCCCACAAGATGGACCCCAAAAATGGAGACCTTGAGAGAAAAAAAGAGGCGTCGGAAGACCCCAAAAGAGATGGTTCGACGACATAGCCGCTGTGGGGGAAAAAAACTGGCTGCAAGCAGCAAACAACAGAAACGAATTGAGGAAATATGGAAGAGGCCTATATACAGCAGTGGAGGACAGAGGGCTGAAGAAGAAAAGAAGAAGAAGTATATCAGCGTTCAGATCTCGTATAGTCAACATGAAACAGTCTCTGTCTCCTAGAAGGCACGTTTCTTTACAATCTCCTTTCAGACTTATAATTTCTTCATAGTATTTTCTAATCTTCTCAACTTGCTTACTTTTGATTCATTTGTGTGATTCTGATCACAAGACATTTCATACAGTAACTCAAATGAAATTCCACCTCGAATTATATCCATATTATCCAATTTCATTCAAAGACTTATGCATATTCGTTCAACGAACTCCTTTCTTTCTGTATAATTATTTCTCTGCTGATTCATTCCTCAATCTAAGAATGTTATCTTCTCTACTCTTATACCTTCAAAATACAATTTGCTGCAAGTCGAATTTTATTCTGATATCAATTCATTTTAACCAAACACTTATAGCTCGCGACCCAACTATTACGTCACGGTTATTTTCCACGGCATTATGGTTCAAAATCGCATGGCAATCGCATGACAAAATGGTATTAATTGGGTTTTTTTCAATATTTGGGGTTAATTTCGCTTCAACAAAAAAACTTTTACAGTTATTCCCTAGATTTTAAAGCATATTATTAATACAAAAAAAAAAAAAAAAACTCAGCGACTGTCGGGAAACGAGTATCTGACTGTCGGAAAAAAGATCAGAGGTGTTTTTTTACAATTTTTTTTGGGAAGTCTATGCAAAATATAAAAAAAAAACTTTTACGGCCATTCCCTAGATAAAGGTGAAATGTATCTACTTTATTTTTTTCCAAAGAATATTTAGTAACGGTTGTCGAGATTAGTAAGGTCTACCGTTTTTAGAAATTTTTGAAAGGTCAATATGCCTACTCTTAATACTTAATACAAAATCCCGGTGCTGACGATGCATTCACAACACAAGCTTTTAATTCACTGGATAGTGTGCAAGAAAGTGAATGAGTTTGTGTATGCAAGCCCAGATCATTTCATAAAAAAAATCATACACCTTTTAATAAATTTGTAGGTTTTCGCAGCGTGATGAATCCATTTCCATGTTGTTCGTTCTTCGGGTTTCACTGCGGATAACCGAACTTTCGGCAACTCAACCACTCGATCTGCGGTGAAACCCGAAAAAACGAACAACATGCTGGAAATGCATACACCTTTTACTGACCACAAAAATACAGGAACCATTGAAAATATAGACGTAAATCCACAGTATACAATAACGCGTACTGGAAATTCATGAACGCCGCAATAATGTAGATTCAGACAAATAAATCCTAATTTGCGGTTTAATTATTATACCTACCCATGACTTCTTTAACCGAGTGATAAAACACAAGACAACTTACCGTGAATTTACTAAGAAAAACAGTACTTACAATTGTTTTTCCTATATGAACTCAGTAGTGAGTCATGCGTCATTCACTATCAAAATATAAACAAAACCTAGACTGTTTAATATGATTAATGTTAGAGACTGGAAAATATCGCGATATTTTTTTCAATTCGGTTTATTTCTCAAAATACTTATTTATCATCATCATCATCATCATCATCATTGGCACTACAGCCCGTTCTGGCCCCGAGCCCTGGCCTCCCCCAGCTGTCGTCGCCATTCCTCCCTGTCCTGGGCTGTGCTCCTCTAGTCCCTGATGCTTTTATACTTATTTATGAATTTGAGTAATTTATAAACACACTATATTAATTAAAAAGACACAAATGTTAATTAGCCGCCCCCAGACAGCATATTTATATGAAGCTGGTATAAGCGGGACAAAATACACTTAAATTTTCAAAATAATGTAACACTTAATATAATAATAACGAATTTATTCGCGAATTTCGTGCTTTTAACACATATACCGCGAATTGTAGCAATCGTTTATAGCAATAAGGCGAACTTTTACACATATACCGGGAATATTAGCAATTCTTTGCAGGAATAAGGCTAACTATTACACATATATCGCGAATTGTAGCAATCCTTTATAGGAATAACGCGAATTTTCGTATATTTGACGTGAATTTCGACCTTTATTTTGGAAAACATCGTTATTGAAACATTATCGTGGGTTTGAAAGTAAGAAGAACCACACTGAAAAAATCTTGTAACGCGGTGTTTTTTGTTTTTCCCATAGCGTATTTTATTTTTTTAGTGATTTTTTTGTAAACAATATTGTTCACAATCAAAAAATTGTTAATTTCTTGTAGTAAAAGATGCAAAATTGACCACTTTAATAATGTAAATATATGAAAAATAACACCATACGAATATTGCTCAACATGGATAAATCCCGAAAAAGACGAATGTCCTTAAAGCCCTTTGACTTGACTTGTATACTGCTCTTTTGTCTTTTTTTTGTTGAATTAGTTATTCTTCTTCTTCTTAAACTACGCCTAGCTCAGCGAGTCTGTATTGGCAGGATTGTTCTCCTGTGATGTGGAACTCCAGCTGTCTCTCCATCGCTTCGGTGGTCTTCCTGGCGGTTAGTTTTTAGTTCTTATGTAGTTATCATATAAATTGACTATATTACTCTAACTAATTGTGTGCACCTTAAATAGGGCAGTAATGATATATTTTTTGTACTGTGTTTACTATCTTGTCTATACATAATATGTTGATGTCTGTGTGTGCGCCATGTCTGAATAAGTAAATAAATAAATTTGCTCAAGGGACAAAAGCTCTAATCTAATTGTATTTTGAAAATAAAATTAACTGTATCTATTAGCATACGATTTCTTTCAGTGTTTTAGAAACTAGCATAGATTAGAAAATAAATAAATGGATCTAAAGTAGGATATAGGTACAATAAAATTTTAACTGGGCTAACTGGAAGAAATCGCAGTTCTGCGATAAGTTCGCCCTAGTGAACAACGTTTTATAATCTGTACTATGTCCATTTTGTATATTTATATGTGTTTGTTGTTTACTTTAAGTTTAAATAAATAAATAAATAAAATTTTATAAATAATTCAACTACGGAATCCTACTATAAAGTTTGGGCTTTTATCCCTTAACTAAATTTCTTTTAACGGCTTTTGTCCTTTTGTGGATTTATTCATGTCGAGCATATTCATATGGCTTTTTCTCAGGGAACCGATTTTTACTTACTCACGTTGGTACGGTAACCAATTATTTTCTTGATATACCTATTATTATTTATCATCTTATCTGAATACCACAACGAAATTTTATACCTAGTTATATTCTTTTAGGGAACAGCCAAAAAACGCTACGTAAGATTCGTCGCGATTTTTTTTGCCTTATTTGAAATGAAAACCAACAATAAAATTATGTTATGTTATAATAATAAATAAATTTTATTTACCGTAAATATCTATGTACAATATAATTAAAATATAATCAATATGATATTTTGCACAATATGATCTAGTCCCCAGACAGCAACTATCGTGCTGGTATAAGGGGACACACAAATATATACGAGTACATATAAGTAGCACTAACACTTTACTTTATTTTCACTATAACATTTTACTTCTCATGTGATGTCTCTTTTTGTAAAAACATAATGCTTAATACGTTTCTTGAACGCATGTATACTTTGTACACTTTTCACCTCATCCGGAATATCATTGAACAACTTGATGGACGAATAAACAAAGCCATATCTTGCTCTGTTGGTTCTGGGTTTAGCTGCTCTCAAATTGTTCACCGATCTGGTATATCTAGTGTGAATGTCTCTGTTATACACCAGACCTATATTACTTTTTATCAGTTTATGCTTCATCTTGTACATCATTTTTGACTTTTCTATGTATAGTATGTCTTCTAAATTCAACATTTTTGTAATCCTGTACAAGTCTCTAGTTCTGGTGTATCGATCTAGGTTAAATGTTCATTCATTTAAATCCAATTTATTTTTATTCATTTATTTTTTCTTATCATCTCTAGGTCCGTCTGGACAGCAATTCAGACTCATAACTAATTATTAATATAGAGGCCTACCGAGCAGGACATAGCAAAATTTTGTACGATTCATGAACAATGCTGATCACAGTGTAAAAGGCTCGCATTTATAAGATGTTGTGAGAGATGTAGGTACGAACCCATACAATCGAGGAGAGGATCGGAAATAGGCAGATAAATTTTGCAGCAGATAATGTTCGTATTTTCTTCTGCGGAAATTCTATATAAATTTCAACATCTGCTTCTGCATCCATTACGACAACGGAAGTTCGTTCATACTTTAAAGGGCCAGAATTCAATACCAATCGCCACCGATTGCGTCTCCAATGCAGCAATTTTAAGCATTATTAGAGCAAATACTAATAGACAATTGTCTAACACAATAATTAATATCTGTAAAACATCATATTTTGGCCATGTCCTTAGAGGAGAAATATACTCCATTCTCCAGCTCGTTGTGAAGGAGAAGATATAAGGCCGTAGAGGAGTCGGAAGGAATCTATCTGCTATCCTGGCTTCGAAACATTCGGCAGTGGACTGGAATCAGAGCTGTGGAGAAGCTGTTTCGCACATGCCCAGGACAGAGAAGCGCTCTCCTAAGAGGTCGTCAACGTTGGGAGGATCCGACAGGACACATAGAGAAGAAGAAGATATATGAAGAAGAATCATTATTTGAGAAAGAGGGATGAAATTGTACTTTGCTACTAATCAAAGAGTCACCAGCATGATTGATGTTCAGTTCATCCTTCAATATAATTTATTTCAGAATCATTTTAAGGTTACAAATAAAATAATGCACGTGGAAGTAAATTGCTTTGTACTTGTTGTTTATTTATTTATTATGATTTAATAAATTTAAATCAAAATTATTTAGTAAAGTTGTTATCTAGGAAGAATTAAGTAGATAATAATTAGTTACATTACATTCATACCGCTTCAAAGGTCTTCTATATTATAATAACCGGCAGATATTACTAAGTACCCGCTAACACAGAAATCATAAATTAATCTAACTTCCTTTATGCTAAATATTCAACATTAAGTGGATATTTTAATAAAATCATTAGCAATTTTACATTAACGTCTGTATTGCAATGATATGCCTTCATCCATTTGACGCTTGAGTATAATTTTTCATTAAGAACCTAAGTAAATTTATTATTGATCGTTTACTCAATCATCAAGGGTGAACCGACGTCAGCCCCTAGATGTTTCAGGAATTTCAGTTCCAATTTATCCACCTCATGGGAAAACAGAAGAGGTGTCGGAAGCCCCCAGAAAAGATGGGCGGACGACGTGATCTCGGTAGCGGGTAGGCAGTATGTCAGAAAGGCGAAGGATAGAAAAGACTGGAAACAAATGGAAGAGGCCTATATCCAGCAGGGACAAGGCTGATGAAGAAGAAGATGGTTTACAGCTGATAATTTTGAAACTGGGAGTTTGCAGTAAATGAGAGCTTCAACATAACCCATTTTGACGGGAAACGGTAGATTATTTTGTTCTCAATATCAAAAATGAACCATGAATGTTTTCTGGGAATTCCACCCCATAACAACTTTAAGAGTTCTCGCCTTTACTAATGTTCATGGCGGTTGTTTGTTTATGCATAAAGTATTAAATTGTGTCTAATTTCTGTGCCCCCTTCATGTATTAACTTTATTCAGAAATAATGGTAGAAAAAATAAGAAGAGAAGAAACTTGAACGAAATTACTATGCGAGGGTTTACGACGAATAATTCTTTTTTAGAATATTGTAGTACCTATGTACTAAATGTAGGCCTGTTTGATGTTCTGTTACCCTGGTACCGAAAAGATCTTAGTGCTGATTAAAAAACCAAAACAAAATCATTTAATTTTCAATAAAAATATCTGTTTGATCACACAGGTGTGCTGTCTATTTATATCTCATGGGTAGATTACTTAAATATATTCAAATTATTCTACAACAACAACACACAGATGGAACTCGTTAAGCCTGAATATTTTATATTTGTTTTCATTCTGAAGATATGGGAATATTTTATTGTTTTCATGATTTTGCCGGAACGCTGATTCGCTACATGCCTCATAGGCCGTTAACGTAAGACGATGAATCTGCGCGCCTGCGTATTCGTGAAACGAGACAAAGCGCTTACGAAGTGGGGTTGAAGCCCGCCACTATTTAAACTCTATACTCAGTTCGTATGCACTCATTGATTTGTTTGCGATCTCCTAGATCAGTTAGCAATTGTATTCCGTTACTTTTGTCGTAGTTCGACAGACAGGCTTTCAAGAAAATAAGAATTTCAAAGCCCGTGGTCGTTTATTCGTAAAGCTTTCGAAGACTTTGCTAAGCTCGCCAAGATTATTTTCTACCAGTGGACGCCGACGCGGACCAGGATTGGAAAATTGGATACAAACGAATCTTAAAGGATACACCTCCAAGTGTTTATTTTTCTCAAGTTTTTTGATAAATAAAATCATTCAAAATGATGGCTGTAGCTGCTGCACAAAAGAACAGGGAGATGTTCGCTATCAAGAAATCTTACAGCATTGAGGTAAGGCTCTACTACAAAATTTTGTTCGAACATCGAAATGTGATATAAAGTGGAAGACGACTGAATCATTTTTATACTTTCAGTGTTTCATACAGTTAGTGCTTTGTTCATTCGCCGAATTAAATTTGTAGTTTTTCAGTGGTTCATTTAAAACAGTGCTATTGTTTCCTTTAAATTAACCGATTATCCAGGTGATTGGATAGTTGTCTTACATTTTATATCACGTTTCGTTTTGTGATTAGATATTTTATTATTTGTTGTTGTTGACTTCCGATTGTTTGTGTTTGATATCTGAAAAAAGAAAACAGGTCTGGTTTCATTCATGGAAAAACTTGCCTGCAGATTTAACATTAGAAAACCGTTTGTGATTTTTGCTTCTAACATATCTAATTTCAGATAAGAATATCTTGTTAACACCAGTATTTTTGCATTTGAAAGCAAGTATTACAGCTTAACCAAATATATACTCAAAATTACGATAATAAAAGTATGAAAAAATTGTAATATAGGTACGTAAACTTGCTATACATTCGGGTTGACCTTAAATTCGTAGGCAAACATTCTAACCGTTTTTCAGCATTGCGATTTTCTTTGACTTTCGTATAGAAAATAATACTGTATGATTGAATTTGTATGCAATTACCACCGTACAAGCAATCTTCTCAGGATGATCTTTGCTGAATGTAATCGGGTTTGATTTTATAATATGAATACAAAAGGCAAAAATCTTAGTATAAAAAATAAACGGATCCAGTTACTTGATTTTTTACTAGATTTACTAGATTACAATAAATTTGCTTCTACTTGACGTAATAAAATGATAAAATAAAAGAACCTGTTAACTCACTTATAAACTAAGGAATCGAGTTATAGTTTCTTATAGTAAATCTACTTCATTTTACATCGATCAACCATAGCTGCCTTAACCTTGCCTTATAAAAGTATCGCGCTCTAATTGTCATATTGGAATTGATCGCAGATCCGTGTCCAAGAAATATTACTGCAAATGCAGACACTTTACATTCCCGACAATTAAATACGATACATTGACTCCATACTAAGGGAAACAGCGCCCTAAAGACGAAACAATTTTTGGTTAAAATTATAATTATTATTTATCATTTCGGCGTATACTCAATGGCAAACCTTTGTACAATAAGTAGGCGTTTTGTCTAGCTGCTAATTGATAAATTTAAGTAATAATTGTTATTGCAAGGCGATAATTAATGCGTGATTTTTGTGCGTGTCGTGCAATTGTAAACAAAAAGTGTCACAATAAGATAATTTTGTGCACATAACTATTGTTTTGATTCTTGATCGCGTTTAATTCATACTTCAGGGAAAAAATGTTGGTGACAATAATGAGGTGACTCAAGTTTTCTCAATTGAAAATCTTCTCTCAGCGCTCCGTAGTAAAATACTTTAAAAATAAATTCGGATTTGCAACTAAAATATTCCTAATGATGTAAGTAGGTACCTAAATCTATGAAAATTTAACTGTTCGTATCTATCTGTAAATACTTGTATGTATGTAGGAAAAACCCTCCCGTATGTTTGTTTTGATTTATTTTGATAAAAATAATATACAAGTTAAATTCATAAATAAGACGAACTGTTGCTCCTTCGCGTCGAGTTGGTGTTACATACTTAAAAAATCTATGAGAAATTAAAAAGAAAGGACGATTTTCTTATACTTTCGTAGCGTAATCATTTCACCCTCTGATGCTTGAAGTATTAACGCCCAATTTTATGTACTAGTATAAATCATACTTGAATGAAAGAATTGGCATCAAAAGCTCAGCAAAACTAATCGGAAAGTACTAATTTAATTGTAAAGATATTGAGGCGCAATACATGCCTACATAATACTAATTATTAAGTCAAAGTTAGATGCTATTGGTTTGGTAGGTATTATATATGTTAGAAAGTAATTACTACAGCTACTAACACCCTCGCATGGTCAGATGATAAATAGCTCTCTGCGTTTCTGCCCGACAGGTTGAGTGTCATTAAGTGGTATTGCTAGTAGGATGCTTGACATATTCAAGGGCTAACCCTACATACCTTTAGTACTATAATATGCCTCTAT
This sequence comes from Ceraclea dissimilis, assembly GCA_963576895.1. Taxonomy (NCBI): domain Eukaryota; kingdom Metazoa; phylum Arthropoda; class Insecta; order Trichoptera; family Leptoceridae; genus Ceraclea; species Ceraclea dissimilis. Next base: position 14,891,679 of record OY756368.1, read on the forward strand.
AATGATATCGGTCAGAAATTCTCGTATAATATCTATACATCTGCATCAGTGTAGGCGAAATAATTAGCTTATACGATATTGAGATTACCTTGCGATTGTTCGCTGAAAAATATGCTGTTCTCTCCTATCTAGACGTTACTGATATACATTACTGATCTGAAAATCAAAAGCTTTGATTATTTTCCTATCGAACAAAAATCGTAGACGAAATAACAGTTGATGATTTGGACATTATTTCATTGAATTTCTGATAGTTCTTATTTAAATTTTTCCTACAGCGATGTAATTTTCTAATTAGATTTTTCACATAAGGACATCTTAAACGATTTTTGGGAAATCTATAAGGTGACCTCAAGGGCAATGGGGTATTTAAGAAATATAGAGGCGCAGCTTTCACTCTTAGATCCATGGTTCACATACCAAAGAAGAAAAAGCTCTACTAAAGTCACTTTAGAGTAGATCAGAGTTTGTAAATTAGTAAACTCGTGCCTGTTGCATATTCCAAATTTTTCATTTCCACAATGTATTATATTTTATTCCATCTACGCCGGTTAAACCGAAACCCAGACTTCCCTATCAATGCCACAATAACAATTGTATCTATACATTGTTAGTAGCAGTGCGTATGTGTATCTAAATAATTGTTTTATAATATTTAGACAGGTTTAACGAAATTTGATAATCGGTTTTTTCGTGGGTTTTGCGGTATGAAAACCAATGTCCGTTGTACGTCATAATTCTGCGTCACAAAAAATTTATAAGAGATATAAGTACTAAGTACTATAGTACCTAATAGTTAATTTTATGTTATCTGGAATTATCTAGTTAAAGTGTTTTAAATTGTAGGAAATTAAGTTACCTACGTACGCAAAGGGAAACGTCTTAGGAGGTTAAAAGGACGATATCGTAAATTCTAGAGGTTTTATTTCGTTACTGGCGTTTTTAAGATTTTGTGTTCCTAGCTATAAAGTCCAAGTATTTGAGCTGTAGAAACGGGAAACAAATTAAAACAATGTCTAGCTTTTCTGTACCTACTTGTTTAGTCAATCATTGCTGTACTACTATTTCATCCTTCTACGTTCCTCTAGTAAATACAAATATTAAAAGTTTTACGTTTTTACATACATACGTCATTCGTAACGCCCTATTATTTCATTATCTTACTCTAGAAGAGAGTCTTTAGGGCTATTGTTAACCTTGCGTTTTTAAATTCAGCACTCATTTTGGCTAACAAGGTATAACCTGACAAAACATGACCCAGACAACATAGTCTCTTTTTGCTGTGTAGCTTATAGTGTACGTAAGTATTTTGTCACTTATTGCATAGATAATATTCTGTAGCATTGAGTGTAAAGCGATTATAAACAAACTTAATGTCGATATTGATCTGCTTCCTCCATACAAATAATTATAAATTATTTACTTCTTGATTATTTTAATTAATCACATCACGGATATTCGTGTAATTACCCTATTAAAAAACATTATTCATTCATTATCACTAATAATTACGAATAAAAATTAATAGGTACATGCACTTTGATTTATTTGATGTACGATACATTGAACAAGGCGGTTTTGTCGCCTCCGTGGTGTTGGATTGGCAGGGTTTGATCCAGCCGGACACTTTGAAAATGAAAGTAATGTTACTAGATAATATATTACATTACATACACGAGAATTTTTTGCTTTCAATAATCCTGTAGTCTTTTACAATCCAGAATTAACTTTCCCCAAATAATGGTGTACTTAATATTTTATTAAAACAATTTGATATCACTACCGAATTGTATGACGTTTTACACATACCTAAATCTTCCTATTCATTACCAAAATTTCGCTCTCAGTTTTATTTATCGAGACCTGATTACTCTATTTTAAAATTACTTCAGCAATCTACTAGTGAACGAAATTCTATGAAGCCCTGATGATAAAAAATATGTAGCTACTTACCTAGTTTAAAATTTCGATTTCACCAATTCGCAATATCTTGCAATCAGTTTTCGCATTGCACCAACTGTTCCACACAATCATCATCTGTTGAGATGACATTTTCTATACCTATCACCCTTCTGTGGTTAAATTCAGATGAAAACATAATTCTCAAACAAAATCATCCACATAAAATCGCTATATAAATCTCGGTGTGATCTAGTTACGTCAGTCAGTAACATTATAGGCAATCTGTAAACAGCAATATCAATAAAGGTCGCCAACTTTAATAGTATAATACAAATGTACCGAGTTCTAATAATGTTATACAATTTAATTACATTTATTTCGTATATGTACACAGTACTAGAATTATTCTAACCTTGAATGGACGACAAACTGCATTTATATAAACAACAATAATGTACGTAGCCGTAGCAATGTATTACAATAATTATCGGCACTAAAATGCTTGTAAAATTACGATAAAATTCAACAACTACTGTAGTTTTTATATGAAATTGTTTTAAAATATTTGTACGCGATATTTTAGTACATTGTATTAGTAAAACCAAACACATTATTGTCCAATTATTAGAGAATAAAAAAAGGGCATTATTAGATTGTCTAGCTAAGGTACTTTTATTGCTTAATTCTGTATTTGGTAATAGAAATATGAATGATATTATTTCAATTTATATAAAACGTGAATAACACCCAAAACTATTAGAGATCTATAAGGTCTCGTGTATTTGGATATTTTTGAAATATCAAAATGCCTGCTCTTATAGAAATTTCCAAAAAGCTGTCCAATTGTGACTTAATCTTTCAATAATTGAATCTGTTCACTGGGACGATCTTGTGTTTATGTGACGGTCATAACGTAATATATTATCTGTAATGAGATAATTAGCACATCAGCTACACAGAAAAAAAGTATTTATTCATTCATTCATTCATTAAATTATGAAATTACGTGATTTGAACATGTTGTTATGAAGAAGACGAGAGTTACATCACGGCAATGAATCTACTGCGCTCAGACTCTGTAATAAAACATTATATAATGCAAATAATTATTATTGAAGTACATTGTATATTATATTCAATTGTTATATTTTCTTCCCATGAAATTTTATTAACATTAGTTAATAACTGAATGATAATGAATATCAACACAACTACTTACATATTATTCACTTATAATTATTAATTATCACAACAAAATCATGCATTTTACGTCTTTCATGGTTGCCAAGTATTTTACCGAGCCTTTCGGTATTTATTTATTTATTTGCCATAGGAACACATACAGACATCAATACATAGTACAATAGAAAATAAGTTAGTTTCATGATGCCTTATTACATGCGCTCACATTTAGGTTAAAAAAAAATTTATTTTCAATTGATATTTCAAAAACTGTAAAAAGGAAAAAAAACACATAGCTATCTAATCCTAAGAATATATCAAAATCGATGAAATAAAAAAAAATCACAAAATGACTGACTCACAAATTCAAGTCATAAGCAATTGGTCGATTCAATGAACAAGTTAAGTGGAAGCACGTCGCCAAGTTTAAAAAAAAAGACATTTTTCACACCTTGGATCTTGTCAAGTAAGCGATTGTGTATGCGATTTTGAACCTTTAAGTCGCGGGAAATGTTTTTGGGACAAATTCATAGTGGCATGTCGTGAATTACAGCTCCAACCAAATCAAAGTTAACCACAATTTTCTATAAGCTTACATTAGACCTACGTGTGTTCGATTCTATCAATATGTTTCACTTTCATGTTCTAGTTCCGATCTAAAATTGCAACCTGGCAACCCTGCCTGTAGCAGTAGCATATAATACCTACTGCGTACTACAATAGTGATGGGGTAATTTTAATATGTCGGCATCGTAGTCTTTTGTAACAGATAGATACCATCACACTCTTGTGAATGATTCCCACCACTACACAGCAACAATAACAACAAACAATTAACTATGTACCTACTACCTTCCAGAAAGTATTTTTATCGCGACATTAGAAGGTAGGTACTTCCGATTCTCTTTAAATTGGTTTTAAAAACAATATACGACATAACCTCAAATTAATATGTACCTAGACCTACAGTAGCCCAGTTTTTTGTTCGACGATCAATTGCGTATGAGATTTATGGTAAACCGCCGCGAAATAATTAATGTGACATTGTACGTTCTGTCTGGTGTGTATATGTTTGATTTAGTAACAAACAATAGTGATAATGAATTTGAATGCGCAATGAAATGCGCAATCACTCATAAAAATTACTCTGTGGGAGAATATTGTAATATTATGTGTGAATTTGATAATTAATGAGGTAATTAGAGAGACGAATGACTGAAAGTTAAGTACTCTATTAATTTACGAGTAAGCCTCACGCTTAGTTCAAATTTCAGCTTGTATAAAAGATTGCATGAATATGACGGAAGCAAGATGTGTGTATAGGGTAGATAGGGTGGACTGGCGTGTATGGTGGATTGTGGAAAGGCTCAGATCATCTTAAAACAGTGTTGACAGAATGAATTAATAATTAGAATATCAATCACCTATGAATCACCTAGATCAACAGAATCGATCAAAATGCACAACAAAAGGATTATATATTACGTAGAACCTTTGATTATTGAAGTGCTTAATCAAATATTTTTTAGTCATCGTAGAACAGATTTACATAATGATTTGACCGATTTGTCTAATTATTATTCAAAAGATTTTCCTCAAATGTAAAATTTATTCACACTTGATACTACTAATTAATTTACCTACGTCCGTTATCGTAGAGAGAAAAAAGTTCACAATGAAATTGTATGATTGAATACGTATTATTTATATTAATCTGCGTATCGCTCAAATGTTATTTTTTTGTAGCATAATTCTAATAATGGGAATCATTTTGAGTACTCATCTTGTGTATGGTTTGGCCATTTGTCCAGCACAGTGCGATTTAAGTTAGCAACACGGTCCATTATGTCGTTAACTTTTATTCTGCGTATAATCTCATCACGAAGCCTCTGTCTTTTCATGGTTCGCTACGGGCACTTCAATTTGTGTAGATACAATGTTTGCTGTGGGGGTTTTTGTTTCCAGAACATACGTCATCATTGGCAAGATATATGAGTCGAACATTTTTCTTTATAGGCGCACTGGGATTTCCATAATGTTCAAAATAGATGTTTTAGTTTATCAAAATGCCTTACGTCCAAGTCCAAAACACACATCTTCTACTTTCTCAGCCGTTTTAGTTCCAATGCTGGACATAGGCCTCCCCCTTGACTTTCCACAGATCCCTATCCTGGGCATGCTGCATCCACTTGCTTCCTGTGATTCGACTCACATCGTCGGACCATTTTTCCCGAGGTCTTCCTACGCTCCTTTTGTTTGTTCTAGGTTGCCACTCGACAATCTTTTAAGTAAATACACATATTTGTCAACTATTTTTAGGTTTTCTTTTTTTGTCTATTAGGTATAATTTTCTGTTTAGATTTTCTCCATAATGATGAATTATATTTAGAAGTCTGTTCTAGACAGGCGATCTTAATATAAAAAGTTTGATTTCACAGTACTGGACATAATTCCAATGGATGAGATCCTTTATAGTCTAGAATCCCCTCAACAGATTATTACATTTCCGTTTTCATACGAAACGGATATGAGATACCAATTCTATATTATATAACTTAGAACAAATAACGTGTAAGACAGTGCGAGAGGTTCTAAAACAATATGAACTACTACAAATAGGAAATTGAATTTAATAGACCTTTGAAGTAGTAGACCCACTCGTCCGGAAGTGACGAACCTATACAGTTTACGGATATACCTATAATACTTGTATTATAGTTATAGATTTATTTCATTTCCAAGCCAGAAGTCCACCAGGTATAACACTATAAGTAACATGTCTCTACATATTGCTTGTGTTTTAGGCCCCTGAATAGCATATGAGACATTTTTTTTGGTATCCATGATATCTGGATAGGTGAATGTTTCCCAGTATTAGGCTGATGAGTTTTTATATCAATCATGAATGATAATATGTAGACTATTCTGGAATTACCTATCAGTAATAAATATGTTGGTGTAATCTTAGGTTAGTAGTCAATGTATTATTTAAATATTTACCTAAATCTAAAAAAGATTATAGTACCTATACGCTAAAACATTGTGTCTCTTTTCTTAGTAAAATACTTTTTACGAGTGCCCATGAAATCCAAGAAACATTTAGTGAAGATCAACAAACGCGTTCAACGGTCATTGAGAATGTTTCTATTTGATGAGTTTTTCTGAGAATAATTTTTGTTTTTACTAAATAACTATAGAATTAGGGAATCGTGGTTTAATACAACATTGATATAGCTTAACGTGGAAAAATCAATAGGTATTATTTGAAATCAGTCTCATAACTATTGATGACGTAAATTTAGATGGAAAATCGGCTATTTTTTTCTATAACCATTAAAAATCAAGTTAAATATCTCCAATCGAATATAATATTAAAGGTATACATACCTATTAACACAAATCAAAATAAATGTTGAAATTGTGAAAAAAAAAGTAAGGTAAGTATTTGGTAGGTACACAAAATGGTAACAATATTTCCCATCCATTAAGTGAATATAATGAAATTATTATAATATAAAGGCAAAGAAAATGTGTCGGCTTTTAGGATTCAATGAAAAGTTGAGTGAGTTCTCTGCGACTTCACTCCCGGAGTAGAAAATGGGGATAATAGCTAGCACTTATGTTCAAAAGTCTTTCTCTGTCAGTTACTCTCAATTCAACAGCGCTGAAATCAACTCAATAAAATTATATACCTTTTTTTCTTCACAATCAACATACTCCATTCTATCTAGATTCATAATACTAAAACAATATTTTTGATTTCATTATTTGATACCTCGTCCTCGCAACTTTACGAAAGTTGTGTACATACAATTTGTTTGGACCATTTCTTTATTGACTTCATTTCCTAAAAACAAATAAAAAAAATCTTCAGTTATTTGGAGAAAAGCCATACATTTTTGTCTTGTGTCGATCCTGGGTCCTTACGACCCTTTTTATCTCATCTTGTTGAGACTAAAATTTTCTTGCTTCTTCGATTGTGCATAGAATCTCGTCATCCGTAGTTGTAAATTGGCTAATCCATTGGTCAATCTAACAAACAGTTTTATCACATCGATCAGTGTGCAATTAACATTGAAGCAATTTACCTCAGTTATACAACAGTGAGATAGTTAACTATTTTATCATCTTCACAATTTATCGACCTAGTTGAAAATCATTACCATTCATAATGAAATCCTTCGATCTCATTAATCACATTTACATCTTTTTAACGCAATCATCGATTTTTCCATACATTATACAATCGTGTCAAAGACATACTATTCAATGCATTTGTATTAAACATGAGTGGTACCTATTATTTTCTTGGCAATAGTCAGACTTGAACATTTATCGAGTCGAGGTTATTTCACACTTGGGTTGTACAATGGTCAATGAATCTGTGCTATTGATAAATTGCACTTGGACAATCATTATTCTAAAGAGTACATTTAGAATAAGATTTCGCTGTCTTCTCGTGACGAACTTTAAAAGGGAAATATTACATAATATCAAAAAACATTATTCGTTGAATCTAGACAAAAACTAGACAAGATTAACTCAAGTTTCACAAATATGAATTCAGAAATACTATGATTTGTAGATTCTAAAGTAAAGTTCGTTCGTAAGGCTATACGATCGTATAAAACATGGTGTAATCATGGAACTGACTCTGTTATTTTTCCGTTTCCGAAACTCTTCATATACTTTCTAATATATTAAAACAGGCGTGTTTTCGGTACTAAATGACGTGATATAAAATATTGTTGATAATTGATTGTTTGTATGTATGTGTGTGTGGCAAATAAAATAAATAAAACATATCGTAATAACATATAATTATAATAAATAATGATATATTTAATAACAATTGTCCGGTGTAGCGTACATTTAATACATTTCTTTTGTGGCCTTCAGTGCGGTTTCATGATCAGGTTGGTAGCCTGACCAAGGTCTAGCGTTACTACTGAGGGAAGTAAACGTAAGGTCAAGATTTGTATGTAAACCAGAGCACACGACGCTGTTGATTGCACGATATATTAAAGACAAGTAAATTGTTATTGAATGATGGATAGGGCCTCAGTTTGTAACGTATGTAGCAACGTACAACATGCTTAACATTATCCTGATGCAGGATATAGATTTCCACCATCTACTTCATTATTTACTACTGTTTAAAGCCTAAAGGCCTGCCATTGAGACGTCGATATTCGCATAATAACTTGCATTTTTCAACAGTGTATTGAAGACGAATTAACTATTTAAAAATAAAATACAATATCTAAAAATATTAAGGTTTGAAACTTATATATTACAAACTTTACTTATATATCTTTTATTACTTATATATCACAAATTTTTCACGGACGAAACCTACTGATTTTTTTTTCAACATAAGACAAAAGTCGAATGTGCAATGCACCAAGTCTTGTGAAAAATTACTTCATACACGTATTGGATATTGAATCAGATGGAAATTAGGGAAAAAAATATCGTCATGTTTTACCTTCCAAATAAATGAGGGATTTGTAAATTATTTCAGACAGTTCGTGCTTTAACAAGAGCTTTTGATTTGTACGCCGTTTGACGACAGTATTATGAAAGTTGAGCTTTGATAAAACTATCTGACTTCAAATATGGCGGCAACCGGACGGGGTTTGATTCTTAACGAGAACGGGGCCTTTGTGTTCTTTATGTGTAATATAAAATTATCCACTTTATGGCTCCGTGTAAGAGGGGAAAAGAGATTTTCAATTATTATTGCTGAAGGCACCCACTTCCTTATATTAATTATTATCCTCGAGTAAAAAAAATTGTAACGACTGTAGAGTCACGCTCAACAGGTTTAGGAGTAACATTTTTATTTTATCACAAATTCAAAGTACTGACATCGAGTTTAAATGCACTTTTTTCCCGTTTAATAATCATCTGATCTGGTGTCTTAAATATGTTACTTTACGACAATATGATACGAATTCCGTTAGAAAAAAGTTACGTAAGACTTGGCTAAATATAGCACATCGATATTTACTGTACAAATAAATTGGTACACACTGTTTACACATTCTCTCAATGCTCCTTTTATATTAATGTGTACTGTCGATGTTTGACGTAACTGAAAAACTTCAGCTGTCATTAAAAGCTTTATTATTAATAACAATCTTGTGGCAAAGTGAAATGGTGTCAAAGGCAAATATAGAATGTACTGTCAAAGGCAAATATAGAATGTACATTGATACAATTTAAGCTAGATTTAATTCAAATGCTGAATTTTTATCGAGATTCCTTATTGGTATGTCATCTGCTTCTTCTTCTAACCCTTCTTTCTCCACTGCTGGATGTAGGCCTCTTCCTTCCCCTTCCATCCGTTCGTGTTTTTCAGATTTTGCCGATTTTTTGGACAATTTTGGGGATCTTCCAGTACTTCTGTTTTTATCCTGGTCTTTATTGAAGTGCGTGCCTGAGTGCCCATCTAGTTTTAGTTTGTCTGACTATCTCTTCTGGTTATTTGCTATAAAATATAGGAAATTTTCCTTACTTTCATATGTAAATACGTAATAACTCTTTGCTTTAAAATACTCGCAGTAACAATAATGTGAAATTTGTGAGCAAGTCTTTTCTCCGCTTAAAAAAAGAATTAATAAATGTGTGGTTAAAGATATATATCGACTTCAAACACTCGGTATGAATGACACGTTATCATTTTACAGGAAGACTAATAGTTTTTTCTCTTTTTCATTTCAGAATGGATATCCATCTCGCCGTCGTTCCCTCGTGGACGATGCTCGTTTCGAGACTTTGGTTGTGAAACAGACCAAACAGTGTGTTCTTGAGGAGGCCCGTCTCAGAGCCAATGGTAAGTTGTAGTAGAAGTGCATGTTTAATTTTGCATTGTGCTCAAGTTTGTGAGTTTTAGATTTTTTTGTCTATGTGTTTGTATAATTAGCATTTCCTTCAATCCGTCTCTTTGTTTTTGCTGTGTGTGTTATTTTTATTCTTAAACTAGCCATTTTTTACTCAGTGAATGCAATAGCATATAGTGCAGTTATGTTTTTATTTTTTTTGATGTTATATGTTTTTTTTCTTTTATTTTATTTGTATAGATTCAAGCTCTGAATGTGAAATACTTTCCCACGAAAGTCATATTGAAACAGAACAACCAACAGTCGAAGCTAAAACTTACCAGGACGAAGACAACAACGGTGGTTTAGGTAAAGAATATTTTTTTTTTACTTCAAATGACACTATAGTCATTTCCGATCACAAGAGTTCAATATATTTATTCACGATACACCAAATTTATTCACAAATCACTGGCAACGATTTGAAATTCAAAGTCTCATGATGTTTCAATTCAAATCAATAAAGAAAAAACTAACTTAATTCTTTACACTAGCACAAATAGCAGATCACACGCAAAATACCTATAAAATGTTCTGATAGACAAATCAACTAATCCAATCCAGTTGATCCAATATTTTTAATACTCACCTAGTAGTTCACTTCACATTCAATTTTGTTTGCTGTTTTGTACAACTTATTTGCAAGCATGTTTTATTTTATTTTATTTGCACGATTAATGTTTTCTATGTGGTGTTGTTATGTTATTTTAGCGGATGTTCCAGTCACGGGAGAGGCTTATTTAAACAATAAATACCACGGTAAGTAATGCACCTCACAATCTTTAGTATTAAAACCTTCACCTTACTGAAGTTAATTCTAGGATGTTATTTGTATCATACAATGAACATTTTCGATATAATCGACCTGTATTATGTATGTCTAAAAATTTATGTTTCTTTTCCTTGCGTGCATGCGTATGTCACTGTATTTATAATGCTCATTTTCTTTTAAACAGATGCCGGTTTGACAGAGGAAGAAGTTTTCCTTCAAAATGCCGCCAGCGAATCCCCCGAAGCTGAAAACGTCATCCAACATGCTGCTATTCTCCTTCGCATGCGTGATGGTATGGGATCCTTGGGACGTATCCTCAAGACAGTTGACAACTACAAGGGCATCGTGAGTCACCTGGAAACCAGACCCTCAAAGGCCGAAGGAATCCAATTCGATGTGCTTGTAACTGTCGACATGTCCCGCGCTAACATGCTTCAACTTATTCGCGCATTGAGACAATCCTCATCATTCATTGGAGTCAATCTTCTTAACGAAGAAAACATTTCAATCAAGGACCCATGGTTCCCAAGACACGCATCCGACCTGGACAACTGCAATCATCTCATGACTAAATATGAACCAGAACTGGACATGAATCATCCAGGATTCGCCGACAAAGTATACAGAAACAGGAGGAAAGATATTGCTGAAATTGCTTTCGCTTACAAGTTCGGAGATCCAATCCCACATGTTGAATACACCGAGACCGAAAACCACACATGGTCCAGAGTATTCAACACAGTGTTGGACTTGATGCCCAAGCATGCTTGCGTTGAATATCGTCGTGTGTTTGCCAAGCTTCAAGAAGCCGAGATCTTTGTACCTCACCGTATACCTCAACTCAGGGAAATCAGTGAATTCCTTGGAAAAGAGACTGGATTCTCTCTCCGTCCTGCTGCTGGTCTCCTCACATCCAGAGACTTCCTCGCATCACTTGCCTTCAGAATCTTCCAGTCAACACAATACGTCCGTCACGCTAACTCACCATACCATACCCCAGAACCGTACGTATATCAATACTTGTTATAATTCAATCACATTGAATCCAATGCAAGATAATTTCTCTAGAGTCCCTTGGGAAATTAGACCTACTGATATCTCTTCGATACGCTAATACCTTTATCTACTTTAGGAATTATGTAAGGCCGTAACATTTCATTTATCATTTTATTTCTCTTCTAATACGAAAATCTCAAATAAAAAAAAATGGCTATAAATCGTCTCAACAATCTGGAAAGAGATAAATCTTTACAAAAAATTAACAACGTCGTACCAAATCTTCACAATACCGTACAACCCGTAAAATATTTAGTACCTATAGTGATTCCGCAATGAATTAAATTAAAAACTACAAGTATCATCCAATTTAAAGTTGAAACGTGTAATATTGTATGTCGGTATGCTGTGATGTTAGACAGAGTGCAGATAATGTTGGTAGGAACTCATAGTCTAAAAGATAATTAAATTAAATTCCTTTGATGAGAATCACATCCATGTACTTAGTGTTATTATATAGAAGCGATATTGTAGCGATAAAATCATAATAATATCCATTCTCTCGTGTCATAATGGATTGTTAATTGTATTACTCCCGTACCGTTCTACGTAAATTTTCACTTTATACTATTATTTTGTAGACCAAGAATCATAGGAACTCAGTATCTATAGTTAAGAGTATGCATACCGACATTTCAAAAATTTGAAAAAACGGGAGACCTTATATCTTGACAACCGTTAATAAATATGCTTTGGAACACAATAGGATAGATGCATTGAATATTTATCTAAGGAATAATCGTAAAAGATTTTTTATATCTTGTATAGATTTCTCAAAAAAATATATTAAAAATACGTCTGTTCTTTTTTTCCGAAAGACGGAAACTCGTTTCGCGAATGTCGCGTAGTAATTTTTTTTGTACTGATAATATGCATTGGAATACTAGGAATAACCGTAAAAGTTTTTTGATAGACGCAAAATTAACCCCAAAAAATGGAAAAAAAACGCTATTTTTACCATTTTATTATGCGATTGTTTACGCGATTTTGATCCTTAATGCCGTGGGAAATAACTGTGACGTTATTCTTGGTGCCAAGCCCTTAATAACAGTATACCTACTTAATAAAATAGATAACAGCAGTTATGTAGAGTATAATTAGTAATTTTACAATATAGCTGTATCCCTACTAACCTAGTGTCCTTAATATATAACAGTTAGGCGACTGACATTTTGAACTGTATAAGTTGTAATATTATCTCAGTATTACGAGTAGTACCTGTAAATAATTCTAGTCCAGTCCACTTTACTTTAAAATGCGTGCCATACTGTTGGAAATAAAAGGTCGAATTGTCATTGGACTATATTTAGTTTGCGAATTCCTCTGGTCAACCAAAATATTTTATTCGTATTGATTGTCACCTATTCTTTTTAGGACAGTAATTATAAAATTCTGAATGCAATTGCAAAGCAATGCTATAGAAATAAGATTTAGCTAGACCCCCCAACATAACATAATGTAGATAAAAATAATTATATGTATTACTTTATTATTTTCTTTCAGCGATTGCATCCACGAGCTCCTTGGCCACATTCCACTTCTTGCCGATCCAGGATTCGCCCAGTTCTCTCAGGAGATCGGTCTCGCATCCCTTGGAGCTTCGGATGCTGAAATTGAAAAGCTCTCTACCGTAAGTTTATTATTCATACGAATTTAAGACGAATTTGTTTAATATTAAAAAAGCGAAATTTATAAAATTGTTTGTTTTTGGCGAATTTATTTTGTACTGTTTTTCACAATGTATCGCTGTATGTAAATATGTATTATTATTGTTCAATATATTAATGATACTTTTGGCTCAGGATGTAGATATCAACAATAAATAAGAATCGGACCAAACCTCTAATAAAAAGAGTTCATTATTTTTTTAATATTTTCACCGTGAACAGTTGACATTATTGCTTGGTTTTCGGAAGAAGCGTGAATCAGATTGACTTTTGATCGACATTTCGACACTTTTGCTGGTGTCTCCTTTTCTAAAAGACAGTCAACACACGGTTGAGCCGAAAACCAAGGAATGTTGAAGTCGAAAATTGTTAATGAATACAAAAAAAATGCAAATGACAAGAAAAAATGAAAGTATTTTATTATGTACTTATTTTGCATTTGAATGACAAAATTTAAACTATAATTTATGCGATAATTTCTTATTCACGATGTCAATAATTTTGTCTGGTTCAATTAATTATATTCGTATAGATTGTTTCTTATCTGCATCAACTAAATAATATTATTAAACATTTTACAGATCAAACAAAGCCATTAAAATAATGTCAATGAAAATATTAATTTAATCCTTTAATGAAATATTTTGCCTATTTTACTAATATCCGGTTTTGCAATTGTTATTAGGCTTCGAAATGGATTAAACCTTGTAAATTGGTCATAACAAAATGGCCATTCACTTTTCTGATTATAAAAATCATATCCTTTAGAATAATTTAATTATTCTTGCGCTGTCAGTATGAATGTACAAGTATCTATTGAGTTTAAAATACATTTTCCAAATGCCCGCTCAGCTCGGCGAATTAATTTTTAATTACATTATGCTTGCAAAAAATATTTCATTTCAATGCGATAGGAATCAAAATGCAAATGTATGTATTACCCACTTACGTTGAGTCGCAGCGCTCTTGATGTTATCTAGATTATTAATATGTCTAATGCGTTTCATTTCAACTGTTGGCTTCATTAGATTCTGACAGTTAAGGTAATTGAACAGTTAATTAATGTTATATAACGTTATTACTATGTTGCAAAATTTTAACAAAGAAGCGAAAAACCCAGTTACTTTGTTCATGACTGTGCGATTGACCCTGAAGTTACTAAGTACAATAAGCATTTTAAAAAAGCATGCGCAATATTATCAAACAGTGTTTTACAAAATAGGAAACACTATTGATTGTAAATTCTGCTTCTTCCTCAGGTATATTGGTTTACTGTTGAATTTGGTCTGTGCAAGGAAAATACTGAAGTAAAAGCCTATGGAGCAGCACTTCTTTCATCTTATGGTGAATTGCTTCACGCCCTCAGTGACAAGCCAGAACTGAGACCATTCGATCCAGCAACCACATCCCTTCAGCCATATCAGGATCAAGAGTATCAACCAATTTATTATGTTGCTGAAAGTTTTGAAGATGCCAAAGAAAAATTCAGGTAAATTATACAAGACAGATTTCTTACAGTAAAAATCATATGATTTGAGATATACCTTAATATTTTAGGTACCTAGTAGAAGAATTTAGTTAGGTATCAGATGGTAACATGTCGCATCCACTCCTCATGATCTAAAAATTGTTAGTTGTGAAACAATTTCAAGCTGTAGCAACTTTAAAAATTATGTACCTATACAAATTTGACAGCAGGATGTGGTAGAAAGTTGAACGTTGCCCTGGGCATAAAGCATTTACCCCAAGGGATTTCACATAATGCTACATTATATGCTCGCTTCTGTTGAGAAAAAAATGCGAATCATCTTAATACTTGTATTAATGATCATTTCGATGTTGTGTTTTCCTATTTTCCAATGTGAGTCTCGAAATTCTTTCAGACGTTGGGTGTCAACAATGTCAAGACCATTCGAAGTACGCTTCAACCCACACACAGGGCGCGTGGAAGTCTTGGACTCTGTCGCCAGTCTTCAGACACTCGTCTCTCAACTCAACACTGAACTGCTCCACCTGAACAACGCTGTGAACAAACTCAAGAGTAAAACATTCGCATAAGACAACAACACAAACTACAAAGTGTGAAGATTCTTGGAAGCACCTACCCAGCAACATAATACTATGCATTCCTAATAAGATTAAAACTATTTTTTATTGCACATTTAATTTATTGGGAGAATATGTTATTATGAAATGTTTTCTTCACAATAAATGATGGTGAGTTTTACTTTTGTATTAAACTATATTTTTTTAAGTGAGATGATATTTGTACCGAGTGAGATTAATTTAAAACTACATAACAATACATCATTATTATGTAAACTAAGAAATAAGCACGGAAAAGTAGTGTTGTGCAGAAGAATTCAGAATGTAAAAAGTTACATGATTGCTCTCTTCTCTATTTATAATTTTTTCTTTGTACTTAATATTAGGTATTATTTTATTTGTAAGTTTTTATATATTATGTATACAGATTATGTGATTTTTGTTTTGAAAAGATCATTGATTTGGTGTAATCTGTAAAAAAGTTCAAAAATATAAAAAAAAATCATTACGTGCAGTATTTTGGAAAGCTGCCTTTGCGTGTGTGAAGAAAGATTGTTTATGTGTAGATCTCAAGGTCCAACTATGAATATTGTATGCATTGTCTAATATCTTATTTATTATTTATGGTATGATTTAAGAAAAACTATGATATTGCGGTGCCGTTTTTGCGAAAAAGTGCGACGATACTACATTGCCCTTAGTATTGTCGTACAGAAAAAATCGCAATATATTTTTTTGTAAATTATACCATAACCTTTACATGATTATTATAATTATTTTGCTCTCGAATTTCATCGTTTAAAACGATGCGATTGTTTGATATTATTGTAATAATTTGTGAATAAAGTTAATATTGTGTGAAATATATTTTTGAAGCATTTTATTCTTTGATATACCTCTATGTACATCTGGACCGAAGTGTGTAAATCTCTTCTAGCACACAGTACTTCTGGAAAGACACTAAGAAAAAGTAACTACGACAATATTTGAATTTGGTTTGGGTATCGATTTGGGGTAAATTGTGTATAATCTGTGAATATGGAATGGTGTATACCTCATCGGAATCGGAATCAGGTAAAGAGTGTATAATCTGTGAATATGAATTGGTGTATAATCGGAATCAGGACTGTGGAGGAGCTGTTTCGCACTGCCCAGGACAGAGAGGCGTTCTCCCAAGTGGTCGTCAACGTCGGGGGGACCCGACAGGACACATAGAGAAGAGGTGTATAATCAACTATATCCGTTGATGTTGCATTTTCAAGTGTAGTCGATCCTAAACAAATATATTTTTCAATGAATTGCCTCTTGGTAAGTTAGGTTTGCTTGCTGTGTCATTAATATTATTATTGCCTTGCGAAATCCTTTCGATTTTAATATTAACCTTTTACTCGTACGAATGCAGCGATTAAACAATTCAGAGTGGATTTTTGGTTCGTTATTATTCATATAATGGCTTAATTATTCATCGGGAACCTGAACCCAAAATATAGATTGAAATTGTCGTATAATGTTACATATGTACCATAATAATAACAAGTACAAAATTGAAAGGTTTGATAATTTAAAATACCTTCATCCAACGATATTGAATTGAATTTTGTAGATAAAGTATTAGGTACCATGGGCGTCGCCAGCCTCGAAGTTAAGGCGTGGGAGGGGGGGGGCAACAAAAAATTTCAAAATTTATATAGGATGAAAAATGTGTAAATAGCGTCGCAGGCGATTTTTTGTGAGATATAGTGAAGGAGGTCGTGATGTGGTTTGTTTATTTGAAAATGTATATAATATTTAGCAAAATAATATGCATGGAAGATGTTTTTTTATAAAGAAGCAAAAATAAAGCATCGCCGGCAATTTTTTTCAGAAACTGATCGTTTTTCATACTAATTTTAGAAAATTGATGACATGATGAGAAAATATGTGCGGTAGTAATATGATTTTTTGTGAGGTTTTATTATTTACTATGAAAAAGTATATACTTATTCCAATCTCTAGGGGGAGGAGGCAGGGGGGCAGCTGGCGACGCCCATGCTAACTAGATATAAAAAAAAAACGTAAATAACACACATAAAATTGTGTTGAATTTGTCTGGCCCAGAATGATTATTAATAAGTATTATTTACTGTATCATAATGAGGAATGAGGTGAATGTATGAGAATTTTTGGTGATTAGCTCATTTGTGAGAATAATTGGTGAACGTAAAACTATACCCAATTATAATAATTTAACACCTAGATATTGTTTAAATTATTGGGCCTTAAATTAAATTAAGTAATAATCTAAATACTGTGGTATCTCGGTTTAGTAGCCAGGTACTTACCTACTATGTGTCTGTGTACTTGTGGTTTGTGGAGAGGTCTAATATTGCAACAACCGTTTAAAGCTAGGAGCCCAATTATGACGTCACGGTCATTTCACAAGCCGTTAACCCTCCAATTCCCATGCTTTACCTAATCATCATATTTACATGAAATTTTGTAAACTGTGTCTATATGGAGTCCAAAGGAAGGCCCAATTGACAAAAATATATTTTTTTACATACTTTTTTTATGGGGGAGGTGTCACCTGTAGGTGACATTGGGCACTGCAGGTACCAAAGTGAACAATACAACAAATATTTCTATTATGCAAAATTACGTGTTTGATTGACTGTAAACCAGTGATTCCCAAACTATGGTACGCGTACCACCAGTGGTACGCGACAATTATTAAGGTGGTACGCAAGCAGCCATGGCCATAGGACACACAACTGAGCCAGATATTTCCTATCTTGTCTCGAACAAGCAGCACCATTTTTCGCACTAAGAATATTGTGTTTTTTTCCTATAATTAATAAATGATAATGTCGTCATAAACAGTTGTTGCAGTTTTTATTACTTTACCATTTTGAAGGTTTTTTTAACGCTGACAGTTCAGTGGTACGCGACTGATTTATAATTTCGTGTGTGGTACGCGAAATTAAAAGTTTGGGAACCACTGCTGTAAACGATTGTGTACCATGAGATATCTTTGATATCATGTCAATTGTACATTTTACACATTTTACCTGTAGGTGACATCGGGAACTGGAGGGTTAAGGTTCAAAATCGCACGATAAAAGTATTAATCTTGAGGTAAGAAAATAAGGTAAATGTTAGTTAAACATAGCATTTTTTTCCAACTCTTTGGGGGTTAAGTTCGGTTCATAAAAAATAAACATTTACGGCCATTCATGCACATTATCAATATGAAAAAGATTCCTTTCTCTGCGCATTTTGGGGGTAACCAGACAAAAACTCACAATGACAAAATCTCAACTGTCAAAAGGGTAACCTACTATTGACAGAATCGCAACTAAACACCGGAAAACCTGTTCCCTACAATTTCAATATTGTTGGGTTAGGTTCGTTAGGTTGTTTTTTTTTTTTTTGCACACAAAAACAAAACAAAAATAAACGACGGCATCAGATTTCTCGGTGTTGAGTTGCGATTCTGTCAATAGTAGGTTACCCTTTTGACATGTGAGATTTTGTCACTTGAGATTTTGTCATGGAACCATTTTGGGAACCGAGTGCTGTCATTCATTAAAAAGATCAGAGTTGGTTTTTATTGAGAAATCTATACTAACAAGATATACGTTGGTATACATATATGAGCAAAAATCTTTTACAGTCATTCACTAGATAAAGGTTCAATGTATCTACCTTATTTTTTCCAAAGCATATTTACTAAGGTCTCTCGTTTTTTGGATTTTTTTGAAATATTATGCCTACTCTTTAGTATAAGTACCTGTACGTAAATTAGTATAGGTATGGTTCACAGAATACATAAAATTATTTATACTCTTTGTAATTGTATGGACTATAGTTAATACACATATTTTTTGATACTTACTAAATAGTAAATAGTGGCGCCCTGTACATGCCTATATTTTCTTACTGAAACCTCTGTGTAGGTATGTGTGACCGTAAGACTTCTCCTTGGTTTTGAATGTTATACTTTATCAGTTGTAATAATATAGGATTCTTTTTTTTCTTAATTCTATAGCCAAAACGATCACGACTTAATCAAATAATATTTCTTCAGAAAAATAATATAATGCAAAAATACGGACACAGTGACTTTTATTAGGTAAGCATAAAAAAACTGTTCGCAAAAAAATACGCCAAGTTTTTTCCAAACAAAGGTCGATATTCTCATTATTTTTATGAAAAACATTGTCAATGACAGTCTAGTTTTTGTCGACATTTTAATCCAAATTATATAATAGGTTGGTATTGTTTAAATTTCGTCATATATTTTACCTGATGAATAATTATTAAGGCCAGTCTAATAGATATGATCTAAAAAGGATGATAAAATGAATTAATTTCTACATTGTCTGCATTTAAAGACAATAATTACTAAAATTGAAAAAGATTAATTTCCAAAAATAATAAAAATACGATTGTGCTAGTGCCATCTATCGATATTTTCGACAAACAATATGTATTTATTTATTTCAATATTAGTAACGCTATTTTTTACGTGTGTACATTTCTTACGCGAGACTCGACAACACTATGTATTTCTAGTATTTTCCAACAGATATCGCTTTGCATTTTATTTTTATATTGCTTCAACAGATGGCGGTAACTCACACTATCATAAAGTTCGAGGCTTAATAATTAACAATGACGTGTTTATAATTATAGTAATTTTTTTTGGGACAGTGAAGAAGGTCATTTTGTAGTTTGTTTATTTTCTTGAAAAATGATTCCCATAAAAGATATATCAAAAAATAGCACTCAGATTTATAAGACGGAATTTTTATGTTTTACAAGACATCGAAAAAAAATGAAAAGGAATGATCGCCAATTCAGCTTATTCTGTAACCCAAGAATGTTTCGAGGAATATTAATTTCTACCTAGTAACAATTGTTTAATTTTGACGCCAATATATGAGGTTCAGAGGAGTATAAGATCTTATTATAATAGGTAGGACCTATGTAGTTGCGAAAAGGGTTTCTGGTCTTAAACGGTGGTAAGCCGAAAATCTGCTGGACATGTTGTCAGGTGCCAGGATTCGCGATGGACCAAAAAGATAATAGAATTGCGACTAAGAACAAGCCGAAGAAGTGTCGGTAGACCCCCAGGTAAGTTGGTCTGATGATAACATAAAGAAATGTACAAGAGGGTGATGGATGCAGCGTGTCCAGGACAGGAAATTTTGGAGGAGCAAAGGAGAGGTCTAGATTCAAAAATAGATCTGAGAGGCTGAAAAAGAGATACATTTTTTTGCTTAATGGAATCACACAGTAGATAACCTTTGATTTGTATAAACAATAAAACGTATGAGACACTGAATGAGTATTATTTTTTTTCTAGACAATATTGAAAAAGCACATCATTTCAAAATTCAATTACAAGGAGATACCTACGATACTTTTACAATGAACAACATACATTGTGATAGTTCCGGAATTTATCTAAACACAATGTGGAAATGGTGCAAACGGAAATGGTTGGCTCTGTTTATTTTATCATGGCTAATGTTAAAAATAAATATCTCCAGCACGTAGTTGTACGTAGGTAAAGAAATGGCGAGTAAAGACAATAATGTTAAATGAAAATTCAAGAGACATGAGCATCAGGGCGATGCAACGCAACGGTAGTAGAAGTACGGAATCAAATTACTTAAGCTAGACAGACAGAAGCTCATAACACAAAGGAGTCACGGGAGGCTTTATAATTTTACGTTCTAACTTTTACCCCAGCGTTTAAAATATCTTTTATTCATTTAAACCTTCCTTATGTACCCTGCAATAATAATTTGCATCTTTATTAACATTGTACCTTTCAAGTACGTAATGTTTTTTTTTTCTTAACTTACCTGGTGTCAAGTATTCAAAGTAAAGTGTCTGGGAATGAATACTGGAAATAAAGTTGTACCTGCGATTTAATTATAAAATATAATATTTCATCGTCGACTCACCGTCGAATAAGTTTTAGCACGTTGACTCAAAGAACCCGAAAGAACCTAGGAATACTCGCATGCGAGTAAGTACATAGACAACGAAAAAATTACGAAGTTGACCAGTATTGCTATTTTATGCTTGTTTCTGTCTACAAATTGGTTCCCTTGACGGCATGGTTATGAGAAAAATACGTTACTATAGGTCCAATTATTCTTTAACTTTTTAAATTAAAATAGGTAAGTGTTTATATTTGTTTTACTACGAAATAATTCATGATAATATAATGTCCTATTTTATTCGGTGTTAGTAATTAGTTAATGGAAAGTTCGATTTTTTATGTTTCTCTATTTTGTTCGGAATGTAACGGAAGCTAGGAGTTTGTATAAGGATAGGGCTGTCTGGCGCTCCTGTCCTCTCTGCCTACCCTGTAAGGGAGTGGCATGAGTGTATAGGAAGATAGATAGATAGCGTATTGTAAATACAAAAAAATACTCCTCAGAATTATGCAAAACAAGCGTATAATGTAAAAAAAATAACAAGGAAACTGTTTTTACCAATGGTGAAGAAAAGGTATGAAAAAAGTGAACTTTGTCGTAGAAGAAAATCTAAAGTCAAATCAACGAATGTATTGAAATCGAATCATTCTGAGTGAGGCAATCTTTTTTCTCTTCGATTTTCTCAGAAGTAGTAGTAGTGGTAATTTCTCAAGGAATTTACCTACTCTGGAGTTTTGTAGGTACCATTGTGTATTTATGCTAAATGAAAACTTTAGAAGAAATGAATAAAGTTTCTAATGAAAAGTTTAGACATTGTTCTTCGATTACGTTTAGAGAGAATAATAATAGGGAAAATCTTTTTTGTTTTGCTAAATGCGAAGTATCTAGATCTTTCTTTCTTAATGTCTCAGGACATAGGTACATTACGTGAAAACTTAAATTTAGGTCCGCTACCCAGCTACGACGTCACGGTCATTTCCCACGGCATTAAGGTTCCAAATCGCATGATCATTAAAAAAAAAACATTTTTTAGGGTTAATTTTGCTTCATCAAAAAACTTTTACGCTCGTTCCCTAGATTATCATGCATAATTTTATATTAACAATACAAAAAAAAATTATTTAAAATATTTATTAAATAACGAGTTTCTGTCTTACGGAAAAATCAGAGGTATTTTTCACTTTTTTTTGAGAAATCTATACAATATGAATAAAAAATTTTTTACGCCCATTCTCTAGATAA
This sequence comes from Ceraclea dissimilis, assembly GCA_963576895.1. NCBI lineage: Eukaryota > Metazoa > Arthropoda > Insecta > Trichoptera > Leptoceridae > Ceraclea > Ceraclea dissimilis. The sequence goes on from OY756368.1 coordinate 14,914,363, forward strand.
AAGTTAAGTGTGTCTACTCTATTTTTTTCCGAAGCATATTTAGTAAGGTTGTCGAGATTTAAGGTCTCCTGTTTTACGAAATTTTTGAAATATCAATATGTATACTTTTAAGAGCAGTCCATTCTGGTCCATTCTTTCATATTGAGTAGACTATAGAGGTCTTTTTTTCTTTTGGTAAGTATACCTACCAAATATAAATACCAACATAGAATAATTGACATTTGACGTTATTATAGATTTGGGTCGAATTTTACCCTCAATTTCATTCCTTTCAAGTAGAATTTAAGAAGTTGAAAGGATGTCATCTGCCACGTACTGTTAGGTTTATTGGTTCGACATAAGTACCTATACTATAGATAGTATAGATATAGCTGATACTATAAGTATCTACACTAGAATAATGTCTCCACCTATCTATTTATCTATACCCTCACACCACGTCCCTTGCAGGGTAGGCAGAGAGGACAGAGCGCTAGACAGCCCTATCCGTCCACACACTCCTAGTCATACACGCTCTACGATTCCTTTTACTCAAAACTCGTCTATCCTTGAGGATCTGGTCGACGTGATCGGACCAGGTCAGTCTCGGGCGGCCGCGCTTCCTCATCCCTCTTCGCTCACTCAAATATATATTTTTTGTTATCCTGTCACCTTTCTTTCTCTCATCATCTCCTCCATTTTTCTCCATTTTTTCACAATTTTTTTTTCACTGAGGTCTTCTGAGACATGTTATATTTTTTTTTAGTTACTTTTGAGTAGAGTTTGAATTTGGAAGTGAATTTCTCATTATCTACATCCACCTACTTTTAATCTTCCATTTTGGCGGGAAGCAGATTGAAGTCATTGCTGGATTTTACTAACTTTTTAGGTGAAAACATCAGCGGAGATAGGAGCCACCTAGCACAAATTTAGTATGAAAAATAATAATAAGTGTTTCCTATCTCCGCTTTTCCTCACCTAAGAAGTTGGTGAAATCCAGCATCATAAACAATAAATATCTACTATTATTTTAGGTACTTTTAGGAAAAACACTAGGTATAAATAACCATACAACATTACTATGCATAAACATGTGCATTCAGAATGTGTTGAAATCAGATTGCTGAAAAATATATAACTAAAATAATATATTTTATATATGTTTAAAAAAAATGCTAATGCTTCTTCTTCTTAATATAGGCCTTGTGGCCTGTTATGAAGATGAATTAGCCTCCTGCGATGTCGACTCCCAGCTAGGGCTGTAAGAGCGTAGGCCCGGAGATTTCGGAAAAAAACGAATTTGTAATTATAGTTGACCTTTTTTTTTTTGGTCCACACCATAATTACTAACGCGGAGATATAGTAGGCTGACCCGGAGCCCCGGTTTTTTTTGTTTTTTAGTCATGCCAAAAATTCTGACCCGGAGATACACTATGCTAACCCGGAGCCCGGAGAACACCACTTAAACCCGTAGACTCCGGGTCAAACCCGGAGAGGTGACAGCCCTACTCCCAACTGTCAATCCATCTCTTTGGTGGTTGGAGATCGAAGATGTCGTTACGTGGGGGGAGGCAACGGAGAAGACAATGGTATGCACATGTGAGGAGGATGGAGCCATCCAGACTCCCTCACATTGCATTGCACGGCCAACCCCAGGACAGACAACTCCCGGGCAGACTACCAAAGAGATGTTAAAGCTACAGGACCAAATTATATCGTGAATTACGATACAAAGTTTTTACTTCCGGAAAACTGTAAAATTAATTACAGATAGATGAATTTATAAAGAAGATAGCCCGGATATATGAGTTGTTGGTTTGATAGATATTGGATGTACCTAGTCAATGTAAAGCTACTGTCAAAAAAAGAGGACGAATAATTATTTCCTTCCGCAGGAAATTATTAAGAAAAAAAGTAATTGAAAGGGTCAGTGGAATATCACATTTATAATGATTCCATGATGGGCAAGTGACGACGTTGGAAAGCGGATTTGCGGAACTATCCCACTAGGTGTCGCACATGGTCGAATGCATAATTGACAGCACAGCATAAAAAAATAGCTGCAGCTACAAAAATTCACTACTTTATAACGTTCTCTAAGACCTCGAGGTAGATTTAAAGATGTTGCTTCTTTTTTCCATGACGTCACTTCTACGATAAAGTACCTACCTACCTTCATTAACGTATTTGGGTACACAAACCCGAATACTTTCCAGCACACTTCACGGGAAGCCAAAAGCTTGTGTCGTGAAGTGCACAATACATAGTCAGCACCGAGTTTGGAACCAGCACTTCCAGATTGGACGTCCTCGCTCCAACCAACTGCACCAATCATGTGTGCTTAGTTATTTATTTATAAGCACTTGAACAGATAACATATACAAATAAAAACATTAAATCAATTATTAAACTATCTCATTTCATTCATACTATATCATCTAACTTATATCATATATCATCTAGCAACCACAAGCGCACATCTAGTCCATTCATATTCACCATTCAGATATAACTGATAGTCGCAACAAAAAGAAAACAATGAAAACAAAACGCATATATACAGGCACAACGACTAGGTACAAACAATAAGTATTATTGTCTTAATATCGACTAAATCAATATCTATATTTAATTTAAGATTGCTTAAACATGAATAGCGTCTGAACTCTTAATTCTTGAGAAGACGTACTGACCTCTGTACCACCCATTCAGCAGTTTTGCATTCTGACCTAACTGCCCCGCCACATCCGGCATCATTCTTGCGTACAGAGAATACGTAGACTAAACAAAATGTTTTATTACTGTTAGAGTTAAATTTGATGAAAATAATAATTTTAATTAGAAAATCATAATGAATTGTAATCTCTCAAAGAAGAAGCAGTCTCTCTTACGAGACTATCAATGCAAAAGCAGAAAGACGTGCCAGATGGATCGGCCACATAGTGCGTCAAAAGGGTCTCCTATTTGATTTAATTGAAGGTATGAACGAGGGGACAAACTACAGATGACGCCCAAGGAAAGTATACCTGGACGACCTATGCCAGGATATGAGCTTCGACACATATAAAGAAAGCCGCACAGGACAGGGATGAGTAGAGAAGGAGACATGGGGCTTTACTGCAAACGAATCGTAACGATTGTAACTGGACAAGAAAAATGGATAACCACATTTAATACTTACTTACAGATGTACATTATAGGATAAATTAAGTTTATTATGAAATATGTCATATTATTTCATTTTAAAGCGACACAAACAAGAAAATCGCCAGAGAGTAGTATGCATAAACACACTTTAAACAAGTCAATCTTCTATTAAATGTTTCTACACCCTGTCTTGTACAATCCAAATATTAATCCGTTCTATATCGCCTACGAATGTGCTATTATTATTTATTTATTTATTTATTTACGCGAATATTTGCACATTTCATAAGATTATTAGATACAATAATTTTACATATGGTTTATATTTTTGGCTTCCTAGTTTCACTTTGTTGTTCATTATGTGCCTACCCACGGGTGTTGGTCTTTTTTATTTTTAGACACTGTACTTTCGGTTGTGTACGAGCGCGATAGAATACGCAAGCTGTACGCCATATTGATGATGATTTTCTATCATTACCTTGCTCGAAACTATAGTACAAAAACTAGAAACTTTGGTATTAAAATCAGGAATTCTGAATACAGTGAAAGAACTTTAAACATAGCCAAATAAAACGAGCTGAGATTCATATATGTCTGACAATTTTATTTCGTCTTTATTTGTTGATTTATTCCTCATTTCTATGTTGAGTTGCTTGGTGTGCTTATCAGATTTACAATATTTTAATAATTTTAGCAGTTAGCACCATAATAATGAAATTGACTTTTAATTTGGTTAAAAAGGATTAAATTGAAGAATACAAATATGTAATATATTTTGCAACGGGCGGGTCTACTACATTCATAAATGACATTTCAACGATTATGTAATCACTAAGCTGATGTATGCGGTCAACGATGGGCATCTACTGGACTTTTGACCAGCCCTCGATTAGTTTCAGCGATAACCTTACTCTTGAGAAACACTTTCAGCATTCCGATGGTTGGTCTAAGTTCAGCAGATGCCCATCTTTTACTGTACATCTGTTGAGGTGCATCAAATACCTAATTTTGTTCCAAACATCAATAAAAGTGTGAATAGAAATATAGATCAAAATGTCAATAATTCAATTTTTGAAGGTATTCACTAACTGATGGATAAGATTTAAAAGATTTACTAATAAAAATAATAAAATATAGCTCCAGACGACTTTCATATGGAAGAACCATAGCGATAAATATATTCCAAATGTATTATTAGGTATGTTTGTAAGTTTATAAGCAGTCACGCGCATGTCATCATCGTAGACTCATGTGTGGATCGCGCATCGCAACAATATTTCAGTCATACGCATGTGTTCGATAAAAAATAAATATTTCTTTCAAAATAATACGTGCCGCCAATCTAAAGCAATTTAAAACAAGATTATCAAAATGATTTTCATCGGATTTATACAGTGTTTGTGTTTACCTAACTTTTCTTCAGTGAGTGAGTGAAAAGCTGGAAAAAAAGCTGTCATAAAACAATGTAAATAAGTTATGAAAACGATTCTACACGACGGTATAAAATAATTATTATTGTTTGCCTAGCACTTCGTGTAACGCTTTCAGCAACGCTTTGAAAGCATGCGACTATGCAGGTATAATAATCATCTTAGTGAAAACTTTATTATATTTTGAAAACTTAAATGAAAATCTGAAAAATATTTTCTCTTTCGAATACAACGGTTCACTCATATAAATACATTCAGTTACGATTTGGATTTTGTTTTCATCTGATGCACAACGCAAGATGGGCATATACTGAACTTAAAAGCTCCCTTTGGGGTACTTAAATTTTCGGGATCCCACCTGTAGTAGTGCACATTTATTTATTTTATTTTCAGTGTCAAATTTTGTCAATAAAATAAGTACATACATCTTTTTCCCCGTCTATCCTTGGTTGGGTCGGGGGTCCAATGCATCTGTATATCTTCGCCAGATGTCCCTGTCACTCGCAGCTTCCAGAACCTCTGGCCATTCTAACCACAGTCTCTCCTCGCACAACTTTGTCAACTGCTTCTGCCAGCTATTTCTGGGGCGGCAGCTTCCAGAACCTCTGGCCATTCCAACCACAGTCTCTCCTCGCACAACTTTGTCAACTGCTTCTGCCAGCTATTTCTGCTTGCACCCTCGGCTTCCAGAGATTTAATAATAAGTAATTCCTCGATTATTCTATCTAGCACTTATTTCGAGAGACTTTTCTATCTGACTATATGATCTCCTATTCACCTTTCAAATAGGATGTTTCCACACAGCTGTAGAACAGATATCTATGATCTCTCTTATTAAGAAGCGTCCATTACGAGCTAGGAGGAAAGATTCCGACTATATTTTTCGTCTCGAATTTGTATAACTGAAATAATATTATGTATATTTGAAATAACAAAATACGAAAAAACGACCCTAATCTGTTCAGCTGATCTCTGTAATATCGTAGGATTGAGAGTGTCTTGGTTTATGGGCAAAACAAACAACTTGGAAACTGTCAAAACTTTCGTAACATGTAGCTAAATTATCATTTGAATGCAAACAAATGCCATTTTACCTACTTGTGATATATTGTCATTCCTACGACGACATACAACTATTATAGAGAAAGTTCAAATTTCTCTCTCCCCGAAATAATATATACGAGGTCAGAATGGAAATTATTACAATCTTGTTTTGTATATTAATGTGGAAATAAAGTCTTATACTATCCGTACTTTTTAATAGAAATCTTATTAATAGGTTTAGGTTTAAAACACATTTTTTAACTATTAGATAGGTTGGAAAAATTGATGGAATAGGGTACTTGCATTTTTTTTATTGTTCAAAAAATATATTAAATCGATAGTTCTACTTACTAGAATTACAAATAAAATTAAATTATGTAATTCTAATTTACCGTTAATTTATAATAATTAATTGAAAATGTTAATTCGACGAGTTTTTCTATGGTGCTCTGAAACGAGCGGCCATTGTTTAACGTGATTGTGACGTCACGACACGATGAAATTCATAGAAAGAAATTTGATTGTTTGTGGGTTATTTGGAGGAATCGGGGAAAGTGACTTCACAATTCAAAAACCTGTTTTTGCGCTAGAATCGAATATGAGACTTTATTTTATAAATATATCCACAAAGACAGAGAATTAAAATCTCAAATTTTCGGAATACCTTAATTTATAGTTAATGTACCGAAAACCAAAAAAAAAAAAACATGCAAGGACCCTATTGGTGAATTTACATGAGTGTTAAGTGAACACATCAAACCAGCCGACGATCAGTCATGATCCTAAAAGAAACTACATCCTTCGCTGTATATCTGTTGAGATAACTACTCCCGTTAAGGGTTGGGCACATACCCTGGGTGATGAAGGAACGCTAGTTCTTATGTCATCCAATAATTATGCAAAAACAGTTCTAGAGAGGGCTCCGGGTTCGCCAAAAGGGCTCCCCCCAACAAACCCTCACTGATTTAATACAAGATAACTACTCTTTCGTGTGTAATAATAATAGCAGTGTGCCCGTTGCCGAGCATGCTTTTAGCTCCGAAGAATCGCTGTCATGTTATTACTGATCCTGTCGATGATGCCATTGGAGGTGACTATGAAGGCCGATTCTGGACATGCACACTCTGTCACACCTTGGACAAGGCTGCTTCTCATTTGTGACGGGTCTAGGTTCGTGAGTGTGCGAGCATTGAAAATAATATCTAAAATTCAAAGTTTTGCATCAATTTTCTCAAGAGATTGGCGCAAACGCTCATCCCAGCATTTTAGGTATAAGATAATCTCACCCACTTTTTTTAATATATTGGCAAAAATAAGTCAACCTAGAAAAAATACATTTGTCTATCAAAACATTGTACACCTAAATAAATTTACTCCAGTGATATTGACCCAAATCTGAATTATACAAATAAATACACGTTATACGATACTGGATAGATTATAATATTTAATGTGGTGTGTCAGAAACCTGGAAGTGATTTAATAAACAAAATAAATTTATGTCGAAAATACTGAAAAATGTCGCTATTTAGTTGTGCACGTTTTATTATAATTATCATAGGTTCCTGTCGCTTTGAATGTCATCCAAAAATAATAATATTACTACACTAGTACTATACTAAACCCTCACGCCACCTCCCTTGCGGGGTAGGCAGAGAGAACGGATCGCCAGATTTTCCTATCCTTACGCACACTTCGGGGTTCCGTCACATTTATGCAATTCCTCATACACATTCTACGATTACTTTTACTCAAAACACGTCCGCTCTTGAGGACCTGGTCAACATGGTTCAGCCATGTGGTTCTTGGACGGCCGCGTTTCCTTACACCACTTCTTTCACACAGGTAAATCCTTTTTATCCTTTCATCGTTCATTCTCTCCACACATACCAATAATAATGTTCTATGGCTAAAATGTGCCTTATACAATAGTACACTTAGTATGTATGTTATAGTCTACAAAAAAATAACCTATGTCTCAGCCTGGATTCTGTTCTGCCGTTACGCAAAATATGTAGTCTTAGAGTTTCCCGTGTTAAATTTATTTGATGACATCTTACTGAAAAGTTATGGTAAAGTAAATTTGACACAAATTTAAAATGCGTAATGTACAGAATTCATTATTCCATACAGTTATTCCATACAATTTAACACTCAATTCTGTGGGAAAGCTTGGCTTGTATGTAGGGCTGCCACCTCTCCGGGTTTGACCCGGAGTCTACGGGTTTGAGTGGTGTTCTCCGGGCTCCGGGTTAGCATAGTGTATCTCTGGGTCGGAAATTTTTGAATGACTAAAAAAAAAAGGAAATTACCCAGGGTCCCGGTCCCCCCCCTATAGAAAACCCGAGGCTCCGGGTCAGCATACAAAATCTCCGGGTTTGTAATTATGGTGTGGACCAAAAAAAAAAGAAGGTCAACTATTATTACAAATTCGTTTTTTTTTCGAAATCTCCGGGCCTACGCTCTTACAAAGGTGGCAGCCCTACTTGTATGGGAAACACATTACTGTAACTCGAATAGAGATGTATAATACATTATAATATATTTACTTACCAGTAACTACCGCTAACATTAAATTTGTCCACTTGCATCTCGATGCAACAACAATCTAACTAGCAGGACAAAAGATGACCATACCTACATATATTATGTGTGGAAAGAAAAGTCTCTATTTTCCATACAAAACGTGGTCAAGAGCGTGACGCCCAACCGTCATGCCTTATGAGCTGGTCGCCTTTAGATGAATAGATTCACAATGTAATACTGTGACGTAGGAAACCAAAGAGACAAAAAGACAATGTATGTAGGTTTACCTACTGCAGTACAGAAAACTAACCCTGACAACTACAGAGGAATATCACTGCTATGCTCTACTCTTAAGCTTTTCACGCAGCTCTTGAAATCTAAATTAGAGGTGGTCATACATAATAGCGAGGAGCAACAAGGCTTCCGAAAAAATCGCTCCACTACAGATGCAGTATTCATAGTGAGGCAAATAAAAGAAAAGGCTATAGAGTACAATAAGCCGGCTTTTGCGTGCTTTATTGACCTCACTAAAGCCTTTGATCGCGCAAAACTAAGCGACATAACCAATCTACTGTCTGAAGGAGGAGCACCCCCAGAAATAGTGAACATTATAAGACAACTTAACTCTAACACCAACTCTAGAATCAGAGTAGATGGTAAACTCTCAAATCTTGTAAGAGTCGCTACTGGCATCAGACAGGGGGACAGTTTGAGTCCATTCCTCTTCAACCTTATTATGGATGGTATCATGAAGGATATTACGACACTGAACAAGGGATACAGACTGGGAAAGAATGCTATTGATATTGTCTGTTATGCGGACGACGCCGTCATATTTGCTGAGACTGAGGAAGACCTGCAATTACTGTTGCACACATTCCATCTTGCTAGTCAAAAATACAACATGACTATATCAGTTGCGAAGACTAAGAGCATGGTATTCTCTCGGACACCGGTAGGGTGTAGTGTCTCAGTGGATGGAGTCTCAGTAGAGCAGGTGGAAAAGTTTAGATATCTGGGTGTGGACTTGTGCGGACAAACGGATTTACCATGTGAAGTGATGGGTCAAATAAACAAGGCTGCAGTAGTCTCAGGATGCCTGAAAAATTCTATATGGAAAAACCCTGACATGAAGATCAGCAGCAAAATTAAAATTTATAAAACTTGTGTTCGACCAATCATGACATATGGGATCGAATGCAGAGCAGACACCGTAATAACAAAAAATGCGCTAAGAGTGTCGGAAATGAAGACTCTCAGGAGTATATCTGGTAAGAGCCTCCGAGATAGAATAAGGAATACCAGAATAAGAGAAATGTGCGAGATCGAAGATGTCGTCAGATGGGGGAGGCAACGGAGAAGACAATGGTATGCACATGTGAGGAGAATGGAGCCATCCAGACTCCCTCACATTGCATTGCACGGCCAACCCCAGGGCAGACGACTCCCGGGCAGACCACCTAAGAGATGGATTGACAGTTGGGAGTCGACATCGCAGGAGGCTAATCCATCTTCATAACAGGCCACAAGGCCTATATTAAGAACAAGAAGAAGAAGAAGAAGTGGGGTACAGTATAATTGTTTTCAGATTACCCATGCTATTTGAAGATTTTTTTGAAGGTTTGACAAAATAACATTACATTGCCTATTCTATCTCCTCACGTCTCTTCCCTTGCGGGGTAGGCAGAGAACAGATCGCCAGACTTTCCTATCATTACACACACTTCGGGCTTTCGTCACATTCATGCAATTCGTCACACACGCTCTACGATTCCTTTAACTCAGATCACGTCTGTCCTTATGAATCTGGTCATCATGGTTAAGCCATCTGGTTCTTGGACGGCCGCGCTTCCTTACACCTCTTCTTTCACCAAAGTATATTTTCTTTGATATCCTTTCATCGTTAATTCTCCCTATATGTCCCAATCATCTCAACTTATTCACTTCCATTTTTGTCAGAACATCCGTTTTGCATTCACTCAACTCTCTGTTCACTTAATTTCTTATACTATCTCTCCAAACATTCTTCTCAGCTATCTCATCTCAACAGCATTAATACCTGATTCTTCCTTCTTCGGCCACATCCATGCTCAATCGCATACAGTATGAAGATATAATCTTCTTTTTACTTTTGCAACCCTGATATAGGACTCAATCGTTTAGGTACATCATTTCCTATCATTCGCCTTTCTCACCCACTGTCCGTCGTAATTTTTTTACGAAGGTTACGTTATCTATACCCATCTCTTCCATGGCCTTCCGTCACCTCCTTATTTTCGCAGGGTCTCATTTAATAAGTCCGGGGGTCCCCCATCAAAAATACAAATTTTCAATACTATTTTAATTGGGTCAATTATGAAACTAATTAAGTGCGTTCCTACTAACTTAAGTAAGACTTTCTCTTTTAAATTATTCACTGCATAAAACAATAATTTTCTTTTAGTTCAAAGAGTTATAGAATCTGACTTATTAAAGAATGGTTACATGGACATCAGAAGAATGAACTCATATTTTTATTAAGTGCACAATGCACATACCTAGTCATAAATCACACGGTGTGACATTACGTACAAACAATAGCTACAAAAAATAATATCTTGTTTTGCTAACGTTGCTTGTTTTTTGAAGCTGAAAAAAAAACTTGTGTTGTGTTTTGAAACTGTGTCAGTGTCTCGGTTGAAAAAAAAAACAAACAGGAATTTTCTCCATAATATTATACAGTAGTTATTTATATAGCAACGGCGACCCGTTCAATCAGCACCTGTCCTTGCGAGTTGAAATGACGTCCCGTGGGATCAGACGGAAGAAATCGTCTCTCTGCGAAGTGAAGGTCGCCGTTATTGGGGCACCGTCTGTCGGGAAAAGCGGTAAATATAAACACTACTTACTTGTTAGTTTTTTAAGTTTTCCATAGCATTTTCTTTCACTCAATTTTTCTGATAATTTTATTGTTATGTTAATATCTGATGATTTAATGAAAAACAGTGAATTTATAGATCTACCCACCTATTTTACTTTTACTGTTTTTTTATATGGTTGACTGTAAGATATTCTTTTTGCAATAAGTCCGCCTTTTGGCACACTGCATTTATTGTTTTTGTTGTTGTATTTACTGGCCAATAAAGATTTATTTATTTATTTAATATGCTGACTAAAACACTTCTCAGACTACTTATTACTGGGCAATATTCACACATCTAGATAGACATCGAACGATTAGGCATGAAAGCTAATATTGGTATACAAATTATGCCCATAATATTAATGGGCTAGCCTGCAAAAAAATATTGCCGTGTGCAATGTCTGCCAACCAACCACTAGAGTTTAAGCATACATGTAATGAATGTTGACTTTTGTCTGTGGAAGATACTAAGTAGGCAATACGCATTCAGTGGACCGCACTCAATACGCTTAGGACGGGTCATGGCTGCTGCGGTGACATGGTACACAAGTGGGGAATGAGGGATGATCCACAGTGCACCTGTGGACACCCGAAGCAAACCATGCAGCACATCTTGCGTGATTGCCCCATACGTGCTTACCCCGGTACCATTGATAGTGCTGCCAGCCTGTCCCCTGATTTTTTCCAGTGCTGGAGGCGCTGGACGTCAGACTTTAACGATGTGACAATATTTAGAAGTTGACAAACGATAAATTAATAACTAAAATCTACTGTGTTTTCATCTACGAAATGATTAGTAATTCTTCTTTCTTTATTTATAGGCTACTTTTGTACAAATGCATATAAAATAATTCAGCAGCATTTTCATAAGGTATATTAAAATAATGATATTCGAAAGAAGATTTCACGCTTTATAGTGGAAGTATAATTTGTGAAGCAGAAAGCTTATGTCTTCGTCATTTTATTCATGAGGATTAACCAAGATCTGTAACGAACCTTAAAGGAGGAACGGAACGCTTTGCATTTTATGAATTTTTATGAATTGTTCTTAACTCTGCTACCTAAGAGATATAACTATACATTCCTACCCTCGTATTATATAAGTGTTTCTTGTGTTAGTGATCATGATTGTGACAGGAATATGATCATTAAAAATATTTTTTCAGACCTTGGATCTCGACAACCTTTATAAATATACTTCACAAAAAATAGGTTGAATACAATGAATTTACCTCTAGTCATTAGCGGATCCAGGGGATGGGCTAGAGGGCTGAAGCCCCCCCCCCCCAAACCATGATTGACAGTACTTAATATGCAACAAATCTAAGGGTTTCAGCCCCTTAGCCCCCCCCAAAACTTGAGTGACAGTACTTTTTACCATGTGACGACATTCAGCCCCCCCTAAAATTGAATCCTGGATCCGCCACTGCCTCTAGTGAATGGCTGTAATGCATATTTTATATCTTGTTTAAGTTCCCCAAAAAAATGAGAAAAAAAGACAGCATCTTGTTTCCCGAAAGTCGCAAAGAAAGGAGTATTTCTTTTCATATAAGTATAAGTATTTCGTTGTGATAATATGCATTAAAATGTAGGGAATAAACTATTTTTTTATAAAGCGAAATCATCCTCAAAACCGCTATTTTCTTTTAAAAAATATCTATGTTCTGTCAGTAAACACCTGAACCGTTTGAAATGCTGATTCACCATAAGAATACCTTGGACAGATATGGTACCAATTCATACCAAGGTACTACGTAGAGAAAAAATATTAATAGATAATTATTGTTTAACACTATCATGTTCCGTAAAACACCATATTGTTATGGCCGGATGTAATTAGAGGTGAAAAAAGAGTTTTCTTGTAGAAAAAACATGTAAGCAAAAAAAAAATTAATTGCCACAACAAACGCAGATGCTGAATTATAAACACTTGATTCAGGATCTACGAAAAGTTGTTTTGACCATCTAATACTTAGTATAGAGTTTTGTATCTCAAGATGACGATTGTATATTTAAACAAGAATGTTAAAAGTGTGCATACCGACATATCAAAAATTTGTAAAAACGGGAGACCTTATATCACGACAACCGTTACTAAATATGCTTTGGAACAAAATAGAGTAGATGCATTGAACTTTTATCTAGGGAATAACCGTAAAAGATTTTTTATATCTTGTATAGATTTATCAAAAAAATAAATTAAAAACACCTCTGACCTTTTTTCCGAAAGACGGAAACTCGTTTCCCGAAAGTCGCGGAGAAAATTTTTTTTGTACTGATAATATGCGTTAAAATCTAGGGAATAACCCCGAAAGTTTTTGATAGACGCAAAATTAACCCGAAAAATGGAAAAAAACGCTACTTTTACCATTTTATCATGCGATTGCCACGCGATTTTGAACCTTAATGCCGTGGGAAAAGACTGTGACGTCATTCTTGGTGCCATGCCCTTAAAAGCTCTTTTTACGAGTACACTGTAGTTTTTTAAGAGCCCCACTTGTTTTTTCAGCGTCGTGCAATTATCATAAAATGAATTTATACTACCGGCTAATGATCAAGTTTGTGTATGGATCGATCTATAATAAGATCAGGATTCATTTACTTGTATTTACATTCAAATGATTTCCAAAGTAGACTTTGTATACAATACGTCAAAGTGTAAATATTGAAAGAGTAAATATTTTACCATAATTAAGGGCATGGCACCAGGAATGACGTCACAGTCTTTTCCCACGGCATTAAGGTTCAAAATTGCGTGACAATCGCATGATAAAATGGTAAAAATAGCGTTTTTTTCCATTTTTTGGGGTTAATTTTGCGTCTATAAAAAAACTTTTACGGTTATTCCCTAGATTTTAATGCATATTATCAGCACAAGAAAAAAAAATTACTCCGCGACTTTCGGGAAACGAGTTTACGTCTTTCGGAAAAAAGGGCAGAGGTGTTTTTAAATATTTTTTTTGCGAAATCTATAGAAGATATAAAAAATCTATTACGGTTATTCCCTAGTTAAAGGTTCAATGCATCAACCCTATTTTGTTCCAAAGCATATTTAGTAACGGTTGTCGAGAAAGAAGGTCTCCCGTTTTTAGAAATTTTTGAAATGTCGGTATGCATACTCTTAATTATATGTGTTAAGTACTCTAAAGATGCTTACAATTTCGTTTTATATGGATGATCGATAGTGCGTAGATCTTCATACTTTAGTTTAGAGAGCTGCGCCAGACCTGAGGTCATGATGGGGTCAGGTTGTAAATTGTATCAACGGGTCAACGGAACAAACTTTTTCTGAGGTAGCACCACATATTTATGGAACTTGTGCTAATACGATACCTAACTAATGGAATTTTAGATATCACCCATCTCTCGAGTTTCGGATGGATGATATGGTTTTGGCTGGCCCAAGCACGGGCTAATTTTGCTTCAGAAAAAAAATCTATGGTCATTCTTTAGATTTTAATGCATATATTATTACTACGAAAAAATCTCCGTTACTTTCGGGAACAGTGTTGCTGTCTTTGACATAAGTGTACAAGATATAGAAAATCTTTTAGAGTCATTACCTAGATAAAGGTTCAATGTATCTACCCTTTTTTTGTTCAAAGCATATTATTTAGTAAGGTTATTGAAATCTAAGATCTCCAGATTTTTGAAATGTCAATAGCATTAAATTTTTATTTACCTTTTAAGTGAACAAACTACAACATGTGAACATAGCAAGTAATGGATACTAAGACATTCAATGTATCTTCCCTTTTTTTTTATTCAAAGCATGTGATTTAGTAAGGTTGTTGAAATCTAAGGTCTCCCATTTTTTAAATGCCAATAACATTATATTTTTATTTACCTTTTAAGTGAACAAAATACAACAACATTCAAGTGATAGATTCTAAGACATTTGTTCACTAGGGTGAGCTGCTAGCTAACCCCCATATAATAAAAAACTCTATAAAAACAGCGCGTGATAATTTTATAAGCAGATAATGCTTTTATTTATATTGTGAAACATTTCTTCCATAAATTACAGAGACGACAAGCGAACCATTTGAGAGAATTATAATCAAGACACATAATATTACTCTTATTTATGTAGGGCGTAACTAAAAACAACACATGTAGAAACAAATTTTTCTCTTGGGGGACATATAACTTTGTTTCTCCTATCCTCATGTCCAAATTCATTATATTATAATATTCGTTTCTATGAAACACTACAATAAATCACCTCGCAAATTAAAATGCATTACATTTACAGCAGCATTAAGTTTTCCAGCACGTGTGTGTTAGCCCAGTAAATCTACGAATCGTTAGGATGGAGACCCAGCGTTAAATCAGGTAGTCGTGAATTTTTGGTATGTTATGTAGGACAATAAGGTAGTTAAGAATCAACATTTACAAAATTTTATGAAATTTTATGTTGTACATTAACGTTTTTTGAACTAAAACGCGAAATAACGAAGTTATAGTGCATAATAAACAAAAGTGGCGATTTTTTAAGGTTTTCTCAAGATGGTGAAGGGGGCGAAGGGAGGAAAATTGTGCGAATTTGGATTCTTAACTATCTCATTGTCCTACATAACATACCAAAAATTCACGACCACCTGATTTATTGTTGGCAAAATAGCTCTGTCGACTGTAGTATGTGTCTCTATGTTATTTTTCCTCCTCCCCGAATGTCGTTTATTTTGTGTAAACCGGGAGCAAAATTTTATAATAATATAGTCTCCCTTTTATCTTTTTGTTGGCAGAGTAATTATTTTAAGTGAAGTGGCTTTACTGTTTTACTTCACTACGCTTAAGGCTAAAACAGACCCTCGTGAAAGAGCCGGCGTGATAGCAATAATTATTGTTATTATTGTCGGGGTTTCAAAAATCTCGCTAACACTTTTCACCATCCTATATTTTTTTAAGTAAGCGTTTTCAATTGCGCACCGACAAAAAGTTTTCAAAGGACGGACGACCGTGACAAAGTTTGTAAATGTCATTATATATAAAGTATGACTATATAATATACGTAAAAATTGAAGATTTTCTTTTTAATTTTATCTCCAATTATAAACTCGGCAATCTGTATATTCTCAATTCCCATATATCTCCATATTTTAGTGACACAATATCAACATTGATATCTAATGCAAGTCAAAATTATTTCTGCGGCGTAATTTTAAAATTTTGTTGCCCCCTAGTTCTAAAACTATCAACTCCCATATATGTAGCCCAAGTGGAAGGACACACAATAAAAAGTAAATCGTTACCACAGAATGAATTACACAAATCGTCACTCTATCCTAGTCGATTATTTTTCCACACTTCTTGGATCAATTTTCGGGCTCCACTCCATCAACATGTATAAAGTCCGCCTCGAGATGCCAAGCCGTCAGCTTGGTGAAGACGTGTAAAATAAAAATACTGAAAACTTAAAACAATATTGTTAAGACTGAATGTCTGGGCTCGATTCTTTGCCGCAGCAGATAAATGGATTGGGATCGGTGAATGTTATTATAATAATAATAATAAAAATCTTTATTGCAATAATAATACATTACAAATGGCGGGTTTATTGCCAGTGGCAATATCTGCCAACCAACCAATTTTGATATTACAAAATAAGAAAGTATATATTGCAAAGTGATGTAATTAAACCAGCTGACGATCAGCATAAGACTAATCATAACTCCATTCTTAGCTGTATATCTGTTAAGATAATGAAAAAAACATTTGATTTATTACAATGTAACGTATTAATTACGTAATATTTTGAATTGCAATTTCCGCATTCGAGGGCAGCCTTCCGGTAAACCCCGAGAACGCGTGAGTAAATGCTGGATAGAATTCAAGAGTTTACTACCCGGATGTCCGGTGGATACTCAATATTGATCATTTTATAAATATTACCACAAAAATGTTTACCCCGCAAACAAAGTTTATGTTTTCAATTTTCAGCTTTCTATCGTGGAGGAAATGGATCCGCAGGCTAAGGCTTTATTTACTTAAAATATAGTGGTGGTTTAAGAATAAGGGTAAGGACTAATATCAATCATTCTTATCACACTACACCCCTACTATTCCCTATATTATCTACATGGGTATTATTTATACTCAAAGGAGGGCACCGTTAATCAAAAAGTTAACTTCGTTAATCGATAATCCGTTAACTAAAAAGTTAACTTCGTTAATCGTTGGCTTATGAGCAATGGCTTTGGTCGCGTGACAACCTGTGTGAATGAATGAATGAAAGGTATCGACATCTGAATGTGTATTTTTATAGTTATCAAAAAATATGTATCTATTGTATTCTGTAATTGCTAATTTTAAGTTATAAATTTTGTATTTGTAACTTTATTACTAAATAAAATTAAAATTAAATTTAATTAAAGCGTTACATTTCAAAAAAATTAATGGAAGTTAACGTTAATCCGTTAAAGCGTTAATGTATAAAATCGCGGTTAAGTAGCACAAAATAGAACTACATAAATACAACTGCTATTACATTTACACTATCGCGATGTATCCCAACAATGTGAAATCACACTACCACACATAACGCACTACAACCCTTGGATATTATCTAATGCCAGCGCCGCCAGTGGATGATGTCTGTGCAAACAATCAAATATTAACAGACTTAATTAACGTAAGTTAAATGATCCGTTAACAATTTTTGGAGGTGAGAAAAGCGTTAAATCGTTAACCAAAATGTTAACTTTGTTAATTAACGATTAACGGATTAAAGTTTTTCTTCCCAGCTCTGTTTATACTATAGAATATCTGATGCCCCAAAAGTTTCAGTGTTAGTATGTAAGATAATGTGTAGACTTTATGATATACTGATGAGTTGCTCAGTAAATTATCTCTACAATAATTTAGGTTTAAGGTTTCAATAAGCACTTTAACGACTTAAGGCGTAGTACTGTGCTTCGATGTATCTACATATCTGTATGAGAGCTACGAAAGCAATGGTTAATGATAAAATAAAAAAACTAAATATTTAGATTAAAATCCACAAAAATGACTTTAGATTTCGCGACTAGTATTCCAGGATTTGCACCCTCATCATCAGGCGATTGTGAATAAAGGTAATTAAATAAATTATTATTCACAATCGCCTGATGATGAGGGTGCAAATCCTCGAATATTAGTCGCGAAATCTGATAAGTTTTGATCTAGCTGCACCACAATTGTTTTGTATACATACAAATCCACGTCCGCTCCCTATGTAGAACATATGGCCGTCACCCAGTTTTTACAGGCTCTACTGTTCTGGGCCAACTATGTTGCCTGCTCCCATGTTTTTCCAGCTTGGCGCAGCTCTGATGTGTTCAGCCTCTGGATTGTCATTATGTGTAATATAAGTAACTATAATGAATTAGATAATTGAAAGTATTAATATCCTATTTATTTGTAATTTTATAAAATTATTTAACTATTTAACTAACGATGATATTGCGTGCATGAATTAAATATTGTTCAGTACGGTATTCTGTTCTATTTGCTGATAGCGTATATATAAACTAATTATATTTGCTGATGGATTAATTTAAGAAAATCATTTCTCGATAAACCTCTCATTTCCAAGAAGATACTTTTTCGTTGCTAATTAAGATCTGTGTTCTTGAGATTACAAAGAAAAGTTTCTGCCACAATTTCATGTGTATACATCATACGTACGCATTGTTCGTCTCATCTCATATGTAATCAATAAACTCCGAATGAAAACAAACTTTAAGAATTCTATTCGCGTATGTTCAAGCAAAAACTTTTCGAAAGTGATTGTTAAATTTACATCAAATATTTTCCTAAAGATTCTCTTACTTAGAAGTCCTTGGATTTAACTTTGTACCCATGTACACATAATTACAACTCCTTCTTTTCAGCCCCTTTCCTGACACTGCGGGGTCTTTCTCAGGACAGACCTCTTTCTTTGTTTTGGGCTGTCTGCTCTGTTTCAGATGTGACGTTCCGGCGTGGTACTTTGTATCTTTTCTCGCTCCGAATTCACGCCGTTCGCGCAGTTGAAAGTTTGATTAAAAAGTACCTCCCCCGTTCGAACGATAGTCACGTGTAAGTGATGAACAGATCTAAATGAACAAGAAGGAATTTAGGTACATTAAAATGTTTACACTTGAGTTATATTATTTCACTTACTTTATTTTTGATAGAGGTATCAAAAATTCTGATTCATTCCATGCAATAAAACACTCAAGTATTAAATTTACACTTTGGTTATAATAGTATAACTTGTTGGCTGCTTTGTACGTAGGAATTACACTTGGCAACATTTCTTGCTTCTGTTAATAATTATTACCAAGTATTCTTGAAACATTTATTATATGCATATCAAACATTTATTATAATAGTACCTAGTACACCTAAATACGTACATCATAAATGTAGTAAATGTTATAATTAGAGACCGGATTATATACATTTGCATATTTGCATGTGCATTTGCATATTTTGGCAATTTATTCAGGATTTGCATATTTCGACCAAGATGTACTGATCATGCATAGGTATTTGGGTATATTTTCTTAAATTTTAGCTGTATTTGCAAAATTTAAAGGTTACTAAAACCTAAAATTTGGTGTCTAGTTGAAAATGTAGTAGGTAAATAAAGTAATTTAATAAAAAAATAATTGCCTAATTTTTTAAAAAACATATTTTATGACTTAACATCGTAGAACAGTTCGCGGTCTTCTAAACGATACCAAAACAAATTAAATAAAAATTATATTAAATAAAATCTTGTAATAACGTTAATTTGATGTATTTATTTAAAAATATGCTGCATGTTTTGGTACTTTTTTATTGATTTTTGTTGAATATTTCAAGAATCTATGATGCATATTTGCATGCATATTTCTACCATTTTAAGTTGCATATAATCCGGTATCTAGTTATAATTAATGCGCATATTTCGGTGCAGAACTATTTGCATCAGGTCAATAAATCATTATAATGTAATTATTGTGAATCTTGGACTTTAATTATGTCGTAACATCAAGAGGGGGCGCTAAATGAGATTGCCTAATGATTGAAAATGTGATTATTTTCATAAGCTAGGAATTTACAAGCCACAATGTAATGATAATAATTGTAATTTATTTTGTGGTTTCAGGTTATTGCTATTGTTTAGCGTATTCGTAATTCGTTGACAAGATAATTGTGATGTGTAAAATGTAGACGGATTCTTATTTGTAAAGCCTGACACTGTAGATGATTAAAACTAAAATTGAAACAACGCACGAAATCATAAACATATATTAATATACGTCTCCGTGAGATCCCCAGGATGTAGAATAGCCCCACACTATTTTGTGTATCCACTGCCCACTTCTATATTAATGTCATATTATGCAGAATTAAGTAGGTTATGCTTTAAACATGGATGAGTTGATCGCCTGTTGACGAATGACTAATATAAATCGAATTGAAATGCCTAACTATGTTTCTATATGTGCACTCTAATGACAGTAAAGAATTTATCTATCTATCTAATCGTCTTTGTAAAAAGATTTTTGTGTGATTTTTCGTACACACTCAGCATTTACCGATATTTTTTGGGATAACAAACCCATGTTTGTAATATATAGCAATTGTAATAGATTGTATAATATGATGCAAGTAAAGATAATAAAGAATTTACCTATCTATCTACATATCTAATCGTTGTTATAAAAAGAATTTTGTGTGATTTTTCATACACATTCAGCATTTACCGGTAACATTTTTTTGGATAACTAACCCATGATTGTAATATATAGCAATTGTAATAGATTGTATAATATGATGCAAGTAAAGATAATAAAGAATTTACCTATCTATCTACATATCTAATCGTTGTTATAAAAAGAATTTTGTGTGATTTTTCATACACACTCAGCATTTACCGGTAACATTTTTTTGGATAACTAACCCATGATTGTATAGCAATTGTAATAGATTGTATAATATGATGCAAAAAAAAAGATAATAAAGAATTTACCTATCTATCTACATATCTAATCGTTTTTATAAAAAGAATTTTGTGTGATTTTTCATACACACTCAGCATTTACCGGTAACATTTTTTTGGATAACTAACCCATGATTGTATAGCAATTGTAATAGATTGTATAATATGATGCAAAAAAAAAGATAATAAAGAATTTACCTATCTATCTACATATCTAATCGTTTTTATAAAAAGAATTTTGTGTGATTTTTCATACACACTCAGCATTTACCGGTAACATTTTTTGGGATAACTACGCCCATGATTGTAATATATAGCAATTGTAATAGATTGTATAATATGATGCAAGTAAAGATAATAAAGAATTTACCAATCTATCTACATATCTAATCGTTTTTATAAAAAGAATTTTGTGTGATTTTTCATACACACTCAGCATTTACCGGTAACATTTTTTGGAAAAACTAGCCCATGATTGTATAGCAATTGTAATAGATTGTATAATATGATGCAAGTAAAGATTATACTTAGGTGCATTACTATTTCTTCCATGATGCATTTAGGTACGAGAAATACGAGTATAGCTAAAACGTTGTTATGATTTGCATGAATTTGGTTTTGTACAACATAATATTTCTCGTTGTTTTGAAAACACGAATGGAGCTTTAAAATATTATCGCACTGTTGTTGCATTGTATACGATTTTAATTAGTTATTTACATAATTCAATGTTATGAATATTTATTACTTACGAAATTGCCAATTAAACACATTCATATAATATTAATAGAATATTAGGGAATTTAATAAAACCTGCTAATAATAACTTTACAATTTCTACGGCGCCGTATCATAAATAATATTTCAAGGGATATAATATACCAGGAGAAATCACTATATAATCTCATCACAGAAAGTATAAATAAAAATATCACATGTAGTCCGTTTGACTGATAACTCACGACGAAATGATGAAATGACGAATGACGAAATGCAAACTGGGCCCTTTACACCCTGTTTGCATTGATTCTACTTCTCTGACACATTGTCACTGTTGCTCCTCTTGATTGTTAAAAAACTATAATTGTTATAACTATGTAAATTTGACGAGTCCAAGTGTCCGAAATTAGGGTCTAGGGACGGTATAAACAATAAACCACAATATTTTAGTATGGTTGCATAGGTACCAAATCGCGCATGTCCAAGAACCAGATTTACACGTAAAAACTCTCAGACTACGTTTTTTGAGTAACGATAGAGTAGTATCATGTCTAGGAACTCTATACAACATTTAAGTTACGAGTATACGAGTATAGTGATTGTATGAAACAGAAAATCCAGACGCATCGCGCTGAAAATTCATCTATGGTGTCAACCATTCAAGCAAAATTAATGCTTTTAGCGGACATTACCTTATTCATTTACAATAATTATTTTCAGCTATCATAATTAATAAATTCAAGGTTAAAACGATAAGATTCCGCATTTTGCTAGGAATTGTACAATTTCTTTCTCCACTCTCCAGAAAATGACAGAATGCAAAATATGTAGCAATACCGCAATATAATTTTGTCAACAGTGCAGAAATTTACGAACTAGGAAAACCTAGTATGTCATTTCGTGTGACGGTAAGTCTAACTATAAACGTATAGACTCATAGAAATATTATAGCGACATCATCAAATTATAGTGTCATCTTCTCGTTCGTCACTTTTGATATATCGCGTCGAAATAGCAACACTTTGACACAATTTATTGCAGGGACATTGTGACTTTACGTTCAGAACAACGGAGTTTATCGAAGTTTACAAAATGTGACAATCAGTATAGGTGTATCGTACCTATTTACTTATTTTAAAAATAAGTAACAAAGAAATCCTAGATAGAGCGAGCTGCCAGAGCATCGAGGTGTTGTTGGCCCGTGCTCACCTTCGCTGGTCGGGTCATGTCGTCCGTATGTCGGACAATAGACTTCCAAAGAAGCTCATGTACTCCGAGTTGGCTGAAGGTAGAAGAAAACATGGCGGGCAACGGAAAAGATACAAGGACGTTCTGCACAGCACGCTGAAGGACACAAACTGCCAAAATGACTGGGAAAGCTTGGCGGGTGATCGGAAAAATTGGCGGAAGACCATAAATAACTACAGCGGCCCGCAGAATAGAACCACCCGCAGACCCATCACAAATGTAGAGCAGCCCTGTCCAAAGTGCGACAAAGTGTGCTTGTCCAGAATCGGCCTCCACAGTCACCTTCGATGGCATCACCGGCAGGAACAACTACGTAGCAACGATTCTTCGGATGCTTCATAAATATGCTCGGCAACGGGCTCTAGGCATTATTATTATTATAATTATTATCGTACCTATATCAAATACAATTGCACGTACATGTTTATTTAGCAAAGTTTGAGTTGACTGTCTGATTGTCTTTAGTGTTGCACTATCACTGTCCGTGTTTGTAAATACCAAAATGTTGTCTCATTTAACAAAGCGTAAATACAATTTTCTTTGGGTATATGAATATTCAATACTAAATGATAAAACGAGGATAAAAACGAAGAAATATTTAAATACAATTAATAATATATTGTACGGAAAAGTCCTGACGCTATCGTTTCGATGTGGGAAGAGAGGGATAATTTGAATGATCAAGTCAACGTCCCAAATGCCTTGCAGTAACTAATCCCTCCTTAGGAAACTAGTTGGTGAACAAATTTCTAAATAGTTTATATTTCGCTTGAATAAGCACTGATTTCTGCAAGGATTTTGCTCAACAAACGATTATATTATAAATGGTAGCAACAAGTTTCCATAGACTACAAAAGTAATAAGTTGTAAACTTCGTAGGAAACAGCATTGCAATATTCAAATTGTACCGCTCGTACCGAGCGAGGGTGAATTATTGAGAATAAATGAGAGATCTTCATAAATGTCAAAGACAGAATAACTAATCATGAATTGTTAAAGTTTATATTAAAAAAAAGAATATAGAACTCCCGTATCCTTCAGTGAATCTGTAATAGAAAATTCTTCATCTTCATTGAACTAGTGGGTACATAAAATCGTCTGTGTATGAATGTCTTTTTGAAAGAATTTTTTGCTGCATTTTTTTTTATTTATTGCAGATTATTTAACAGAGTATAAATGATAGATGTGGTGCCTAATCCAAATGGATTTTTGGCTATATACTTATTCTAACTTAAAACTAACTTAAAATTAAATATTCTACTTATTCTATAAATGTCCCCGTAACACCACCGTTCGTCCAGTCAGTCATTCAGTCCTATATTTTGAAATTACACAAAATAGTATTATTCGTCTGTCTATCTACTTACAAGATTTATTATAAATAGCAACACCTAATGACTTGGCGATGTAATCCACAGATAGAGAGATTTTATTTATTCATTTTATAAAATTTATCTATTATCTCGCCTTTGCTATGAGTTTAGGACACTCTTTAGTAATCAAGGTGTGCATTTTCGAATGAATCGTGAAAAAATCTTTAAAATGAATGCTTTGCTGAAACATAAAGTAAACTATACCATATTATGTTCAACAAAAGATTAGAAGTTTACCTACTACGTAACTAACATTGATGAGTTTATCGTTTTAAATCTAATCGGTTTATCTTCTGAATATATTGTAGTATGTATTCATATAAAATGTATAGCATTATAATGATGAGGATTAAATTGTTTATATAGTTTCCCAAACACACGAAGTCAATTAAACGCTGTATCACTATTTCACCTTGCACGTAATAGAACAAGGTAATGAATTCAGATTTAACATCCAACAAGGCATAGTTTGGTACGAGTATTATTCTGTTCTGAATTGTTTGGTTTCGAATGTTGAAATCTCCTAGATTCTCATGCTTCAGTGTACCTACGAGTGTACATACAATCCCATTACCAACTTGTAGTTGGAATATATCTCCAACTCCACATACAATATTAATATCATCATCAATTAGGTTATCGATTTCAAGTAGTCCGTCCCGGTTGTATTCAGTGAATTGGCATCGACAATAATTATTATCCGCTATTAGGTTCTCTTCCTATTTAGTACACGTATGATTTTCTGTATGGAATATTAATTCGAGATACTTAGTAGATATTAATATGGAACTGACGTATTATAATAAGGTATTTTCTGTATTTAGAATTAAGTTTAAAAAAATATGTACACACCTAGATGGTTGACATTCGAGGAAATTTGCATATGGGTATGGGTAAGTTAAACTTGCTCTTCACAATAATTCCCATATCTTTTATTATACGTAAACAAACCTTACCTTTCACTTACCGAAATCTCCCATTTAGTAAATATTTTTAAATCACACATTCCTTTATAAACAACCTAAGCTATTTACCGAAAATTCACCTACGATTAAATAATTATTTTCACTAAAATTTTGCCTAAAGAGCTTAGTTTAGGAGTTATTAAACCATGATTCAAGAAGAAAATCACCCCTTTTGTGGTGTAAATTTCTTCTTCTTCTTGTTATGAAGATCTGCGATGTCGACTCTAAACTGTCAAACCATCTTTTTGGTGGTCTGCCCGGGAGTCGTCTGCCCTGGGGTTGGTCGAGCAATGCAATGTGAGGGAGTCTGGATGGCTCCATTCTCCTCACATGTGCATACCATTGCATACGGTGTAAATTTGCTAGCCTAAATACTAGCATTAACTAAAAATATGACATTATATTTTCTATCATATTCACGAAACATACAAACAAGTTTATATTTTTATTCAATGTTCATATAATTTGCAACTGCTTTAAAAGCGAATTTGTAGAAGTTTTATTTCGAAAAGACGAGAATATTTATCACATAAAACAGCACAAAAACTTTTCGTAAAACATTGTGGTGTTCGTAAGGAATTCATCAAATAGACGAAAATGCATCGGATCCTTTAATATTGAGAAGAAAACCGAGAACTTCTGTGAAATCTTCTATGACTTCTTCCGTACTCTAATACGTCTTGTCTTTCTCAGGCTTTGACTAAAGCACTATCACTACATAACTGAGATCAACCCACAATCTACAATAATGAACTTGCATCTGCACTTACCTACATACAAAAATACAATAAAAGATTTCCGTTTTCCGCTTTGTAGTATTAGGGATGTTTCCGACGTGATACTGACATATTTTTATATGTTAAAACTGTGGGCTATCCGCGAAATACCTTTTGTATACTACTTATCTATCTTGCTATCCAGATAAAAAGCATCGCACATACTCACCACAATATTTCCTAGTGTCTGTACGAATATTGAAGTGGAGGCCTTGGACAGATAGAAGGAGCGTCGGAAGACCACCAAAGAGATGGACCGACGACATTGTCCAAATCGCTGGAGGAACCTGGATGCGGAAAGGTCAAAACAATTGCAATTTGATATCAATTAAATATCTGAGGAATAAGAACTTTCCTATCAAGAAGTTTGAGGGGGATATTTGCGAAATCCATGAGATGACGCCAAGGGCAATTGAATATCTGAGAGATATTGACGCGGAGCTCTGACTCCCAGATCATTTGAGCAATGGTCGTTTCGCATACGAAAGAAAAAAAAACCTGATGTTTTTATCCAATATGTAGATATGTATATCTTTCAGCACTGTACCTACTACTTAAGATTATTTATTTAGACGATATACAAGACTTAAATATTAAATAAATAAACCTTGTTTATTTTTACTGCTCATATTTCTACAACCACTTGAGTAATAGATAAATAGTAAAACTATTTTCGATGTTCGATGCAGCATTCACATCGCTGTTTCTGCACCAAAGAGTTAAAACTCATTAGACTGAACGAAATCAGTGTCAAGTAAAAAGAGATAGAACATAGTACGCTGACAGAAAACATCTCGTCTGTTTGACCTACATTTTTAATAAAGAGTCTTCTCTCATATTTTCACATGCATACTACGTACAACATCACAATATAAATCTAACCGTTCCTCTGTTAGTTACAGCGATAATTAAGACGAATAGTTATTTTAGCCACCAGACTTTTCCGTTTAAAAAGTGTTGCTACAATCACTACGGAAAAGGGACAGATCAAAAAACTGGAATTCCTGAAAAAAAAAAACCCACCCCAATATACATATAATCTTTCGAATCATTAGTTTTTAACTGTTGCACCTTGAGCACATCTGTATGTCTTCACCGGTCGACTGGTCGTATGTTATGTGATCGAAAAGGTATCACGCAGTTAGAAAACCGACAAAATGCTCAACGGATGGATTCGTTTTTGGGAGACGGCCTAAACCCCGCTTTTTCTCTGTCTGCCTAATTGTAGATGGTTATATTATAACCTAGAAGGAATGGTAATGCTAGGCAGTGTACCAAGGCAGAAGACCGAGAGGCAGATCGCCGATGCGTTGGAGCGACCAAGTGAGAGCAGCTACAATTACCACTCTACACGAGGCCGCACATCTGGCCATGGACAGAGGCTCATGGAGGAAGATGATCAACTGCGGGAGTAAGAGTCGGGACCCTCAGTCATGACAAATTATAACCATAGATTTCGCCATTAAAATATGTAGCTTTTCGTCTCTTGTTTCTTGATGGTCAAGCAGATAATCGAGCAAATTGGCCGCTTATTTAGAACTCTCTAAACAAAATAACAGAAATAATGATCAGGGTAGTAATAAAATTGTACCTATATTATTTCAACGAAAGTAAAACAAATAATAATAAATAATTCATAGAAAATTATGTTTTCATATATAAAATCATTCTACTATGAATAATATGACTTGACATGCGTAAATATATTCGTTATCATAATGTTCGGCAGATAATATACCTTGGTTCATGGAGTACATTGTACCCATTCATCATATTCCATACCTACAATGATAATTATGTACATACCTATATCTCAGGTATAATTCTATACAGATCGATCGGTAAGTAGGTATTTTATTAAAGAAGAAAACCTAAAACACAAAACCCATGACAAGCACCCGCCAATCCCTCAATTGAATATGTTCTCTCAGCATCAAAATCGTAAACACAATAGGTAATCTAAGTTTTAAATTGTATCTTTTGGTATCGCATGATTAAATAGAAAAATAGCGTTTTATCCATTTCTAGGCGCTAATTTCTCTTCAATCAAACTTTTACGTTCATTACCTAGTTTTAATGCATCTTATCTACATATACGAAAAAATCTCCATGACATTCGAGAAATGACTTGCTGTCTTTCGAAAAAAAGATCAGAGGTGTTTTTCATATTTGTTTTGAGAGATCTATGCAGGATATATAAAATCTTTTACGGTCATTCCCTACATAAAGGTTCAATGTATCTACTCTATTTTTTTCCAAAGCATATTTAGTCGGGTCATGTTGCCAGACAGGGGACAAAATGATGGACTCCCAGAGAAGACCGTGGGATAAAAAGAGAGGAGTAGGTTGGTCACAGAAAAGATGGGGCGACGATATTAACCCAGTCGCGGGTAGAAGAAAGATTGGTAAAGCTAGAAAAAAAAGATAGAAAAAATTGGAAACAAATAGAAGAGCCCTATATCCAGCAGTGGAGAAGAAGCGAAGATATTTAGTTAGGTCGTCGAGATTTTAGGTCCCCAGTTTCTAGATTTTTTTTTGGAAATGTCTCTATGCCTACTCTTGATTTATAAAGAGTTTTGCATTTGGTTTTCTTTTGTATTTTTACTTACTTACTTACTTTCCGTGTCCGGAACACTATCAAATTTTGTATCTCCAATGTTCGGCCACCCGGACACCCCCGGCATTTGCCAGTAGTGTATCCTCGGGCGTGCATGTCACCCCTGTTTGCGGATATGAAAACAGGTGACTGTGATCCTGTACAGCACCACACTCACAGGTGTCTTCCTCTTTGTAACCCCATTTTTTGAGGTTACTGTAGCAACGGGAGACACCTGTTCTCAGTCTATTAAGGGCATGGCACCAGGAATGACGTCACAGACATTTCCCACGGCATTAAGGTTCAAAATCGCGTGACAATCGCATGAAAAAATGATAAAAATAGCGTTTTTTTCCATTTTTTGGGGTTAGTTTTGCGTCTATCAAAAAACTTTTACGGTTATTCCCTAGATTTTGATGCATATTATCAGTAAAAAATAGAATTTTCACTCCGCGACTTTCGGGAAACGAGTTTCCGTCTTTCGGAAAAAAGATCAGAGGTGTTTTTAAAATTATTTTTTGAGAAAACTTTACAAGATATAAAAAATCTTTTACGGTTATTCCCTAGATAAATGTTCAATGCATCTACCCTATTTTGTTCCAAAGCATATTTAGTAACAGTTGTCGAGATAGAAGGTCTCCCGTTTTTTGAGATTTTTGAAATGTCGGTATGCATACTCTTAAGCGACCTCCAGGTTGGGTACGGCAGACTGTGACCAGCCGCCAATATATTTTTTATTTCGTATTTTTGTTAAGGATAGTCTAATTACTAATGTTTATTCAAACACAAGTGAGTCATTCTGTTGGTTTACACAGCATTGACTATTAATTTGTTACTCGGCAACAACTTTGTAAATATTTAAATGAGAAAACAAAATAATATACATTTAGACTATAGAGTTGCCAACTGTAGGTACTTTCAAGTAGGTAGAGCGTTACTCTTGAACTTTAGGAGTTATACCCGCAGCCGACAACATTCCGACAGCTGTAAAAGCTAAACTCTATTTTTGATTAAATTAAAGGAGAATGCTAAAAAAGAAACCCAGGAATTTGACACATCAAGCCATTGATTTCGATGATGCCCCCTATGCAGATTTAATTACTCATTTTTACCTATCGGTTGAGTTAAATGCCTGGGTTTTTTGTCTATACTTAATTAGCATTCTCCTTTATTTTCTGTTTTTCCAGTTTAATGTGATCACTTTACACATAAGTAACGGAAAGCCCACCTCCACCCCTGGATGTTTCAGGAACTCCAGCTCCTATGTCATCCAGTCTTTTGCACAAAAAAGATTTATTTTTTCACGGGAAGGCTTAAGGTTCGCCGGAAGGGCTAACGTTCAACAATTCCAGCCCATCAATCGGCCACGTCCAGGAATTCAATATTTGGTTGGATGAAGTGTAAAGTGATCACATTCAACCAGCTGACAGTCACTATAAAGCTTGATGGAAAGTCTATCCTTCGCCGTATACCTGTTAAGACATCCACTTGGTAAAAAAAATTTTTTCTCAATATCCTGTCCCGGTAGATAAGAGAAAAACAATGCGGGATCTGATATTTATGAACTTTTAGTGCCAGTAGTAAATATTATTTCAATAAGTTTCAATTAATTCGGGAACCACCAAGCCCACAATAATAATTTTCACTCACAAAACAAATACCGTAGTATTTATTTTAAAACAATAATCTAATTAAAACGTAATAAAAATCATCAATAGTTCCCTTCGATACAACACCATTTAGTTACACCAAAGGCATGAAAAGTGTTCCCAGAGATTAGGAAAATTGATTGTAAGTGATGGGCCGACTATGGTTTTGACCGACTAGCCGATTAGACGAATAGTCGGCCGATTAAAATAGTCGGCATTTTTGCATAGACTATAGTCGGTAGGTACACCTCTCCTAAAATGAAATTTTATGAGGATTTCAACATTACCGAAATCTGGAAATCCAGATGGGAGGAAGCCTCGGGCCCGACGGCTCACTGTTTGCCTTGTATCACGAGCAAACCGGCTGGCTTCGACCAGTCCCAAAGGTTATTGATAGCACTAAACAGAATCCTCACTGACCATGGCGATTTTTAACTATAACGCCACGGTAAATGACCATAGTTGGGTCCCTATATATTTCTTCTTCTTCTTATCAGCCCCTTTCCCTCCACTGTTGGATATAGGCCTTTTCCTTTGTCTTCCACAATTCTCTGTTTTGGGCGCTTTGTCTCCACTCATGTCCCACCGACTCGATGATATCATCGGCCCATCTCTTTTGTGGTCTCCCTACACTTCGTTTACTTTCGTAGGGTCTCCAGCTCAGTGCTCAGCATTCTGGGGGTCCATCTGCCATCCTTCTGCCTCGCTACGTGTGGCGAGGCTATATGTTTAGTTTGTGTAAAGTGCAAAAGGGACAGAAACATTGTTTCATTTCCATACTAATAATGGACAATAATGATATGACCTTTGGAATATTCTGCGTGACTTTCCACAATGAGTATTCGCTCGAATAAAAATTATGTTACGAATCGATGCATGAAATAGATTGTGGAGATTTTGAACGAGTGCCAAGTGTAAAAATGTTTCTGGGCGGCGAAAGAAATTAATAAATACTTTTATATTTTATTTATTATATTTTTACACTCAACGTCGATTAATTTTCATTTAGCTTCAAGTTTTGCATACAGCCGTTACGCTTCATATTATTATTTCATACTGCGATGCAATTTACCACTTTTATTTATTTTTTAATCAATACTTTGTTTTCCATTTAAAATTAATCACAAAGTACATCCATCCATTCGGTTGGTTTTCAATACGGTTTTTTATAATGATAGTAAATATTAATTCAATTACTAAGAGTATTTAACCAACATATTTTTACCTAATAACGATGGAGGTTTTATTTGCATCTCAAAAATGACCATTTCTTAAACACATTTTTTAAAATCATCTGTAGACCTTATTTGAGGCACTTGCGTTCGTCAAGTTTACATATTGAAACAAACATTATTAAATCAAATGCAACAAATCAATAAACAGTTAGAAAATAAATCAATAAATAGATGTTAACGCTAGAAAAGTATAAAAACGTGTGTATAAAAAATACCACCCTCTCTCTTCAACAGTCAGAATGGCAACAATACATAAATAGGTAATGAATGTACTCGTATAGGAGTTCGACAATACAATCGTCGCTCTTCGTGGTGTAGTGGTTGAGATTCCTACTATGCAAGACGAAGGCCTGGGTTCGAATCCCGGCCGGGGTGAACTGAAATGGCGAATCTTTCTCGAGTGTAAAGTGATCACTTAAGTCAGCCGAGGACGGTCGTAAGCCCGACAATTTTTATCCTTAATTCTTCTACACTGTTGTAGGAATACTGCATTGTACATAATTGCATCGGCAACTAGGTATGTAAACCCGTAGAACTCTTATTAGTAATAAGGATACGAGGAAAATTAATACTACCTGCACTTTCATGAAGGTGAAGTGCTACATTTGGTACATACTGTTGTATGGAGTTGAAACATGGACTGTAAAGGTCAATATGCTTAATCGACTAGAAGCATTTGAAATGTGGCTGCACCGACGTATGCTGAGGATTTCCTGGGTAGATAAAATATCAAATGCAGAGGTACTCAGGAGAGCAAACGTGGAACGCGAGCTGGTGAACTCAATAAAACGACGAAAAATTGCATACTTGGGTCACGTTCTTCGGGGCGATAAATACAGACTGCTCCAACTAATTATGAAGGGCAAAATAGAGGGACGCCGCGGAATAGGAAGACGCCAGATGTCGTGGCTCCGGAATGTTCGTGAGTGGACTGGCATCAGCAACGTCGGCGAGCTGTTCCGGACTGCGGCAGACAGGGATGCTTTCGCCATAGTGATCGCCAACGTCGGGGGGACCCGATAGGGCACGGAGAGAAGAAGAAGAAGCACTTTCATAAATGTTACATAGCGTATAAGACATCCCATATGATATTATCTTTCATCTTTTCAGCGTAAACGTTCGCCACCTATTCTGAATATCGTACCAATGTTTGTACAAAGAGAATCTTGTGTATGTTTTTATACACAGCAGTAACTGGTTTAACCATACCGTGGTGGTGTACTCGTATATAGAGAAAAAGACAGAAGAAAAATTGACATACTTATTATCATTCTTTATTCAGTACAGTCTCCACATATATGTGTTAAGAGTAGTAGTATCGTCTTTTCAACTAAATTCTTTCTTTCAACTTTCTACTAAATATACTTTGGAAAGAAATAGGGTAGATACATTGAACATGAATGACCCTGAAAGATCTTTCATATCTTGTAGAGATTTCTCAAAAAAATTATAAAACTTGCCTATTTATCATATTATCTATTTGTATGTATTATGTGTGTATATTTATAGGTATATATTATGTATTTGTATCTTTATATTTACGTACTTTATTATTATAGTACATATTTAAGTTTTTCTTTATTTTCTCGGGTTGACTGTAAGATATTGCTTTTGCAATAAGTCCGCCTTTTGGCACACTGTATTATCTTGTTTTGTTTTTGTTGTTACATATATTTTCTGGCCAATAAAGTTTTATTTATTTATTTATTTATTTATTTATTCCTCCGAATTTTTTTCGGAATACTAGGTACATCTTTTTTCCCGTAAGTGGTAATGAAAAAAATCTTTTTCATTTTGATAATTTGCATTCTAATATAGTGAATGACTGTATTTTTTTTTAAAAAAGCGAAATTAACCCCAAAAAGTAAAAAAAATGCTATATTTGATCGTGCGATGAAAAATTGTTAAAAATAGGTTTTTTTTTTTTACTTTTTGGGGTTAATCTCGCTTCATTCAAAAAACTTTTACGTTCATTTAGTAGATTTTAATGCATTTTATTAATACAAAAAAAGATCAGAGATGTTTTGCACATTTTTTTTAGAATTCTATACAAGATATAAA
Source organism: Ceraclea dissimilis (assembly GCA_963576895.1). Taxonomy (NCBI): domain Eukaryota; kingdom Metazoa; phylum Arthropoda; class Insecta; order Trichoptera; family Leptoceridae; genus Ceraclea; species Ceraclea dissimilis. The sequence continues at coordinate 14,947,969 of OY756368.1, forward strand.
GAATCTTTTACGGTCATTCCCTAGATAAAGAATCAATGTATCTACCCTATTTTTTTTTCAAATCATATTTAGTAAGGTCGTCTAGATCTAAGATCTCTCATTTTATTAAATTTTTGGAATGTCAGTATTCCTAGACTTAAGAGTGTGCATACCGACATTTCAAAAATTTCTATAAACGGGAGACCTTCTATCTCGACAACCGTTACTAAATATGCTTTGGAACAAAATAAGGTAGATGCACTGAACTTTTATCTTTTCTTGTATAGATTTCTCAAAAAAAATATTTAAAAACAGCTCTGCACTTTTTTCCGAAAGACGGAAACTCGTTTCCCAAAAGTCGCGGAGTAAATTTTTTTTTGTACTGATAATATGCATCAAAATCTAGGGAATAACCGTAAAAGTTTTTTGATAGACGCAAAACTAGCCCCAAAAAATGAAAAAAAACGCTATTTTTACAATTTCATCATGCGATTGTTCACTCGATTTTGAACCTTAATGCCGTGGGAAATGTCTGTGACGTCATTCCTGGTGCCATGCTCTTAAGTAGGTATGTTTATCCACTAAAATATAGATAGCTAGGGACCTACTGGTATTATTTTATGGAAGATTCATCGGATAGCAACATTTATCTATCTCAGTAACGAAATATAAAGCTAGGAATGGGCGTGTGCTTGTTCATCACTCAAGTCTCCATATACACAATTCGGGTCTTCCTTCTGGGGTGTTTAAGATTTATCTATTCCTATCTATGCGCGAACGATACATTCTTCTTCTATATTCATACTGAATATATTTTTCAAACACAGCGATCACCAGGACTTTATTTATAGATAAAATAAATTATATTAGTATCTGCGCTCTCAGTTCTCGAGTTACTTTTTTTTCCTAGAGTTAACAAAATATATAGATCTTCTTTTCCCTCAGTTTCAATCATTATTAAATTTCTGACGATCAAGCTTGCTTGCGAAATTTATCATTGCCCAATGCCCAACCTTCAAATTTTTTTCCTTTGAGGGATGTGATATACTTCTTTTGACCATACGATAAATAAATAAATAATAAATAATCATTATGTGTGCGTGTGCGATGGGTGAGTGTGTGAGCGAGATTGAGTATGGCTGTGTGAGACGACCGGAATCAACTTACTTATATGTTTTAATTTAACTGTGGTGCATGCTTGAGGGTGACAGCTGAATTATGAATGGACTTATCTTCACATTATTACTCGTATCTATAGCTGTTGTCTGTTTAGCACTTCTTTCTGTAATAGAATAAAATAAAATGGATAAAATAAAAGGCCGCGATTGCCTAGGTACTGTTAGACATAGACCTCCCCTTTCCTCCACAACTTCTCCCGCTCCTGTGCGATTCCCATCCACTGGGGTCCGGCAAACCTCTTGATGTCGTCCATCCATCTGGTAGGTGGTCGCTTTTGTGGTCTTTTGTCGTCCCTTGGTCTCCACTCAAGCAGTCTCTTCGTCCATCTGTTGTCCTGCATTCTTGCAGTGTGCCCCGGCCATCTCCACTTCTGCACCGCTATCCTCTCAACCACACACATCAGTCACTTCGAATTGATATTTTTATGATAATATAACTTTGATAATAATACATTGTGAATTAGTTCAATAATTTCTCTCCAACATTGTGGCGCAAACCGCAACCTATATGCAATATACATGTATTCATACTTGTAGAGTGTCGCGATTTGTAAAGATATAGTCCCATGCCGGTTAGTGCATGTGCTAAAAGCCTGTCAACTCTCTCACCGCGCCTACCTGACACTAATTGATTTGTCTATAACTTACAGTCTCCATACCTTTACACACGTTAGTTCATAGTTCTATATGTGAACATATTATTTATTCAATATAAATTGTACAGCGTACCATATTATATTATTAGCCTTTATGTGGAAAACTATGGGAAACTGGTGTTATTTTTAGAACCTACCTACAATAAGCGATCGAGAGGATCTAGTCACCGCCGCGTTTGGTGTCGCATGAAAGTGCTTCAGAACTCGGATTGTGTCTATACCCTCACGCCACGTCCCTTGCGGGGTAGGCAGAGAGGACAGAGCGCCAGACATCCCTATCCTTACACACACTCTTAGCTTCCGTCACACTCATACAGTTTGTCATACACGCTCTCCGATTCCTTTTACTCAAAACGCGCCCATCCTTGAGGATCTGGTCGACATGATCGGTCCAGTCCAGTCTGGGGCGGCCGCGTTTCCTCACACCTCTTCGTTCACTCAGATATATCTTTTTTGTCATCCTGTCATCCTTCATTCTCTCAACATGCCCAAACCATCTCAGTTTGTTCACTTTCATTCTAGTTACAACACCAGTCTTGCAGTCACTCATTTCCCTAATAACCTCATTCCTTATCCTATCTCTCAGCGTTTTCCCACACATTCTTCTTAGCGACCTCATTTCCACTGCATTCATCCCGGATTCATCCTTCTTCAGCCATGTCCAAGTCTCGCTTGCATACATTAGGGTCGGCACCAAGACAGCATTGTGCACTAGCACTTTTGCTTTCATAGACACATTGCTACTACCAACAATCGGACCGAGTGCACCATTCGTCCTAGTTCCGGCCAGCTTCCTTCTTTCAACGTCTCCATCACAGCGTCCATCTCTAGTAAATAAGCTTCCCAAATATACATACTCATTCACTTGCTCCAGACAGTCAGTCAGGATTGTGTACTGATATTAAATTTATGTTACAAAGATAGTAGGTAGTTAGATAATTTTTGTCACTGACTACTTTCTCCTGTCTCATACCATATTACTAAAAAATAAAAACCCGCGAAGGGGGACCTTTTCGTGAGGGGGGGGGGGGCAGGATTTTGATAGGCAACCCTAGTTTTATTTATTATCCTATTGGTAATCTATCATTTAAAACAAATTTCGATCAAAAAACAGATGCGTTCTCGGGCTACATACTCATCGTTTAAATAAAATAAATTTCCACTGAAAACTAATACACAGATACTCTTAAGTAGCTACTCTTAAAAATATTATTCTGTATGAGATTTAAAACAAGATATTAATACGAGAACAAAGAGCATTGAAATGTTAATAACTAGATTTCAGTGGAATGTTAATAAATACGAGTAATTCCCAGGCGATTTGTATCTGGGACGTTATATGTCGTGTCGTAGCATTGCAAATTTTATTGCAGGTATTATTTCAATGAAAGCTTATTGCCAAGTTTGGAAGTGAAAAATTGCATTACGTTAGCAAAAACTAAACGTCGCTATTATGACGTTGTGTTACTTTGTAAAGTTCAGTCTACAATATAATTGTTCTAGCTTTTATCTGATATATTCATTTCCAACTTATTATTTTACTATTTTTGATTTACAAATTTTTATTCTTGTAAAGCGTGAAATAGATGGCGAGTCAAAAATACCACCCTCTCCCTTCAACAGTTAGAAATGCAACAATACATGGGTACTTAATATACATGAAATTCGACAAGCCGTCGCTCTTCGTGGTGTAGTGGATATGATCCCTACTATGCGAGACGAAGGTCTGGGTTCGAGTCCCAGCCGGGGCGAACTGAAATGGCGAATGTTTCTCGAGTGTAAAGTGATCACTTAAGCCAGTCGAGGTCGGTCGTAAGCCCGACAATGTTCATCCTTAATTCTTCTACACTGTTATGGGAATACTACATTATTATTTTAATTCAGTGCCACGTTTTTTTGTCAATTTATATTTGTCAAGGTTTTTTGAAAAATATCGCGATGCTAATTTTCAATGTACTAATTATATCTTTGCTTTATTTTAGTTTGCGAAACATTACAATATAGAATTTAAAATAAACATTACAAGACAAATAAATAATTCAATACGATAATATACCTTCCTTCTAAAGCAATTGCTTGTGCTAAATATTTTATTATCAAATATTTTAAACTTATCTTTATCACTGGCTGATTAAGACTTCCGAAGGCCCTACACAACAATAGATTTTGGGGCCCCACTCGAACGTAGCATCCACATAAATGTGTACTGGCAAATATGAGTGAAAACCGCCGCAGGAGATTTTTTTTGCAGATTTATGGTATAAATAAATGTTAATTATTATGTATCTACATTACAACTTTTTTTTATAAGTAGGGTGGACCAAAAGTCTTTGCACTTTTGAAATGGCCATAAAAATAAAAATACAGTTTGTATTTAAAAAAATAATTTATTAATAAGAACAACAGTAGCTGGGAAATTCATTTACTAAAAACCGTATCATCAAGATGTCCTCCATCTTGCTGCTGGCCCTCCTCATATCTGACCCCTAATTTTTATTAAACTTTTCTATACAAAGCGTAGGTATGTTTCGAAAATTTCAAAACCAGATTTCCTCTTGAATATTTGATTTCAGTTGGATTATTATGGCTAGTTTATTTACGTAGACCCTATTTTTGAGATAAGCCCATAAAAAAAATAGCTGGGGTTGGGTCCGGGCTGCGGGAAGGCCATGGAATATCTCCTCTCCGCGAGATTATTTTGTTCTGGAACTTCTCTCACACTACTCTATAGAGATATTCCATGACTTCTCACCAGCCCGGGTCTAATCCCACCTGGTTTTTTATGATGTTATTTCAAAAGTCAGGTCTACGTGAATCAATCAGTGACAATACATCAACCAAAATTGAATATTCGAGAGGAAATTGTCAATACTTCACGCTTAGGGCCGAATTTTTTAGAAAAAAATCATACCCAGATTTGAGTAACGTCAGCGGCAAGATGGCGGACATCTTGGTGATATTGTGTTTAGAAAAAGAATTTCCCGTTTATTGTTGTTCTTCTTAGCAAAAAAAAAAATTAAATACCAACTGTAATTTTATTTTTAGGGCCATTTCAAAAGTGCAAGGACTAATGGTCCACCCATATTCTAAATGAAACTATTGTAGGTAGGAGATACAATAACAAAACTATATAATAATGATTGTATATTGTTTAAAGTCTGACCTAATTTGGGAGCGATCTTTTGTGTATTGTATGTTTGCTGCATACATAAGTATAAAAAAAAGTATGCAAAGATGTATTAAAGTGTTGATTTCGATATACCTACCCAGGTTATTTCTTTAAATCTCTTTTTTGCGCATTCTAACCTTATAATGACTATTAGGCATTTCATCCATACAATAATATTACTAGTATGAAATTATTTTAAACTGGCGAACGTAGTCATGAGAAGGAAAGACTACCTTCTATATTCGCACTCATGGCTAAGTGCTAATAAAGAAGGTAGTCGTTCCTTCTCATGAATACGTTCGCCAGTTTGAAATAATTTCATACTAAGGTTATTTTTAATTTTAAGTAAACTTTATTCTCTTAATATTGAAGGTGTGAACAGTTCCTCAGTATGGAAAGCAATTCTCGTAGAAATTATATGACTCGTTGAAATATTTTCAAGTATTTGAATGATGGGTTGCTCGTGTTGGCACTTTGGGCGATTTGTTCCCTGTTTTAATAAATATTTTTCGGATGGTGATATTGTACCAATGCTTTTTACCATTATAAGAGGTATGGGTATAATATAATTATCAAATATCTTTAAATTATTTTAATTAATATTTTTGTGTTATCATTCTGCTATTGTATTGTGTGTTTGTAATTTGTAATTGTGTATTTTCCATTATATATATATTATGTTGCTTTTGAGATCCTCCTCGGAACACGAGTAAATTACTCACATCCAGGGAGTAACAAGATTATTGCTTATTATTACTATGTATGTACCTGTATGATAATTGTAAATTGTAAATGTATTTTATGTTGAATGAATAAATAAATAAAATAAATAAATAATATTATACTGATAATTCAGGCACAATTCTTGTATTTTAGACCCCGCGTTGAGTCTAATTCTGTGATATCCGTGATATCTGGATAGGTGAATTTTTCCCAGAGTTAGGCTGATGAGTTTCTATGTGAATCATGAATGAACATGTAGACTCTCCTGGCTGATAATGCTGAGAAGTGCGTTTGCAAGTCTTGCCTCCGCATATCATTAAAACAGAAATTGATCGAAAATCTAGTTCTTATAATATACTACTCTAATTACTGGTTGCTGTGTAATGAAAAGGATATGATATGGTAAGTATTGGGAGAGGTAAAAAATCTACTTTTAAAAAAGGCTATAATTGAAGATGTCTGTGTAGATTCGTATTTGTATTTTGTAGGTGTACCCAAGAAATTTTGATGCAGGCACTTTGCTGAAGAATTGAATTTCATATATACTCGTATTATGTGTAGCATCCTCGAACTGCTAAGGCACGTGACAACGCTATAGAAATAGTCCATTATTATTATATGTTTTATTGCAAGATGCTCATGAGTTCATTGTTCGACATTTTTAATATCTAAGTGCAGCAAAAAAAGTAAGGATCTTGTTGGTTTTGAAAGATAGTTCATAGAGTTATTAAAAATATTGCGGAAGGTAATATTATATAGGTTTACGACATGATGTTACCGTCGTTAAGTGACCATAAAATGCTGATTTTTACAAACGATATCTTTCTTATGATTTACTGCTGCCACAAGCACTGAACAAGGTGCTACTGGCTGGCATTAGCGAGAGAGCGCACTTCCCCATCAGATACTACTCACTTGATACCACGTAGCATCTGGTACCCTTCTTCCAACCATGAAGCAAACAAGACATGAGCTCGTGGATATTATCACTTGGAACATAGAACATAAAATATCCTTCAAAACATAACTCATTATTTCCTTTTTAATATGTAGTTTTATCTTATAATTTAAAAAAAAATGAGACCATGGATCTCGATACCTTATTAACTATGCTTTGGAAAAAATAGTACAGACACATTGAACCTTTATCTAGTGAATGGCTGCCGAAAAAGATTTTTTATATCTTGTATAGTTTTCGCAAAAAAAAAGTGAAAAACACCTCTGTTTTTTTTCGAAAGACGGGACTTATTTCAAGAAAGTCACAAAAACAGTTTTTTTTTCGTACTGATAATATGCATTAAAATCTAGTGAATGGCCGCAAAAGTTTTTTTGAATGAACCAAAATTAACCCCAAAAAGAAAAAAAAAATCGCCTTTTGTGCTGGCACCCTAGAAGATCATAAAGAAACCCCAGACGACCCCAACTCCGCTGGACAGATGACATTGTAAAGTTTGCAGGTGGAACATGGATGCAAGTGGCCCAAGATCGTTTGGCATGCAAATGGATGGAGGAAGCCTACGTCCAGGAGTGGATGGCCACGGGCTGAAGAAGAAATATTGTTTTGAAAACTATCCTGAAAAATTTTGAACTATCAAAAACTTTGAGAATTTTCATAGTTATCATGAAGTGACTACCCCCAACATAAAATATATCAACCTGGTGAGGTGATATCTTTCTTCCATATTGCAGATAGTATCATCTCTTATATAACTCACGCTTTAATAGCGCACCTACCAGTAGGTAGATTATTATCATCATACTCCAGTTATATTAAAATTTTAATAACTTGGAGTGGTTTTAAAATAATGTCTACCTGACCTATAACCTTCGATTATTCCTGTAGGTATTTATTTATCGTATGGTCATCATTCTATTACAACATTAATTTACAATAATAGCTCATGTTTGATTGTTAGAAATTAAAAATTAAAAGTATTAATATTCAGTCGCCGATTCATTTAGTGTCAAGAAATCCTCCAGGTTTCCTCCATACGCTATGAGACAGCACTCCGACACAACATGCATGGCTCACGGTCTGCCTCTCCGCACCGCACGATAAAATGTAAAAAATAGCATTATTCCTTTTTTTTGGGCTTAATTTCTCTTCAATTATATAGGTTTTACGGTCATTCCCTAGATTTTAATGGATATTATCAATAAAAAAAAAAATCTCCGCGACTTACGGAAAAGGAGTTGCTGTCTTTCGGAAAAAAGATCAGAGGTGTAATTCACATTTTTTTGTTGAGAAATCTATGCTAGATATAAAAAAATATTTTAAGGTAATTCCCTAGACAAAGGTTCAATGTATCTACTCCACTTTTTTTTCAAACCATATTCAGTAAAGTTGTCTAAATCTAAGGTCTCCCGTTTTTAGAAATTTTTGTCCATATGCGTACTCCTCCGTAAATCATCCATACTCCATAGTAATGTGAATATTTTTATTTTTTTTCAGCTCTCACAGTGCGATTTCTAACCAGACGATATATTGGAGAATATGACCACCAGCAAGGTATGTAGATTATGAAAATAAATTGACTAATTCTTCCCCTTCTTCTTCCGCTAGCCCTTCTCTCTCAAATACCTCTTCCATCTCCTTCCATTCGTCCCTGTGTTTTCCACCTTCACATACAGTTTCTGCCAGGTTTGGACATTTTCTTCAAAAATTTAGATGGTTGGGATATGTGGAGAGGATGAATGATAAGATAATGATAAATAAAATACACTTGGGCAAAAAGAGGTCTAAAGAAGCGTAGCCGACCAAGAACCATTTCGCTCGACCACGTTGACCATTCACCCCTTATCACATGTACCTATGTGTTGCGTAAACTTTTTCAGAGTACACTATACTCTGAAAAACATCCTGTTTCTTGGATGAGAATCGAACTCACGCTCTTGCGACTGTGAACCAACTACTCTACCGCTGTCACTAGTCGACTTAGGCACCGTGCGAAGAAATCTGTATAGTATAAACTGACTTATGTACTTCCGATGGCCATACAACCCCAGTAGAGTTTTGGCCTCCAGAGCAATGAATCTTTCTTCCTTCCTTTCTGCAGCAACGGACTTCCAGTCAGCGCCAACATTTAGTACGTTCAGATCTCGGGTAACATTGCCCATCAATTTCTGTCTTGGGCTACCCAGAGGTCTCCAGCGTAAAGCGTATCATTAATAATGGCGATTATTGGTGATATGCAGTGCACATCACCAATAATAGAAAGGTTTTTAGTGGTGCATATTATGCACCACTAAAAACCTTTCTATGTGATGGGGATGATGGAGACTTATGATAGTGTTCACTTGAGGAATGTTATAGAGAGTAGTGATATTAGTACCCAATGGTTTAAAGGAAAAATGAAAAGAAAAAAATAACTAAATATTTAGATAAAAATCCACAAAATTGACTTTTGATTTGACCAGTATTCAAGGATTTGCACCCTCATCGTCAGGCGAATAAAGTTTTTCTCTGTTCTAATTATAAAGTGTGACTTTATTCACAATCGTCCTAAGATGAGGGTGCAAATTCTCGAATACTACTTATACTCGAAAGTCATTTTTGTGGATTTTAATATAAATATTTAGTTTTTTTTTCACTTTTCCTTTAAAATGGTCTTCCACCATGTACCGACGGTTGAAACATCGAGATTACCTAATGGTTTAATATTATCAGATAGCAATATTATTCGCGCATCTGCTTTGCATTTGCATGGAATTATTATTACTTATATAACATCTTCATTTGAAGCCTTGTAAACAAGAACATAATTTGTCGTCAACTCTATATCTCTACTGATTTACGCTGTGGGATTAGTATGAATGAGAATGTACTGAAACACAGTACTGCATTGACTATAAATTATCGTGACATAACATTGAGAGAGAGAGGTACATCTGTCAGACGTACTTTCCGTTCCACCTTATTTGTCCCACGGGTCACCATGGATACTATCTTTTTTAATAGAATTATTACTGATGTAATCAAGTACTCAACTGACAAAGTTATACGAAATTGCGGACAAGGATACTTTTGTGAGTATTCTTCAATTTAGAATGCAAATCATCAGGTGGAATCCAGAATAATGCTGGATTTCAACAACTGTTAATGTTAAAATTATTGTTTTGCACTTACAATCTCAAACTCTCATACAAAATTTTAAAAAGTTGGAGTCATAGGTTAACCTATTTTATTATTTATTTTGACAATCTACGTAATTTGAGTTTTTACTGTAATTTTATGTTTATATGTGATGATGTACAATGTGTATGGCCATACGATAAACAAATAACTATAGAACTATTTTAAGTAAGTGAATATCGTCTAATATTGTCGAAATACTTATAAAATATCGCGAAGTAAACAATTGAAAATACACAACAGTGTTCAAAGATACGAAGCTCATAGAAATATAGTCTAATTAATTAATTTGATTTGATTTATTATCCCTTTGTCTCTGCTTAGTTCGCAGTTTAGTGATAAGTACTTGTGTAGATATTATTAGTAATTCATGATTCCTGATTTGCTAAGCTAGGATGACGCGTTGTGTTGCATCGCTGGAGAGAATTAAGCAGTATTAAGTGTGAATTAGATATTGCTTACAAAGAGAATTCTAATGTAGTATTGCGATACGTACAATGATTGGTTTATAGTGTGATAGTGATAAAACGATTCAGTAACAATCCTTGGGTTCGGTTGGTTTGATTTTCGCGAGTAAACTTTTATCTATCTATCTATCTATACCCTCACGCCACGTCCCTTGCAGGGTAGGCTGAGAGGACAGAGCGCCAGACATCCCTATCCTTACACACACTCTTAGCTTCCGTCACACTCATACAGTTTGTCATACACGCTCTCCGATTCCTTTTACTCAAAACGCGCCCATGCCCTCCACATGCCCTGTACATCTTAGTTTGGTCACTTTCATTCTAGTTACAACACCAGTCTTACAGTCACTCATTTCCCTAATAACCTCATTCCTTATCCTATCTCTCAGCGTTTTCCCACACATTCTTCTTAGCGACCTCATTTCCACTGCATTCAGCCCGGATTCATCCTTCTTCAGCCATGTCCAAGTCTCGCTTGCATAATTTTATGTATTGATTATTATCTATCCCTGTCGTTAGGAACCTATATAAATGTAGGAAGACTTAACGGATAAAGCCATAGAGGCATAGACAAAAGTTGACAGCTATTTTCGAATCTAGCATTTCCGCTAGGTATACCTACGGAATTTTTTCTCGATGTAAAGTACGCTAGTTTACCATTTAATTACTTAGGTTATATTCCAAAGGTTATTTCCACACTGATGATGAAAAAATTACTGAAAACCAATATGACACGCAATCATATGTTTGCATCGAAAATGGCGTCCACCATAGATTTGTCGCAGATAATAGAAGGGGCTCAATGTTAAATAGTTATCTTACCTGTCGTGGTAGGGAGAGAGAAAACCGAGCACCACATCCTGTGATGATCTTTGCTTCGAAGACATTCGTACAATTCCTTACACTTTTAAAGGACGGACACGTCATGAATTATTTTTATTTTATTCGAAAAACAAACAGACAGTAATATAAAATATCTTAAATATTAAAAAAAATGGATTATTATGATTCTTTTGACTGCTGATTTTGATGCGTTTTCACATGTTTGAAAGATTCTACGTCTAATAATATTTTGACAATATTTTGTAATTTGTAATTAATTTGACAACCAACGTAGGTATTACATACTTAAATGACAGATAGAATGATCCTATTTGCAAATCTTACAATTCCATACGTAAATAGTTAGATTTTATGGATCAAATGCTATACTTGTTATCTTGATGCCATAGAAAGCAAGCACTTAAAAAAATGCTTACCAATAAACATGAGAGTGCATTTGAAATATTAATTTCATTTTTTCAAAGTACGAGTATAAACACCTAATTGATAATACAAAGTGATGTTAACGTTGAAAACAGCGGAGATATTGTAGTAGCAATGGTTTTAACAAATGAATATGTTCAATGTTGTGTTTGTACCGTTTGAAAAATCATGTGTTTTCAAACAACATGGATATTTTCGTTTCAATAAACGTGCCTGCAAGAATATCAAAATAGAACAAAAAATTACTGCATGTTGATTGTGAAAGGGTATTCAGTTTGTAAACTTATTTTGAAAATGTATGGTAGATATCACCGCTACACTGTGATATGTCTCTTATAATACAGACTCAAAGACAATGTAGGTTAAAAAGTAATGGATACAATTCCTTTTTTTTTAAATGATACCTTTTCTACAACATTTTAGAGAAAAATGCCACTATGAATTCCGGGTTGACTGTAAGATATTGCTTTTGCAATAAGTCCGCCTTTTGGCACACTGCATTGCCCTGTTTTTGTTGTTATGTATATTTACTGGCCAATAAAGATTTATTTATTTATTTAACTCCCAACGGAGAAGAAAATTACCTCCTATTGTTTTTAAACAAAACCGAACACATATGTTTCCGTTGTCATTAGAGTACTCGCAACGCAAAATACCTGTATTATCTAGCCCAAAATTATTGGGGAAGATTGGCCAGTTAAATTCGCGATCTTCACGGGAGCCCCAGCCAAAAAATGAAGAATAACATCTAGGGTGTGGTAGATTCAGAGTGGATGAGAGGACTCAGGAATCGGAGTGTTCAGAAGCTGTCAAAGGGAGGGTTATGTTCAGAAGTGGACCACGAAAAGAACGGCAGGGAGAAGGAAATAATCGGATAAAGTCAGGAGCTTAGATTATATATTACCATTATAATTCTATGGTCAGGAGAATAGAATTTTATTTTTGTACCGATGTCTCCTAGTCATTTCCGTATATTTTATTATCTGCAACCTTTAGTTTGTTTGGCAGTTGGCTCCAACTTTCCTTGCCCAAAGACCATAAGAAAGTCAATGAGTCCCTTGGTTGTTCTGATCTTGAATCGATCACGATACTTTTGGTTGAATATCGCAAATAATAAACAAGTTGTACCATTTAACCCTACAGAATCCATGTCTAATACAGTGCAAAGCTAGTACTTATCACGCGCATCCCTCAATTTACATATTCATTATGAAAACAAACATAGGATCCGTTTCAGCAACGATACCCTGTAAATCCAAATATTGTATGCCCCTACATACTGCTCGATAAATTGATTTAACTCAGCAATTTTTTGGCTAAATTAATAGCGAAATTTATTACCTACTGTACTTACTATTTTTATTACAGTCTGAAAATAGACCAAGAAAAATTTATTTTTCAACTTGTTTGGTTGGTTTTCTACAGCCTGGTATTTTGCCATTATAAAAAGATTAACAAAACTCACTTCTGAATTTTTCTCTAAATTTTAGTCCTACATAGAAAAAAGGACAACCATCGAAAGCGATATAATTCTTTCGATCAGTGAAAGTAGTCTACCGAAGTCCACTATTTATTTTTAGAATATACAATCCTAAGAATACAGGTCTGTTCATTCTGTAGCTATTATTGCAAAATACGTATAACGTTATATTTATGGTGTACTAGTCAATGGAATATTGACTTAGAAGATACACATCAATAATAAAATTCAATTTTCTTAAGTCAACATTGGAAAGTATTTCTACCTTCAAGTAATTCAAAGATGTTTTGGTTATAATAATGTTTGAACGTGAGATTCTGTAGTTTCTTTGTACCAAAATAAGGATATTGCAAACTTCTTTTTAGCGGGAAGACTATATCAAATAATTGTATCTGAACTTGCATCCACTTAGTGGCGGATTAAGGATTAGGCTTATTGCGGTTAGGATGCGGACATGAGGACACTCGAAGATACATTCGTACTAGTGCATATTACTGATACAAATACTGTATAATATATTTCCAAATACTTTGCTTGGCACTTAGTAAAAGTAGGAAAATAACTTGTACAGCTTCAGGTAAGTACATAATATCATCAACGTTCGAATCCAGGTCCATCCACTTAGACAGATATCTGTGCCTCAGAATATCACAGTATTATCTTTTTAGACGGATTCAAATCACTTCATTTTTACATTCTTAGACGACCATTTGATTCATTTTTAGACGACCAAATTTTTTTCCGTGCGTACTCTAAAGTAGATATAATAAAAATATGCGATGTTTATCTCATTATGTGTGTATCTCATCGGGATACGTGTAGCTCCGAGATTGTTATCATTATTAAGCTCACTGTTTGGCCGGAAATATCTTCAGTATTTACCTATTTCACATTGTAAATGAGTTTATGGGCCATAAAAGTATTAGATATCTATTCATATTTTTTTATGATTACAGACGTGTTCAAATTATTAGACTAAAAAAAACATTCAACAAATAATGATTTGGCAGTATTTTAATATGTACATTATTTCGAATTTAATAATTTGTATGCATTCCGTTGACATTTATAAGCATGTTTTTTTTTGTAGACATTGATTCTACTAAACTTCTGCACACATCTTCGTATTACATGTACATATTTGGAGGAAAACCACAACTGCTTCTCAACAAATAGCCCAATCATGAAACTGATTGAGAATTTGTGGGCCACGGTTAAACATAAAAATAAAAAAATGACATTAACCACATAAGTGCCCATAATAAAAAAGTTCAAAAATCTGGCACCATGACTATGATATAAAAAAGTGTAAAAAAGGTACATATATACTTAGAAATGTCAATGGGAGGAGCACAAAGTATTAAATTCAAATCGTCTATTAAAATATTGTATTTATTCATAAATGAAGTCATTATTTACTGAAAAAATATTTTAGTATAATAATTTGAACACGTCTGTATCTGTAGATCTCTATACAAACGAATAAAATAGATATTCGACTCCAAAAGTGTATGTTAATATAGGAATAAAACAACACAACAACAAGAAATGTAAATCTTGTTTAGTATAAGTGATAAGTTTGGATGATTGATCTCCTGTTTTTATTATATTAGCAATATTGTACTGAACGAGAGTTTTTATAATGCACAAAGCTTGTATAAGATATTAAAAAGAATACTAGGTAGGTACTAAGGATGGAATAATAGTAGGTGTGTTAAAAACGAAAAATAATTTGATTAGGTACTTCAATAATCTATGGTTAAAAATGAAACGATGTATAGAATGAAAATATTGTTCATAGAGGCCATGCCCAACTGACATTTGACTATGATGAGCCCATGAAAATGTATGGGAAAAAATATTCCGTAGTTCAAGTGTTTGTCACCGATACAAGGTGACGTCACCAATCATGGTGGTGATGGAATTCGAGGATGTAGGCTTGTACTATACTATCGCTGGCTTCGAATGAAACAAATAAGAAGCGGATATAATACGGTTGGGAAATTTCGTGAGGATAAATGACGAAAGGATAACAAAAGAGAGTAAGGGATCACAGCCGTTCAAGAACCACTTGGATTGACCATGTCGATCAGTTTTTTAGGGGGTGTTTTGTGTAGAAAGAATTGTAGAGTGTCTGTATAAGAATTGCATGAATGTAACGGAAGCAAGAAGTTCCTGTGTGTAAGGATAGGAATGTCTGCCTGCCGCGCAAGGGACGCGGTTTGAGGGACAGAATGCGAATCGATATCAGTGTGATGAAAGTATGAATTACTCGTATCGTAATACTACTCTGTCAAGAAAGTACCGGGAATTGGTCAATAACTCTCAAAATGTTAGTTATTCTTCCAAATTTATTGTATCATCTTCAAAGTAGACCCCTTCCGAAATAATACACGTATGCCAGCGAATAATTCAATTACCGAAAAAAAAAATTATACCCGTTTTCCGGCATCGACTTCAGATCTCGCCTCGAATTTCTCTTTTATGTCTTCTATCGACTGAAAACGGGTGCCTCGAAGTGGTAATTTGATTTTTGAAAAGTGAAAAAAGTCTGCCGGAGCCATATCCGGTGAACATGGTGGTTGTTCCATGGTATTTGTTGAGTTTTTGGCCAAAAATTCGTTTACAATGATGGCCTTGTGCGATTGCGCGTTGTCGTGGTTTCAAAATCCAAGAGTTTCCTTTCCACAAATCTGGTCTTTTTGAAGAATTTGTTCTCTCAAATCTCGCATATCGCTCACATAATATTCTTTATTTACCGTCTGACTTTTTGGCAAGAATTCCGAGTGCACAACGCAGCGATAGTCAAAGAAAACAGATCTTAACTTCAGTTGAAGATGATGATAGCCTAACAGAAAGAGGCAAATCGTCCACTACATCTCGAACGCTTTTGAATGAAATGTACCACTCATATGCACGTATTTTTGATAAATTCGATTAACCGTAAGCTCTCTGCAATATTTTCAGCGATTCGAAACACGAAATTCCATTTGTGATGCAAAATTTGAGACAAAATCTTTGCTTGATAAAACTCGATGTTTTTATCCATTCTAAAAATCGCAGAGCACCCTTGAGATGAAGTAACAAAATCGAGCACTGTAAACAAACTAAATGACAGATGGCATTCAAACTCCGCGCCATTATACATAGATAAAAGTTGTGCCAACTTAGCAACAGAAAAGGATTTTCGAATCTAACTTTAAAATCAGAATTAATGATCAATTCCCGATACTTATTTGACAGAATGTATGTGTTAAAGGCAAGGACGTGTGATTTAGAAATTTTTCTGATTATCTTTTATAGATTCGTAAGGTCTGATTCTAAAATCTGATAGACAGTTTAAAGTGATAAAATCGCTTTGGAAGTTCCCATTAAGGATTCAAGGATGAATATGAGAGGATGGTGGGGAAAACAGCTGATGTGAATTGATAACCCGCAACATACTTAAAATAATTGCTACACTAATCGAATGTCAAATACTTCACGCTTTAGAAATAAAATATTATTTCTGTTTGACATTTTGTCAAAAAGTATTGCGAGGCAATAGCGTTTTCTTTTTATTGGAAGCTCTCCAAGAATATAGTAACTTAAATACTGCATTGAAAAGAACAAAACGGGGTCAAAAAATTAATTACTCCAAATTACTCAATGTGACAACCGTTATACGACTTATCTTAGTTTTTTGACGTTTGTAATAAACGAAATGACTTATACACAAACTGTTAATTTCTGTACTGAAAAGCATTTGGTCGATGGCAGACGTGTGATTAATTGAAATTGTTGAACAAACATTTGTATCTATATCTATGTGAAAATGTAGATAAATTTTTGTGGTCTGTGTTCTCATCCTGTTGCATTGCAGTCTTAGGGATTTCTTGACAATGACTTATTACTTTCTGGTAAGAAAATTCAATTCTACTCGCGTAACACGTAGGTATATGAAGTGATGAAATTTCAAGAGTGAAATTGTGTTTATAAGGTTAGAAAATTCATATTATTGTCGTTTATGCGTGATTTGAATTACGGTATACCACTATTGGAGTAATTAGGGGGTTTTTTGAGATATTGTTTGCCCCAATTTATTTCGAGCGATCCCTCGATCATTGTTTTCAATTCTGCATGATTCCTGGGTATTAGTTTCCAGCAAATAATTGAATAAAATCAAATCCATGTTTCTCATAACATCACTTACATCAATATCTGCCTGGAATGTCTAATTATATATTTTCTTTATATGACAATGCAATCAGCTTTTACTTAATAGACTATCCCAAGGAACAGTTCAATCTTAGATTGGTTCTAGAATAGTTCTATAACGGCTGGTTTTAGAACCAATCTAGGAGCTAATTGTCTAGAATAGTTCTCTATAACAGCTAGTCTTGAACCACTCTGGGAGTTAATTGTTACCTGAGCATAATAATATACATATCCACGTTCGCTCTGTGTGTGTAACACCCGGTTTTTTTGGCTTTTTCTATCCTGGACCAATTCCATGAACAACAATATTATGCTAGTACAGTTTTCGAAAGTTGTCTGTGTCCATAAAAATTCTTCTTGTCTCGTCTATTCTCGATTATATTTACGAGTATCAAAACGTAACAAGATATTATTACATACTGTGATTCAATGAACAATTTTATCTATGTAGCTGATGATTATTAACAAAAATACTTCAATATCATTAGTGTTGTTGGTGTATTATAACATTAAACATTAAACTAAACATTGGATCTTGGCCAAGTCCTCGATTTAATACAAAATAATATCTTTTGACACTTTACTTACATGACCCGTGTTAACACACGTACAATGTTTTTAACACAAATCTTTTACCAAAATCTACATAGATTTATAGCGTCATCATCATACGGCTAATGAGGAAAATTTATCTTAAATTTACCGTGTCTTCTTCCGCTGTAATAATATGTAAGAGATATGGTGAACTCCATTGTAAAATCCAGAATTTTTATTACATTTTAACGCCAAGAACAATTTATTATCTGAGGGTTTGTTAAAAACTAGACTTTTAAACTCTATCAAACTTTTTCGCATCAAAATGTTCGTGCTTAGTCCTTTGCTTTCCAGGTCCGTTTGGTTTGGAGGTTGCCCTGTCGCTTGAAACTCTTTCAAAGGGTCTTTGGTCATTACTATCAAAGTTATTGCAATGGAGGCATCACTTCCTTTTACTTTCCATAGGTACCCCGTCACCCTTTATCTTAAATCTGGGGACCCAACTATGACGTCACGGTCATTTCCCGCGGCATTCAGGTTCAAAATTGCATAATGAAACGTTAAATATAGTTTCTAGTCCCATTTCTTGGGATTAATTTCGTTCAATCAAAAAACTTTTACGGTCATTCCCTAGATTTTAATGCATAAGATCAATACAACAAAAAATTCTTCGCGACTTTCGGGAAGCGGGTTGCTGTCTTCCGGAAGAAAGATCAGAAGTGTTTTTCAAAATTTTATTTTTGAGAAATCTATACAAGATATAAAAAATCTTTTATGGTGCTTCCCTAGATAAAGGTTCAATATATCTACTCTATTTTTTTCCAAGGCATATTTAGTAAGGTTGTAGAGATCTAAGGTCTCCCGTAAGGTCTTCGCTTCCCTTATTGTAAATCGAATCTTCGCTACGAAATATTTTGTCTCTTGACGTGTTGTTTGCATGAATGTGACGGAAGCTAGGAGTGTGTGTAAGGATAGGGCTGTCTGGCGCTCTGTCCTCTCTGCCTACCCTGCAAGGGATGTGGCGTGAGGGTATAGATAGACGTGTTGTTTGTTTGGTTGGTGTTATGCAGAAAAACAAGCAACTTGAACAAAAATATCACTGACTAACACGTCACAAACTGTAGGTAGATACCACAGAACTATACCTTCTTACTTATTGTGTTCATTGTGCATCATAAGACAGGTGTACTGTTAAAGTTTTGAAGATATGCAGAGTAATATATTAAAAAAATCAATTAAGCATATGGAAAGTGACAAAGAAAAATGTGTGTGGGGAATTCTTCGGTGATTGAGAATAGAATTCGTAACATAACATGTTACATGACATCAAATAGAATTATTGTATTGTGAAGAAAAAAAAAACACTATTATTTTTAGAACATTGTACCTACAAAGTTTTGTTAAGAGTACGCATACTGATATTTTAAAAATTGTAAAAACGGGAGACCTTAGATCTCGACAACCGTTGCTAAATATGCTTTGGAAAAAATAGATTAGATACATTGAACCTTTATCTAGGGAAAAACCGTAAAAGATTTTTTATACCTTGTATAGATTTCTCAAAAAAAAATGTGAAAAACACCTCTGATCTTTTTTCTGAAATACGGAAACTCGTTTCCCGAAAGTCGCGAAGCAATTTTTTTTGTATTGATAATATGCAATAAAATCTAGGGAATAACCATAAAAGTTTTTTGGTTGATGCGAAATTAACCCCAAAAAATGGAAAAAAAACGCTATTTCACCATTTTATTCGATTGTTCACGCGATTTTGAACCCTAATGCCGTGGGAAATGACCGTGACGTCATAGTTGGGTCGCGAGCTTTCAGAAGCAATACAAAATTAAACTTGGGGGAGTTAATGTGGTTAACTGGAAGAAATCGCAATTCTGCGATAAGTTCGCCCTAGTGACCAACGACTTATAATCTGTACTATGTCCATTTTTTATATTTATATGTATTTGTTGTTCACTTAAAGTTTAAATAAATAAATGAATAAACTTGCACGTGTATATGATGATTAAGTTATGTTTCTTTTAAGTTGTCATAAAATAAACGCGAATATCTTTGGCTTTCATGGATTACTTGCATCGCAGATCACTCGTGAAACAGATCGCTCGTATCGGATCTTTGTATATAAAATAGTTTGTTAGTTTAACGAACATAATCACCTAATATCGATTTCTAATTACACGCATAAATAAAACTTCATCGACAGCTTTAATATTTTGTATTATTTTACTATTGCAATAAAATGATACTAAAATTATATTCGTATTTTAATGAGTGTCTGTGAATCAAAATTATACGAAATTCAACGATCTTACTTATCGAAATTAAGTCGTACCAACATAAGGAAAAAATGATAAACTAAATATTTAGATTCAAATCCACAAAAAAATACTGTAGCTTTCGCGATTAGTATTTGAGGATTTGCATGCAACCTCATCATCAGGCGGTTGTGAATAAAGTTTATTCACAATCTTATTCACAAATATATGCACAATCTTACTACAATCTTAAAAAAACTTTATTGTCGCCTGATGATGAGGGTGCAAACCCTCGAAAGCTAGCCGCGAAAGCTTAAGTCATTTTTTGTGGATTTTAATCTTTATGTTTAGGTTTCCTTTTTTTTTCCCCTTAAAAATGGTCTGGACCAAGTACCATCGGTCGAAAACATCGTACAGAAATCTATTTCTCATCATGAACACTTATATAAATTATTTATTTTAAAATAAATTATTTTTGATTATGTGCAGCCTGATGTAAAATTTGTCTAAGTAAACTGTGTGATAATGAAATATTAAAAGATGAATTTTATTTTTCAGATAATCGATACAAGCATGAAGTATTAGTCGATGGAGAGCCTATACTATTTGAAATATTGGACATATGCCCCAAGGTAAGAAGAAATATCCAAAGTAACATTATTTACTTACACATACTAAGTATATTATAATTTGATTGTATTTTATTTTACAATCTTATAAGTACAGCTTTTAGGCCATTTGAACAAAGTATATCACAAAAAAAACAATAATAATAGTCAAACAATTGTGCATTACTCATAATTCATCAATTACAAATTTACATCATAACACAAAACCACATTCAAATCAAAAAAGAAGACACATCAAACAGAAAAAAACTGTCATAAAATGTAAATAATAAGTCCTTCTCAACAAATAAAATTAATCAGGAAAGTAGGCACTGTATTAAATAGGATCAGTGACAATACACTAAGTAAAATCAGCCAACAAACATATAAAACAAAATCAGTCACATTAAAATTAAAATAGTTACAATATTCAAAATATATATAATACAATATTGAAACGTACGTGTGTACTTATGTAATATCAGAGGCCCAAAGTAATGTAATAATAGATTGTAGGTATAGTCTTACTAATAACATTATTATTTTGAAAGCATTGACGGCAACTCTGTAATAAGAGGGTGAGAAATGTGTAAATGATCCAAGTTTCCTATGAAAGTTATAAGTTCTACACTATGGGTCCTTCACGCCCGCCTTACGTACATAATAAAATCAATTATTATTATAACGCGTATTATGAACTTGTCCACTGAAAGACAGTATTGAAGTGGAGAATGGGATTATATTATCTAATGACAAGTGACAATTTAGCTCCTAGATTGGCACTAGAACGGTTCCACAACTGAAATTCACAAGTAACAATTTAGCTCCTAGATTGGTTATAAAACTGTTCTATTTAGCTCCTCGATTGGCACTAGAACGGTTCCACAACTGAAATTTACATGTTACAATTTAGTTCCTAGATTGGTTCTAGAACTGAACTATTGAACTGAAATTCACAAGTAATAATTTAGCTCCTTGAACTGTTCTATTTAGTTCCTAGATTGGTTCTAGAACGCTTTTAAAACGGTTCTATTTAGATCCTAGATTGGTTCTGGAACAAATTTAGGGCCTAAATCGTTGCTTAATTCCATCTGTAGGTATAGTATGTAGTATTTCGGACAGTGATCGAGCAATAATTATCTAATTTATTCCTTCCCCATTCTAATTAGGCTAAGTGTAGGCCTTGTGACCTGTTTTTCAAGAGTGAAAAATATAATAAAATAGCGTGATTTACAAATTATCTTCACAATGCCAAATACAGTACTTCAAAAACATAAAATATTTTACACGTCTATAAAAATACAAGACTATTGTGTGGTTGTACTCTATTTTGTTATATGCATTTTGAAAAGTTCTGATGTACCAAAATAAAGTAGAACCACACATATTAGTCCAGACATATTTTTATATGGAGTTCTACAAAATAAATTCATCGTCCAAGTATTCATTTTACAAAAATATTTCGTGTATATGTAGGAATCAGTTTCACCCCTAATAATTAATGTCTTAGTGTAATACAAACAGCGTGGTATTATTAATATTTCATAGATATTATTATTTATTAACAAACCGTGAAAGTAATCTTAATCCCCTTGATATCAATCTCTCCCCTCCTACAGGACGAGAAAATCAAGGCTTTGTCTCTACCTAATTAATCAATACAGACACTGTATTAGATCGAGAATAATGTACATGTATTATTTTGGCTAACTTCTGCTACGGTATTTGGTAATCGATATTGTATTTGAAAACTGTCTGAAAACAGGCCCAACGAATGTCTGTTATGTATAAGAATAAGTAATCTTATAGGACAAAAGACAACACGACATCAAGGGATTAACATGATAGCCTATCCCTCGCGGCGTCCCTCAATTTTCCCCTTCAATATCAGTTGGAGAAGGAAATATTTCTCTACACGCAGTACATGACCCAGTTATGAAATCTTCCGGCTCCGTGTCAACTCTAGCTCGCCTCAGGACTTCGGCATTAGAAACCATGTCTGTCCAGGAGATCCTGAGCGTTCGGCAAAGGAGCCACATTTTAAATGCTTCTAGTCTGTTAATTGAGTTGACTTTCAAGGTCCAAGTTGCACATCCATACAATAAAACAGACCACCTTTTACCTTATTAATTACTTTCTACTTTTAATTCATTGTTATTTTAGAAAATGGTTATAAAGTAATGAAAAGACAGTTGTTTTTATTAGTAAATATATGGTACTCGTACATATGAAACGAACAATGCTTGTTGTTGTGTGTACCTAATAGGTGTAGGTCTAAGTATGTGTGTTGGGTCGTGGGTACAAGCCAACTGAAGTAATCAATTCCATCCTACTATTTCAGAACATCGACGATATGCCAGAACCAGACATTATTCAATGGGCCGATGGTCTTTTCATGGTGTATTCGATAACCGATAGAGCTTCGTTCAACTACATTAGACGAGCAAAACAACAATTGCAACCGGACATCCCTCTCACATTGGTGGGGAACAAAGGAGATATGGTACATTTGAGACAGGTAATATAGACATCAAACCTAATTTAATCGGTAATTAACGACAGATAAATTATTCTTTTATCTAACTAAATAACCACTGAAGCATCCGTAGCGATGTTTCCTACTGATGCTGGTACTACAAAAGCACATTATTTTTTATGTACCAATTCTAGACGCAAATGTTTGGAATATTATTCTGTAACCGCTAGCACTGTTTTATTATAATATGAAAATTAAAGGAAATATACTAAATATAATAAAATTAAAAGACTGTTTTTTTCTACTTGGAATTTTAATTCCTTACCAGATCTTTTCGAAGATCTTTGCTGACTTTAAGAAATTCACTTTAAGTGTAAGAAGAAGTCAGCGCAGACATCGAAAAAAATTTATAAGGAATAAAAATTTTAGGTAGAAAAAACAGTGTTTTGATTACGTTTAGTTTATATAACAATTTTAATATTACTGTTTTTTCTACTGTTTATTTAGAGTTTTCATTGAAATTAGCACTGACTATGAAAATCTGTTTTCATGGAAACATGATTTTAAGATGTATTTTTCTCAGCTTGCGATCTTTCTTAACATTATTTTAGCAAATTTGTTTTGATAGTGATAAAATTTTTAAACGGGGTTTAGGCAAAATTTGCCTATTAATTAATTCAAAGTTTTAACAATATACGAGTAGAATAGAAAAAATGGGTATCTGTAAATTTAAATCAAAATTTATTTGTAAATAGAATTGGTGCTTTATCTGTATACTGTTTTATTCTACCTTAAATTCATTTGATAGGTGATTATTCATCATTCAGGTCCTTGTTGAAAAACGCAGGCAATTATACCAGTATTGTCGCCTGTCTATCAGGCTTTCTAACCCCAGTTTATAAATAAACATCTACTGTAATATAATATACCTACTGAATAATTTTACTAATAATTAATTAATAGTTCTGGTGTGATAACATGTCCAGTATATTGTCATGTGACCGAATGACAAAAGGTACTTTGTCATTATGACATAATTGTTAATTGACGGGAACAAAATATTATGTGGGTTTTCCCACCTATTGATCGGACACCACAAAATCATACCTAGTTGTGATAGTAATCGATATTATGTTAATGCAGAACTACATCACCATACCAATTAAAACCACTCAAACAAACCGCTATTCTTTGCTATAAATTATTAGTAAATTATAAATTATTAGTAATACGTAACCTATACCATATACTCGTACTATTTCTGGAGGGTGAATACAAGTAGTATATGGTTTAAAATACGCCCTAACAGCTCTTATTTAACACCAATAATCATCTTTAACACCAATGTTACTAACTAAGTACATAGTTGGCGCAGTTGGTTGAGACGATGGTCTCTCAAGCGGGAAGTGCTAAGCTCAAACCCCGGCACTGACGATGTATTACGCAAATTACGATCCTACAGGTTTATTGCCTAGTGTAAATTGTCCAGGAAAGTATTTGGGTTTGTGTTTGCAAACCCAGATCCTTAAAAAAAACTGTTTATGTATGTGTATTTTAAACTATATACTAGATTTTCATGTTTACCTATAAAAACTGAAAAAACTAGTACTACCCTTAAAACCGACGTCTACCTTATTTAGCCTTGGTTGAAAATCGTAATACTACGCATATTTTACACCCTTTTATTTACCTTCACTTGGCGTAGTTTTGTTGTCCAAAAAAATCAAGCTTTGCAATTAAAATTAACTAATAACTATGTCATAAAATTGTTTATTTCAAATGTGAAATTTGTGATATCGAAGCGAACAGATATAAATTTGTCTTTTATTCAAGCTATGCGCTAATAATTTTATGTTTACGCTTGCGAAAAAAACATGTTGCACTATGATAAATAGCATTCTACTAAACCTGTTCATTTTAACTGCGTGGTTTTAAATTTCTTTTTCAGGTGAGTCAAGAGGAGGGTGAGATTCTAGCCAAAGACTTCGAGTGCGGTTTCACTGAAGTAGCAGCCGCCGAACAAGTAACCCAAGTCGGAGACGCTTTCCACGATCTATGCAGAGAGGTCATGGCAGTGAGAAAAAAATCGAAGCAGAGTCTTCTCGATAGAATGCTGGGAGGAAAATCTGCTGCCGTGAAAGCATACCATAGGGGTAAAAGTGATAGCGCGTTACCAAAGGATTGAAGTACATCAGAACATGAAAATATGTATTCTTCTGAAGAAATTATTTCGCACGTGTTGTATATATAGCTTAATACTCCTGATTAAGAAGGATGTATGACCAAAGAATTTACTTACTTATTAGCTAATTATTATAATTTATAAAGCGTATGGAGATCTCTTCGATATATTTAGGTATCGCAATGGATATTGCAATGAATTATGGATACTGAGTACTCGGAATGTTAACAATTAGATTAGAATTGGCTTACTTATGAATGAATCATCATTTTTGTAGAAATGTTTTAAAATCGCCTTATAAGTAGAAACTCAAGTAAAGATGTAGCTCCTAGACCGGTTCTTTCTTGAGGATTGTCTGGTTTAGGATAGAATTATTTGTGTATATTTACTTGTTAATAAGATTCAAAATCTTTGTACATTTTTGACCCAAATACTTTCTATAAACGGCTCATTTATGGGCATTTATGTATAAATAAATAAATAAACTAATTAATTAACAAAGTCGAGATTCTCATCCCCTTCCCCATATTTTTATATGTACTTTTTTTGCAATTACATGTGAAAAATGTAATAAATTAAACACAGTTTGCCAATATAATCTTAAACTTGAAATAATTTATTAATTTATGAAGAACCAATGACATTTTATAATGTGTACTTCTGGAATATCATCAGTAATCAAAATTTATGTAAAATAGTATATTTATTGGCTACATATTGTTCAATTTCTAAGCGATTAAACTAGATTTTTTTAAAAGGATCTTGTCTTGAATACATAAACCCAAATACTTTATGCACACTTTGCACTAGACTAAAAGCCTATATCGCAAAGTGTTGATTACATCGCCAGCGCTGGGGTTTGAATCTGGCACATCTCGCTCGTGAGACTGCTGCCTCAACCAACTGTGCCAACCATGTACTCAAATTGATTATTCTAAAGTACCTAATGTTGCAGTGAGACGTCAATTTCAAACAATTTAATGCTATATGTCCAATAACTGTATGGTTTACATATATCTCTTCCAGAAATACTGACAACCATTTGAGCTGAGCATTTGAACTAAAGTGGTCGGAAGCCTGGTTGGTAACGCGCTCGACTTTTAATCAAGTGGGCGCGGGTTCGATCCCTGATCGACCGACGACCGACCGAAGTGTAAAAAAGGTGTATTTCGATAAAATCAGATTCATTTTAAAAAAATATACATATACATTATACAATCTAGGATAGACAAAAACTATATTATACGAGTATAAAAACTTCATACATTGATTGGTTTTTGGATTCATGTAATGAAATTGGAAACATGAATTATCTACTCGTACCTCTTTACTTTATCGTATAAAGACCATATTATTATTATTTCATCCATGAGTTTTATCTTCCTTGATTTTTTCCCTCCTTTTTGTCGAGACGAGAACAAAGGGGAAGTCAGGTTTATAAATCAAATGATAATCCAACAGATTTTTCCATTAAGAGGAACGTACATTTCGGTTGTAAAACACGTTTTAACGCTAATAATAAGGAGGTAAGTATAATCGAATCAAAGTGGGTAAAGAGAGTAATAATTTATCGTTTTTTGAATGGAGATAATGTGAACTGACTGACATTATTATTTAGTATAAGTTATGGCTATAATCATTCCTGTATTGATTTATATAGACCTCTTCAGTGTTTTTCCGTTCTACTCAGTTTATTAGCGTTTCTTGTCCATATTTTTCCTTTGACAGATATACTTAATCGATGGTCGACACCTCTGATTTTTAAGAGTTTTTTATGTAGGAGGGATGAGTTGTGGCCGAATGCATGTATTGTTACTGCAATAAAATTGGAGAGATGAGTAGTGGCAGAATTCATGTACCTATTGTAACTAGAACAAAATTGACCTAGTCTGATGATAGTATATGATAAGGAATATAAGACAGGTGTGCTGGGTTATGGACTGCGCCTGATGTTTTGAACTAAGGAGTGTACAGGGAAGAACGAGATGTAGAACATTGCTGCAAGCCAACTCCCAGGATTACCAAAAATGACACTGCGAAGAAGAAATGTTACTTCAAGGACTGTAAGGTAACACACACAACCTATCAATCACGGACAAGGGTAACGTAGTTCTTGGTTTTTGTTACTCATTTCAAGTTGCAACCATTTGTCACGACTGTGACGCTGTGTGGAAATACCAATAATTACTATGTGGAAATGCCAATAATTACCATGTGGAAAATCAATGAGTGGATGGAACATCTAGTGCGTCGTACGAGCACAGAAAGTAAGTATGTAGGTAATAGGTATCTTATGGCTAGAACTAGGTGCCTAACTATTTGTTCTCTGATCTGGCTATTAAATATGTTATTGATGGACTCTCACAGGCTTAAGCCTCTCCACATCCTCGAGTAGCACAGGCGCATATAGCGTCCTCTTTACCCGTACAAGTGTCATGTTCATTTCCATGTTGTTTGTAATTGATATGTCTCAACAAATGTATTAAAATATCCCAACATTATGATTAAGTTCGCATCTCTAGCCATATTGTTTAAGGAATAATGATACAAAGTCAACAAAGAAACACAGTAGCGATTATTAAGACCGTAATATTACTCTTGTCTTAATAAAAGTTTAAAATATTATGTATGAAACAGCAATTTTTCTATTTCCCTTAGAACGAGTACAAGCAACTCACATAATGCGAATGAATTTAAAGCTATTTTTTTATATCTATCACATGAGTTGCTTAAATTTATGTAGCTGTATACACCTCCGAGATGGATGCCACCTACCAGAGCGATTACAACTGGCATTTTCAAAAGCATGCTAGAACCAGGAATATAGGTCCTTGTGATTTAGGATGGTGGCTGGCAGAGCCACTGTAATTCGCAAAGAATTGAGATATTAAAAATTTTATGTATACGTGAAAGGACAAAATAGTTATAAACCTTAAATTACTTAATATAGTATTTTGTGAGATATTTCAGATCGTAAGAATGGTAAGCATAGGATTCTTGTAGCAAGTTTCTCCGAGTAAACTACACAGACGGGGATGCAATATGAAGAAAATAGAAACAGGAGTAAAAATAATACAAGAAAGTTTAAGCACTTTTAAAAGAAATGAAACTACTAGAAAATAAGATTAAGTTAAAAATGCAGAAGGTGAGAAAGAGAATGTAAGTAAACCAGTGTTTAAAATGGACTAAAACAGCCGAGAATAACGAATAGTAGGTAACAGATATAAATTAATCAGCTTAAAAATTATACAAGGAAACATTTTTCATTTGATAGTAGTTGACGACTACCATTTAACGATTTGTTTCTGAATTTCCTTGAAATGGGTTTACATCTTGGATATTTAGGTTTATAAAACTACTGTTCAAATCTATTGAATTTTTACAACAGGACAAACGAACAACAGACGTCTTATTAAATAAGTGAAAGAAACATCGCTTTTTAGTAAAAATAAAACGTTAATGAAATTAAGACATAAAAAGTTTACGTACTTAGAACGGTCTTCATTAAAAAAATCATTCTGTTGGTAATAAATACAGCTAGATGGCGGTAGTTGTCAAATACACTGACATATGAAAAATAAATAAATGACCTTTATTGCTGTCAGTATACATGCGACTTTCGCCCACAGATATAGTAAATAATACTTTACGATCTCACCTTTAAAAACAGTTCCTACTCGAATGGATTATTAAAAGGAGAAACGCTGCCAGAGCTGCGAAGAACTTTTCACCAATGTCTTCCATAAATTACAAACTTTTTATTTTATTACTTTGTGAAGTGTATTATGATGACGTACAATTCTACTGACTCTCCTACTTTAGACTAAAAATCGCATCAAGGGTTGGTGGAAAAATATATTATTTGACAACACCTACTTAAAATAATAACAAAAAAGGTGCCAAAGGCCTCAGAAAATATTGGTTTGACGACGTGAAATCAATACAGTGAGACAGAGCACTACCAAATGTCTAAATATTCGCAATCGTCTTTTAAAAACCACACTCTTTCTCTCTTAAGAAGAACTCTCTTAAAACTAGGGACACAACTATGACGTCACGGTCATTTCCCGTGGCGTTAAGGTTCATGAACATTGAACAATCGCATGATAAAATGTAAAAAAAATACGTTTTTTTTGTGGTTAATTTCGCTTCACCAAAAAAAACTTTTGCATTCTCTGCGACTTTCAGGAAACGAGTTGCTGTCTTTCAAAAAAAAAAAGATCGGAGGTGTTTTTCCACATTTTTTTTGAGAAATCTATACAAGAAATTAAAAATCTTATACGGTTATTCCCTAGATAAAGATTCAATGTTCGAGTATCTGCCCAATTTTTTCCAAAGGGTATTTAGTAAAGTTGCGAAGATTTAGGGTCTCCCATTTTTTGAAATTTCTTGACATGTCAATATGACTATTTTTTAAGTAACGACGAGTAGCGTAGTAAGTACAACTGATTCACCTCAAGTAATACCAACACCTCTCGAACCAAAAACTCAACACAACGTGTGCCATATCGAACCAAAAATTATTATTCCCTATTTTTCACCCATATAACATGTACTTATGCCATATTGCAGCCTACTTAAAAATCCAGGATTTGTTCTGGTGTCAAAGTTGTTTATTTTTATAGAAAAGAGAAATTCAGCTGTCAATTAAACACAGAAAAAAAATAAAGGTTTCCCTAGGGCTTTTTTTATTTACACAAATTGTAAATACTCATATACGTTGTGATAACGGTTTACGCGTGAATGCACCCAGCACCAATTATTTCTAAAATAATTTTACCTCATAAAGGAGAAAAATATGTCGATACAAAAATAAATAAAAAAAAAAAACGGTCAAAATGTGCGTGAATTTATTTTTACCTACAACCGTCCAATGTGAAGATTGGTATGTAGATGTTGCATCAATAAATGATGCAAGAGTTTTACAAATTGGCATATATTTTAAGAATATTTTTTTTAGAGCACGCATATTGACATTACCAAAATTTCTGAAAACGGGAGACCTTAGATCACGACAACCGTTACTAAATTTGCTTTCAAAAAAATAGAGTAGGTACATTGAGCCCTTATCTAGGGAATAACCGTAAAATATTTTGTATCTTGTGTAGATTTTTCAAAAAAAAATGTGATCTCTGATCTTTTTTCCGAAAGAGATAAACTCGTTTCCCGAAAGTCACGGAGAACATATATTTTTTTGTACTGCTAATATGCATTTAAATCTAGGGAAACCCGTATTTTTTTTTATTATAGCGAATTTAACCCCACAAAATGGATAAAACGCTATTTTTCCATTTCATCATGCGATTGTTCACACGATTTTGAACCTTAATGACGTAAGAAATGAGCGTGACGTCATAGTTTTGTGGGAGCTTAAATAATAGAATGATAATATGTCATAAATGTTTTCTTTACATTTTTGGGGTATTATTCAAAAAGTCTTATGGTAATGCAGTGGCTTTTAATGCACGAAGAGAAATATTTCTTCTTTGCGACCTTCGTGGAGGCATGTATTTATTTTTGAAATTTTATTTCACAAGTAGGCACTTTTCTAATTTTCATAATAATCTATGCAAGATTATATATTTATTATTATTGAGAAGCAATAAAAAATAACCTTTATCTTGTCCTGCGATATTATATTTCGAAATACAAGAATACAAATAATGTGTTTCTGCGAATACAATAAAATATGTCTGCAGCACTTTAGAAGGAATTGTATCTTAGAGCACGAGAGTATATATTTCTAAAATAATAGAGTGAACCACAATACAACTGTAATTCCGGCCCAATAGAATATATTATGAGTATAAAGCATTTTAAACGTTATATCGGATAATAATTTAAGTGCCTAGCAGCAGCGAGGCATCAGAGTAATACGATCATCCTTTCTTTTTTACACAACAAGAAATAAAAAACACAAAAATCGAAAACAGTTAGTAGAAGGTACAACACATTGCAGTCATTGCACAACTTAAAAAACTACTCAGTCAGTGGTAGAGGACTGGTAGGAGAAAGTTACTCGAGAATAAAGTGATCACCTAAACCAACCGATGCCTGGTCGTAAGTCCAGGATGCTCATCTTAAACTGTACATCAGTTGAGAGATTACATAATTGTTAAATTTCTGATTGCACTATGTCAGATTAGACCTAAATCAAAGAATCTTGGTCGGAGACGTATTCTAAGGAAGTGTCGGTAGACCTCAAGCATGCAAGGTGGTCGGGCGTTGCAGGAGGCGGTTGGATGCGGTTTGCCCAGTATATGGAGCTGTGGAAATCAATGGGGGAGGTCTACACTAGCGGATTTAGGGGGGGGGCTAGGGGGCTGAAGCCCCCCCCCCAAAACCATGGATTACAGTAGTATATATAGAACAAATGTAGGGATTTCAGTCCCTTAGCCCCCCCCAAAATGTTGAGTGACGTTTCTAGTGCCTTGAGTACTAAACTGAAAATGTAGTACAGTGAATGCAATTCACCCCCCCCCCCGCTCGACAAAATTTTAGGCGTCAAGGTCAACAAATTTTAGACGACGACCTAAAAAAAAAAAAAAAGGTCATCAGTTGATTACGGCAGGATTAGGCGAGGACCAAAAAAAAAAAAAAAGGTCAATTAATTAAGGTTAATCTTCAGCCCCCCCCAAAATGAAATCCTGGATCCGCCACTGAAGTCTATATTCAAAATTGGACGCAGGGAGGCTGACAACAAGAAGAAAAAGACGGTTTACCGAATGAGGTAGCCAGTAAATATCGGGTGCCTTTCCGAAACGACAATACTGACGTTTATTTAAAAATTTCCACCCGGCACAACCATATTAATATCAAAAATTAACCACACCAGATTGAAAACATAGTATTACAGCAATAGAGTATAAAAATATTAAGAAAGGATGTCAAGATAATCCAAACTGAACAAGAGTGGGGATATTTCGGGTTCATTTGTCTGATTTAGACACATGGAGTAAACATTTACGTATATAGAACGCAGAGATCTCCCCCGAAGTGTCGACTAATATCGATTTTATGTTCTGTGTTTTTTTTTAATTCGTCCAGCGAGAAATTCAGACTATAGAAATATCTGTATTGACTAAAATAAAACTTTAAAAATCTGGCAATACTCGTAAATTAGTTCCGAAGTCTATTCATTGGAGACATCTATGGGCCGTGACTGAGACAGCTATAAATTTTCTTACTTGTAGGTAAAATCGGATATCATTTTCAATTCGCTGACTCAAAATAATTTAAAGAAAATGAAAATTGTGAAACCTAAGTAAATTCATTTTAGTACTTAGCTTTAGTTATTAGTACAATAATATCGTATTTTCGCGGAGAAAAAACTATAGACATTTTTTTCTCCATCATACTTTACGTATTTGGGGGCGCTGAATCCGAATTTCAACTTTGCCACCTCGTAAATGTGATGCGTTCTGAGATATCTCAGAAAGAAAGAGAAAAAAATGCTTTTTTTACATACTTTGACTGATAATTCAAAAAGTATTCATTTTAGAGAAAAGAAGCTTAGGACAAGAATAAACTTCACCAAATTTCCTACAAAATGACACATAAGTCTTTTTTGTGGCGTAAACCGTTAAGGCATCAGAGCGAGCTAAAATAGAGCGTAATTTTCACCCTACAGTAAAAAATTATATATGTTTGTAATTTTTCGCTCATAACTCAGAACCTACAAACTTTTGAGCAAAAATATCTAAGAGAAAAATAAAGTGCATATTTTTTTCTTTAATTTATGCTACCAATGTTTCGTCGACGGACAAACAGTCTAGGCGCTAGAGCGCATTGAAGTTTAATATAGTACATTAGAAGCAGTTTTGACTATTATTTAAACTGATATATAACGATCAAAAAATACTTAATTGTAGGCAGTGCACTTGAATATATAAGAACAAAGGCTGTTATATTTATATTTTAAGATTTGCCACCACTTAATAGTGCTGCGTTTATAGAAATGTCAGAATAACTCAGAAACAATAGCTATTTCTTTGTTTTTTTGTCCATAATTTAAAAATTTAAAACTTTAAAGGAATTATTTTATTAAAAAAATAAACTACATTTAATTATCTATGAATCACTTCTATATTTTGTTTTAATCAGATGAACCGTTCAAGAGCCAGAGCGCTTTAAAATTAAATCAAAATGGAAAAATCGTCCAATTACTGTACTTTCTTTGGTTTCTCGCCTACGGATGAGAAGGTACGTACTTTTAATGAAAAAAGTATAAAAGAAAATTAAATTTTCTACAAATTATGTCTCTTGAGTTTTTTCACTCAGACCAACGGGTTCGGAGTTATAAAGCATCAAAATTTGTTGTAGTATATCAGAGAGAACGATATTTATGTACGTCGTACTAATATCTCTATTTGATTTTGAATTGTAAATCTTGATGCGCTATAACTCCGAACCTGTACGTCTGAGTGAAAAAACTCAAGAGACATAATTTATAGAAAATTTAATTTTCTTTTATATTTTTTTCATTAAAAGTACGTACCTTCTCATCCGTAGGCGAGAAACCAAAGAAAGTACAGTAATTGGACGATTTTTCCATTTTGATTTCATTTTAAAGCGCTCTAGCTCTTGAATGGTTCATCTGATTAAAAAAAATGTAGAAGTGATTCATAGATAATTAAATGCAGTTTACTTTTTCAATAAAATAATTCCTTTGAAGTTTTAAATTTTTAAAATATGGACAAAAAAACAAAGAAATAGCTATTGTTTCTGAGTTATTCTGACATTTCTATAAACGCAGCACTATTAAGTGGTGGCAAACCTTAAAATATAAATATAACAGCCTTTGTTCTTATATATTCAAGTGCACTGCCTACAATTAAGTATTTTTTGATCGTTATATATCAGTTTAAATAATAGTCAAAACTGCTTCTAATGCACTATACTAAACTTCAATACGCTCTAGCGCCTAGACTGTTTGTTCGTCGACGAAATACTGGTAGCATAAATTAAAGAAAAAAATATGCACTTTATTTTTCTCTTAGATATTTTTGCTCAAAAGTTTGAAGGTTCTGAGTTATGAGCGAAAAATTACAAACATATATAATTTTTGGCTGTAGGGTGAAAATTACGCCCTATTTTAGCTCGCTCTGATGCCTTAACGGTTTATGCCACAAAAAAGATTTATATGTCATTTTATAGAAAATTTGGTTAAGTTTATTCTTGTCCTAAGCTTCTTTCCTCTAAAATGAATACTTTTTGAATTATCAGTCAAAGTATGTAAAAAAAGCATTTTTTTCTCTTTCTTTCTGAGATATCTCAGAACGCATCACATTTACGAGGTGGCAAAGTCAAAATTCGGATTCAGCGCACCCAAATACGTAAAGTATGATGGAGAAAAAAATGTCTATAGTTTTTTCCTAGAAATGCCATTAAATTTCCTCTCCTTACTGCACTATATCTCGAATTGAAAATTTTGTATTTAAGAATTGTAGCGGAACCGGATTAGAAATGAATATATAAGACGACGGTCAAGGGTCTCAGACATTCCCGTTAAGGGTTGCTCTTGGATGGTACAGGACCCTTGGATGGTACAGGAACGCCAGTTCCTATTTCATCCAATATCTGTGCAAAGTAATACATTCTGAGGAGGGCTCAGGGATCGCCTGATGGGCTCCCCCAACAAACCCCTCCCCGATTGAAAGCAACCGTCAACGTTTACAAATAGTCCTTATGTGCTAAGGTTGCTTATGTCCTTATGGTCTCAGACATTGCGGGGAGAGTAGGGATACTAAAATCGCAGTGAGTGGGTCATGTGGCAAGGCAAAAGGACAGCAGATGGACCCCCAGAATACTGAGCTGGAGACCCTACGAAAATAATTTTGTTTGTGATTAAAACCATACGGATACGTTACTATCTAGGAACAAGAGTCCGTTATTGAAATTGCTGATAAAATATATCAAAGCATTCTATTATACGTACTCGTACGTCCTTCTCGTTTTCTGTACACTGGAACCGATGGAAAAATATTCTGGTACCGTAAGAATTTAAGTTATTTTACTTCCCTATGAGGCGATAATATTGCTTAATTATAAATGTACTGGTAAAACTAAGCGTTTTTATGAAGCAACTTTTTCAAGTTGTAAAATACTACATCTCATGTTTTTCATACGTATTTTTTGTGAGAAAGTATACGAGTAGCAGTATAACTTGATTTGCGCCGATTTATGTCCAACAGAATAGTGTTCATTGAGATTTTCCTCAACGAAGGCGGGAGATATCAACATTCGCATAAGCTTATTATGCGAACTCCCTTGGGGAGGGGAGCAGGATGGATGTCCCGACGCTTACGAGTCGGCTTTGGCTGGCTTAACTGATCACTTTATGCCCAGGGCAACGTTCACCCATTCCACCACATCCTGCTACCAAAATGAAATTTTCTGGCAGTTGAGTATATAATACTCAACAACCTATTTCATATGCACCCAATTTCAGATACTACCGCCATCCGTTGAGGCTGATTGAGGTTGATGGCGGTATTATCTGAAATTGGGTGCA
Source organism: Ceraclea dissimilis (assembly GCA_963576895.1). NCBI lineage: Eukaryota > Metazoa > Arthropoda > Insecta > Trichoptera > Leptoceridae > Ceraclea > Ceraclea dissimilis. The sequence goes on from OY756368.1 coordinate 14,983,796, forward strand.
TATGAAATAGGTTGTTGAGTATTATATACTCAACTGCCAGAAAATTTCATTTTGGTAGCAGGATGTGGTGGAATGGGTGAACGTTGCCCTGGGCATAAAGTGATCAGTTAAGCCAGCCAAAGCCGACTCGTAAGCGTCGGGACATCCATCCTGCTCCCCTCCCCAATGGAGTTCGCATAATAAGCTTATGCGAATGTTGATATCTCCCGCCTTCGTTGAGGAAAATCTCAATTTATGCAGTCTGCGAGATGCAGACAAAAATCCAGGTAATACCTAAATGATTTAGGTATATCCCTCTCAGAATAGTGTTCATTAAAGGTACGTGGATAACATAGCACCTGATGCTGAAACCCGAAAGATTGGTATTCGTACAAACCTAGTAGGTACAACACATCGTAGGATAACAGGAAGAAATGGCAGCACTACGATAAGCTCGTCTTACTGAATAAATTTATATGATTTCTTTGATTGACAATATTTTGAACTGTTCACCTGGAGAAATAATCAGTTACAGTAAATTGTATGTCACCAACACAGAAATTCTCAGGAGACTAGGAGAGCTAGAGCAGATATAGAACCGCTCTCATTAATTTTTGTTAGATAAAAATTACATATCTGTTAATTGGAGAAGCATCACTAGCTCCAATTTAAAGTGATGGGCAAGATAGAGACACGTCGAGGGTCTGGTAGGGAGCTGATGTCCTGGCTGCGAAACAGATTTAAATGAGTGGAGGAGCTGTTCCGGGCAGCCCAGGATAGCAGTCTTTCGCTAGAGTTCACCAGCAATGGGGAAACCTAAAAGGGTACAAGCGAAAGAAGAAGAAATTGTTAATAAGAGGAAAACAGTACTTGTCTGACAATATTTTTTAATTACCTAAGTTATTTTTAAAAACATCCTTCAATTACTTAAACAAAAAAATATACACAAAAATACATACTACAAAAATATTTCTACTTTAATTTTCCCATCTAAGCATGACAGTAAAAAAATATAATGGAATATTACGAGAACTTAAATATATACAATACACATACCTAGATAAATATAAAATAAGTATCTATTTTATCGAAACAATTTTCCAGTCGGCGCTAAAGACATCACCATTTACATAGGTATGTGATGTAAATAGATTACACTCTTTTCCCCAATATGCAGCGATTATCTGAATAAATTTACTGCTTTGTTCACAATATCAAGTCTTGACATCGACCATAAACTATTCCTAAACTCCTCTTAATTTTATCAGCGAACATGCTACGATGCAACATTTATTTTAGTAACTGTTTTTTTATTAAATAATCCCTGCTAATAAACTGCGGTGTTAAAGAAAACAGGGTGGATAATTATAAAGAAATATCTAGATAAATATCACCATATTACTTGTTGGAGATATAAGTTTACTCGTTTACTCTAAAAATATTTTATTTATTCTTACTTTATATGAACAAAATACAAAACACATCAAAATCAAACGATAAGATTACATTTGTTTATTAGGGCGAGCTATCGTAATTGTATGATGTCTTACAGCCCAGATATGCTCCTAAATGACTTTGCAATCCTTACTATGTATCATAGGATAGGTAACCATCAGTTAGCATGGGCTAACCATAGCGATTAGCACGCAGGTATGTATGTCAAACTTATTTTCACTGTTGGTAATTGGTAAATTTTTACCTTAAATTTTGATATGTGCATTTTATCGTGCACTTTGTGAAAAATCGTGTACTAGATGAGCACCCAGAATTCTACGATAGAAGACCTTCCAAAAGGTGGTCTGACAATATTGTCCAACAAACTGGCAGAATTTGGATGCAAAGGGGGAAGAACAGAGAGGAGTGGAAAGGAATGGAAGTGGACTACACCCAGCAGTGGAGGGAAGAGGGTTTGAAGAATAAGAAGAGACCTCTAAATCAAATAAATAAGGGTGTGTATAGATAGACTATAAAATAGTACAACTTGACCTAATGAACATCCGATTTACCAACTCTCATGCATTTGCGTCGTTACTTATAAATTAAAGAAAATTTTAGGTGTAGGTACTAATTAGGTTTTATAGGTCTATAGCAAATATGTGGAAGGTTTTATTACGTAGGTAGCAGTAATATTTCACGTGTAAGTGCGTTTACGTGAAAAAAAAAACGTGGTAGATAATTAAACTTTTTTTTTGGGTGGATAACTTACAAACAAAAAAGAGTTCCTTTTTATCGAATCGTAAATTGCTTTTGGTAATGTCGTTGGGTAGGGTTTTTATGCTAATAAAGATAAAAATTTGCATCAGTAAGGAGAATCCCAAAATAATAATAACATTAAAAACGACCACCGAAAGTGATGAGATGTACCTAATTAAAAAATTCTAACAAAAGGAGTATAAAATTAATAATACACAGAGTATAGAGGTGTTCAAATTATTAGACTAAAATATTTTTTCTGTAAATAATGACTTCATTTATGAATAAATACCATATTTTAATAGACGATTTGAATTTAATACATTGTGCTTCTCCCTTTGACATTTCTAAGTATATATGTACCTTTTTTACACTTTTTTTTATATCATCGTCATGGTGCCAGATTTTTGAACTTTTTTATTATGGGCACTTATGTGGTTAATGTCAATTTTTGTAATTTTTATGTTTAACCGTGGCCCACAAATTTTCAATCAGTTTCATGATTGGGCTATTTCCTGAGAAGCAGTTGTGGTTTTCCTCCATACATGTAATACGAAGATATAAAAAAAAGTGTGCAGAAGTTTAGTAGAATCAATGTCTACAAGAATAAACATGCTTATAAATGTCAACGGAATGCATACAAATGCTTAAATTTGAAATAATGTACATACTAAAATCTGCCAAATCATTATATGTTGAATAAGTTGTTTTTAGTCTAAAAATTTGAACACCTCTGTATAAAGTATCCAAAAACGAAGTTTTATAGAATTTTTATGAATAATACATAAGTAATTATTTTCTTAAATTGGCTTATTTCGCACGCTCTGATAATTTGTTAAACTCGGGCCTTGTTTATTTTTATATTAACCTGCATCAAAAGTTCTCAGACATTACTCCAAAACTTACAATTTACTTAGGCCTACTAGATACTTCATAGTTAAACCCCCGTTTTCACCAACTTTTACCTAAGAAGGAGACCCCTAAGAAATTTCCATACAAAAACAGAAATAATATTCTATTTATTGACACGCAGGCCTACCAACCACACCTTAATTCCATACAAAATGCAACACGCAACTCACCTAGCCTGGGCAGAGATATTTGGGCACCTAACGTAGGCTAGCTGCGGAATATAAGAGAATGGACCGGCATCCGGAATGTGGGGGAGCTGTTCCAAGCGGCGCAGGACAGACACAAGTTCGCCCAAGTGATCAGCAACGTTGGGGTGACCCGACAGGGCACATGAAGAAGAAGAAACCAAGAAAACCAAGACTAGAATCACCGCTGAATTTGACTATGTTTAACCTACTTCTTTTACTTCAGTCTTTTTCTGATCCGCTGGTTCAGCTAGCAATCCCTTTTGAACGAGATGTTCTGCATTCTTTTTTCCATTCACTCTTTGTGCTATGAAATTATAACATTCTTTTGGCAGAAGAAAGAATGCAGGCATCGATAAATCGTTCATTGTGATGTTTACAGGTTTAACTATATTTCCTACATTCTTCCTGGTGTATATGCAATATTAATAACATATGTGTTAATACGGTTGCGTAAAATCAGGAGTATTAATAAAAACACGCAACGTTGAAGACGATGATATTCTCCTTTGTTTATGACGTTATACATTTAATTCAGCATACGGATTCAACTAATGAATATGTTTAAAAAGTTTCAAGTAAAAGACTTTTGTCAACTAATTAACAAGAACGTTACAAAACGGTTTCGTCATTTCAATGAATTCATTAGGGTTTTGAGCCCATGTTTTCTAAAGTACCATCAATAACTTAACTTTCAAATACACCTACATACTACGTAGTTGCTCCAAACTTTCTAATGGATGTTACTTCGCCGTGAATTTTCACACATCCGAAATTTTTATATTAAGTAAGTAAAATATACACGCAAAATATCTATAGACATTCTGACATACTTTACGTTACTTGGTTACTTTGTAATGTACCGACCAAACTTTATAATGAACAAAATGTGTAAGTTCAATATTGATGTTTCTCTGATATCTGTCTAAAGTATTACCACAATATTTATATAGGTAGGTGTATAGATTAGCGCCCATGAAAATTTTCGGATTATTAAACACATTTTTTCATTAGATACAAATGGTTTATCCTTAATGCCCTTCGCTCTTTTTAGCGATACTGTTTATATATATTTCGGGTTGACTGTAAGATATTGGTTTTGCAATAAGTCCGCCTTTTGGCACACTGCGATTGTCTTGTTTTTGTAACTATGAATATTTTCTCTGGCCAATAAAGATTTATTTATTTATTTATTTATAGTGTCCAGCTTCTTGAGAAACATGTGGTATTCGGGATGTTTTCAGATGGAGAAGACAAAGGTGAAGGTACTGGAGAGACCATGACTCAAAATTACCACACCTTGCCCTACACGGCAAACCAAAAGGAAGAAGGATGCCTGAAGATCGAATCACAGCTGGAAGTCTACATAACAAGAAGCAGAGACTCTGCACAATCAGTCCCTGATGGTATAAAAATGAGAGGAAGTAGAATGTCCCCTAAAAGCAAGAAAATTCCACAACAAATACAAGAGACAAAATAACGTTTCATTACGTTCATAAATAAATAAAAAAATTATACTCGTACATAGTTGAAATTCTCGTAGATTTCAGAGCTAAATTTGAGCAATATTCTATAAGAAGAATATGATTTTTCCACTCACTCTTTTTCTTAGCGCTTAGATGGGCACCTAAAATCCTGAAGTGGAGGCCCTGGGAGAACAAAAAAGGTGGACAGATGACATTGTCCAGCTTACGGTTCGTAGATGGCAGCAGATAGCCCCAGACAGAAGACAGTGGAAGAGTTTAGAAGAGGCCCATGTCCAGCAATGGAACGCGATAGGCTAGCAATAAGTAAGTAAAGTAAGTTTTCTTAGTTCGTGCTACTACTCTTGATGAGACTAATATATTTCACAGTTGTAACAAAATTTATTCAACTGTGATTTTTAACAGCCGGCTATTACGGTTTCTGTTACTTTAATTATTGTAGTACTCAAGTTTAATAGACCTACGGTACATGCGTAATAAGGGTGCATGGTTATTCACCATTGGGTAACATGTGCATCTAACGTGTAAATTAGACTAAAGTTGTGTTTTCAATTCGTGTGAACAATTGTTATTTAGGTGCTTATTTCGGACTCATTACGTTTGTTCATTTGTGTTTCTATTTCACCCTTTAACATCCATCCAGAGAACACAGGGAGCTCATAATTGCTACGAAATTTTTGGAACGAACAAACTCCCGAAATTAACTAAACATATTCACAATTAATTCAAATTTAATGTACTATTGTGTTTTCTGTATTGAGTCTGTATTGTACGATTTTTATTTGCTGTTTTTTGTCCATATTGTGTGTTTACATACTGTCTTAATTGTGATTCTTTTGTCTGTTGTTACTGTGTATTGTATTGATATATTTAACTTTTTGTATTGTAACTTTCCAAAGGCCTTGTGGCCGTCAAAACAATAAATAAATACAGCCATCGCTCCTCGCGGTGTAGTGGATAAGATCCCTACTATGCGAGACGAAGGTTGGTCTTTTTTTTGCTCTAAATGTTTATAAGTTTGCAATGTATTGATTTTGTTCAATATGTAAACCAGGCGATTCCAAGTGCCTTAAATAAGGCCTACGGATGATTTAAAACCAATAAACCATTTAACCAAAGGTCTGGGTTCGAATTCCAGCCGTGGTGAACTGAAATGGCGAATGTTTCTCAAGTGTAAAGTTATCACTTAAGCCAGCCGAGGTCGGTCGTAAGAAAGACATGTTCATCCTGAATTATTCTACACTGTTGTAGGAATACTGCAGGGTAAGAATAAGTCCAACATCTGATATTTTTTTAAATCTAGTAATATCTTTTCCAAAAATGTAATTATTTTTGTTTACACCAAGTGCGTCTACTTTCCTTATGCTGGTTAAGAGTATGCATACCGACATTTCAAAAATTTTTAAAAACGGGAGACCTTATATCTCGACAACCGTTACTAAATATGCTTTGGAACCAAATAGGGTAGATGCATTGAACCTTTATCTAGGGAATAACCGTAAAATATTTTTTTTATCTTGTATAGCTTTCTCAAAAGAAATATTTAAAAACACCTCTGTACTTTTTTCCGAAAGACGGAAACTCGTTTCCCGAAAGTCGCGGAGTAAAAATTTTTTATGTACTGATAATATGCATCAAAATCTAGGGAATAACCGTAAAAGTTTTTTGATAGACGCAAAATTAACCCCAAAAAATGGAAAAAACGCTATTTTTACCATTTTATCATGCGATTGTCACGCGATTTTGAACCTTAATGCCGTGGGAAATGTCTGTGACGTCATTCCTGGTGTCATGCCCTTAAACGTACTTGTCCTCTATTGTTCTCAGCTATCGACTAATAAGATCCTGCTTTCAAAGTTCAAACGCTGTAGGTATACAGTCGCTAAGATGAAATGAAATTTTTAATTCATCGCCAGTGGGTATTATTCGGGTTGACTGCAAGATATTGTCCGCCTTTTGGCACACTGCGATTGTCTTGTTTTTGTAGTTATGTATGCATATTTTTCTTTGGCCAATAAAGATTTATTTATGCATTTATTATATTTTTTATCCAAAGGCCTTGTATCATTTCGGCACAATCATGTTTTCAAAATACAGTATTAAAGAATTATTGCGATTGTTTAAAACATCTTGAACCATTTTGGAAAAATAAAAGAAGAACAATGTTGATAAAACCTTCATATTGACTACATATTTAAGGGTGAACACGTATTGAGTTAGAGAAACCGGAGAGCATGTATGATAAATTGTGACGGAAGCTAGGTGCGCATGTGTAAGGATTGGGCGGTCTGGCGTTCTGTCCTTTCTGCCTACCCCTAAGGGAATATACAGATAGACAGAAGATCTGGGCTTATACAAACGAGGCTAATATTTTTTTATCTTCCAGACTAGGCTAAAAGTCTGTAGGTAAAGAAAGAATACGTCGTCAGCGCGTACATCGTCAACATGAGTTAGATGACATGTCCATAATATTTTGAACCCATCATGGATGAACCTAGAACAGGCACAAGAAGTGTTGGTAGGCCTCGAGCTCTGTGGTCGGACGATGTAAGACGAGTTTCGGGAGGCGGTTGGATGCGGTCTGCCCAGGATAGGGAGCTGTGGAGACTAATGGGGGAGGTCTATGTTCAACAATGGACGCAGGGAGGCTGACATGATGATGATGACGATAGATGGATTATTTTGCACAAAGTGAACACTACCTACATACTTTACGAACATTTCTCTACACTCTTCTTCTTCTTCTTCTTCTTCAGCCCTCTGTCCTCCACTGCTGGATATAGGCCTCTTCCATTCCTTTCTGCTGTTTGCTGCTTGCAGCCAGTTTTTCCCCCCTACAATGTCGTCGGACCACCTCTTTTGGGGTCTTCCGACGCCTCTTTTATTCTCCCAAGGTCTCCATTTTAGGATTTTTGGGATGTCTCTACACTACTAATCCTTATTTTCACTGTTTTGTGAGTAAGATTCTCTCGCTATATAAACGTCCAAATGCTGGACAGCGATACTAGCCGTTTAAGGTTTTTTCATGTCTATATTTTGTTCGATGAAATGCAGTTGGCGAACAGCATTACGACCTGGAAACAAGGCCTATTCAGCAAATGAACAATCATACAATTATTATTGTTGTTCTAGCTCTTACATTGTTATCAGGCAATACAGATAAGAGTAGGATAAAAGTAGGCATACTGACGTTTCAAAAAATTCTGAAAACGGGAGACCTTAGATCTCGACAACCTTACTAAATATGCTTTGGAAAAAATAAAGTAAACACATAGAACCTTTATCTAGGGAATGAACTTAAAAGATTTTTTATAACATGCATATATTTAAAAAAATGTGAATAACACCTCCGATCTTTTTTCCGAAAAACTCGTCGAAATCGAAATTCACCCCGAAAAAATGAAAAAAAAAACGCTGTTTTTACCATTATATCCTACGATTGTTCGTGCGATTTTCACCCTTGACTTTTTTCAGGAACTATAACATAGGTACATTTATCATTTCTCAACAGTTAGGTATAAAGGTATCAGGGGCGAAGGGTGAATTTCTACAAAAGGTAAGCCGGGGCTAACATTTCTTATGGAATTACGTCAGATTAGACACTATTATTTTTTATTTTTTATTTAATCTTTAAGTGAACAACAATTACATATAAATATAAAAAAATTACATAGTACAGATTATAAATCGTTGTTCACTAGGGCGAACTTATCGCAGAACTGCGATTTCTTCCAGTTAACCCCAATTATCATTTTTTCCAAAAGTAACTCGATGGGGATCGTGTTCTTAAGTAGCTTCGCGCCTAAAAGGTATACATTTTTTAAAGTTGTGTTACTCTTTCAATAAGTAAATAAATATTTGAGTAGAGAAATAACCGCGACATCATAGTTGGATTGCGAGCTTTAAAACGTCTTTTCCAAAAATTTTAATTCACTGAAGCTCTCTGTCATCCTCACTTTTTGCTCTCTGAAGCATCGGGTTCCATTGTACCGTTTGCATTATTATTGTAACCCTTTGTTTTGACCCTTTCGAGTTCATTCTACATTCTACAATTCAAGCATTCACCCTTTTTTCGCTTTTGCTCATAACAGCACTCAGCATTGTGCTCCTCAAATTAACGTTGGAAATCTTGTTCAAGAGGGAAAACAATTTATACTCATTATTATTTGAATATCATTTTTTACAGTTTTTACCATTTTCATTTTAAGAAAGGGCTTACATATATTTTAGTATTGGGTTTGCGGTATTCGAAAGTTTGGTAATGCAAAATTTACTCTTCATTTAGCCAAATTTCTCAACTACCTGCCGTTCTTTGTTTCGAACTAACAGTATTTTAGACTGTGTGAGGCAAGACATGAGAGACTGTGGAGCATCCCGGACACACCCCATCCATCCAGGATGCACAGGATAGAGCCGAGTGGTAGTGAAAGACAAGAATGGCAGACCCCACCATTATGTGGGAATAATAATTGCCCAGGGAGAGAGAGAGTATTTTTGACTGTATATTTTTTCGGGTTGTCTATAAGACATTGCTTTTGCAATAAGTCCGCCCTTTGGGATACTTCGGTGTCTAATAAGATTTGTGACTGTGGCTAATAAAGATTTAATTTTTATTTTTGAAGGTTATCGAAATAAATGTATAATTACATCTTTGTGCAAATCACAGTGAGCTAGAAAAGCTTGTCTCGTGAAGTGGAGTAGTTAGGCATCGGGGATCGAATCTGCGCTCACTGGATTAACCAACCCGCGGCTGCCAACCACCTCTATATGTGTGTGGCGGTAGGCCAGTTTTCGGTGGCATATTATGATCTGGCACGCAGAAGTGTATTATAGACTTTTGATGATCCTTTTTTTATGACTTTTGAAGTCCTCAGGGTCCTTTACTTTTGCTGCCCCTGGCTCGGTCGAATAGTTTTGTAATTAGCCTTTAAGTTATTATGTAATGTAGCTGATTATTTGTCATCCTCCTTGTAGCAGGGATATTGAAGGTGTCATTCCGGACGGTGTTACTGGGGGGTGCCCTTCCGGCTAACCCTGGGGCCGTCTGAGTAACTTTGGGCTGAAAGAGCGAATAAAAAGGCGCCTAACCGGCGCCTGTGTTATTCGGGTGTGAGGAGGGACCTTCAATTTTTTTGATGATCCTAACGATCTGAGTCGGACTCCAAGAGTCGCCAGAGAATTTAAGAGACAAAATACTCTCTTAAAAAGACACTACATTGCTCGACAACTTGTGAATAGAGCGGAAGAAGATACCGACATAGAAATTAAATATACAAATAGCTAGGTACTTAAATTAATGTAGGTAGCTAATGAAAAAATATTTCAAATTATATGAAAACACGTATATTAGGTATTATAAAAGTTAATACGTAGGTATATTAAAAAAACAAAAAGCCAAAAAGTTTCCCCTTATACATTTAGTACGTGACTCGACGTAATTTTACTTAAATTGGGTCACTTTCATAATAATCTCTTTGTTAAAATAAACAAAGTCTACAACACATTGTATCGTATTATAATATCGACAACAATTTATTAGTCACAGTGTGAGAAAGTATGCGTAACAAGACACCTCAAGTAAAATAGATGATTATGTATTCATAGCTGTTATAGTTTTATCTTATTATTATGTAGACTCGACACAATACTTAAATGGGTATATATTTTTATGATAATTTTAGCAGACAATTATTTCTTAATTGTAAAAACTCAAAAATACTTCATCATCATCATCAGCCTTCCATCGTCCAGTGTTGAACATAGGCCTCCCTTTCCGACTTCCACACTTCCCTGTCCATCGCCTTTCTGTGCCAATAATACTTAAAAACCCTAAACCTTGAATCTAATTGTCCTAAAAAAACAGCAAAATTATTCAATATCTTTGACAGACTTTGATTTAATGGACGGGCGACCAGTTTATCTTGTATAGATTCACAAAAAATGAGAAAAACACCTCTGTTTTTTTTTTCCGAAAAATAACAACTCGCTTACCGAGTGTCGCCAGCTAATTTATTTTTGTATTGATAAAATATGTTTTAAAATCTGGGGAATCACCGTAAAAGTATTTTGATGGAAGCGATATTAACCAAAAGGAATGGAGAAAAACGCCATTTTTGTCATTTTATGATGCGATTGTTCTTGTGATTTTGAACCTCAGTACCGCGGAAAATGATCGTGACGTCACAGTCTTAAACAGATTGTCTAAAATCTTCGGTTCCCATATAGTCTGACCCAAACAATATCACTTGATAAACCCCTCACAATGTTTTCAATAATTTTCGAATAGAATCCGAAGGTTGCTTACTAAAAACTGATTTGTAGGTCAGAGTAAACTAAATAGTCCTTTTCAGTATTTGGAAACACCTGTATTGCTGTGTTAGACTTTGTGTTAAAAATCAGACTAAATATAGGTAGCGATTTTTTCAAGAGTTCAAAACGTGACGCTGAAACATTTTCAAAGCTTATAGTTTTACCCCTTATTCTTATGCAATGTTTGCCCAAAGTGTTCTCCGGGGATTTAAGTACCCAACTAATACATTATACGGAGACATGAAGACAATAATAATGTTATTATATGAACAAAACTGCTTTACAAAAACGAGGAAAATCCATTTTGAAAAACTGAAGATATTTTCATACTAATTTACTTATCATTTTCACGAACACTTTATCAATTCACCCTATTACATAATTAGCTCAGTCAAATAGCACTCCTAAGTTGGCAAAATTAATTGCAGATTGGACTCTATGCCGTATGATACCTTAGGATGGGGTGTTTCAGAATATCTGGTCTCCCCCCCCCTCCACCTGACGCGTCCCCCCTGCCTCCCCGAATAGGTCCCCCTATGTGGTTTTCCTCAATTTTTAGAAAACCAGTACGAGATAGAAGAAAACTGCCAACGACAAAAATAGTCCTTAATAAATTCTGTACAAAATAAATCCTACACATTTTTTTGATAGAACTAGTAATTTACCCGCAATAGGGTATGAATATTATTATGAAAATATTTTTCTGTTCTTTAAAAAAAAAATACGTGACTTTCACCGGCTATTGCGGGTAAATTACTAGTCCTATCAAAAAAATGTGTAGGATTTATTTTGTACAGAATTTATTAAGGACTATTTTTGTCGTTGGCAGTTTTCTTCTATCTCGTAGTGGTTTTCTAAAAATTGAGGAAAACCACATAGGGGGACCTATTCGGGGGGGGGCAGGGGGGGACGCGTCCGGTGGAGGGGGGGAGACCAGATATTCTTAAACACCCCATCCTAAGGTATTTAGTAATAGTAATTGAATAGTGCATAGGTGGCATCATCAAAACAAATGGCTTAATATGGGACGGGCTACCTAGTTATACTCATTATATTATACGCTTTTTAACCGCAATTGTAACTATTTAATAATGCTTCTTTTACTAATACATTCATGTGACCCCTGTAAACTTCAAATAGGTATTTCACAAATACAATATCGTTTGCGCCGGGCCTTTTTTTCATACTAAATTAGCATTCTCCTTTTTGATTCAACCGAACCACCTCGCCCTTTCCTAAGATTTTGTACCCAACTGATGTCACTGTTAGAAAACATATTAACTATACTGTCAGCTCTGAACGTGTGAAAATGATGAACGGAAAATCATTTGAAGATCGTGATAGGTAATTATTGTTATAGAGAACAGAATTTAATAATATCAGAGTTATTACATCAGGAAGACATGAGAATGAAGCGTCATACAGACAGATGTATTCATACAAAACGTGACTAGGAGGAAAAGTGACATGGGTGGAAGGAAAAATAATATTGTATAATCTTAACTTAACACATAATTCTCTTGCAAACAGTGTATGGATGTAACGTTGCTCTACTTAAAAAATGGGGATACACGGAGGACGACACCTGTGAGTGCGGAGACATACAGTACAACCAACAACTACTAGTATGTCCTAAAATCGGGGAGAATGTGCGCGAGAAGATCTCATAAATGCGAATGATAGGGCCGTTCATGTGGCCAACTATTGGAGATTCTTGATTTGAGGCATCCGGACACGGAAAGTAAGTAAGTATTTACTTACTTGGGTGGGTCATACCCTGCCACTCCAATATGCGGCGACAGAATATCCCCTTGCCGTTCCCCAAATTCTGGTCCCTTGTACAAACAAAATTTCACAAGTTTATACGCTAGGTGGCAGAAGCTGTAATTTTATTCTTTTTATTCTTCATTGTTGCATTGTATTCTAAGAATAACGCTTTCGTTTTTTTTTTGCAGCATTCCTGGCTTTAAAACACTCTAGAATGGACTGAATTCAGAACTGTAGGAAAACTGTTTCCCACAGCCCACGACAGAAATGCTTACTCCCAAATGATCGCCATCATCGGGGGACCCGACACGTGAACATTTGAACGAGTAGAAGAAGAACACCCATGACAAAATGGGAATGTGCTTATCTGACAGCATTTATACCAACTGAAATGAAGAATTGTTTCATATTGTGCCAGACATTAAAATAGGAAGTTCTTGTAATCTGATTCCATGACATAGAGTGCCATTTCTTTGTCGTATATGGACTCCTAAACCGTTCATCCGATTGAGATGAAACTTAGGCAAATTGTTGTGCTTACCCCAAGGATGCTTTGAAAGGGGTTGGAGGTTAGAGGAGGGGCATGAAAAAAGCTATTTTTGATGTCGAATTTTGGTGTCAAAAAGATGAGTAGTAACACTCCCGACACCCACAGCAATGAAATAAAGTGTGGGGTTGGCGATGGAGGGTGGAGAGCCAAAAGCGATATAAGTGTCGAATCTATAGTCTTGGCTGTCGAAAAAATTAATAGTAATACTCGTGACACCCGTAGTGTTCCTATAGATAATACTTAAGTTAGCAAAAAATAAGAGAATATAAAATTGGTAGGTATACCTAATCTAATTTACTTTGAATAATACCTTCTGAGTAGAGTTATAAAATCACACATTTACGTCATGAAGTGTATACTGTCTGTACCTTCTTAGGTTATGTAATAGAAAGTTGTATAATAATATAGGAATAGCTGGGTATAGTAGTACATACCTGAGAATTCGCAGGGGTAATCTGATTATAATAATATGCAGTGGTTACATGGCTTCTACGTTAGAAGACTCAGATGTATCTCTGTGACATATTACAATATAATATGAATGTAGAGTAGGGGATGAACTGATTACCATCTAGAGTACCTTAAAAACTTCGCTGTATTCTCGACGAAATGATAAATCTCGAACATCATAAATCGTACTGAGAGGAGACAACAAGAAAAATCTCAATAAGTTTTTCTTTTTCAGTAAGATTTTCTATGTTCAACATTAAGAGTGTGCATACCGACATTTCAAAAATTTGTAAAAACGGGAGACCTTATACCTCGACAACCGTTACTAAATATGCCTTGGAACAAAATACGGTAGATGCATTGAACCTTTATCTAGGGAATAACCGTAAAAGATTTTTTATATCTGGTATAGATTTCTCAAAAAAAAAAATTAAAAACACCTCTGACCTTTTTTCCGAAAGACGGAAACTCGTTTCCCGAAAGTCGCGGAGTAAATTTTTTTTCGTACTGATAATATTCGTTAAAATCTAGGGAATAGCCGTAAAAGTTTTTTGATAGACGCAAAATTAACCCCAAAAAATGAAAAAAAAACGCTATTTTTACCATTTTATCATGCGATTGTCACGCGATTTTGAACCTTAATGCCGTGGGAAAAGACTGTTAGTCTACTTAACACCTAAAATCCTGAAGTGGAGGCCCTGGGAGAACAAAAGAGGCGTAGAAAGACCACAGAAAAGGTGGACAGATGACATTGTCCAGCTTACGGGTCGTAGATGGCAGCGGATAGCCCAAGATAGAAGACAGTGCAAGAGTTAAGAAGAGGCCTATGTCCAGCAGTGGAACGTAAGTGGCTAGCAGTAAGTAAGCTAATCAAAAGCTATTGTCTAAAGAGAATATACGTGGGAGAAAGCAAAGCTGTAATGAAGCACGGCCGTCTAAGAACCACATGGCTGGACCATGTAGACCAGATTCTCGGACGTATTCTGAGTAAAGGGCATCGCAGAGTGTGTATGAGAAATTGCATGAATGTGACGGAAGCAAGATCTGTGTGTAAGGATAGGAAAGTCTGGCGATCTGATCTCTCTGCCTATCCCGCAGGGGACAAAGCGTGAGGGTATAGAATAGAATGGTAACTAGGTATTATAAAAAAATAAAAATGAAGAAATGTATGAGTACGTATGGTTGGCGCAGTTGGTTGAGTCGGCAGTCTCTCAAGCGGGAGGTGCTACGTCCAAACCCCAGCAGTGGAGATGTATTCCACATTTTGAGATATGGGCTTTCAGCCTGGTGCAAGGTGTGCAGAAATTTATATGGGTTTGTGTATGGAAGCTCAAATCCTTTAAAAAAGTAAGTATAATAAAATGTGATAGGTAATAGTCAATATAAAATACTCGTAGGGTCCAGGTCCTCATTCATCACTTCGTTAATGACGTAAAATGATTGACATACTACTCGTAGCAGACCGTATCGCTTAGTTAAAATGGCAATGGGCAGGCCACGTTGCGAGACAGGGAAATGAGAGATGGGCACCCAGAATCCTAACATGGCGACCAAGTGAGAACAGAAGACCTGTAGGACGACCCCAAAAAAAAAAATGAGTGGATGATGTAGTCCCAGCCGCAGAAAAAAACTGGTTGAGCAAAGCTCAAAGAAGAATAAATTGGAAAACGTTAGAAGAGGCCTATATCCAGCAGTGGAAGGACGGCTGAGGAAGAAGAAGATCACTCTCCGAAATTTGGATCTATCCAACTTTTTCATATAAGTTCGAAAATATGAGAAAACAGCTTCTCATTATTTAGTCAACATTCGAGAAATCACGAACAAGATGTCATATATGGAGATCAGATCTGATGAAAGACGCACGTTCCTTATCGGATGAACTTTATACCATCTTTCCGCATCACGTCCTCATGGGAAGACGACAAAGAGTACCACAAGGAGCCTTCTCTGTATAGAAATAAAATTCATTTTCATAAAAATGACAGCTTTACTATTATTACCTACTAGATATAACATGATATACGTAATAATATGTGGATTATTCCACTTGACGGGATGATTCTATAATAATATTGTGTGGAAAATCACTCAGGAACGTGTAAATAAAATACTTAGGTAGGTACACCTTCTCCCTTCCGTATAAAAATATATTTTTTTTCGCAATAAACTGTATTTCTTCAACAATATCTACTTACTTTCAACAAAACTCTCTCAAATCCGCGATGATAAAATCATTTAACGTGTTTTTTTTTTACATATTTGTACCTACGGTTGTTTGTGAGATACAGTGACTACTGCGACCAGATTCTTAAGGATGGACGTGTTCTGAGAAAAGGGAATCGTATAGTGTGTATGACAGATGAAAATACATTATCATACAAAAAACACCTCATGTCGACTCAACAATTACGGCGACTGCAGCATACACCAACAATAAATGCTGTCAAAAAATAACAGCCAAATCAATAAGTGCTCGCAAAAATACCACCAAACTACGAAGTCGTTATACAATAAAAAAAAGAAACAATAGAAAGTTCAAGGTAAGACAAGTAAGTTACAGCAAATATGTGAACGGCTATTAATGAAAAACTCCTATGGTGATGTGGCATGACAAAACAACAATAGATCCCCAAAATTCATAATTAAAATAAATAAATAAATAAAACTTTATTGAAAAATAATAATTTTCAAATGGGGGTTTATTGCCATCGGCAATTTCTGCCAACCAACCACTTGTGACATTCATTTGAGATAAAAAAATACACACATATCTAAGTGCATGAAAACGAAAGATAAAAAAAAAAAAAACAAATTAATTAATATAAGCAATAATTACAATACACATAATTTAAGACCCTATGAAAATAAATGAAATGTAGGGAGATCACAGAGAAGGTATGGTAAATCTAAATGTAACTCGATGGGAATCGTATTCCTAAGTGCCTTGGCGTCTGGTCGGTAGGTGGCTATACTTACTTAAATAGGCAATTAAAAAACAATTATCATACCGCTACGAGGCACTTGTAAAATTATTTGAAACGTTAAAATAATTGCTCAAAGACATAAAGAAAGTAATATTATTGTGTAATTGCTTCTTTATATGTGACGCGGGACTCTTAAGAGTACCTATGCATACCGACATTTCAAAAATTTCTAAAAACGGGAGACCTTCTATCTCGACAACCGTTACTAAATATGCTTTGGAACAAAATAGGGTAGATGCATTGAACCTTTATCTAGGGAATAACCGTACTTACTTAATTTACGTGTCCGGTCTAAAGTCTACCACTCCAATAAGCCACGAATAACCGTAATAGATTTTTTATATCTTGAATAGATTTCGCAAAAAAATATATTTAAAATCACCTCTGACTTTTTTCAGAAAGACGAAAACTCGTTTCCCGAAAGTCGCGGTGTAATTTTTTTTCTTGTACTGATAATATGCATTAAAATTTAGGGAATAACCGTAAAAGTTTTTTGATAGACGCAAAATTAACCCCAAAAAATGGGGAAATAAACGCTATTTTTACCATTTTATCATGCGATTGTCACGCAATTTTGAACCTTAATGCCGTGGGAAAAGACTGTGACGTCATTCCTGGTGCCATGACCTTAACCTTTAGTTGATGTTTATACCGCAGCATCGTTAATTAAAGGTTAAATGCCTACTTACTTACAGAAGGTAAATTTCATTTTATTAAAACTGTCAAAGAAAAATACTTAGAATTGTTAATACGTTTTGACGCTATTATCTATACCCCTTAACTTTCTCAAAAACACATAGAGGTTCTCTCATATACATGCCGTCTACATAAATAAAACCTTTTTTTAAACAGTAAAGTTAACACTAGGTACTCGTAAACGTCTGCAAACGAAAACTTCTATCTGCCGCGGCCGGGAATCGAACTCAGACCTCTAACCTAACAAGCCGGTACTTTACCGCTGTGCTACGAAGGCTAGCGGTCGACGCGAGATGAAACGTGTATATATTGTACGCGGCCCTCTATTGAAATTATTTTTTGGTAGCTTAGTGTATGTTCTAACCCTTAAAATGCTATGTTTTTTCTTTAAGACTTTCGAGAAACGAGTTGCTGTTTTTTGTTTTGATAAAATTTCAGAGGTATTTCCCCATTTTTTATCAAGGAATCCATACAAGATAATATGAAAGATCTGTTACGGTCATTCGCTAGATAAAAGTTCAATGTATCTACTGCACTGTTTTCCAAAGTATATTTAGTAAGGTTGCCGATATTACAAAGTCTTAAAATCTCTTTATTTTAAATGACTTTGTCTGACGCATCACCAAGGCCGGATTTAGATGTGTGGGGGCCCCGGGGCAACAAAGGAGTGGAGGCCCCCTGGCCCCAAATTATTTTCCAAATAAAATGGCCAATTTCTTCCCTCGAATTCTCCAATAAATAATATACATATTGTGAAACCAAGTATAGATTATTTTATTAATTAACAAACATATAAATTTAATGGGAACCAAACAATAATGATTTGTGACTGTGATTACAAACTCGAAAAAAAATATCAAAGGAAAAGTTGTTTACTAGTCTAAATCTGTTTTTTTTTTTCCGAAATCTCTATTGTAAGGGGCCCCTCTTTTGTGGGGGCCCCGGGCAGTAGCCCCGGTTGCCCTCCCCTAAATCCGGCCCTGCTGACATCACTGTTTCTTTCCATCTTCCATCGACTCTCTCACTTCTTTTGTTTATGTGGAGTGATCAGGTGATCACGGCCCACGCGCATGTTTGTAATGCATCACGCGATAATATGTATAATGTAGATGTATAGTGTATATCAGTTGCGATGTTGCAAGATCCACTCGCGATTCACACGCAGCTAGCAGCGTCGTAGATCAACGATTATGATTTTAGATCAGGGGTGTCAAACTCAATTTTGCAGAGGGACATATATATATATTTTTTTATTTATTTAGTAATATATTAATACAAGTACAGTTATAATTTTTTAGCAGATAGGTACAAGATTTACATAGTTTAATGTTGTCCTTCTCTCTCAATAAGTA
The DNA here is from genome assembly GCA_963576895.1 of Ceraclea dissimilis. NCBI lineage: Eukaryota > Metazoa > Arthropoda > Insecta > Trichoptera > Leptoceridae > Ceraclea > Ceraclea dissimilis. The sequence continues at coordinate 15,002,657 of OY756368.1, forward strand.
AATAAATACTTGAGTAGAGAGAGGAGTGTTTACAATTAGTGCATACTATGTCATGATTATTAACATTAGTATATATCATTAGCATTACACAGGGCTTCTATACAATATACGTCACAACTATATACTATATATGTAGACACTTATAGATATTATATTAAATTTAGAATGTGTAGGCGGGCCAGATTCAAATAAAAAATGTACTGAATTATTACAACATTTTATTTATTTAATTTATAGTACATGGGCGTCGCCAGCCTCGGAGCAATAGGGGGCAAAAAAAATTCAAAAATTGATATACTTAGCATAAAAAAACGGGTAAATAGCGCTATAATTTTTTTTTGAGTCATAGTGAAGAAGGTCATGATGTAGTTTGTTTATTTGAAAATGTATAATATTATAATACTTTGCACAATATTATGCAAGTAAATTTATTTTTTATAAAAACGTTAAAAAAAATAGCGCCGCAGGCAATTTTTTTTATGAAACTGATGGATTTTCGTACTAATTGTAGAAAATTGTGATGAGAGAATATGTTGTAGTAATGTGATTTTTTGTGAATCCCTACCATTTTTTCTTCTTTCTGTGATACTTCCCGGGGGCCGGATGCGGCCCGCGGGCCGTATCTTTGACATGACTGTTTCAGATCATTGAATTATTTTTTATTACACACTTTTTAATATTAAACAAGTGCGAATGATTTTCATTATATGTAAGTATTCAACTTATCAGTCTTATCACCTAATAGGGCATTTTTAGGACGGTAAAAAAGGACTAAATTCATATTTAACCGTAATAAGATGTTGAGATTGTTGAGACATGTAGAGAGGATGAATGATGTAAGTATAACAAAGAAAATATACCTGGGAGGAAGAAGGTAAAGGAGACGTGGCCGTCCAAGAACCACATCGCTTGACCATGTAGACCAGATTTTCAAGTACGGACGTGTTCTGGGTAAGAGGAATCGTAGACTGTAAGTATAACGAATTGCATGAATGTGACGGAAGCATTGTCCAAATCGCTGGGGAACCTGGATACGGAAGAGCAAGAGGAGAGACGAGTGAAGGAAGTTGGAAGAGGCCATGGCCGTAGGCAGGGGGGTTTTGGGGGTTCAACCCCCCCTCTCCGAAATTCCTAAGTCAACCCGTTTTGATACATAGACGGAATGAATCACATTTTATCAATTTCTTGTTTTATTGTCCCTTCTAAGCTGGCGACGCGTCGCGTGACGCCCATGGTTATCACTTATTGTTCGAACCACCCCTCCCACCGAAATGAATTCCTGGCTACGGCCCTGGAAGAGCACGGGCAATATGTTATCTTTGCCTTCGCCCCGCAAGGGATGCGTCGTGAGGGGATAGAATAGAGGAATTGCATAATAACTAATCTGATATGGACTTAGGACTAAATCTAGAGTGATCGGACTGATTGATGCTTTGATCAATGCTCATCATGACTCCGTGATGGCACATCCTTGACCTTGATTTCTGTTAGCGCTGCGTTTGTAGGCTCCGCCTACCGCGCCGTCCAACATCCCCGCCCAAAAAGACAACGTTCGTTTTTTTTACACAGACAATGAACAAGAAAGAGGGAAAGAGGCATGAGAGGTGCGGGTGCGCAACTATTTTTAGTGCGATACCAATTCGCACTAGTATAATGTTTTGAATTTTTGATTATCTTGTTAAAAAGACGCAGGTCGCCAAATTATGTAAGTATAATAATTTCTAAAAACGGAATACCTCAGATATCGAAAAAAATAGGGTAGATACATTAAACATTTATCTAGTTAATAACCGTAAAAGATTTTTTATATCTTGTATAGAATACTAAAAAAATAACAATTAACGTACCTCTAATTTTTTGTTCCAAGACAGCATCTCTTTTTCCAAAGATCGCAAATAAAAAATCTTTTTCGTATTGATATACGCTAGTGAATGACCGTTTTTTTAATACAACAAACGCTTTTTACAACATTTGATCATACGATCGTGTACATGCGATTTTGAACCTTAAACTCTCTGGAAATGTTTTTGAAATACTTGGGATGTTCGTTGTTGGTTTTAATGTAATAATTTCTATGTTTCATTTAACTGGGATAGGAACTATTATCTTTATAAGTATGGTACACAATTTTAAATTCACAATACCCCCCATTATTTCTTCGCCATTAAACAATTATTTTGGGTAAATTTCTAACATTCTTCATTTTTAGGCAAGAAAGTAATATTAGTGATTACAACTCGACAATAATTCGATGCTTCTTTAGAACATACAGGTATCTTTTAAGTAAAATCTATCTGTACCGTCACGCCGCACTCCTTGCGGGGTAGGCAAAGAGAACCAAACGCAAGACTGCCCAATCCTTACACACACTCATAGCCTCCGTACAATTGTCAAAACGCACGTTCCGATTTCTTTTACTCAGAGCGCGTCCATCCTCGAGGATCTAGTCGAAATGATCGGTCCACGCCAGTATCGGGCGGCAGCGCTTACTTATACCTTTTCGCTTCTTCACTCACCCAAATATAATTTTTTTGTCATCTTCAGCCAGATCCTCAAGGATGGATTTTTAGTAAAAGGAATCGGAGAGCGTGTATGACTGCATGTATGAATGTGATGGAGGCTAAGAGTGTGTGTAAGGATACGGCTGTCTGGAGCTCTGTCCTCTCCGCATACCCTGCAAGGGACGTGGCGTGAGGGCATAGATACATAGATAGATTGATAGTTCTATATTCTACCAACTATTTTACAAATATGATTATTTACGTACAGGACTATATGAAATAAGATGGTTAAGTAGAATCGATGAAAATATTATACTAACTTATTCATACAACTCGCTTCTTCGGTAGGTATGATTCTTTGCCAAACCACTGTAAAGAGATAATATTTTAGCAGTGGTCAGTTATCTTACCCCCATGTAAATTATTCCTGTGCCGAAAATACATGTAGATATAGTATTTTCACATCCACCTACATACTTACCACACAAATCACTTTTAAGATTTTATTTTATTTTATTTTATTTACAGAATCAGACAGTTACATTAGTAAATTTTACATAGAAGAAACACATCACCAACAAATAAACCAGCAAAGATTCTACATTTCACCCAATTACAATACCATGAACGAAAAAACACATAAAGAAGATATATACAAAAGCAAAAATAAAAGCAAAAATACAGCCTGATTAAATGAATGATTACATAACATCTATCATATGTATCTATACCCTCACGCTACTTCCCTTGTAGGGTTGGCAGAGAGGACAGAGCGCCAGACAGCCCTATTCTTACACATACTCCTAGCTTCCGTCACATTCATGCATACTATATATCATACACGCTGCTATATTTCATACTATATATCATACGAGCGTGTATATCATACACGCTCTCCGATTCCTTTTTACTCAAAACGCGTCCGTGATCGCACCAGGCCATGAAGAAAATACAAGTTTGTTGAAAATATGGTTAAAGGTAAGAATAAAAGTCATTATACCTAGGTAGATTTTTAACTATATTCTAGTCATCTCAAGGTTTTTAACCGTTGCTATATGTTGGAAGTCCATTTTTAAGGTAAAATGAAAGACTACATATTTAGTTTAAAATCCACAAAAATGACTTTAGATTACGCGACTAATGTTTGAGGATTTGCACCATCACCATCAGGCGATTGTGAATAAAGTACAAATTTTGTACTTTATTCATAGTCCAAGAGCCCGCTGCTTAATTTATGACGTATCTGTTTTTTGATCGAAATGTGGTACAAATGATAGCTTACCAATAGGGTTTTACATCGCACTAGGGTTGCCTATCAAAATCTTGCCGCAACCCCCCCTGCCTTCCCCGAAAAGGTCCCTCTTCGCGGTTTTTCGCATTTTATAGGAATATGGTAAGAGATAGGAGAAAGTAGTCAATGACGAAAATTATCCTTGCTAAATTCTCTACAAAAAATGTTACGTCAATTTTTTCGTAGAACTAGCAGTTTACCCGCAATAGCCGGTCCAAAACCGAAATTCATTTAAAAAACAAAAAAAATTAATTTAAACTTAATTGGTTGAAAATTGATAAGAGCTACAGGAAAATAGTCAAAGAAAGAATTAATTATCATAGTCTTAGCTACAAAACGAGCTATAATTTATTTTCATACATCAATTAATTTAGGAGTTATTGCAATAAAACTCAGTGACGAAAATTCTTAAAATTTAGTTTTTCATAAAATAACCAGCGATATAGCGCCGCAGGCCAAATATTTTTTTCCATAAAATGTTAGTGATAATGGGTGGAAGAAAGTTAAAGAAAAAAAATCAAAAAAATTTTTTTTTTTTTCAAAAAATATCCTGTTTTTCGACCGGCCATTACGGGTAAACTACTAGTCCTATGAAAAAATTGACTTAACATTTTTTGTAGAGAATTTAGCAAGGATTATTTTTGTCATTGACTACTTTCTTCTATCTCTTACCATATTCCTACAAAATGCGAAAAACCGCGCAGAGGGACCTTTTCGGGGGGGGCAAGGGGGGTTGCGGCAAGATTTTGATAGGCAACCCTAGTGCGATGTAAAACCCTATTGGTAAGCTATCATTTGTACCACATTTCGATCAAAAAACAGATACGTCATAAATTAAGCAGTGGGCTCTCGGACTATCACAATCGCCTCATGATGAGGTTGCAAATCCTCGATCGAAAATCTGTAATAAGTATCTAGGTATTTGAAGTTGGCCCAGTAATCTAACATTCAGGGATTGGACGTATGAAAATGTTTGTATCGTATTTAAGACATCCCAGTAGCAATATCTAAGCAGGTATTATAAGTACCAAAGGTGATAATGTGCTTACTGGTATAACTTCTCAGCTGATGCGAACTCCGTAACTACGAGTAACATGATTAACTAACATCGAAGTTTCCTTGGGGATTTTGTTCTTACGCTGCAATATACCTACATGTATTTACATAATCTGTAAACTTAGGTAAACTGTGAAGATGACGATGTCTTCTAAAGGAGTTGTTCTAATTGCAATTTGCAACAAACACGTGGACGTTATCTTAATGTAAAGTGACCAGTAGATATGTTGAGGAGGAATGTGTTTTTATATAAAAATGATCTGGGCTTGCATACACAAACCCAAATACCACAAGGCTGATAGCCTGTATCACAAAGTGTGGAATACATCGTCACTGCCGAGGTTTGAACACGGCAAAATTAATTCAATTCAATTCAATTTATTATCAGAGAATGGCTTACAAAGTATGTGCATCATTAGAACATTATTTATATTATATTACTTCAAATTTAAATTTAAAGCGCCCAGACAGTCAAACACGTTCTCCAATTTCTTTTACTCACAACGCGTCCATACTGAACTTGACAATCCGGTCGACATGATCGTTCATCGTTAGTCTAGGGAGTCAAGCTTCTTCACACATCTTCTTTCATCCATGATTTACTAATAATAATCTATATCTGGGTGTGAGCCTCAGCGATAGAATTAGAAATGAGGAAATCAGACGAAGAACCCAAGTTGTCGACGTCATGGATCGTACAGCAAGGCTTAAATGGCAATGGGCAGGGCACATTGCAAGACAGGACGAAAATAGATGGACACCCAGACTCGTAAAGTGGAGGCCATGGGAAAATAGAAGGGTATCGGGAGGCCCCAGAAAAGATGGGCAGACGACGTGAGCTCGGTAGTGGGTAGACAGTGGGTCAGAAAGGCGAGAGATAGAATAAACTGGAAACAAATGGAAGAGGCCTATATCCAGCAGGGGAGGGACCAAAGCTGACGAAGAAAAAGAAGAATCTATATTATACAGTTTCCATACATTCAATATAATATGAACTTAGACGAGATTAGACGTACCATATAACAAACTATATGCAATAATACTTATTATTTTAAGATACGTATTGGATGGTATTTGGTTGGTACTGTTAGTAGGACTGTATGCAATATCTATATTAATAACGGTTGATGCAATTCTGTAAAATTGCTAACATTTAGTTCCCAGATAATGTTCTTTCATCCACAATTATATCTAATTGAAAATAGTTTTAGCGCACCGTTTTAATAATACCCACGAACAATGGACTATTAAAATAACGATACGTAATGTGAATGCTGCATAGTATAATCACTATTAAAAATTACACCAAATGCAGATGAATATTTTCTGAACAAAATGTCCTTATATTTTACCTACAGTTACTACGACCTATTATACTAGGTAATATGAGTTACCTACCTACATATTATTACTACAGTGTCAAGGCATAATTACTCGCGAAAAAAAACACGAAAAAAATGCCACATAGAAAGAATTTCACAGGAAAAAATAAAACAAAAAGATATTAATACCTCAGTAATAGCCCAGGAAATTTAGCTTTGTAGCGTAGATAATTGTCAGAAAGCTGGAAACTGTTTTAATCTCTTCATTAACAAGCAAAGAAGGTTTCCTGAAGTTTGCACCAATTTTACGCTTGTGCTAAGTACAGGGTGTCCCAAAAACAAAAAAAAAGTTGAACTTTTTTCAGTTTTTCATTAATAACTCCTAAAGGAAGCATTCTAGACAAATTGTGTTCTCCTGTGAATTAAAGAAGATAAAATTCTTCGTCCACTGAGCATAAATACTACTCTCTACTTTGAAAAATAACTGAGAAACGGCGATTTAAAATTGTGATGTTTTTGTCAACAAATGACAAATCTCTTAATTTTCTTGATTCGTTGTTGAATATCTTTTAATCTATGCTACTTACAGCAAATTTTATTACATATGATTCAATGGCCGGTTAATTCTCTATAAACTGGCATTAAAATTTTACCTCTTTATTAAATTGTTTAGGATGTAGAGGTATTTAAAGACAGACGAGTGAAATAGAGAAATTTTTTAAACGATAGATTTCGGTATGTGAAAGGTAAGATAGACTTAATTTTGCGGCTCTTTCTTAATAACGTACAATTTTTTTAGTTAAAAACCGAAATTTCGCTATTGATACGCCACTGTGTAACAACTTATATCGAAAAGACTATTTTTTTTACCTTCATCAGTTTTACTAATATAACTCCTGAACAGTTGATGTTAGGGAAAAGATATTTTACTCAAAATATAACTAAAATTAATTTACTATAACTTGATTTCAAAATTAACTCTGTAACTTAAATAATAACTGAGTTACAGTGTTTGAAAAAAAGCGTTACTAAAAAAATTAAATTGCTACGGCTATTTTTGTTGAATAACTCCTGAACCATGATATAGAGAAAAAGTTCAAGAGATTTAAATATAAGGTTAATAAATTTTCTATAACACAAGCGTAATAAAATAACTTTAAAAGTTATAGTAAGAAAGTTATGGATGATCAAAGTCAATATTTTGTGTAACAATTCGACGTTTGCTTATGAATTCTATTTGCCTAGTAAGCACGTCCGAGCCGGTGTAGTATGAAATATGTCTGCCTAATAAAGTACCTGCTTGCCATATAGTATGTAATATATCTAAACAAGCGTCGAATGGCTACACAAAATATTGACTTTGATCATCCATAACTTTCTTACTATAACTTTTAAAGTTATTTTATTACGCTTGTGTTATAGAAAATTTATTTACCTTATATTTAAATCTCTTGAACTTTTTCTCTATATCACGGTTCAGGAGTTATTCAACAAAAATAGCCGAGGCAATTTAATTTTTTTAGTAACGCTTTTTTTCAAACACTGTAACTCAGTTATTATTTAAGTTACAGAGTTAATTTTGAAATCAAGTTATAGTAAATTAATTTTAGTTATATTTTGAGTAAAATATCTTTTCCCTAACATCAACTGTTTAGGAGTTATATTAGTAAAACTGATGAAGGTAAAAAAAATAGTCTTTTCGATATAAGTTGTTACACAGTGGCGTATCAATAGCGAAATTTGGGTTTTTAACTAAAAAAAATGTACGTTAATAAGAGAGAGCCGCAAAATTAAGTCTTCCTTACCTTTCACATATTGTAATCTAGCATTTAATAAATTTCTCTATTTCACTCGTCTCTCTTTAAATACCTCTACATCCTAAACAATTTAATATAGAGGTAAAATTTTAATGCCATTTTATAGAAAATTAACCGGCCATTGAATCATATGTACTAAAATTTGCTGTAAGTAGCTTGGATTAGAAGATATTCAACAACGATTCAAGAAAAATAAGAAAATTGTCATATGTTGAGACAAACATTACAATTTTAAATCGCTGTTTCTCAGTTATTTTTCAAAGTAGAGAGTAGTATTTATGCTCAGTAGACGAAGAATTTCATTTACTTTAATTCACAGGAGAACACAATTTGTCTAGAATGCTTCCTTTAGGAGTTATTAATGAAAAACTGAAAAAAGTTCAACTTTTTTTTTGTTTTTGGGACACCCTGTACTTAGCACAAGCGTAAAATTGGTGCAAACTTCAGGAAACCTTCTTTGCTTGTTAATGAAGAGATTAAAACAGTTTCCAGCTTTCCGACAATTATCTACGCTATACCCCCTTTTTTAACGTTAAAACACCGGTCTATAAGTAAATATTTTTATTTTTATTCATAACTAGCTAGTTACTCGTGCTTCGCAACGGCAAATTTGACAAACAACCCGGCATACTTTATAGGCTGGACAAAATATGACTTAAGATCTGATTTTTTTTTCTAACGCCCTTTCATACAATACCACACTCGACCCCACACAACCGTCTGTTTTGGATTTTTAAATTTCTTCCCAGGTTTCTTTTAAAAAGGTACAATTCACATTGTCGTTTAAAGTATTCTTATTGAGCGCTAACATTCTCTTACAAAATTTGAAAAAGTTGAAGCAAAAATAGAACGATTTTTGCTCAGTGCATACTACAAGTAGGCAAGTTGTTATTAATCCGGTGAAATTAAACACAAAACAGTTTCTCGATGGAAAGTTGTGGGGTAGTCTGTTTTTCTTTCATTCTATACGTATTTTGGGGTGCAGAATCCGAATCCGAGGTTTGCCAACAAAATTTCGTGACGGAACATGGCGAAAAATTGGTAAAATGGCGAAAATATTCCATTTCTGGCGATTTCTTTATAAGAACTCGAAAACTGACAACTTTCGTAAGTTATTTTTCTACGCAAAATTAAAGTACGTAAAATTTACTACAAAATTGCTATATAAAATTTTTCTCTTAAATAAATAGCAACGGAGCTGTCAAGGTCCAAAAAATGGCCAAATTTTCTTATTGTTTTACATTACGAGAATCGAAAATGTATTGAAAAAGTTCACCTTGTTGCCTTCATAAGCAAATTTCAACAATTATTCTTTAAATTCATGAGTCATATTTTACTTCGTTGGAATCAGAAAACACAAAGAAAGCTATTAACGAAATTTTTATTTAAAAGCACTGTGAAATATTTGAGCTAGACATGTTTAAATAATTTTATTTAAAAATATAGTAATTTGTTTAGGCTAAAAATGTTTAAACCTTTTTAGCGTAATTATTCACTATATTTTTAAATAAAATTTATCCTGAAACCTTTCTCTCCATGTTTACTGATTCCAACGAGGTAAAATATGTGTCATAAATCTGAAGAATAATTGTCAAAATTTGGTGATAATTCTAACAAGGTGACCTATTCTCCATACATTTTCCATTCTCACAATTTAAAATTACGAGAAAATTTGGCCAATTTTTGGAGCTTGACAGCTCCGCTGCTAGTTATTTTAGAGAAAATTTTTATTTTGCAATTTTGTAGTAAATTTTACGTACTTTAATTTTGCGTAGAAAAATAACTCACGAAAGTTGTCAATTTTCGAGTTCTTATAAAGAAATCGCCAGAAAAGGAATATTTTCGCCATTTTACCAATTTTTCGCCATGTTCTATCACGAAATTTTGTTGGCAAACCTCGGATTCGGATTCAGCACCCCAAAATACGTATAGAATGAAAGAAAAACAGACTACCCCACAACTTTCCATCGAGAAATCTAAAGGCACCGTATTATATGTATTTCATGTAATAAATGTTCTCAATGCATACAAATTACGTACCTACTACATTTTCTTTCGAATTTCGTTTCCAAATTGGTTTTCTAGAATGTGCTTCACAGCCATGGTTCTATTGTGTTATATGAACTACCAACGAGTCAGTATAAGTAAGTTGCATACAGAAGATATGTAATATACTGCACACATACGTATTTATTTCTACGCTGGTGGTTTCTTTGCGGTGATGCAAAATTGCAGAACTATATTGTTCTTCTTTATATTCAGTTCGCCAATAACTTTATTGTATTTGTATTACTTACATGTTTTTAAAAGTTTTTACTATATTTCTCTTGTTGCAGCAGCTATGTCGCCCCGAAATTTATTTAGAAATCAATTTTATTACTGCTTACATATGTATTTTACTCTGTGTGTCAGGCTTTTGTAACTCTATGAAATCAAATTAGAATAAAATGTGATACTTTTTCTAGATTTGAATACATCTAGTTCATTAAAAATTTTGGGATGCATGTATATTGTATATGTATTATTATGTTTTATTTATGTTTTGATTTGCTATGTTGATGTTATGAAATATTTTGTACTAATGGCCTAAAAATCCGTGCATGAGAGAAAATAAATAAATAAAATGCATGTCTGAGTACCTATATCTAAAGGCACTTTGTCATCGGAAATTAGGGTCTACTCTGTGTCATAAACGCAGCGTCCCTGACGGGGTAAGCCGGGAAGACCGAGCACCACAAATTATGTTCCCCGCACACCTATGTGCGTAGAATTATGGAGTTATTATTACGATTGGAGAAATATCCAAGCGTGAAGTTTCGGGAAGAAGGCAGCGGTAAGGAAAGAGGTTGACACTATTTAGTATAAAAAAATATTTCTATATCTTCTTCTTCTTCGCCCTCCCCTTTGCCCCATTTACTTGGGGTCGGCTCTCCTAGTCTTCATCCTCCAAGTCTTTCTGTCTCCTGCATCCTCCGCACGAAGCCTCGCCTTCTTTAGATCTCTTGCGATTGTGGACATCCAAGTAGTAAGGGGTCTGCCCGATCTTCTGGATCCTACTCATCCATTGTCCTTTTAATCATATTGTCCTGTGGCAGTCTCATAATGTGTTCGTACCATCTTAGTCTATTTTCGGTCACCTTTTCTCTAATAATGGGAGCGACTTTGAAACTGCCACGGAGATGGACATTTTTCACTCTGTCCAGCCTCATAACACCACCATTAATATTATATATACTACTTCGAAATATTATTATATACTACTTATATAGGTTCCTAACTGTATAGATATTAGATACTTATGTGGGTAAGTACAGCCTTATATTTTAAAAGCATAAATTTGTATTTCGCACAAACAACAATACTCATATTTTGGTAAAGTATTTACAAGTAGGTATTATCCATTCTTGAGTTATTTTTATTAGCTTCACATAGGAACGTTGGGTGTGGTATTATGCGTGACCAGACAAAAACCCATAAGGATATTGCTCATCATGAATAAATCCCAAAAAGATCCATAAGAAATTTGTTAAAGGCACAAAAGTTTAAATCTAATTGGATTTTGAAAATTAAATTCATAGTATTAATTAGCTTACGATTTATTTTATTGTGTTAGAAACTAGCATAGACTAGAAAATAAAAGAATAAATAATGGGAACTAAAATGGGATAGGTAGACAATAAAATAGTCAACATTCTATATAAATGAGTCCATGGATGGTGCAGTTGGTTGAGGCGGCAGTCTCTCGAGCGGGAGGTGCCAGGTTCAAACCCCGGGGCTGGCGATGTATCCCACACTTTGTGATACAGGATTTTAGCCTAGTGCAAGGTGTGCAGAAAAGTATTTGGGTTTGTGTATGCAAAGCCCAGATCCTTTATTAAACAAAAAAAAAAAAAAAACATCAACTGGAATCCAACTAGAAAGTTTGAACTTTTATCCCTTTTTAAAGGGCTTTTTTCTTTTTTGGGATTTATTAATGTTGAGCAATATTCTAATGGGTTTTTCTCCGGGAAGCGATATTATGTTACCCACAACGGTACATCATTATTCAATACACTCACTATGGAAGTATGGATGGACCATCCACTATACATTATCCATCTATTCCTTTCGGAGTCCATGTTAAAATATAACGCCCTCTTTGTTTATCTTGTGCCTCAAGAAAATATTATATTTTGGAATACAGTACGCAACGACAATTTGATTTCTTCACCGGATATTTTATATATATATGACTTCTTCTTCTCTTACTTACTTTTCGTATGGCGCGGTGGTTCAAATATCTTCACCCATTCGGGTTGAGTCAGAAAGTGGTCATAGAACTACAGTCTTGGATCCAGTGCATGCTGTCAACCAGTCCACTGCCTCCGGCGTCGCCTCATGGATGTCTTGGAGGCTTCCACAGTGCCTGCCTTACGGCTTACCTGATGCGCAAATTGGTCTTGGTTCTTCTTTCATTTTCTTCCTTCTCTCACTCCTCAGTTCTTCTTTCGTCTTCTTCCTTCTTTGTCATGACGGTTTCGGCAAAGTCTCTTACGAGATTCCAATTCCCGCTATTTTGCATCATTTTACTTATTATATTCTGCGTAGTGAGGGTCCCGGGAGGTTCCATGTTTCTCGTCATAGTGAGTCTTTCTTGTTCCCACCTCATGCACTCAAACATCGTGTGTTCCGCGTTGTCTGTTTTTTCACGACAGTAATTGCATATTTCGGATTCTGCTCTATTTATTATTTTGAGGAATTCCTGGAAGACCCCGTGTCCAGTCAGTAGCTGGGTCATACGGAATGTTACTTCACCGTGTGGCCGTTTTTTCCATGCACTGATGTCGCCGATGAGACGGTGAGTCCATCTTCCTTTCGTAGAGGTGTCCCAGAGCATTTGCCATTGTTCTAGAGTTTTGTTTTTCTCCTGTTTTATTTGTTCCTGTGTGACAGGTCTATTGAGGCGGTATATCCTTGCTCTCTCCTCCGCTAAGAGATTTGCTGGCACCAGCCCAGCTATTACCATCACTGCATCTGTCGACGCCGTTTTATATGCCCGGCATACTCTAAGGGCCATTGTTCTTTGCGTGCTCAATAAGGTATCTACGTTCTTCTGCCTTTTCAGCGCACTTTCCCAGACTGGCGAGGCGTATAAGGTTATTGATTGCACTGCCATCGCCAGCACCATTCGTTTCTTCTGAGCAGGCCCTTTGGTATTCGTCAGAATAGGGTATAGTGCTTTCGCCGTTTTTTGTGCCTTTTCACACGTGTAGGTGATGAAGTTCATTGCCGAATCCAGCACAACCCCAAGATATTTGGCCTCTTTTGACGGTGTTATGGTTTCTCTGTCGGTCTTGAAGCTGATGCCTTTAGTTCGTCTTGCTCCGCTCAGTATAATAGCAATTGTTTTTTCGATGGCTATTTCTAGTTTATTTAGCTTCATCCAGGCGTCTACTGCGTGTATTGCGGCCTCAACTTTGGAGATGAGTTCGGTCTTCATTTTCGCGGTCACTGATATTGCTAGATCGTCCGCATAACACACGAAGCTGACTCCTTCTGGCACGTTTATCGTCATGACGTCGTCATATAGAATGTTCCACAGGGTTGGTCCGAGGACCGAGCCCTGCGGCACGCCGCCGCTTATGTCCATACTTTTATTCTTTTGGGTATTTATTTTCCTTTCGGTGAGATAGTCTACTATGATGTTTGCAAGGTATATGCTTATTCCCTTTTTTCTTATCTTTTGTACTGCTATTGGCCATGAGGCCGTGTTAAAAGCATTTTTCACATCTATTAAGACAAGTGCGTTCAATTTTCGCCTCCTCTTCGCCTCTCTTGCCGTCGTAATGACCTGATTTACCGCACCAACAGTCGATCTCCCTTTTCTGAATCCATGTTGGTTAGGGCTAAGACCGTCTTTGGCGTCTAGCTCAGTCATGAGTCTATAATTTATAATGCTCTCGAAGAGCTTGGCTACAGTGTTTATCAGGCAGATGGGCCTGTATTTATTGTCCTCTTGTGGGTTTTTTTTTGGTTTCTCGACCAAGACCAGGTTCGCGCACTTCCAATTTTCAGGGAATTTTCCAGCACGGAGTGGAGGCTTCCACTGAACTTCTTAATGTGGCACTCTTGCACTACGTGTCTCACAGTCTGCTCAGCTCCACACTCACAGTAAGGGCTGTCCCTCTTTCCCCACCTCCAGAGAGAGTAATTGCAGCGTCCATGTAAATCTCTTAATATCGGCCTTATGGTACGATGGATTAGGATGAAGATGGATTAGCCTCCTGCGATGTCGACTCCCAACTGTCAATCCATCTCTTTGGTGGTCTGCCCGAGTGGTCTATATATGACTTGTGTATAATATTCAATTTTAAGATGAATGGAAGAAAGACCTCAGGCAAGATGGTCTGATGATGTGAGGCGAATCGCAGGAAGAAAGTAGATGCAGCATGCCCATTGCCCAGGATAGGTATCTGTGGAAATTCAAAGGGGAGGTCTATGTCCAGCATTGGAATTAAAACGGCTGAGAAGAATAAAGAAGAAGTTCGAAAAAACGTTGAAAGAGAGTAAGAAATGAAGTAATTTGAGGGATGAGTGGAATTATGAGAGATGAGTGTTGTGAATAGGATAATACTAAAGTAATCGGACCATTTATTGGCGCCGTTTAGCGATAAAATCGCCCCAAGGGCACCTTACATTTTTCAGAGTATAAATCACCTATATGATCGTCATAAGCAGTAAAAATGATAGATTAAATCACCACATAGGATCGTTGCAACAAAAACAAAAATAAATCTAATCAGTTTTGGCTGACTCCCGTCATTGGCTGACCAGTGAGTGACCCGTAAGTAGATAGGATGGAAGTGAACAACTTGAGATGGATTGATTATGCAGAGAGAATGACTAATGATATAACGACAAAGAAAATAGTTCATAGATAGGTATTCTTCTTCTTTCATCGTTTCCTCATTGCTGAGGGTCGTGATTTGTGGAGCTACCCACGGACAAAACAAGGCGCCTCCAGTCCTCTCTGTTCTCCGCAGTCCGCATCGCCGAGCATAAGTCTCTCCCAGTCATTTCCAGATAGGTATAAGATAGTTCTAAAAGAAAGTGTGCGCGATGAAGAGCGGTCGTCCAAAGTAACTTTCAGTGAGCATATTGACCAAAAGAACGGATGTGTATTCGATTGTGCTGAAATGTCATGGAGTCTATTCCACTTTAAAAACTTGGCGTTTTCAATATTTAAGTACAATACAATCGTTCGGATAATCGCCATCTATTGTAGAGTTGGATAAAATGGATAGATATAGAAACATGAAGTATGATAACGTAGATATTCGATATAATATCTTACAACACAACTGAATATATTGATCTTGCTACTGTTTACGTACATATTTGTGATATTTTATAAGTTATTACATCAATACTGTAAGGTCCGCTCGACAAAGACGAATGTTTAGTATCTACATGAAAGTAAACTGAATATTAAATTTACACCTATAGTCCTCAATACATAGAAAACTTTGTGTAACTATCTATCTATCTAATATACCCTCACGCTAGAGCGCCAGACAGCCCTATCCTTAGACACACTCCTAGCATCCGTCACATTCATGCATGCAGTCATGCAAGCTCTCCGATTTATTTTAATCAAAACGCGTGAGGATCTGGTCGACACGATCGGACCAGGTCAGCCTCAGGCGGCCGCGTTCCTTCACCCCTCTTCGCTCACTCAAATATATATTTTTTGTCATCCTGCCATCTCTCAACATACCCAAACCAACTTAGTTTATTCACTTTCATTCTTGTCACAAAACTATTCTTGCAGTCACAGGAGAGAGAAGATTGAATAAAATGAACATATCAATCAATCGTAAATGTACCAAAAGGATGTAGTATTCCCACAACAGTGTAGAAGAATTAAGGATGAACTGTGTCGGGCTTACGACCGACCTCGGCTGGCTTAAGTGATCACTTTACACTCGAGAAACATTCGCCATTTTAGTTCACCCCGGCTGGGATTCGAACCCAGACCTTCGTCTCGCATGGTAGGGATCATATCCACTACACCACGAGAAGCGATGGCTGTGCTGTCGAATTTCGTGTATATTGAGTACCCATGTATTGTTGCATTTCTAACTGTTGAAATTGTTGCTTTTATTTATTTATCTTATGGCCAACATCACGCCTATAACTGTTGAAGGGAGAGGGGATAAAAACATTGTTGCCCAATCCCACCAACTTTAACCTAAGAAGGAGACCCCTAAGAAATTTCCATACAAAAACAGAGATAATATTCTATTTATTGACACGCAGGCCTACCAAACCACACCCTAATTCCATACGAAATGCAACACGCAACTCACCTACGTTAGGTGCCCAAATATCTCTGCCCAGCAGGCGCGAAGCTACCTAAGAACACGATTCCCATCGAGTTACCTTTTGGGAAAAATGATAGGTATAATAGTGTCTAATCTGACGTAATCCCATAAGAAATATTAGCTCCGGCTTCCCTTCTGCAGAAATCCACCCTTCGCCACTGCTGCCCAGGCTAGGTGAGTTGCGTGTTGCATTTCGTATAGAATTGGGGTGTGGTTGGTAGGCCTGCGTGTCAATAAATATAATATTATCTCTGTTTTTGTATGGAAATTTCTTAGGGGTCTCCTTCTTAGGTTGAAGTTGGTGGGTTTGGGCATGTATGTACTACGGAATGTAGAAAAAAATCCAACGCTATACAATAATACAATTTGTAAATCAAAAATAATGTATCAATAGGGTTTTAAAACCTATAGATATTTTAATTTAGGTGAACAATGTGAACATATTGTCGCTATACATTACTGTAAATTAAAAACATTAGGTTCTCACTTTGTGAAACGTTTTAAGCCCCTCGCCTGTATGAGAGACGTTGTGGATGCAATGATTTAAAGTAAAAATAAATCATATAAAACTTTAGCATTAAAACAAAACACGGATAGGTAATAGTATTGGTCTAAAAACGGGATGTCGGACAGCTTTAACCGACGGGTTTTTGTCGAGTATCATTAGTGGTCGCTAACGACCCTTGTGCTGGGGGTATGAATTTGGGAACAGCAATTAACATTCTGACATAACTGTAATACTATAGTAACCCATCTTATATAGTATACAATATTATACATCCACTAAAACCCAAGTGATGGTAAAATAATGCTCTCCAGTCCAAGTTGAGTAATACTACTGTTGTTACACAAGTACTTACAAACTTATCCTTTCGTGAAAATTCACTCGACAGACACCCAGTTTGCCGTCATTTGTCAAACAAATTATTATTATATTTCGTTGTTTATGTATGAGGAAATATGTAATTGTGTGTGTTATGGAAATTTCTCCTCCATATATTTATATGAATTTTCATGTTATTTTTATACGATCCAGTGGGGTAGTCTTCTATGTCGTTGTCCTTTTTGCTAAGTATCGGGACCATCCTCCCTCTCTCAATATATTTTGAATCGTTGTACTCCACCTCTTCCGACACACCGCCTTCCGCATTGCTCCAACTCCTAATGTGCCTTTACTTACTGCTAGCCACTTGCGTTCCATTGCTGGACATAGGGCTCTTCTAAACTCTTCCACTGTCTTCTATCTTGGGCTATCTGCTACCATCTACGACCCGTAAGCCGGACAATGTCATCTGTCCACCTTTTCTGTGGTCTTCCTACGCCTCTTTTGTTCTCCCAGGGCCTCCACTTCAAGATTTTAGGTACCCATCTGACACTGTCCTGTCTTGCCACGTGTCCCGCCCACTGCCATTTTTGCTTTGCTGTTCTTTCTGCGATGTCGGCAACTTTTGTTCGACGTCTGATCTCTTCATTTCTAATTTTATCTCGAAGACTGACGCCCAACATTTTTCATTACGGACGGGGCTGATCCAGTATTTGACTTGGAGGAGGGGTCGACCATTCACTTTGGTTTAAACTCCTATCAACCGTTGCAACGAAAACGAGCAGAGTAAGTAACAATTTTAAAATGGTATATAGATACAATATATTGGGACTAGGGCATTTTTGAATCATAATATCTTTCCAGGGAGCAGATAGCTGATTTAGGCAGACTTATAACTTCTTCACTATTGTCGTTTGAGTTAATTAAAATGTATTAATCCAACGTTTTTTAAATAATTGTGTACATGTCTTAAATACGCCCTTGATATACTCAATAAAATGGGATAAGTATTTTACATTTCGTCTTCTTGAGACCTTCGTAACGCATGATGGATAGGAAAAATTCGATAAGATAATAATACATCACGAAATAAGTTACTCTTGAACAAAAAAATGTTTTTCCTCAAAACAAAGCACTCATCTTTCAAAACAACTAATTCCTAGAGACATTCCGAGTGGGAAAAATGATGAATCTTTATCCATAAGAGAATTAAATAGGTATAAAATAGTATTCCACACCCAAAATTTTGCTGGTACAAAACTCTATGTTAATTTCATAAGGTGTATGTTTGTTGGTGAATAATGTAACGTAGTTGAATGATATACCCAACCCAAACCAGATAGTAAGATAACATCAGGAAGGTCTTATAAGTTCACAGTCCTAAAGGTTATCAGCTGCTAGAGGATTATGAAGATATAGACTGATAGTTTTGGTTCTACAATAAGCTCTAGGTAATAAACAATTTATTTCGATTTATGTGGAAATAATTTTGCCAACCGGTGATAATTATTTTGGTTTTAATCATATTCTTTAGTTAAGTATGAAAGTGAATAAACTGAAATGGTTTGGGCATGTTGAGAGAATGAAATATGACAGGATGACAAAAAATATATATTTGAGTGAGCGAAGAGGGGTAAAGAAGCACGGCCGCCCGAGACTGACCTGGTCCGATCATGTCAACCAGATCCTCAAGGATGGACGCGTTTTGAGTAAAAGGAATCGGAGAGAGTGTATGACAAATTGCATGAATGTGACGGAGGCTAGGAGTGTGTGCAAGGATAGGGTTGTCTCGTGCTCTATCCTCTCTGCCTACCCTGCAAGGGACGTGGCGTGAGGGTATAGATAGATAGTATAACATTATTAGGTAATATTGCTTAGTGATAAATGAGATATCGGTACTACTCAAGCGAATAATGACAATGAGAACTATGGAGAGGAAGATGCTGGACATTTCTTTAAGGAATGGTTTACCAAATGTAAGTACTACAGAGAGAACGAATAAAGGGTCGCTGGCCTTAAGTGGAGCTGTACTGATGGGCATTTTGTCATATGCCAAGACTCCCGATGGACTAAAAACATAATGGAATGGCGACTTAGAACAAGCCTAAGAAGCATTATAGTTAACCCCAGGCGAGGCGGACTGATGATATTACGAAATGTGCCGGAGGGAGATGGATGCAATATGCCCGGGACAAGGAGTTGTGCAGAGGACCAAAAGGGGAGGCTCGTATCCAATAATGGATCTAAGAGGCTGAGGAAGAAGAAGAATAATAGGTACATAGGTAGACAACGCCTTAAGGGCTACGTACTAATTCAATTATATAAGATGGAAACTATATAGGAATTACAAATGAAAGGACTAAAGATATTCTATTTTACGTTTGTTCACATGTTCAGGTTCATGGTACCTATACTGAGTGTGTCGCCTAGCTTAATAACAATGAGACATAATATTGTGACAAACGTATTCGATATCCTATCACCATATGTTAGACTCGGTATAGCTATTAGTGAAATGTTACTTCTACTAAATGGACCTGTCCGGATGAAAAATCGCTTCCCCATTTGATGGTAGGGCGGCGATTCTGTACGTACAATCGCGTGTAGCGATCTTTCCCCATTCCTGTCCTATGTAGGTACCGTGCAATCTTACGTTTACGAAATAGCCTTTCCGATTTCAATCGATCGTCACCAAAAAGAATCTAATATACCCCTACAATACGTTCGTTTCAACAAAAAATCAACAATAATTTTCTTCGTCTATTAAGACATTTGATACTTCCTGATAAAAATATATATCGGCTATTTGAACTACCTACGAATCTTGATTAAAGAAATGAGTTCAACACAAAATTCACGAAAAATTCTCACTTACAAAGTAAATTTAGTGAAGCAGGAACATTTTTCTTATAAACTTTTATTATTTTGAAGTAACTCTTTGCTGAAAAATATGTAAAATCTATGAAGGCGATTTAATACCAGGACTAGATACTCGAAATTAAATCAATGATACTCTAAGGTGTTTGACCGACGGAACATGGTGGAAGTCCATTTTTAACTTTATTATAGGTACATACCTATCGGCAAACCCTGCACCAGACGTTTACAGGACACTTGGAAAGATGGGAAAAAAGAGTGGGGGACCCAATCTACGTCCTGGGAAAATTCCAAGATGAATTTAGAAGAATGATAGACAGTGGTGTGACTATTGAAGAGAAAATAAAATTTGATAGATAGGTATAATTGAGATTTAAATAGGAACCTGTAGTAGAAAGTAGTCACTAAAAATGAAACAGCGAAAATTAGGCGTAAGTCATTAGAAAGAGAACGAGAATGCCATATATCAATGTTACTCGTAAAGATGCCTGGGCGTGAGTCGTTAGAAAGAGAGAGAGAACGCCACATATCAATGTAACCACGGATGCTCCGGCGTGAGCCATTAGAAAGAGAGAGAGAGAAAACGCCACGGATGCTTGGCCGTGCGTCATTAGAAAGAGAGAGAACGCCATATATCAATGTAACCCGTAAAGATGCGCGGGCGTTAGTCATTACTCATTAGAAAGAGAGAGAGAACGATGGATATCGATGTAATCCACGGATCTTCAAACAATTGTTGTATTGACTAGCGGGTCCAGGGGAGGGGCTAGGGGGCTGAAGCCCCCCCCCAAAACCAAGAGTGACAGTACTATATACAACAATTAATCTAGGGGTTTAAACCCCTTAGCCCCTCCCAAAACGTTGAGTGACAGTACTTTTTACCATGTGACGACATTCAGCCCCCCCCCCCCAAATTGAATCCTGGATTCGCCACTGGTTGTATTACAGTTTTTTCCTCAACAGAGAAGAGACGCATCTTCATTCACATAATTTAGCGTTATGTGAACTCCCTTGGGGAGGACATATGTGAATGAAGATGCCTCTCGTCTCTGTTGAGGAAAAAACTGTAATGCACATTCCTTGGGCCAAGGCTATATAACACCCTTAAGCAAAAAGTTGACAGTGGTAGCAAGGGAAGGAAGCTCGCCATGACTGAGGTAGTGAAATTAATCATGGAGGAGGGAATCTACAAGTCGGAGAGCATGTTGATGGAGATTCTTGTATAGAGACGAAGAAGACACGGTGCCAGAACATAATGTAGGTACAAGCAGCTATGCAGAGGATCATCGAGGGGGCCTCGGCACAGGCGCAAGCCCAGTGAGACTCGTCGATGAAACAACATGTACCTTATATTGTAAATCACATAATACATTGCCATGTTAATATAAAAAAAAACACAATAAAGTTATTATTATTTCCGTCTGTGCAATACAGATAAATCCGGTTCAAGACGCATAATAATTTAGATATATCATAATAATTGTTGTATTGTTGAGTGCATCTCTGTGATATTTTTGAGACACCCGGAAAAATCCGAACGCAATTAGAGACATATATAATCTCCTCCATCTCCTACCAGCGTCCTAGGAATGTCTTAAACCAGTTGTATATAGTCGGTGGGTACCTACTATACTGGTGGTACGTGTAAGGGTATTAAAGGCAAAGACGTTTTTAGGCAACCCTAGTGCGATGTAAAACCCTATTGGTAAGCTATCGTTTATACCACATTTCGATCAAAAAACAGATACGTCATAAATTAAGCAGCGGGCTCTTGGACTATAATACGTAATTTGTTGTAACAATTATTCTTTACCATGCTCTTTTATAGTTTTATTTACCTTAGGTACGAAAAAAATGCTAATAATGTCTGGTCAGGAACTTGGACTCAAATTTTACAAAGTAACCCTAATATAAAAAAAATAATTTAAATAATCCAATAACTCACATTAAAAAAAAAAACTCGTATAAAATTCTCCTGCGGCACAATTTTTCTCTTTTTAAGCAAGTACGCCTTTTGGCACACAAGGATTGTCTAATTTTTGTAATTAATATGCATTTTTGTTTTGGCCAATAAAGATTTATTTATTTATGTCAATATCTAAATTTTTGCTATCCCACTCGAAACGGTTCGAAAAAATTTCGCCTGGGGCGCTATTTACACGTTACTCTTGATACCCCTTGGCACCGAGGCTGGCGACGACCATGGTATTATAGATCGATACAAATATTGGCTATGTGTTGTAATATAATATAGAAATATTTTATTTTATTTATTTATCGTATGGTCAAAAGAAGTATACCTATCACATCCCTCAAAGGAAAAAGTTTGAAGGTTGGGCATTGGGCAATGATAAATTTCGCAAGCAAGCTTGGTCGTCAGAATTGAACGTTCTTTATATATTCAGTCGCTGGCTCATTCAGGTATAGGAAGTCATCGAAGCTCCCGAGGCCGAACTCAGTCACAATTTGGCCCACACTCTGCCTCTCTGCCCTACATTTGCAGGCAGGGGAGTCCAGCCACCCACACTTGGAGAAAATGTCGGCACATCTTCCATGGCCTATACGGAAAAATAATATAGAAATATAATGAATATTTATAAAGGATGCTGGAATCCAGATTATCCTAATTTACTATCTTTAATATCGTCCATTCCTTCATTCACGGATATAAAAGTCGTTATTTAATTCGGTTCAGGCACCACCGAGAATCGTTCATTTAGAAACACACTTTCTTTCGGTGAAATAGTAACGATTTTATCTTGCCGTCATAGTGGAAATGAAAATAACAGGATATGAGAAAGAACTCTCTATGAAAATCACATTTTAACGCAGTAAAATGAATATTAGTTAAGGAGTTATCTCAACAGATATAGAGCGAAGGATGGACTTTCCGTGAAGTTTGATGTGACTGATAGTCGGCTAGTTTAATATGATAACTTTATATGAACTATTTCTTCATTTTTTTTTCAATGAATCTGGGTTCTGGGTTTATTGAAACAACCCCAAATACACCTTTGTGCACTTCACAGTAAGCTTGAAAAGCTTATGTCGTGAAGTGGAGTAGGTCGGCATCAGAGAATGAACCCGCACCCACTGGATTAACAGTCGAACGCGTTACCAACCAGTCTACCGACCACCATTGTTTGTAAGTACGTCGAACTAAAATTTTGTGAATTTTCAAAGCGAATATAATGTGTGCATGTATGTTATGCTCCCGACCCAACTACGACGTCACCGTCGTTTCCCACGGCCTTAGGGTTCAAAATCGCGTGAACAATCGCATGATAAAATGGTAAAAACAGCGTTTTATCCATTTTTTTGGGTTAATTTCGCTTCAATCAAAAAACTTTTACTGTTATTCCCTACGGGAAACGAGTTTCTGTCTTTTGGAAAAAAGATCAGAGGTGTTTATCACATTTTTTTTTGAGTAATCTAAAAATGATATACACAATATTTTACGGTTATTTCCTAGATAAAGCTTCAACGCATATACCCTATTTTGTTCCAAAGCATATTTAGTAACGGTTGTAGAGATATAAGATCTCCCGTTTTTAGAAATTTATGCAATGTCAGTATGAGTACTTTTAATCTAGGTTGAAATATGTACTGTCTTCGTAAAAAGTCAAAATAACTAAAGTTGACGCTACTCGGCAGTGTCCGGTCCGTCCGACTAATTGTGTCACTCTGATTTGTCATATAAAACTAACCATCTAACCAAAATGTCCCGAAGAATATTTCCGAAAGCGAAAACTTCCCAATAGCGTCTCGCCCTTTCGACAATGGGCTGTAATATTACTTAGCGCATCTTGTTTTCATTGCGTCATATAAAACTGACCATCTAACAAAAAAGTCCAGAAGAATATATGTCCGAATGCGAAGACTTTCCATTAACGCCACGTACTTTTTGGCAAGGGACTGTAATATTACTTGGCGATATTTTTTATAAATCTTGTATACTTAGTATTGAGTCATATAAAACTGACCAACTGACAAAAAAGTCTCGAGCAATATCTCCGAAAGCGAAGACTTCCCAATAACGCCACGTATTTTTTGACTGGGAGCTGTAATATTACTTGGCGATTTTTTATTAAATTTTGTGTTTTAGTTGAGTCATGTTATAAGAGAGCGTAATACAAATTGCGTAAGTGTGACGGAGATAGAGCTGCCACCTCTCCGGGTTTAACCCGGAGTTTACGGGTTTGAATGGTGTTCTCCGGGCTCCGGGTTAGCATTTTATATCTTCGGCAGTGTTGCCGTTTCTAGTATTTTTAATACTAAACTAGTATTTTTTGAGGCATTTTGAAGAATCTAGTATTTTCTTTAGTATATTCCGAAAATCTGGTATATTCTAGTATTTTTGATCAAAATCTAGTATATTTAGACCTAATTCTAGTATTTTCCGGTACTTTGTAATAAAAATGTTTTACGCTATCAAATTTCGTACAGAAATCAGTAAAGAAAGAACGAAAAAAATGTGAACATATTGTTGGTTTATTCATTTTATTACCCCCCCCCCCTCGTCAAATTTTTAGTCGTCAAGGTCAAAAGAAAATAGCATGATTAAAAAATTTAATAAAACATTGAAATCTCCCCCCCCCCCCCCTCCGTCATCAAATTTTTCGCGACAGAAGTTTTTTGTGCTGGCGACGAAAAAAAAAAAAGGTCAACAGTTTTTCCCAAGAGTCAAATTTCCTTCCTCCCCCCCCCCCCCCCCGTCGACGTCTTTTTACAGAACATTGAAATTTTTTCGCGGAGGACCAAAAAAAAAAAAGGTCGACAAATAAATTATCTGGTATTTTTCTAGTATTTTGTCGACCCCCATCTAGTATATTCTAGTATTTTTTGACAAAAAATCTAGTAGTTTTGCTAATTTCAAAACGGCAACACTGATCTTCGGGTCAGACTGATTGGTGAGACAGAGTGGCTTAACTATCACCGGGCAGTCCCCGCCCGATATTATGAAAATCCGTTAAATCTCATTAAAAATCAAACTGTTTCATAAAAAAATTCTCCTGGGGCACTATTTACGAGTTTTTTTTTTCAACATTTGTACTTCAATAAAAAACACGTTTTATTGAATAAAAAATACAATTTTCCCGAAATCTCCGGGCCTACTCTCTTTGAAAGGTGGCAGCCGTAGACGGAGGCTAGAAGTGGTGTATAGAGGTCAGAGCGCACGACAGCCCTATACTGACAGTACTGACACACACACTCCCAGCATCCGTCACATTCATGCAATTTGTCATACATGTTCTCCGATTCCTTTTACTCAAAACGCGTCCATCCTTGAGAATCTGGTCGACATGATCGGACCAGACCAGTCTCGGCCGACCGCGTTTCCTCACACCTCTTTGCTCGCTCAAATATATATTTTTCGTCATCCTGTCATCCTTCATTCTCTCAACACACCCAAACCATCTCAGTTTATTCGGTTTCATTCTCGTCACAACACCTTCTTACTATATATGATTATAATACGAAAAAAATAGTTCAAGTTCCGTAAGACATTTCAAATATTTTTCATCAATGTAGTTCGCCACCCATTCTGATGAAAGCCATATAGGTATCTACCTACTTAAATGTTTGCACAAAAAATGTTGTGTGTGTGTTATGTATGGACTTATTATTTGCTGATTACCTCATTATAACTATAATGAATATAGTTAAGAAAATAAATAAACAGGCAAAATTGAAAAAAGTGAATAATTTTCACGGGTTCCCACTAGTAATATATAATAATAAAAATCGACAGTATTATTAAGCGTTAAAAAGTGTGTTTAGGACTGAGAAAATATCGTGTAAACTACCAAGCTACCTGCAACACGGAAGACATCGTAAGATGGGGCAGGAAAAGAAGAAGATTCTGGCGCGACCACCTGGAGAGAATGGACAATAACAGACTTCCATACGTGGTAGCTAATTATATGGGCGTCCCCGGCCTCGGAGCTAGGGGGGGGGCAACAAAAATTGACGCTAATAATATCCCTGAAGGCAACCGCCAACCAGGAAGACCAGCAAAGAGGTGGCGAGATAGTTGGAGTTCGCTATCCCAGGAGACCCCTGTGCAAGAAACAGATCCCCGGATCTAATGCAAAACGAAACAGAACTACCAAAAGTAAAATTTTTGTAGGTATTCGGTACATGTATGTTCAAATTCAATAAGGACTAACGGATTTGTTTTAGTTTAATTTATTTATTTAATCTTTAAGTGGACAAGAAATACATAATATAAATATAAAAAATGGAAATAGTACAGATTATAAATCGTTGTTTACTAGGGCGAACTTATCGCAGTTTTAAGCAATCAACGAACATAAAATATTTTGAGTGGGATTTACACATATGTACCTTAAAAAAAAGCAAGTTGTGTGAGAGTGGGATTTGGAAACATGCTACTAGATTTATTCCCGCGCATCCAAAAAATTCCAACAGAGGATCTATGGAAACTAGCGGGTCAAAGTAAGTTCATGATTTATCAAATTTTGTACACGCGCAATAATCGAAATCTTATTTCAACAGGTGTGAAATTATTACTAAGAATTATACGTTATTTTAATATCTAATTATCGGTTATAGTAATTGCTAACAAGAGACAAAATCGTATAATAATTTTAAAGTCAATTAAAAAGTGCGATATTTGAACACCTCCGAATACATACAAATTTCCGATTAGGTCCTCCGGCATGGACGAAGCAACGATACGTATATTTGTCTCACTCTTATGCAGAAGCTACATACCTACAGCGTACCTATTTGTTTGTTGTTTCAATTAGTGAGTGAGATAGAAGCGATAAAATGTCTTGC
Organism: Ceraclea dissimilis; assembly: GCA_963576895.1. Taxonomy (NCBI): domain Eukaryota; kingdom Metazoa; phylum Arthropoda; class Insecta; order Trichoptera; family Leptoceridae; genus Ceraclea; species Ceraclea dissimilis. The sequence goes on from OY756368.1 coordinate 15,029,511, forward strand.
GTACCCATACATTTGCATACATAGATGACTTGAAAAATAAGGGTTACGTAAAGAAACTCAGAAATTTTATGATTGAAATAGGTGGATCTAAGGTAGAAATATTCATTTCGATGGAATAATCAAAATACCTAAAAATGGCGTATGTGATTTTTGCTTAGGACGATGGATGCAAAATTTATTTGTAACATATACGTAGGTAGTATATTGTTTAAAAATCGAACACCTCGGTGTTCGAAGGCGTTCTGTCGGGTCTGTTCGGTCAGCGCCTAAGCGGTCGGCCAGTTTCGGCTTAGTTGCGCTGTGTTCTGCTCGTCGTCTGAGAGCGCAAGTGATTAATTAGTTATTAACTCTTGCATCATTAATATAATTTTATTTATCTATCCTTTTCGCGTGGTATATACCTGTTTAATACGTGTAAAAACGATGTGTTAACATTATTTTCGGTATTAAGTACATAACTAAAAGTGCGCAACAAGTGTTTTGATATATTTTTTTATCTTTTTATTCCGTTCGTCTTGTAGGTTATATGTGAACTGCTACATAACGAATATCATCATTTTGTGCAATTTCAACGTGGGTAAAAATGTAAGTGTTTTTTTAATATTTACTGCCTGTTACATGTACTCAATTTATTGCTTATTGTTATTGATAATGAAATTCATTGTTTTTATATAAGATGACTGATTGAAAATTACCGTTTGGAAAAAAACTCGTCACGACATGCGCGTGGATCCCCTTGTTTTGAATGTATATTCTACTGGGTTTATATGTAAAATGAGAGTTTTTTTTACGCATTATTGTGAACGTTATTGAACTAATATTACTGAAAAATGCCCACATACTTTTCTCAAAATTCCCAAAGTCGCTGTGTTAATTTCATGTAGGCATCACTGTTTACCAACCTTTTACCTATGTACTTTTTTGTAAGTGCGTAATATGGATTCAGTCGTAGGCGCATGTCATTTCTTCCTGCTTTTTCACGTTTCTCAGCCTCTGAAATGCTACCCAGTTTGATTTTCCATCCAAAAAACTTCGAGAAGACACGATCGACGCCATTTTGTTTTCACTTGTAGGTACCTACCTACTCATAAATTCTTCAGTGACTGCGTATTTTTCGTATGAAGTTGGATTAGATCTTTAGTATTTAATTATCTTTTATTCATTTTTATACCCTTTAGTATTAATTATCCAGTGTTTTCCGACATGCGCATTTACACTGCGATCTTCGATTTTCATCTACAAAATTGAGTGTATGCGTTCGCCATTTTGCTTCATTTATAGGTACCTACCTACCTAGTACCTACTCACATTCCTACAGGTAGGTATGATTATCGTATTCATATTTTTCATCGTGGTTTTTTCTAATGTTTTCCCATTCAACATATCGCATCGTTGAAGGGATCAAAACGCATTCTGAATTTTGATTCACTTTAGCTTTTTTTCTTTGATTTTCCATCCGGAAAATTCCGAGAAGGAATTCCCGCCATTGTGATGTCCTCTTCTTCGGTTTCAATCCTGCGGATTGGTTTGCAGCAAAAATCTGCATCTCGTCTTCCACTCCGTCGGTATACTCTGCAGTACTTTTCAGTTACAGGTATGAAGTGTGGTACTTTGATTTACCCGTAGGTAAAAGTATGAATAATATAAGAGGAGTAGGAATTTTGTTAAAAGGGTATTTTCATTTTGGCGTTCTTTTCTTCGATTTTTCATATAAGAAATTTGCACAAGGTACGTTGCCTTTTGGTGTAACTTTTTACTACTACGACGCCTATATGCATAATTGTATACGGGGCACCTGTTTTTTTAACACATTTTATAGGACAATATTTTCAAATTGTATCTACATAGTATTATGTAGTACATAGGTACCTAAGAAAAAAGGTGTTAGCATCTCGTAGAGAATCATACAAAATTAACACCATCTTCATCTTAAGTGATAATGACCCATATTGAAAGAGTACCAAATATGTATTTATCAGATCCTTTGACTATATTATCCTATAGACAGCAAATGTGAAACGTCACATGTCCCAGCATTCCAATGATACTCTTCATATTCCTGAGGATCCTCTGAAGTTAGCTGCAAAACTAGATTCACAGACAATATATAAGTCTCTTTCTCGTAAAGTATTTTTATTAGCAGTTAAAAGAAGATAGCACGAGATTTACTCATTCGGGGCTGAAATGTTTTTCCTCCTCTCTACCGACCTCTTGATCATATCACATCTTATGTATATTCATCTCGCTCTAACACACAACGCACAATTGCACACGCACAGCATGCTGTTTCATTTGTATCGTTTAGTACGTCTTTAAAAGTCACAACCGTATTGCCACTATTACATTATAAAATCATTCGCGAATCCCGTGTTGCGTCAGTCAGGCAGTGTTTTTCGTCGGGATTGCGCGGTTCTCCAATCAATCTGCGCGGGCGCATCTTACTTAAATAATTTGGTTTTTTGTCTTAAATTAAACTTAATTAAATTATATATCTTTTTCGGGTTGTGCCTATTAATTTATGGGTTTAAAAACACCGTGATAATATAATTTTCGGTATTGTGTTAATTACGCTGGAAATGCTTAAATTTCGTTATTTTTTTTAGCTTCACATTATTGTCTTGTGGTGCACAGAGTTACATAACCAGTCTCCGCCATTTTGAGCATTTCAACATTGGAAAATATGTAAGTGATTTATACTATCAATTTCTTGTTTTATTTACTGATATTTTGTATGAATTTCATTGTTTTTATATAAGATGATTGAGACTCATTGAAAATTTCTTTCAGTTTGGACAAAACTTATTATATGTTCTTTCTTTTGCAGTGACTGCGTATTTTTTGGTATAAAGTTGAATCCGATCTTTAATCAATTACCTATTTATTTATTGATTTTTTATGCCCTTTAGTAAATGAACTACTGGCGTATCTCGACTTGCGCGTTTAAACTGCGTTCTACGGTTTTATCGACGAAATTAAATGTACTCGTCCGACATCTTGTGTCACTTTAGGTAGGTACCTCCAACGGACTTATATCTATAAAGTATTTTCTTATATGATTGTCATGTTCGTATTTTTTAAGGTGTCATTTTCTAATATTTTCCCATTCCGCAAATCGTACAGTCAAAGGAATCGCAATTCATTCTGCATTTTGCGTCACTTTGTCTATTTTTCTTAGCTTTTCCATCCGGGTAATTTCGAGAAGGAATCTTCCGCCATTTAAAAAAAATATATCTATCTATACCTTCACTCCACGTCCCTTGCAGGGTAGGCAGAGGGGACATAGCGCCAGACAGCTCTATCCTTCCGTCACACTCATATAGGTAGTTTGTCATACACGCTCTCCGATTCCTTGTACTCAAAACGGGCTCATCCTTGAGGATCTGGTCGACATGATCGGACTAGGCCAGTCTCGGACGGCCGCGCTTCTGCACACCTCTTCGTTCACTCAGATATATATATTTTCTCATCCTGTGATCCTTCATTTTCTTAACATGCTCAAACCATCTTAGCTTGTTCACTTTCATGAATTATATTATAAGGGTGCCAAAACAATATAGACACTTCATTAAAAGGGCGTTTCCATTTGAGAGTCATTTGTTTAATTATGATAAAAAACATTTTTTATAAAAAAATGACAAAATAAGGACGTTTGATTTAAATTGCTGAGAAATTCTGCCTACTTTTCACAGACTTTTCTCTATGCAGTTCCTATTTCTGTGTCTTTCGTTTGGATCTTCCTGTTTCAATTGACATTTATCGTGACAGATACGAGTTCTCGCTGTGTTTGCTTAGGACTTGGGACAATATTTTCAATTTGAACTTTTTATGAAACACCGAAGTTGAAAGCATCTCGTACAGATTTCATAATAATTTAACACCATTTTTATATTAAGTGATGATGATGCATATTGATAGGATGGCAACCATAGGCGTCGGCAACGGGGGGAGAGGGGGGGGGGGCAGCTGCCCTCCTTAGAGATTGGATTCGTTTTACTTTTCAGTTGTTCCGTGATAATCGGTATTAAGGTATTTTTTTTATTCATACTTTTGAATTTTTTTCTTAATTTAACCTTCCGATTGTCACATTTTAGGGCAACTTTTTCACACTATTATTGCTAAAAGTGGTAATCTTTCTATTCTATATAGGGTTGCCAGCTATGGGTTTCTTAGTTATAAAAGAGGGTTTGTTCATTTGATGATTGATAATATAAATTTTTGGACGCTCCGTAGTAAGCACTTAATGCTTACAGAACATTTTACCTTCACCTATCATAATGGTGAAATTACCTGTTTCTATAGAAAATGAAAAATATATTGTTTCTTGTCCATCTTTGGATGTTTTTGTTGTATACGTATATCATATGGCGCTAAGAAGTCAGAGTCAGAGTTTATGCTCCTGGGAGCCCAGGTATTGAAAAGCCTCAGGAGACAGGACGTGTATATCCTCGATGAAACCGTTCAACTTGTTGAATGAACACTCTCTGGTGATGTGAGCGAGAGACTCTACCCCTCCACAGGAGCAATATGGGTGTTCCCTTTTGCCCCATCTATGGAGGAGGACACCGCACCTTCCATGTCCCGTTCTAATCCTGTTTAAATTACACCACCACATTTGTTTCTGTTACCTCATAAGCAAACTCTTCATGAAGTACATTAATTTTAAATTTTTAACATTCAATACATACATATTCTTCCCCGTCAATCCTTGGTTGGGTCGGGGGCCCAAAGCATCTGTATATCTTCGCAAGAGACCCCTGTCTCTTGTAGCTTCCAGGACCTCTGGCCACTCCAACCACAGTCTCTCCTCGCACAACTTTGTCACTTGCTTCTGACAGCTATTTCTGGGGCAGGCCCACCGGTCTTCTGCCTGCACCCTCGGCTTCCAGCATGCTTCCCGCAACTTTAATTCTCTTGTAGGTACCTACTTACTTATATGGCTATGATATTTTTTAAAAATTTTCGGGTACGTTATGAAAAATAATAATATATGTAGTTGTATTATTTTTTTCAGTATTTTACCTACTCAAGTTGCACTGGATGCGTTTTAATTTCCTTTTTTTATAAATCGCCTTTCGGTAGACTTGTAATTACGTAGGTACATTTTGCTTTAATAATAATAATAATATGAATGAAAACAAACTAGAATACTACATAAAATTCATAATAGATTCAATTCATTTATCGTATGGCCAACATCACGCCTATATCAAATAACATTCGTTATGTCAAAGTGTAAAAATTGATAAATTGATTAATCAAAATTGAAAGATTCAATATTGATCTGCAAACAAACATATGTATTAGTATTTAGTATTTTCGTTTCCTCCCCGTCCTGTCACTCGCCAATCCAGTTACTTCCGTGTATGTGCAACAGCGCACGCTCTTAATAATCTGGTCCGTATAACAGCTTCGTGGGCGACCTTCTATTGAGATGTGACGATGAATTCCAATGGCATCTCAATGTCATTCACGATGCAAAAAAAAGCAAACGAATTAACTTGAGTTTCGTTTCTCTTTGGATCTTTAATCATAGTCTCACATCATTTAGCTTATCTGAGAATACTCGGCTCTTAGATCTGGGCTTTCACTCTTTTTGTTTATATATTTCAAGTGCCTGAGGCTTCGCAGTTCTTGTGAACGTCTGGTACAGAGTGTGTTTTTATGTGCACACGGCGTTCACTGCGTAAACCAATATTGGGATATAATAATGATGTGGTTACAGTCTTTATAGAGCATTTTCGTTCTATCCTTCCACGCCGTCCTGTCACTCGCCAATCTCTTCACTTCCCAAGAGCTACACACTTTTAATTATTTGGTTTATAATCAGATCCTTTTCCATGGATATTATAGGATCAGGAAAATTTTTATACAAACGTTGGTGTGGAGCATTCTATTTATAGGTGCGAAACATGGAGAATAAGCAGAAGAGAATGCGAACGTCTTTCAGTTTTTGGAATGTGGTGCTACAGACGCATGCTTGAGATTCACTGGGATATAATATAGAATAGTACCGTAGTGTATATTTAATATTTTTATCAACAGCCGGATTTAAATTATGGGTTTTCATCGTGTTCTAATCTGTCTTTTGTCGTTGAAGAATTGAGTCAAATTGAGACTTTGAACGAGACTCAAGTCGCCGCCTCAGTTTCGAGACCGCTCGAGACTTCACCAAATGAATAGAACACTACTGATTTCTGTTTTCACGGTTTGCTACGGATCACCATTTTTAAAGCGCTTTTGGTACCATTTTGTGACAAGTTCTCCTATGTCTATTTTTATTGTAATTGTATGTCATTTTGTGCAGATGTATGGTTACTTTATCTCCTCACGTCGTTCCAATTGCGGGTAAACAGAGGGAGCATAACGTCGGACTTCCCATTCTAAACATATATTTCGTGTTTCCGTCACATTCGTGCAATACGTCGATTCATTTTACTCAAAACGCACGGTCGAACCGGCTGTTGGACGGAAGCTTTCACCCATAATTCTATATTGGTATTATGAGTAACACGACAGACTGGATTCCATTGCATCGCTAGACGAAGGTCTGTGTTACAGTATTTTGTATATTTTTCATGATATCTATAACATAGGTGTGGTCCTCTTTTTAAACTCAATCGCCCGTGATAATTCGCTTGGAGCGGAGTCCTTCTCGTCTAATTGCCTAAGTTCATGTCTCTTTTAAAATTCGTCAATTTACTGGACATTTGTATTTTTAACACACTTCAGTGAAATTTCCGTTTCATCGGCCTTAATTGCGATTCTCTTGGTCAAAAGGGAAGAGAGTCTCATTCAAAGTCAACGCCTTCTCTGACACTTCGTCTCCAAAATACTGGAAGCCCTGCCTTTGAATTGTCGATGCTATGCATTTTGAGCATTTTTTTTATTAAAAGCTTCTAAAATTCTATGGCCATCGCTATATAATTTACATTGTTATAGAAAAGAGGGCTATTCTTTTTTTATAGAGGTGTCTCTTACTGGTATTGACCTATTCTAAGTTTGCTTATATTGCATTCAATTGTTATTCCAATCCCACTCTTTGGCTACGAGTCTTGGCATCAGTAGCTCAGAAGCAGAGGTTTCAGTTTCACTAGAAGAGAGTTAAGGGGCAAAGTACCTAATTGTAGTTTCCTCGGAGGCAATTTAAAAGTTTCTGTTTTTTTTTTTAAATTCATCTATCGATCCTTCATTCACTGTTTGCTCCTGGACAACTCCCAAGCGCTGGGGTTAACTAACCATTTCGTGAGACCATCCTGACTGGTCAACAAGATTTTATTGTCGGCGTTTTTTTACGCATACGCGCATATTACTATACAGGCAGATGTTTCCTCCATACATATCTAGGCAGATACTAACCGGAGAGACTAACCATTTATCCCTGCTGATTGATTAATTTTCGTGTTTTGTGATGATTTGTCGACCAGTGATTGGTGCCTTGATGTTCCCACTTCAGTTTTTTCAATATTTAAAGAACCATTGGCCTCTCCTGATGCGAGACATTTTTTTTAATTTTCTGCACGAGTAGTAGTACGTTTGATGAGAACGGGAGCACCTCAGTGATTTTGTTGGTGACAAACTGCTCGCACACTTCATTGGCCCCATGGTACTCAACGCAAATCAAAACTCACTCAAAGGGTTAAATGATTTATCTTTGTATCACTTGAGTGTTTTCTTGCAACTACTACACTGAAAGGGTAATGTTTCAGTCTTTGTAATTTTGAATTTCTTCGTGTAAAAAATATCTTATAATTGCTTGAAGGTGTGTATGTCAAGCGTTGTATGTGATCAGGACAAGCAATTTGTTCCCGTTTTCTTATTCGTCCAGGCAGCGGCCAGCTTCCGCTATGTCTTATCACGGCGTCCATCTCTAGTTTCTTTTTTTACATTTACGTTACAATTACATTGCACCTCATACATTTAATCTATATGAGTGCATCTGTTGTAGTGTTGGGCTGCAACAGCGGGAGAACCGCTCATACTCTGTAAATCATTTTCGTCTTCTATTGGTGGGTACAGTAGATATTTTGAGCCACATAATATAAGATCAGATCTTATTTTTCTATGTTTTTAAAATGGGTAATGGGCATTTTACTCCGAAACAACTCTACATTAGTCATCTTTTCTCGTATTGATTTGTATGGGAGATATTTCGAGTAGCGCATTACAAAATAACGTCGTATTTCTTTCCTCACTTTTAGTGTGGGCAATGGGCATTTTACATTAATTAATAAAATCTCATAAGTATTTTTCTTCTTAATTTGCCGTATTAGGTCCCCTTGACTCTCTGTTCTGCGCCACTCAAAACAGTTCCCTCACTCGTGCCTCCTCTCTATCCTGCCTCCACATGAAACGAATAGTCTTTTTGAGAGTCTTCCGAACTTCGTCGGCCCTTTCTGTTGCACTTTCGTTGACTGGTGAGGGTCTTGAATTCTTCAAGGCTTCCCACTCCTGCCGGAATTTCATTCGGTCATTCTGCATTGATTGAACACAAGATCTTGATACACCGTGGTGTATATTTAATATTTTTGTCAACAGCCGTATTTAAGTTATGGGTTTTCATCGTGTTCTATATCTGTCTTTTATCGTTGAAGAATTGAGTCAAATTGAGACTTTGAACGAGACTCAAGTCGCCGCCTCAGTTTCGAGACCGCTCGAGACTTCACCAAATGAATAGAACACTACTGATTTCTGTTTTCACGGTTTGCTACGGATCACCATTTTTAAAGCGCTTTTGGTACCATTTTGTGACAAGTTCTCCTATGTCTATTTTTATTGTAATTGTATGTCATTTTGTGCAGATGTATGGTTACTTTATCTCCTCACATCGTTCCAATTGCGGGTAAACAGAGGGAGCATAACGTCGGACTTCCCATTCTAAACATATATTTCGTGTTTCCGTCACATTCGTGCAATACGTCGATTCATTTTACTCAAAACGCACGGTCGAATCGGTTGTTGGATGGAAGCTTTCACGGATAATTCTATATTGATATTATGAGCAACACAACACACTGGATTCTATTGCATCGCTAGACGAAGGTCTGTGTTACAGTATTTTGTATATTTTTCATGATATCTTTAAGATACGTGTGGCGCTCTTTTTAAACTCGATTGCCCGTGATGTTTCGCTTGGAGCGGAGTCCTTCTCGTCTAATTGCCTAAGTTCATGTCTCTTTTAAAATCCGTCAATTTACTGGACATTTGTTTTTTTAACACACCGCAGTGAAATTTCCGTTTCATCGGCTTTTATTGCGATTCTCATGGTCAAAAGGGAAGAGAGTCTCATTCAAAGTCAACGCCTTGTCTGACACTTCGTCTCCAAAATACTGGAAGCCCTGCGTTTGAATTGTCGATGCTATGCATTTTTTTTATTAAAAGCTTCTAAAATTCTATGGCCATCGCTATATAATTTACATTGTTATAGAAAAGAGGGCTATACTTTTTTTATAGAGGTGTCTCTTACTGGTATTGACCTATTCTAAGTTTGCGTATATTGCATTCAATTGTTATTCCAATCCAACTCTTTGGCTACGAGTCTTGGCATCAGTAGCTCAGAAGCAGAGGTTTCAGTTTCACCAGAAGAGAGTTAAAGGGCATACTACCTATTTGTAGTTTTCTCGGAGGCAATTTAAAAGTTTCTGTTTTTTTTTTAAATTCATCTATCGATCCTTCATTCACTGTTTGCTCCTGGACAACTCCCAAGCGCTGGGGTTAACTAACCATTTCGTGAGACCATCCTGACTGGTCAACGAGATTTTATTGTCGGCGTTTTTTTACGCATACGCGCATATTACTATACAGGCAGATGTTTCCTCCATACATATCTAGGCAGATACTAACCGGAGAGACTAACCATTTATCCCTGCTGATTGATAAATTTTCGTGTTTTGTGATGATTTGTCGACCAGTGATTGGTGCCTTGATGTTCCCACTTCAGTTTTTTCAATATTTAAAGAACCATTGGCCTCTCCTGATGCGAGACATTTTTTTTTAATTTTCTGCACGAGTAGTAGTACGTTTGATGAGAACGGGAGCACCTCAGTGATTTTGTTGGTGACAAACTGCTCGCACACTTCATTGGCCCCATGGTACTCAGCGCAAATCAAAACTCGCTCAAAGGGTTAAATGATTCATCTTTGTATCACTGAGTGTTTTCTTGCAACTATTACACTGAAAGGGTTTAATGTTTCAGTCTTTGTTATTCTGAATTTCTTCGTGTAAAAATATAATCTTATAATTGCTTGAAGGTGTGTACGTCAATCGTTGTATGTGATCAGGACAAGCATTTTTTTCCCGTTTTTGCCATTCTTCCAGGCAGCGGCCAGCTTCCGCTATGTCTATCACGGCGTCCATCTCTAGTTTCTTTTTTACATTTACGTTACAATTACATTGCATCTCATACATTTTATCTATATGAGTGCATCTGTTGTAGTGTTGGGCTGCAACAGCGGGATAACCGCCCATAATCTGCAAATCATTTTCATCTTCTATTGGTGGGTACAGTAGATATTTTGAGCCTCATAATGTAAGATCAGATCTTATTTTTCTATGTTAGCATGGGTAATGGGCATTTTACTCCGAAACAACTCTACACAAGTCATCTTTTCTCGTATTGATTTTGTTACAGCTTCAATAGCATTAGTAAGAAACTTTTCAGTGAATTCATACTAGTATATCGCACTGGACTCGATCCTCGAATTCGGGTGATTTTTTATTGATTTTTCTGCTTTTCAGTAATAATAATTATGGATAACAATACATTATTTTTTTGCTTATCGGTAGCCATATTTCTAAGGGAAACTTTCTTGCTTGGGAAGCATGCTTCCCGCAACTTTAATTCTCTTGTAGGTACCTACCTACTTATATGGCTATGATATTTTCTAAATTTTTTCGGGTACGTTATGAAAAATAATAATATATGTAGTTGTATTATTTTTTTCAGTATTTTACCTACTCAAGTTGCACTGGATGCGTTTTATTTTCCTTTTTTTATAAATCGTCTTTCGGTCACCTTGTAATTACGTAGGTACATTTTGCTTCCTGGTGGTTTGAGTCCTTCTCGTCTAATTGCCTAAGTTCATGTCTCTTTTAAAATCCGTCAATTTACTGGACATTTGTATTTTTAACACACTTCAGTGAAATTTCCGTTTCATCTGCCTTAATTGCGATTCTCTTGGTCAAAAGGGAAGAGAGTCTCATTCAAATCCAACGCCTTCTCCGACACTTCGTCTCCAAAATACTGGAAGCCCTGTCTTTGAAATGTCGATGCTATGCATTTTGAGCTTTTTTTTATAAAAAGCCTCTAAAATTCTATGGCCTTCGCTATATACAGCGATAATTTACATTGTTATAGAAAAGAGAGCCTCCCGAACATACTCGTTCCTTATTCGGTCTCTCAGGGTTACTTCTGCCACTCCTCTGAGGTACCTGATCTCAGCTGCCTGTACTCTTGACCGTACATTCTCGTGAAGCATCTATATCAGGAGACCAAATGTTAGTATTCGTCTATATATAGATTGAAATATTGAGATTTTAGTTTTCTGGCTCATTTCCTCTCTAGAGATCACTGAGCTTTTTAGCATTCAATAGATTTACGTATTTTTCTCATCTCATTATTTCAAAAATTATTTCCACTACAGGGTCATCGAAAAAGAATGCCCCTATTTTAAAATGGAATAGCTTAGCAACCGTTTAAGTTAAATGAATGATTCTTTCATTGTATGATAACTAATGAATGTAAATTTTGTTTGATGTATGATACAATGCGGAACTGCATGCGCAGAATGGCTACGCTGTCGATAAAGTCAACCGACGCTTTTCATCTACCGGCGCCCCCCAATGTAACGGTGATCGTGAACAGTAATGCCCTCATTTTGAAAAGGTATAACTTTGGAACCATTTAAGTTAAATGAGTAATTATTTCACTGTACGATAACTTACCTATGTATTTTTTTGTTTAAATCCCGATAGAGTGGTTAGAGCATGCGCAGAATAGCTGCTTAGCGGAGAAAGCCAACCGGCGTTAACTATCTACGTCTTCCAGCATTCCATATCACCATGCAACGCAAAGCACCGTGCATTTGTTTTTTTTTTGAAATTTTGTACTGCTGTTTTTGTAATTTGGTCAAGAAATTGATTTTTATGGGTTTTAAACACTAGAATTTCGGATACGTTAAAAATTCTCTTCTGACGCTCGTAGTCGACCAGTTGAATGTTTTTTTCCACGCTGCCTGTTTTTCTATTAGGTACGGTTTCGGCTTCATTTGTTTCTACAAAGAGCCCCTATACACTGAAAATTGATTCTGACTTGGGTAATCAAATAACGCAAGGCTTATAGTTGCACAATCACCATTACATAGGGAGGCGGTAGATAAAAAGTGTCTTTTGGGTTTGTCGACTGCGCATCCATTCTGCGCATGCGCTAATGCATTGTGTTATACGTCAAACAAAATTTACATTAATTTGTTATCGTACAGTGAAAGAAAAAAATATTTATCGTAAATGGTTTCAAAGTTATTCCATTTTAAAGTACGGGCATTCTTTTTCGATGACCCTGTATTTATATCAAAACGTTGATACGCATTGTAATCACTCTACAGCCCGTTGTGAGCCTTGGCCTCCTCCAGCGTTCGCCTCCATCTCCCTCCATCTTGGCATGCACTCCTCCAGTCCCCAATGCCAACTGCATCCACATCCTTCTGCACTCCATCCATCCAACGGAGTTTGGGTCTTCCCACGCTACGCCTACCATGCGGCCTTGTATGGCCTTGTACGGCCTGACTAAAACTATGTTATAATAATTCCTTTCTTGTATCAATTGTGCTCTTACTTTGGTATAAGTGATACATTAATTTCGTTTGACTTTGTTACAGCTTCTGTAGCATTAGTTACAAAGTCAGACACATTTTCAGTGAATCCATACTATATCCACATACATCGCATTGGACTCGATCCTCGAATTCGGGTGATTTTTTATTGATTTTTCTGCTTTTCAGTAATAATAATGATGGATAACAATACATTATTTTTATGCTTATCGGTAGCCATATTTCTAAGGGAAACTTTCTTGCTTGGGAAGCATGCTTCCCGCAACTTTAATTCTCTTGTAGGTACCTACCTACTTATATGGCTATGGAATATTCTTAATTTTTTCGGGTACGTTATGAAAAATAATAATATATGTAGTTGTATTATTTTTTTCAGTATTTTACCTACTCAAGTTGCACTGGTTGCGTTATAATTTCCTTTTTTTATAAATCACCTTTCGGTAGACTTGTAATTACGTAGGTACATTTTGCTTTAATAAAAATAAATATAATATGAATGAAAACAAACTAGAATACTACATAAAATTCATAATAGATTCAATTCATTTATCGTATGGCCAACATCACGCCTATATCAAATAACATTCGTTATGTCAAAGTGTAAAAATTGATTAATTGATTAATCAAAATTGAAAGATTCAATATTGATCTGCATACAAACATATGTCAGTAAGTGAATTCTTAATAATGATTACAAATTAATTGGCATTATACTGGACATCCGAGGCAAAATCCAGAGAGAGATGGAGACGAATGAGGGAGGCCTATATCCAGAGATGGAAGCTACAGGGCTTATGAAGAAGAAGAAGAATAAGATACTTGATTTCACCTAACTAGGCTGAGCCCGTACTAAGGTAAATCAGACAACTTCGTGGGCGACCTTCTATTGAGATGTGACGATGAATTCCAGTGGCATCTCAATGTCATTCACGATGCAAAAAAAGCAAACGAATTAACTTGAGTTTCGTTTCTCTTTGGATCTTTAATCATATTCTCACATCATTTAGCTTATCTGAGAATACTCGGCTCTAAGATCTGGGCTTTCACTCTTTTTTGTTTACATATTTCAAGTGCCTGAGGCTTCGCAGTTCTTGTGAACGTCTGGTACAGAGTGTGTTTTTATGTGCACACGGCGTTCACTGCGTAAACCAATATTGGGATATAATAATGATGTGGTTACAGTCTTTATAAAGCATTTTCGTTCTATCCTTCCACGCCGTCCTGTCACTCGCCAATCTCTTCACTTCCCAAGAGCTACACACTTTTAATTATTTGGTTTATAATGAGATCCTTTTCCATGGATATTATAGGATCAGGAAAATTTTTATACAAACGTTGGTGTGGAGCATTCTATTTATAGGTGCGAAACATGGAGAATAAGCAGAAGAGAATGCGAACGTCTTTCACCCTTTGAGATGTGGTGCTACAGACGCATCCTTGAGATTCACTGGGATATAATATAGAATAGTACCGTGGTGTATATTTAATATTTTTGTCAACAGCCGGATTTAAATTATGGGTTTTCATCGTGTTCTAATCTGTCTTTTGTCGTTGAAGAATTGAGTCAAATTGAGACTTTGAACGAGACTCAAGTCGCCGCCTCAGTTTCGAGACCGCTCGAGACTTCACCAAATGAATAGAACACTACTAATTTCTGTTTTCACGGTTTGTTACGGATCACCATTTTTAAAGCGCTTTTGATACCATTTTGTGACAAGTTCTCCTATGTCTATTTTTATTGTAATTGTATGTCATTTTGTGCAGATGTATGGTTACTTTATCTCCTCACGTCGCTCCAATTGCGGGCAAACAGAGGGATCATAACGTAGGACTTCCCTATTCTAAACATATATTTCGTGTTTCCGTCACATTCGTGTAATACGTCGATTCATTTTACTCAAAACGCACGGTCGAATCGGTTGTTGGATGGAAGCTTTCACGGATAATTCTATATTGATATTATGAGCAACACAATACAATGAATTCTATTGCTTCACTAGACGAAGGTTTGGTGCTCTTTTTAAACTCAATCGCCCTCTGATATTTCGCTTGGAGCGGAGTCCTTCTCGTCTAATTGTCTAAGTTCATGTCTCTTTTAAAATTCGTCAATTTACTGGACATTTGTATTTTTAACACACTTCAGTGAAATTTCCGTTTCATCGGCCTTAATTGCGATTCTCTTGGTCAAAAGGGAAGAGAGTCTCATTCAAAGTCAACGCCTTGTCTGACACTTCGTCTCCAAAATACTGGAAGCCCTGCGTTTGAATTGTCGATGCTATGCATTTTTTTTATTAAAAGCTTCTAAAATTCTATGGCCATCGCTATATAATTTACATTGTTATAGAAAAGAGGGCTATACTTTTTTTTATAGAGGTGTCTCTTACTGGTATTGACCTATTCTAAGTTTGCATTTATTGCATTCAATTGTTATTCCAATCCCACTCTTTGGCTACGAGTCTTGGCATCAGTAGCTCAGAAGCAGAGGTTTCAGTTTCACTAGAAGAGAGTTAAAGGGCAAACTACCTAATTGTGGTTTCCTCGGAGGCAATTTAAAAGTTTCTTTTTTTTTTTTAAATTCATCTATCGATCCTTCATTCACTGTTTGCTCCTGGACAACTCCCAAGCGCTGGGGTTAACTAACCATTTCGTGAGACCATCCTGACTGGTCAACGAGATTTTATTGTCGGCGTTTTTTTACGCATATTACCATACGGGCAGATGTTTCCTCCATACATATCTAGGCAGATACTAACCGGAGAGACTAACCATTTATCCCTGCTGATTGACTAATTTTCGTGTTTTGTGATGATTTGTCGACCAGTGATTGGTGCCTTGATGTTCCCACTTCAGTTTTTTCAATATTTAAAGAACCATTGGCCTCTCCTGATGCGAGACATTTTTTTTTAATTTTCTGCACGAGTAGTAGTACGTTTGATGAGAACGGGAGCACCTCAGTGATTTTGTTGGTGACAAACTGCTCGCACACTTCATTGGCCCCATGGTACTCAACGCAAATCAAAACTCACTCAAAGGGTTAAATGATTTATCTTTGTATCACTTGAGTGTTTTCATGCAACTACTACACTGAAAGGGTAATGTTTCAGTCTTTGTAATTTTGAATTTCTTCGTGTAAAAAATATCTTATAATTGCTTGAAGGTGTGTATGTCAAGCGTTGTATGTGATCAGGATAGGCAATTTTTTCCCGTTTTCTTATTCGTCCAGGCAGCGGCCAGCTTCCGCTATGTCTATCACGGCGTCCATCTCTAGTTTCTTTTTTACATTTACGTTACAATTACATTGCACCTCATACATTTAATCTATATGAGTGCATCTGTTGTAGTGTTGGGCTGCAACAGCGGGAGAACCGCTCATACTCTGTAAATCATTTTCGTCTTCTATTGGTGGGTACAGTAGATATTTTGAGCCTCATAATATAAGATCAGATCTTATTTTTCTATGTTTTTAAAATGGGTAATGGGCATTTTACTCCGAAACAACTCTACATTAGTCATCTTTTCTCGTATTGATTTGTATGGGAGATATTTCGAGTAGCGCATTACAAAATAACGTCGTATTTCTTTCCTCACTTTTAGTGTGGGCAATGGGCATTTTACATTAATTAATAAAATCTCATAAGTATTTTTCTTCTTAATGTGCCGTATTAGGTCCCCTTGACTCTCTGTTCTGCGCCACTCAAAACAGTTCCCTCACTCGTGCCTCCTCTCTATCCTGCCTCCACATGAAACGAATAGTCTTTTTGAGAGTCTTCCGAACTTCGTCGGCCCTTTCTGTTACACTTTCGTTGACTGGTGAGGGTCTTGAATTCTTCAAGGCTTCCCACTCCTGCCGGAATTTAATTCGATCATTCTGCATTGATTGAACACAAGATCTTGATACACACACCGTGGTGTATATTTAATATTTTTGTCAACAGCCGTATTTAAGTTATGGGTTTTCATCGTGTTCTATATCTGTCTTTTATCGTTGAAGAATTGAGTCAAATTGAGACTTTGAACGAGACTCAAGTCGCCGCCTCAGTTTCGGGACCGCTCGAGACTTCACCAAATGAATAGAACACTACTGATCGTTTCTCTTTGGATCTTTAATCATATTCTCACATCATTTAGCTTATCTGAGAATACTCGGCTCTAAGATCTGGGCTTTCACTTTTTTTGTTTACATATTTCGAGTGCCTATGGCTTCGCAGTTCTTGTGAACGTCTGGTGCAGAGTTTTTGTGTTTTTATGTGCACACGAAGAGAGTCTCATTCAAATCCAACGCCTTCTCCGTCACTTTGTCTCCAGAATACTGGAAGCCCTGTCTTTGAATTGTCGATGCTATGCATTTTGAGCTTTTTTTATTAAAAGCCTCTAAAATTCTATGGCCATCGCTATATAGCGATAATTTACATTGTTATAGAAAAGAGGGCCATACTTTTTTTTGTAGAGGTGTCTCTTACTGGTATTGAACTATTCTAAGTTTGCTTTTATTGCATGCAAGTGTTATCCAATTGTGTGTTACCAATACCACTATTTGGCTACGAGTCATTTGATAAATTATGATAAATAACACATTTTATAAAAAAAATGACAAAGTAAGGACGTTTGATTTAAATTTATACATTTAAAGATACTCTGCCCATTTTTCCGGACTTTTTTCAGTGCAGTTCCTATTTCTATGTCTTTCGTTTGGATCTTCCTGTTTCAACTGACATATATCGTGACAGATACGAGTTCTCGCTGTGTTTGACTTGAGACAATATTTTCCATTTTGAACTTTTTATGAAAACAAACTAGAATACTACATAAAATTCATAATAGATTCAATATTGATCTGCATACAAACATATGTCAGTAAGTGAATTCTTAATAATGATTACAAATTAATTGGCATTATACTTGATTTCACCTAACTAGGCTGAGCCCGTACTAAGGTAAATCAGACATTATCGTTTAATTTTCTATATATTAGACATTTGACTTCTTGTATAATGATAATCAGCCAAAAACAGTATTAAAAACAAAAGCAAAAACAAAAATAAAAAGTTTGCGATATTATAAGTAGGTACATATTGAACATGAAGACAGAATGTACACACACACACACCAAAGTCAAATTCTATTTTATTTTATTTTATCTATTCAAATTCTATTCTAGATTTGAATAGATAATGTACAAGTTTTTTGTCCTTGTATGATGATCTTGCAGATTTGTTACCAAGTATTTTCGTTTCCTCCCCGTCCTGTCACTCGCCAATCCAGTTACTTCCGTGTATGTGCTACACGCACGCTCTTAATAATCTGGTCCGTATAACAGCTTCGTGGGCGACCTTCTATTGAGATGTGACGATGAATTCCAATGGCATCTCAATGTCATTCACGATGCAAAAAAAGCAAACGAATTAACTTGAGTTTCGTTTCTCTTTGGATCTTTAATCATATTCTCACATCATTTAGCTTATCTGAGAATACTCGGCTCTCAGTCTTTGTGTTTTTATGTTCACACGAAGAGAGTCTCATTCAAATCCAACGCCTTCTCCGACACTTTGTCTCCAAAATACTGGAAGCCCTGCCTTTGAATTGTCGATGCTATGCATTTTGAGCTTTTTTTTTATTAAAAGCCTCTAAAATTCTATGGCCATCGTTATATATGTAATTTACATTGTTATAGAAAAGAGGGCTATACTTTTTTTTGTAGAGGTGTCTCTTACTGGTATTGACCTATTATAAGTTTGCTTTTATTGCATTCAATTGTTATTCCAATCCCACTCTTTGGCTACGAGTCTTGGCATCAGTAGCTCAGAAGCAGAGGTTTCAGTTTCACTAGAAGAGAGTTAAAGGGCAAACTACCTAATTGTGGTTTCCTCGGAGGCAATTTAAAAGTTTCTGTTTTTTTTTAAATTCATCTATCGATCCTTCATTCACTGTTTGCTCCTGGACAACTCCCAACCGCTGGGGTAAACTACTATTTCGTGAGACCATCCTGACTGGTCAAGGAGATTTTTTTCTCGACGTTTTTTTTTTACGCATACATGCATATTACCATACAGGCAGATGTTACCTCCATACATTTAAGACAGACGCTAACCGGAGAGACTAACCTTTTTCCCCTGCTGATTGACATCATGATTAATTTTCGTGTTTTGTGATGATTTGTCGACCAGTGATTGGTGCTTTGATATTCCCACTTCAGTTTTTTCGATATTTAAAGAACCATTGGTCTCTCCTGATGCGAGACATTATTTTTAATTTTCTGCACGAGTAGTAGTACTTTTGATGAGAACGGGAGCACCTGAGTGATTTTATCGATGACAAACTGCTCGCACACTTCATTGGCCCCATGGTATCAAAACTCGCTCAAAGGGTTAAATGATTCATCTTTGTATCACTGAGTGTTTTCTTGCAACTATTACACTGAAAGGGTTTAATGTTTCAGTCTTTGTTATTCTGAATTTCTTCGTGTAAAAATATAATCTTATAATTGCTTGAAGGTGTGTACGTCAATCGTTGTATGTGATCAGGACAAGCATTTTTTTCCCGTTTTTGCCATTCTTCCAGGCAGCGGCCAGCTTCCGCTATGTCTATCACGGCGTCCATCTCTAGTTTCTTTTTTACATTTACGTTACAATTACATTGCATCTCATACATTTTATCTATATGAGTGCATCTGTTGTAGTGTTGGGCTGCAACAGCGGGATAACCGCCCATAATCTGCAAATCATTTTCATCTTCTATTGGTGGGTACAGTAGATATTTTGAGCCTCATAATGTAAGATCA
This sequence comes from Ceraclea dissimilis, assembly GCA_963576895.1. NCBI lineage: Eukaryota > Metazoa > Arthropoda > Insecta > Trichoptera > Leptoceridae > Ceraclea > Ceraclea dissimilis. The sequence continues at coordinate 15,049,116 of OY756368.1, forward strand.
GATCTTATTTTTCTATGTTAGCATGGGTAATGGGCATTTTACTCCGAAACAACTCTACACAAGTCATCTTTTCTCGTATTGATTTTGTTACAGCTTCAATAGCATTAGTAAGAAACTTTTCAGTGAATTCATACTAGTATATCGCACTGGACTCGATCCTCGAATTCGGGTGATTTTTTATTGATTTTTCTGCTTTTCAGTAATAATAATTATGGATAACAATACATTATTTTTTTGCTTATCGGTAGCCATATTTCTAAGGGAAACTTTCTTGCTTGGGAAGCATGCTTCCCGCAACTTTAATTCTCTTGTAGGTACCTACCTACTTATATGGCTATGATATTTTCTAAATTTTTTCGGGTACGTTATGAAAAATAATAATATATGTAGTTGTATTATTTTTTTCAGTATTTTACCTACTCAAGTTGCACTGGATGCGTTTTATTTTCCTTTTTTTATAAATCGCCTTTCGGTCGCCTTGTAATTACGTAGGTACATTTTGCTTTCTGGTGGTTTGAGTCCTTCTCGTCTAATTGCCTAAGTTCATGTCTCTTTTAAAATCCGTCAATTTACTGGACATTTGTATTTTGAACACACTTCAGTGAAATTTCCGTTTCATCTGCCTTAATTGCGATTCTCTTGGTCAAAAGGGAAGAGAGTCTCATTCAAATCCAACGCCTTCTCCGACACTTCGTCTCCAAAATACTGGAAGCCCTGTCTTTGAAATGTCGATGCTATGCATTTTGAGCTTTTTTTTATAAAAAGCCTCTAAAATTCTATGGCCTTCGCTATATACAGCGATAATTTACATTGTTATAGAAAAGAGAGCCTCCCGAACATACTCGTTCCTTATTCGGTCTCTCAGGGTTACTTCTGCCACTCCTCTGAGGTACCTGATCTCAGCTGCCTGTACTCTTGACCGTACATTCTCGTGAAGCATCTATATCAGGAGACCAAATGTTAGTATTCGTCTATATATAGATTGAAATATTGAGATTTTAGTTTTCTGGCTCATTTCCTCTCTAGAGATCACTGAGCTTTTTAGCATTCAATAGATTTACGTATTTTTCTCATCTCATTATTTCAAAAATTATTTCCACTACAGGGTCATCGAAAAAGAATGCCCCTATTTTAAAACGGAATAGCTTAGCAACCGTTTAAGTTAAATGAATGATTCTTTCATTGTATGATAACTAATGAATGTAAATTTTGTTTGATGTATGATACAATGCGGAACTGCATGCGCAGAATGGCTACGCTGTCGATAAAGTCAACCGACGCTTTTCATCTACCGGCGCCCCCCAATGTAACGGTGATCGTGAACAGTAATGCCCTCATTTTGAAAAGGTATAACTTTGGAACCATTTAAGTTAAATGAGTAATTATTTCACTGTACGATAACTTACCTATGTATTTTTTTGTTTAAATCCCGATAGAGTGGTTAGAGCATGCGCAGAATAGCTGCTTAGCGGAGAAAGCCAACCGGCGTTAACTATCTACGTCTTCCAGCATTCCATATCACCATGCAACGCAAAGCACCGTGCATTTGTTTTTTTTTTGAAATTTTGTACTGCTGTTTTTGTAATTTGGTCAAGAAATTGATTTTTATGGGTTTTAAACACTAGAATTTCGGATACGTTAAAAATTCTCTTCTGACGCTCGTAGTCGACCAGTTGAATGTTTTTTTCCACGCTGCCTGTTTTTCTATTAGGTACGGTTTCGGCTTCATTTGTTTCTACAAAGAGCCCCTATACACTGAAAATTGATTCTGACTTGGGTAATCAAATAACGCAAGGCTTATAGTTGCACAATCACCATTACATAGGGAGGCGGTAGATAAAAAGTGTCTTTTGGGTTTGTCGACTGCGCATCCATTCTGCGCATGCGCTAATGCATTGTGTTATACGTCAAACAAAATTTACATTAATTTGTTATCGTACAGTGAAAGAAAAAAATATTTATCGTAAATGGTTTCAAAGTTATTCCATTTTAAAGTACGGGCATTCTTTTTCGATGACCCTGTATTTATATCAAAACGTTGATACGCATTGTAATCACTCTACAGCCCGTTGTGAGCCTTGGCCTCCTCCAGCGTTCGCCTCCATCTCCCTCCATCTTGGCATGCACTCCTCCAGTCCCCAATGCCAACTGCATCCACATCCTTCTGCACTCCATCCATCCAACGGAGTTTGGGTCTTCCCACGCTACGCCTACCATGCGGCCTTGTATGGCCTTGTACGGCCTGACTAAAACTATGTTATAATAATTCCTTTCTTGTATCAATTGTGCTCTTACTTTGGTATAAGTGATACATTAATTTCGTTTGACTTTGTTACAGCTTCTGTAGCATTAGTTACAAAGTTAGACACATTTTCAGTGAATCCATACTATATCCACATACATCGCATTGGACTCGATCCTCGAATTCGGGTGATTTTTTATTGATTTTTCTGCTTTTCAGTAATAATAACGATGGATAACAATACATTATTTTTATGCTTATCGGTAGCCATATTTCTAAGGGAAACTTTCTTGCTTGGGAAGCATGCTTCCCGCAACTTTAATTCTCTTGTAGGTACCTACCTACTTATATGGCTATGGAATATTCTTAATTTTTTCGGGTACGTTATGAAAAATAATAATATATGTAGTTGTATTATTTTTTTCAGTATTTTACCTACTCAAGTTGCACTGGTTGCGTTATAATTTCCTTTTTTTATAAATCACCTTTCGGTAGACTTGTAATTACGTAGGTACATTTTGCTTTAATAAAAATAAATATAATATGAATGAAAACAAACTAGAATACTACATAAAATTCATAATAGATTCAATTCATTTATCGTATGGCCAACATCACGCCTATATCAAATAACATTCGTTATGTCAAAGTGTAAAAATTGATTAATTGATTAATCAAAATTGAAAGATTCAATATTGATCTGCATACAAACATATGTCAGTAAGTGAATTCTTAATAATGATTACAAATTAATTGGCATTATACTGGACATCCGAGGCAAAATCCAGAGAGAGATGGAGACGAATGAGGGAGGCCTATATCCAGAGATGGAAGCTACAGGGCTTATGAAGAAGAAGAAGAAGAAGATACTTGATTTCACCTAACTAGGCTGAGCCCGTACTAAGGTAAATCAGACAACTTCGTGGGCGACCTTCTATTGAGATGTGACGATGAATTCCAGTGGCATCTCAATGTCATTCACGATGCAAAAAAAGCAAACGAATTAACTTGAGTTTCGTTTCTCTTTGGATCTTTAATCATATTCTCACATCATTTAGCTTATCTGAGAATACTCGGCTCTTAGATCTGGGCTTTCACTTTTTTTTGTTTACATATTTCAAGTGCCTGAGGCTTCGCAGTTCTTGTGAACGTCTGGTACAGAGTGTGTTTTTATGTGCACACGGCGTTCACTGCGTAAACCAATATTGGGATATAATAATGATGTGGTTACAGTCTTTATAGAGCATTTTCGTTCTATCCTTCCACGCCGTCCTGTCACTCGCCAATCTCTTCACTTCCCAAGAGCTACACACTTTTAATTATTTGGTTTATAATCAGATCCTTTTCCATGGATATTATAGGATCAGGAAAATTTTTATACAAACGTTGGTGTGGAGCATTCTATTTATAGGTGCGAAACATGGAGAATAAGCAGAAGAGAATGCGAACGTCTTTCACCCTTTGAGATGTGGTGCTACAGACGCATCCTTGAGATTCACTGGGATATAATATAGAATAGTACCGTGGTGTATATTTAATATTTTTGTCAACAGCCGGATTTAAATTATGGGTTTTCATCGTGTTCTAATCTGTCTTTTGTCGTTGAAGAATTGAGTCAAATTGAGACTTTGAACGAGACTCAAGTCGCCGCCTCAGTTTCGAGACCGCTCGAGACTTCACCAAATGAATAGAACACTACTGATTTCTGTTTTCACGGTTTGTTACGGATCACCATTTTTAAAGCGCTTTTGGTACCATTTTGTGACAAGTTCTCCTGTGTCTACTTTTATTGTAATTGTATGTCATTTTGTGCAGATGTATGGTTACTTTATCTCCTCACGTCGCTCCAATTGCGGGCAAACAGAGGGAGCATAACGTCGGACTTCCCTATCCTAAACAGATATTTCGTGTTTCCGTCACATTCATGCAATACATCGATTCATTTTACTCAAAACGCACGGTCGAACCGGCTGTTGGACGGAAGCTTTCACCCATAATTCTATATTGGTATTATGAGCAACACAATACAGTGAATCCTATTGCATCACTAAACGAAGGTCTGTGTTACAGTATTTTGTATATTTTTCATGATATCTTTAAGATACGTGTGGCGCTCTTTTTAAACTCGATCGCCCGTGATATTTCGCTTGGAGCGGAGTCCTTCTCGTCTAATTGCCTAAGTTCATGTCTCTTTTAAAATTCATCAATTTACTGGACATTTGTATTTTTAACACACTTCAGTGAAATTTCCGTTTCATCTGCCTTAATTGCGATTCTCTTGGTCAAAAGGGAAGAGAGTCTCATTCAAAGTCAACGCCTTGTCTGACACTTCGTCTCCAAAATACTGGAAGCCCTGCGTTTGAATTGTCGATGCTATGCATTTTTTTTATTAAAAGCTTCTAAAATTCTCTATGGCCATCGCTATATAATTTACATTGTTATAGAAAAGAGGGCTATTCTTTTTTTATAGAGGTGTCTCTTACTGGTATTGACCTATTCTAAGTTTGCTTATATTGCATTCAATTGTTATTCCAATCCCACTCTTTGGCTACGAGTCTTGGCATCAGTAGCTCAGAAGCAGAGGTTTCAGTTTCACTAGAAGAGAGTTAAGGGGCAAAGTACCTAATTGTAGTTTCCTCGGAGGCAATTTAAAAGTTTCTGTTTTTTTTTTAAATTCATCTATCGATCCTTCATTCACTGTTTGCTCCTGGACAACTCCCAAGCGCTGGGGTTTCACTTCAGTGAAACCCCAGCGCTATTAAAAGCCTCTAAAATTCTATGGCCATCGCTATATATGTAATTTACATTGTTATAGAAAAGAGGGCTATACTTTTTTTTGTAGAGGTGTCTCTTACTGGTATTGACCTATTCTAAGTTTGCATTTATTGCATTCAATTGTTATTCCAATCCCACTCTTTGGCTACGAGTCTTGGCATCAGTAGCTCAGAAGCAGAAGTTTCAGTCTCACTAGAAGAGAGTTAAAGGGCAAACTACCTACATAATTGTAGTTTCCTCGCAGGCTATTTAAAAGTTTCTGTTTTTTTTTTTTTATTCATCCATCGATCCTTCATTCACTGTTCGCTCTGGACAACTCCCAACCGCTGGGGTTAACTACTATTTCGTGAGACCATCCTGACTGGTCAACGAGATTTTTTTTTCGGCGTTTTTTTTTTACGAATACACGCATATTACCATACAGGCAGATGTTACCTCCATACATATAAGACAGACACTGATGAATGATTAATTTTCGTGTTTTGTGATGATTTGTCGACCAGTGATTGGTGCCTTGATGTTCCCACTTCAGTTTTTTCAATATTTAAAGAACCATTGGCCTCTCCTGATGCGAGACATTTTTTTTTAATTTTCTGCACGAGTAGTTGTACGTTTGATGAGAACGGGAGCACCTCAGTGATTTTGTTGGTGACAAACTGCTCGCACACTTCATTGGCCCCATGGTACTCAACGCAAATCAAAACTCACTCAAAGGGTTAAATGATTTATCTTTGTATCACTTGAGTGTTTTCGTGCAAGTACTACACTGAAAGGGTAATGTTTCAGTCTTTGTAATTTTGAATTTCTTCGTGTAAAAAATATCTTATAATTGCTTGAAGGTGTGTATGTCAAGCGTTGTATGTGATCAGGACAAGCAATTTGTTCCCGTTTTCTTATTCGTCCAGGCAGCGGCCAGCTTCCGCTATGTCTATCACGGCGTCCATCTCTAGTTTCTTTTTTACATTTACGTTACAATTACATTGCACCTCATACATTTAATCTATATGAGTGCATCTGTTGTAGTGTTGGGCTGCAACAGCGGGAGAACCGCTCATACTCTGTAAATCATTTTCGTCTTCTATTGGTGGGTACAGTAGATATTTTGAGCCTCATAATATAAGATCAGATCTTATTTTTCTATGTTTTTAAAATGGGTAATGGGCATTTTACTCCGAAACAACTCTACATTAGTCATCTTTTCTCGTATTGATTTGTATGGGAGATATTCCGAGTAGCGCATTACAAAATAACGTCGTATTTCTTTCCTCACTTTTAGTGTGGGCAATGGGCATTTTACATTAATTAATAAAATCTCATAAGTATTTTTCTTCTTAATGTGCCGTATTAGGTCCCCTTGACTCTCTGTTCTGCGCCACTCAAAACAGTTCCCTCACTCGTGCCTCCTCTCTATCCTGCCTCCACATGAAACGAATAGTCTTTTTGAGAGTCTTCCGAACTTCGTCGGCCCTTTCTGTTACACTTTCGTTGACTGGTGAGGGTCTTGAATTCTTCAAGGCTTCCCACTCCTGCCGGAATTTAATTCGATCATTCTGCATTGATTGAACACAAGATCTTGATACACACACCGTGGTGTATATTTAATATTTTTGTCAACAGCCGTATTTAAGTTATGGGTTTTCATCGTGTTCTATATCTGTCTTTTATCGTTGAAGAATTGAGTCAAATTGAGACTTTGAACGAGACTCAAGTCGCCGCCTCAGTTTCGGGACCGCTCGAGACTTCACCAAATGAATAGAACACTACTGATTTCTGTTTTCACGGTTTGTTACGGATCACCATTTTTAAAGCGCTTTTGGTACCATTTTGTGACAAGTTCTCCTATGTCTATTTTTATTGTAATTGTATGTCATTTTGTGCAGATGTATGGTTACTTTATCTCCTCACGTCGCTCCAATTGCGGGCAAACAGAGGGAGCATAACGTCGGACTTCCCATTCTAAACATATATTTCGTGTTTCCGTCACATTCGTGTAATACGTCGATTCATTTTACTCAAAACGCACGGTCGAATCGGTTGTTGGATGGAAGCTTTCACGGATAATTCTATAATGGTATTATGAGCAACACAACACACTGGATTCTATTGCATCGCTAGACGAAGGTCTGTGTTACAGTATTTTGTATATTTTTCATGATATCTTTAAGATAGGTTTGGTGCTCTTTTTAAACTCAATCGCCCGTGATAATTCGCTTGGAGCGGAGTCCTTCTCGTCTAATTGCCTAAGTTCATGTCTCTTTTAAAATTCATCAATTTACTGGACATTTGTATTTTTAACACACTTCAGTGAAATTTCCGTTTCATCGGCCTTAATTGCGATTCTCTTGGTCAAAAGGGAAGAGAGTCTCATTCAAAGTCAACGCCTTCTCTGACACTTCGTCTCCAAAATACTGGAAGCCCTGCCTTTGAATTGTCGATGCTATGCATTTTGAGCATTTTTTTTATTAAAAGCTTCTAAAATTCTATGGCCATCGCTATATAATTTACATTGTTATAGAAAAGAGGGCTATACTTTTTTTATAGAGGTGTCTCTTACTGGTATTGACCTATTCTAAGTTTGCGTATATTGCATTCAATTGTTATTCCAATCCCACTCTTTGGCTACGAGTCTTGGCATCAGTAGCTCAGAAGCAGAGGTTTCAGTTTCACTAGAAGAGAGTTAAAGGGCATACTACCTATTTGTAGTTTTCTCGGAGGCAATTTAAAAGTATCTGTTTTTTTTTTTTAATTCATCCATCGATCCTTCATTCACTGTTCGCTCTGGACAACTCCCAACCGCTGGGGTTAACTACTATTTCGTGAGACCATCCTGACTGGTCAACGAGATTTTATTGTCGGCGTTTTTTTTTTACGAATACACGCATATTACCATACAGGCAGATGTTACCTCCATACATATAAGACAGACACTGATTAATGATTAATTTTCGTGTTTTGTGATGATTTGTCGACCAGTGATTGGTGCTTTGATATTCCCACTTCAGTTTTTTCGATATTTAAAGAACCATTGGTCTCTCCTGATGCGAGACATTTTTTTTTAATTTTCTGCACGAGTAGTAGAACGTTTGATGAGAACGGGAGCACCTCAGTGATTTTGTTGGTGACAAACTGCTCGCACACTTCATTGGCCCCATGGTACTCAGCGCAAATCAAAACTCGCTCAAAGGGTTAAATGATTTATCTTTGTATCACTGAGTGTTTTCTCGCAAATATTACACTGAAAGGGTTTAATGTTTCAGTCTTTGTTATTCTGAATTTCTTCGTGTAAAAAATATAATCTTATAATTGCTGGAAGGTGTGTACGTCAATCGTTGTATGTGATCAGGACAAGCATTTTTTTCCCGTTTTTGCCATTCTTCCAGGCAGCGGCCAGCTTCCGCTATGTCTATCACGGCGTCCATCTCTAGTTTCTTTTTTACATTTACGTTACAATTACATTGCATCTTATAAATTTTATGTACACGAGTGCATCCGTTGTAGTGTTGGGCTGCAACAGCGGAAGAACCGCTCATACGCATGTTATCATACAGGCAGTTGCTACCTCCGAATGATGACATCGCACATAAAGCATCTGAATGTAAGAGATACCCACTAACCTTTTTTTGGTTGGTCCTTTTAATTCCAATTCAGTAATTTTCTCTGCTAAAGAAATGCGTGTTGCGATGGGACGGTCTGCGATTTTTTTAAGAAATTATGTTCAATCTCATCGTGTCGCTCCTCTTCTGGAGTGAATTGTGTTGACGTTTTTCTATGCTCATTCAAGAGTTTTTATTTCATTGCGTCTTCACTCTAATGCACAATTTCGAACAGGAAATTTTCTGCGCCTTTATTTAAATCTATTGAATTTTTGATATGTATTGGCGATTTCTGTTACTTTGATCTACTGACTATTTTCCTGTCTCGTATTGTTAGGCCCCCCTTCAAAGGTACTCCCATTTCTGATTTATTTAGTGGATTTTTTGTTCAATTCTATACACTTAATGCCTATATATTTTGTATACCTAGGTCTAATAAGTATTTATTATTTATTTTGACAGCTTTTACAAAATAATTAGGTGTATAGATGTACTAGCATCTCGGTTTACTCATTCACTGAGTTGAGGGAAATATCTTTGATGGTTTTTTTTCGCTCCGTTAGTAAACCTACTTACAAATGTATGTAGATGTACATATAGAGTAACCTACACGTATAGGAAGGCTCGCTGCTGCGGAGAAAGATAAAAATCATATTATGGGGTTGACCATATGAAATATAGTGGCTTCATGATTAGGGTTAAGGAAATACCCTACCAGACTCTATGCTTGACCATTTTTATCTAAAAAATATATAAATTTAACTGGTCCAACGGAATTGAGACAGAATTTTTATAACTACTCAAGTTTTCGTTCCCCATTTTTTTTTTAAAAATAAAGTAAAAATAATAATAATAATAAGTTGGATAAAATCACAATCACTTGGACATTAGTAGTGGAGCTGTATTTTGAAATTCTACAAATCTTTTTCATGTCCCATTGGCGGGGACGGTAGATATTTTGAGTCTCATAAGATCAGATCTTATTTTTTCCACGTTTTTATTTTGGGTAGTGGGCATTTTACTCTGAAACAACTCTACACAAGTCATTTTTTCTCGTATTGACTTGTATGGGAGATATTTCGATTCTCATAATTCAAGACCAGGTCTTATTTCTTTCCTCTCTTTTAGTGTGGGCAATGGGCATTCTACATTATTGAATGAAATTTCATATTTTTCTTCTTAATGTGTCGCATCAGGTCCCCTTGACATTGGCAATCACTCCGGTGAAGACTGTCTGTTATGCGCCACTCGAAACAGCTCTCCCACTCGTCTCATCCCAGGAAGACACAAAGTTTATTCGTTTTCTTTAAGTGTACAGAACATGAGTAATTATTAGGGCAACGTTCTATCTATGTCTGCATTTCCTCCAATTGTTTATTTCTCTTTGACTTTTGGTCGAGAACAAGCAATATCCAAATATGGCATATGTACGATACAATATTCAGTTTCTCCGATTAACGAATCTAAAACCGAATACTGTATCGGGAAAAATTGGAAGATGGAATAATTAGGAAAGAAACAGTGGAACTTACCCCAATCCTCCAATGTTATGATGTCGCTGGTTTTTGATGTTAACTGTTGAATAAAGTTCTCGATGCGTTTTTATTAATGGATAATGATGATTAGATATTATATGTAGTTAGATTAGATAGATAGTAACACACACACACACACACACACAGTAAGAAAAAGTTGTAATAGATTTAAACCGAAAGTGAACCGCCGTAATTTTAATGATGTTTTAATATGTACCGCCGTAGTGTAGGTAAGTTTGTACCGGAATGAGAACACAATGACAAGTGGAAACAGGAAAAAAATAGATAAAGGAGTCAGGTACTCATCCGGTGTTGCCATTGTCGACGAATGATTTTCGATGAAGCTGCAACACTTCGATTTGATATCGAACATCCTCCCCGCCGCAAAAAGTTAAGTTATCCGAAGAAGAAAAAAAAGAAAAATCACGATTGTGAAAAATCATTCAAAACACACCCACATGAATTTGAAATGAAGTTATCTCCTTATAACTACTTACATGTATGTAATGTGATTAACCCAACAAAAAAGTTTCCCATACGAAACGATAAAAGAAAACAATATAGCATATAGCTCAAGAAAACTGTGAAATACCTTATAAACTAACTTAATCTATTTTTTTCTTCTCGACTTGCGTTAGACAACTGTTGTCTTGCTTCGTTTGCTAATTGTATGAGACATCTCATTGCTTGATATGGTGACGAGGCCACTCCGAATGTTACAGTTGTAAGCCTGTAAATTTGTATCGGATCCGCAGGAGAATTTCTCCTCATATTTTCCCTTGATTTTTCCTAATATAACCCAACCAAAAATAGTAGAGTGCGCCGAGGGCAAATCTCTGTTAAATGTAATTATCTGTCCGTTTATAATCTCGTTGTAAATGTCCACACCCAATAACATTTCGATTGGACGAGATCTATAAAATTCCGAATCCGCCAACTTCAAATGTGGGTATTCATGTAATATATCCGATGTGAGCGTCCTTGATGGCAAATCACCGCTTATAGTTTCGAGTACTAATGCTGAAACAGTTATCTGTGGCGTGTCCGTAAATGTAGGTGATATAATGCATGTTACTTCACCAGACATCTTTTTTATATTTTGATTTCCGACGCTGTAAGCAGTTTTTCTCGTAAAGCGTTTTCTTAGCCCGAGGCGTGTCACGCATTTGTCTGTGATCAAACAAGATTCACTTCCTGAATCAATAAGTGCCCTCACAGTTTGAGAATGACCGAAATTATCCTTTACGTGTATCATTGCCGTTCCCAATAAAGTCATGTTTGGAACATTGCTCGTCCTTTGAGTAGAATGAAGTATTGATGTGCCTATATCTTCGTTTTCGTGAATTTCAACATTCGCTGATGTGGATGCTTGGGGATCTCTTACTTCATCGTAATGTAATAATGTATGGTGATTCCGATTACAGGATTTGCATAAACTACTTGACGTACATTCTTTCACTGGATGTTTACGCAAACAGTTCCAGCATAACCGTCTTTCTTTTACTGTTTGTCGCCGTTGACTGTGATTCATGTTAAGGAATTTACGACATGTCGTAATGTAGTGTGTATCCCCGTCGCAGCATACACACTTACGTGCAACTCCGCTGAAAAAAGTACTTAATCTGTTTGGTCCGTGATTGTCACGACTATTGCTGCTTATATCCGATTTTTTACGCGCGCACGATTCCTCTGCTCTACATTCTATTTCTAAGAAATCCATCAATTGAGTAAATTCTGGAATCTCTAGACTATTAAATTTCAATTCGAATCTGTTTCTCAATTCCGGGTTTAGTTTTTGCAATAAAATATGTAACAGTATGAAAGACCATCCGTCCACCTTAAATTTGAGAGCTTGTAGAGCCAATATATTTTCTAGAATAACATTAATAAATTCTCGCAGTTTTATTCTACTGTTTGATAGATTCGGCAAATTCAATATTAAATCTAGATGTTTCTCAGCTATAAGTCTTGGATTATAGTATCTTTGATTTAATAAATCCATGGCGACCTGATAATTTTCGTTTGAAATAGTCAAATGCTTAATTAGTTGATATGCTTCTCCACTTAAACATGATATTAAATAATGTAGTTTTTGTATTGGAGGAATTGCTAGCTCCTCATGAACCAAACTGTCGAAAACATTCTTAAAACTCGGAAACATTGTGATATCACCACTGAATGATGGTAGTTTTATTTTCGGAATTGAGAATTGAGTTTTACCGACTTTATTATCCCTTGAATCTGTATCCGCTAAAGTTTCGTTGTGTTCCGTCTTGAATAGGTTGTGGGTGACACCCTTTATTTTATACATCAAATTTTCATAGTGCATGTATTCCGATAAATGACCTTCGCCGTCAAAGCCCGCTTTTTTAGCGGCTTCAATTGAAACATACTGTTTCACAAACGTTTCCCATAGTGTGTCTATTCCTTCCGCTCTAATTTTGAATTCACGCATTTGTGCATCGTCCAGACCTTCTGTCTTGTTTGCTAAATCCCATAATGTATCGATAGACAGTTTACTTAGTTTGTATTTGATTTCACCCGCCATGTTGTATACACACCCGTTTTCTACTTAAACTTAAAGAAATAATACAAAAAAATCACTCCGAATGAAATGAAACAAAACAAAATAATGTTTTCCCAAAAGTATCTTGCTGTAATATTTGTTATGAATATAGTTTTGACAACCGTGCTTTCTCCTATAGTATAAAAGTAAACAAACCGCCGCGCGCTGTTCCCGCGAACGTCACGCGATGAGTAGGTACCCAAAAAAATAGTATTACCGCGCCGAAATTAAATTGTTGCAACCTTATACAAAAAACATGAATCGAAAATTTCTTCAACATCCGGAACGAATGGAACAGAAAAATGTACGATACAATATTCAGTTTCTCCGATTAACGAATCTAAAACCGAATACTGTATCGGGAAAAATTGGAAGATGGAATAATTAGGAAAGAAACAGTGGAACTTACCCCAATCCTCCAATGTTATGATGTCGCTGGTTTTTGATGTTAACTGTTGAATAAAGTTCTCGATGCGTTTTTATTAATGGATAATGATGATTAGATATTATATGTAGTTAGATTAGATAGATAGTAACACACACACACACACACACAGTAAGAAAAAGTTGTAATAGATTTAAACCGAAAGTGAACCGCCGTAATTTTAATGATGTTTTAATATGTACCGCCGTAGTGTAGGTAAGTTTGTACCGGAATGAGAACACAATGACAAGTGGAAACAGGAAAAAAATAGATAAAGGAGTCAGGTACTCATCCGGTGTTGCCATTGTCGACGAATGATTTTCGATGAAGCTGCAACACTTCGATTTGATATCGAACAGCATATCTAAGTATTCTTAGCTTGATGTCTAAGTCTATTTATTGCAAGAGTTGCACACATGCGCAATTGATATACGTATTTCGATGAACCCAGATTCATTTTAAAATCGAAAACTATAGAACATGTAAATGAAATGCGTTTAGCAAAATTTAAAGTATTGCGTGTTTAACAGATTTGTATAACTGTTTGGGTAGATCACACTATATGTTGTTCTAATCTCATTCGGACATCGAAATATTCGTCGGAAAGAACATGTAAATGAAGTTAAAATTGTGTATGTTTAACCGATTTTTATTTATGTTTGGGTAGATCACATGATATGTTCTCATCTCATTCTGACATCGAAATATTCGTCGGAAAGAACATGTAAATGAAATGAAAATTGTGTATGTTAAACAGTTTTAATATGTATGATTGGGCATATTGTTGTTCTAACCTCATGCGGACGTCAAAATATTCTTCTGAAAAAATATGTAAATTAAATGATAATTGTGTATGTTTAACCGATTTTTATGTATGATTGGGTAGATTATATATATTGTTGTTCTAACCTCATTTTAACGTTAAAATACTCTTGTGTTAGAACTTGTAAATGAAAAGAAAATTGTGTGTGTTTAACCGATTTTTATATATGTTTGGGTAGATCACATTGCTGTTTATCGTCTTTAGACCCTATATCGGGCACAATAATAATTAAATGGAATATACAGCAGGTATTATGCACAATATCAATGCTACAGAGTGTAAAGGGCTCTGTTAGCATTTCTTCAGAGACAGTAACATAGTATGAAGCAAGATGAAGTGTCACCCGACATCTGAGTACTATGGTTTAGTACTTAAATTAATATTAATTTACCCTTTTCCCCGGAAATTCGTGCTTGCTCTTTTCTGAGTTGGGATAAATCTGAAATGAATGATATGTTGTTCTTATCTCATTCTGACATCGAAGTATTCGTCGGACAGAACTTGTAAATGAAATGAAAATTGTGTGTTTAGCTGATTTTTATTTATGTTTGGGTAGATCACATGATATGTTCTAACCTCATTCTGACGTCAAAATACTCTTTTGAAAGAACATGTAAATGAAATTAAAATTGTGTGTTTAGCCGATTTTTTATTTATGTTTGGGTAGATCACATGATATGTTCTAACCTCATTCTGACGTCAAAATACTCTTTTGAAAGAACTTGTAAATGAAATGAAAATTGTGTATGTTTAACTGATTTTTATGTCAACTTTGTGATGCTTACACTATGAGTAATTTCTATAATGTATGATGCAATATTGCAATAATATCCATAACCATTTCCAACTTTTCCTTTCGTTATCCTGCGACGTACACTTGCGTGTAGCTTCTACTACCACAGTTTAAATTGCTTAATTTTTTTCAAGTATCAAATAACTTGTAACAATACTGCTGCGTACAAAAGTAATTATTTTATTGTCAGACATTTTTTTCACCATCCCATGTATTAAGTCTGAAAGATGATGATGTTTATAACTATTTGTGAATGTTGTGTACCAAAATATATTGCAATAAAAGAAGTACTTCGTCCAAACCGTTTCAATCATAATTGTTACTTTTTAGTGACATTTTGAAGTTGAATTATTTTGTCGACGATGTATTCTGTAAATTTTGGGGTTAGAAAGTCAAAAAGCGAGTGTGCTTTACCAACTTTTAAAATGTTGTGAGAGATTTTTTAAAAACTCTTTACGCATTGCATTAGGTAAATGTGCACTCGGTTATGGAATTACTTGACTGTTTATTACCCTCTTTATTTACAATCTACTTGCTGC
Source organism: Ceraclea dissimilis (assembly GCA_963576895.1). Classification (NCBI taxonomy): domain Eukaryota; kingdom Metazoa; phylum Arthropoda; class Insecta; order Trichoptera; family Leptoceridae; genus Ceraclea; species Ceraclea dissimilis. The sequence continues at coordinate 15,064,406 of OY756368.1, forward strand.
GAGTCTCAATAAAAATTGAGTTTGCAAATTTGAATTGGTACGCAAATTAACGAAGGTGTTTTTACTGTTTGAATATTTTAACACCTTGATCGTATGGGGAAGTATGTTTATAAGAAAATATTTTTGCGTGGTAGGTATGAATAAGGGTCGTCTTTCTGTTATTTTGACATTTGGTCAAATATTTTGTACAAGACGGTATTGAAATTATCGAGCACAAGTTGATACAAAAACGAGTGTCAGATACATGTTTTGTATGTGATGATAGGTACGGCTGTCAGTTGAATACTGTCTCATTTATGAGAGTGTTGGTGAAAAAAATTGTCTGTACAGTATTTTTAAGAAGGTATGGTTTTTACTCTTTCAATGGCTTTTTGTTTTTTACGCCACATGATTTGTGTATCTTCCTAGACCCAATTTTCCCTTAAGTATCCCTTGATACCGGCTGCATTTGCGTGCACCATTTTTTATTTACTATAAACAAAACATTATAAAAAATATTGCAATACATTATAGACTACTTTTTTGCGTAAATTGAGTTAAGAATTTGGAAATTTTAGAATTATACGTCATTTAAAATATTAACCTGGCAACAAAAGCTGCCGTAACTCACATAAAATTTGAACATAAAACTTTGTTTCACATACACATTTTAGAAAAAACTTCTTTTCAATTTACTCCAAATCGGTTCGAGATCAGTTTTTGACATCATAGATTTCATTTTTACATGATGAATTACATATCACATCTCGAATTTGTCATCGAGAGTCTTAGCACCCAAACAGGGATAAACATCAGTCCTAATAGATCAGACTTTAGTGGTTATGTTAAAGAAATCACTTACTCTATTCTGAGTTGTCCGGGTTATCTCACTCAACCAAACGGAGAATTACTTCTGCATGACATTGTCTCCTCCGTGTCCGAGAACTGTGGGTATAATGTCTTTAGGCCGCAGGAATTTTATGAATCTCTGTAACTTGGGAAAACTGGAATATTCGCTGTGTGGTGTGGTGAAGTTTCCCTTCTCAAATTATTTTTTATCAGTTGTGTTCGCAATCAGCCAGGAATATCTGGTAAACAAAGTTTCAAAAATGAGGATTGGTTCTATCAGAATAATATACATTATGAGGTATATATTTTTTCCGTAATTTACGCCATATTTTACAAATTAACAAATAAACTTATCTCTCTTTGAAAATGAGTATGGGTTCAATCGAAAAGGCGTTTTTTTATATAAAAAAAACATTTTAGCGATGTTTATCGATATTTAGAAGATAAACAAGTGGAAGAAATTGCAGTACATACGTAATTGTGTATTTATTTATTTTCATGTTCGCCCTAATCAGCAAATTAATTGTAGGTACGATTATACTTTATCCATTTGCGGTTGTATCTCGCCTAACGCATTAGAACTTTGTGTAGTTTTTTTTGTGTCAGAGATACTTTTATACAAGATTCTTTGCTCGAATCCTTCTTGCAAGTTTTTGTGTTAGTTTTTGGAGAATCGTTGCAGAGATGAAGCTTTTGCAATCTCTTAATTATTGACTGTTGTTTGATTTCTTTACAATTTTTCCAGTCATCTTCTTTCTTGATTGTTGTGAGACTTCGAATAATCATTAGTCTCTACAACGGGATTTAATCGTTCGCACACGATTCCCAAAGTCCCGTGTGTAGCCAAAATACAGAAACCGAGTGGACATTGAGTAACATGGAATGCTTGTATTTTTCCAACAAACAATTTTTAAGTATAAGGTGAGTTATTTCCATGGCAAAGTTATCCTTAACAAGCGCTCCAAGACTCCTTAATATGTATTTTAATCCTGCAGCATGTTTGTTATTAGACATGCTTAAATGCAACGCATGCCACCACACCAAACGAATAGTCTTTTTGAGAGTCTTCCGAACTTCGTTGGCTCTTTCTGTTACACTTTTGTTCACAGGTGAGATTGTTGAATTCTTCATGGCTTCCCACTCCTACCGGATTTTAATTCGAACATTCTGCATTGATTGAACACAAAATGTGTTCAGGACAAGCAATTTGTTTCCGTTTTTGCAATTCGTCCAGTCAGCGGCCAGCTTCCGCTATGTCTATCACGGCGTCCATCTCTAGTTTCTTTTTTACATTTACGTTACAATTACATTGCATCTCATACATTTTATCTATATGAGTGCATCTGTTGTAGTGTTGGGCTGCAACAGCGGGAGAACCGCTCATACTCTGCAAATCCTTTTCATCTTCTATTGGTGGGTACAGTAGATATTTTGAGCCTCATAATATAAGATCAGATCTTATTTTTCTATGTTGTTAGCATGGGTAATGGGCATTTTACTCCGAAACAACTCTACACAAGTCATCTTTTGTCGTATTGATTACCCGCCCATACGCCCATAAGGCATATCATATAGGCAGTTGCTACCTCCGAAAGTTGACATTGTCGCTCCTCTTGTGGATTGAATTGTGTTGACGTTTTTCTATGCTCATTCAAGAGTTTTATTTCATTGCGTCTTCACTCTAATGCACAGCTTCGAATAGGAAATTATCTGCGCCTTTATTTAAATCTTTTGAATCTTTGATAGGTATTGAATCTTTGATGTAACACCAGTCCTACTAGATCAGACTTTATATTATATTTAGTTATGTTAAAGAAATCACTTACTCTATTCTGGTTATCTCACTCAACCAAACGGAGAATTACTTCTGCATGACCTTGTCTCCGCCGTGTCCGAGAACTGTGGGTATAATGTCTTTAGGCCGCAGGAATTTTATGAAACTCTGTAACTTGAGAACACTGGAATATTCGCTGTGTGGTGTGGTGAAGTTTCCCTTCTCAAATTATTTTTTTATCAGTTTTCCTATATACAATATAGTGTTCGCAATCAGCCAGGAATATCTGGTAAACAAACAAAGTTTCAAAAATGAGGACTGGTTCTATCAGAATAATATACATAATTATATTTTTTTCGGTAATCTACACCATACTTTACAAATTAACAAATAAACTTATCTCTCTTTGAAAATGAGTATGGGTTCAATCGAAAAGGCGTTTTTTTATATAAAAAAAACATTTTAGCGATGTTTATCGATATTTAGAAGATAAACAAGTGGAAGAAATTGCAGTACATACGTAATTGTGTATTTATTTATTTTCAAGTTCGCCCTAATCAGCAAATTAATTGTAGGTACGATTATACTTTATCCATTTGCGGTTGTATCTCGCCTAACGCATTAGAACTATGTGTAGTTTTTTTTTTGTGTCAGAGATACTTTTATCACCTATATTTAATCATCACTTATTGGAGGGTACAAGATTCTTTCCTCGAATCCTTCTTGCAAGTTTTTGTGTTAGTTTTTGGAGAATCGTTGCAGAGATGAAGCTTTTGTAATCTCTTAATTATTGACTGTTGTTTGATTTCTTTACAATTCTTCCAGTCATCTTCTTTCTTGATTGTTGTGAGACTTCGAATAATCATTAGTCTCTTCAACGGGATTTAATCGTTCGCACACGATTTCCAAAGTCCCGTGTGCAGCCAAAATACAGAAACCGAGTGGACATTGAGTAACATGGAATGCTTGTATTTTTCCAACAAACAATTTTTAAGTATAAGGTGAGTTATTTCCATTGCAAAGTTATCCTTTACAAGCGCTCCGAGACTCCTTAATATGTATTTTAATCCTGCAGCATGTTTGTTATTAGACATGCTTAAATGCAACGCATGCCTCCACACCAAACGAATAGTCTTTTTGAGAGTTTTTCGAACTTCGTTGGCTCTTTCTGTTACACTTTTGTTGACTGGTGAGATTGTTGAATTCTTCATGGCTTCCCACTCCTACCGGATTTTAATTCGAACATTCTGCATTGATTGAACACAACATGTGTTCAGGACAAGCAATTTGTTTCCGTTTTTGCAATTCGTCCAGTCAGCGGCCAGCTTCCGCTATGTCTATCACGGCGTCCATCTCTAGTTTCTTTTTTACATTTACGTTACAATTACATTGCATCTCATACATTTTATCTATATGAGTGCATCTGTTGTAGTGTTGGGCTGCAACAGCGGGATAACCGCCCATACTCTGCAAATCCTTTTCATCTTCTATTGGTGGGTACAGTAGATATTTTGAGCCTCATAATGTAAGATCAGATCTTATTTTTCTATGTTAGCATGGGTAATGGGCATTTTACTCCGAAACAACTCTACACAAGTCATCTTTTGTCGTATTGATTACCCGCCCATACGCCCATATGGCATATCATATAGGCAGTTGCTACCTCCGAAAGTTGACATTGTCGCTCCTCTTGTGGAGTGAATTGTGTTGACGTTTTTCTATGCTCATTCAAGAGTTTTTATTTCATTGCGTCTTCACTCTAATGCACAGCTTCGAATAGGAAATTATCTGCGCCTTTATTTAAATCTTTTGAATCTTTGATAGGTATTGAACCTTTGATGTAACACCAGTCCTACTAGATCAGACTTTATATAATATTTAGTTATGTTAAAGAAATCACTTACTCTATTCTGAGTTGTCCGGGTTATCTCACTCAACCAAACGGAGAATTACTTCTGCATGACCTTGTCTCCGCCGTGTCCGAGAACTGTGGGTAAAATGTCTTTAGGCCGCAGGAATTTTATGAAACTCTGTAACTTGAGAAAACTGGAATATTCGCTGTGTGGTGTGGTGAAGTTTCCCTTCTTCCCTTCTCAAATTATTTTTTTATCAGTTTTCCTATTATACGATATAGTGTTCGCAATCAGCCAGGAATATCTGGTAAACAAAGTTTCAAAAACGAGGACTGGTTCTATCAGAATATACATTATTATATATTTTTTCCGTAATTTACACCATATTTTACAAATTAACAAATATCTCTTTTTGAAAATGAGTATGGGTTCAATCGAAATTGTGTATTTTTTTATAAAAAACATTTTAGCGATGTTTATCAATATTTAGAAGATAAACAAGTGGAAGAAATTGCAGTGCATACGTAATTGTCTATTTATTTATTTTCAAGTTCGCCCTAATCAGCAAATTAATTGTAGGTACGATTATACTTTATTCATTTGCGGTTGTACCTCGCCTAACGCATTAGAACTTTGTGTAGTTTTTTTGTGTCAGAGATACTTTTATCACCTATATTTAATCATCACTTATTGAAGGGTACAAGATTCTTTGCTCGAATCCTTCTTGCAAGTTTTTGTGTTAGTTTTTGGAGAATCGTTGCAGAGATGAAGCTTTTGCAATCTCTTAATTATTGACTGTTGTTTGATTTCTTTACAATTCTTCCAGTCATCTTCTTTCTTGATTGTTGTGAGAGTTCGAATAATCATTAGTCTCTTCAACGAGATTTAATCGTTCGCACACAATTCCCAAAGTCCCGAAGTACAGAAACCAAGCGGGCGTTGAGTAACTTGGCACGCTCGTATGTTTTTAACGAACTTATTTTTTTATATAATGTGAACTTTTTCCATGGCAAAATTATCCTCTACAGTCGCTCCAATACAAATTTCAATCCTGCAGCATGTTTGTTATTAGACATGCTTAAATGCAACGCATGCCTCCACACTAAACGAATAGTCTTTTTGATAGTTTTTCGAACTTCGTTGGCTCTTTCTGTTACACTTTTGTTGACTGGTGAGATTGTTGAATTCTTCATGGCTTCCCACTCCTACCGGATTTTAATTCGAACATTCTGCATTGATTGAACACAAAATGTGTTCAGGACAAGCAATTTGTTTCCGTTTTTGCAATTCGTCCAGTCAGCGGCCAGCTTCCGCTATGTCTATCACGGCGTCCATCTCTAGTTTCTTTTTTACATTTACGTTACAATTATATTGCATCTCATACATTTTATCTATATGAGTGCATCTGTTGTAGTGTTGGGCTGCAACAGCGGGAGAACCGCTCATACTCTGCAAATCCTTTTCATCTTCTATTGGTGGGTACAGTAGATATTTTGAGCCTCATAATATAAGATCAGATCTTATTTTTCTATGTTGTTAGCATGGGTAATGGGCATTTTACTCCGAAACAACTCTACATAAGTCATCTTTTGTCGTATTGATTACCCGCCCATACGGCATATCATATAGGCAGTTGCTACCTTCGAAAGTTGACATTGTCGCTCCTCTTGTGGAGTGAATTGTGTTGACGTTTTTCTATGCTCATTCAAGAGTTTTTATTTCATTGCGTCTTCACTCTAATGCACAGCTTCGAATAGGAAATTATCTGCGCCTTTATTTAAATCTTTTGAATCTTTGATAGGTATTGAATCTTTGATGTAACACCAGTCCTACTAGATCAGACTTTATATTATATTTAGTTATGTTAAAGAAATCACTTACTCTATTCTGAGTTGTCCGGGTTATCTCACTCAACCAAACGGAGAATTACTTCTGCATGACCTTGTCTCCGCCGTGTCCGAGAACTGTGGGTATAATGTCTTTAGGCCGCAGGAATTTTATGAAACTCTGTAACTTGAGAACACTGGAATATTCGCTGTGTGGTGTGGTGAAGTTTCCCTTCTTCCCTTCTCAAATTATTTTTTTATCAGTTTTCCTATATACGATATAGTGTTCGCAATCAGCCAGGAATATCTGGTAAACAAAGTTTCAAAAATGAGGACTGGTTCTATCAAAATATACATTATTATATATTGTTTCCGTAATTTACACCATATTTTACAAATTAACAAATATCTCTTTTTGAAAATGAGTATGGGTTTAATCGAAATAGCGTTTTTTTTTATATAAAAAATCATTTTAGCGATGTTTATCGATATATAGAAGATAAAATAGGTGGAAGAAATTGCAGTACATACGTAATTGTGTATTTATTTATTTTCAAGTTCGCCCTAATCAGCAAATTAATTGTAGGTACGATTATACTTTATCCATTTGCGGTTGTATCTCGCCTAACGCATTAGAACTATGTGTAGTTTTTTTTTTGTGTCAGAGATACTTTTATCACCTATATTTAATCATCACTTATTGGAGGGTACAAGATTCTTTGCTCGAATCCTTCTTGCAAGTTTTTGTGTTAGTTTTTGGAGAATCGTTGCAGAGATGAAGCTTTTGCAATCTCTTAATTATTGACTGTTGTTTGATATCTTTACAATTATTCCAGTCATCTTCTTTCTTGATTGTTGTGAGACTTCGAATAATCATTAGTCTCTTCAACGGGATTTAATCGTTCGCACACGATTCCCAAAGTCCCGTGTGCAGCCAAAATACAGAAACCGAGTGGACATTGAGTAACATGGAATGCTTGTATTTTTCCAACAAACAATTTTTAAGTATAAGGTGAGTTATTTCCATTGCAAAGTTATCCTTTACAAGCGCTCCGAGACTCCTTAATATGTATTTTAATCCTGCAGCATGTTTGTTATTAGACATGCTTAAATGCAACGCATGCCTCCACACCAAACGAATAGTCTTTTTGAGAGTTTTTCGAACTTCGTTGGCTCTTTCTGTTACACTTTTGTTGACTGGTGAGATTGTTGAATTCTTCATGGCTTCCCACTCCTACCGGATTTTAATTCGAACATTCTGCATTGATTGAACACAAAATGTGTTCAGGACAAGCAATTTGTTTCCGTTTTTGCAATTCGTCCAGTCAGCGGCCAGCTTCCGCTATGTCTATCACGGCGTCCATCTCTAGTTTCTTTTTTACATTTACGTTACAATTATATTGCATCTCATACATTTTATCTATATGAGTGCATCTGTTGTAGTGTTGGGCTGCAACAGCGGGAGAACCGCTCATACTCTGCAAATCCTTTTCATCTTCTATTGGTGGGTACAGTAGATATTTTGAGCCTCATAATATAAGATCAGATCTTATTTTTCTATGTTGTTAGCATGGGTAATGGGCATTTTACTCCGAAACAACTCTACATAAGTCATCTTTTGTCGTATTGATTACCCGCCCATACGGCATATCATATAGGCAGTTGCTACCTTCGAAAGTTGACATTGTCGCTCCTCTTGTGGAGTGAATTGTGTTGACGTTTTTCTATGCTCATTCAAGAGTTTTTATTTCATTGCGTCTTCACTCTAATGCACAGCTTCGAATAGGAAATTATCTGCGCCTTTATTTAAATCTTTTGAATCTTTGATAGGTATTGAATCTTTGATGTAACACCAGTCCTAAGAGGTCAGACTTTAGTGGTTATATTAAATAAATCACTTACTCTATTCTGAGTTGTCCGGGTTATCTCACTCAACCAAACGGAGAATTACTTCTGCATGACCTTGTCTCCTCCGTATCCGAGAACTGTGGGTATAATGTCTTTAAGCCGCAGGAATTTTACAAACCTTTGTAACTTGGGAAAACTTTGCCCTAATGAGCTAATTAATTTTAAGTACGATTATAGTTTATCTTTCTTGCGGTTGTACCTCGCCTAACGCAGTAGAACTTTTTTTTGTGGCATAGATACTTTTAGTAGAGTCATCACTTATTGAAGGGTACAACATTTTTTGCTTGCTCGCAGCAATCTCTTAATTATAGACTGTTGAAGATTTCTTTACCTTTCCTCCAGTCATCTTCTTTCTTGATTGTTGTGAGAGTTCGAATAATCATTAGTCTCTACAACGAGATTTAATCGTTCGCACACAATTCCCAAAGTCCCGAAGTACAGAAACCAAGCGGGCGTTGAGTAACTTGGCACGCTCGTATGTTTTTAACGAACTTATTTTTTTTATATAATGTGAACTTTTTCCATGGCAAAGTTATCCTCTACAGTCGCTCCAATACAAATTTCAATCCTGCAGCATGTTTGTTATTAGACATGCTTAAATGCAACGCATGCCACCACACCAAACGAATAGTCTTTTTGAGAGTCTTTCGAACTTCGTTGGCTCTTTCTGTTACACTTTCGTTGACTGGTGAGATTGTTGAATTCTTCATGGCTTCCCACTCCTACCGGATTTTAATTCGAACATTGTGCATTGACTGAACATAAGATTTTGAATATTTTCCTAGTAATAATTTGTTTGCTGGTTGGAAAAGACTACGATTGCTTGAATGCAAGATTGTATTATTAGGCTTGATACTCGTATATATGCAATGTGCAGTGTATCCGTCGTGGACTAGGTCTGCTCAGTTGAGCGGAGATACCACGTTAAAATAAAACGCGCCGAGTGCTTTACCTCCTGGGTGGTGTGGAAACAAGCACAATTCTCTTTTACTACAAATATTATGTGTACATATGTTTTAATCTGCCTTTTTACACCTAATAGAAACAATTACATTTACTGGTTGCTGTACCTCTAGTGTATACTCTAGTGATCATTAGAGATATAGCGCCCGTTTGATGTGGTGGTTTTATTGACATCTTGTTTATGCCAGTCAACTTTTCTACGATTTCATTGTGGAGAGACTTAATGACTGCCTTTGGTGTCAATCGGTCCGCTGTATGTTTTATTTTCACATATTCACTGCTTGACACTAAAGGTTTCATTACATGTAATTCTACTTCCTTGCATCTACTACTGCCCCACCCCCTCCAAATCAGAAGATGCCAAGACTCGATCAACTACTGTACTTTGTATCTTCAATAATTAACGTACAGAGATGTGATGCCCCCCTTGGTGTTGACGGAATTCAAATATGTTTTTTTTTTCATATTAGGCCTATTAACACCAAAGGTGTCATTACATATTCACCATCACTGCTTCCCTGCATCTGATAATTTCGTTCACCATTTCGACAGGTAAGTGTATTTAGGTACTTGTATAATTATTGATTAATAACCTGGGCACCCATTGCTAAAAAATCAGGTGGAGATACCACGCAAAAATAAAAGCATAATTTATTTTTTGTATGTTTTAATCAGATTTCTTAGAGGTAATCGAAACAATTAAATTTGGCGGAAGCCTTATCTCTAGTGTATAATTGATTCACTAGGATAATCGCTTCCTCCTGACGTGATGGTTTTATGAAACATATCTTAATAGTCAACGTTTGTACTATTTCATTGTGAAATTAATCAACGCTGGGAGGCGAAATGACTGCTGTTTGTGTTAAACGGCCATCTGATTAGTTTTCATTCGATGACTGTTTACACAGATGGCATCGTTTTTATTCTACTCTCCTGCTATGAAGATTTGACTTTAGGCAATCTTCAGTGTATTCATTGTGGACTAGGTCTGCTCAGTTGAGCGGAGATACCACGTTAAAATAAAACGCGCCGAGTGCTTTACCTCCTGGGTGGCGTGGAAACAAGCACAATCCCTCTTTCTTAACATAGAGTCTTTCTTATTATACTAACAATCTTCTAGTAGTCCTCCTGTTATACTAAACAGTAGTTTAGTAGTCTCATTCAACTAATAATAGATCATCCATCACAATCACCAATTCTCACTAAACCACCATTTTGTAGTATTTTTGTTTTACTGAAACTTCACAACTAATACACTTCTTATTGACAAAATGACTGTTTTCAAACTAACACTCTTCCACTAGAATAAGGTGATTTGCAGGTGAACCTGTAAGTTATCTTTGTTGTAGAGAGGGAACTTACACAATAATTTATTAAATTGTTGTGTAGTGTTGGTCTGTTCTTACACGTAGTACTTCACTTCTTAGTTATTTCCTGCTTTATTTTAAACTTAGCACTTTTACACTTATTACATTTTTGACACACTTAGCACTTTTTCTACTTGGACTACGCCGATAATATTTGTTTTTAGATTTTGCACGCCTGCGTGACCATATTATGTGCCTTGAGATTTTAACTGCGTTTTAGTATTTACTTTTTACGAAAGCACTTCTATTGCACGCGAATTTCATTTATCTGCTTGCATCATTTAAATTGGTTTTGCGATTTTGCATGCCGGAGTTACCCTTCTACTTCGACATTTTCGCAGCGAATTATTTTGCCTTTTTACCAATATTAACATCTATTGCACGTGAATTTCCAATTACTTTTGCGATCCATCGATTCCTATAGTTATCCAGGATATCCGAGAGTTTATATGGAATAGTTATAATGTGGGAATTGATAGCGAGATGAGAATTTATAAAACATGTGTGAAAATCATCATAATGTGCTGCTGTAGAAGCAAGACTGGATACCAATAGAACTAAAACTTTACTAAGATCATCAGAGAAGTGAGTTCTCGGATCGATCACACACATACAAGAGAAGACAAAGAAGAATTTTCTTTATGCGACTGTTTCTTTTCAGATTTTGTATGCCTGCGTGAATTCATATTTTTGCTGCGTCTTTCATTCACTTTTTTTTTCACTATTCACATATCCATTGCACGCGTATCACCTTTTACCTGGGACATATGTCGATTTTTATCGTAAAATTTCCATTATATATGCCTGCATCATTGAATTGCAATGCAGCGATTGTTCCTTTTGAGATTTTGCTTGCATGCCTGCGTAGATATACTTTGAGATTATTACTGCATTTTTTTACCAATATTTACTTCTACGAGTATTGTATGTGAATCTCCTATTAGTTCTGCAATCTATTGATTTCTACCGTTGACGAGACAACGACGAGACCCACCGGACTATTGACGAAGACATCCATAATCAGCAACAGGATTCCCTTTCCAAGGTAAGTGGTTAGAATGTCGTATGACTGTTGCGTCCTGCCGATTCCAGAACGCGATTGTTACATTGCCTTGCGAGCATAAGTCTCTATTTGTCGCGTTGTATTATTATTCTCTTTTTTTACCCTCTTGTACATGAAATCTGATTATGGGTTTAGTAATGCTTGTTCGTTAAATAAAAACTAGTGATTTGTTTATTGCTTCTCTGCTTAGGATGCATTCATATTAGCTCTGATAATGAGATAACGCCTTTCTTTATTGTCTTTTCATATTATTTAGTTTAATTCAGTACCATGTCAGATTTAATAACATTAGTATAGGCAATGTGTAGCCTATCCGTCGTGGACTAGGTCTGCTCAGTTGAGCGGAGATACCACGTTAAAATAAAACGCGCCGAGTGCTTTACCTCCTGGGTGGCGTGGAAACAAGCACAATTCTTTTTTACTACAAATATTATGTGTACATACGTTTTAATCTGCTTTTTTACACCTAATAGAAACAATTACATTTACGGGTTGCTGTACCTCTAGTGTATACCCTAGTCATCATTAGAGATATAGTGCCCGTTTAATGTGGTGGTTTTATTGACATCTTGCTTATGACAGGCAACTTTTCTACGATTTCATTGTGGAGAGACGTAATGGCTGCCTTTGGTGTCAATCGGACTGCTGTATGTTTTATTTTCACATATTCACTGCTTGACACTGAAGGTTTCATTACATGTAATTCTACTTCCCTGCATCTACTACTGCCCCACCCCCTCCAAATTAGAAGATGCCAAGACTCGATCAACTACTGTACTTTGTATCTTCTATAATTAACGTACAGAGATGTGATGCCCCCCTTGGTGTTGACGGAATTCAAATATGTTTGTTTTTTTTTCATATTTGGTCTATTAACACCAAAGGTGTCATTACAAATATATTCACCATCACTGCTTCCCTGCGTTGATAATTTCGTTCACCATTTCGACAGGTAAGTTTATTTAGGTACTTGTATAATTATTGAATAATAACCTCTACACCCACTGCTAAAAATTCAGGTGGAGATACCACGTGAAAATAGTAGCATTTTATAAAAAATATTTTAATCTGATTTCTTATAGGAGATGAAAACAATTACATTTTTGGGACGCCTTATCTCTAGTGTATAATTGATTCACTAGGATAATCGCTTCCCTCTGATGTGATGGTTTTACAAAACACATCTTAATAGTCAACGTTTGTACTATTTCATTGTGGAATTAATCAACGCTGGGAGGCAAAATGACTGCTGTTTGTGTTAAACGGCCATCTATATGTTGTGATTTGTTTTCATTCAATGACTGTTTACACAGATGGCAACATTTTCATTCTACTCTCCTGCTATGAAGATTTGACTTTAGGCAATCTGCAATGTATTCGTTGTGGACTAGGTCTGCTCAGTTGAGCGGAGATACCACGTTAAAATAAAACGCGCCGAGTGCTTTACCTCCTGGGTGGCGTGGAAACAAGCACAATCCCTCTTTCTTAACATAGAGTCTTTCTTATTATATACTAACAATCTTCTAGAAGTCCTCCTGTTATACTTAACAGTAGTTTTGTAGTCTTATTGAACTAATAATAGATCATCCATACAATCACCAATTCTCACTAAACCATCATTTTGTTGTATTTTTGTTTTACTGAAACTTCACAACTAATAATACACTTCTTATTGACAAATTGACTGTTTTCAAACTAACACTCTTCCACTAGAATAAGGTGATTTGCAGGTGAACCTGTAAGTTATCTTTGTTGTAGAGAGGGAACTTACACAATAATTTATTAAATTGTTGTGTAGTGTTGGTCTGTTCTTACACGTAGTACTTCACTTCTTAGTTATTTCCTGCTTTATTTTTAACTTAGCACTTTTATACTTAACACTAATTTGACATACTTAGCACTTTTTTCTACTTGCACGACGCTGATAATATTTGTTTAAAAATCGTTTAAATTCTTCAGCTGCTTTGATTTTGCATGCCGAAGTTACCTATATACCTACTTTGAAATTTTCGCAGCGAATTCTTTTACTTTTTTACCAATATTCACATCTATTGCACGTGAATTTCCAATTACTTTTGCGATCCATCGATTTCTATAGTTTTCCATGATATCCGAGAGATTATATGAAAAAGTATAATGTGCTAATTGATTGCGAGATGAGAATTTATAAAACATGTGTGAACATCATCATAATGTACTGTAGAAGCAAGACTGGATACCACTAGAACTAAAGGATTACTAAGAGCATCAGAGAAGTGAGTTCTTGGATCGTTCACCGGAAATACAAGACAAGTCGACAGGTCTAAGAGAAGACAAAGAAGAACTTTCTTTTATGCTACTGTATCCTTACAGATTTTGTATGCCTGCGTGAATTTCTATTTTTTCTGCGGTTTTCATTCACTTTTTTACCAATATTTACACATCCATTGCACGCGTATTTCCTTTTACCTGTGACATCAGTCGATTTTTATCGTATAATTTCCATTATATGCATGCATCATTTGAATTGGAATGCAGCGATTGTGATTGTTCATTCTGTTTGTGAATATCCTATGACTTCTGCAGTATCGATTTCTATCGTTGACGAGACAACACTTACCGGACTATTGACGAAGACATCCTTTTACAGCGAGAGAATCCCCTTTTCAAGGTAAGTGGTTAGAATGTCGTGTGACTGTTGCGTCCTGCCGATTCCAGAACGCGATTGTTACATTGCCTTGCGAGCATAAGTCTCTATTTGTCGCGTTGTATTATTATTCTCTTTTTTTACCCTCTTGTTCATGAAATCTGATTATGGGTTTAGTAATGCTTGTTCGTTAAATAAAAACTAGTGATTTGTTTATTGCTTCTCTGCTTAGGATGCATTCATATTAGCTCTGATAATGAGATAACGCCTTTCTTTATTGTCTTTTCATATTATTTAGTTTAATTCAGTACCATGTCAGATTTAATAACATTAGTATAGGCAATGTGTAGCCTATCCGTCGTGGACTAGGTCTGCTCAGTTGAGCGGAGATACCACGTTAAAATAAAACGCGCCGAGTGCTTTACCTCCTGGGTGGTGTGGAAACAAGCACAATTCTTTTTTACTACAAATATTATATGTACATATGTTTTAATCTGCTTTTTTACACCTAATAGAAACAATTACATTTACTGGTTGCTGTATATCTAGTGTACACTCTTGTCATCATTAGATATATAGCGCCCGTTTGATGTGGTGGTTTTATTTACGTCTTGATTAGAACAGACAAATTTTATATGATTTCATTATGGAGAGACGTAATGACTGCCTTTGGTGTCAATCGGACTGCTGTATGTTTTATTTTCACATATTCACCCATTGACACTAAAGGTTTCATTACATGTAATTCTACTTCCCTGCATCTACTACTGCCCCGCCCCCTCCAAATTAGAAGATGCCAAGGCAACGAAACACAACATCTTATCAGTCTACGTTTGTACTATTTCATTGTGAAATTAACCAACGCTGGGGCGAAATGACTGCTGTTTGTGTTAAACGGCCATCTATATGATGTGATTTGTTTTCATTTGATAGCTGTTTACACAGATGGCGGCATTTTTATTCTACACACCTGCTAGGAAGATTTGATTTGACCAAATATTGTGCTGCTGTTTGCGTAAGTGGGTCGATTCTATGTATTTTCTTTTCATAGAGTTGACCTATTTACACTAACGGCGTCATTTTTATTCTACTTACCTGCTAGAAAGATTTCAACCACACTGGTTTCTTCTAACAGCTGTGCTGCGATCAACATAACTTTAATTCTCCGGTTTTTGACAAAATGACTGCAATTCTTATGTTTTCTTTTCGTAGAGTTGACTTATTTACACAAATGATGTTATTTATTATTCTACTCCCCTTCTAAGGTTGTTCATAGACTAGACCTATTTATACGCATGTTATCATTTTTTATTCTCCTAGGAAGGATCCTGGACGCGGCTGAAAGATGTGCTGCAATCGCCGTAGTTTGGATTTACTGGATTTGACGTTGAAATAAAATGCGCCGAGTGCTTTCCCTCCTGGGTGGTGTGGAATCAAGTACAATTCTCTGTTACTACAAATATGTGTACATATGTTTTAATCTGCTTTTTTATTCCTAATAGAAACAATTACATTTACTGGTTGCTGTACCTCTAGTGTATACTCTAGTCATCATCAGAGATATAGCGCCCGTCTCATGTGGTGGTTTTATTGGGTTCCATGTCAAAATCTCAAGTGTCAAAATATCCACTGTCAAAAAGGTAACCTACTATTGACAGAATCGCAACTCAACACCGGGAAATCTGATGCCGTTGTTTTTTTTTTGTATTGTTTTGTGTGTAAAAAAAAACAACCTAACGAACCTAACCCAACAGTATTGAAATTGGCGGCAACAGGTTTTCCGGCGATGAGTTGAGATTCTGTCAATAGTAGGTTACCCTTTTGACAGTTGAGATTTTGTCATTTGAGTTTCTGTCTGGTTACCGTTTTATTGACATCTTGATTATTTATTTACAGACAACTTTTCTACGATTTCATTGTGGAGAGACGTAATGACTGCCTTTGGTGTCAATCGGTCCGCTGTATGTTTTATTTTCACATATTCACTGCTTGACACTAAAGGTTTCATTACATGTAATTCTACTTCCCTGCATCTTCTACTGCCCCACCCCCTCCAAATTAGAAGATGCCAAGACCCGATCAACTACTGTACTTTGTATCTTCAATAATTAACGTACAGAGATGTGATGCCCCCCTTGGTGTTGACGGAATTCAAATATGTTTTTTTTTTCATATTTGGTCTATTAACACCAAAGGTGTCATTACATATTCAATATCACTGCTTCCCTGCGTTGATAATTTCGTTCACCATTTCGACAGGTAAGTTTATTTAGGTATTTGTATAATTATTTAATAATAACCTGGATACCCTTTGCGAAAAAATCAAGTGGAGATACCACGTGAAAATACTTGCATATTTTTTTAAATATTTTTACCTGATTTCTTATAAGAGATTAAAACAATTACCTTTCGCGGATGCCTTATCTCTAGTGTATAATTGATTCACTAGGATAATCGCTTCCTCCTGATGTGATGGTTTTACGAAACACAACATCTTAACAGTCAACGTTTGTACTATTTAATTGTGATATTAATCAACGCTGGGAGGCAAAATGTCTGCTGTTTGTGTTAAACGACCATCTATATGATGTGATTTGTTTTCATTCGAAGGCTGTTTACACAGATGGCATCATTTTTATTCTACTTTCCTGCTAGGGAGATTCGATTTAAGGCAATCTGCAGTGTATTCATTGTGGACTAGGTCTGCTCAGTTGAGCGGAGATACCACGTTAAAATAAAACGCGCCGAGTGCTTTACCTCCTGGGTGGCGTGGAAACAAGCACAATCCCTCTTTCTTAACATAGAGTCTTTCTTATTATACTAACAATCTTCTAGTAGTCCTCCTGTTATACTAAACAGTAGTTTAGTAGTCTCATTCAACTAATAATAGATCATCCATCACAATCACCAATTCTCACTAAACCATCATTTTGTAGTATATATATATGCGTATGGCATGTCAGGCGCTATAAAATTACGTGGTTGTCCCTCAGTAGTATTTTTGTTTTACTGAAACTTCACAACTAATACATTTCTTATTGACAAATTGACTGTTTTCAAACTAACACTCTTCCACTAGAATAAAGTGATTTGCAGGTGAACCTGTAAGTTATCTTTGTTGTGGAGAGGGAACTTACACAATAATTTATTAAATTATTGTGTGGTGTTGGTCTGTTCTTACACGTAGTACTTCACTTCTTAGTTATTTCCTGCTTTATTTTAAACTTAGCACTTTTACACTTATTACATTTTTAAAATAATTAGCACTTTTTTCTACTTGCACGACACTGATAATATTTGTTTTTAGATATTGTATGCCGGCGTTACCTATCTATTTCGAGATTTTCGCATCGAATTCTTTAACCTTTTTACCAATATTTACATCTATTGCACGCGAATTTCTAATTGCTTTTGCGATCCATCACCCGATATCAGAGAGATTATGTGGAAAAGTTATAAGTGTGCTAATTGATAGCGAGATGAGAATTTATACAACATGTGTGATAACAATCATAATGATTGGATACCACTAGAACTAAAAGTTTACTAAGAACAGATACAGAGAAGTGAGTTCTCGGATTGATCACCGGAAATGTGTAGCCTATCCGTCGTGGACTAGGTCTGCTCAGTTGAGCGGAGATACCACGTTAAAATAAAAGGCGCCGAGTGCTTTACCTCCTGGGTGGCGTGGAAACAAGCACAATTCTTTTTTACTACAAATATTATATGTACATACGTTTTAATCTGCTTTTTTACACCTAATAGAAACAATTACATTTACTGGTTGCTGTATATCTAGTGTACACTCTAGTCATCATTAGATATATAGCGCCCGTTTGATGTGGTGGTTTTATTTACATCTTGTTTAGAACAGACAAATTTTATATGATTTCATTATGGAGAGACGTAATGACTACCTTTGGTGTCAATCGGACTGCTGTATGTTTTATTTTCACATATTCACCCATTGACACTAAAGGTTTCATTACATGTAATTCTACTTCCCTGCATCTACTACTGCCCCACCCCCTCCAAATCAGAAGATGCCAAGACTCGATCAACTACTGTACTTTGTATCTTCAATAATTAACGTACAGAGATGTGATGCCCCCCTTGGTGTTGACGGAATTCAAATATGTTTTTTTTTTCATATTAGGCCTATTAACACCAAAGGTGTCATTACATATTCACCATCACTGCTTCCCTGCATCTGAAAATTTCGTTCACCATTTCGACAGGTAAGTGTATTTAGGTACTTGTGTAATTATTGATTAATAACCTGGGCACCCATTGCTAAAAAATCAGGTGGAGATACCACGCAAAAATAATAGCATAATTTATTTTTTGTATGTTTTAATCAGATTTCTTAGAGGTAATCGAAACAATTAAATTTGGCGGAAGCCTTATCTCTAGTGTATAATTGATTCACTAGGATAATCGCTTCCTCCTGACGTGATGGTTTTATGAAACATATCTTAATAGTCAACGTTTGTACTATTTCATTGTGAAATTAATCAACGCTGGGAGGCGAAATGACTGCTGTTTGTGTTAAACGGCCATCTGATTAGTTTTCATTCGATGACTGTTTACACAGATGGCAACATTTTTATTCTACTCTCCTGCTATGAAGATTTGACTTTAGGCAATCTTCAGTGTATTCATTGTGGACTAGGTCTGCTCAGTTGAGCGGAGATACCACGTTAAAATAAAACGCGCCGAGTGCTTTACCTCCTGGGTGGCGTGGAAACAAGCACAATCCCTCTTTCTTAACATAGAGTCTTTCTTATTATACTAACAATCTTCTAGTAGTCCTCCTGTTATACTAAACAGTAGTTTAGTAGTCTCATTCAACTAATAATAGATCATCCATCACAATCACCAATTCTCACTAAACCATCATTTTGTAGTATTTTTGTTTTACTGAAACTTCACAACCAATACACTTCTTATTGACAAATTGACTGTTTTCAAACTAACACTCTTCCACTAGAATAAGGTGATTTGCAGGTGAACCTGTAAGTTATCTTTGTTGTAGAGAGGGAACTTACACAATAATTTATTAAATTGTTGTGTAGTGTTGGTCTGTTCTTACACGTAGTACTTCACTTCTTAGTTATTTCCTGCTTTATTTTAAACTTAGCACTTTTACACTTATTACATTTTTGACACACTTAGCACTTTTTCTACTTGGACTACGCCGATAATATTTGTTTTTAGATTTTGCACGCCTGCGTGACCATATTATGTGCCTTGAGATTTTAACTGCGTTTTAGTATTTACTTTTTACGAAAGCACTTCTATTGCACGCGAATTTCATTTATCTGCTTGCATCATTTAAATTGGTTTTGCGATTTTGCATGCCGGAGTTACCCTTCTACTTCGACATTTTCGCAGCGAATTATTTTGCCGTTTTACCAATATTAACATCTATTGCACGTGAATTTCCAATTACTTTTGCGATCCATCGATTCCTATAGTTATCCAGGATATCCGAGAGTTTATATGGAATAGTTATAATGTGGGAATTGATAGCGAGATGAGAATTTATAAAACATGTGTGAAAATCATCATAATGTGCTGCTGTAGAAGCAAGACTGGATACCAATAGAACTAAAACTTTACTAAGAGCATCAGAGAAGTGAGTTCTCGGATCGATCACCGGAAATACAAGAGAAGACAAAGAAGAATTTTCTTTATGCAACTGTTTCTTTACAAATTTTGTATGCCTGCGTGAATTCATATTTTTGCTGCGTTTTTCATTCACTTTTTTTTTCAATATTCACATATCCATTGCACGCGTATCACCTTTTACCTGGGACATCTGTCGATTTTTATCGTAAAATTTCCATTATATATGCCTGCATCATTTTAATTGCAATGCAGCGATTGTTCCTTTTGAGATTTTGCTTGCATGCCTGCGTAGATATACTTTGAGATTATTACTGCATTTTTTTACCAATATTTACTTCTACGAGTATTGTATGTGAATCTCCTATTAGTTCTGCAATCTATTGATTTCTACCGTTGACGAGACAAGACCCACCGGACTATTGACGAAGACATCCATAATCAGCAACAGGATTCCCTTTCCAAGGTAAGTGGTTAGAATGTCGTGTGACTGTTGCGTCCTGCCGATTCCAGAACGCGATTCTTACATTGCCTTGCGAGCGTAAGTCTCTATTTGTCGCGTTGTATTATTATTCTCTTTTTTTTACCCTCTTGTACATGAAATCTGATTATGGGTTTAGTAATGCTTGTTCGTTAAATAAAAACTAGTGATTTGTTTATTGCTTCTCTGCTTAGGATGCATTCATATTAGCTCTGATAATGAGATAACGCCTTTCTTTATTGTCTTTTCATATTATTTAGTTTAATTCAGTACCATGTCAGATTGAATAACATTAGTATAGGCAATGTGTAGCCTATCCGTCGTGGACTAGGTCTGCTCAGTTGAGCGGAGATACCACGTTAAAATAAAACGCGCCGAGTGCTTTACCTCCTGGGTGGCGTGGAAACAAGCACAATTCTTTTTTACTACAAATATTATGTGTACATACGTTTTAATCTGCTTTTTTACACCTAATAGAAACAATTACATTTACGGGTTGCTGTACCTCTAGTGTATACCCTAGTGATCATTAGAGATATAGTGCCCGTTTAATGTGGTGGTTTTATTGACATCTTGCTTATGACAGGCAACTTTTCTACGATTTCATTGTGGAGAGACGTAATGGCTGCCTTAGGTGTCAATCGGACTGCTGTATGTTTTATTTTCACATATTCACTGCTTGACACTGAAGGTTTCATTACATGTAATTCTACTTCCCTGCATCTACTACTGCCCCACCCCCTCCAAATTAGAAGATGCCAAGACTCGATCAACTACTGTACTTTGTATCTTCAATAATTAACGTACAGAGATGTGATGCCCCCCTTGGTGTTGACGAAATTCAAATATGCCTATTCGTCGTGGACTAGGTCTGCTCAGTTGAGCGGAGATACCACGTTAAAATAAAACGCGCCGAGTGCTTTACCTCCTGGGTGGCGTGGAAACAAGCACAATCCCTCTTTCTTAACATAGAGTCTTTCTTATTATATACTAACAATCTTCTAGAAGTCCTCCTGTTATACTTAACAGTAGTTTTGTAGTCTTATTGAACTAATAATAGATCATCCATCACAATCACCAATTCTCACTAAACCATCATTTTGTAGTATTTTTGTTTTACTGAAACTTCACAACTAATACACTTCTTATTGACAAATTGACTGTTTTCAAACTAACACTCTTCCACTAGAATAAGGTGATTTGCAGGTGAACCTGTAAGTTATCTTTGTTGTAGAGAGGGAACTTACACAATAATTTATTAAATTATTGTGTGGTGTTGGTCTGTTCTTACACGTAGTACTTCACTTCTTAGTTATTTCCTGCTTTATTTTAAACTTAGCACTTTTACACTTATTACATTTTTAAAATAATTAGCACTTTTTTCTACTTGCACGACACTGATAATATTTGTTTTTAGATATTGTATGCCGGCGTTACCTATCTACTTCGAGATTTTCGCAGCGAATTCTTTAACCTTTTTACCAATATTTACATCTATTGCACGCGAATTTCTAATTGCTTTTGCGATCCATCACCCGATATCAGAGAGATTATATGGAAAAGTTATAAGTGTGCGAATTGATAGCGAGATGAGAATTTATACAACATGTGTGATAACAATCATAATGATTGGATACCACTAGAACTAAAAGTTTACTAAGAACAGATACAGAGAAGTGAGTTCTCGGATTGATCACCGGAAATGTGTAGCCTATCCGTCGTGGACTAGGTCTGCTCAGTTGAGCGGAGATACCACGTTAAAATAAAACGCGCCGAGTGCTTTACCCCCTGGGTGGTGTGGAAACAAGCACAATTCTTTTTTACTACAAATATTTTATGTACATATGTTTTAATCTGCTTTTTTACACCTAATAGAAACAATTACATTTACTGGTTGCTGTATATCTAGTGTATACTCTAGTCATCATTAGATATATAGCGCCCGTCTGATGTGGTGGTTTTATTTACATCTTGTTTATAACAGACAAATTTTATATGATTTCATTATGGAGAGACGTAATGACTGCCTTTGGTGTCAATCGGACTGCTGTATGTTTTATTTTCATATATTCACCCATTGACACTAAAGGTTCCATTACATGTAATTCTACTTCCCTGCATCTACTACTGCCCCGCCCCCTCCAAATTAGAAGATGCCAAGGCAACGAAACACAACATCTTATCAGTCTACGTTTGTACTATTTCATTGTGAAATTAACCAACGCTGGGGCGAAATGACTGCTGTTTGTGTTAAACGGCCATCTATATGATGTGATTTGTTTTCATTTGATAGCTGTTTACACAGATGGCGGCATTTTTATTCTACACACCTGCTAGGAAGATTTGATTTGACCAAATATTGTGCTGCTGTTTGCGTAAGTGGGTCGATTCTATGTATTTTCTTTTCATAGAGTTGACCTATTTACACTAACGGCGTCATTTTTATTCTACTTACCTGCTAGAAAGATTTCAACCACACTGGTTTCTTCTAACAGCTGTGCTGCGATCAACATAACTATAATTCTCCGGTTTTTGACAAAATGACTGCAATTCTTATCTGTTTTCTTTTCGTAGAGTTGACTTGTTTACACAAATGATGTTATTTATTATTCTACTCCCCTTCTAAGGAGATTTGGTTTGACCAAATTATGTGGATTCACCGATTTTGACATAATGACTGTTGTTCATAGACTAGACCTATTTATACGCATGTTATCATTTTTTATACTCCTAGGAAGGATCCTGGACGCGGCTGAAAGATGTGCTGCAATCGCCGTAGTTTGGATTTACCGGATTTGACGTTAAAATAAAACGCGCCGAGTGCTTTCCCTCCTGGGTGGTGTGGAATCAAGTACAATTCTCCGTTACTACAAATATGTGTACATATGTTTTAATCTGCTTTTTTATTCCTAATAGAAACAATTACATTTACTGGTTGCTGTACCTCTAGTGTATACTCAAGTCATCATCAGAGATATAGCGCCCGTCTCATGTGGTGGTTTTATTGGGTTCCATGTCAAAATCTCAAGTGTCAAAAGGGTAACCTACTATTGACAGAATCGCAACTCAACACCGGGAAATCTGATGCCGTTGTTTTTTTTGTATTGTTTTTGTGTGTAAAAAAAAACAACCTAACGAACCTAACCCAACAGTATTGAAATTGGCGGCAACAGGTTTTCCGGCGATGAGTTGAGATTCTGTCAATAGTAGGTTACCCTTTTGACAGTTGGGATTTTGTCATTTGAGTTTCTGTCTGGTTACCGTTTTATTGACATCTTGATTATTTATTTACAGACAACTTTTCTACATTTCATTGTGGAGAGACGTAATGACTGCCTTTGGTGTCAATCGGACTGCTGTATGTTTTATTTTCACATATTCACTGCTTGACACTAAAGGTTTCATTACATGTAATTCTACTTCCCTGCATCTACTACTGCCCCACCCCCTCCAAATTAGAAGATGCCAAGACCCGATCAACTACTGTACTTTGTATCTTCAACAATTAACGTACAGAGATGTGATGCCCCCCTTGGTGTTGACGGGATTTTAATATTATTTTTTTTAGATATTAGGCCTATTAACACCAAAGGTGTCATTACATATTCACCATCACTGCTTCACTGCATCTGATTATTTTGTTCACCATTTCGACAGGTAGGTTTATTTAGATACTTGTATAATTATTGATTAATAACCTGGACACCCACTGCGGAAAATTCAGGTGGAGATACCACGTGAAAAAAATCGCACATTTTTCACAAGTATTTTAATCTGATTTCTTATCGGAGATGAAAACAATTACATTTGGCGGATGCCTTATCTCTAGTGTATAATTTTATTGATTCACTAGGATAATCGCTTCCTCCTGATGTGATGGTTTTACGAAACACAACATCTTAATAGTCAACGTTTGTACTATTTCATTGTGGAATTAATCAACGCTGGGAGGCGAAATGACTGCTGTTTTTGTCAAACGGCCATCTGATTTGTTTTCATTCGATGACTGTTTACACAGATGGCATCGTTTTTATTCTACTCTCCTGCTATGAAGATTTGACTTTAGGCAATCTTCAGTGTATCCGTCGTGGACTAGGTCTGCTCAGTTGAGCGGAGATACCACGTTAAAATAAAACGCGCCGAGTGCTTTACCTCCTGGGTGGCGTGGAAACAAGCACAATCCTTCTTTCTTAACATAGAGTCATTCTTATTATACTAACAATCTTCTAGTAGTCCTCCTGTTATACTAAACAGTAGTTTTGTAGTCTCATTGAACTAATAATATATCATCCATCACAATCACCAATTCTCACTAAACCACCATTTTGTAGTATTTTTGTTTTACTGAAACTTCACAACTAAGGCTGGCCACACACGCACCCGAAGTTCAGGAACTAACAATCGGGAACCGGATTCCGGAAGCTCGAAAATGTATGCAATTTGGCATTCTCCACACACGTCCTGAATGTTAGTTACAAACTGAACTGCGAACCGGGCACCCGGAGAACCCGTTTCTTTTTTTTCTTTTTTTTTGTGGCCTATATTGACTGCTTTGATTGCCTTTAGCCAATACTGACGATTGATTTCCTACATTTTCAAAAAGCGAGTACACACCTTTCGTCCACACTATTGAGCTGTATAATATAATATTGAAGCAATTAATTAGTCAATTTTAGTTTATATTAATATTTTCTTTTTAAGGTGATCGATGATAAAAACATTTTTTTAAGTTTTGGAATACAATTGTGTAGGTATTTATTAGTTTAATTAGTGTTTTCCAATGTAGGTATTTAGTTTTTTTATGAATTAAAAAAATTGCATTTTTTGTCAATTTCTGGCAAATTGAATTAAGACCAATTAATATGGCAGTTTATTGAAAAACTAAACTTTTTGAGAAAATAAAACGCTGCCTACTTGCATAAAAATAATTTATTTCTTTTTTCCGTTTAGATTTTTTTATGTTTTTAATTTGTAGCGTGGCTCATTGTTATTGCCAGTAATAAATAATGATCTGTTTTGTTGTCATAACAAGACAAAATAGTACCCACCCAATAATAGAACAACTCACCCCAATATAAAATATATAGTTTACCTATTTATTATCAAATTTTAATCATGCTCGAATGATTTTTTTTAATTAATTTTCTGATTTATCATAGACTGTCCAATTTCTAAAAATCTGTATAAAACTCACCAAACTAGAGTAAAATTTGTTAACTCTGACAATTAATAGCTTAAAATCTGTAGGTATCAATACAGATAAATCCATTGATATCCTATACTATAACTTGATGATGAATAAGTAACGTCTCTTTCCATACATTTGGCGCGTTTAACATATTTTTCCCAGCTGTTAGGAAAACTTCATACATTTTTTTTTCCTCGGATTGCGATTTGCTGCTAAGAGAGTAGGTAATCTAGGTAGGTACTTACTAGGTAGTGAAAATGAATCAAATGACTATTGTTTATGACTACTACAATATCAGTCTTGGTGGTCTATGGTTAACTGAAGTTCAGTCGCCTAGCCACACACGTCCCGAAGTTCAGGAACTGACATTCGCCGGCTGAACTTCCGGACGTCTGTGGCCAGCCTATTACACTTCTTATTGACAAATTGACTGTTTTCAAACTAACACTCTTCCACTAGAATAAGGTGATTTGCAGGTGAACCTGTAAGTTATCTTTGTTGTAGAAAGGGAACTTACACAATAATTTATTAAATTGTTGTGTGGTGTTGGTCTGTTCTTACACGTAGTACTTCATTTCTTAGTTATTTCCTGCTTTATTTTAAACTTAGCACTTTTACACTTGTTACATTTTTAAAATAATTAGCACTTTTTTCTACTTGCACGACACTGATAATATTTGTTTTTAGATATTGTATGCCGGCGTTACCTATCTACTTCGAGATTTTCGCAGCGAATTCTTTAACCTTTTTACCAATATTTACATCTATTGCACGCGAATTTCTAATTACTTTTTGCGATCCATCACCCGATATCAGAGAGATTATGTGGAAAAGTTATAAGTGTGCGAATTGATAGCGAGATGAGAATTTATACAACATGTGTGATAACAATCATAATGATTGGATACCACTAGAACTAAAAGTTTACTAAGAACAGATACAGAGAAGTGAGTTCTCGGATTGATCACCGGAAATGTGTAGCCTATCCGTCGTGGACTAGGTCTGCTCAGTTGAGCGAAGGTACCACGTTAAAATAAAACGCGTCGAGTGCTTTACCTCCTGGGTGGTGTGGAAACAAGCACAATTCTTTTTTACTACAAATATTATGTGTACATACGTTTTAATCTGCTTTTTTACACCTAATAGAAACAATTACATTTACGGGTTGCTGTACCTCTAGTGTATATTCTAGTAATCATTAGAGACATAGCGCCCGTCTGATGTGGTGGTTTTATTGACATCTTGTTTATGGCAGACAACTTTTATACGATTTCATTGTGGAGAGACGTAATGATTGCCTTTGGTGTCAATCGGACTGCTGTATGTTTTATTTTCACATATTCACCGCTTGACACTGAAGATTTCATTACATGTAATTCTTTTTCCCTGCATCTACTACTGCCCCACCCCCTCCAAATTAGAAGATGCCAAGACTCGATCAACTACTGTACTTTGTATCTTCAATAATTAACGTACAGAGATGTGATGCCCCCTTGGTGTTGACGGAATCCAAATATGTTTTTTTTTCATATTTGGTCTATTAACACCAAAGGTGTCATTACATATTCACCATCACTGCTTCCCTGCGTTGAGATTATTTAGGTATTTGTATAATTATTTAATAATAACCTGGACACCCACTGCTAAAAATTCAGGTGGAGATACCACGTGAAAATAGTAGCATTTTTTTAAAATATTTTAATCAGATTTCTTATAGGAGATGAAAACAATTACATTTGGCGGATGCCTTATCTCTAGTGTATAATTGGTTCACTAGGATAATCGCTTCCTCCTGACGTGATGGTTTTACGAAACACAACATCTTAACAGTCAACGTTTGTACTATTTCATTGTGGAATTAATCAACGCTGGGAGGCGAAATGACTGCTGTTTGTGTAAAACGGCCATCTGATTTGTTTTCATTCGATGACTGTTTACACAGATGGCATCGTTTTTATTCTACTCTCCTGCTATGAAGATTTGACTTTAGGCAATCTTCAGTGTATCCGTCGTGGACTAGGTCTGCTCAGTTGAGCGGAGATACCACGTTAAAATAAAACGCGCCGAGTGCTTTACCTCCTGGGTGGCGTGGAAACAAGCACAATCCCTCTTTCTTAACATAGAGACTTTCTTATTATACTAACAATCTTCTAGTAGTCCTCCTGTTTTACTAAACCAGTACTAAACAGTAGTTTTGTAGTCTCATTCAACTAATAATATGAGATATCATCCATCACAATCACCAATTCTCACTAAACCATCATTTTGTAGTATTTTTGTTTTACTGAAACTTCACAACTAATACACTTCTTATTGACAAATTGACTGTTTTCAAACTAACACTCTTCCACTAGAATAAGGTGATTTGCAGGTGAACCTGTAAGTTATCTTTGTTGTAGAGAGGGAACTTACACAATAATTTATTAAATTGTTGTGTGGTGTTGGTCTGTTCTTACACGTAGTACTTCACTTCTTAGTTATTTCCTGCTTTATTTTAAACTTAGCACTTATTACATTTTTAAAATAATAAGCACTTTTTTCTACTTGCACGACACTGATAATATTTGTTTTTAGATATTGTATGCCGGCGTTACCTATCTACTTCGAGATTTTCGCAGCGAATTCTTTAACCTTTTTACCAATATTTACATCTATTGCACGCGAATTTCTAATTGCTTTTGCGATCCATCACCCGATATCAGAGAGATTATATGGAAAAGTTATAAGTGTGCGAATTGATAGCGAGATGAGAATTTATACAACATGTGTGATAACAAATATAATGATTGGATACCACTAGAACTAAAAGTTTACTAAAAACAGATACAGAGAAGTGAGTTCTCGGATTGATCACCGGAAATGTGTAGCCTATCCATCGTGGACTAGGTCTGCTCAGTTGAGCGGAGATACCACGTTAAAATAAAACGCGCCGAGTGCTTTACCTCCTGGGTGGCGTGGAAACAAGCACAATTCTTTTTTACTACAAATATTATGTGTACATACGTTTTAATCTGCTTTTTTACACCTAATAGAAACAATTACATTTACGGGTTGCTGTACCTCTAGTGTATATTCTAGTAATCATTAGAGACATAGCGCCCGTCTGATGTGGTGGTTTTATTGACATCTTGTTTATGGCAGACAACTTTTATACGATTTCATTGTGGAGAGACGTAATGATTGCCTTTGGTGTCAATCGGACTGCTGTATGTTTTATTTTCACATATTCACCGCTTGACACTGAAGATTTCATTACATGTAATTCTTTTTCCCTGCATCTACTACTGCCCCACCCCCTCCAAATTAGAAGATGCCAAGACTCGATCAACTACTGTACTTTGTATCTTCAATAATTAACGTACAGAGATGTGATGCCCCCTTGGTGTTGACGGAATCCAAATATGTTTTTTTTTCATATTTGGTCTATTAACACCAAAGGTGTCATTACATATTCACCATCACTGCTTCCCTGCGTTGAGATTATTTAGGTATTTGTATAATTATTTAATAATAACCTGGACACCCACTGCTAAAAATTCAGGTGGAGATACCACGTGAAAATAGTAGCATTTTTTTAAAATATTTTAATCAGATTTCTTATAGGAGATGAAAACAATTACATTTGGCGGATGCCTTATCTCTAGTGTATAATTGGTTCACTAGGATAATCGCTTCCTCCTGACGTGATGGTTTTACGAAACACAACATCTTAACAGTCAACGTTTGTACTATTTCATTGTGGAATTAATCAACGCTGGGAGGCGAAATGACTGCTGTTTGTGTAAAACGGCCATCTGATTTGTTTTCATTCGATGACTGTTTACACAGATGGCATCGTTTTTATTCTACTCTCCTGCTATGAAGATTTGACTTTAGGCAATCTTCAGTGTATCCGTCGTGGACTAGGTCTGCTCAGTTGAGCGGAGATACCACGTTAAAATAAAACGCGCCGAGTGCTTTACCTCCTGGGTGGCGTGGAAACAAGCACAATCCCTCTTTCTTAACATAGAGACTTTCTTATTATACTAACAATCTTCTAGTAGTCCTCCTGTTTTACTAAACCAGTACTAAACAGTAGTTTTGTAGTCTCATTCAACTAATAATATGAGATATCATCCATCACAATCACCAATTCTCACTAAACCATCATTTTGTAGTATTTTTGTTTTACTGAAACTTCACAACTAATACACTTCTTATTGACAAATTGACTGTTTTCAAACTAACACTCTTCCACTAGAATAAGGTGATTTGCAGGTGAACCTGTAAGTTATCTTTGTTGTAGAGAGGGAACTTACACAATAATTTATTAAATTGTTGTGTGGTGTTGGTCTGTTCTTACACGTAGTACTTCACTTCTTAGTTATTTCCTGCTTTATTTTAAACTTAGCACTTATTACATTTTTAAAATAATAAGCACTTTTTTCTACTTGCACGACACTGATAATATTTGTTTTTAGATATTGTATGCCGGCGTTACCTATCTACTTCGAGATTTTCGCAGCGAATTCTTTAACCTTTTTACCAATATTTACATCTATTGCACGCGAATTTCTAATTGCTTTTGCGATCCATCACCCGATATCAGAGAGATTATATGGAAAAGTTATAAGTGTGCGAATTGATAGCGAGATGAGAATTTATACAACATGTGTGATAACAAATATAATGATTGGATACCACTAGAACTAAAAGTTTACTAAAAACAGATACAGAGAAGTGAGTTCTCGGATTGATCACCGGAAATGTGTAGCCTATCCATCGTGGACTAGGTCTGCTCAGTTGAGCGGAGATACCACGTTAAAATAAAACGCGCCGAGTGCTTTACCTCCTGGGTGGCGTGGAAACAAGCACAATTCTTTTTTACTACAAATATTATGTGTACATATGTTTTGATCTGCTTTTTTTACACCTAATAGAAACAATTACATTTACTGGTTGCTGTATATCTAGTGTATACTCTAGTCATCATTAGATATATAGCGCCCGTCTGATGTGGTGGTTTTATTGACATCTTGTTTATAACAGACAAATTTTATACGATTTCATTATGGAGAGACGTAATGACTGCCTTTGGTGTCAATCGGACTGCTGTATGTTTTATTTTCACATATTCACCCATTGACACTAAAGGTATCATTACATGTAATTCTACTTCCCTGCATTTACTTCTGCCCCATCCCCTCCAAATTAGAAGATGCCAAGGCAACGAAACACAACATATTATCAGTCTACGTTTGTACTATTTCATTGCTGTTTGTGTTAAACAGCCATCTATATGATGTGATTTATTTTCATTCGATGACTGGTTACACAGATGGCGGCATTTTTATTCTACTCACCTGCTAGGAAGAGTTGATTTGACCAAATAATGTGGATTCACCGATTTTTACATAATGACTGCTGTTTACGCAAGTGGGTAGATTCTATGTATCTTCCTTTCATAGAGTTGACATATTTACACTAACGGCGTCATTTTTATTCTACTTACCAGCTAGAAAGATTTGAACCACACTGGTTTCTTCTAACAGCTGTGCTGCGATTAATATAACTTTAATTCTCCGGTTTTTGACAAAATGACTGCAATTCTTATGTGTTTTCTTTTCATAGAGTTGGCCTGTTTACACAAATGGTGTTATTTATTATTCTACTCCCCTTCTAAGGAGACTTGGTTTGACCAAATTATGTGGATTCACCGATTTTGACATAATGACTGTTGTTCATAGACTACATAGACATATTTACACGCATGTTATCATTTTTTATACTGCTAGAAAGACTTAAGCTGGACCCTGGACGCTGCTGAAAGATGTGCTGCAATCGCCACAATTTGGATTTACCGGATTTGACGTTAAAATAAAACGCGCCGAGTGCTTTACCTCCTGGGTGGCGTGGAAACAAGCACACTTCTCTTTTACCTACTACAAATATTATGTTTACATATGTTTTAATCTGCTTTTTTACACCTAATAGAAACTATTACATTTACGGGTTGCTGTACCTCTAGTGTATATTCTAGTGATCATTAGAGACATAGCGCCCGTCTGATGTGGTGGTTTTATTGACATCTTGTTTATGGCAGACAACTTTTATACGATTTCATTGTGGAGAGACGTAATGACTGCCTTTGGTGTCAATCGGACTGCTGTATGTTTTATTTTCACATATTCACCCATTGACACTAAAGGTTTCATTAGGGTAGAGTACGTTATATTGTACCGCCCATTAAATCGTACCACCTCAATATTTCCGAAACTATGAATCTTTTTTTAAAATAGCAACTCATGTTTAATTGCGACTAACAATAAACTCTTATTGACGTATTCATTTGCTTTGCTGGTTTAAAAATAAACATGTCATTAACGAATCATTATTTTTTATTGACTCGATGTAATTTTCGTAGTTGCTATCTAAGGGTATAACACATTGAAATGTAACTGATGAATTATGTTACTATTATTAATTTAATTCAAAATTTATATAGTTTTAATGAGTTACTATAATTTGGGCATAAGTTTTGGGATTATGTTGATATTTGTTGTTTTCCCGCATTGGAGCGAGTTCGTTATATTGTACCACTAGAAGTCCTCTATATCGTACCTCTACGATACCTATGGAGTTTATACTTGCTTAATTAATTTCAAATTGCGTTGTTCTAGATCCGGGATCTTTTGATAACTTTTTTTTTTTGTTTATAAATATAACTGATTTCTTATCCAATTTTGTTGTATTTTACAATAATAATTTTTTAGTACTTTTGTTTGAAATTTGTATAGAGGTACGATTTAAATACCAGTGGTATGATATAGTGACCCGTTCGTTAAATCGTTCCGTTTTCTACTTTTTTTCAGACGCGTTTTCAGTGGTGTTAATGTTATTGCTGACCTTCTTGAAATAAAAAAATAGATAGCCAACTAAATACAGTTTCATATGGTAAATTCATATATTTACCATGATCTTTAGTTTTTACGAAAAATGGCTTTTTGCAAAACCGGTACAAATTAGCCAACTTCCCCCTACATGTAATTCTACTTCCCTGCATCTACTACTGCCCCCCCCCACTCTAAATTAGAAGATGCCAAGACCCGATCAACTACTGTACTTTGTATCTTCAATAATTAACGTACAGAGATCTGATGCCCCCCTTGGTGTTGACGGGATTTTAATATTATTTTTTTACATATTAGGCCTATTAACACCAAAGGTGTCATTACATATTCACCATCACTGCTTCCCTGCGTTGATAATTTCGTTCACCATTTCGACAGGTAAGTTTATTTAGGTACTTGTATAATTATTGATTAATAACCTGGACACCCACTGCGAAAAATTCAGGTGGAGATACCACGTGAAAATAATCGCACATTTTTCACAAGTATTTTAATCTGATTTCTTATAGGAGATGAAAACAATTACATTTGACGGAAGACTTATCTCTAGTGTATAATTGATTCACTAGGATAATCGCTTCCTCCTGACGTGATGGTTTTACGAAACACATCTTAATAGTCAACGTTTGTACTATTTCATTGTGAAATTAATCAACGCTGGGAGGCAAAATGACTGCTGTTTGTGTTAAACGGCCATCTATATGATGTGATTTGTTTTCATTCAATGACTGTTTACACAGATGTCAACATTTTTATTCTACTCTCCTGCTATGAAGATTTGACTTTAGGCAATCTTCAGTCGTGGACTAGGTCTGCTCAGTTGAGCGGAGATACCACGTTAAAATAAAACGCGCCGAGTGCTTTACCTCCTGGGTGGCGTGGAAACAAGCACAATCCCTCTTTCTTAACATAGAGTCTTTCTTATTATACTAACAATCTTCTAGTAGTCCTCCTGTTATACTAAACAGTAGTTTTGTAGTCTCATTCAACTGATAATAGATCATCCATCACAATCACCAATTCTCACTAAACCATCATTTTGTAGTATTTTTGTTTTACTGGAACTTCACAACTAATACACTTCTTATTGACAAATTGACTGTTTTCAAACTAACACTCTTCCACTAGAATAAGGTGATTTGCAGGTGAACCTGTAAGTTATCTTTGTTGTAGAGAGGGAACTTACACAATAATTTATTAAATTGTTGTGTGGTGTTGGTCTGTTCTTAGACGTAGTACTTCACATCTTAGTTATTTCCTGCTTTATTTTAAACTTAGCACTTATTACATTTTTAAAATAATTAGCACTTTTTTCTACTTGCACGACACTGATAATATTTGTTTTTAGATATTTTATGCCGGCGTTACCTATCTACTTCGAGATTTTTGCAGCGAATTCTTTAACCTTTTTACCAATATTTACATCTATTGCACGCGAATTTCTAATTGCTTTTGCGATCCATCACCCGATATCAGAGAGATTATATGGAAAAGTTATAAGTGTGCGAATTGATAGCGAGATGAGAATTTATACAACATGTGTGATAACAATCATAATGATTGGATACCACTAGAACTAAAAGTTTAATCTGCTTTTTTACACCTAATAGAAACAATTACATTTACGGGTTGCTGTACCTCTAGTGTATATTCTAGTGATCATTAGAGACATAGCGCCCGTCTGATGTGGTGGTTTTATTGACATCTTGTTTATGGCAGACAACTTTTATACGATTTCATTGTGGAGAGACGTAATGATTGCCTTTGGTGTCAATCGGACTGCTGTATGTTTTATTTTCACATATTCACCGCTTGACACTGAAGATTTCATTACATGTAATTCTACTTCACTGCATCTACTACTGCCCCACCCCCTCCAAATTAGAAGATGCCAAGACTCGATCAACTACTGTACTTTGTATCTTCAATAATTAACGTACAGAGATGTGATGCCCCCCTTGGTGTTGACGGAATTCAAATATGTTTTTTTTTTCATATTTGGTCTATTAACACCAAAGGTGTCATTACATATTCACCATCACTGCTTCCCTGCGTTGATAATTTCGTTCACCATTTCGACAGGTAAGTTTATTTAGGTATTTGTATAATTATTGAATAATAACCTGGACACCCACTGCTAAAAATTCAGGTGGAGATACCACGTGAAAATAGTAGCATTTTTTTTAAATATTTTAATCAGATTTCTTATAGGAGATGAAAACAATTACATTTGGCGGATGCCTTATCTCTAGTGTATAATTGATTCACTAGGATAATCGCTTCCTCCTGATGTGATGGTTTTACGAAACACATCTTAATAGTCAACGTTTGTACTATTTCATTGTGGAATTAATCAACGCTGGGAGGCGAAATGACTATTGTTTGTGTTAAACGGCCATCTGATTTGTTTTCATTCGATGACTGTTTACACAGATGGCATCGTTTTTATTCTACTCTCCTGCTATAAAGATTTGACTCTAGGCAATCTTCAGTGTATCCGTCGTGGACTAGGTCTGCTCAGTTGAGCGGAGATACCACGTTAAAATAAAACGCGCCGAGTGCTTTACCTCCTGGGTGGCGTGGAAACAAGCACAATCCCTCTTTCTTAACATAGAGTCTTTCTTATTATACTAACAATCTTCTAGTAGTCCTCCTGTTATACTAAACAGTAGTTTTGTAGTCTCATTCAACTAATAATAGATCATCCATCACAATCACCAATTCTCACTAAACCATCATTTTGTAGTATTTTTGTTTTACTGAAACTTCACAACTAATACACTTCTTATTGACAAATTGACTGTTTTCAAACTAACACTCTTCCACTAGAATAAGGTGATTTGCAGGTGAACCTGTAAGTTATCTTTGTTGTAGAGAGGGAACTTACACAATAATTTATTAAATTATTGTGTGGTGTTGGTCTGTTCTTACACGTAGTACTTCACTTCTTAGTTATTTCCTGCTTTATTTTTAAACTTAGCACTTATTACATTTTTAAAATAATTAGCACTTTTTTCTACTTGCACGACACTGATAATATTTGTTTTTAGATATTGTATGCCGGCGTTACCTATCTATTTCGAGATTTTCGCAGCGAATTCTTTAACCTTTTTACCAATATTTACATCTATTGCACGCGAATTTCTAATTGCTTTTGCGATCCATCACCCGATATCAGAGAGATTATATGGAAAAGTTATAAGTGTGCGAATTGATAGCGAGATGAGAATTTATACAACATGTGTGATAACAATTATAATGATTGGATACCACTAGAACTAAAAGTTTACTAAGAACAGATACAGAGAAGTGAGTTCTCGGATTGATCACCGGAAATGTGTAGCCTATCCATCGTGGACTAGGTCTGCTCAGTTGAGCGGAGATACCACGTTAAAATAAAACGCGCCGAGTGTTTTACCTCCTGGGTGGCGTGGAAACAAGCACAATTCTCTTTTACTACAAATATTATGTGTACATATGTTTTGATCTGCTTTTTTACACCTAATAGAAACAATTACATTTACGGGTTGCTGTACCTCTAGTGTATATTCTAGTGATCATTAGAGACATAGCGCCCGTCTGATGTGGTGGTTTTATTGACATCTTGTTTATGGCAGACAACTTTTATACGATTTCATTGTGGAGAGACGTAATGACTGCCTTTGGTGTCAATCGGACTGCTGTATGTTTTATTTTCACATATTCACCCATTGACACTAAAGGTTTCATTAGGGTAGAGTACGTTATATTGTACCGCCCATTAAATCGTACCACCTCAATATTTCCGAAACTATGAATCTTTTTATAAAATAGCAACTCATGTTTAATTGCGACTAACAATAAACTCTTATTGACGTATTCATTTGCTTTGCTGGCTTAAAAATAAACATGTCATTAACGAATCATTATTTTTTATTGACTCGATGTAATTTTCGTAGTTGCTATCTAAGGGTATAACACATTGAAATGTAACTGATGAATTATGTTACTATTATTAATTTAATTCAAAATTTATATAGTTTTAATGAGTTACTATAATTTGGGCATAAGTTTTGGGATTATGTTGATATTTGTTGTTTTCCCGCATTCGAGCGAGTTCGTTATATTGTACCACTAGAAGTCCTCTATATCGTACCTCTACGATACCTATGGAGTTTATACTTGCTTAATTAATTTCAAATTGCGTTGTTCTAGATCCGGGATCTTTTGATAACTTTTTTTTTTTGTTTATAAATATAACTGATTTCTTATCCAATTTTGTTGTATTTTACAATAATAATTTTTTAGTACTTTTGTTTGAAATTTGTATAGAGGTACGATTTAAATACCAGTGGTATGATATAGTGACCCGTTCGTTAAATCGTACCGTTTTCTACTTTTTTTCAGACGCGTTTTCAGTGGTGTTAATGTTATTGCTGACCTTCTTGAAATAAAAAAATAGATAGCCAACTAAATACAGTTTCATATGGTAAATTCATATATTTACCATGATCTTTAGTTTTTACGAAAAATGGCTTTTTGCAAAACCGGTACAAATTAGCCAACTTCCCCCTACATGTAATTCTACTTCCCTGCATCTACTACTGCCCCCCCCCACTCTAAATTAGAAGATGCCAAGACCCGATCAACTACTGTACTTTGTATCTTCAATAATTAACGTACAGAGATCTGATGCCCCCCTTGGTGTTGACGGGATTTTAATATTATTTTTTTACATATTAGGCCTATTAACACCAAAGGTGTCATTACATATTCACCATCACTGCTTCCCTGCGTTGATAATTTCGTTCACCATTTCGACAGGTAAGTTTATTTAGGTACTTGTATAATTATTGATTAATAACCTGGACACCCACTGCGAAAAATTCAAGTGGAGATACCACGTGGAAATAGTGGCATATTTTTTTGAATATTTTAATCTGATTTCTTATAGGAGATGAAAACATTAGATTTGGCGGAAGACTTATCTCTAGTGTATAATTGATTCACTAGGATAATCGCTTCCTCCTGATGTGATGGTTTTACAAAACACAACATCTTAACAGTCAACTTTTGTACTATTTCATTGTAAAATTAACCAACGCTGGGGCGAAATGACTGCTGTTTGTGTTAATCGGCCATCTATATGATGTGATTTGTTTTCATTTGATAGCTGTTTACACAGACGGCGGCATTTTTATTCTAGTCACCTGCTAGGAAGATTTCATTTGACCAAATAATGTGGAATCATCGATTCTGAAATAATGACTGCTCTTTTCGTAAATTGGTCAGTTCTATGGGCTTTGTTTTCACAGACTAGACCTACTTGCACGAATTCTATCATTTTTTATACTGCTGGGAAGAATTAAGTTGCCCTGGTCGAGGCTGAAAGATGTGCTGCAATCATCATAATTGGGATTCACCGAATTTGACAGAATGACTCCTATTTTAGTAAATAGGCTAGCTTTATGTGTCTTATTTCATAGAGTTGGCTGTTAACACAACATAGTTTCATTTTTTATTCTACTCCACTGCTAAGAAGATTTTAATTCACGGAGTTTGACAGAATGATTTCTATTTATGTAAATCGGCCTTCTCCATGTGCTTTATATTTATGTGGTTGGCCTATTTACACTAATAGTATCATTTCTAATCTACCTGTCTGCCAGGAAGAAGATTTCTACCACACTGGTTGCGCCTGAAGGATGTGCAACGGTCACCATATCTTAAATTCATCGAATTTGACAAGATGACTGCTGTTTGTGTCAATTGGTCGACTATGTGTGTTTTGTTGTCATACAGTCGTCCTGTTTACACAGATGGTAGCATTTTTTATTCTACTTATACCAGGAAGATTTAAAACACACTGGCCGCGCCTGAAGGATGTGGAGCGATTACCATAACTTAAATTCATCGAATTTGACAAGATGACTGCTGTTTGTGTCAATTGGTCGACTATGTGTGTTTTGTTGTCATACAGTCGTCCTGTTTATACAGATGGTAGCATTTTTTATTCTACTTATACCAGGAAGATTTAAAACACACTGGCCGCGCCTGAAGGATGTGGAGCGACTTGGATTCACCGACTTTGACCGAATGACTGCCGTTTATGTAGTTAAGCCATCTCTATGTGTTTTTATTTCTATAGAGTTGGCCTATTTACAATGATGGTAGCATTTTATTCTACTCCAGGAATTTGGAACCACACTCGCCGCTCTTCATGGATATACCATACGTACAGCAATCGTCAATTGTTTGGATTCAGTTCACTTTTTTTTTTTTTGCATTATTATATTGTATTGGTGTAATATTGTAGCACTATATATTAAATTGTGTTGATACTAGGTTTGTACTGAAATAATTCGTAAGAATGGTGCCCCTACAATGAGTAGGTACCTACAGCAGTGTAGCTGTATAGATTGTGTTATTTTTTATTGAACGTTGTTTGTTTGTGTTTTTGTTTGTTTTTCACATATTTATTTTGAGAAATCTATACAAGATATAAAAAATCTTTTACGGTTATTCCCTAGATGAAGGTCCAATGTATCAATGTATATTTTTTTCCAAAGCATATTTAGTAACGGTTTTCGCGATCTAAGGTCTCCCGTTTTTAGAAATTTGTGACACTATGAAGCATGCATACTCTTAATATTGCAATGTGACGTTAATTTTTTTTACGAATCTAAGCTTATAGAATCAAAGTGTACTTTGTACACTTCGCAATATTTCAAGCTTTTCTAACCTAATGTAAATTATATACAGACTACAGAGTCGGCATCGCGTTCGCTCCCTCGAGAATCGACCTATTTTGCGGCTCGACTACCGACCACCTTCCTTATTAAGAGTATGCATACCGATATTTCAAAAATTCTAAAAACAAGAAACCTTATATCTCGACAACCGTTACTAAATATGTTTTGGAGCAAAATAGGGTAGATGCATTGAACATTTATCTAGGGAATAACCGTTAAAGATTTTTTATATTTTGTATAGATTTCTCAAAAAAATAATGAAAAACACCTCTGATCTATTTTCCGAAGGACGGAAACTCGTTTCCCGAAAGTTGCAGAGTTTTTTTTTGTACCTACTGATAATATGCATTAAAATCTAGTGAATGACCGTAAAAGTTTTTTGATAGACGCAATATTAATCCCAAAAAATGGAAAAAACGCTATTTTTACAATTTTATCATGCGATTGTTCACGCGATTTTGAACCTTAATGCCGTGGGAAATGACTGAGACTTCATTCTTGGTGCCAAGCTTTTAAGGTGGATTTTAAAGACGTGTCTTGTTTTTTCTAATACTTGACTTGTTTAATAACTTTACTGTTTGATTACATACAATGTGTATCAGATGGATATATACGAAAATTGGTCGCGGACATTTGGTCGCACGACATTTGGTCGCCGACACTTGGTCGCAGCGACAACTGGTCACGGCGACAATTCGACGCGGCGTAAATTGGACGCGTGACATTTGGTCGCGGATTATAATATTAATTAAAACGTTAATCGGTTAATATAAAGAGATAATTATACGTATTTTTTTTTGCTTTTTAACAAAACTTCAAGATTGCACCGGTTCATAATTACTAGACCTGTAAATACGTACTTGATAAATTATAATCCGCGACCAGATGTCGCGCGACCAAATGTCACGCGTCCAGACGTCG
Organism: Ceraclea dissimilis; assembly: GCA_963576895.1. NCBI lineage: Eukaryota > Metazoa > Arthropoda > Insecta > Trichoptera > Leptoceridae > Ceraclea > Ceraclea dissimilis. Next base: position 15,104,453 of record OY756368.1, read on the forward strand.
CTGCGTCCAATTGTCGCTGCTACAAAATGACGCGCGACCAGATGTCGCGCGATCAAAAGACGTGACACCGTATCATATTTGATGAATACTATATTATTACGAAATTTGGTATTGGGTTCGTGTTATTTGTGACTGTTTTAATATAATCTGCTCTATTAGTTGGGATACCTTCGTCAGAATTCGGTGACGTGTGAAAAATGCTTCGACACAATGAACAAATCCAAGACGTTGAGAGTTCGTTAAACTTATTTCTGTCAATGAGCCTCAATTTGTAAATTTTGATACGGATGAAAAACAATGGGACTTCACGTTTATGAAATTCGTCATACAATATGTTTATTTTTCGGTTTCCGATACTGGCACCTTTAAAACGACAACGGTTACTGACACCTTTTTTTCAGACCTAGAGTAAACCATACAGTAACTCACAACTTCAATATATAAACTTCCAAATAATAGTAAAGTTCTTTGCTTTGCTGGTGTATACTTTACCCTGTACATTATTTTCTTTTTCATTATATGTCGTTTTTATTTCTCCACAGTGTTTCTTTCAGACAAATTGCTCATTAATCATTAATAATTAAAATTATGTATGTCCATAATAAACGTCTTTCTCCGGGGGGCGCTAGTACCTACATGAAACACTGTTTCTCTGCATGTCTTTCTTAGTAACCTCCAAAATTAACCACCAATTGGAAGAACTTATCCACCCTGGTCTGTGCAAGGGATACTGCGATCTTCGGTTTTCTCCTGAATGATTCACTGAAGGATCTTGTATTCGCTTTCCTCAGAACATTGCCTTTTATTCCGCATGTTTTCTGATATGACAGATAGACACTTACAAGTGTTTGATGTTCGAATTTTTCAGATTAAGTACAATAGTATGAAACGCATCCTTCATGTTATAAGTAGGTACAAAGTGGATAAAGATAATAAAGGTAAGTACCTGAAGCAGGGGAAGTAGTAAAAAGAATAGGGAACGTTCTCATCACATCTATTGTTTCAGTGGGGGGCAGGTGTTCTACTGTATTTACTATCAACTCCTAATCTCCAAAGTACTACCTATGTATAAGTACTAGGGGTGTAAAAGTACTTTTTACAGATCAATCATCATCACACCTACTATCGTGCATTTTACATTTATGAAATTGTCACTTTCCCTGATGCATTTTGATCGACTCGATTCTTATAACTCCAACTGTTCTCTCTTTAAAGTGTGAACTGAAGCATCATTACCAGTCCAAATCTCAAAATCCCTCGATCCCTTATTGTCCTATCCTCTGTTGCCTATTTTATCAATCCTCCAGAAAATATTACTGAAGAGTTCACCTGGAAAGCGTTTATTAAGAGAGAGTGATATACGAGTATATAGTCATCGATAAAAGATGACGAGTTACTCCGAGCGATGACAGGATGCAATCGTAAATTAAGCAGCAGGAGAAGGTATACTACCAACCACAAAAAGCCCGTCCAGGGCATTCAAACATTTAATTATCCGTGCCTATAAGCTACTGTATTGGACATGCCGTTGACTAGGTTTATAAAAGTACGCCTCAGGATGCAAAACAAGCCTTGTCCAACGTGTGACAGAGTGTACAACTATACTATACCCTCACGCCACCCCCCTTGCGGGGTAGGCAGAGAGAACGGATCGCAAGACTTTCCTTACACACACTTCGGGCTTCCGTTACATTCATACAATTCCTCATACACATTCTACGTTAATTCCTCATCACTTTTACTCGAAACACGTTCATCCTTGAGGATCTGGTCAACATAGTCCAGCCATGTGGTTCTTGTACGGTCGCGTACCCTTACACCTCTTCTTTCACCCAGGTAAATTTTTCTTGTTATCCTTTCATCGTGTCCAGAATCGGCCTTCATACTCACCTACAATGGCATCGTCGGCAGAGACAACGTGGCAGCTAATCTTCTGATTAAAAGACATTCTCAGCAACGGGCACTATTATTATTTATGTAAGTACACTGTAGGGAAATGATTTACAAAGATGTCAACATCGCTAACATGCTTATAATATAACTGAATCAAATGTAGCCAATTCATGCCAACCTATGAACGTATATACAATAAGCCAATAGACTATCAAAGATATTGAATTGAAAGGAAAAGTGTCTGTCAAAATTGACATGACAAAACGATAACTATCAAATTCAAAGGAATAATAATATATTGTGTTTATTTTAGTTACAAAGGAATGGAGAACACGCCTGAAGAATTGTATCGATCGACGAGATGGAAACAATGGATGTACAGCATTATTTTTGGTCATATCGGTTCCTATCTCGGGTGCATACTTACAGTAACTAAGGGAACGAATGAACAAGGTAAATTAATTGAAGTTTTTCTTTTCCATTCCTGTGCTTACAATTCTTTATTTTCATAACAATGTTTTATTGACGAATATTACTTGTACTTACGTACTCGTATGAGTAAATACTAATTGAGGTAGTCGGTAGCTAGATTGGTATCGCGTTCGATCAGTTTTCTTTTCATTATATACCTACATTCCTACTTCATCTTTCTCAGACGTTTTAAATCCAATGCTGGATATTGGCCTCACCTTTGACTTTCCACAGTACTACATTCATCTACCTATAAAAAAACAAATGTCCCGAAAATAGAAATAGGTTTTGTTTTCTTTGCCCCGTTTTCCCAATTCTTTTATTAAAAGGGATGTAAATGAGCTTGAACGATTTTAAAATGTCTCTTAATAAGCTAAAAATAATTTTAAAGGATTTTCCAAAAAACGGTTTCCTTACAAAGGGTCAAAATATTTTATTTTCTTATATATTGTTGTTCTACAAAATCTCAACATTGTCATATGTCAGCACTTGTGACTGATAGGTTGCGAACGTGCTCTTCAATTGTGGATATTTACACAATATTTTCTTCCACTCATTCAGTTCCAGAGTATATATTTCAGACAGTTCAGTCGTCACAGCGTATACATCGTATACGTAAAACTCTTTCAGTATGCAGGATTCTCCGAAATAATCCAAGTCCTTCATCACGTACATCTCATCATTATTTTTATTTCTTATTGACACTCGACCAAACTTGATCAGGAACAATTTATCAGAAATCATTCCTGGTTTCATCAAGGTCTGCAAATGAGAATGAGAAAGAAAAAGATTAGATCTCGACATCCTTACTAAATATGCTTTGGAAAAAAATAGGGTAGATACATTGAACCTTTATCTAGAGAATGGTCGTAGCAGATTTTTTATATCTTGGGTAGATTTGTAAAAAAAAAAGTGTAAAACACCTTTGATATTTTTTTCCCAAAGACAGTCGTTTCCCGAATGTCGCGGATTTTTTTTTGTATTGGTAATATTCATTAAAATCTAGGGAACGATCATTAAACTTTTTTGATTGAAGTGAAATTAACCCCAAAAATGAAAAAAAACCTCAATTTTTAACGTTTTACCATGCGATTTCGAACCTTCATGCCGCGGGAAATGACCTTGACGTCATAGTTGGGTACCGAGCTTTAATTGCTGTTGGCATTTTTTATAATGTTCGAGAAAAGTGTAGTACTACATATCATTATCATTCATGATTGATATATAAACTCATCAGCCTAATACTGGGAAACATTCACCTATCCAGTTATCATTTACTGTATAGTGCAGTGTACATACACATTATCATTAATGATTGATATATAAACTCATCAGCCTAATACTGAGAACATTCGCCTATCTATGTAGATATCACCAATTAATTTTATTTCAATAATAAATTTCATATAATTGTTGAGAATTTTTCATTCTTGTTGCGGATGATGAGTGTATGCTACTGCTGTTGTAATTTACTGTAAGAAGGCAAATACTTTGCAAGACTTTAACAATTCAACGCGAACAATAATTTACATAAAACTGTTTACTCTCTACTGTTTTCTACGACAAGATTATCTTGGTGTCAGGATGATGATCAAAGACAAAATCTCTAGGAGAAAGGAGGAAAGTTCTCCAGTTACGAATACAAGTATGACTATTGAGACAATCTGAGTATTTTAATGAAATAATAATAGGTACATACCTCATTTGGTAAGTGGATATTGAAATCTAATACTCTTACAATATCCAGAATCTCATTATTCGACAAGCTATCAAAGAGACATACGCTTTGCAATAAGATTTCGCAGTCTTCTAGCTTAATTTCCATCTTAAGATAATCGTTGAGAGAATCTGCAATGAGATCTTCGTCGAAAATGGTTCCTCTCCATTTATGATTGATGTATATGAGTATTCTCTCGGACAAAGATGTCGGTAAGCGCTTGAGTCTGTTAAATGAAGCGGCTTCTCTTAATACTGTGTTCAGTTTGATTTCTTCTGAATACACGTGCTCTAGATTGCAGCACATTAAGATTATAATGTAGCAATAGAACAGATATCCTAATAGCATTACACCACTACAGATTATAAGTTCAGGTAATCTGCTGCTCAGTGTATTGCCCCTTCCGCTCGCTGACAAAAGTCCAGTTACAAAATATACTGTAGTTATATAGGTCTCCATCACTCGTGTGTTGTTACTATTGAAGTTCTCTTGCACGAACCAAGCACTTCTATGAAAAAATGACGAATTCGACGATATCACTTCATCGTCTATAAAAAAGAATTTTTCCATTTGGTAATAAAACGCCGAACTGTTTTGGATGAATATCAAAATCTTCATTAAAAGTTCAATGTAAAATCTTTTAGAAAAGTGCACGTCAAATTGATCACATACACTCTTGAAGTACTTAAACAGACAGAAGCCCCGAAACACAAATAGGAATCTCGTTATATCTTTATATCGCCGTATTAATATTCTTGTAATAAAATATGTTGGTAGAGCGCCTACGAAGTCTGCAACAAAATCTCCTTTAATGTAATTGATTCCAGCTGTCTTCATGTCAAACACCGTTTCTTTGGTCCTTGGGTTGTTATATGCGGTAAAGAATCTAACAAATAAGTTCAAAATTGCGACGACGTTGAAGGAGTAGAAAAATAATATTCTGTAAAATGTTCTACCTAAAAAATACATAATATTTTTTGTTAACAATATGTTTTATAGGTATCCCAAGATTTGAATTTGAGACACAAAATCTAAAAGCGAATTAAGGCTGGCCACACACGTCCCGAAGTTAAGTTCCGGAATCGACCGTTTTGCAAAAAAGTTCCGATCAAAACCTCTCTTTGAATTCAGCGTCACCCCGATTTTAAATTCAGAAAGAGGTTTTGGTCGGAACCTTTTTAAAAAACGGTCGATTCCGGAACTGAACTTCGGGACGTTTGTGGCCAGCCTTAAAAAGCGGGTTATTATGATGCTAAAACATTGGATTTCATTGACTTTTAGGTGAGGAATAAGGAAGACAGGGCATTAATTTGACATTGCAATATCACATCAGATTAATAATCATATCGCCGCTCGCTTTTTACTTTGACTTAAGCGACACAGGGTCAACTTTTAAGGAGAGCGATTTATAGTTTAAAAAAACAGAAAAACCCTGATAACTTTTTTATTTATGAACCGATTTAAATAAGTTGTATGGGGGTTTTGTTGATGGATTTTTTTTCTATTTTTTAGTATATAATGTTAATAAATATAGTCTCTTTTGTGTGAGTTAGATGGCGCTTAATGCCTTAATGCCTAACCTAATATTTAGTATAATTCGAAATTTATTAATTCAAATCAAGTAAATTACCACTTTTCTTAAAATCATGAAAATTCAAAATGACTAACACGCCATTTGTACTCTTCCTCAAAAATATCAAAATGACTAACACGTCATTTATATATTATTTCTAAAAATTCAAAATGGCTAATAGAACTTTTTGTGACAAACTGTATCAAGCAGAATGTCTAAATTAGCACTGAAAATAAAATCGTTATAATTCAAAGTGATCAATGCAACCATGTTTTCCAAACACTTCCAAGTTAAAATGGCTAACACACAAACTCTTGTATTTTATAAAGAATTTTGTGAGTAATAAAAACTGAAGATCAATGTCTTGGAACTCTAGGTATTCATCTTCATATCTGTTTAAAAAAAGAAGGAAAGTAAAATTTTTCTAAATATATTCTTTATAAATATTTCCTAAATAGGTATATACGTTCGCGCCCATCGCACACAAAAGCAACACGTGTATTGACAATGAATTTGTTAGTTGAACGACCGATAATAATATTTTCAAACCTTATAATTCTGTTTCAAACATCTTGTCTTAAACGACGACAGATGTACCAAATATCAGCTATTGTTATAACCGCAAAAATACTAAAGTGCAAATTCAATTATAAACAATTACTAAGAATGATTAACGCATTACATAAAATTAAAAAGTAACAATCTACTGTGACTAATGGCCATTTTTATTTAATTCAGTATTTAGTAGAAATGACATAAAAGACATGAAACGACTAATATCCAAAATTCAAAAAGTCTAAACGACAATTTAACATTATTTAGTATCATGTAAATGTGACTAAACGTAGAACATGTTTAGATTTAATATTATACGATTTGACTAAAGTGCATCTGTCTAAATAATTTTGATAAGTCAAAAAAGCTAAAGCGCCACTCGCATTGTTTTATGTGTTATGTTTGTTTTTCTTATAAACCAAACATTCATGGATTGTGAAAATTTAGCAAAACAAAGCGCCATTCGCGATTTATAAGTTGTAATTTTCGTCGCTTTACCTATTTTTTGAAAGATAAAAGTTGGTTTTTTATTTGACTAAACGACCAAAAAAGCTCTCTAATTGACCTTGAACTTGGACCATTCGACGCAGCTCGTCGAGACGATTCCAACGATATATATAACTCATTTTATACCTAAGTGGCGCTTAAGTCAAAGTAAAAAACGAGCGGCGATATCAATGAAAACAGATGTGCTCTGTTAGCATTTAGCCAGGTACCTGGTACGCAACACACACATAAAAGTATGAACAATAAACAACTTTTATACAATCATTTCAATAATGAAATGAACTCAATTCATGCCACACACTCATTACTTCCGTCACATTCACGCAAATTATCAAAGTAATAGAAATTAGGCTAACCTTTACTTCTGGGCATGTAGACAATCATTGGATCCATGATCAGAGAGAAAAAAAATGTCACCAAAACGCAAATCCTCCACACTAAAATAAAGTTGCTAAATGGATGTACCATAAACCCTTGCGGTGACACGGTTTGCCTTTTGCGTTCTTCGTAAAGGGCGAACTCGCTGCGAAGATAGTGTAATGTTTTGACTGAATGTGGCGACGCAAGAAACTGACTTCTAATGCTATGCACGAATCTTTCCCATTTGGTTGCCGAAGGTGGATATTCCATAAAATATAACTGATCGGTGACTGTGAGATAAATCTGACATGGTACATGCTTGTAAGACACGTTGGGCATACCAATTATCACTACTTTTTCCTTGAAATTAAAATGTATTTATATAATTATGATACTAAACTTAATATTGTCAAATAATGTGATGACATTATCATAATGACAGTTCGGTACTTATACATTTTCTCAACAAAATACTGTTAGCATTGAATTATTAATTAACACTGATTGACATGGATTTCCTCCGCAGAAAACTTAATACTGTTCGAGATGACTCGCATTCTTCTTTGTCTTTCTCAGCCGTTTTAATTCCAATACTGCACATAGGCCTCCCACAGACTTTCCACAGATCCCTACGTCCACTTGCTTTCTGCGATTCGCCTCACTCGCATTATGGAGTTAAAGTTTGAATTAACCAGGAAAGATGCGAAATTTTTGAAAACTAGTAAGTATTATTTGCTTTGCTCCTAGAGTGTGTTCAATGTTAGGCCAGAGGGGAGACGAAGAAGAGATAGACACAAGTTGAGGTGCATTGGACTCCGCTAAAAGGGACATCAACATATTAGGCACAGTCAACTTGAAAATCGTGGGTTTCAATAGGGAAGGATGGCAGCAATTCCTTGTGGAGTTCCATCCTGAGATTGAGAGCCAAAGACGATGATGGTATTGGTGATTCGTCCAAAATCATTGTTTTATCTCCTAATTAATCGCATGCTGTCCAATACGGACAATGGAAATACTCCTGTAATAAAAAATCAACAGATGTCTGCAGTAATTTTAGTTGACTATGCCATCTTCCGACACCACTCTGACGAGGCGAAATAATTATGTCACTAGATGAAGCCCAAGGTATATGTATTGTTGTTCAGTGTATATTTTAGATTCGAGTGCTTAATTATTAATTAGTAGGTAACCTATTTCGAAATATACTTTGTATTGTTCAATAGCGTAGACACCCAAAGAAAATGAATTTGAATTGAGCGAAAAAGAACAGGTAAGTTTAATCATATTAACTCTACGATTTTAGAATAAGTACCCGGCTTAAATGAATATAGGATCCCTTACTTAGGATTAGTGCAAACCTATGAATAGCAAAGAAACTTATTTATTGTAATTTTATTTCTGAATTAGGCCAATTTTGGCAGGGTTTAATCGTGTTCAAAGAAAGAATGATCGCGAAATGACTAAAATATATAAATTGTCAAATATATGAATGGGAATTGCGACCAAGAACAAGCCGTAGAAGCCTCGGTAGACCCAAGGCAAGGTGGTCTGATGATGTAAGGAAATGTTCCAAAGGGAGATGGATACAGTGTGCCCAAGACAGGGAGTTGTGGGGGACCAAATAAGAAGTCTATGTCCAACAATGGACTTAAGCAGCTGCAGAAGAAGAATATATAAATGGGTGAACGAGGAGGTGTGAGGAATCGCGGTTGTCCATGACTGACATGGACCGATCGTTTCTACCAGATAGACACGTTGACTTCTGATTGTGTGTTTTTATGAATAGGGCAGTCTGCCGTTCTGTCCTCTTTGCCTGTAGAGTAGAGTAGATAGATAGATCTTCTGTTCTGTGCCCTGGGAATTGACTACACTCTTTATTTTAACACTTTTGAGGGTCCTATAAGAGTCAGGTGCCTACAGCTTGCATGTGATATTTAACTTCTATTTTTACGATGCGGATCCTAGCGGTACACGCACTCTGTCAGTGTCATACTACTGTATTAGTGGCGAAATTAGAAGTTTACTGTTTACTGGTTATCCCATTATTGTGACATATAGTAGATACATGTAGGCGCTTACCAGATTTAATATCAGAAATTCTAACTGAAATTTAGTAAGTACATAGCTAGTAGATGTAGGTACCTATATAGGATTCGCTATTTATTTATTTCATTTAAACATTTCATTTCGACATGGTGGATTTTTAGGAAATACTCGTATGTTCGGTGAACTGGCTGAAAGGCATTTTACTTTAAATAAATTTGGACCGTTGCCAGAATTTTTACGTCGTACATGCAATATGGAGCATGATTCTGGTAGGGTTTTTGTTCAAATAAAGTAAATTTAATACGGTTCTGAAAACACTTGAGAAGTGATGAGTCAAAATAAGCCAAACGATTGCGATAAATGTTTTTTTCTATCGAAACTATTTTATGAAGAAAGCAAAATTGTGGCGCTAGCAACCGCGCAAAGTAATTCAGCAAAAACATGTTTTATATGACAACACCAGAAAGTTAGATGCTTTTGAGTTTTGAAGAATTGCGAGAGAGTTTTGAGAAAAATGACTATTATTTATTTAGAACGCAAGTCTTTCGTAATAAATACATATAAATAACCATCGCTGCGGATGTGGACAGAGCGTTAAAATTTTTGATAAGCTCGCACTCCCTAGTGAATGAACGAACGTTTTAGCATCAACTATTGCTTGCTATGCTAACACATTGGCGTATTTTGTTCGCTTTTGGACGAAGCTAGATAAATTAGTAATTGGCGATGTGGATTGGATGGGAATGGTTAAGATGGGATGGTTTGTAGACCAGATTTTCAAGGATAATTGCGTGCTGTGAAAAAGCAAGACTGATGGTATTTAAAAAAGTTACGTTGGATTGAAGGTGGTGAAATTTAGGTGTGTAGGTGGGAGATTAAGTTTATTGTAAAAAATAGTAAGTTCATAGTACTTGCACAATAGGTTCAATACACTAACTGGATTAAAAAAGATCCCCAGACAGCATAAGCTGGTATTAGGCAACCAACACCGTATGTATAAGAGATAGAGACATTTATCTTTATTCAAAACTAGTAAAGACAGCGATAATATGATTATGTATGAAGTAGATAGTATTGGCAAACGTGATGAGCTGATTATAAAGTAATACGGTGGTGATAGTATGTAAGTAGGTTAAACAATTTCTCTCATACTTCTAGCACTTACTATAGAATGGCGTAGCAGGTGTCTATAACGACATTGCAATGCTCTTATCGTCCATGTTATCAAATAATAAGCACCAAGTATCGCATTCTGCGATAGCCGTAAACGCTGTACAGTGTACATTACTAAACTTCTATAACGGGGCACCCTTCAATATTGTATAATACGTAACTATAATATTATCAACTGGATACGACCCCGGAAAACTATCCAATACGTGGTTGATTGCTTATACTGTGTCGACACACACAAGAGCTCCATACAAATAAATACGGAAATAATTGATATTATCTCCGGTAGAAATATTTTTCCATGAAAACTTTTACGAAAAAAGAAATTTACACCATATTTAGTTTTATTTATTTATTTATTAACACTTTTGGCGAGTAAAATACAGAACTATGTTAACATTTTGTTATCATTTCTGTGTCCGTGCAATGTATGTGAGTGGGTGCTGTAGATTTTTCATTTTTTTGAGAAATCTACAGAACATTTAAAAATCTTGTCATTGCCTAGATAAAGGTTCAATGTATCTACTCTATTTTTTTTCCGGAGCATATCTGGTAAGGTTGTAGAGATCTAAGGTCTCCAATTTTTAGATTTTTTTGAAATGTCAGTACGTCTATTTTAATAATATTAATAGTAATTACGAATTTTTGCGTTTTAATACGCGGAGGTATGACTTTGCCAACACACTTCTCAGTATTATCAGCCAGAAGAGTCTACATTTTATCATTCATGATTCAGATATATCAGCTCATCAGCCTAATACTGGGAAAAATTCACCTATCCAGATATCACGGATATCACATCAGGATTAGGCTCAGATGCGCGGGGCCTAAAATACAAGCATTGTGCCTGAAATATCAGTATTTAGGAATCGTCTTACAATATTGCAAGTATTAGTAATTAAGTACGATTTTTTGCGTTTTGTATAGAAATTTCCTGGCATTCTTATTGAATAGTATTGTGTATGCAGATGACTCAATGCGGACCAAGTATTTTCACAGCACATACTTGGTTGTAAAGCTTTGCCGGATTGTCTGATTATGTACTTACCCAGTAGTACCTACATCTACATATAGGTCTTACCGGGAGCGCTACACGTTCTCAAGCGTGTCTCGTATCATAAATCTGTTGTAATAATTTGGGATACATTATAAACTGCTCAGTAATACATTCGTAAAATAATAACTTCTACAAAATGTTATATCTGCATTAAACTACTGTATTAAAATATTGTATTAAGGGGGCATATGAGCAAAAATCTGAGCAAAATCGTCCTACATCTCTTCAACTTTTTCAAATTTTGTATGAGAAAAAAGAAAGGAATTTCCAAACCCTGTAATTCTAGAACAGCCGATCTGTAGTCCATACTTTCATCTATCACTGTTTTCAGTTTCAAGACGATTCCCTTAGTATTGGCTGAGTAAAATTCCGGGCGCCGATGCCCCCTGACAGCGTATAGGGCCTTAAGAGTATGCATCAGTCGGGTTGACTGTAAGATATTGCTTTTGCAATAAGTTCGCCTTTTAGCCCACCGCCATTGTCTTGTTTTTGTAACTATGGCCAATAAAGATTTATTTATTTATTTATTATGCATAATGATATTTCAAAAATTTCTAAAGACCTTAGATCTAGATAACAGTTACTGTATGTGCTTTGGAAAAAAATAGAGTAGATAATTGAACTTTTGTCTACGGAATGACCGTAAGACATTTCTTATATTTTGTATAGATTTTTAAAAAAATATTGTGAAAAACACCTCTGATCTATTTCTGAAAGACAGAAACTCGTTTCCCGAAAGTCGCGCAGATTTTTTTATACTGATAATATCGATTAAAATACATACCTGGGGGAAAGAAGAGGTGAAAGGAAGAGTGACCATCCAAGAACCACATAGCTCAACCATGTAGACCAGATAAGAACGGACGTTTTGTTAACCATACCCTCACATCACACATCTTTCTTCACTTCTTCTTTCACTACACACGCGGCTAGACTATGGAATAACCTTCCACTTCCTATCAGACCAGCTCCAACTATTCTCTCTTTCAAAAGTAAACTGAGGCATCATTACCTTTCCTTAAATAATCCATCTAACTGACAATCCCGTGGTTCCTTCCTTGTCCTTCATCCCATCCACATTTATATATGTATTTTTATGTATGTATAAGTATTCTATATATTATTATTATTTTCATATTTATTTATAATTATTTATATTTTTCTTATTTTTCATACACCTGTATGTAATGTGTACATCAAATTAATGTCACAAGTGGTTGGTTGGCAGATATTGCCTACGGCAATAAACCCGCCATTTGGAAGATATGTTTTCTTTTCAATAAAGATTTTTTTATTTTTATTTATTTATTTATTTAAAAGGAATCGTAGAGTGTGTATGACAAAGTGTATGAATGTGATGGAAGCACGAAGTGTGTGTAAGGATAGGAAAGTCTGTCAACCTGTTCTCTCTGCTTACTTCGCAGGGGACGTGGCGTGAGGGGATAGATAGATAGAATTTTATATGCTTCTACCATATTATATTATATGGTATTTCTCGTAGTAGATAAATAACTTTTTTAACCGTTTGTGAAAACAATATCTAAAGTAAGGCAACAAAATTAGATTGTGCAAGATTAAAAAAAAAATACAATTCACCTACACGACGATAAGTACTTGTGAATATCCGATGAACGAATTTGTACAACATTTTTTATTGGCGCGTAAATAGCGATCGTAATGCTACACTGAAAAAAACATTACCTTCCGTATAGACTTTAGAGGTACGCGTCAGAATATTGTGACGATATTCGCCTTGATTATGTTTTTTTGTACAATAAATCTTTTTTTTTTTTTATTTTTTTTTTATTGTACGGCATTCCACCCGATGCCGAGTGATACAGCCATAGTACATACCTGCAACAGCCCTCAGTAGGAGCTGTGCGGCGCGGTAGCAATATTTCTATACTCAAAATTGCAACGATACTACATTATACTTGTACAGCGCACGGTCATAATATAAACCGAGCTGATTATTTCGATCGAACAATGGATTTTAGATTATTTTTTTGTATATATATTTTTTAAACTTTTTACTTATTAGGTAGTATTATTTCTTTGCTCTAAATAGGTATAAGCTTACATATTCTCTACAAAAATTTTTCATTGTATTTTAGGAATCTAACTATACTTCTCATAATAACAATATCTCCACTTGCCAACAGTGACTGAATACTAGTCGGAAACGGCGTCACATTCATTAATTCGCTAATTAATTCGTCCCGATCGAGGAGAGGACACTCAAAGAAGATGTGGTTTAGGGATTCCTCCTCATCACCGCACCTGCATTTTGGAGACTCGATCACTTTAATTTTATATAAGTGGGAAGCTGTGCAACAATGTCCTATTCGCATTCGGCACAATAACGATATATCGACCTTGGACAGTCTGCAATGTAGGAACCACGGGGATGATATAATTTTTTCTTGTATATTTTTGTAATGATTACCTTTAGGTGAAGATTGCCACTCAGAAAACCATCTATCTCCTATCTTTTTACGGATTCCTACCAGCATCTGTGATGCTGGAGGGGCAAATTTCTCAACTGGAGTACCCGAGTGACAAGCATCCTTAGCCAATTGATCGACCATTTCATTACCTACGATCCCGACATGGGCTGGGATCCACGCAATATGTATTGTAAAATGACTCTGAGCGAGATCAAACAACGCTTGCTTGATTGCCCAGAATGTCGCATCTCGAGGATCCTGTTTGATGTTTTTTAATTTATGAACGAGGCTAAGGGAATCGGTAAATATTACTGCCTTATATAGCTTTATCTTTGAAATTTCTGTCAATGCCTCCCTTAGTGCAATGCACTCTGCTGAGAACACCGACGAATTCCTGGGAAGAGTAATTTTCCTTTCCAAACCAAATTTAGGGATGCAAAATGCTGCCCCACACCATCCCCCAATCGATTTTGAGCCATCAGTAAACACGGGGGTGAAATCATTCCATCTAGAATCGATTTCTGAGTCAAACATCGCATTGACCATTGCCTGGCTCCACCCAGAAGCAGTTCTATTTAAACCCATTGACTCAGAGATCTGCGGTCGGAACATTATGGCCTCGAACGGCACCGAAAATACTGGCATATTTGACGCATTACAAGATGGAAGGAGTGTTGTTCTCTCTGTTATAGCGGTGCACAAAAATGGAGCACTAGCATCCTTCGCCCTGGAGGGTCCAGCGATTACCTCAACTAGAGACGAAAGCTTACTAAGCAAGGGGTGGTTCGAGTTTTGCATTTTTAGGATAAACTTAAATGAGAGAAATTCTCTACGAAACAGCAAAGGCATCTCAGCACACTCCACCTGCAAGGCGTTCACCGGGGATGATTTCATTGCTCCTAGTATTAGTCTTAAGCATTTGGATTGGACACGCTGTAGTTTTTCATTCAAGTAGGTGGGCAAAGGATTTACAATAAATCTGGGGTTTATAAAAAAAAACTGACGCGTTGATGTGAATATGATCTGATCCCTTATACACCCAGTTCAGCATTCGATTCTCTTATCACCATGTAATTAATTAATAGCCAAGAGCCCGTTGCCGAGCATGTGTTTAGCTCAGAAGAATCATCATCATCATTATTAATTCCTTTAACTCCTGGGGGAGCATAGGGCAGTAACGACACCTCTCCATTGGTCTCTGTCCTGGGCCATGGTCTTGACATCCGGCCATTGTAGATCGGTTCCCCTCAACTCTGCAAGCATGGAGCGACGCCAAGTAGTATTTGGGCGACCCCGTCGGCGCCTCCTTGAGCGCTCCCAGTCCAATGCTTGCTTCGGGATGTTTCCCTCTTTTCTGCCACGTTATTTTTTATCCTTCCGATGATGCTATTGGAGGTGACTATGGAGGCCGATTCTGAACATGCACACTATGTCACACTTTGGACAAGGCTGCTCCTTATTCACACTCACCAAGTCATTGGGAGGAAGCAGAATGTTCACATAACGCTACATTGTGTGAATGATGATGCCTCTAGTCTATGTTGAGGAAAAAACTGAACGATGTAATCTAATTTATTTTCGCTCGGCGGAAGTCAGTGAGACGCATGTAATGCAAAGAGACACCTCGACACGTACGTACGTGTAGTATTATTAGGTATTATGTATGAACACAAAATACTCTCAAAATGTGCTCCCGAATGTTCATGTTTGTTTCACTTCAATGTATTATAAAAAATGCATGTGAGTAAAATACAAAAAAACAACGAATTACCCTTGTTTCCCAAACGTTACGAGCTTTCAAGCGCCTATACAATCATACTCAGCTAGTACCTACCTAGATCGAATACCTACACACTGAATTAAAATTTACATCAAGTAATTCTATATCGTCCTAGTTATCTGCCAGTGAGTGGTTCAGGGGATCCCTGGGATTTGCCATGTATATGTATTATTATATTGTAGAATTTAGTACCTATCAGTGGCGAAAAGTGGATTTCTATAGAAGGGAAGTTGGTACAAATGTTTTTTATTACATTACATCCACTAGCGGATTTAGGGGGGGGCTAGGGGGCTGAAGCCCCCCTCAAAACCATGGATTACAGTAGTATATATAGAACAAATCTAGGGATTTCAGCCCTTTAGCCCCCCCCAAAACGTTGAGTGACGTTTCTAGTGCTTTGAATACTAAACTGAAAATCTGGTATACTGATTGCAATTCACCCCCCCCCCCCCCGCTCGACAAATTTTTAGGCGTCAAGGTCAACAAATTTTAGACGACGACCAAAAAAAAAAAGGTCATCAGTTGATTACGGCAGGATTCCCCCCCTCGTCTTCGATCTTTCCGCCGCATAAGAACGGCTCAAATTTTTGGCGAGGACCAAAAAAAAAAAAGGTCAACAAAAAGAAATCTCGGAAAAAAATGTTTAATCTTCAGCCCCCCCCCCCCAAAATGAAATCCTGGATCCGCCACTGATTACATCAGATTAGACCTATTTCCTAAATCAAACAGATTGTAAGAGTTGTTATTTGTTTATCGATTCTTTATAATCCTGAACTGAAAGATAACTCGATGGGATTGATGGAAATTGTGTTCTTGGTTAGCTTCGCGCCTAGTACTAACTTTTACGTCAGTGAGACATGTAACCCATGTGGCCTCAGTAATAATTATGTACCATATTTGTAAGATATTTCTTTTGCAATAAGTCCACCTTTTGGAACACACACATTGTCTTGTTATTGTAACTGCATATTTTTCTTTGGCCAGTAGAGATTTATTTATTTATAATATTTTAAAGGTAAAATGAAAGATTTTATAGTTCGTAGTTTAAATTCCTGGTTACATACGCGACTAGTATTCGAGGATTCTCATCTTCGTCATAAAAAAACTTTTTTATTGTCAAACGCTCTCAGTATTATCAGTCAGAAAAAGCACATATCATTATCATTCATGATTGATATATAAGCTCATCATCCTAATACTGCAGGGAAACATTCATAGATATCAAATGATTAGGCTCAGATATGCTGCTCTACATAAAATCTTCTTCTTCTTGCTCAGCCATCTCTCCACTGCTGGATGTAAACCTCTTCCAATATCTTCCACTTCTCTCTTTTTTGGGCTTTCTGTATCCACCCACTGCCAACGACGGGACAATATCATCCGCCCTTCTTTTCTGAGGCCGTCCTATTCCTATTTTCATGTCCCACGGTCTCCATCTCAGGATTCTAGGTGCCCATCTGTCATACAATGTCTACATAAAATACAAGCCTGAAACAATAGTATTCAGAAATCTTGTTACAACAACGCTTGCATTAATAGTTACCGAAGCATTAAAAATGTATTGTTTCATATTTTCAATATTCAAACGATAGTCAATAATATTTCATATAATGCATCGTTAATCTTCGGAACAAATATCTGCCTCGTGGACTGGTAGCAGTTCAAGGTTCAGGGAATAGCCAGATAATATTAATTTCATACTTAGTATACTGATTAAAATAATACCGTCTCTGTTGTTTTCTTAGTATTGTAACTCATAATAATGCTTTGTTATTTCAACTCCAAGCTCCCTATAACATTCTTCTTAGAATTTTGTGTCGTAAAAACAACACCACGATAAGATTATTATGAATTTCTTATTGTTGTAACATAAATTAATACATATTTGTATCAGAATGACATAAACAATAAACAATAATTGAATAACATGCGTATTTATCTCGACAGGTCTACAGCGAAGGATTGACTTTCTACCAGACCTTACCGTATGTTTATTTGCAATATTTTTGGTTTACAAATTATTCTTACAAAGAAAAAAATACCACCCATTTAACAGTAAGAATGGCAACAATACATATGTAGGTACTTAATTTACTTATACAGAATTCGACAACTCAGCCGTCGCTCTTCGTGGTGTAGTGGATAAGATCCACACTATGCGAGACGAAGGTCTGGGTTCGAATCCTAGCCGGGGTGAACTGAAATGGCGAATGTTTCTCGAGTGTAAAGTGATCACGTAAGCCAGCCGAGGTATGTAGGTCGTAAGCCCGACAATGTTCATCCTTAATTCTTCATATTCATATTATTTTTCATACATCAATGGCTAAAGCCTTATACGATTTTTTGTTATACAAAGTGTTACACTCAGATTGCTAAAATGGAAACCAGGGGCAAACAAAAGACATGTCGAAAGGCCGCAGAAAAGATGGGCTGGCCACATAACCTCGGTAGCGGGTAGATCATTAGAAAGGCAGGTGGAAGAGAATTGAATTGTAAAGTTTGGAGGAGGCCTATGTCCAGTAGTGGATAGAGCAGGGCTGAGGAAGAAGAAGAAGATCGTGTTAATCTTAATACAATTAATTTCTAGAACTTAGTCAAACATCAGTAAGAAATTCTTATTAACGATACAACTAATTCCATTACATAATACTCGTATTATCCAAGTCATGTAGGTATGTAACGCTTGCCCATTGGAAAATTTTGCAAATTCGATGAATATGTATGTAAATTTAAAGCAGCGACGCCTTTGTTGGTGGCTAGAAATTTTCGTGAAGTCTCACTTTTTTTAAGTTTTATGAATGAACAATTTGAAATATCGAATGGTACCGTACCTACTAATGAAATTATGAATGAAAATAGTTTTGAAGTATTTCTTTCGTGGAAATAATCAAGTAAGTACCATTTTATACAACGTTACAGAAAATGAAAATCGAATTCTCATACATACTATATGGTACGTACCTATACAGGTAAAGATTCAAATCGAACTATTTAAAGTACCCACCATCTATATGTGTGTAAAGTATGTATGTAGGTAGCCATGTAAGAGGAGTATTGTGGCTTTCAGGGGTGGGTGCCAACTAAAAAAGTCGACAATATGAATCTGGTCTTACGACTTTCATGACGATATTGGAGAGACGGGGAAAAGACGGGGCCTTGGTGATCTTCCTGTGTTTACTCGAGGAACTTTGAAGGGTGGAATAGTAATAGGTGGTTGCACAAAAACATATTTAAGCAAGCCTCCGTGATTTTCACGGGTAGGTACCCTCTAATTTAATAATAAATTTCATTAAGATATTAAATAGATTAAGTAGTATATACCTATATAGTGTATATACAATACCTACAATCTGAATTCCTTTCTCATGGAATATTATTTGCTGATATGACACATACAATAACAGTTCCCGTGAGATAATTTTCTATCAGTGTCGAAGCACACGGCACCAATATTTTGTATAGTAGATAGGGTTACCGGATATGTTGGATAAAAAAACCGGACAATCATTTTAAATTTTTGCCTCTATTCTTCTCTATTTTGTCTCTTTATTCTCTATATCTTATCTCTCGTATCTTATTTCTCTATTTTGTCGTTATTCAAATAATTTTCAGACATGTATACACAATTTGCGTCGCAGGCGAAATTTTAATTAATAATGAGCTTTGAAGAATGATGTTTTCCCTAAAGGAAATTTGAAAAATATGTTCAAAACAGTGTTTATTAAGTAGACGAATTTTATTTTATGTCAAAAATGCCACCTATTTAAATGCTCAGTTTTCACAAGGAATATAGGTGCCTACCACGTATGAAAAATGAGATCATGATGGAAATCATCAAGATAGTATTCTCTTGAAGGACTTTATGGAAAATAGGTAATTGATAAGCCTATACAATTGATCGCGTTGAACTTTTAGAGGTCCGATCGAAAAAACCGGACAGTCCTTTGTCCGGTTTTCCAATTTTTGTATGACCGGAGAGATGTAATAAAAACCAGGGCTATCCGGTCAAAAACCGCACATCTGGCAACCCTAATAGTAGCCTATTTAATCGTAGGTATTTGTTATATGATCACTTTACACTTAACTTACACTAGCAACCTTCACCGATTCCAGTCCATCCATCTATCGAGGTCGGGAATAGAATCCAGACCTTTAACATGATACGTTTGAAACGGCCTAAAAATAATCTATAACTTAGAAGAAGAAAGAAAATGCAGGACCTACAAAAATATTCTAGATATATAAATTTCGGATAGAGTACCTATTTTATGCATCCATCTATCTCACGGTGCATCCCTTGCGGAGTAGGCAGAAAGAACAGATCGCCAGTCTTTCATATACTTACACATATTTCTTGCAATTTGTCATACATACTCTACGATTCCTTTTACTCAAAACGTATCCGCCCTCGAGCATCTGGTCGACATGGTTAAGCCACGTGGTTCTTCACAACTAAACACCTCTTCTTTCTCCCATGTATATTTTATTCATCCTTTCTACGTGGCCCAACCATATCAACTTATTCACAAGAAGGTTGACATGTTAAAATTTGGGATATAGGCTTGTGCAAACACGACCCTATAGAAAAAAGAGGCAAAATACGGAATCTGTAAAGACGAGGATACTAACGATATACTCTTTGTAACAAAATTTGACTCAACCTATTTTCACTAAATGGGATGTATACATATTTTGTTTAGCGAAGGAGTTAATGCGTACGTTAAGGGCATGGCACCAGGAATGACGTCACAGTCTTTTCCCACGGCATTAAGGTTCAAAATTGCGTGACAATCGCATGATAAAATGGTAAAAATAGCGTTTTTTTCCATTTTTTGGGGTTAATTTTGCGTCTATCAAAAAACTTTTACGGTTATTCCCTAGATGTTAATGCATATTATCAGTACAAGAAAAAAAAATACTCCGCGACTTTCGGGAAACGAGTTTCCGTCTTTCGGAAAAAAGGTCAGAGGTGTTTTCAAATATTTTCTTTGCGAAATCTATACAAGATATAAAAAATCTATTACGGTTATTCCCTAGATAAAAGTTCAATGCATCTACCCTATTTTGTTCCAAAGCATATTTAGTAACGATTGTCGAGATAGAAGGTCTCCCGTTTTTAGAAATTTTTGAAATGTCGGTATGCACACTCTTAAGTCGATGGGAGACGTTAAATTTACTGAATAACGTTATGAAAAAGACGTCCTTATAACGTTTTACGGCTTTTGTAACTTTTGAGGCGACTCTGAAAAAATTTATTAGCCGTTTGATAGCTCAGTCTTTCGGAATATACCCATTAATTAATGATAACCCGCTCAATAAAGTAAAGTCCAATGAACTGAGTTGAGGTACATGCTTTCTTTTCATATTCGTATTAAGCCCACGCTTCATATGTCTGTTAAGATTATGCATACCGACATTTCAAAATTTTCTGAAAACGGGAGACCCTACATCTCGACAAACGTTACTAAATATGCTTTGGAACAAAATAGGGTAGATACATTGAACATGTATCAAGGGAATAACCGTAAAAGATTTTTTATATCTTGTATAGATTTCTCAAAAAAAAAAATGAAAAACACCTCTGATCTTTTTCCGAAAGACGGAAACTCGTTTCCCGAAAGTCGACTTTTTTTTGTACTGATAATATGCATTAAAATCTAGGGAATAACTGTAAAAGTTTTTTGATAGACGCCAAATTAACCCCACAAAATGGAAAAAAAACGATATTTTTACCATTTTATCATGCGATTGTTCACGCGATCTTGAAGCTTAATGCCGTGGGAAATTACTACGACATCATTCTTGGTACCAATGTTATGTTTTTTTTTAATATACTTACCTACATTTTGCTCTCAAACTCCGAAAGTCTTGAATGTAGTTACTTTATCACAAATAAGAATCGCATTATTCTTCGACTTTCTCGGGTGTACCGTATGTTTGTTGATGGTGACAAGCTTTCTTTCCGAAGTTAGACATTAGTCCTGTAGATGGCTTCAACATGGCAGCCGAAAGCTCGACTGACAAAAACACGGTACACCTGAGAAAGATGAAGAAGATATTAGGAACCTTTACTATAGCTTGCATGCCAAACCAATAATTTTATCTATCATGCATACCTACATACTCTAGTATTTTCACGTATATCTGTATATACGTATATCATCCTACGAGTACATGCGCTGTTTCATTAAAATTAATGCATGAAACTATATGTAGTAGTGACGTACCCTTTTCATATTTGGTTTTATTTATAGTATTGGTAATTACTAACACCATCAACGAAATTTTAAACTTACAAGACGTGTGTACGTAGAATTAGTAGGTAAGGTATATTACTATGTTTGTACATGGAAATTCGCATACTATTATAAATTCTCGTAAGTATATTTTATAATATACTTACGGTGAACTGCATCAGCGAAATGAGCCGTAACAGATCGATAAGGAGCAAAGAGGATATAAAAAGAAACTCGATACATACAATATACATACTTTTCGATAATATACTCGTACTTTAGAACCATGAGAACTGCGGCACGCGAAGTCTTTCTGTGCGGCCCGCTAGTATTTTCAGGCCATCATCAATAATAGAACACATATTTTTCTTCCAATCCACGGTTTACGAAAACTGTCCAATGATTTATTGTTTTAATTTATTACTTTTATTAAAATTGGGGATGCATGAATTAAATCGGAGAGCATATATGACAGATTGCATGAATGTGACGGAAGCTAGGAGTGTGTGTAAGGATAGGGCTGTTTGGCGCTCTGTCCTCTCTGCCTACCCTGCAAAGGACCTGGCGGGAGGGTATGATAGATAGATAGATCATATAAATAAAATGGAAAAATATCTGATGGATTTTCGGGCAAACGCAATATTGGCGATCAAAAACAGTTTTGTAGGATGTAGCATATATTATTAAATAGATTTAATAAAAGTAATATATCAATCTAATTAAACAATAAACAGATCCATTAATTGTAGTGAGGTTGCGTTCAGGAGTTATCGTGGATCGCCGAGTTAAATAAATAAATAAATCTTTGTTGGCCAAACAAAAACAATAATATACATAGTGACAAAAACAAGACAACGGGAGTGTGCCAAAAGGTGAACTGCTTATTGCACAACCAATATCGTACAGTCTTCTTCTTCGATGGCTCTACGGCCCATATCGAGCCTTAGCCTCCATGAGACTTCTTCTCTCCTGCTGCGATCTTCCAATCTGTTGCCTTGTCTTACAGTCAACCCGACTTTAATAATATGAGAAATATATGCGATTAGAAAATATACAGAGAATCCCTACAAACATTTCTCCCTCTCATTTTTCACCTTTTCCATATGTTTCCTTATTTATTGTTTAAAACAATACACATTGTATAAATAATCATTATCGCATTCACACTAAAACAGTAGGTAGTGAAATTTCACAGGGACCATCTTCAAACCATTGTTTTGTTTGACTTGTAGAAGTAAGTACCATTAGAAGTGGAATTCTGTGCAACGCGGGGGATCCGAAAGGGAGAATTATAAAGCGATGTATTTGAATCACAAGACCTGCTATTAAATAATATCACGGACTGTTATTTTTAACAGGTATTCTTATTAATAAGTCAGTGAAGATTAAATAAAACACACGCACATGTCTTCGTTGTTGGTTCTTCCAGTTTCCTTACTGCGTGTAGAGTGGTTGAATGAGCGAATTTTCGGCAGCGATACTACTGCCATCACTAGCGTGACAGTACTTTTTATACGGCAGTACCTGTACTGGGTGTACGAGGACATGAACTGTGCCACATATGTCGAGCTGAAGAGAGCTGCGGAAGACAGAGAAGAGTGGAGAACAAGATGTAGGAATTTGCTGCAAACCAATCCGCAGGATTGAAACTAAAGAAGAAGAAGTTTCTGAAAAATCATATAATTAACACACGTTTTCCCATCATATCAACAATTTTCCAAAATTAGTATGAAAATCCATTGAAATACAATTGTTTTATAAAAAAAAATCCTAAGAGGCTTATTAATTTTCTACTTATACCATCTTTATAACTCAGTTTATCAAGATTGGTCCTTACCAAAAATGAGGACAGCAGACATCGGAAAGATCTTGAAAGTAATACGAATCGTAAGTAGAAATAAACAGTGTTTTAATTAATTAGATATATTCATTTTATGGGGATTCTACATAAGTTATTTCACAGCTGCAAAAATTAAGTAGTTAAAATTATATTATCAGGTATTCGCGTCTCGTCGCTATGTCCATAGATGGTAGATTGGTACGTTTGTATAAACCTGTGACAGAAATAATAATACGACTATAAGGGTGTTTTCTGTCTCTGTTCCACTCTTTGGTACAAAATTCACCCCTTATTTACAAGCCGGAATGCTCTGACACCACCGAACACAGGGACTAATAAGACTCCTGGTGTTCAGAGTAAACAGATACTAGATAGTATCGCATTTGAGGAGTTATTATTATACCACGTTCATATAGTATTAAACGTACCTGTAGGTATGTGGGAAATCCTTGAAATGTGATCGTATATAAGTTACCTACGTATGAAGTGCAGGTCAAACTTTGTTAGAAGGTAACGTTGAGTGAGAGCAATAGAAAACCAAAGTTCTATAAGAGAAGTGATTCTGTACTTAGAACTTTGGTTTCTGTCCCCATCCCCATTAAAATAATAATTTTGAGTAATATGACTACCAAATTTGGTTCTCACTGAGCGAGCAACGGTGGCGTTTACGATAGGTGTAATAAATATTTATAGGTATTTGGGAAAAGGCTTTTACTGCGAAGTAATTTTACATAAAGCTATTTAGAAAAGACGATGGTCCTAACTATGCTTCCTTTTTAAGAATATCGGTGGGTATATTTTTAAGAAAGATCTGGGATTGTTTTTTCCTTCTTCTTAGAGTGCCACAACAGGTCCTCCTGAGGTCGGTTATTACCTTGTCGTGAGCTTTTCTGACCTGTGCTTTTTTTTTCTTGAAAGGTCAGGGGCTCACTTATCCCCTGCGTCTCTGAGACCAAAACAGGTCTATAGTGACATCTATGTTCTGTGCTAGTCGACAGATAATTTTCCGCACACGCTGTCTTCCCACACATGACTACACTCTAAAACGTTCCCTTCACGTCTTTCGAACCATATTTTTTTTGGAGATTCGTGTCTCATATATGCCCTCAAAATCAAACACTTTCCTGCACACTATAGATAACATAAAGTGTAATGCGAAATACAGATTTCAGTCAGGCAGAATTCTACCTTCAAAACCAGTACTCACGCTTGGAACTCAAATTTAGGGTTGAGTACTTTCACACAATGTTGTCCTCTAGATTAAGATTTAATACACAGTAATACTTAATTGTAAGATGTTCGTTTCTAAGAAAATTTAGTAGGGTGTAGATCCTTGTAGTCCTCCAAGGAACATTAATAGCGTTCAGAGTAGTTTCAAGATGGATTTGTTGAGGGGAGCTTTTTCGAAAAACTCTTGGCCCTCCTGATGTAAAAAAAAATATATCTTTTTACGTGAAATACTGGATGACATAGAAGCGGAAGCTTCTGAAACTCTAAGGGTGGAGATGGGTTTACCTTCAATGCCTTGTATTCTTTTTATTGTTTATACATACGTAGCCATTATTACCACAACATAAGCACATCAGATTTCCCTTATCTTTAACTACAACGTATTTGATATGAGGAATAAAATTGTAAATACAATTCAAAATGAAGATATTTTAGTGCCGCCGTAGTGCTTAGGTAATATAAGAAAGACGAACGGAGCGGTAAATAATACTGTTTGTAATGTTTTCATTAATACACAACAATCCAAGCATGAATACCGTAAAGAAAATCCACAATCAAAAACAAACAACGTAATGCCACCTCATACCCGCTCAGGTTACCTGCGCTGCGTAGGAAGGCAGGCGCTTGTCAAACATTGGGGGGAGACATTTTTTACCAGAGAATAAAATGAATAATTTATTTGTGGGTATTGCCTAACACAATGTTATTTATTATATTCAGTAATAATTCTGCCAGACTTACCGTTGCTGACTCAATGTATTATGTAAGGAAATGATTGCAATAATTCAGGTAAGTAGCTAAAAATCCAAATTTAAATAATGAAAATATACTCCCTTGTAGCATTTATGAAAGTTTATTGAAGTTCTTTAGAATGTTGACTATACTCAATAGGCTCGGGATGGGTCACGCTTGCTGCGGTGACGTGCTCAAATAGGGAATGAGGGATAGTCCACAAAGTGACTGTGGACACCCAAAGCAAACCATGCAGCACATCTTGTGTGATTACTAATTGCCCCATACACACATTCCGGTACCATTGACAATGCTGCCAACCTCTCCCCAGAATTCTTCTTGTGGCTAGAGGCGTTGGACGTCAGATTTTATCGATGTGACAATACTTGACTTTTCGAAACGATAAATAAATATATTAATTAATAAGGCTCTCGAGGTGGAATCCACACTCCTCTTCATGGAGAGGTCTCAGCTGAGACGGCTCGGACACGTCATTCGGAAGCCAGAGGAGTGGCTTTCATTAAAAGCTCTGGAAGCCGCGGACGCAGGCAGAAGACCGGTGGGCCGCCACAGTAATAGGTAGCTGGCAGAAGCAGGTGACGAAGATGTGCGAGGAGAGGCTGTGGTTGGAGGTCTTTGGAGAGGATGCTTTGAGCCCCCGGCCCAACCAATGATAGAAGGGGGAGAAGATGTATGTATGCAATTAATTAAGAACTATTGGCATAATGTTCAAAGCTCACGTTGTTAGTAAATGAATATAGTATAGATTTCAAGCCTTATAAGTATTTATATCATACATTGAAATATAATATTCTGTTTGTTTTATTGTGTATGTATAAAATATTTTTCTGGCTTTCATAATATAGAAATAGTCGAGTGGGGCTGTATTAACTTATACTCAACTGGGTATAGCATTTGCCATACAAATATACACCTCATACGCCATAGGAAAATGTGTACCAAGAACTACGTACATTGGTAAATGTGTGTGTATACTTGGTGAGTAATATAAAAGTGAGCTTGCTAGGTACTCTGCACATTTGTGTACATAATAAACTGCTACCTAGATACACATTTACCCCAAAGTAGAAAAACTTGTAACTGAGAAAGGATTTTCAAAGAAACAGATGCCTCATAATTCTTAATACCTTAAAGCATTTCATAAGATACATAATATAACCAACACTGAATACAAAATTGTAAAGAATCAGAATAAACATTTTAATATACACTGTAACTAATTAAGTGCGTACTCCTTACTAAAATAAGACGTCCTTATTTTTCAATTATTTCGCACCTAGTAAAATAAATCCAAAAGTAATTTATTCATAAATTTAATGTTACAGTGATATTCTTCTCCGTTCTCAGCCGTTTTAATTCCAATGATGGACATAGGCCTCCCCTTTGAATTTCCACAGATCCCTATCTTGAGAATGCTGAATCCACTTGCTTCTGCGATTCGCTTCACATCGTCAGACCATCTTGCCTGAGGTCTTCCTACGCTCCTTTTGCTTGTTCTCGAGAATTTTTTGGTCCATCTAGAATCTGAGCGTCTGGCAACGTGTCCTGCCCAGCTCCATTTTAAGGCAGCTGTTCGTTTTACTACTTAGGTGACCTTGGATTTCTCTCATATCTATTCATTTTCCGTGTATCTCTTCACGAATTACCCAGCATTCTCCTCTCCATGCCTCTTTGTGTTACCAGCAGTTTTTGCGTGATTCGCCCAGTTTAAACTGCGGTTTCAATGCCATATGTTAGAACTGGTAAAATGCATGAGTGAAAAACTCTTTTCTTCAGATAGTTGGGGTATTTCGGAGATTTTATCATGATTTAAAATGGATTAGAATAATGCTTGAATTATTCCAATGCTTTCCTAACATACCTAAATGTCAACATTATTTGAGACCTTTTATGGACATTAAATTTGCACGTATCCATCGGTTGTGTGAATAAATTGTATGAAGGCAAAGAAATAAATATGAACATTGTTTCCTATAGCATTCAAGGGTTAGTCGGCAGAAAAAAATCATTACAGTATCTATATTTTGTGTACTAGGTATATACGTGTCTTCTTCTTCTTTGACCTGCACTTCTGTCCCGGTTCATCCAGGGTCGGGCCTCCTCGTACGTAGGCGCCAGGATCTCCTGTCCTGGGTGTACTATATACGTGTAAATCACAAAAATTAAATTTAAGTAAAATGTTCGTTAAATATGTAAAAAGGTATGGTAAAATATGGCTTAGAGATTGTAATAATAATAACATGGCCTAGACTTTTCTAGCTCATAATACTGAGAAGTGTGCTACGGTAAGTCGACCGACAGGTGTGAAAAATGCAACTGAATCCATGCATATTATTTTCTGGTGTTTGTATCATAACGGTAATATAAACGTAGGTAAAGTCTATAGATTCGTTCGTACGTGATTCTCGCGTGTATCTACATTTACTTTGTTTTCTTTTATAACATATTATTTTTCTCACATTTTTATTTTACAAAAGTTGTTTGGTGTAAAATGTAGTAAAAGTTATGATTCGCGTGCGAATATTTATTCGGCAACGTTGTATTTCTTTCATATTTTATATAGGAATTTATTTATTCACATGTTATTACCATAATAATGCATCCAAGATTCCTATCTTTATAAGATGTTAAAAAAATATTATTGTCATTGTATTCTTCTAACTTACTAACCATAAACATATTTATCTTTTTTCAGTCAATTTAGTGATGTTCTTGTGTGTGGTTTGGACTTGCAAAATATCGTCTCACCACTAATATAAAACGTCGGTTTACTGTGAGAAAAAAATGGATCTCCTCATTCAATCCATGGTACTCTGCAACCCATTTTCCCCTATTTGCCCGAGTCGAGTCAATGGAGAGTCAACCATGAACGTCTTCTGAGCGTTCCCGCTCACACAACATCTTTCTTCACTTACTCATTATTGATGCTCGATTGTGGAATGATCATCATGTCAGCCTCCCTGCGTTCATTGTTGAACATAGGCCTCCCCCATTGATCTCCACAGCTCCCTATCCTGGGCATACCGGATCCACCCACCTCCCGCAACTCGTCTTACATCGTCCGACCATCATACTTGAGGCCTACCAACACTTCTTCTACCTGTTTTAGGCCGCCACTCCAGAACTTTCTTTGTCCACCTACGACCTTGGTTTTCTCACTGATCCACACATTAGTTTTCCTGTCTCTCAGTGAAATACCCAGCATTCTCCTTTCCATGACTCTTTTTGGAATGATATTCCCACTGAATTCTGGCTTCTACGTAACTTGCCGTCTTTCAAGTGTCATCGCTTTTCACCTACCCCTTACACTTTGCTTTCTCATCCTTTCTATTCCCCCCTCTCGGTCCTGACAAGTACTGTTTGTTTTTTATACTTTGTGTATGTATGAATTGTTTATCTAGTGCGATTGAAGAACAAATGTTATAATATCTATTTGAATGTAATTTCATCGTGAATGTATTTTGTTTACTAGAAGTGTGAATAAGCAAATTACTAAAAAAGCCCTCCTTTTAGCCTCCTATCATCTGTTATTTTCATTAGGGAAGCATCTAACTCGGTACTCCGATCGACAATCTAATTCGATCGTAACCAGCATACACATTACATTAAACTAAACAAGAAAAATTTTGATAACACTTGCGGTTTAAAAGTTCGTAAAACCCTAGATTGTATCATAGATTTTTTTCTGTAGAAAGTAACTCCATATAAATAAACAAAAAATCGCAAATCAATGGATGTAGTGCGGGTAATTTTTCAGCTTTATTTATCACGCCTACGATTTTTGTATTCTAACACCGAAACCCTTTTGTCGCTGAGCCCATCTATAGATTTGGTTCTAGAAAATCTTCCTTTTTTCCACCGGACGTACCAGCTACTATATTCTCAATATTATACCTACAACTTACTCCTTCTTTCGTAGAGTAAAGTATATGGACTCTGGTATTGAGGAAAGCGGTATATCGAAGGGTGAGCTGACGTCACGTGGTTTGCACGTACTATGATGTCTCGTGCTTTGTAACAATACACTTTTCAACGGACGTTCCTAGTCACAAAATTGTAAGCACAGAATACGAAATAAAAAGTGTTAGGTTGGCAATGTATTAGAGCTTCAGGTAGGTATCTATAATATTAAAACTACCAAATAAATACCTGATGAAATGTTTTTAACAGCTGATATTGTGTCAAATTTTTAGTACCTACAACCCTTGTACGGGTTATTTTATTTTAGGTTCGTCGCTTTTTTACATTACAGAAGTCTACTGGATCAGTGATAAGTGTTAGTAAGTTTATAGAGTTTTCTGACTGATAATACTGTAAAGCGAGTAATGATAACTCCCGGCGTCGCGCTTTCCAGCGTCGGCGTCGTCGCGAAAAACTAATAACACCCTTACAATGTTGTCTACGTTACACATTTGATGGCATCCCTTTCGCGTTCCATGGTCCAGACAGCCTCTGTTCAGTGTAACTTTGAACGTTGCCCGAGATAGACGTTTTCATTGATTTTGTGCGTCGTTGTTGAGCGTCCCGACGGTATCCGCGTGACTTTCCCCCCTCTTTCTGCTCCCCGCTTTCAACTTATCCCAACAAACACCTTTTTTTCGAAAACGAGAAGAACATCAATGTAAATCTTTGTTTTGGAGACGAAAATATTTATATTAATTTATCATTCGATTGGGAATTTAAATATAAGTTTTATATTCCCTTAACGGGGCTCAGTTTTCATCATGGGCCCAAGAAATAAAAGTATAACGGGTAATATAAATTATATTACGTTGATTACTTTTATTGCTTTCTCACTGGGACTGCCCACTGGTGCCCAAATGTCAGCCACCGCAGAAAAGATCGCTCTTGGTAAGTTATTATTTTAATATTATTATTTATAATTCTTTATAAATAATTAATTATTCATTTAAATAATATTTGTTTACATTACTGTTTCTCATTTACTGAATTAATTTAATTTCGTCTCTGTTTATATTGTGAAAAACCTTTTAGAAGCTTTTGATTATTTATTTATTAAACAGAGTATTTTGTAGGTATACTTTTATACCAATTTATTATATTGGTCTGAAGAAGAATGCGGAAATACTCCGGAACTAATCACTTGAATTATAGATCACGTTTCGTTGTGGGAGAAATAAAGATTTGGTGATTTTTTCACAATTTGTTATACACTTCCAAACCTC
This sequence comes from Ceraclea dissimilis, assembly GCA_963576895.1. Classification (NCBI taxonomy): domain Eukaryota; kingdom Metazoa; phylum Arthropoda; class Insecta; order Trichoptera; family Leptoceridae; genus Ceraclea; species Ceraclea dissimilis. The sequence goes on from OY756368.1 coordinate 15,135,277, forward strand.
GTGTCAACATAGGAAAAAACGCTTTATGCCTTGAGCAAGACTTGAACTGCTTTCGTTGCTTTGTCCTAATAAGACTACATGACATCTATACTGTATTTCACATAAAGAAATTTATTTTTAATTAAAAAATTAGGTACACATTTTTGTACGGAAATTAATTTTCTAAAACTAGTAAGAAAACATGCCTATCTAACTAATTTGAGAGATTTTCAGATACATAGGGGAATGTATTCAAATAGGATTTTTACGGTCACCGAACTCTACGTTAATAAAGTTCCAGTCTTCCCGACATAATGTGTTTCTTATCCTGTATTTATTTAACTTTATTACATTTAAGTCTGCTTCCTCATACGAAAAAATCTACCTAATTTGTATTACGTACGCTTTGATCCTGCGTAAGTATTAAATTGTAATTAAAAGTAATACAACAGTTAGGCGCTTGGATACTTGGAACAGAAACGTCTTGAAATTTATAAAGAAGTTGTTAAGAGTGTTAAGAGTATGCATAGGTACCGACATTTTAAAAATTTCTAAAAACGGGAGACCTTATATCTCGACAACCGTTACTAAATTTCCTTGGAACAAAATAGATTAGATGCATTGCACCTTGATGCACCTTGTATACATTTCTCAAAAAAAAGGAAAAACACCTCTGATTTTTTTTCCGAAAGACGGAAACTCGTTCCCCGAAAGTCGCGGAGTATTTTTTTTTCGTACTGATATAATGCATTAAAATCTAGGGAATAACCGTAAAAGTTTTTTTATAGACGCAAAATTAACCTCAAAAAATGGAAAAAAAACGCTATTTTTACCACTTTATCATGCGATTGTTCACGGGATTTTGAGCTTTAATGCCGTGGAAAATGACTGTGATGTCATTCTTGGTACCAAGCCTTTAAGGCTGCGACCCAACTATGATGGCCTAGGGACGAATAATTTTGCTTGCTTACATGTCTCAGCCAATCGTAAACAATCAGCTAATATTAACTAGAAGAGCCGCGGAGGGTTGTTTCTACGGGTTATGGTGACCGTGCATTCTGTGCAGCGGGCCCAAGCCTGTGGAATGCCTTTCCACTCGATGTTAGGTGTGCCAAAAGCCTGGACGAGTTCAGGAGGTTGCTGAAGACTCACCTTTTTGTGCGTACCTACGGGTCAGTCACTGATAGCCAATGATAAGTCAAGTCAGTTAGCCAATGATAGGTCAAGTTAGCCGAAACTGATTATAGATTCATTCATTTTTATTATTTCGTTTTGTGACGATCCTATGTGGTGATTTAATTATCATTTTTACTGTTTGTGACGATCCTATATGGTGAAAAGAAAAATGTAAGGTGCCCTTGGGGCGATTTTATCGCTAAACGGCGCCTAAAGTTGTCCAATTATTATTAGTTAATGAGTATATCTAGGTGTACACTGTATGTATAGTACGTAGCAAGATACTAGCAGTAGTTATTAATTATCTTGGTACGAAACGTATACGAATTTTCATTACGTTTTCTGTCATAAAAATATAATATTTCAGGTACCTATACTTACCCGATATCATTACAGAGAAAACAACGCTACAGGTCATGAAAAATGTGTTGTCAAATCCTCGGGGAAATTAATTTAATTCAAAAAAATGATATTATAAGGTATTTATACTAAGTCCAAATAGATAATGAGCTCCGTAGGTACCTCTTTAGTAGGGCGTAATTATATATTATGGTTAAAAGCATGGCACCAGAAATGATGTCACAGTCTTTTCCCACGGCATTAAGGTTCAAAATCGCGTGACAATCGCATGATAAAATGGAAAAAATAGCGTTTTTTTTTCATGCGTCATTGCGTTCATTGCGTCTGTCAAAAAACTTTTACGGTTATTCCCTAGATTTTAATGCATATTATCAGTACAAGAAAAAAAAAATACTCCGCGACTTTCGGGAAACGAGTTTCCGTCTTTCGGAAAAAGGGTCAGAGGTGATTTTAAATATTTTTTTGAGAAATCTATACAAGATATAAAAAATCTTTTACGGTTATTCCCTAGATAAAGGTTTAATGTATCTACCCTATTTTGTTCCAAAGCAAATTTAGTAACGGTGTTCGAGATAGAAGGTCTCCCGTTTTTAGAAATTTTTGGAATGTCGGTATGCACACTCTTAAGCTTATTAGCTTACCTACTTGTCTCACTACTATGGTGTTTTTGACTAATTTTTCGTATCTAATAGGGCTTGTTAATTGTTTCCCAAGATACCTTTGCAATTAATATTCTATTAATTATATATTTCATAAACATATTGTCGCTAATAGGTAACTTAAATGAAAAATTTCAGTGACGTGATGTAAAAGCTAATTTGTGTAACATTTATTTACCAAATGATAATTTTCACTCGAATTCTTCTTTTATTTTCTAGAGTACATATTAACGAACATCAAAACGGGCCAACTTAATCAATAATTTGGTACTGAATTCCAGTTTTTTCTCTTCTATCTAAATCAACATGGTTTGGCGTAAATTTGTAGTCGTTTTTCGAGTAGATTCTTACAATTTCATGTAGAGGTGATGTGATTTAAGGCGACAGAATGAGAAACGGTATCTCGGTAATAGTAACATAGGAAAGGGATGGGTCTCGACTCAATCGTACGGTTCTTTTAAGAGAAAAAGGGGATGTGTTGATAGAACAAGACATTCAAATACATTGTCCCCACTAACAATTCAGTGCACTTTAGGAGTGACTTTACACACACCGTGTAGGGTACAATGAATTAATCCCTTGGTTTTCTTCTTTGACAATATCTAAATTTAAGGGTTTATACTTCAATAGGCACAGATACATCACGATATAATGACTTACCTATAAATATCTATTGAGTATTGACCAACAAAAAGGTTACGGTGAACGTGGTCGTCTTTGAGACACTAAAATCTTTTGAAACATAGAATCACAGTTTGCCAAAATTGTATATAATTAAACAATCTTGTAGAGTTTTGCAGCGTACTGAATCCATATCGATGTCGAAAGCTCGGTCATTCAACTATTCTGCACGCAGTAAGGAAACCCGAAGAGCCAACAACGAAAATTTGTATACCTATAATTATTTTTTAAAAATGAGGTGGAAGAATTCGTGATAAGCGTTGTCTTTCAGAACTGTGGTTCTTTGGCATTGTTAAAAAAAACTATGATCGGTTTCGTTAATTGACATTGACTCGTATCACCGATCACATCTTATTAGTTTTCAAAAGTCTTAAATGTTTTCGATCAATGTTAGATAAAACTTTGATTAATCTATCAGTTAGGCCAATATAATAATAATAAGACGCTTTAGTACTTATAATCCTAAGGAAGCATTACTAACCAGTTTCTCTACGTTCCATATTATCTCTCATTCATCGCATTTTCGTGTTACTTTTTCTCCGGTATTACGTATACGAGTACATCTCCTGATGTTGTTTTGACGAATAAGTTAGGTAATAATATATGAACACAATAAATAAATTGCAGAGGAGTGAACGAAGGAAGGCATGATAATCAAATATTCACGTCTTAATCAGATGTGCGTTGAAGAATACTTTTTTATTCTTCACTTTGTTTTTCATCTTCTATATTATTTGTACGCAATTGCCGTGCCGTATCGATAATGTAGATTTGAATGACTAATTCAGACAAAGTGTTTTAAAAAGAAAATTGTTTTTGTTTTGTATTGAAAACAGATGTCTGAAACACGCGTACAGTCTATTTTTTTTTCATCAAGTCTCAAGGAGCCAACATGGTTTAGTGTTGTTTGATGTGATAATAAGATATGCTTACATTTTTTCACTACTTTCAAATTGTATTTCAGAACTGTCATATACTTACCTACTTTTTCACGGATTTTTGAAGCGAGAACGGCTAGTATTTTATAGAAATTTATCCACATACTTTTTATAGATACAACATTGGTACACTGTTTATTATTTTGATGTTTTGCAAATCAGTAGAATGTCAATGTCATTCAACGCCATATCCTGCTGTCGGATTACTGCCGCCGGTCCAGATTATTTTACGAGTATGTTGGGTTATTTTTATTCATTAGAATAGATTGGAAACATTCGATATTTGTCATCAAAACAAATTGCATAGGGATTTTTTATTTTTAGTAATTTTTAATGAACTACTATTTTTCAACGATTTGGTAGCACAGTATATTTTTAAAAAGGATCTGGACTTTCGTACACAATCCCAAATACTTTCCTGCACACCGTGCACTAGGCTAAAAAGCCTATATCGCAAAGTGTGGAATACATCGCCAGCGCTGGTGTTTGAAGTGGCGCCTCCCGCTTGAGAGTACCGCCTCAACCAACTGCGTCAACCATTTAATCAAATTGTAGCAAGTATTCATTCTACATTTTTTGAACTATCATAACTCATAATAAGTTCTATACTTTAGTTTGGTTGCAATGTATCCTAATTATATGTGCCTTTTGGCACACTATAATTGTCTTGTTTTTGTATATTTATGCATTACAACTATGCATATTTTCTCTGGCCAATAAAGATTTATTTATTTATCCTATTCGACATATAGGCCGTGAAACATAAAACAACAATAAATGGGGTACATAGCTTAATTGAATCTCGGAAATCTGGAAACTATTTTAGTCTCTTAATTTGCATGTGTATATACGTTAAAGTCTGATCGAAATTTTCGCTTGCGTTATGTACATGTTGTCCCAAGACTTTTTTCAGATTTCAGAACTCCTAAACGATGCACTTATAGGAAACTTTTTTCAAGAATGAAATGCATCAAATTATTTAAGCGAATAAATTGCGCTTGTTAAACGCTACGACTAATGCCGTCCAGGTAAAAAGCAATTGAAGTGTGGATTCCTTTGAACCATTCAAATTTTAATAATTTAGGGTGTATTTTAAAATGTGGGTCACAGAAATAATTTGTTTTGTCCATTCAACCGAAATGTTATTATATTCCTATTTTTTAGGTAAAATTTTGGGAAAATCTAAGAGATTGGAGAATGTAAGCGAGTGTTGCACAAAAAGAGGACCTAATATAAAAAAAAATATTTGCTAATTACCCAGTCTTATCTTCTTTAAAATATTATCCACCAAATTACAGCATTATATCTATCAAACTACATGAATACTCTCAAGTCTAGCGAATTTCAGAGGTAACTTTGGCATTATTTTTTAAGAATAAAATTTATTAAAAACCAATTTCTACCAACTCGAGTCAATAAAACATATTCTGATTTATACACGTTTTAAGTCTTAAGATGATATCTTCAGTATTAGCTGAGTAATCTTACTTTGATGATGCATTATCCTCCATCCCGCAGTGATGGGGTTCGACTTAATCACCACCCTATTGTGTAGAAGTTCATCGTATTAATCCGTTCTCAATATCTCTTAGTTACAAGATGAATAGTATGTGCTCTCCTTCAAATTGTGATGTAAATATTGGGAGCAGTTTGCTCCGGTCTCATCATGTTGGATCCAGCCGGCCAGAACGGTGTCATAATATTATTATATTGAACAAACTAATAGGTATCTTTACCCGGTGGTTGTAGCAAAATGTTATTATTTGTGTTTGGTAGATTTTAGAGAGGATTTAGTGTTCAAAGGCCCAAAAGGCATTGTCATGTAAATTTTTGCGCAACACTGAACTCAACTCTTTCACCTACATGGGGATGATAATTTTACAGCCAGTTAGTTTTAAATACATACAATGTTTCGTGAAATATAAAGGTGTTTTTCGTGTAGTCACGACGAAAATCTTTCACTACACCGAGTACTTTATTATTCCCAGGAAAAAGCAATGAGTATGAAAACTGTGGTTTAGTAGTATCTATTATGCTTTATACGCGGAGGCATGATTTTGCCAACACACTTCTCAGTATTATCAGCCAGAAGAGACTACATATTATCATTCATGATTGACATATAAACTCATCAGCCTAATACTGGAAAAAATTCACCTATCCAGATATCACGGATATCACAGGATTTCTATATTACGCTATTAGTATTAAAAAATTTTATATTTTTATTTATATTTATAGTCTGTGGCTAATAAAGATTTATTTATTTATTATATTGAAATGTATACTACGTATTCATTAAGGCAAAGATGCTGGTGCACAACGCCGTCCTGGTGCCAACACTGATGTATGCGAGTGAGGCATGGACATGACTGAAGAAGGAAGAATCAGGTATAAATGCTGTCGAGATGAGATCGCTGAGAAGAATGTGTGGAGAGATAGAGAGTTGAGTGAATGTAAAACGGATGTTTTTACTTAAATGAAAGTCTAGTTGGGATGACGAGAATGAATGATGAAAGGATAACAAAGAAAACATGCCTGGGAGAAAGAAGAGGTGTAAGGAAGCGCAGCCGTCCAAGAACCACATGGCTTGACCATGAAGACCAGATTCTCAAGGACGGACTTGTTCTTAGTAAAAGGAATGGTAGAGTGTGTATGACAGTTGAATTATTTTTGGTTTACAAATTTTTACTTAATGTACAAGAAATTCGATAACACAGCCGTCGCTCTTCGTGGTGTAGTGGATATGATCCCTACTAAGCGAGTCGAAGGTCTGGGTTCAAATCCCAGCCGGGGTGAACTGAAATGGCGAATGTTTCTCGAGTGTAAAATGATCACTTAAGCCACCCGAGGTCGGTCGTAAGCCCGACAATGTTTATCCTTAATTCTTCTAAACTGTTGTGGGAATACTTCAATGTGTATGACAGATTGAATGAATGTGACGGAAGCAAGAAGTTTGTGTAAGGATAGGAAAGTCTGTGATCTCTTCTCTCTGTCAACCCCGCAAGGGATGCGGTGTGAGTGAGTAGAATAGAATACTTCTAAACTTTCGCCCTTTTTAGTGATTTATTTATGGCAATATTATAAGAGGGATGTGTTGGGTAAAACGACCTTTGATTAAACAAAATCCCTTTGGCTTTTCAGTGAATATTGATGACGGAAAACACTGGTTAAATAGGAGAAGATTCATGAGTTTGAAGCGCTCTCGTAGATTTTAACGTGAAAATCGATCGTGCTTAATTAAAACAGGTATTTTCACAATAAAAATACTACCACCAGTAGGCATATTGATATTTCAAAAAAAATCTTCTTCTTCTTCCGGTGTCGTGTTAGGTCCCCCCAAAGTTGACTATCACTCTAGAGAAAGTGCTCCTGTCCTGGGCAGCTCGCAACAGCTCTTCAGCACTCCTTATTCCAGTTCAGTCTTGTATATTAAATTATCGAAAAAAAAAAATGTTTTTTGCTATCTCAACAACCTTACTAAATGTGCTATGAAAAGAATAGGGTAGATACATTGAACCTATATCGGGAATGACCGTAAAAGATTTTTATTTCATGTATACATTTTAAAAAAATATGTGAAAAACACCTCTGATTTTTTTCCGAAAGGCAGCAACTCGTTTCTCGAATGTCGGAGTGATTTTTTTCCGATTATTCTATATGAAACGATGTAAAAAAATGATGCCAATGAGAATTTTCTGTATCGACTACCTTACTAAATATGCTTTGGAAAAAATAGGGTAGACACATTGAACCTTTATCTAGGGAATGACTGTAAAAGATTAGGTGATCGGTAAAAACTTTGAGGTGGTCGGTAGCCTGGTTAGTAACGCGCTCGACTGTTAATCCAGTGGGCGCGGGTTCGATCCCCGATGCCGACCTACTCCACTTCACGACACAAGCTTTTCAAGCTAACTGTGAAGTGTACAATGGTGTATTTGGGTTTATTTCGATAAACCCAGATTCATTTATATGTATAAAAAAAAGATTTTTTATATCTTGTATGCAATAATAAAAAAAAAGTGAAAAACACCTTTGATTTTTTCCGAAAGGCAGCAACTCGTTTCTCGAATGTCGGAGTGATTTTTTCTGAATATATAGCATCAGATTATTATATATGGAGTGATGTAAAAAATTGATGCAACGTAACTACATATAACCTTCTATTAAACCGAATCGCTGTAAAAGTAAAGTAATTGGTGTAGATTTTTCACTATGACAGCTCAACATGTTTGATGGTTTTCAGATAAAACGATTAACAGAATTGACCCGACGACGCAAAGTGACATTGTCATAATTAATATTGATCAATAATTTATCACAACCAAGGGAGTATTTTTCCTTAATAAATTTTTGATGTTCTAAGATAATAATGGCACATGTGACCTAGCCATAGGTATATGTAATAACCCCAAAATGTATGTAAGATTTTGGTAGCCTGGTTGGTCACGCGCTTGACCCTAAATCTGGTGGTGAGCAAGAACAGGCTTTTCAGCTTTCTGGGAAGTGCACAAATATGATTTTTGAATCTGGGTTAATCTAAATAAACCCAAATACACCTTTCTACACTTCACATTGAGCTTGAAAAGCTTGTGTCGTGAAAAAAACATATCGTATTTGGGTTTATTTCAATAATCCCAGATTCATTTAAAAAAAATAGATAAATAACCTAGTTTCTCACTATGACGCCAACTATGGCGCCAAAGTCATTTCCCGCTCCATTGAGGTTCAAAATCGCATGAACAATCGCACGAAAAAAATATCAAAGTAATGAACGTAAAATATACGTTTTAATTGTATTATACATAAGTGTCTTGTTATTGTGTTGTGTATGATAGTATGTATTATACATGTATATAAGATAATGTATATAGTAGAATTAGGATAGTATTGTTACATATCTATTATAAGATTATTATTTAAGAGCACACGCCGACAAACTTGTCAGGTTTGGCGTGACTTAATTGTTGTAATTTGTATATATTTTATGACTAATAAAAAAAAAAAATTAAAAAAAAAAAAAAATTAACTACATATCTATAGTTGTTGTCTGTTTTGTGCTCATAATTTGTAATAAAATAAACTATATTTAAAGTCGATATTTTAGTGCTTCAAAATACCAATACTTATACAAGCTACCACCATAAACTATGAGTAGGTATGGAAGCTTAGTTTATTTGAGATTAATGGGTATCCAAAAGTTTCTCCGATAGTTCGGTATTGTTGGAAAGTTTGGTACAATTCGCAAAGAACGAGTGCACTGCTTAAATATACCTAAATTATTTTGAAGAAGTATGACGTACCAAATAGGTATATCTGTATATTAATAATAACAGTACATATTTATAGAGTATTGATCTTTATTAAATCTTGGATTTATACATGTTTAAATAAGCCTCTTACAAATACAGATTTAATCTTTTGAATATGCCTTCCAACAATCAATAGATTTCCTAATTCTCTTTTATAAAACTAGTACTATATCATTTTCTGAGGACCTACCTCTGCCAATTATATCTGGGCGTCCCACTGACCTTCTGTGATCTTCGATTTTCAGAATGGTAGATATTTTCCTGGCATTAGGATAACCTTAACCTACCCAATGCGTCTCAGCTCTCTAAAGAAAAGTCCGCATTCTACTTACGAGCTTCTCGAACATAATTGTTCGTTATACAACATCTTAGTGAATGAATATATTATGTAGGCGTCTTTTTTATATACAAAAAGAATCAGGGCTTGCATACACAAACCCAAATATTTTCCTGCACACTTTGCACTAATCTAAAAACCTGTTTAGCAAAGTGTGAAATACATCGCCAGCGCCGGGGATTGAACCTGGCACCTCCCGCTTGATAGGCTACCGCCTCAACCAACTGCGCGAACCATGTACAATTTGTACATCTCTTCTTTTTGCGTCGCTGCTATCGGAGGTTAGCGATTGTCATTGTAGGTATATTCTTGACAATCCTGAGCCAATCTGATAAATGTTGCTGCTTCGTGTATTCCCTTTCCTTCCCATTGCCACCAAAATCAATTTTATCTCAAAACTACTGTTCAATTTTGTCAGTAATATTTCTATAACGAGAGCAATTTCCTACAAAATTAATAATTATGTACGTATTTGCCGAAATTTGACAGAGGCTTGAAAACAATACGTTTTGATTGTCAATATCACAAATGATATTAATTAAGTCTAATGTGAATATTGTATTGACTAGAATCGTCGAATCGATCAATTTGACGAAACAATTTCGATTCTAATTTCATAAACTCGTTTAATATTCTCTTTCCCCATTTTCAATCATGTACATATTGTTCCGTATTGAAATAGTACAGGTTGATATATATTTTTTTTGTAATTGGGAAAAATATAACCCATAAAAGCCCATGTGAGGAATTATAGTTGCGATTGATAATTGTTGAATTTGAATGATTTATAATGCTGATCTAGTGACCCTAGAAAGGCCGATTTTTATTTTATTGTTGTTTATCGTCCTTAGACCCTATATCGGGCACTTGGACTCGTCGGTTTTACATAATTAGATATAAGTATAACAATTAAAATAATAGTAATAATGCACAATATCAATGCTTAATAGTGTATAGGTAAAGGGCTCTGTTAGCATTTCGTCAGAGACAGTAACATAGTTTGAAGCAAGATAATTATATAATGAAAGCACAATAAACTATTTATGATATAGTCAGTTCAATGCTGGAGTGAATGTAAATGGTTCATTCCAGGATTTCGTCGAGAGAGTAAAGCGATTTTTTAACGAGGTAGGTTTTTACTGTTCCCCTAAATTTCATTCAGAGACATCATTTCTTCAGGCCACTTATTGAACAGGCGCACACTGAGGTAAACAAAACTTTTAGACAGCTTTGCCAATCTGTGTTTCACGGGTCGGATTCTTCCCTTGGAGCGAGTGTTGTAGTCGTGATCGTACTTATACATAATTACTCGCAAATACCTGCTTAGCGAATCCTCTGGCCAATCCACTACAATACACATCAGCAGTAATTGTCTTGTCATTATCTCGAATATCTATGCGAAACATCACTTTGTAAACATGGTGTTGACTTTTAAACGGGATCATTTTTGTGCGTACCTACGGGTCAGTCACTGGTTAGCCAATGATAGGTCAAGTTAGCCGAAACTGATTAGATTAATTCATTTTTATTATTTTGTTTTGTGACGATCCTATATGGTGATTTAATTATCATTTTTACTGTTTCTGACGATCCTATATGGTGAAAAGAAAAATGTACGGTGCCCTTGGGGCGATTTTATCGCTAAACGGCGCCTAAAGTTGTCCGATTATTATTATTATTATTAATATTGGATTTGTTGAAGGAAGGTACTATTAGTATGGAAAGCAGAATTGCTTTGTGAAGGGTTTTAAGATAAGTATACTATAAAAGATTATTGTGAAAAAAATATATCTTTAATATAAAAACTAATTAGTAGGTACATACATTACAAGAAAATACCTGATTATGATTAAGTAATGATAAAAGATATAAAAAATAATAGTAAGTAGGTACATTACAAAAAAAATAACTGATGTAATGATAAAAATATATCAAAACTTATAGTAGTTACATTACTAAAAAATACCTGATTATGATAAATGATAAGATAATATTTAATGAGATTATGCAACTTAAGAAAATGCATGTAAAACTAATAGTAAGTACATTACAAAAAAAACCTGATTATCATTAATGTTTTTTTTATTTTTTTTTAAAAGGATCTGGGCTTGCATACACAAACCCAAATACTTTCCTGCACACCTTGCACTAGGCTAGAAGCCTGTATCGCAAAGTGTGGAATACATCGCCAGCGCCGGGGTTTGAACCTGGCACCTCCCGCTCGAGAGACTGCCGCCTCAACCAACTGCGCCAACCATGTACTCATTTACACTAAGATTATGTACATAGTATAAAAAAATATAGGTAAGCAAAATAAGCAGTATGATAAAAAAAACAAGCCGCTGCCCTCGCTGGCTAAATAAATTTCTTTTTCAACATTATTTATACTTATGGTCATCACGATCGTTCGCTGATTCGATGCCACTTGGATTTCCACTCCTTGAGTCTTCTGTGGATTTTTTGAACAGTTTATCTGTACCGTGGAGCCAGTCCAATAATCCAATTACTCCGTAGCATTCCGTTGTTCTGTAAGTTAAAGAAAATATTTCTATTAGACTCCTATTAATCCTAAAAGTACAACAATATAGAGCGCCTTTTCTCTTCCTAAACTGTTCATCCGATTGAGATTAAACTTTGCCAAATTGTTGTGCTTGCTCCAGGAAACGGGGTGACGAAAAAAGCGATATTAGTGTCGAATCCATAGCTTTTGCTCTTGAATAGAAATTCTCCCGACACCGCAAGAATAAGGGGAGGTTAGGGGGTTCTAGAGGGGAGAGTGAAATGAAAAAAAAGTGATAAGAGTGTCGAATCCATAGTTTCCCGTGTCAAAAGGTGGATAGCAAACCTTCCCGATAATTGTTCTACTAGTGTTTTGCTCCTCCGCAAAGCACAAAATCTGCTCAATTTTGAGGAGTAGGTAGTTTTATTGTAGGTAATGTTAAGTTTTAATGACAGCGTTTGTCTTTATTTCAATTGATTTTTTATACCTAATAAAATGATGTCGTATTTGAATTTGTATAGATATGATTATGTGTATAATGTGTACTCACTTTGAGTGGTGGAAATCATGAAAGCTGGGGTCATTCCAATGCGGGATGTTGTATCCAGCATGTCCGTCAATGACGTTGACAGTGTCACAGAAGAACCATATCCAAGCGGTTATAGGGTGGCAGTTTGTTATAGCCACACCAATCATTGCCGAGAAAGCGGAGAAGACTTGTTCAATGGGATTACAGTAAATTGCAATAACTGCTATAGGCGCCGTCCATTCATGATGCTTCTTGTGAATGTACTTGTAGATGGACTTGTGGTGCATAGCTCTGGAAAACGAAGAACAATAATCAATCATTTAGTTATTTATCTGTAAAATAAATAGTGCTATTTTATTTTATTACAAATACAAGCAAAAAACAGATAACAACTATAGATAATATACGTAATAACATGAAGATTAGTCCATTCATAATTGAGCTGTCACCCACAGGCATGCGCCACAAATAAAGTTAAACATATAAGTTCATTCCGGTCGTCTGTCTCAGACACCTACACTCAATCTCGCTCACACACTCGCCCATCGCTAATTACACGTTTCAACATAGGTGCGAACATACAATTTTTGCAAACACAAAACAGACAAAAATCAATATTTAGGTTCCTACATTTTTAAGACCAAATGTGATATTCTCGTAGGTGGATTCTAATTCGCTAATGATTTAATGTGATCAGTTTATAAAACATTAGCCAATTTCTGTCTTTCCATATCCACCGACGTCCTCTGAGAAGGATGGTATAATCCTGTTGTCGCGACGCAACGATCAGTCATATAGGATGGACGAATCTCAAATAACAATTTAGCTCCAGATTGGTCCTAGAACAGTAGTTTTTGAAAAGCTCTAGAAAAGGGTAAAAGACGCTTTGACTTACCTGTGAGAATAGTACACACAAACTTCAATGCAGAGTTTTATGATCGCGTAGTGAAATATGTGAACAAAAATGTTGGGTAGTGGTCTTAGTGGAGGGAGCCCCCTGTATTCCTTTATCAAGTAGAATATTACACTCATTGGGGCATTAACAAAAATCTGATTGAACACAACCGCCTTGATTGCCTGGAAGATTAATTAAAATCCGTTAGATCAAATTAATATTATTACAATGCGTAGATTTCTGATACTTTACTTTTTAGAACTTTGGTATATAATCTGTGCACTGGGATTCCGTTCCGCTCCAATGTGGTCTCCCACCATGACTTGACTTGGCTTGAGCCGGACAAAAAATGACTCAAGATCAGATTTTTTTCCCACGCTCTTTCATTCGATGCCAAGCATGACCCCACACAACCCTTGGATCCCCTCATCATCGTGACGTATCTCGGTGTCTCCCAACGGCTGGACCTGGAGCTGGACAAAATGTGACTGAGCTGATAAAATGTGATATGAATTTCTTTTCCAACGTCCTGTTATACGATACTGCACATGACCCCAACTCTTGGATCCCCTCGTCATCATTGCATCTATTAGGAAAAGCTTTTTCTCGAAAAACTGTCGACGTTAGGACACAGAGTATGTCTATTATAAAATGCGTGAGTTATGCGAACACTTACAAAAATTCGACTTTGTTTTTTTATATACCTACAGATTTATCAATCTTGATAATTTTAAATATGCTATACAGAAAATTTGGTGTTTAAAGTACAATAAAATACGTAATCAAAGAATGCTAACCTGTCTGAGTTTTGTCGTGTCAACTGGGTCATTTTCTCCAGGCTGAACTTTGTACTTCTTGAGAATTGCCGGTTTACCGGTTATATCAACAAAAGTGTATAAAGATCCGTATAGCCAATACACTCCGAAGTTAATCAAATTTGGTATTATCACCCATATGACGATTGGATTTTCACCTGAAAATTTAGAGACAGGATGCATATATTGTGTCGTTATTTGTCGCCTAAAAATATGTTTAAATAGGTGTGGAATTTCTTACCTGTTATTGAAAGGACATGTTCCCACCATCCATTCAAAAGTTCAGAACACATTGACCAGGACGTCTCAGCGAATCTGGAAATGAAATTCATTGTAGGTATGTAGATAGATGTTATATTTGATGTAAGCTAATCTTAATCGTACAGCACTTCATTCGTATATAGTACAAGAATCTATTTATATTAATTACATATGTAATGAATCACAAAACGGCACTAATTTCTTCCTAAAAAGAAATCATCAAAGCCCTGAAGTTCATACATTTGCAATAGGCACCTAACCATATTTCATAAAAAAAATCTTAAATCTTTATATTAGTAAAAAATATCATTAGTTTGAAAATAAAAAAACAACAGTAATGAACTTTCAAAGTCCGGTTTTAGTCCGGAGAGTCCAGTTTTTACTACATCCGTCCGGTTGAAAAAATCTTGGAAAACCGGACAAAGTACTGTCCGGTTTTTTCAATCGGACCTCAAGAAGTTCAACACGATCAACTGTAACTGATCGGTCCTTCAAAGAATACAATCTTGATTATTTCCATCATGTTCTAATTTTTCATACGTAGTAGGCATATATTCCTTGTGAAAATCTAAGTGTTTAATTATAGGTAGAATTTTTTTATTAAAATAAAATTAGCTACGGCGAACTACATATTAACATACGTATATTTTTTTACATTTCCTTGAGGAAAAACATTCACTCTATGCTTTTCTCCTGTAAACGTGGTGTTGTTTTGACATATAATATTATGTGTGATCTGTTGCCATGTCACAGACAACATTGTAAGATTATTGATATGGGACAAAAATCAATAAACAATCAATAAATAGTGACTCATAGTGTGATATTGCGAGCTATGATTCATCTTGGAGATATTATTATGTTTACTCGCACCAACATGGCACTTACTTATTACGACTTATACATTTAACCTTCGATAAACACGCAGATATAGTTTTCATATTAGTCCAAGAGCCCGCTGCTTAATTTATGACGTATCTGTTTTTTGATCGAAATGTGGTATGAAACGAAATGTGTAAATGTTAGTGATAATGGGTGGAAGAATGTAAAAGAAAAAAAATCAAAAAAAAATTTTTTTTTTCAAAAAATATCTTGTTTTTTACAGGTCATTACGGGTAAACTAATAGTCCTATGAAAAAATAGACTTAACATATTTGGTAGAGAATTTAGCAAAGATTATTTTTGTCATTGACTACTTTCTCCTATCTCTTAGCATTTTCCTATAAAATGCGAAAAACCGCGAAGAGGGACCTTTTCGGGGGGGGGGGCAGGGGGGGTTGCGGCAAGATTTTGATAGGCAACCCTAGTGCGATGCAATACCCTATTGGTAAGCTATCATTTACACCACATTTCGATCAAAAAACAGATACGTCATAAATTAAGCAGTGGGCTCTCGGACTATATAATATGTACCTAATCAACCATACCCAGCGCGCGATATTAGATTTAACATAGAATATACCGGCCGGCCAGTAAACGGGGACTCCCCTTTGTCGTAAACGGGGATTCCACTTTTAATACGGTGCTTTTAGATTTCTCGATGGAAAGTTGTGGGGTAGTCTGTTTTTCTTTCATTCTATACGTATTTTGGGGTGCTGAATCCGAATCCGAGGTTTGCCAACAAAATTTCGTGACGGAACATGGCGAAAAATTGGTAAAATGGCGAATATTTACATTTACTGGCGAATTCTGGATTTGAACTTAAAAACCATCAACTTTTTGTGGGTCATCTTTTAAGCAGAATGAAAGCACATAAAATTTCCTACAACTTTGGTATATAATTTTTTTTCTAAAAGAACTAGCAGCGGAGCTGTCATGCTCCAAAAATTGGCAAAATTTTCTTGTTATTTGAAATTGTGAGAATGGAAAATGTATGGAGAATAGGTCACCTTGTTCGAATTATCACCAAATTTTGACAATTATTCTTCAGATTTATGATACATATTTTACCTCGTTGGAATCAGTAAACATGGAGAAAGGTTTCAGGATAAATTTTATTTAAAAATATAGTGAAGTGTTTAAGCTAAAAAGGTTTAAACATTTTTAGCCTAAACAAATTACTATATTTTTAAATAAAATGATTTAAACATGTCTAGCTCAAATATTTCACGGTGTTTTTAAATAAAATTTTCGTTACTAGCTTTCTTTGTGTTTTCTGATTCCAACGAGGTAAAATATGACCCATGAATTTAAAGAATAATTGTTGAAATTTGCTTATGAAGGCAACAAGGAAAACATTTTCAATACATTTTCGATTCTCGTAATGTAAACCAATAGGAAAATTTGGCCATTTTTTGGACCTTGACAGCTCCGTTCCTATTTATATAAGATAAAAATTTTATATGGCAATTTTGTAGTAAATTTTATGTACTTTCATTTTGCGTAGAAAAATAACTTACGAAAGTTGTCAGTTTTCGAGTTCTTATAAAGAAATCGCCAGAAAACGAATATTTTCGCCATTTTTTGTATTTTCACCATGTTTGGTATCGTAATTTTGTTGGCAAACCTCGGATTCGGATTCAGCATCCCAAAAAACGTATAGAATAAAAGAAATCCCTACTACCCCACAACTTTCCGTCGAGGAACTGTTTTGTGTTTAAAGTTACCGGATCCTTTTATTTGTCGACGCGAAAGATAATACATACATTGGACAATATACACAGATAAGGTAGCGATATAAAAACATTATAAGAAATTACTAATCAATTTACAAACAATATAATCTTTACTAAGAAATTAATAGCAAACATTGTGGTGTAAGTAATAATTGGCAGTGAATTAAAATTAAAAGTAGTAATCTCGACAGATATATACAGGGTGTTCCGTAAATCAACATCATCCCGTGGAGGGGTGATAGACCAGCTCATAACCTACCAGAAAATCGAAATATGACCTCAGTAAAAATCGGTCATTCTCGAGATATCGGCACTTTTTTGTTTTTCGTGAAATTCGACACCTTCGATCAGTTTTTCGATCGCCACGATCACAAAATTTAATATTATGGGATAAAAATTTTTGATTCGTAATCCTGAATAATTCAGCTATTTGATTATAGTCCAAAATGAAACCTATTAATTCACAATTTTGAAAAAAAGAACATCGTTTCCGCCTCTCGAGTTTTTTTTCTTTTTTATTAGCAATTTTCGACTTCTTTACACTGTAAAAAATTAGTATGACAATAAGCTGGCAAATTATATTAAAAACTTTTTCATTTAGTGCAGTTTTTAAAAAGGTACAAAACTGGATATAGTTCCCTTTACAAAAAAAGATATTCCTGTTTTACTTCAAAAGGACCTCATTATATAAAAAATCATACGCAGGGTTATATTATGTAGCCTCCTTATGTCCAAGATTTGGACAAGTGATAGAGGATGAAAAAATATGATGCCACTGATGAGATGTAGTTGAGTATTTAGCGTACACTCCGTCTGATCTTTATTTATTTTATTTATTTATTTAAACTTAAAGTAAACAATAAACACATGATCTTGTTTTTATTCTGTTTTTTTTTCCTTAGGGGTTAACTGGAAGAAATCGCCGTTCTGCGTTAAGCTCGCTCTAGTGAACAACGATTTATAAACTGTACTATGTCAATTTTTTTAATGTTTATATGTATTTCTTGTTCACTTAAAAATAAATAAATAAATAGTTTATATACTTATTCAAAAATCGGTGACGAAGTACAATTAGTACACGCAATAAATGTTCAAAATCATGCGAAATGTTTGCTTACCGAATAGCAGTATTCCTTGTAACCGGTATTCCAACAATTACCAGAGCCATCAGAAAGAGGGCACATTTTTCTAAAAAAAATAATAACAAATGAAATTACAAAACGCGGAAAAATAAAAAGAAAACATAGGTATAAAACATAGCAAAAGTGGGGTGGGGAGGAAGGGTTTTGCTACTCTTTCTAGATTTTAAAGAAGCAGAAAACATATATTTTTTTACAAGAATATCTAAATGTAACTACATAACAACACACCTAGTAAAGTAAGTGTATGTAGGGAATATGTTTATGTATTTATAATATATTTATGTGTTCAGTTATATACTTAGTTAAGTTAAGGTACACCAAGTTAATAATTAGTTTTTTCTCATTGTGGTTTCTGTTATGGGTTGACTGGTTGAAATTTCCATTTGGCAATAAGCTCTCCCTTTGTATGTTTCCATGTACAATGAAGATTATTTTATTTTTATTTTTACATAGTAACGAATTTATAACATGCGCACTTACTTGATATTATTATATTTTTGATCTCTGCCATACTTCTTCCTTCCGGTTTTTCACTCTTTTTCTTTCTATCACTCGATTTTTTTGTACCAGTGGTTGTCATATTTTTACAACTTTTAAAGATTTCACACAATAATTGAGATTTGAAAGACTCGTGCTCGTTTCTCGGTATCGCTTGCTTTTTGCGCACTCGACTCTACGACCGTCGCGCAACGTATAACAGTCTATGCTCTCCTGAACGACTCCATAGCGTAGCGTCTAAAAAAAGATGTAGGTACCTATAAGTAAGTAATTTGCGATCTTCATTCTTCACGCGCTACAGCCGATCCCTCGTTCCCGGCCGGTACTATTCGCCTATATTATCGGTTATCGCCGCACTTCTCGGCGGCATATTCAAAATGAACTTATATTTTCCCAGTTATATCTATGTTACCATAATGTATGAAAATTAGGAATCAAATTTTAGAAAATGTATACAATGCCGGGTCAATTTATGAAATAATTTGTCACAGGTCCTATATGCTATCATTGGGCTTCGGCGCCCTGAATTGTACTCAACCAATAATGAGGGAATCGTCTTGAAACTGAAGACAGTGCTAGATGAAAATATGGACTACAGATCGGCTGTTTTAGAATTACAGGATTTGGAAATTCCTTAAAAAAAATATATTCCTAAAGTAACCCTAAAATTTACGGGATCCGAAGATTTTCCGTTCAGTTTTTCAGATATAAAAGTATAATTTAACCAAAATACTGGCAATTATAATCTTAACAAATCGGCGGTTTTAGATTTTGAAATTTCTTCTCAGGTTTCTTTTAATAAGGTACCTATAATTCACTTTGCCGCTTACGTTATTCTTATTTCGCGGTAACATTCTCATAAATTTGAAATAGAACGATTTTTGCTCAGTGCATATGCCCCCTTATTTCATGCTTTTCTTAGAAAATACCAATTTTTTTTAATACTTCAAAAACTCATTATTTTTCGGGTAAGCTGGCACATAGATAAAATAGAGATGTAATGTGTGTGTAATAGGACTCTAAGTAGTAATCTGTCGAGGGACTGGGAACTGTTGGTTTACCAAAATGAATACATACCCGTGTACCTAGTAGTAATGCCATGGACGTAGTCAGATGCCCCCTCCCCACCTACCCCCCTAGTTTACTTAAAATACAATTGTTTCATAAAAAAATACTACTTTTATCTTATTATTTTACTAAAATAATTCTTCATACATATTATTGTACAAAATATCATATACATTTTCAAATAAATCAAACCATATCACGACCTTCTTCACTTTGTCTCGCAAAAAAATTTCGTCTGCGGCGCTGTTTATATGTGTTCTTAGTATCAAAATTTCCAATTTTTGTTTCTCCCCCTAGCTCTGAGGCTGGCAACGCCCATGGTACCTTGTAGTAATGCTCTTATAATACGACATGTAATATTTTTTTGCTGTAATTTATTGCACATTATTTCGTATTCCATTGAAATGTGAATAATAAATCGCAATTATACGAGCGATGTCGCATACATAAGCCATGATTTTACAAATGGTTAGTCAGTAGTATCTGTCTGCGTACTAGCTAGGTAGTACTAGTTGTTGCTATTACCGACATATTATACTGAGTACAATAATACGTTACAAATTACATACTGTGAGTGCCAAAACGCATTGCTCTCAAATAATTTGCAAACAACACAGCAATACTAACAATAATTATTATTGCAGTATGATTTTATATTATTATTATCATTATGTGATAACATAAAAATTTAATATCGAGCAATAAATTTCTTATTTCTAGCGAAATGACCAATAACTTGCAATACTATACGCAAGTATTTATTACAGTTGAAACAAATTTGTCTGCGTATCTATATGCAGCACTAGTCGGTCCATTCATTACATTGAAATTACTGTTTGAAAAGTTTTGTTTGCGATGTTCTAGGACCGTGGTCTTTAAACTGCGGCCCGGAGCAGATATTTGTGTGGCACGCGACATAGAAAACAATTCCATGCTAAATGATACTCAAAAAACGGCCCTACTTACACGGTCACTGGCTTCTCACGATAAAACCGTATGTGCTACCTACTATAGAAAATCAGCTAGGATCCTTCCTTTTGCCCTTTTTGAATTATTTTTTTTTAAATTAAAATACCTATATCAAACGTTTAAATGGTCAAACGCATCACGATATTTTCCACCCATGTTAGAATCCGAAGACTTATTAGAATCCTGGAAGACACCGCGCCGGGGTGATATTAATTCTGAACATCAAATCAACTGTAATTTGAGTGATCGAAACCAAAAGAACCAAATACTCGTACTTCATTTTTTCCAATACTTACCATTTTTTTTTCAAGCTTACAGATCTTTCCTGATATTCAGTACTTATGTACAAGTACTTATTACTACTAAAGCTTCTCTTGAAATAGTTTTTGCTTCTCTTCTTGCCCTATCTACTCGTATGTAGTAGTATGTTTCTTTAGTGTTTCTAATCAATTAAAAGTATCATGATGTTTTCTAAACTACACCTACTTATCGATTAGGGATGTTCCTTCGTTTCAGTTCTTTCGATCTTTCCACATTGATGACTCAACATTTAGAGCTTGTATGCAAACCTTTTATTTTTATATTTATATTTATTCTAAATAAATTGGACAATTCAAAGATTATAAAGTGTTGTTCACTAGGGCAAACTTATCGCAAAGTTACGATTCCTTCTAGTTAACCCCAAAATATTTGTTTCTGTAAACAAAATCGTCCTCTAATACAACAAAAATTCGTTACTTTGACCTAACGATAACTGAAATAAAATAGTTAAGGACGAGATGCTGATAGCACGAGACAATTGGTACATCTCAGCATCGAATTTGTTGTGTAAAATAGCTTATTGTTGGTTTATGCGTTCCCTAGGAAATGCTAGCAGAGGTTCTACACTTTGTTAGCATTGATGTGCTAATCTTTTTTATTGCTCGTCTTGATTATAAATAGACTCTAACTATGTTAATTGACGAGTCCAAGTGCCCGAAATTGGGGCCTAAGGACGATATTGAACAATAAACAACAATAAACAAAATTATTAAAATGAAAACACAGTACCTATTTAGTCTCTTCTGCAGATTTTGATTCTATATTGGCCTGGCGAAACTAGTCGCCTGTTTAATAAATTCAAAGTCTGTCGAAGGGGCTAAATACCATGTTTTCATTTTAATAATATGACAATGAACTTTCACCAAGAACCTCTCAACATTCTTGAATGAATAGAGTGTTCGGTTTATTTTATTACGAGAGCTACATGCCACCCCGTCAACTGGATGTTTATCAAACTGTAGCCATAACAAATTACAATGTATTTGCAAAACAGTTTTACATTGTACCTAATTGTGCATTGTTTCTTGAGTTAACAATGGGAAAAGGTGCATGGAGTTCGTGATGTTTATAAAAAAACAAGTTTCTTATCCATCCATTTTATTTTATTATATTATACTTTTTCAATACATGGACTGTCAACAGGTTAACAATAATAAAATATGATTACAAACAAATAATGCAAAATAACCCAATAACAAACGCAGCAAACCCATGCAGTAAAAAATAAATATTGCACGCAAAACCACAAATTAAGATATTTCTCGAGAGCCTAAATCGATTATTATGTTTTTCGGTTCGTTTCGCTAAGATATAGTGAAAAAACTTATAGGCATATGAAATTTTTATATTCTTCGGTTTTCAAAAGGCCTCTAATAACATCTCACGTCTTTCGGAGACGGTGCCGAGTAGATACCTCCCTTCTACGACTCTGCTGAGAACTTCGGCATTCGTCATGTGGTCTTCCAGGAAATTCCCAGTATTCTTCTGTAATTACTATTTTGTTAGTATATTTCTCGATTAAAACATTTCTAAATGTTCGATGCAATGTTTGGCATCGCGTATGTTTCAAAGTTGTAGGGAGGTACCTTTTCTAACTTGTAGTAGTAGCTAATACAACATCTATTAGCCTTATTACTTACCGCTTCCGGGTCACACACATCCAGAAGCGAAGGTGTTCAGTAACCCAATTATTCAATTATGTGTTACACACTCTTAATTACGATAGGTAGTACACACTCGCACAACACTGAGGTGCTACGTAGAGCAAATATTAATAGAGAACTTTGCTACCCAACACCATCGAGCTCCGTGTGACATCGTATTTTGGCCATGTAATTAATGCGAAAATGATGTCGTAGTTCAGCTCGTCATGAAGGGGAAGATAGAGGGCCGTGGAGAAGTCGGGAGGAAGCAGCTTTCCTGGCTTGAGAATGCTGTTCTTCTCTAGTCTCAATCCTGGGGATTGGTTTGCAGCAAATTCTTCCATCTTGATCTCCATTCTTCTCTGTGTTCTGCAGCTCTATTCATCTGGACATATGTGGCGCAGTTAATGTCCTCGTACACCTGCTCCAGGTACTGCCGTCGGGGAATTCACTAGCTAACCCGTTATTAATTGGGCGATACTGTGATGGTAGAGTTGTAGTATAGCAGACAAATACTTACGTTATAAAAAGAGATGAGTTTTGAAATATGTGTAAAGGTCAAAAACAATTACGGTGGATGAAAGAATTTTTATTCAATCACAAGAGCACGAACAGTTATTACAATAATATCAACAGCTTTTAACGAAACGTGAAAAATACTTGAAAGTCTAAACGGATGTAGAATATAAGAAAACTAGTTAAATTAAAATAGAATACTTTAAATTTTTTTTTTAATTTTTATGTAAAAAAGGATCTGGGTTTGCATACACAAACCCACATACTTTCCTGCACACCTTGCACTAGGCTAAAAGCCTGTATCGCAAAGTGTGGAATACATCGCCAGCGCCGGGGTTTGAACCTGGCACCTCCCGCTTGAGAGACTGCCGCCTCAACCAACTGCGCCAACCATGTATATTATGTGATAAAAGGCTTAAACACTAGTTATTAAGTAGTAAATAATAAAATGAGCATGACAATAATAATAATAATAATAATAGTAGCGTGTATGACAAACTGTATGAGTGTGACGGAAGCTAAGAGTGTGTGTAAGGATAGGGATGTCTGGCGCTCTGTCCTCTCTGCCTACCCCGCAAGGGACGTGGCGTGAGGGTATAGTAGTAGTAGTAGTAAGTAATAATATAAGGTTTTATTCCTGTAATTCTTGGTGAATAATTTAACACTCTCGTATTTAATTTACTAAAATTTGGTCGCAGGGCGTAGATATATTATGTTATTAATTTTCGCATGCATGCGTTTGTTGATTCATAGTCACATAACTTTAACAACAGGGCGACACTATCACAGGAGACTAGGGCTTATAAATCACCACAGATAAGACGTTATACTGCTTCTCTGGTGTCGTCCTGTGAACTCAGTTGTAATAAACAATAAGCATAGTACTCCACGAGATAATACACACGAAATACTTAATCTATGTTGAAGATTTATCATTTAAATAGGGAAGCAAATAATAATAGGGGTCGCTCTTGAAAGAAAAACGAATATTCCAGAAGGATAATCACTTTACTAAGAGTTGTAGGTATGCATTAAATGGGTCTATAGTTCAAGCCAGTACGAATCGCATATCTGAAATAAAGGACTATAGTGTCATAATAACTAATCAAATAAAATATGCAAAAGGTCCGGTAGTTCTCAATTCATGCAATTATTCATACACACTCTACATTTCCTTTTACTACTAACATTTCCATTTTTGAGGTCTACACATTGGTCTTCTGATTAATCTCTTGACTTCCAGAGCTTTTTTTAGTATACTGATACTATGTAATTATTGATAAGGTATTTAATTTTTCCTTTTAGTCATAGGTATATTTTTTTTAACATGTTCGTGTTTTGTAAAGAATGTGGGAATATTCTGTGACAATTTTTTGTTATGTGTGCGATATGTTGACTTGGACATTCTAGAGTCGTTCCGTTGAAAAGGGTGTAGAAGTTTATGAAATATGAGTGGGTGAATGGAAGCACACGCCTTGTGAGAATGTATTGTGATCTTTAGAATAGAGAATTATCCCAAATGTACGTTATGGTGTTGAAATTCTCACATTAATGAATTTGGGTTGTTCTCAAATATCGTTACTAGCGTTTTGATAGTTTTAATTACGGTATATTCAAACTTAGAGCATTCACTGTTTCCGCTCATTTTTTGACTTTGTGTTATCATTATTTTGTTGTATGGATGAGAGAAGGCATATATGTAGAAGGTAGACAGAATATAGGACGTAGGAGGACCCGAGGATCTTCAGAAGTGGATTATTGAAATACCGGATGCAGCGACAGCGAAGCACAGATTAGCCCAAGATCGTGTGATGGTCGCCAACCTCCGGTAGGAGCGTCACAACTCACAACAAGAAGAATAAGTATTTTGGGTGATAGTCCAACATCTTCTTGAGCATAGAAATGTGACTGAAACTATGAGACTTGCGAGAAGATAACTTTTTGTTATGTTCAACTACGACATGTAGAAAATTCAGATGTTCTCACAAAACATAAATTGTGATTATCAAAAATAATCTTATAAAACTAATATTTTCTTCTCAAACTTGGCAATCTTAAAAGTGCTTACCTTAAATAATTCTCAGTAACCAGTGTGAGAACTTCACACTTGTTCACACTAAACCTTGTGTAATATTTTATCGTCTGATTTAGTAACATTATCTTTGCAAAATGATAAACTTACAATGAAAATTCGGGCACAGTTCGTTGTACTTGACGATAACCGAAGAGTCAAATTATGGGAAAGTTTGACAGTCTAGTTTTGTAGTAGAATATTAAAAAAATATATGAAAATATTAGTACTGAAAATAGTACCGGATGTCGCCAAAAGATTATTTTTCAGATGACATAACTCTACAACTTACTAAATGTGGCTTGTATAAAAATATGGTATATTAATTAAACTTTCTACTATCAGAACATTATCGCAATGGAAAATTATTGATGCAATGCTTGTTTATTGTTCATTATCGTCCTTAGGCCCTATTTTCAGGCACTTGGACTCGTCAAATTTACACAGTTATAGTCTATTAACAATCAAGAGGAGAAATAAGAAAAGATAAGCACATAAATGCTACTAGAGTATAGAACGTCTGCTAGCATTTCATCGGAAACACATAATCCAATAATTTGAACAATAAGCAATTTTAAACAGTGTCTAATTTCTCTATAATAATATTAAGGAGGAGAATAAAAAAATCGTCGGAACACCCCAAAAAGCTGGTCCGACGACATGGGGCTCAAAACTGGCTGCAAGCAGCAAACAACAGAAAAGAATGGAGGAATACGGAAGAGGCCTAGCAGTGGAAGAAGAATATTTACACAAAATATCAAAATACTCTAATTAAGATATTCTAGGCATTGATGCGGTTTACGGGGGAATATTCGTTCAAACGATGGACGAATATTGGGATATTCTGCTGAGAAATCGGCCGAATTTTCGGCATTCGTTGCGGGGTTACTAAACACTAGGTAATTTTATGTACTTACACAAACTACCTAACATAATAAAGATATAATTTATATTCCTATGATTATAAATTACATTTTAGAAATTATACTACCACCGGCACTACCTACTACCACTACTGCTGCCACTGGTTTTAACTCGTATATCAGTTGTGGTTTTTCAAATGCTGAGTGCAGCATTTGGTTCAGTTTACATAATATTATTACATATCTACTACTGTACTCATTTACTTTCATGCTAGGGTGGGTTCATACAAATTAATTAAAAGAATAAAAATGTATGAATACTTTAACATTTAGACTTGTTATAATTTAATGTTTTATTTAATTTTAACATGTAAAACCAAAACACAAATACGTAAGTAGAACTCAGACACGTACTATAATGTTGACATTAAATTAATAATGGAGTTCTACAAAATACTCGTAAATATCCAATCAATTAACAAAAAAATTGCTGTCATGTGACATATATGTATATAGTATCGACTTTCGATTGCTTGTTCTGTGTTTCTCTTGTTCATAAGCCCACTCCCGTCCACTCCTGGACGAAGGATTCCTCCATCTGCTTCCACATCCTGGGCTCTCTGGATCCAGTTGGCACCAACGTACTTAGCTAGGTCGTCTCTCCATCGTAGAGGTGTTCTTACTACGCTCCTGGTAGTCGTTCTGGGTTTTAGGTTATTTTTACTTACCGGTAATCACATTCGTTTCACTACTGGAGAAACCTAGAACTCGTCTAAACCTTTCTGATATTTTCTATTTCGGGCTATCTGCTGCCTTCTACGATCCGCATATGTCCACCTTTTTTGTTGTCTTAGTATAAATAGCATTTATGGATCTAAAATAATTATGTCCACAGCGTTTTATGGAGAGGTGAGTGTGTTAAGGAATCTGAAAAAATAATAAACTAAATCAAAGAAATGATGAGCAAAAGAGCGAAACGAATTTGCATCAAAATCACATAGATTGTTTTGAGACGTTTATGACCATTCAATCCGTGTGCTAAATTAGTGCGTCATTTGTAAACGAATTCTGAAGCGACGACCATTTGGTGAGACGTAGCAGTCTACGAGTTTACACATTCCATAATTTCAGATTCAAAGTACCGTAGCAAGTTAAGTAATAGGATAATATGTAACAAGCTAATTACTACCACACAGCGACAGTTGTAATATTTCGTTATTATTGTATGCATTCAAGTTGGATAGTTTTAATATTGTAATTCTCATGTTTAATATGTTCAATGATCCGGCGATAGTGCATTGTTCAGTGTTCGCCGCATGAATTTAATTAATTTATTTATTAGGTATAACGTACTTACGTTATTATCTATCTTAAAGTTTTAGTTTATTTTACCCACCGGCGAACTAATTCTACATATTATGGTCTGAAAACAACAACCTTCTCAGAAAAAAAGTATATACACAACGTCTATGCAGAGATCCGTGGAATGACAAATGATCGGCGTGAGCTTTCGTGATAAGATAGGGAACGAAGATATTAGAAATAGAACGAATGTTGCCAATATTATGGAATGTGTTGCTCCGTTAAAGTGGAAAATAGCCAGAAATGAAGATACTACAGGAATGCAAGTGTTGGAAGGTGGTCAGACCGTATTAGGTCCAATTCTCTAAATTCTTGAACCAATATAATTGTTTTAAAATTAGTAACAAACTCGATTGTTTCACAAGCTGGCAGAAGTTGGATGAGAAGGGGAAGAACGGAGACGAATGAAAGAGGCCTACACACAGTAGCGGAGAAAAGTGAGCTAACAGATATAGAAGAAAAACTAATTCTTAATTCTATCCTTTAGAGTTTATTAGATAGGTGCATAAGACTTCGCAATAAAATGAGGTAAAAACAGACCATAAATTATATTACGCACGAGTGTGGGCGGGTTTTTTGTGATATTTCGATAAGCTTTTGGTTAAACTCTTCATGCTTTGGGGATATTTATACAGGTGTAGGTATATATGTATATTCATTAAAGGTTGTAGGATATGCCTGTGTTCTTAATTAAATAATAATAACTCTTTTAGTCACGTCGTGTAGCACTAAAAGTAAAATGACAAAATACTAGCAGGGACTTGATAAACCGTTCCTTGAGTTATATTAAATTATGTCAAAGGTTGGACGCACGGGGCAAACTAATATACCTGCGTCTTTATTTATAGTTAATTTGTAAACACAACAAGTGATAAAACAGGTAGACGTTTTCAAAAATTAATTCCAGGTACTTTATTATATTTGTGAACTGACGTAGGTTTATTCAAATAACAAAATAAAGTTCATGGTTGACGTAATTCTTTGGAGAACTTCTATAATCGGGAGGTGCTACGTGCGATACTCGGTGTTGAGAATTTGTTTTGAACTTAACGGTACTGAGCTCGGTTTCTTACACAAGTCCTGAAGAATTTTTTTAATCTATCTCTTATCGAAATTCTTCTTCGTCTTAGATCTTGTAATCTGATGTTTGGTTTAGAAAACCCTCATTCTTGGGAAGCTGGGAACTGTGACTATCTAGGATTAACCACGACATACGGGATTCTGATGGAGTTATCGCTCCAATACTGCATTATCGTACGAAGTCTTCAGTTTCACAAGTCCGCCTAATATCTACATTACGTACTCTGTCCCTGAGGGTCCTCCCTGTGTTTGCCTTTATTTTCATCTCCGAAAACACTGATTAATGTTAAACGAGGAACGAATGTTTTTACCTGGAAAATTATTCAATCACTTTGCTAAAAGTAATATTCTCGTTCAATTTGTTAAATCTTGAACCAAAGTGATAGCCACTCGATTTACTTACCTTGTTAGTAAAACAAGTAGATTTAGTACAATGTGAAAAGCGTTCGGTTTTCATTGGACAATTTGGTAATTGTATTTCTCTGTCTTCGCCAGAAAGTGATCACATTAAATCACACAGCATCTGTAAGTATGCTCGTAAGCTTGAAATGCCATCAGAAAACGCTGCTCAGTGAAATTGAATTGTGAGTGTTAATACAACCACTATTGCTACTAACATTATTTAGTGTAGTAGGTAGAATGAGTTCAGGCAAGCCATGAGCTCTTACAATATAAGCTTTGTATTGTGAAAAATTCACTTTTTAACGCTCTGCAAGGATTAAAGTGAAGTTTCTTTTCTTCTCATATCATTCCTACCGCTCTGATCATATCATGATATTACAGGAACGAAATAGGTATAACTCTCCCAGGCCGTCGCAACCCTGGTACAGGTTGAAAAACAAAGTTCTTCTTGGCCAAGTAACATAAGTCTCACATCATTTCTAGCTAAGACAAACGTCTTTCTTGAATAAGGAAAACCATTGGAATCTCTTTATCATGGGGTTAGCTGGATAAAACATTGGATGACATATGTAGGAGTTAATATTTCGTGCGAATAGAAGGGTTTGTGGGGCAGAGCTCGTCCTAGTGACCAAATGTCAATGTGTCTCAATGACAATCTTAATCTTAACTTATTTCTTATCTAATAGAGTTGTGTATATATGGAGGATGGTATGGAGCTTGTTGTTGCACAAAGTTTGAATGTATTTAAACAATGGACTTGACAAACTGAATGAGTGAATACTGTTGTGAGATCAGACATATCACCATAGCTGCCTGGCTGATAACATTTCTTATCCAATAGAGTTGTGTATGTATGGAGGATGCTATGGAGCTTGTTGTTGCACAAAGTGTGAATGTATTTAAACAATGGACTTGACTGACAGAATGAGTGAATACTGTTGCGAGATAGACACATTACCACAGCCGCGTGTCAGGTAACGATAATGAGGATTATTATTTAAACAATATTCTTACGAATATTGCTCATAATTTGTTGAAAGCAAACTCGTAAGAATGTGACGCGAACGACTATATACAATTTGGCATTCGGTTATTTCTACCTAGTACCTACCCCCAAGCAAAAAGGAACAGATTGATAAAATTAAATATCTCAAAATTTCCTTTATTACTGCGATTATATTTCACGGGTACAGAAATGAATAAAAACGACGCAATAGCCCCACGAAAAAGTTTATTTTCTTATAAAGACATATTACTTTTAAATGAAGTTAATAAAGATTTACGCCACACTGAAACATCTTTGGAGAAATTATATTGACAGCGCTAAATTTAACATTATATTTCTATTTCTCCTTGAGGCGATTTTCCTTTTAATTAAATTTGACCCTCAAAATTATTATATTTCGGGCTTCCTTTCTGTACGTACCTTATATCAACCAAGCTGTAATACAGTCCCTTAGGTAGTATTTGTATACCTAGCAATATCACTCCCTATACTTCCTTCAATCCTTCACAAGGAAAAATGTTGAGGGATTGTTGCTTGAACTAATAACAATTCGGAAGTCTACCTGTTCGGGTAAAATAGGAATTATGAACGTAGTTACTTTCTCCGCACTCGCTCTTTTTCTATTTACGCCAGCATTATCCAAATTACAGCAGCCAAATCCCCTATTCCCACATGATCTCCACCAAATGCGATTCAGGTACTGTGCTATTATTTTATTAGTCTTAAGTTTTTATTGTATATAATTGTTTATATGTGACCCAATTTGACAGATTTTTATGTTTTTGACTATACAACTTTTAGGTTAAGTAAATATTAATAGAGAATGGCAATAACTACATAATTTAATACTCATTGGTTCCTTGTTTTGTAAATAATTTATTGCATATATGTTATATTTGACAGTTATTTTTTTATGATTTGACAATGTAATTTTTAAGTTTTTATATTAGGTGAACAACAACAATACAAATAGACATGACTGATTAACTTGATACTGTCTGACTTCTGTGCTGTTCTTTTTTTATTATTATAATTTTTTTCTTATTAAATTAGTTATTAGTGTAATGTAATATGATATAAATTGACTACAATAATTTAACTATTTGTGCGCACCTTAAATAGGGCGGCAATGATATTTTTTTTATATAATGTATCTTCTGTCTTATCTATATATGTTGCTGTCTGTGTGTGTGCCATGTATAAATAAATAAATAAATAAATAAAATAAATTAGTTTTTTTTTTCATTAGGTTAGGGAGTACATTTTATTATGAAACATGTCGATATACTTTGTGGTCTTATGAAGAGCTGTTATAGGCTCATTTCCTTGTTTTTTCTCATTCATGTTGGAAATTTTAAGACTCATAATTACATCACTCAGAAATTACTAAACCTCTACTTCTATTGATGTACTTATGTATTATTTATGTTATTTATATGTTGAGATGAATAAATAAATAAATAAATAAAATTATAGTGTTGACGGAAGAGTTTACAGAATATAAATGTTTTTTATGCGAATGTACCTCTTTGATAAATAAATTACAAAAATACCGTCGTATTTTCTTTGTGAAGATTGATAAGTTTTTTTTTGCTTGTTTAAGTACCTATATAGGAATAAACAAATAAGTATAACTAAAAACAAGTGTGAGAGGTTTATCAATGGGTTGTTTCCTAAGCAGCTTCCAGTAATACCCACCAGGTGGCAGCACACGCGTTAGGGTCTATTGTCAAAAAGCACACATAGATTTCGACAGCTATATAGGTATTGATTGGAGTAAAATTACTAATTATTATCTTTTCGTGTGATATCAAACACGGCAGTATAGGGTGACTAGATCCTCTCGATCGCTCGATGTCTTCCGGGGCTTCAGATAGACAACATCTGACTTATTACGATCTGGATTTTTTTTACAACACTGTTTCATGTGATACCACACATGACCCCACACAATCCTTGGATTCGCTCACCAATGTTATATATGTCTAATAAATAACCGTATAGCAACCATTTACTACCGTGAAGTCTTCTTCTTCTTCCTCAGCCTTCCTCCCTCCACTGCTGGACGTAGGCCTCTTCCATTTCCTTCCACTCATCTCTGTTTCTCCCCCTTCGCATCCAGGCTTGTTGGACTAGGTCATCAGACCACCTTTTGGGAGGTCTTCCGACGCTTGAAGTCTATGAAATATTTTTCTCTTACATTATTACCATGTTATTGGTGAATGTTACTAGCTTACTTAGTTGTCTACAATAACTAATTTATAATATCATATTACATTATTTAGAAATCTCCAGCATTATATTATAAGTCAGTCTTTCCTATAAGTAGCTACATTATTCTCGCATCTACCTAATATTCGCAGAACGATGACAACGATATATTATGAGGACTTCGGAGAGGGGTGCTATGAACAAATTCAGCATGAATGTAGAATATCAATGCATTTACATACATATTATTACTCTGAAAGGGGGGGTTGTATTCCCCTTCGTATTATTAATAGATCAGTGAGAAGTCACTTCCACGAAAGATCTTCTACCTCCACATGGAGAGTTTTCCCTACAGCATTATTATCTGTTTGTCTTCCGTGTTACTTACTTGGAATCATTGTTTAAGTTAATATCAAAATTCAATCTTATTAAATTACGTATATAGGTTTTACAGAATGCCTGTAAATAATACGTAATTTATAATTTATCATTTAGGGTGCTTCTTATATGGTCAAAAAATTTTTTTTTGAAATTTCGAGGGGACACCCCTGTTTTTTATTCTGTGCCATAAAAAAATGCTACAGATTTTTTTTTAGAACTATTTGGGGTCGCTTCCACTTGAAGAAAATTTAATGAGTATAATAAAAAACAAATTTCAAACATTTTTTTATTTTTTTTTCTCTATATTTATATCTATTGAATACAGCAACAAACATAATACATTATTTCAGTTGAGTGTCTATTTCCCTAGGTGTACCCCAGCCAGGCCGGTGTATCAAACTGATTTTAATCTCTTCTATAATTGGAAGTGTCCTGACTGACTGACTGACTGACTGACATACTCACTCATCAACGCAGAGCCGAATTGTCTAATCCTAGAGAAGTGAAATTTTGAAGGCAGATAGGTTTTAATACAAAAGCTTCCACTAAGAAGCGATTTTTGGAAATTCCGCCCCTAAGGGGGTGAAAAATAGGGTTGAAAGTTTTTCAGAGTATGCCAATATCTCGTAAACCAGACATTGTAAGAACATGAGATTTGGTACATAGATTCTCCTATCGAAAATAGTAATAGGGTGTTTGGCCGTTTTTTCGAAAATTTAATTAAAAGGGATGAAAATGGGCTTAAAGGAAAGGGATGATTTTTAAATGTCCCTTAATAAGCTAAAAAAAAAATTTATAGAAATTTCCAGAAAATGGTTTCTTTAGAAAAGGTCAAAATATGTTATTCTGTCCCCAAAAAAAGTCAGTTTATAAAATTAAAGGGTTGGGGGTGATTTTTTTTACAGTACCATATCTCAGTAATAAATTAAGATATAATGCTGTAATTATACATTTTCATAGTACATTTAAAACAAAGAAATATTTCGTTCATAGTTTTACCAAAAATTTAGTCTAAGGGTTGAAAAACATGTATTGCGTATACGCTTACGTATTCGTACAACATATGTATGTAGTAGGTAGGTACTGTAGCGACGTTTCCCAGCGACGTGCGAACACAGAACATAATACTCTCGCGCGAGTTTATAAAACTTTGGCTACTCCAACACAGATGGCGTTAAATTAATTTAATTTTATAGTCGTTTTTATTTGTTATACGTTTGAAATAAAACTTTTGCTACCCAAATATAGATGGCATTTAAATTAAAAATAATTATTTTTAACACAGAACATAATACTCTCGCGCGAGTTTATAAAACTTTGGCTACTCCAACACAGATGGCGTTAAATTAATTTAATTTTATTGTCGTTTTTTTTTTGCTATACGTTTGAAATAAAACTTTTGCTACCCAAATATAGATGGCATTTAAATTAAAAATAATTATTTTTTTTAGTTGTTCGATATTTGGTTAGATTGTTTCATGGTTTCTTTTTGTTTGTTTTTTTTTAACATAATAGCTGTAATACCCGGGCAACGCCGGGCAATTCAGCTTGTACTAATATAATTATGAAATTTTCAACACCGAGTAGCGACCCCTAAAGCATGTTTAAAAATTCTGAAAAAAATTGTAGTTCCATTTTTTACATAGGAGAACAGAATAACAGGGTGTCTCGTTAACATTTCGAAATTTCAATTTTGAGAATCACCCTAAATTTTCTAAGATACCGTATACCTATAAAAGTTTCCAGCGACTCCCACATTACCTCAAGTTCATAATATGCCATAGATTCTTGAATAGGTATTTGTTTTTATTCTAGAAGTGGACAATTGACTGTTTGTTTCCCTTTCTTGCCGCTAGGAGCGCGCTCACAATTAGTGTCTATTGCCGCAGATTTAATCAATTCATAACCTCAATGTTTTTGTCAAGTCGAATTGATCACCAGTCATATCTTTTTGAAGGAATCCAAGCGCCCCGGGAGGATGTGCTTGTTGAGTAGATGACATTGCGGGGTAGATGGCGGTAGGTGTCTTGCCAACTTTATATCCGTACATACACCTCGGTACAGAATATTACCGAAGTTACCAAATAAGGAAAGTCAGTGGCGTAACTAGGGGGGGGCGGGGGGGGGGGGCGGTCCGCCCCGGGCGGCGCATTTCAGGGGGCGGCAAAATGGCACAACATATAAATGAACGTCTTGATAAAACACACAAATTAAAAAAAAAAAACTAAAATTATTATGAAAATCTATTAAATTACTATAATTTTCATAAAAAAAATTGCCTGCGGCGCTAATTAATCCTGTTCGCGTGTTAGGTACATATTAATTATTTATAGGTGCTAAAATAAGACAGATTTTCGATATCTTAAGGTTAAAATTTCGTTACTTCCCTTTCGTTACTTTAGATAACCAGGTTCATCATTTCACCATTTGCCCAAAAAATATCGCCTGCGGCGCTTTTTTTTTTATATTTTTTATCTTTTTTTTGTGATATGTACTTATTTTTTTATACTTTTATTCAAAGAAAGTAAACAAAACTACAACATGACCTTCATTTTCATTTAGTTTAATGAAAAAATTTTCGCCTGCGGCGCTATTCACGTGCTTTATTATGCCACATTCATATTAAAATTTTTGTTGCTCTCGCCTAGCTTCAAAACTGCAGACACCAATGGGTAGGTATGTACTTGTATAGTTACTTGGGGGTCGGGTGGGGCAGCATTTTCAGAGTCCGCCCCGGGCGGCACTTATGCTAGTTACGCCACTGAGGAAAGTGACAGATCTTTCTGCCGGGTAAATCGATACACAGGACATTATTGTAATATAGATACACGTCTGTAAAACGGTTAAAGGATTTCCATCATTTGGGTATACCTATGAATTTTATAAAATAAATCATATATTCCGAATGTGGCTCATAGACGAATGAAATGAATCGTTGAAAAGATACGATCATTGAGTTCAAATGAGAATACCAATAATACATGGGAGATACATTTACACGAGTCGTACTCATAATATATTGGTATGAAAGAGTATTAAGCTCCATTGTACAAAATTCTATGTGCTTTTCTAAACGAGACGCTTAAAGCTATAAAAACGTTTATACACTATTATTTCGATTATTGTGAAAGCACAATACTTCATAATATTATGATGATAAATCGTTCAACTTACTCTTATATTGTCAAACTGGATTAGCGTCCGATCCTAAGTTAATAAAAGACCAAGCACAATTATGTTATCGATCTGGTATCTTTGTAAATACATTCCATAAAATGTCTCCAGGGCGGCCGGAGTAGAACAAAATGCCTCCACTATTTTAAACAATATTATTTGAGGTGCTCGGTATCCGGGTTGGTGACGCGCTCGCTGCTAATGCGGTGGACGCGGATTCGATCCCGATGCCGACATACTCCACTTCACAAGCTGTGAAGCACGAAGAAGTGTATACATAAAGATGTATTTTGTAAAAAATCGTATGTTCTGAGAAAACGACATAATATTTTACCAAGTCGCGGAGATTTTTTTGTTTTTTTTTTTTTTTGAAAATACGCATTTAAATCTAGAGAATTACCGTATTTTTTTTCAATGAAGCGAAATTTACCTCAAAAAGTAAAAAACGCTTTTTTCAACATTTGATCATGATATTGTTCGTGCGATTTTTATTTATTTATTTATTTATTATGACATAAACAGCCATACGGCATTTGAAAATATACACAATATAATTAAAAACAACGATAATTTCTCATAATGGGTAGCATAAGCGAATGTAGTATTATTTTGAACCTTAACGCAGCTGGAAATGGCCGTGACGTCATAGTTGGGTATCATTCCGAGACCACTCGTCCAACGCAGTCAATCAATATTTCTAACAAAAACATTTCAAAACTCTTTGTGTGATTTTTCGTGAATTTCAATAATGTAGTATTTCTTATAAATCCGCTGTACAGATATGTTTGTTGAGCTTTATGCAGAAAATTAGCGTTTTGTAGAGGACGAGAAACGTCAAAATATAAGATGTAATAAATTACTTCAGAGGTTAACCTTGTTTTGATTCCATTCCTCTGAAAAATAAAGGAATGAATAATAATAATAATAATAATAATTTTATGAATTTTCCCTTTTTGTATGAGGGATGACAAAGATTAATGTTGAGCAAATCGAATTATACAAAATAAATTTTATTTAAAGTATAATATCGTATCGATATTCTAAGGATGAACATATTGTGAGTATCGGAGTTGGGTTGGTCCTGTGCTGGCGTCCTAGAACTACCACAAGAAACCCCGGACGACCACAGCACCGATGGAGAGATGACATCGTGAAGCATGCCAGTGCAACATGGATGCAAGTGGCCCAAGATCGTTTTGCATGGAAAGGGATGGAGGAGACCTGCTGCTACTTCTGCGCTGTGCACTGCACTAAACTGAGCAAATGTTGCGAGCAGTTTTGGCAATTTGATTGCGATGTGAATAAAAAGTGTTGTCAATAATATTCACTTTCGAATTTATTAAAAACGTAACTCTTATCTAATAACATTTTTTGTTAATCTCAACAATCGACTTATAATTATCTCGATATTTTTGTAAGGACCATACGAAAACTCTTATAATTACTTCATTTCGATATGGAAATAGGTCGGTAATAATAATTGGCAAAAAAAATCAATGAAATTTTCAACGTTCAAAAGTTTCTATAATGGTAAACATTCTCGTTATTGCTTCATAGGGGTTATGTTGATGCAGTTTTCCCCTTTTCATTCATGCACCATTCCTATAGCAACAAGCGAATTAGATATTATTACATACTCAAGTTTACTCCGTATACCAGTCCGGTATTGATCAGAATTTCCCCCTTGGACTTCGCATTCCATATTCCCCTAGCTACCGTCTTTCTTAGCTTTTACGAACCCGCAGCTTTCCTGTTAACGTATGACTTTTAACGTATAACTGAGACTCAGCACAAAGGAGTCATATTCTACTCGAGATTTTATGGCCTTTTGCAGACGAGTGATCTATGTAGTATTTAAGTAGTCATAATACAGCAATGAAAGTCAGGAATCGAGCCTGTTAAGCATATGTATGACGAGTGTTATGAACGTTGAAAGAATGGTGTTCTTGACCTCTTTGCCTACCCCGCAAGTGAAACAGTGTGAAGGCACTAAGCCTATTGATTCTGTATTTGTTGATTATGTCTAGGTAGGTATACATTGGCTTCTATATGCATGCTTTTGAGAGCCAGTAGTTAATACCGGTTTTATACTTTATTGGAGCATGTTTTGAAAATATCAGATGACACTTTTGACCAAAAAAGGCACTATTTTAGACCCTTCAAACATTACGATGTATAGTTCAGTGCATTACATCAGGTATATATGTAAATTTATTTTAAAAGGATGATTCACCAGTAATTACCACTATCAATGTAATTCAACAATCATTCAGAGCTCCATACATCGACCATACTGTTAATCGAAGTATCTTCATTCAGCATATTTCCATCACTGGCCTCTCAGTGGATTCCAACTGTTGTTTTGCATAAGCATTAATAATAATCGGGAGTATAATAAATAATACCCCAA
Source organism: Ceraclea dissimilis (assembly GCA_963576895.1). Lineage (NCBI taxonomy): Eukaryota > Metazoa > Arthropoda > Insecta > Trichoptera > Leptoceridae > Ceraclea > Ceraclea dissimilis. The sequence goes on from OY756368.1 coordinate 15,173,451, forward strand.
TCCCTTCAATGAAAATAATACATTCTCCAAAAATAATCATTTTGCTACAGGTTTATTTATTTATTTATTTATTTACAGACAACACTTGACAGATAAAGTTTCTAGTACAAATATAGTATACTCTCCCCACAGTTGAAATGCAACAATACATGGGTACTTAATATACATGAAATTCGACAACACAGCCGTCGCTCCTCGTGGTGTAGTGGATATGATCCCAACTATGTGAGACGAAGGTCTGGGTTCGAATCCCAGTCGGGGTGAACTGAAATGGCGAATGTACAAAGTGATCACTTAAGCCAGCCGAGGTCGGTCGTCAGCCCGACAATGTTCATCCTTAATTCTTCTACACTGTTGTGGAAATACTACATTACAAATATAGATATGCAAGATATTTATTAGGTACTTCAAAATCTAATATTTATATAGCTCTTCCAATAATTATCTAATCAGTAGATAACTAGTAAATGTTGAAGATTTTCACAGTGTGCGATTGACATTGTTTCTTGGTTTTTCGGGTGAACCGTGTGCAGATAAACTTGACGACGTTTTGACACTCCTACTGGTGTCTTCCTCTGTTTGTAACTAAATGACTAGAATAATTTAAAACAATTTCTAAAGTTATAGCAGCCTATTATTAGTTTTCAAGAACTCAACACTACTTCCAAATATTCCAATATCTCCGAATGCTGGAGAGGGCTAACGTTAAGACGAAATGTTCTTGAATTATTCTCTCAATATATAACAATGTATAACAAGTTTTTATTTTCGAAAGGAAGACCCTGTTGGGTCAGTATTGTCTCCTGTTTATCATGCCTTCAAAATACTACTAGCAGGTAGGTATATTTGGAAAAGACATGTTGAATTATTGTTACCCTTGCTTATCTTAGAAGTATGTCGTGAAATCCCGAGTTCATTGAGAGGTTTATTGATTAGCGTAGAACCACGTAGTCGGCAACTGCATAATGAAGAGAAAATTCTTGGATTGCGCTGCACTGGGAATGCAAAATAAGGCACAGCTGGAAATAAAGGAAACCATAAATCGCTCTTCTTTTAACGATTCATTGTTTCGGTGTCTCTATTTTGAATTCGTTATTTGTCGCATGAGAAAACTGATTTACTGTAAATTCGACTAATGCTAATTATGTAGACTAATATTAATTCGAAAAAACGCTAATTTACCATTTTGTCATGTGATTGTTCATGCTATTTTGAACCTTAATGCCGTGGGAAATTACGGTGACGTCATAGTTGGGTCGAGAGTTTAAACTGGGCCTTGGGTCAAAACGGCGAAAGCTGCCTACCCGATAACAAATAATAACAGTAATATATGGTGGTCGGTAGCCTGGTTAGTAACGCGCTCGACTGTTAATTCAGTGGGCGCGGGTTCAATTCCCGACCTACTCCACTTCACAACACAAACTTTTAAGCTTTCTGTGAAGTGTGCAAAGATGTATTTGGATTTAATTCGATAAGCCCAGATTGATTATAAAAAAAAGTTCCATGGTTAAAGCAGTCTGGCGTTCTAATTTTTCTCCTTAGCCTGGATGTAATGTTCTGGAACTAATAATACGGCGATTGGATAATAGGTATCAAATCGTATAGGTAACGATCATAGTTTCCAATCACCATTATGTATCTTTCTAAATTGCACTTCAATTTAAAATCAAACTAAAATTTTCCTGTATTGATTGGAGACTGTCTGAACGCTCCTTGCTTTAAACGATATTTGAAGTCAGAATATAATTTTTCGAAGTTAAAAGGAACCACATAACACGACCACTTCGATTTACGGAACTCTTGAATATATGAGTTATATTATTCTTTTGACTTTAAAAGTTCGTTTATGGTGTTAGTAATAAATAATATTCAAGTGAATAGTAGTTCTTAAGCAGATCAATAATCTATTCGTGAAGGGTTTTATTTGTAGAAAGTATTGGTAATTACTAACACCTTCAACGACATGTATACTTATTTTTAAACAACTGCAAAATAAGTACTTCAATATACATAAATAAATAATAATAAAAATTATTGAAACAAATTAAATTGCATCAAGATGAATTAGAAAACATAAATTTAAACGCGCGAGTGGAAAAAATCGTAAGTCGTAATCGTAAGGAATCGCCGAAATATGTACGGCGTTCTGTCCTCTCTCGCTAGAGATGCGGCGTCATAAACCTAAGCCGAATCTTATCGAATTTTATTCGGTGAAAATTGTTATGAATTTCCAACAAGTCGTATTTATATTTCATTTTTATAAAACCTGCTGGCGAAAAAGGCGTAAAGCAAACTCGCGTATTGCGCGATCGCATAGTAATATCACTTTTAGACTCTTTTCTTCCATTCATTCATTGTCTTAGTATAGAAAATATATCTATATCTAGGATCTACTACTAAAGTGGTTGTGAGTAGGTATGGGTATACAATAGTTCATTTTCACGGAATTCAGTTTCAGAGTTCTGGAGCATTCGCAGTAGATAATATATCTATGTGTTATACTGACTTCAACTCCTTTGTCCGTTCAGAATATTACTAATACACCCTCATTCTTGGCTTGTTGGTGTTGTTGTTTATAGATAGATACCCACCTATGTATAAACAATTATAGTCTTCAAGGCAGAAATTGTGAAGCTGCACCATGTGGAAAATTGAGATGTCTATTTTTATTGTAGAGCTCGTATTGTTCAGCGGAATATTTCAAGTCTAGTATTTTTATATAGAAAATAGACGATATCTATCTGTCTATCTATGAACTCGACTTTTGTATTGTTTTCTTTTAATCTTTCTTAACGACACGGATAGAATCGATTCCGATGACATAATTTAATGTTGTATTATGTAAGTATCAGCATTTACCTGCAATATCTAAAACGAAATATCCTGGTATTTTTTCGGAAGACTTTCGTGTGCTCTTGGTTATTGCAAAAAACTGAATTTTGAATAATATACCAGTTTGAAACCTAAAGATTATAAAACCATTTCGGAAGCATTAGATGATGCCTCATTTGTATTATATTTTATATAACTTTTCAATCATTTTACAAACGCAGGCTATGTATAACTAATGGTAGGTATATTTGTGTGCACTGAAACTTGAATACGAGCACCAGATCCCTTTAAAATTCCACTAAGGCACACACACGTGTCTGCGACGGATGAGTGTTTGAGCGAGATTGAATGTGAGTTTGTGAGGCGACCGGAATGAACGCATATGTTTTAATTTAACTGTGGCGCTTGCTTCTGGGTGACAGCTGAATTATGAATGGACTAATCGTTTTACCTTTTTGTTCTTACTTTTACGAGTATCTAATAGTTGTTGTCTGTTTTATGCTCATAATTGTAATAAATTAAAGTACATAGAATAATTATGCATATAGGATATTCAAAGTGTGCCTATTTTCCTATTAGATGATTAAGTGGGTACCTATACGTTGAATAAATTTTGAAAGTTTTATTAGCACCTAGGGTGAGTTCACAACATGGGCGTCGCCAAAGGGGGGGCTAGAGATTGGAATACGTACATATTTTTTCATACTGAATGATAAAACCTCACAAAAAATCGCATTACTACCACACATTTTTCCATCATATATCATAAATTTTCTAAAATTGGTATGAAAATTCATCAGTTTCATGAAAAAATAGCCTGCGGCGCAATTTTTTGTTATGTTTTTATATAAATCATTTATCATACATATTATTAACCACTTGTCGAAGAATGACAGTTCACTAGGTTCAGCGGCACAATGGAAGACATCCATAACTTGTCTCCTAGGGCAATTCAATACCTGAGCTTTCACGAACTTAATCTCTCTGGTCTCTCCAATAGCCCAGTAAAACGAGATTTATAGCGTAAATAATTCTCGGAAAGCTGGAAACTGTTTTAATCTCTTCATTAACATCCAAAGAAGGTTTCTTGAAGTTTGCACCAAATTTGCGCTTGTGCTAAGTACAGGGTGACCCAAAAACCGAAACATTTTTGTACTTTTTTCAGTTTTTCACTAATAACTTCTAAACGATGCTTTCTAGGAAAAGATTGTTTTCTTATAAATTAAAGTACGTAATATTCTGCGTCGTTTGAGCATAAATACTCTTTTGTACATCAAAAAATAATTATGATACAGACACTGCGAATTACATATTAATTTTCTCAACAAATTGAAATATTCATATTTTTCTCTTTTGTTGTTGAATATCTCCTCAAATCAGGTATTTACGGCAATATTTCACTAAACATATTTAATGGTGGGTCAATTTTCTCTAACTTGTGATTAAAACTTTACACCTACAGTGCATAGTTAAGGATTTACAGGTGTTGCAAGAGATACGAGTGAAATAAAGAAATTTATTAAATGAGAGATTTAGATATGTAAAAGCAAAGATAATTTGAATTTTACTCTTTCATTTTGTTAACCTATAGTTTTTCAAGTAAAATCTAAATTTTCAATACTGTTACGCCACTGCATAACATTTTATAGTGAAAAGAATATTTTTTTTACCTTCATTGGTTTTATGAAAATATCTCCTAAACGGGTAGTGTTAGGAAAAAAATATTTATCGCAAAATTTATTTACAATAATTTCTCTATATTATGATTGCAAAATAATTTATTAAACTCAAATACTAAGCGAGGTAGAATTGATTAAAAATGGTATATAAAAAATAAGTTCATACATGTCGTCACTTTTTGTTATATAACTCCCTGACCAAGCAGTTTAGCACCAATTCGTAAAATTAAATTTAAAGCTAAATAAATTTCCTATAAAACAAGTATAATAAATTTTATTTCAGAGTTATAATAAAAATGTGCTAGATGATCAATATCAATATTTTGTAAAATAAATCCACGCTTCCCATACAAAATGTTCCTACGTAGCAACATGCCTCTATACAAAATCAAATTTCAACATCTAGTACTTTTTTATTATAACTCTAAAATTAATTTTATTATACTTAATATATAGAAAATTTATTTACCTTTAAATATAATTTAATGAATTTATGCTGAACCGCTTGGTTTAGGAGTAATTTAACAAAAAGTGACGACATGTATGAACTTATTTTTTATATACCATTTTTAATCAATTCTGCCTCGCTTAGTATTTAAGTTAAAGAAATTATTTTTCAAATATAATATATAAAAAATATTTTAGATAAATTTTGCGATAAACATTTTTTTCCTAACCCTACCCGTTTAGGAGATATTTTAATAAAACCAATGAAGGTAAAAAAAATACTCTTTTCGATATAAAATGTTATGCAGTGGCGTAACAGTATTGAAAATTTGGATTTTACTTGAAAAAATATAGGTTAACAAAATGAAAGAGTAAAATTTAAATTACCTTTGCTTTTACATATCTAAATCTATCATTTAATAAATTTCTTTATTTAACTCGTCTCTCTGTAAACACCTGTGCATCTTAAACTATGCGCTGTAGGTGTAAAGTTTTAATCTCAAGTTAGCAAAAATTAACCCACCATTAAATATGTTTAGTAAAATATTGCCGTAAATACCTTAATTGAGGAGTTATTCAACATCAAAAGAGAAAAATAGGAATATTTCAATTTGTTGAGAAAATTCATATGTAATTGGCAGTGTATGTATCATAATTATTTTTTGATGTACAAAAGAGTATTTACGCTCAAACAACGCAGAATATTGCGTACTTTACTTTACTAGAAAACAATATTTTCCTAGAAAGCACTGTTTAGAAGTTACTAGTGAAAAACTGAAAAAAGTACAAAAATGTTTCGGTTTTTGGGTCACCCTGTACTTAGCACAAGCGCAAATTTGGTGCAAACTTCAAGAAACCTTCTTTGCACGTTAAAGAAGAGATTAAAACAGTTTACAGCTTTCCGAGAATTATTGACGCTATACCCCCTTTTCTGATGTTTTTACACTGGCCTACAACGCCATACGATAACATTTTTAAATAAACAAACCACATCACGACCTCCTTTGCTATGTTTCACAAAAAAATTCGCCTGCGGTGCTGTTTACGCCTTTTTTATGCTATATCAATTTTATGGCCCCTCCCCTAGCTCTGAGGCTGGCGGCGGCGCCCATGGTTCACAATATTCCCAATGTAATCCAGTAGGAAGATAGGGTGTAGTTGCTTTCGAAAAGTAAGTTGGTACACTGTAACTCACGGTAGATGGCATATCATTCTATCCCACTTTGATGCCTCGGAGCTAAAGTATAATAGAAACGCTGATGAAATCACAAGAAACACTGCGTCGGCAACAATTTAACTTAGATGTGGTATGATAATGCTGCAATTGAAACATTTGTACTGTTTGAGTTATTATTGAACTTTAAATTAGATATGTAATTTGAACACGTGACAAATGTCAATCCCTATATATTTTGTTTGTAATATCTTATGACGCTCTGAATATTTCTCGGTACTTCTTCTTCTGTATTTTCAATCCTACGGATTGGTTTGCAACAAATTCCTACATCTTGTTCTCCACTCTTCTCTGTCTTCCGCAGCTCTCATCAGCTCGACATATGTGGCGCAGTTCATGTCCTCGTACACCTGGTCCAGGTACTGCCGTCGGGGGCGCCCCCTGTGGTTGTCCCCTCAACCATTTCCTCTATTAAGTTATGTAGAAGACCCTCGTGGCGCACGATGGGGCCAATCCAGCGGGCACTTCTCTCGCAGATGGTTTTAAGTAGGTGCCTCCCTTCTTCGACACTGCTGAGCTGGGTTGGTATAATACTGGGATGATTTTTTTTCTGTACATACATGTATAACCTTGAGCTTTAATATTGTAGTTAGTATTGCCCCGAAACAGGCTATCGCCTAGTGGGGCAATAAAATCCAGTACTTTTTTGTTTGTATTTTTACTTTGTAAAGCTTTGGATAATAAATAAATGAAAATGAAATGAAACGAAATATAATAATAAATCAATCATGAATATTAATACGTCCACTTTTCTGGTTGGTAATACAGAGAAGTGTGTTGGCAAATCCTGCTCCCACGAGCGAATAAATAATGAGGTTCCAACCTACGTGTAGGTGAATGAAATCTCACACATTTCTTCATGTACTTCAACGTCAAGAAGTGGGGGTACCTCTCCGTAGATGAAGACATCACTTTAGATTGTGGCGAAACCCAGGATGACAGCAGTCCACTGATGGAGGAGGGCTGTTCACCTGGGGAACTGATTGTGGGCAATGACAAAGCGATGAAAGTCGCGGCTTATTTGAGTGGTAGACTTTAGACCGGACACGGAAAATAATTATGAACTTATGCATGTTTTTCAAAGACAAAAGATTTCCCATATCTGTCTATTACGAGTAGATACCTACAATATTACTCTTGAGCCTGATGTATCTAAAATTCCCATTCACAGTAATACTGAAGTACCTACGTACATCTCTGATATCATCGTAGGTATTATTAAATTTATACATTTATATAGTGTCTCGCTACAACATGTAGGTATTATGAATATTAATGTAGGTAAAATGTTAGGTAAGTACATGCTCAAGGATACAGGTATCCCGAATACATTTCTCGCGACTTTTAGGGTCAAAATCGCGTGTTATAAACAGCGTTTTTTAATTTATGTGGTGAGAATTTGGGAAACAATACATGGTGCTTCATTTGTAATCAGTTACGTAGTTATTACGTAGTTGAGGTGGTCGGTAGCCTGGTTGGTATCGCGTTCGACTGTTAATCCAGTGGGCGCGGGTTCAATCCCCTTCACAACACAAGCTTTTAAGCTTTCTGTGAAGTGTGCGAAGATGTATTTGGGTTTATTTCGATAAATCCAGATTCATTTAAAATATATATATATATATATATATATACATATATATATATATATATTTTGTCTTCAAGAGCCTCTTGATAAAAGTCGATATTGATGCATGTTCAGCAGACTTTTAGACCTTAGTACAAAAAATAAGAAATACCACCCTCTCCCTTCAACAGTAATAAATGCAACAATACAATAGGTACTTAATGTACATGAAATTCGACAACACAGCCGTCGCTCTTCGTGGTGTAGCGGATATGATCCTCATTATGCGAGACGAAGATTTGAATCCCAGTCGGGGTGAACTGAAATGGCGAATGTTTCTCGAGTGTAAAGTGATCACTTAAGCCAGCCGAGGTCGATCGTAAGCCTGACAATGTTTATCCTTGTTGTAAGAATACTACAACCCAACACTGTTGTAGGAATACTCTTCTTATTCGTCAGCCTTGGTCCCTTCACTGCTGGATATAGGCCTCTTCCATTTTTTTCAGTTTTTTCTCGCCTTTCTGACCCACTGCCTACCCGCTACCGAGGTCACGTTGTCCGCCCATCTTTTCTGGGGCATCCCGACACCTCTTCTGTTTTACTCCACTTTACGAGTCTGGGTGTCCATCTGTTTTCGTAGGAATACTACATTACAAAAAAGGTTTGAAAATTAATATCTAAAACACATAATATGTCTTCTTTGATTTTGAAGGTTTCACTTTGTGGCGACATTATATTATAATTAAAACAATATGAATTTGTTTAAGTCCTGAAGAAGGGAACATTGTTCCCGAAACATGTTGACTCTGGTCAAAATAAAAGTGGTGTAAACAAATTCATATTGTTTTAATTATAACATAATATGTATCTAAGAAGGTACCTATACATTACAATTTGCATTTCTGCATTCATTACCTCATATGTACTAATACTACTAAGTACTATAAATGCTATACTTATTGACGTCTGACGATATAATAATTACCAATACACCTAGAGAGTGATAGTATAAACTTAGCTGTCGACTTTGTAATTAACATTCATTGTAGTAATGGTGTAAACCTACCACATATTATTATGTATGCAGATATTATATAATACCGAAAATTTGTACCGCTAAATAATAGCAAGTCAAACTTAGTACCTAGTATAGGGCTGCCATAAGTTGAAAAATTGATTTTATGTATGACGAAATGTCAATCAGAGCAGAGCCCTTTACACTCTGACTTTGATCTGATAATGATATTGCTTTCGATACTTTGTTTTGATGATATGCTGTGATGAAATGATATTGTCAAAATTGACAAGTCCAGGTGTCCGAATGGGCCTACGGACGATAGAAAACAATAAAACAATAAGTCCCGGTACACTAGGATATGTCCCGGTTTTGAGGTCCATGCCCGGTGTACCGGTCTGAGAGTCATTTGTTCCGGTCGGGCATTTCTCAATATTAATTGCTCAATAAAACGATTCCCGGAGAGATATTAAATAAAACCATTATTTTACAATTCTTTCATAAAAGAAATTGCCTGTGGCGCCAATTACACGTCTTCTTGATGTACATATTCTTCATTCGTATCATCAGTACCTACTTTTTTTATTTTGATAAAACTAAACAAGATTCACACCATTGTTTCTTGAGTTTTCGGGTGAACCGTGTGTACATAAATTTGATCGACGTTTCGACACTCGTTTTGGTGTCTTCTTCAATCATCTACAGAGGAAGACACCAGTAGGAGTGTCGAAACTTCGATCAAGTTTATCTACACACGGTTCACCCGAAAACTCAAGAAACAATGTCAATCGCACTCCGTGAAAACCTCCAACATTTAATAAGATTCACACCACTCATTTTTATGTAGACAGGTACACGCTCATGTCGCTCATATCTCATGACGAAAATTTCGGCTGCGGCGCTACTTACATGGTTAATTCCCGGACGGTGTCCCAAAATTTATGGCAGCCCTAACATAGTAGCATTTGTAGAAATAATTGCGTTGAGCATATTTACAATTCTCTCAGGATTTTGATGCATACACCACCTGTCTTTCGTCTGCCTTCATAATACGTAGTAGTATGTTAAAATAATAATGGTTTATGCACTATGAACAGACGATATATACTTACTGTAGTACAAATTGCTCATTAAATATAGCGTAACTTTTCGCATTGAGAAGTTTAAAAGTAGACGCCTACATTCGTACTAGAATGACGACTTTTACAATATCATAGTATAGGTATACCTTTCTTGTAACTTTAAAGTTTCGTTCATGGTGTTAGTAACTAAACTACTTCTTCTTCAGTATCAATCGTTACGATTGGTTTGCAGCAAAGCCTCACGTCTGTGCGGTTCTTTTTAACTATTTTTACCTATGAGTCGAAGCCCATATCCTGGCACAGTTCATCCTGGTATTCTTTCCTTGGTCGTCCTCTTCAGTTAATAATAAACAGTTGTAGTATTTCTTTGATGGTGTTAGTAATAAATATACGTAAAACAAACGAATGAATCCTAACTTTTTCTGTTTCTATATTCGTATACGGTTTTATTTCCACTGGAATTGGTAATCACCAATACGATCAACGTAAGTCGATTTGTTTTTCGGGTTGATCGTGTGATGATCAGATGATCCGACGTTTCGGCAAAAGAGTGCTACTGAGTCGACTATTAAATCACCACGGAATGTTCGAATAATGGAGTAACCAGAGTATGAGAAAACACAGCTTTTTCTTTGCATAAAAATCTTAGGGTTTTATTATGTCACTGAGGAGATTTCGAAAAAGTCATGCAGAAAGTATAGTATATGTAAACTAGTTTACACGACTTTTTTTAGTTTATCATGACTTCGGTTTTACCCAACTTCACTCAATCGCGGGGAGGGCTTGTGTATATTATATTTATTATGGAGATTCACTTTTTATGGTTATTACGCCTTTTGGTGTTTAATATCGTCTAGTAAAAAAAAAACATCTTTAAAAATAACCCCAAGAGATCAGACATAAATAAGCATCTCAACATTATTGGAAATATAAAAAAATTAAATGAAAAAAGTTTTCATATGAAAGTTCAAAGTTTTTCTCCCATAAAAGTTTAAAAAAACTCAAATAAAGCTTCTTCGCTGTAGATTTTCATTTATTAAGTACATCCTCTCATTGAACGAAAACAAAATATTATAAGTTATTAAATTATAATTAAATTAACGTGCAGATATAATTAAATTATTAATTATTACTAATTGTCCCTACAAACAAAGGTCTATTATACCTAACCTATTTTTTAAACCATTGAAAGAAAATATGTGGGCAACATCTGTTAAAATGAGATAGTGCTCTATAGTGAGCTGAGATGGATGATTTAACTATAATACGTCTGCGATGCGACGAATTGATAAATATACCTAATGCTATATCCCTCCTCTTTCATCGCATATGAACAATCTATAGTTGTCTCTTTCTTGTGTACGATGTATTCCGAGCCATGTGCGATTGATCCATACAATAAAATACAATAAAAACTTGTTACTTTATATAGATCCCCTCTTCGTTCGATCGTTATTCACGTTGAACATTAACGTTATATACCTGGGAAGCCCCGCCTGTAACAACAATGCTTGGATCAGTTGAGATATTTATATAGATCTGCGCACTGCGTACTGCGCAGTTTGTATAGATCATGTACTCATCTACTAGAAAGAGAAAGGAAAGAACCAGACCCAGACCATCAAGACATAATTTTAAGCGAGCACATAATATAGTTGTAATGTTTTCTTGCATATAAAGAAAGGTATGTTTGATTTTTTCTAAGCTAGGCTTGAAATCTAAGTCAAAAAAATCTTTATTATTAGTAGACTTAAGAGGGCCATCGGGTATATATAGGCTATTTTAGACATGTGGCGTTCGGAAATTGAGAACATTATTAGTACCTATAATAAGTAAGATGTAAAATTGACTTGTTTGCCATGGATATGCGTGTTGGTTCCTTTCTAGCCATTTGTTAGTGATATCAAATTTTGTAGAAAACTTGCAGAAGTCAAAACATTCACTTACAAATGGAAAAAGAGACATTATTATTCTGTGGCTGCATTGCATTGTGCATTCTCGAAATAACATCACCAACTTCTTTATTCAGCCATCTCTCCACTGCTAGATACAGACCTTTTCTATTTATTTCCATACTTTTCTCTATCCTGAGCTTTGCCAATCCATCTTCCACCCGCGAATGGGATAATATCGTCGGCCCATCTTTTTTGTTGTCGACCTACTCCTCTTTTTTAAACCCACGGTCACGGTATCTCCATCTAGGAAGTCCGGGTGCCCGTCGCTCTGTCCCCTGTCTGGCAACATGACCCGCACACTGCCTTTTTTGTTTAGCATCACCAGGACTATTCCGTATACCTGGTATAGAACTATACTAAACACATTCATACCTAATTGAATTTTACCCATAAAAACGTATTCCTATACAATATGAGGACCGTACCGAGGCAAAGTTCAATATTACTAAACCTTACACGTTTTTATAATCCACTGAAATTAAAAGCAATAACGAACACAGTGTTATTCCATTACGACGGTATTGGGTATATAAGTACTATATTATTTCTACCTACATTTACATAAGTATTTGTGAAACTTAGGTTGGGAGAAGTAATCGAAAACCAATTTTTGTAATACCTACTTGATGTAATCAAGCGAAGAACCTGATTAAGTCTAACCTAATACGTTTCCATTTTAGAAATTTACAAGCAATGTGTATGTGATGAGAGCAATAACTCCATATATAATAGAAACAGTATACTTAAATAATTAAAGTCGTTCATAATTTATGTACGATCGATTACAATACTTATAAATACTTATACCATATATATACATTATACATGTATTCCTTTCGAAATAAGTATTGTATATTAATCGAATTAAGATCGATTAATCGGAGTCGTTTCTTGTTCTGAGTTTCTCATCCTGTCTCTGAAGTTCTCCCTGCTATGGTTCTCTGCAATCTCTGATGTGTGAAGAAGGTCCGTGGTCCTAGATGTACCTATATGTCATGGTTTCAGTACCATATATGAGTCATACACAAATGACGTGCCGTAAGGCCGGAGAGACAAGACAAATCCTGAATAAGATCGCACAAAACAGCGAGCGCGATGGATAGGCCATAACATAATAGAGTATGGGTACTACCCATACTTGTATCCTTCATTATTTGTAATGGGATGTCTGAGCTTCGCCACACTTGAGAAGAGACGGAAGGACTACATATGTAGGCACTTTTTTAAACTATTGAATGGCATAATAGAAAATCCATCAATTCTTGCTCAGATGGATTTTTTCGTTCCAAACTCATACGGCCGGTCTCGTTCACATATGCTGTTCTATCCTCCACGGAGTAGAACAAACGTCGTGATCAACTCGCCGATTAGCAGAGCGGTACGCTACCTTAACGAACTGGCGTCATCCATTGACATCTTTGGGGTGACTTATGCCACTTTTGTCAGCCATCTCGAGAATCACTTGTACTATTGACAGTGTTTGCGGCGGAATATTCCTACCGGGTTATGCCAATCCGATACACTTAGATTTCAGTTGCCCATCACTAAACTTTGACAGTCTACTCGGCTGTCATCGTGAGTGTTGTGGCGATATGAATTCTATTAATTATTGTATTATGTTGTTTTAATTGTTTTTAAGAACAATTGTTTTTCTTAAGTTTAAAATTGTGTATCATTGTGTTTGTGGTGTTTATCATGTGTTTATGTACGTCTGTTATCAGTTATCACATCGTGTATTAGCATGTAAGTACCACTTTGTAAACATAACCTGTACCTGGACTGGCGCTAAGGCAACAATAGTCGCTGTTAAGCTGGTCCAGGTCTTTTATACTTTATTAAATAAATAAATAAATAAATAACATCAGGCACTCCGGCCTGCTCATCACCATAGCCAGAAGGAATGGTAGAGGGCAGTAATGTAAGAGGTCGCCCAAGAAGCAGTTATATGGACTAGATTATTGAGAGCGTGCACTGTGACACCTACGCGGGAGTGAAGAGATTGCCGAATGACATCAGAACAGCTGCAGCGTGGAGAGAAAGAATGAAAATGCTTGGTACAAACCAATCTACATGATTGTAACTTGTAACCACGTCATCATCAAAGTGTGTATTCATTCTTATATTTCACAAAATAAAAAGATAACGAAATTCAGAAACATGAAAAAATAATAGGAAAGGCAGGTATGATGATAGGTATCAAAGAAAATAGAGAATATTATGAGGACATGTTTTCTCTAAAATGTGAAACAAAAATTATTAGGCAGAACAAACACTGAATATGTAAGTAGATATTTTACCTAAATTTGTCTTCGGTTGCAAAATATACAGATTATAAATTTCCTTATTGACTTTAATGTAGAATAAAGTCGGCGAAGCATCATCGTTGTACCCCTCGCGAAGGCCATAATGGGTGCGAATCGAATAACACGTACAAAATAAAATTTAAGACTTTACAAACGATTAGAGAACACACCCGCAAAATGTAAAGTAAAATGCTTTCTTTGAAGAATTTTGGTTGAAATCTAAGAGAATCTTTTGTATATCCTCATAATATTATTTAAAAGTAAGAGTATCTATGTGCATGTACATATGTAGAATGTATAATAGATATACAATCTTTCTTCATGCTACGAGTATGTCACTATCTCTGAAAAATGCTAGCAGAGCCCTTTACACTCTTTACTATTGATATTGTGCATATAATTACTATTACTTATATGTTATAGGTATATCTAATTACGTAAAACTGACGATATAGGGTCTAAGGACGATATACAACAATAAACAATAAGTAAACTTATTAATTAAATTTGTGGACGTGTTATAAGAACTAAATTTTATTATAAGAATTTATTTATTGATGGAAGATTAACTTTATGGAAGGACATTGTAAAATTATTTGTAAAAATAAAACACTGTTTTTTACTTCCAGTTCATAGTTAACCACTGAAGATGAAGCATTAGCTTTGAAAGATCTCTGGTGTATGTACTCAAAATAAATAGTGGAAGTAAAAAACAGTGTTTTATTTTTACAAATAATTTATTATAAGAGACTAAATTGTATAAGAACTAAATTGTAAGGTTTTAAGAACTAAACTTTATTGGAAATAACATAAGGTAGGTATATAGTTAATATTCATTGATTGGTTTGTACCTACCAAGCATGTTCGTTCTTTCTCTCCACGCCGTCCTGTCACTCGCCAATCTCTCACTTCTGTGTAGGTGCTACAGCGCACCCTCTCAAAAATCTGGTCCATATAACTGCTTCTTGGGCGACCTCTCACATTACTACCCTGTACCATTCCTTCTTCTATGGTGATGAGCAAGCCGGGGTTCCTAATGTTGTGACATATCTATGTTTATTTACATTATCTACCTTAAAAATTAACGTATCTGGATGTAGGTCACATGTAGGTGTCAGTGGAGACGAGTGGGTTTCTGTAGGAGGGAAGCAAGCAATATTTATTGTTCAGTTCATCAAAAAGACAGAACAAATCATGGGAAGGGAATTAGGAAGAATCTAAGATGAATTTATATTATTCATTTAAGTATTTCGACTTAGTACCGTGCGATACAGTTGGTAAGAAATGTCGGAACAAATTGGTTCCGTACGACTTTGAGAATTATCGCCTTGAATTTATAAAAATATTTTTATTTTCTAATTTCAACTTTTCTTGAATTACTTTTCGCTCTTTTTATTTATCTTTTTTTTTCGTTTCTTCATCTTCTTCCTTGTCACGCTTTAAAAAAAAGCCTTTTGTCGCCACCTACCTACTTATTTAAATAAAGGATAAATATTATTTTATTTCTTTGGTTTGAAGAAAAAACGGGTTATGGAGGTTGATAAAAAAATTAACGAGTAAAAATAAGTAGGTATCGTTTTTACACTTTTGCTTAATTTAAAGCATAACTACTACCACCTACTACCAACTTTATCATGTCTTTTTTCATGTTGTTCGTTCGGGGAAACCCGAAGAACGAACAATATGGAAAAGGATTCATCACGCTGCGAAAGCCTAGAAAATTACATACCTTCGTCTTCTTTTCGGCCTCTTTCCCTCCACTGCTGGATATAGGCCTCTTCCCATCTCGAGAGGAAGATACCTAAATCATTTAGGTATTACTGGCTTTTCATGTCTGCATCTCGCTCCACTCATCCACAATTCTCTGTTTTGGGCGCTTTGCCTCCACCCATCTCCCACCGACTCGATGATATTATCGGCCAACTTGTAATCTCCCTACACTTCGTTTGTTTTCATAGGGTCTCCAGCTCAGTATTCTTTAATCTTAAGAAAAAGTTTTTAGGACCAATATAGGTTATAATCTTTCTGGGATTTTTACAACGAAACTGGTCGTTTTCAAGAAAATGGACGTCGGCTATGGATGTAATTTCTATATCGTGCATACTTCAATGCGATGTTGGTTCAAAATAGCTCCGTAAAGTACTACGAATATCCGTGCGACACCTAGCGGTATAAAATGGCAGTTTATGGCCCAATCATGTTACGGCTTCATGGACAATAATATAATCGATGTTTTCATATCGAATTTTATTGCTTTATTTTCCGTTTGTGACGTAAGATTAGGCAGTAAAGAATATTACTAGCCGTAACCTGCGCGCGTTGCTACTCCCCAAACAAAAATCGAATTTAATGGAAACTCGTTAAAACAATATTTTACCCAGATTTGTTCATTGAAATCGTTGGTTTCTGAAGCGATGGCATTTTTCTGCTGCTTGAAGTGTAGATCGACCAATTGCTTGTCGTTTGGGAAGCATATTAATTTAAAAAAAAATGAATGAACTTCTACACAGAAAATGAAAGAAAGGTGCGCACACAACAACATACCAAATTTTCTTCTCAATCGGACGAATAGTAACTATAGGAATGCACACCCTTTCAATTGGCGAGTAAAATTTTTGATAAAAAAAATATAGGCGCTACTGATCACTGACGGTTCCATTATTACTACTTTTGAGAACAATTTAAATTTAAAGATTCTGCAACATTCTGGTGTTGTCATTTACTGTCGTCTATCTATACTATGGATGACAAGAAGACACACATCGATTTTCATGGTATAGATATCGAATAATTTCCCGAGACAGGCATGCCTCAGTGTTTAATAGATTAACGTTACCGTAAAAATATTATGATTGATAGTGTGCGTATATTTCATTCAATTTTCTTTACTTGATATCACTAAGAGGTTTTGAGGTTACATCACATCAGCGCCATTAAAAGGTTGCGACGAATGGCTGAACTAGAAAATGGTTTTAAAATGTGAAGTGTTCGATATACTCGTATACTTTTATAACACGGAGTATATCGTGTAGAAGCTGTTTTCATCTAGGTACTAGGTAGCTAATATATACGCCTTTTTTGTGATGGTTAAGTCGAGCGAAAACCTAAGAGGTTGACTATATGTACACAGTTATACACCCCTGCCTAGTTTCGTTTATAAAATATTATCATATACTTACATTATTTGCCCTTTTTTTGAAAAACGTTGACTCGATGTAGAGCTATTGTGTTACGTGGTAGATCTATGCATATTAGGTACATAACATATATGATATTTTGATGTGATTTTTATGTTCAAGGAACACAAACTATTACCCTGTTTATTCTGCGTATATAAATCACCATATAAAACTATATTCTTAAGGGGAAATTGTTTGTGCATACCTATATCTATTCACAAACATCTGTCTCCAATCCCCTGATAAGGCTTAGTACACTCGAAAAGCTAACCCCGAAAGGAATGTTCTAATATAGTTGAATGAGTGCATAATGCTATTACAATATCGATAAAGGAATTACAAAAACTGTTTTGTGAAGGAGATGTTAGATTTTTTGTTTTTAATTATAAATATTACGCAGGTATTATCAGTCACCTCCTCGAATATCGAGACATGCCAGTGAGGTGCGATGCGAGGGACCTGATGACCATGATGATGGTCACTGACAATGCCGTTATGGCTGCTAATTTCTGGAGTGGGGTGGCCTAGTGGGGGGTAGCTCGGACCCGAAAATGAATGTATCAGTCAATGCCAAAAGTATATAAGATTGGCTGCAGATATTCATCAGTCAATTATTAACACCGGTGAGTTTATCAGAGTTGGGATTGGACTGAAGTTATGTATGACGTCTCTGCAAGAGCTAATACGCACTGCAGTCTGCACAAGTCATTCTTAATACCTGGGCCTTATAACTTATCTAAGTATTTTCGCTCAAGAAACACTGAAGAAGATAGTTGTGCCTAAATTTCCTCCTTTTTATTCTCCAGCCCTTGCCTCTTCACTGCTGAATATTAGGTTCCTTCCAAACGTTTACATCCCTTTCTGTTGTCACCCGTCTTTCTCACCCATTGCTTAGTCTTACCCACTGCCATGTTAACGCCTAAGGCCTTCAGATACCTATTTGTTTTCCCATGGTCAATTATACACTAGTAGTATTATATAGTATCAGTAGTACATAGGATAGGTACCTGTAGAAATATTGAGATACTATAACTAACTAACTAACTACGCCCATTATGTCTCCATTCGGGAGCACAGGGAGGCTACCAGGCGTCTCCATTCAGAGCGATTTTGTGCGAGTGATATTACCTCTCTCCACGTCATTCCTAACGCGAGATACTATAGCAGGCATATTTCTGTTGTTCATAATTAGAGACCGGATTATATGCAACTTAAAATGGTTGAAATATTCATGCAAATATGCATCATAAATGAAATATGCAACAAAATCACCAAAATGTGAAACATAAATTTAAATAAATACAACAAATAAACGTTATTACAAGATTTTATTTAACTTAATTATTATTTAGTTTATGTTTGGTATCGTTTGGAAGACCGCGAAAAACAGTTCTACGATGTGAAGTCAGTAAATTAGGCAATAAATAGTAGTAAATTAGTCAATTAGGCAAATATTTTTTTAAGGCAATTATTTTTTATCATTATTACATTTTCAACTAAACACAAACATTTTTGTTTTTGTATCGTTTAAATTTTACAAAATAAGAAAATATACCCAAATATGCATGATCAGTACATTTTGGTCGAAATATCCAAAATCCTGAACAAATTGCCAAAATATGCAAACGCATATGCAAATGCATATAATCCGGTCTCTATTTACAATAATGTATATAATCTAAATGCGGTTTATATAGACTTGTCATACAGTAGAGATTTCTTAGATACGCCGTAACTAGAACTATAGACTGATGCCTCGCAGAGTCTTGTGGGATATTAACATTCGTGTCAGTCAATTTGGTAGAGGTTTATTGAATGAACTGTTCTCTTCCGTCTTGTATGAGCATAATAAATATCACATTTGCAGTACGCTAGCTGTCAACCATACTTGTTCGTATAAAGACTTATTCAATGCAGATACAAAATGTATAGGTATAGGTACTATACCTATGTCATCATGTATGACATTTACATCAAGCACATGGGCGTCGCAAGCCTCAGAGCTTTTAGTTCATGCATACTTGCATTTTTTGTTCTTTGTTTTTATTTTTTTGTGTTTATTGTATAAATATGGAATCTTTGTTGGTCTGTTTATAAGTGATATGTTCATTTATGTTATTTGTTGTTGTGACTGTATGATTCCGATAAGAAAATAAAATAAAATGGAAAAGCGTAAATAGCGCCGCAGGCTACAGTTTTTGGTGAGACAAAGTGAAAAAGCTCTTGATGTGGTTTGGTTTATTTGAAAATGTATATAATATTTTGCACAATTATGTGTGTAAAAAATGTCTTTTACAAAAAAGCAACGAAAAATAGCGCCACAGGCAATTTATTTTTATTAAACAATTGTATTTTGATGAAAATGTTTAGTATGATGAGAAAAAATGTGGTAATAATGTGATTATCATTTAGTATGAAAAAATATATACCTATTCCAATCATAACGAAATGCCAATAGAACACTTTACATTGTAATGGCATGGATTTTGTTTCATTATTTCATACTGCATAATAATTAATATGAATTGTAACCAACTGACGTGTCCAAGTGCCCGAATCAGGGCCTAGGGATGAAAAAGAACAATAAAAAAATAAAAACAACAACAATAAAAATCTCTAGGGTGGCCGCTGCCCTCTCTGCCCCTGACGACGCCCATGATCAAGCATATTATAATATGGAATCCACAGTACGTCTTATATAGAAAGTTAGAATAAGGAGCTTGTTGACACTAAGTTGATAGGATATTTTGCTTGCTAGGATTTGTGCCCCATCACGCTATACGAAATTGCTAGAGAAAAATCTGTGTTGTTTGTGTATGATCGGTTGTATGCATAGTAGATTATATTATTCATCTACAGACTATGGAATATTGCGCATCGATTAATGGGACTGGTATCACATTTCATTTCCCACGGGGTGTTAAGACTTTGCAACACATATTGACATTTAAAAAATTCTAAAAACGGGAGACCTTAGATCTCGATAACCTGTACTAAATATATTTTTCTTCGCCTTCGCATTGTCCCATTTACTTGGGGTCATCCTCCAAGTCCTTCTGTCCCCCGCATCCTCAGCACGAAGCCTTGCCTCCTTCAGGTCTCTTGGGATTGTGGACATCCATGTAGTGAGGGGTCTGCGCGATCTTCTGGGCCCTACTTCTATGTCCATTGCCCTTTTGATCATGTTGCCCTGTGGCAGTCTCATAATATGGCCACACCATGTAAGTCTATTTTCGACAACCTTTTCTCCGTTACTAAACCGTTACTAAATGTGCTTTGGAAAAAATAGGGTAGATACATTGAACCTTTATCTAGGCAATTACCGAAATATTTTTTATATCTTGAATAGTTTTCTCAAAATAATTTGTGAAAAACACCTCTGATATTTTTTCCGAAAGATAGAAACTCGTTTCCCGATAGTTGCGGAGATTTTTTTGTAGCGATAATACGCATTAAAATCTAGGGAATAAACGTAAAAGTTTTTTGGTTGAATCGAAATTAAACCCAAAAAATGAAAAAAAAAACTTTTTCTACGATTTTATCATGCGATTACTCATGCGATTTTGAACCTTAATGCCGTAGCCGATTGCTATCCTTAAACTTTTTTCATCCTCTATCACCCCTCAAGAGATTTTAAATACGGAAGGAAATACTCTGTATTGGTACCTATAATATTATTTTATCCAAAGAAAATATTTGTCAAAATATTCAGCTTCTCATGCAAATATAATACAATAAATATTATTTTTTATAAACACCTATTCAATATTATATTGTATATGAATATGGCCATTTGAAGAAGATATTTTTACAATAGAAAAAATCCTTGTTTTGTCGCAAACATTCTTGTAATATAAGCAGGGCCGTCCCTAGATATAGTGCCGCCTTTGGGCAAGTACGAACATGCCGTCCAGAAAAATATGTGTCAATTAATAGACTCCTAGAAAACATCGGTAAAGTTTTTATCCTTTTAAACGTAATTGAGCTGTTCACATATTGATAAATGTCTATTACTTGAATTATTGAAATACCTATCTACGTTTTAATGTAAACTATAATGACTAATTAATAAAGAATCTATCTATCCAAATACATAGTAGGGATAGCAACAAAAAAAAAATCCTTCAACTCGTTTATTAGAAATAAATATTGAATTACTATTGTCTTGTGTAATTGTTAATGCTTTTATTACGAATTATTATTGCTATTCTGTATTTTTATTAGAAATTCTTATTGTCATGAAAATTGAATTTTTATTTTATTTTATTGAGTGGACTTTTCTAGTGTATTATTATCATTAATATTGTGTCTCCAAAGGAGTTGTTATTTGTGTTTTTATATTATTGACCCGCTTGCATTCTTTTTGCATAATTTTTGACATTCATTCTATGAGTTAATGCATTAATTTTCATTCATTAAACATTCATTCTATGAGTTCTAAATTGTATAAATGTGGTGCGGCGGATGTATGGGACGAACTGTACCTTATCATCTGTTAGGCGCCTACACTGCATTCATTGCAGAGTTCAGATTATTGTTGCAGATTGTACTATTGTATTTTATTGTTTATATTATTTCTGTACCTATGTATATTTCTTTTGTCGTTTATATTTTTACTATTGGCCAAATTATAATAATTATTATTGTTTTATGCACGTATTTATATATACTTACATGTACTCGATCTGTAAAATGTAATTTGTTGTTTTTTTTCTGTTTGTAGTAACACAGATTATTATTATATTTGTAAATTGGCTTTACGCCGTATGTTGACAATAAATAAACAAATAAATAAATAAATAAACTTAGATTTAAATATTTATTTGGCGTTGAAAAAAGTAAATAGTGCCGTAGGCGAATTTTTTTTTAGAAGAAATGGGGCCCAGGTGAACATGTTAGCATCTATATTTTCATTGGTTCTTCGGTACCGTATCGGAAGAACCAACGAAGATATGGATTCATCAAGCTGCGAAAGCCCACAAGATTTTTTATGTTTGCATCTGATCGCATATTAAGTACAAAACAAATGACAGTGTAACTAGCGCGCTGGCAAAATTTATTTATACAAAACATATATATTCATTCAGATGGCCGCCCCTAACTTGCCTATTAGGTAGGGACGGCCCTGAATATAAGATATTTTTATTATGTGTATAGATCACTGAGGTAATTTCCTCTTTTCATCGCCAAAGTTTATATATCCGTATTTGAATGACAATAGCAAACTACTGCGATAATACGAGCCAATGCTAGTAAGATATCAACTTACATAATTCTGGTCAGAATGTGAATGTCACGCTAGATTTTCGAAATTTTTGCAAGTTGTTCAAATAGTCCTCTCATTTCATTTGAGTCTGAGCAACATAGGCCAGGTCGTTTTTTTATGCGCGGAGGCAAGACTTGCCAACACACCACTCAGTATTATCAGCGAGAAGAGTCTACATGTTATCATTCGTGATTTTTTTTTTCATAAAATCATACTGAGGTAATTTCACCCTGCGCGAATTTCATCCTGAGCTAACTGCGGTCTTTTCCATTTTTCATAAGCGCTATTTTCTTGTGAGGTTTTTTCATGTGCTGTTTTTTCAGGTATCCGTTATCATTCATGATTGACATATGAACTCATCAGCCTAATACTGGGAAACATTTAGCTATCCATTAGGTAATCATAGATATCAGAGGATAAAGCTCAGCGCTGGGCCTAAAATACAAGCTTTGTGCTGAAATATCAGTATTTAGAAATCATCTTACTGAATTTTGCATTTTATAATGTTACATTATACATAATATTGTGAATATTTGGATAATTTGCGGAGGCAGTCTTGCGAAATATTGAAGGCCGATATGAAATACCTATTTGTCGTTGTGACTATTATGATTCTGTTAAGAAAACAATAATAAAAAAATATCTTCAACCAACCTTCTGTGATTTTTATCGGGTAGGTACTGGTGTCTATTACGTATATTATTTAGTTAGTAGGTACGTGAGTTATAGAAACGTGTATACATTTTCTAACGTACGAAAGAGAAATAAGAAAAAAATCGTAAATATTTCATAGAATCAATTTTTCTTTCCATTGAATGGTTCAGTCGATGTAATAAATATTTCATACTCAGCGAAACCGAATTTATTATTATTATTATTGTTAAAGAAATGGGATCAGCTCTAATTCAATAATACATACCTTAACTATTCGGTAGAACTTTACTACTATTATTAAACTAGCTGTAACACGTCAATATTGACGCGGTTTGCTGGGAAGGTATGGAGATCAGATCTACATGTACGTAGGGGAACAGGGGGCAGAACCGGGTAGCGGGGCAGAACCGGGTACCGTTGATATCTTCAATACCACAAGAATACTGACTAGGGTCAAGCTGCCCAAATACACTTTAGGATGGTGTTAGTTGGTCTCCCAAATCTGACGGCTGTGACTAAGTTCGTTTTCGAGGGAAATTTTTTTGAAAATATTTTTGTTGTTATTGCCATTTTCTTAACCGTGACATGAATATTGAGCTTACCCTCAGTTTATGTACGCATAAATATTAATTATTTTTAGTACACATATTGTTAGATTGGTTATTTTTCTTCTGTTATTGATATTTTAATATGCGTTTTACAACGCGTATGCAAAAATACACGCATTAGTTTTAAGAGATGCGCGCGGGGCATAACCGGGTACCCAAAGGCGGGGCATAACCGGGTATACCTTAATAATACAATATTAATAATTACATATAATTTATTGAAAAAAATGTTTTTGTTTACCTTAATTTTGTTAATAATGCATAAAAACGTTAAAAAAACGGCAGTATAACGATTTTTCTATATTAAAATGTATTAAAAATGGCTTGCACGATGCTAATTTAAAAAATCAAATGTAAGAAAGAGGAAACTGAAAACAAAGGTTCTGTGAATGCAGTTGACATTGTAAATGAATGTATATTATATACCAATGAAGAAATTATCTACTACTACGATTTTCTCCATGTTTTCATGGTACCCGGTTTTGCCCCGTAGGTTTTGCAAGGCCGTGTTTTATAGTACATTTTATTTCATTACATCATTTAATTATCTATCTATCTATACCCTCACGCCACATCCCTTGCAGGGTAGGCAGAGAGGACAGAGCGCCAGACAGCCCTATCCTTACACACACTCCTAGCTTCCGTCACATTCATGCAATTAGTCATACACGCTCTCCGATTCCTTTTACTCAAAACGCGTCCATCCTTGAGGATCTGGTCGACATGATCGGACCAGGTCAGTCTCGGACGGCCGCGCTTTCTCACCCCTCTTCGCTCATTCAGATATATCTTTTTTGTCATCCTGTCATCATTCATTCTCTCAACATGCCCAAACCATCTTAGTTTGTTTACTTTCATTCTTGTCACTACACCAGTCTTGCAGTCACTCATTTCCCTAATAACCTCATTCCTTATCTTATCTCTCAGCGTTTTCCCGCACATTCTTCTTAATGACCTCATTTCTACTGCATTCAACCCTGATTCATCCTTCTTCATCCACGTCCACGTCTCACTAGCATACATCAGGGTCGGCACCAAGACAGCATTGTGCACTAGCACTTTTGCTTTCACAGACACATTGCTACTACTAACAATCGGACCGAGCGCACCATTCGTCCTAGTACCGGCCAGCTTCCTTCTTTCAATGTCTCCATCACAGCGTCCATCTCTAGTAAACAAACTTCCCAGATATACATACTCATCCACTTGCTCCAGACAGTCATTACCAACCTTTATCACACAATTTGTCATTATTTCCTCTCTTTCGAACACTAATACTTTCGTTTTATTTACATTCATTTTCATACCATTCATATCGCAGCTTTCGTACACACAGGATACTATCCGTTGTAACTCACATTCATCATCAGCCATCAACACTAAATCATCTGCAAACATTAACGCACATACTTTCACTCCATTTAGGTCCACACCAACATTCAGCTCATTCAGAGGACGCATGCAGTAGTCGAAGAACAGGTTGAACAACCAAGGCGACATGACGCAACCCTGTTTAACCCCTTTTGTGAGAGTGAACCACTGCGACAACGCAGCATTCACCCTGACACAAGCAGAGCTCTCCGTATATAGAGACGCGATTGCGCCAATCAGTCGGTCGCTCACCCCATATTCCGACAGTACACGCCACAGTCTTTCTCGGTCCACACGATCGTATGCCTTCTCCAGATCCACGAACGCGCAGAAGAGCCTCTGGTGTTTAGCCAGAAGCTTCTCCACGACCATCCGTAGGGAGAAGATCTGATCGGTGCACCCCCTGCCACTCATGAAAGCACCCTGCACATCCCATACTTTACTTTCAG
The DNA here is from genome assembly GCA_963576895.1 of Ceraclea dissimilis. NCBI lineage: Eukaryota > Metazoa > Arthropoda > Insecta > Trichoptera > Leptoceridae > Ceraclea > Ceraclea dissimilis. Next base: position 15,199,089 of record OY756368.1, read on the forward strand.
TCACTTTTCTTACTCTTTCAATCAATACTTTTTTTTCTTTAGTTTGCCCACAGAGCTCAGCAAACTGATAGCCCGATAACTGCCGCATTCCAACCTTGAGCCTTTCCCCTTGTACAAAGGGCAGATGACTGCCCTCCTCCAATCCTCAGGAGTGCAGCCACTCTCCCAGCACAAGTTGAAGAGCCTCAGGCACCACTCGAGAATCTTCGGGCCACCTTGCTTGATGAACTCTATGGCCACACAGTCATGTCCCGCAGCTTTACCATTCTTTGCTTTTTTCAATGCAAGCACAACTTCATTCATACGTATTTCCTCGTCCTCAGCAATATTTACATTCATACTATCTGCTACATTCGTCTGGTTTGTACTAGTACCACTTTCATACAATTCTTCGAAGTATTCTTTCCATCTTTCAACAACTTCTTCTCCATTCATCACTTAATTAATTTATATATTATTGTATTTATATATTTGTGTGTGTAGAGAAAACATTCCTATCTGTCATATCCAATGTATATTTTCTGAAAAAATAGCATGTGATTCGTAAACCGGCGTTTCTTCCTTAAGTACCCGGTTCTGCCCCCTATTCCCCTACATATTTTTCTGTTAAAGGATGTATACACAGACCTAAATACGTTCCTGCACATCTTTCACTAGGCTTAAGTAAGTATCGCCTGTAAGTAACGCAAAGTGTGGAATATATCGCCAGCTCTGGGGTTCGAACCCGGCACCTCCCGATTGAGTGACTGTCGCCTCAATCAACTCCGTCAACCACATTTCCATGGTTAATTTTTTTTTATTTAGCGTGGTGTTTCTAACTTCCTTGACTTTTTTATTTGTACTAAAATAGTACCCATTACAAATATAGTACGTAGGTAAGTATATGAAAGTAACAATTCTTTTAATGAACCTGGGTTTGTCGAAATAAACCCAAAACCATCTTTGTCCACTTCACAGAAAGCTTAAAAGCTTGTGTTGTGAAGTGGAGTAAGTCGGGGATTGAAGCCGCGCCCACTGGATTAACAGTCGAGCACGTTACCAACCAGGCTACCGACCACCTCAAATCCATTGTAAAGGTAATTATAATTAATATAAGGTATCAGAAGGTAAATTTTTTATCAAATGTACATTAAATAATAATACCTGAATGTAGGTATTAATAAAAAAAAATCGTACGAAAAGTTACTATGGTCCTGCGTTACATTCGTACCCGGTTACGACGAGGATCATGTAAGCTGATACTAGGATGATGAGAATATTTTTCAAGCTCTTCCGACTTGGGACAGAAACGATCCTATAAAATATGTGCATCACAATGAGAACTTTTCTATTATACCCCAATACTAAAATGGTTATTTCAATCCTACGGGATTCTTCTTCATTATTGTTGTAAGTATTATCGTTATTGACGCAAGGCAAACCATTTATTCACACTTACGAGTATATGGCTTCAGTTTCTGGTGTACGATTGGCAAATATCCGCAGTCAAAAAAATATATTTTCATTTTGTTTACCGGAAGTGTTTTTGAAAGCTAGGCATTCAAAAACATACATTAAAAAATCAAAAAACGGGAGACCTTAGATCTCGACAACCGTTATTAAATATGCTTTGGAAAAAATAGAGGAGATACATTGAACTTTTATCTAGGGAATAACCGTAAAAGATTTTTTATAACTTGTATAGATTTTTAAGAAAAAAATGCGAAAAACAACTCTGATCTTTTTATCTGAAAGAAAGAAACTCGTCTCCCGGAAGACGCGGAGATTTTTTTTGTACTGATAATATGCTTCAAAATCTATGGAATGACCGTGAAAGTTTTTTTTATTGGGGCGAAATCAACCCCAAAAAATAGCAAATAGCTATTTTTTCATGCGATTGTTTGATGATTGATTTCATGCAATTTGACGTGCGAAATGATCGTGAAGTCATAGTTGGGTCGCAAGCAAGCCCGGCGCTCTCGCTTTTAAAAAAATCCACATTCAAACCAATTACGACAATTATTTACCTACTATATTTACATTACTTACCCCCGTTTTCACCAACTTTTACCTAAGAAGGAGACCCCTAAGAAATTTCCATACAAAAACAGAGATAATATTCTATTTATTGACACGCAAGCCTACCAACCACACCCTAATTCCATACAAAATGCAACACGCAACTCACCTAGCCTGGGCAGAGATATTTGGGCACCTAACGTAGGTGAGTTGCGTGTTGCATTTTGTATGGAATTAGGGTGTGGTTGGTAGGCCTGCGTGTCAATAAATAGAATATTATCTCTGTTTTTGTATGGAAATTTCTTAGGGGTCTCCTTCTTAGGTAAAAGTTGGTGAAAACGGGGGTTAGAGAGCTCTTGAATACAATTTTCATTTAGCAAAAAATTGACTAATACCAAATATTAATAAATTCTCATATTTGAAATGATCTTTTTGCGTCTAAAAATCTCCCTTTTCTCACTTTTTACTAAATGAAGAAACAAAAAGTAAACAAGGTAAAAAGAAACATTTCATTTCATATCCACAGGAAACTATTAATAAAGAGTATTTGTTTTTCTGATACTACTGGGCGGATCAATAAGGTTTTAGTATCGATTGGTCAATTTATTATGTATGAATCTGTTGAAAAACTATCAATTCGCACACAAATAGAGATTAAAATAGGACCTACTTCAGGTAGGCCTTCAAAGATATTCAGTGGCAAAGAAAGGTGAAATAATTCGGATATTGTCAAACTTTTTGTACCTCTGACATGCATTGACTTGTTTATGATTCAATTAATCTTTTTTCATGGATAAAGTCACACATTGTTTCTTGCACATTAAAAGTACAATTTCATAATTTATCTTTAAAAATCTCAATTTCAAAAGTATTTTCAAAAAGCCGTCATCTTTATTTCTCCCATTTTATTGTTATACAAAGCGGACATTGTATGAGATAGGCATTGGGACAATCATTTCACTATGAAATAAAAATTACAGCTCGATCAGAATCATAAACAATAATTCAAAGTCAGTGCACAGCATTTATTTGTCAGAGATACAGAAAAAATGGCAATGTCCGATATCGTACGATCATATTTTTGTATTCGTCTTGATGTATGAAAGATAAAACACTGTAAGACCAAGGGAGCGCCAAACAAAAATATTGGTTGTATAGAATCGGTTTCTTTTCTTAAGGGCTTGGCACCAAGAATGACGTCACAGTCTTTTCCCACAGTATTAAGGTTCGAAATCGCGTGACAATCGCATGATAAAATGGTAAAAATAGCGTTTTTTTTTTCATTTTTTGGGGTTAATTTTGCGTCAATCAAAAAACTTTTACGGTTATTCCCTAGATTTTAATGCATATTATCAGAACAAAAAAAAAGTTTTACTCCGCGACTTTCGGGAAACGAGTTTCCGTCTTTCGGAAAAAAGATCAGAGGTGTTTTTTTTTTTTTTTAATTGAGAAATCTATAGAAGATATAAAAAATCTTTTACGGTTATTCCCTAGATAAAGGTTCAGTGCATCTACCCTATTTTGTTCCAAAGCATATTTAGTAACGGTTGTCGAGATAGAAGGTCTCCCGTTTTTAGACATTTTTGAAATGTCGGTATGCATATTGCATACTCTTAAGTTTTTTTTTTCATTCAACCCAGATTTATTTCATAAAAGGCAGTTGGGGACATGCATTATACGTTTGTGATGTTTGTGTATTATAATATTGTAACATTGTCAGAAACTAAAAGCAATCTCGTGTATCTGAAATGGTTACAGCGAATAATGAAATGAAACTACATCAACACACACACGACTAACATATCTCGTACATTTTTATATCATTCTTACACCCCTTCATGGGCGTCGTCAGGGGCAGCTGCCCTCCCCTAGAAATTTTTATTTATTTTTTATAACATCCTACGGCTGTTAGGCCTTAAGACAGTACTGAAGCATTATAGCAAATACAAAAGAATACAACACAATTTCACAATAAAACTGTAAAATTATATCAATAAACTGAAAAAAAAACATAATTTACCAAAAGCAATTAAAAAAAAACATGTAGCTTTCATATACATAAAAAATTCCAACGATTAAAAAAACATAGGTATCTATAGTATATTTATATACCTCAAAAAAAGATTGAATACATGAATTGGAACGATTGGACGAGATTGGAATAGGTATATATTTTTTCATATTAAATAATAAAACCTCACAAAAATCACATTATTACCACACGTTTTCACATCATATTATAATTTTTCTAAAACTGAGTTTGAAAACTCATCAAAATACTTTTATTTCATAAAAAAATTACTGCGGCGCTACTTTTCTAAGTTTTTCATGAAATTCATTTTTCGCACATATTATTGTGCAAAATATCATACACATTTTCAAATAAGCCAAACCATATCACGACCTTCTTCACTATGTCTCACAAAAAAATTTCGTCTGCCTGCGTTATTTGTGGGTTTTGTATGCTATACCAAGTTTTTAAATTTTTGTTGCCCCCCTAGTTCCGAGGCTGGCGACGCGACGCCCATACATCCATTCATATGCAAACGTACTATACATCAGAGTTTACTGGTTATCGACAATTTAATGTACGTAATGCACCAGTATCTATCTAATACATATAGTCAGAGGTGGGCACCGTTAATCAAAAAGTTAACTTCGTTAATCGATAATCCGTTAACTAAAAAGTTAACTTCGTTAAACGTTAAAGCTTTACATTTTGAAAAAAGTAACGGAAGTTAACGTTAATCCGTTAAAGCGTTAATGTATAAAATCGCGGTTGAATGGCATGAACTGGAACTACATAAGTATAACTACTGTCACATATACACTATCGCGATATATCCTAACAAAGTGAAATTTCTTTTCCAACTCCCAACCCACATACGATACCACACATAACCCCATACAACCCTTGGATTATCTAATGCCAGCGCCGCCAGTGGGTGATGTCTGTGCAAATAATCAAATATTAACGGACTTAATTAACGGAAGTAAAATGTAACGGAAGTTAAATAGTCCGTTAACAATTTTTGGAGGTGAGAAAAGCGTTAAATCGTTAACCAAAATGTTAACTTCGTTAATTAACGATTAACGGATTAACGTTTTTCTGACCAGCTCTGCATATAGTACATACTCGTACATTTACGGTTGGACTTAATAACTAGTAGAAGTAGCATTAAATTATTTAAGGTGGTGTTACTGCTTATACCAAAATACCTATGCAATAAATAAAGCTGTTCTCTTGGATGGCGAACAGGTTTAAACCCACTTTAATCCCTCTATCGGACCGACCAGTAATCACTAGTGTTTCCTATGTATAACACCTATTGATAGGCAATGAACTTATTGTTTTCTCCCTGTTTTCAGTATTAAATATCCAGTAAAGTTATGCTTCTCACATCAGAATCTTCTTCTTCTTCACACTCGCCCGTCCCTCCACTACCGGATATGAGCATCTTCTAACGTTTTCCAATTTATTCTACTTTGAGCTTTGGTCAACCAGTTTCTTCTTGCGACTGGGAATACATCATCTACCTATCTTTTTCGGGGTCGTCCTACAGGTCTTCTGTTCTCACTTGGCCTGCGAATTGCCATTTTCACTAGCGGTACGGTCTGCTATGTCGGTAACCTTTGTTTACATCAGATTACAGACGATTATTTTTATCTGCTGAAAAGTGCGTTCGGAAAATGGCAAACGATGAATAAATATACACTCTTGTGGATCTTTTCTCCTGATGTCCATTATCCAGATCAGAATATTGACCGTTCGATGTTCTATTTTAAGACTGCTTGGAATTATTTGGTGAATGCAAATAAGAAGTTCACTCAACTATAATCCAAATAGTTTCGCTCGAACAAATCAGTTGTACAGTATAATAGTTGTACAAGATTTCAGAGGACTGATTCGAGTTGCAGATGGGGTAAACAATCAGTCATATGTCCAAACGAACCACAAAAAACATTTGTCTAAAATTCTTTAGATCACTGTCATCAGCCTGTGTTATTTAATTGAAGAACACAGGATTTCCCCTATCATATCCACTCCCTCCATCCGCTGAAGCACGGCGAAAGTTTTAATGTCGTCATTCCAACTGATATGTGGCTGGTCTGTTCTTGTACCTTCTTGGTCTCTCCTTCAGCAGTCGTTTTGTCCATCAGTTATCCTCTATTTTGCAATATTTTATTGTCCTACCCATCTCCACTTCTGCACCGTATTCTCACAACTTTATCTGTCTACTTGATTGATTACAATTTGTTGTGTCTTTTATCAAGTGTATGTAATGATATTTTGTTATTTTACCTATTTGACACATTGATTTTTACATTTAATTTTTTTCCTGGGTTGTGTGGTATAAGTGTGTTGTTTGTGTATATATTTTTTGATTGACCTAATTGTTGTAATGTATTTATAAGGCTTTTGGCCGTATATAAATGCTCCACAGATGGCACATGCGAGATTCTCCTGCCTGTGACTGCGGAGAGCCAGTGCAATCCATCAAGCACATTGTCGAAGACTGTCCTCTAAGAGCATTCCCTGGAACGTATGCAGATATCCACAATGCCACACCCAATGCCCTTGAATGGCTTGGAAGCCTGGATGTTGCTCTGTAGGGTGCATGTCTCCTGTATGTAGCAGATATCATAATTCTCTTTATCTTCTGACGTTGCCGCCCATCGGTAGCAGAAGCCATACGAAATAATAATAATTTAATAAATAAATAAATAAACTACTACGGAATAAACTTCAACGGATTAAACAAACGTCAAAAAAAAAAAGAAAACATTGTTTCTCCCGTCTTCATTCAACGTAATAATATTATTATGTTAAATAAAAGTAACATTTACTTGGAAGGAATATAATATACAGGAATAATAATATTTAAGCAAAAGGAGTCTTAATCGTGCGTTATGCTTTATGAGCCGTTTATTCTGTGACGGTATGGAGACTTATTTAATAGTTGTAGTAAAATACACAACATAAAAGACGATATTATCATGTTTTTTATTACTTCTTCTTATATCCTTCCGCTTCGACACGAAATCATCAAAAAATGCAAATATTATTGAGGAATTAGGTCACCTGTCCCCTTTCTTTTTAAACTGCTCTATTTCACTTGCAACGTGAACAATGCTAGATGGATTAATTTGGTTTCAGTTGATATTGTTTAAGGTCGATCATTGTTTGCGGGGTAGGTTGAACCAAGGCTGCTTCACTGTAGAGTCCTGAACAAGTTGAACTGGCCACGGTAGATGCAGATACTTGCTCCATAAATGGGGCAAGAGAGACCATCCCCTTTGTGAATGTGGCCAGATCGAGACTGTTGACCATATAGTAGAGAGGTGTCCTGACAAGAAGTTTGCAGGGGTTCTTGAGGAAATCCATAAGGTGACGCCAAGGGCAATAGATTACTCGCAGAATATTGACGCGGAGCTTTGACTCCAAGACAACTTGTACAATGGTCGTGTGCATACGAAAGAAGAAGAAGTTGATATTGTATTTAATTTTATTCAATGGTAATAAATACATAATAATAAGATGAACAACGCAAAACAATGTATGACATGGGAAAATGTTTCTGATCCGGACAGAAGAGAAGACACCATTAGAAGTGTCGGAACGTCGATCAAGTTTATCTACACACGGTTTACCCAATAAAACAGGAAACAAAGTCAATCTCACACCGTAAAAACCTTAAACATTTACTACAGATATTACAAGTATACTGATATACGAGTATCTAAGGGTCTTGACAACATTATATGTAGGATATTATTATCCTGCACTTCACGACACAAGCTTTTATCGTACTGCTGAAGAGTGCAGGTAAGTATTTGAATTTGTGTGTACATAATTATTTTATTTAAAAAAATCTACGTTAAAATGAAGGACTTATAGTAGGTGTATTTTAAAAATTTAGTTTAGTTACTCCGTGAAAATAGTCATAGTATTTAATTCAGTAATTCCTAAATTTCCCACTTGCAATCCTTGCTTACACGAGAGGTGAATAATTTAATGCGAGTTCCATTCCAATAAGGCAGAAAAGCACTTTTGAAAATCTTTTAAAACCACCCAAGCAATTTTACTCTGGGAAAATATTGACGATTGTAAGAATGTCATGAAAGTCTAATAGAAACCAAACACTTTCCAGAGGGAATATATTTTTCATTTCATCTGTAAAATTTCTATAAGAGCAGCGCTAGGAGGTCTAAAGTTTTCTGTGAACATAAACGAAGGAACGTTAATCAAACATTGATAACAATGGGAGACGTTTAATATTCAGATGGGTGAAGGATCACAAGACGCCTACAGAACCACCATTTCCCTTTACTTAGCGTTGCTTGCTATTCCACAGTTTTTTATGAGTTGCTTTAATTAGTACGAACCCAAATAAATTTTCTTAGTCAGATATACCTACGCATTCTACGAGATAACAAAGGTTTTTTACTAGTTTATTTTGAACTGCGATGTTCTAAAAAAGATATACTTGAGGTGTCTCTAACAATATGGGTGCAGTCCAGATTTATCCGAATTTTTGTTCAATTAGGTTATGATTTATTTCAAATGTACATACTTACTTACTTACTTACTTATTTAGCCATCTCCGTCCACTGCTGAACATGGGCCTCCCCCGTACTCCTTCATATATCTCTATCTTGCTCCTTCTCCATCCAATCACAAGCAACTCGTTTTATGTCGTCTGACCATCGCGTGGGGGGTCTCCCTCTACTTCTTTTATCTTCGCGAGGTCTCCATTCCACTACCCTCTTTGTCCATCTTTGGTCCTGGAGTCTCGCAACATGTCCCGCAAAAGACCACTTTTACATACATTCAGTTTCGTGCTAATTTATGTTCCCAATAAATAGTGATATTGTGCCACACTTTCACATGACATTATGAAGTAAAACACACCGATATTTGACTATAAAGTTGCGCGTTTAGTATGGAAAAACGCTGTCAAACTTGACAGTTGGACCGTATTTCGTGAGTGACGTCACACTTTACACCCATATAAAAATCATGAATTATTTATATACATCAATTTATCTTGTATCAAATATTATTCGAGAACTATTGAATTTCTTTTCTTTTAACTTAGCGAAACCAAATCGCGCCCTTCGAAAATTGATTGTAGGATTATTGAACTCTTATTTTAATGCCCTTTGTATATATATTCTCTCACGCCTTCCTTGTGGGGTAGGCAGATGGGGGAAGAATGCCAAACCGAATAATCTCCATAGATACTTTTCATGTTTCCGTCACATTCATGCAATTTCTACCTTATATACTTATTTGCTGTTATATATTTTCTTTTTCTTTAGTATGCACATGGATTTAATGGGGTTAACATAGCATCGCCCTAGTGAACAAATGTCACACTAACTTTAAGTTCTGTATTTTGTTCACTTACCTAAATAATAAATTGTGAAGGATAAGCAGTTGGTTTAGGCGGCAGTATCGTCTCTCAAGCGGTAGGTGCCAGGTTCAAATCCCGGCGCTGACGATGTATTCCACACTTTGCGATATAGGCTTTTAGCCTAGTGCAAAGTGTGCAGGAAAGTAATTAAGTTTGTGTATGCAAGCCCCCAGATCCTTTATATAAAATAAAATAATAAAGCGTTACATTATTATATTTTCAGGTCTAAAAATAAACTACCATCAGAACTAAAAGCTTTGTCACTACCAACATTTCTGGACCGTGTACATATTGCTTATATTATTCTATATTCATTGGAAAACTTATTTTTGATATAACTTACGTAGGTAGCAGTAATAGCAATATTTAACACAGCATAACAATTTAAACCTACGTATATAATACTTAGTTCGATACAGGGCCGTCCCGCGCCTTGAGATACAGGAGCTACAAAATCGGCCAAATTCATATAATGAAAAAGAATAATTAATCTTAACAATACTCACTAAATGTCCAAAATTTTCACGATCTCTTTCTTTTAGATAATCATTAGAAAGAATTAAAGTTCATCAAGATTCAAAAAATAATCTATAAAAAAATATAATCTATAAAACAATTCGCCTGTGGTGCTACTTACTTATTTTTTTACATATCATCTATATTAAAATTTTAGTTGTCTCCCCTAAATTTGAAGACTATGTATCCTCATAAATGACAGAGCAATATTGTCCAATCTCTTCTCCATTCTTCTCTGGTGTACCGTCTGTAGATTTTCGATGTTATCGAGCTTTCGGCCTACTTGCTGAGGCCATACTAATCTAGTAGGTAGTACAAAGCTAATATTGTATAAATCTGACGTGAAAAGAAAATCCCGTTGATGGTGTTAGTATCACCAATACTACAAAGAAAAGCTGATATGGATAGGGTATGTACTTACCTGCACCCAGACACTGATAATGGTGCAGGTGGATACGTGCCCTATCCCTATAGGCTTTCTTTTTGTAGTATTGGTGATTAGGATTACTAACATCATTAACGGAATTTCATACTCGCGTCATATTTAGAACAATCGAAGGTTATTTAAAAAACGTTCGAAGGCGGCATTGCAAACATTTGCATCATAGCTACCGAGAAATTGTACCGCACGGCCCTGGTTTATTCCGTTACACCGCTATGTTTTCATTATGTTCAGTGTGGATGAAATTTTCTGCAGCGAACATGACCAAAACGACGCGTACCATATCGACTCACCGAACTGTAAAAATTCAATATTATTATATAAATGAAACAGTAGTGCGGCAAATTAAATAAAAAAAATGGTGAACCACCGTTTCAATTACTGCAATGTAGGGGTGGAAAACATAGGTGTTTGAACTGTAAATGCTGTCCATTGTAGGACATAGGCCTTCCCTTTGCTCCTCCACAACTCCCTGTCTTGGGCACACTGCATCCATCCACCACCGGCACATTATCGGCTGGGTGGTATCTATCGATTTTCTGCGTATGTCATAATTATCTATAAAGAAGGAAAAGAAGAATGATAGATGGGACATGAACAATTTTTGTACAAACAATACGGACAATTCTAAGGGAATGAAATGGGACAGCCATTTTACAATGAAATAAGTGAAAGAAATTGTGATTTTTTTAAAGATAAATGATGAAACTGTATTTTTTATGTGTAAGAAAATGAATGATTCTATGAGAAAAAGTTAATTTAATCATAAGCAATTAGTTCAAAGTCGGTGCACACTCTTTTTTGTAAAAGGAACAGAAAATTCGGCAATGGATAACCAGTGAATAACGTGTGTGTATAAAACATTCAAAATGGGTGGCAAACATGCAAACATCATTTTTGAAAAAAAAATGAAAGGCGTCTTATGGAAGTTGATAACAGACATCTCTTCAAAAACTTTCATAAGATGAGGCTCAAAATTAATTCAAAATTCAATAATATACATGCCATAATCTGAAATAATCGGCTTGCACAACAATTAATGTTCGATAAAAGTCAGTTTGCAATAGAATCGAAAATAATTGCGATGTGTATTTACTATCGATGTAATTGAATGCGCTTGTTATCGATTTATAGCCCATCACTAGTGCTTTACTATTATTTTTTAGTCACCATTACAAGTGGAAAAAAAAGTGGATAATAAATATGATTACTTGATATCAAAATATCCGTAATTAATTCGAGTTTCGTGGTTCCGGTTTGTTCATATCATATTCGACCTTTGTACGCTTTCGGATCTCCGTGTTTTTAACAGTTTGGTACGCTGTGAACTTTCATTTTAATCATTACGAGCTTTTTTGTTCGGCGGACCTGGATTTTGGGTTTCCCGGCACAGTTCAAAAGAAATGTAACTCAAATGATAGCTAAAAATGAGTAATCAAATAGTGAAATACCTATTCGGAGTCTTACAGGGCCACATAAATATGTTAGTAAATGGAGCATTAAACAGTAAAAATTGCGGGTATTTATTATAATTAAAGGTATTTCACACATTTAAATTGATTTCGATGATGCCACCTATGCATTATTTAATTACTCATCTATTTTTACCAATCATTTGAGTTGCATTTCGTTTGCGCCGCTCCTGGGTTTCTTTTTGCATTCTCCTTTACCTTTAGTATTTTTATACTTGTTAACATTTACATCTTTGTACCATTCATGTATTTCAGTACTGATGCAGACTTGAAACAATGGTATTATTATTAAGTGGCAATGTATTTTATCATAGTCTGTGTCATCCAATCCTTCTTAGTTTATAAACTTATTCAGAGCATACAACTTTTACATGTAGTACACTACCAAGTTAATATTTGTTTGAATAGACAGAATAAGAGCATCTCCCCATTCTTTTACCACAAGCAACGGGTAAGGAATAAATGTAAGACGATCTTTTACATGAGAAATAAAATCGAATACTATAGAATAACGCTGTATGAAACATACCTATAAATAACCGTACCAAAAAGATCTTAGAAAAATTTACTTCATATTTTCAAAAATCCAATGTATTTTACCAAGAAAGCCACGTTCAACAGTAATATCGATGTAAGAAAACAAAAAAAGCGACTCTCAATGCAGACTTTTGTATCTATAGAATACATGGATATACTTTGTATAGATTTCTACGATAATATTTACGTACAGAGCAAAACGTTTTCTGAATTAAGAACAGTTTTCTTCACTATGAAACGTCAAACATAAAACTATCTTCGGATATGGTTGCCAAATTCTTATATCAAGCGAATAATTCGAGGAGCAATCGCTCCAAACGTTTACTATTATTATTGTTCTGTAAAAATAGTATAATATAATCATAATATTTTCTTTTAGAATTACTATCTATATTGAATAATCTCGAATTTATATGGTTTCGGTTGCGTACTTAGAGAACAAAGATTACTGCACCTGATTATCAAAGGCCAAATAGAGGGGCGAAGACTTATTGACAGCATAAGGAGTGTTGGGAACTGTTTTGGTCTGCCTAGCTGTTAAAGACATAAAATATTTAGTTGTCTATGAATAAATTAATTATTGAAATTTGTTCAATGCTTATACTTGGCGGAAATGCAATTCTCATCTCTTATTAATAAGGTGGCTAACTTGAATGCAATTCTTTAAAACCAGGTGTATTTGATATGTATTCCAGTATTCTTCAGTATAATAAAAACCTATCTACCTGCAACGTGTATTTTTGATTTTATCAGAACTTGAATGCACACCAGCTTCCAACACTAGCAAAGAAAAACTCTTTTAACTTACTTTCGAGTGTCAGCCAACGTTAGATGATTCTTCAAGAGGCCAGATGAAGACCAAGTACCTACATACAGGTTGTTGTATATAGTTAGATAATTTAGAAATCCAGAAATGTTATGTATTCGTAAAGACTGTGAAAGTCGGGGTAATGCGGCTATAGAAATAAACTATAAAACAATGATTCCATATCATCGTGAGATTATAGTGGCATTAATAATTGCCTAAATGAAATGAAAAAGATAGCATGTAATGAATAGGTGTAGTTATGAACTTATTTCTTATAGTGTTTCTTCACTACAGTTCTCTCTGTGGAAAGAAATATTACAACTACAGAACCTACCGTAATTTATAAAGAAACTGCTTCCACAGAAGGTAGCTACACGCTTTTGTATATTATTATTATGAACCGTATTATTCCTTCAGCGGAGTCGAGGCAGACAATATATCGGTGTTAATAAAGTAGAAGAAGAAGTGAATATTAGGTACATCGCGAGTAGGTACTACATCTCTGTAATGTTCATATGAAATGAAACGACTGAAAAATGTACAAGTCCACGTGGAAAGTAATGTAATATGGTTGTTTCACGGTAAAGTATGAAATTTTCGTCAGTCTTATTTCAGCCGACGGACTCAATCCAACTGCCATGGTTTGGAATCGATCTCTGAACTCCTCAACCTGGAACAACTATATGCTATCGCTGTGCTAGCTATATTACGAGTATGTAGGCTAACGACTGAGTCGAGATGGAATTCGATATTGGTTTCATCTTGTGCATTGCACAGGTAATTCTATCGCTGGTTACTTTACTTTGGCACATCTGCCTCGTCCTGACATTTACAATGGGTTGTGATCCCTGATTTTGCGAGATGTTTAACATCTACAAATTTACTTCTATACTCTTACAAATTTTAAAATTTTAATTTAGTAGGAAATTTATTAATACCTGTCATTTATAATAAAAAAAGAAAAAACCCTCATTGTTAAATTTAGAATAATTAATTGGGGACTTTGAGGAAATAGAAAAATGATGTAAATGCTAATTATTCATTGTTTCCTTCTTCTTTTATCATTTTGGATTGGGGAACAATACATCGCGTCGATATAAAATTACCCCTTGGGATTCTTCGTCAAAATTACTCATAAAAATTGAGCAGCTTTTTTGCTTTGAAGAAGAGTACGTCAAACAGGAAAAATAATTCAATAACGATACAATGTGCCTCGTACCATCCTTTCATCGACAATCTCTAAGATCCATTGTTGGATATAAGACTTCCCTTTGGTCCTCCAGAACTCCCGTCCTGGGCACACTTCTTCCATTTCTCCCTCTGGTACATTATTTCGTTATATCATCAGACCACCTTGCCTGGGGTCTGCCGACGATTCTTCGGCTTGTTGTTGGTCGCCATTCCATTATCAATTTAATCCATCGTGAATCCTGGCATGTGGCACAATGTCCAGTCCAGGACCATATAAGACTATCGACCATTTTCACCACATCGCATCGGTTACACTGGTTCTGTTTCTAATACGAACATTTGGTATTTTGTCCGTTTAAGAAAGGCCCAGTACCTTCCCTATCCATAGCTCTCTGTGTCACTAACAATTGTATTATTCGCTGGGCTAGTGTGCAAATTATTCCCCATTTTCTCTCGTAACTTGCAACCTAGAGTTCAAAGTCTTGTAATGAACGCCAATATTATAAATCTTCACTTTGCGAATACCCAAACTTCAGAATATGAAATAATAAGTACTTATAGTCTTACCAAGATTGGAATTCGGAATATTCCCTTCGGTCAGCGTCTTAGAAAGGCCACTCTTTGTAATAATTTCAAAAGTTTTTTCTATTGTCTCGGTCGACTAAAAAAAAAAGTAAATGATTACTTTTTTATTTTCAAATTCCATCATAAAAAAAATCCATATTCTTTTTTATTACGACTCGTTCTATTCTAACAGAATGATTGTGTCAAGAATTTGACGTGATAAATGCCGAAAGAAATTAAGAGTATGCATACCGACATTTCAAAAATTTCTAAAAACGGGAGACCTTATATCTCAACAACCGTTACTAAATTCGCTTTAAAACAAAATAGGATAGATGCATTGAACCTTTATCTAGGGAATGACCGTAAAAGATTTTTTATATCTTGTATAGATTTCTCAATAAAAAAAAATAAAAACACCTCTGATCTTTTTTCCAAAAGACGGAAACTCGTTTCTCGAAAGTCCCGTAGTAATTTTTTTTTCTTGTACTGATAATATACATTAAAATCTAGGGAGCAACCGTAAAAGTTTTTTGATAGACGCAAAATCAATCCCAAAAAATGAAGAAAACGCTTTTTTTACCATTTTATCATGCGATTGTCACTCGATTTTGAACCTTAACGCCGTGGGAAAAGACTGTGACGTCATTCCTGGTGTGAAGCCCTTAAGATTATAATAATAAAAATTACAATATTTGATTTATCTTTATTATCCCACTTAATTTAATTGCTTGTAAACATTTCCTTAATATAAAAAGTTTAGTTGGAATAAGGAAATAAATTTAATTTTCTCTTCCTCGTAATCTTTACTTAGAATGTACCCTTGGAGATATTCGTTATATAAAAATGTCTTTGTCATCCGAAATTTGATTAAATTTGTACGTATCACATTAGATTGAATGATCTTGATCTTTGTTGTCTGTCAAATTACACACGTAATACGAAACACATTGAGAAACATATTATTTTTTACCTAAACATATATTAATTTTACCTATATTACACTTCTGTTAATTATTCGTCATATTAATCAAAATATAGTTAAGTAGGGTCAAGGCCGTCCCTACCTTATAGACGATTAGGCAAAGCCTAAGGGCGGCACTCTGAACGGGCGGCAAATCGAGGAAGTGGCAATTTGAATTCTGAATGAATACTAATATCTCGCATAAAAAAATCTAGTTACACAGTCTTTTGTATTGTACAATATACGAGTAATTAGCATATTATCAGTACCAGAAAAAAAAATTACTCCGCGACTTTCGGGAAACGAGTTTACGTCTTTCGGAAAAAAAGGTCAGAGGTGTTTTTAATTATTTTTTTTTTGAGATAGCTATACAAGATATAAAAAATCTTTTACGGTTTTTCCCTAGATAAAGGTTTAATGCGTCTACCCTATTTTGTTCCAAAGCATATTTAGTAACGGTTGTCGAGATAGAAGGTCTCCCGTTTTTAGAAATTTTAGAAATGTCCGTAAGCATCAAATAATGTTTAAAAAAATCTAGTTTTATAAAATATTCTAGTTACCTATGAATGGCCTAACTAAATTACTATGTGATACATTCATAGAAAATATTTTATAGTTTGTCTTCTCAACGTTACAAGTAGCAGAGAGTTGGATAATAATATTCAATGAAATAAAATATTTTCCGGAAAACATTTCTGAACCAAAAACTCCAAAGCCACATTTACTCTCACTAAGTTTCTAAAGCATGCTAAGTATTTCTCAGGCAGAGATGGAAAACACTCTGCTTCACGCGAACGTTAATCAACTATATTAAAGAAAGTAAGAAATAGTCATCTTTTGAGTATGCATATTGACATTTTAAAATTTTCTGAAAACGGAAGATGCTTAGATCTCGACAACCGTTACTAAATATGTTTTGGAAAAAATAGAGTAGATACATTGAACCTTTATCTAGTCAATAACCGTAAAAGATTTTTTATATCTTGTATCGATTTCTCAAAAAAAAATGTGAAAAACACCTCTGATCTTTTTTCCGAAAGACAGAAACTCGTTTCCTGAAAGTCGCGCAGTATTTTTTTTTGTACTGTTAATATTATAAGTCCGCCTTTTGGCACACTGCATTGTCTTGTTTTTGTTGTATGATATATTTACTGGCCAATAAAGTTTTATTTATTTATTATGCGTTTAAATTTACGGAATGACCGTAAAAGTTATTAGATTGAAGCGAAATTAACCTCATAAATTGAAAAAAAAAATACATTTTATAATGCGATTGTTCATGCGATTTGAAATGACCGCGACGTCATAGTTGAGTCCTCAGTCTTCCGACGATCAGTCATAATTCTGATGGGAAGCCCAACCTTCGCTGTATATCTGTTCGATGAAACTACTTGTTACACAAATTAATGTTTTAAACAATCGTATATAAGTAACAAATGAGATTAAACGATTGTGATTAAAGCGAAAAGTGATATTAAATGTACTTAAAGTTTTATTACCTCTGATTTCGACTACACGATAAAACACGACAGTGTCTGTCTATAATATAAAT
The DNA here is from genome assembly GCA_963576895.1 of Ceraclea dissimilis. Classification (NCBI taxonomy): domain Eukaryota; kingdom Metazoa; phylum Arthropoda; class Insecta; order Trichoptera; family Leptoceridae; genus Ceraclea; species Ceraclea dissimilis. Next base: position 15,216,551 of record OY756368.1, read on the forward strand.
TGTCTATCTATACCTACGTACGTAATATTATTCTATATGTTCCCATATGTCTATATCTTCCGCAAGATACTTTTTGAACTCTATAAAGGTTTTAGTAGGAAATCGTTTGAATCATTCTTTTTCTAACAAGATACTTCGCCTTCTGTTGAGAACGAGAAACTTTAGCGTTCTTTCGAAAAATAATAATATGTTTCCATGAGTAAAAATCACGAGGCGGTTACGTACTACTAGGATGTAGCTATACGAGTAGGTAGATATAACCTAATGCAAGAGAGATTTTGGAAAATATGTTGCTTTTTGAAGAAGAAATTCAACAAACCTAAGTAGCTCTAAGTAGTACTTTTTATTTTCTCAACTGAAGGTAATTCATATACTTACCTACTTATTCATAAGTGTACAAATATTAAGACATTTCTGTAATGTTTTTATTTACTGTAAAGTTAGATAAGGATGCAATATGTGACATTTATCAAACCTAAACATTTATCTATTTCACCACTGTGGATGATTGAAAAAGAACAGCGACAGGTGTGTAAATGAACATTATGTATATGAGTGTAGGCCAGCCATATCGAACATGCTGCCCGCTGAGCATCTTTCTGCGACCCGAATCAATTTTGAAAACAGCCAGACAATCCGGCCCGCAAGCGTGTTAAAAACCGAAAATAAAGTACTGTTACCATTGGTATAAAATGGAAAAATACGCAACAATATGACGAGTATAAACTAATTTTAAAATGTCCCATTTTTTGTTCACGTGTGTTTCTTTACAAATATACAACTTAATTAAAGACAAAAGATGTCTAATATCTCAAAAAGAAGTTAATGTTCGCATTTTTTTGTAATATCCTTTTTATTGGAAATTGAATAAATAAACTTGTCTTATAATACCTAGTACTTTTTCCCTACCTACTACTAATCCCCACTACGTACGTACGTAGTTTAGAGAAATCTGTCTATGTATACGTCAAAGCTTTTGTCAATGTGGGGTAACCAGCATCAGATGTGTATTAATGTATCAAAGGATAAATATAGAAAGATGACAGGATGACAAAAAATATATATTTGAGTGAGCGAAGATGGGTGAGGAAGCGCGGCCGCCTGAGACTGACCTGGTCCGATTTGTCGACCAGATCCTCAAGGATGGACGCGTTTTGAGTAAAAGGAATCGGAGAGCGTGTACGACAGCATGTATGAGTGTGACGGAAGCTAGGAGTGTGTGTAAGGATAGGGCTGTCTGGCGCTCTGTACTCTGTGCCTACCCTGCAAGGGACGTGGCGTGAGGGTATAGATAGATAGATAAATATCCATTTCACACAACTTTGTCCGATAAACGATCGAATATTAGGTACAGTACATAATATACGATAGAACACTTATAAAAGTACGTAGGAATTCTGTTTTCACGTTCAAAACAAGATATTTAATAGATTATTGACATCAAAAGCATTATTCCCCAATGGGATGAGTGAATGTGTGTAGATACAATGTTCTATACTTAATATTGGATAGATACTTTCATACAAAAATAAAAATATAATAAAACTCAGATCAAAGTGTTTGTGCATTATTTTCTAAAGCGAAGACTATCCTCTTTCTTCTTTAGTAATCCCCGTTATTTTTTCTCGCTTTCTCATTTTCTCATATCCTTTAACTTAATTCTCCATCGCCTCTAAACCAAACCGCCACCCGCAACCCAATATTTTAACCCCCAGTTCGATACAAAACGATGCTAATATTTTTCCTTCGCTACCACCCGTCATAATACATCGTCAGACATTAAACGACTTGATAATACTTTATACACCAAATTTATTATTCATACAAGTATTATAACGGAGTATGTTCAGTTTCAATAAAAGCTTCGCACGTTTTATGTCACATTATCTCATACCAAATAACGCAGACATATTAGTCCGCTTATAAGCGACATTCATTGCCTTATTATAGGTGATTGTCGCCGAAGAAAATACAAGTTAGTAGATTGGCGACCATCAGGCGAAGCTCCTGATGATCTTGGGCCAAGATTTTGCCGAAGATTCCCGAGTCAAATTGTTCTTTCACTTTAGTTTCTTCAACACCTCGTTTGTCCTCATGACCGAGGGTCGCGACTCTCACGCGCGCAGTCGATAATCCTCCCCCATGAGCCTCTGTCTATGGCCAGGTGTGCAGAGTGGGTATTGGTGGCTGCTCTTACTTGGTCGCACTAACGTATCGGCGATCTGCCTCTAGGTCTCCTGTCTTGTACACTGCCTAGCATTACCGTTCTTTCTAAGTTGGTCTCTTCGCGTATTGATAGATGTCCAAAAAGACGAAGTATGCGTTGTTGTATTACAAATGCCTAAGACAATGTAATTATTACATTGCCTCTCCATGGCACGACATAACAAGTCTTTCTTTTAGTTCCATTATTTTCCGCCGGTCACATTGTATGTGTGCAACTTTTTTCCATCTTCACCCTTCTTCTCCTTCACACCCATTCCATTATAATATAATATGGGTAGTGTTAGTAAATATTTTAGTAGAATTTTTCACTTCCCTTTGAAGCAGTGCCGGTGGTGGAAACGGCGGCGAAACGATTATTGTAATACACTCGCTAGTGAAGAATATTCTTCCACTTTTATCAGGACTGTTTCTTTTGTGACATGGACGTTCAGCTATCGTGTCCTCTATTTGAGTGACTTCCAAGACGTCTGCAAATGCTACCTAAAGAAATTTCGTTCACCGCTTAATCACCGTCTTATATAAATGTCTCTCCACTTGGTCTCTTCAGAAGTAATTTCACACGAGAAACACATAGGTAATTCGACGCACTGAAATACATCCAACTTTTCCAATAATGGCTTATAATAATAAATATTGTCGAACAACGTAACATGTAGTATTATTAAATCTCTATACTTTGGGTCCAATGACTATCGAGTTTCATCACTCGAAAACTTTAGCAAGGAAATGTAATAATACATTTATGCCTACATGGGTACTGTACAACAATTGTATGGGGTTACTAATACCTAAATGTTCGCCAAGTCGAGAACACTGTTGGACATGTATTGTTGTACGAGGGTCTAGCTAGAAAGACCTATGAACACTTAACAACACTTTAGTTTACCAGAACGAGTTCAACACTTAGCAGATACTTTGAATAAAATTCATATGAATGCTTTGTACTACAATAGCACCTACTAACTTTACTTAGGTAATCCCGTACTATGTGGCACGTAGTAAAGTTGGTACACGATTAAATTTGAGAATTCGCTTTTTACCAGATGTCTTCAGTTAAAACTATCAGTTCATTTAAGTCGTTTCAAGTTTGTGTGCATTTAGAGTTATACATTCGTATTTGTAATATTTTCCTATGCAGTTTTTGAGGGGTTTTATTTGCGTGTATTTTTCCGAATGCTCCTAACTTTCGGTGTCCTTGATAACACCACAGCTGCACGATGAAGAAGATGCTTTGCTGAAAAATCAAGAATTAAAAAAAAACACATGCAATTTAAAACCCTCTAAAACTATACAATTGATGGATCAGTCACCCCGCGTAGACAGTATCACCTTAGTGATAACATATCAGACAATAATGTAATACAAAAATTACTGCTTATGCAGATAGACATTTCTATAAAGATGAAATTTCGGCAACATTTGAAGAGTTATCTCACTGTGTTCCCTGTGGAATGTTCAAGGAAGCAATCATTTTCGTTACATCATTTTTGGACCATGAAATAGAATATCTGTTGGTAGAAAAAAAAACTATTAGATCGAGGATTGAATACGGCGTCGTAATAAAAATGAAGAATGATGTAATTTAATGGACACCATTAGAACGACTATATTTTCTGAAGAGTTTCTACGTAAGTTGAACCAAAATATGAGATTCCATTTGATTTGTTCGCACCGATTCTCTAATACGTACTCTACTGCAGGATATTTGAAGGGAGTTAATGGAGGGTGATTTTCTTCACTGAATCCTATACGAGTTGAGAATTGTAATGAGAAGCCAAGTTCGGTGGTCGGGAAATATTTTTGATTGATGTTCTGTTTTCGTCGTTTGGTAAAATATACCACCATATGTTTGAATGGGAGAAAGATACCCGTGACACGAAATTATAATCACTGTTATATCTTTCGCAGATACCCACAATAATTCATCTTATTATTTTCGTCATTATCTGTGGTTCACATTCTGGGGATTGGATAGCAGAAAATCCTTGGAAATCGTTTTCCATTCTTCTCCATATTTTGCTATCCTATTTATTTAATTATATTCGTATCCTCGTATTATGTGTGTTTCAGACACTTTGGACGTGGGCGCCGTCTGAATTTGTGTGTTGTGATGATTTGTCGAAATTTTGACGAAGATGATCTTCACGAAAATTTTATTCTCACCATGTTTATAAACATAGATACTATTTCACCTGTCCTAAACTTGACCTTACAATATCCATTCGAGGGCTATCGTCATTCTGCAAGTCTGCCGTCAAGGGTTGGGAAATTTTAGGGTTTTCTTCACCACTCCGCATACCGGTTCAAAAGGCACGGGCGAGAAATTATCCATAATGAATTGTATCTGTAACTTGATCTTCCTTCCTATTGTAAGAGTAATGGTAATCCTCATATTTTCCACGGTTCTTCGTGTTTTCTGCTATTTAGGGACAGCCGTCAGCGTCCATGTAAGTATAGGATGTCATTAATAATGTAAGGATATCTTTTGTTCTGGTCCTAATACTACTATGCTATTAAAATGTAGGTATATCTGAAAAAGAATAAGTAAGGTATTAATCCTGGTTTTGATGCAATCATTAACATGAATCTGTGGAAAAGGATGGATAGGAGTACTAGGAGAGAGAGTAGTAGTAGAACTAAAGTAGTTGTAGTAAAGCAAAAACTAAATTGTAGGGAGATGAGTGACTGTAAGATAGTTATTGAGACTAGAACGAAACTGAACAATATGAGATGTACGGAACGTGTATGATGGTGTATGGCAAAGGATAACGAAAATAACACTAGGTATTATAGGTGTGTCTTATAAACTGCTTCACTGAAATGGACTTGGGTTGGCCATATAATAAGGACTGATGAGTGATGACCGATTTACCGCCATAGAAACTCAGGTACACCACAGTCAAGATAGTCTGACGACATAGAAGGATAGCCGGTCACCAGTGGCACAGATTGGTAAACGGACAGAGGATTGTGGAAGTTGGGATAGGAGCCATATATCAATACAACACTGTATCTATAAGTGGAAATGGGAGGTCCAAGGAATCGTGTCCCGACCATACTGACCAGATTTGAATGATTACATTGTTAATAAACGAAATTTTCTATGATAAAATTAACGAATGTGAAGAAAGCATATCATGTGTATCAGGATATCTCAGTTGCATCGGAGATAAATGGGAGTACGTAGAATATAATAATAACTTCAGGTACTGCTGTGAATCCAGTGAATCATATACCTGAAGTTTATAATATCTCGGATCATATTTCTGCACGTTATCATATCACCGTAGTGATCTCATGCAGTTCATGTAATTAATTAGATAGTAACATCGTCCTTACTTACTCTGATTATAAATTTATTACTTGACATTAGTGACGTCTCTCTACATTACTTGCAATATTATCATTACCCACGTAGATATGTATATAATTGTACTGCCCAATACACATATTCTTCCTCTTTACTGAGCTCATCTTAAAACGAACGGTCACAAAACTCGGATCAAAGTGGACCGGCTGGTGTTGGGTCGTTTTGGTCCGAAGTTCTAAGTGTTGAAGACCTATGATTACTCAGTCTGCACTTTTCACCAACACGAGCAATTTGCATGCTTCAGAATTGTGCGCGATCCTAGATTCTTTGTTATTATAGTGTTTATATTTTCTTGTACCTACAATCTACATGCATCATCTTTTACCTGGCTATTCATACCAGGGTTGTCCTAAGTAGGCCTTGGGTCAATTCACTATACCCTGAAGCCTTACTGTGCAGCGCACCATTGATTTTTAACACTTGAAAAAAAAAATGCTGAGGTGCGTTTTATCTGAAGTGCTAGGTAACTTTTTCTTGATGAAAGTAATCGTTTGATGGGTGAAGTTTTGGCCCTTATAAATTCAAACCTAGACCAAGAACACTGTAGTTGAGTTTGTGGGTTTAGATGATTGTTGGTTTTGGCTACTTATTTGATTTTGTGTTGTGTATACTTTTTCTATTGTTGTATTTTCTATCATATTACATTTGCATTTATTCAGTTTGTCATAGGTTATCTGAGTAGTACGAAAATAATTTGTTTAGGTACTTCAATAAATAATCGAAGGTTTTGTTCATATATTGAATTCTTTATGTTTTAAAGTGAACAGATTGATATTGCGTATATTTTCAAAGGCCTTATGGCCGTATACATTATAGTAAGTAAATAAATAAATAAATTAACACACCATTGAAATTATAAGTGTACCGCTCTACTAACTCATTATTTCATAGCAAATTGTTTAAAGAGTTTAATATAAATATTCTTTTGATTACTCGATATTATTTTTACTCTGGGAAATAGTTTTAATATATTATGAAGTAAATAATATTCTACTATAATAATATTTTTCGCATTAACTTTTTTTGTACATATGAAATTCTCGTGCAATAATCCTAAAGGTTTAAGGGCTTGGCACCAGGAATGACGTCACAGACTTTTCCCACGGCATTAAGGTTCAAAATCGCGTGACAATCGCATGATAAAATGGTAAAAATAGCGTTTTTTCCATTTTTTGGGGCTAATTTTGCGTCTATCAAAAAACTTTTACGGTTATTCCCTAGATTTTAATGCATATTATCAGTACAAGAAAAAAAAAATTACTCCGCGACTTTCGGGAAACGAGTTTCCGTCTTTTGGAAAAAAGATCAGAGGTGTTTTTAAAATTTATTTTTGAGAAATCTATACAAGATATAAAAAATCTTTTACGGTTATTCCCTAGATAAAGGTTCAATGCATCTACCTTATTTTGTTCCAAAGCAAATTTAGTAACGATTGTCGAGATAGAAGGTCTCCCGTTTTTAGAAATTTTTAAAATGTCGGTATGCATACTCTTAATCGACTTTTTTTCAATTCTTTGTATAAATAAAATCAAGCTCTATCGGAATTTCTCTTTATACTTCGAGCTTTGAAACTATTTTTTACTATGAAATTACAAACTACGAGAATACTGAAAAAAAAGCATAGCTACCGGAAACGTCGAGTGCTCTACGTGTTTAATATTCCGGAAAAATAACGGCAAATAAAACGTATGTAATCATTGCTGTATTTAAACTTACTTCAGCTTTCGTACCTTGTTTTTTAAAAGTATGCATATTGATATTTCAAAAAATTCTTAAAACTAGAGACCTTTGATCTCGACAACCTTACTAAATATGCTTTGGAAAAAAATAAAGGAGATACATTGAACCTTTATCTAGGGAATGACCGTTAAAGATCTTTCATATCTTGTATAGATTTTTAAGAAAAAAATGCGAAAACAAATCTTTTCTCCGAAAGACAGCAGATTTTTTTCGTATTGTTAATATGCACTAAGTTGCTTAAGGAGGGCAGTATCCAAAATATTACAGAGGACCTTACTAGATATGCTTTGGAAAAAAATAAAGGAGATACATTGAACCTTTATCTAGGGAATGACCGTTAAAGATCTTTCATATCTTGTATAGATTTTTAAGAAAAAGTTGCGAAAAACAACTCTAATCTTTTCTCCGAAAGACAGCAGTTTTTTTTGTATTGTTAATATGCATTAAACTCTAGGATTGAGTTTGAGAGAGTGGTTTGAGGATTAAATTGATGTGAAATATTAAAATACGTATGTACTTACGTACGTACTAAATTTTGCAATATTTAAGATTTATAAAAACGATTGAGTTTGAATTTCTTCCTCTAATGGGGCAACCTCGATAAATTTTTTATAGAGTAATTTTGTTGGTGTTGTAACTAGAATGAAAGTGAACAAACTATGATGGTTTGGGCATGTTGAGAGAATGAAGGATGACAGGATGACAAAAAAGATATATCTGAGTGAACGAAGAGGTGTGAGGAAGCGCGGCCGCCCGAGACTGGACTGGTCCGATCATGTCGCCAGATCCTCAAGGATGGGCGCGTTTTGAGTAAAAGGAATCGGAGAGCGTGTATGACAAACTGTATGAGTGTGACGGAAGCTAAGAGTGTGTGTAAGGATAGGGATGTCTGGTGCTCTGTCCTCTCTCCCTAACCTGCAAGGGACGTGGCGTGAGGGTATAGTAGTAGTAGTATGTAGTAATTTCGTAAAATTCAAATTTCTCCCCACTAGAGTCACAGAAACATAATTATTCTCGTGTATCCAAGTTTTAAGTCTTGGGATGATATCTTGAGTATTAGTTGAGTAATCTTACTTTTTCTGACGCTTTTTTTTACGTTAAGGTACCACGGTTCCTTTTGCAATACGTATTACATATTCGTACCTATAATTCTTTCAAGTTACAATAAGCTCTGTAGAATAAAAAAGCGATAATACTATTCATTAAAAAACATAAAGGAGTTAAGTAAAGACGAAAGGAAAGGAAAAAAAGAAAATCTGTGAATAGAGATAACGAAAGAAGAATAAAGAAAAGTACCTAGTGCCAAGTAAAATTATCTAATGCTTACGTAATTTATTTAGTGACTATCGTGATTTTCAAAAGCATAAAGTCAGGTCCGCTCTCGGTTTTTGTTTCTTTTCCTAAATCTCTTAGGATTCTTAAACACCGTGTCATGATAACTTAATATATCCACATCTATTATGTTTCCTCCTTTAAGAGAAAAAAAAGGTAAACGGATGTACTCTCGTACCTACTTGATTCGAAAAGTTCAATTTCTTACCTAATTTATTTTACTTTTCTTCTCTCTCACGCAATGTTCAGACGATGATGATAATATATTATGAGAGAGATGGATGACTATTATTATGTACGTTATTGAGAATGATATTCGAATGATACTAAGATAATTCTGTAGTATTAAGTCATTATTGGGATTCATATAATTGCTTGATGGACGCGTTTTGAGTAAAAGGAATCGGAGATGACAAATTGCATGAATGTGACGGAAGCTAGGAGTGTGTGTAAGGATATGTCTGTCTGGCGCTCTGTCCTCTCTGCCTACCATGCAAGCGACGTGGCGTGAGGGTATACATAGATTGCTTGAATAATTTTTGTTTTTCAAATCATCCTTGTACTTAATGTATACGAAATTCGACAACACAGCCGTCGCTCCTCGTGGTGTAGTGGATAAGATCCCTACTATAAGAGACGAATATCTGGGCTCGAATCCCAGCCGGGGTGAACTGAAATGGCGAATGTTTCTCGAGTGTAAATGATGACATCCGAGGTCGGTCGTAAGCCTGAAAATGTTCACCCTTAATTCTTCTACACTGTTGTAGGAACACTACATTCATATAACTGATTTTGGTATTGCAAAGTGTCGTGGTTGACGTTAGAACCATAATTTTTACAGTAACTGGATGACCTGATGTGTGTACCTAAATTTCGTACCATTATCTTCAGATTTCACTTTCTTTTTCTATTATATTTTCCGTCCAGATTGTTGCTATTATAAAATTATGTTACGATGGTGCGGACACGTTATAAGACTGCCACAGGACGTCATGATCAAAAGGACAATGGACATTGAAGTAGGGCTCAGAAGACCGGGCAGACCCCTGACTACGTGGATGTCCACAATCGCAAGAGACTTAAAGGAGGCGAGACTTCGTGCGGAGGATGCGGGGGACAGAAGGACAGAGTATGAGGACTAGGAGAGCTGACCCCAAGTAAATGGGACAAAGGCGAGGGCAAAGAAGAAGATAAAATGATGTAGCAGTTTGGCAAAATATTTCTCAGAGGTTATACGAAATATGGCCACAATTTGACTATTTGATGCTGTTTTCCTCTCTTTGTTCATGGCATATAATAATTATATGCAGTATTTTGTTTGATGAATCATTGTTTGGGAATTCAGTATCTGTTTACATTGTTAAACAATAACAAGTAAGTACTATGCACAAACTAGGAAGAAACTAATAATATATTCTGAAATACGACAGTAACTAATAACACAATCTTTAGTAGGTATTATAATACAGTATCAAAGTAGGAGTGTAGGCAGTAGATAGTGGGAAGTTGGCTAAATCGTACCGCTTTTGCAAAAAGTCATTTTTCGTAAAAACTAAAGATCATAGTAAATATATGAATACCTATAAATAAATAAATCTTTATTGGCCAGTAAATATAAATAACAACAAAAACAAGACAATGCAGTGCGCCAAAAGACGGACTTATTGCAAAAGCAATATCTTACAGTCAACCCGAGAAAAGAAAGAAAGACTTATTACTATAATGATAAAGTACATGCGTAAATATAGAGATACACATACACAATATATACATATAAATACACACACATAATACATACAAATGGATAATAAGATAAATAAATAAAATAATAATAATAAAAAAAAAACCAAACGAAAGTGTATTTAGTTGGCTATCTATTTTTTAATTTCAAGAAGGTCAGCAAAAACATTAACATCATTAAAAACGCGTCTGAAAAAAAAAGTAGAAAACGGTACGATTTAACGAACTGGTCACTATATCGTACCACTGGAATTTAAATCGTACCTCTATACAAATTTCATACTAAATTACAAAAAAAAAACATTTTTGTAGAATACAACAAAATTGGATGCGAAAACAGTTATATTTATAATAAAAAAATAAGTTATTAAAAAATCCCTGATCGAATACAGCGCATCATCAAAAAATATTGATTCGTTAAGGACATGCTTATTTTTACCAGAAAAGCACCAGAAAAGCAAATGAATACGTCAATAAGAGTTTATTGTTAGTCGCAATTAAACAGGAGTTGCTATTTTATAAAAAGATTCATAGTTTCAGAAATATTAAGGTGGTACGATTTGATAGGCGGTACAATATAACATACTCTACCCTATTTTATGAAGGCGAAATCAGAATAAATGATAGACGCTTCATAACATTAGTACCTACTATACGAAAACTATCGCTATGGAAATCATGGGTTGGTTTGTTTGGTTAAGCCGAGGTTCGGATCTTATGTTACCGGAATTGTATGAAATTAAGGAATTGCATACAAATTCTAAATTGACAGAGTCAGAAATGAAGAAATAAGACGTTGAATCAAAGTGACTGACATGATACACCACATAGCATCCCTAAAGTGAAAAGGGGCAAGACACGTGGCTAGAAGCGCAGAGGGCAAGTGGACCAAGAACCTCCTAAATTGGAGACCTCGAGATAGGAACAGAAGTGTGGAATGGCCACCGTTGAGATGGATAGATGACCTGGCCCAAATGTCGGTGCAACCTTGATGCAGTCTGCACAGGACAGGACAACATGGAGGCAGATGAAGGAGGCCTTTATAGTGGACGGGGATAGACTGGTGAAGACGAAGATACAAGTCCTAGGAGATGTGTACAATGCCAAGTCATATTATGAAATGTGTGAAATAATTCGAGACAGTTTCTTTAATTTGTACTTTTCTTATAAAATATAGTTTTTTAATAACCTTGACCAGAGTTCTGAAGTGTAAGGAGACCACAAAGGAGATGGGTCAATGAAATCATCGAGTTGGTGAGACATGGGGGGAGGCAGAGAGCATTTTTAGGAATTGTATACAATGACGGATTTCATACATTTCCTGTAACATATATGGGTCTACAGTCTACACTATAATCTATGATATGACATCGTCGTTCGTCACTTCTTAAGCGGGCATTAAGGGAATGGCTTAAATGGTCATTTTTCTTTTATCCTCAGTGACATGTAATATATGAGCGAAACCTTTTGACATGTTCACTGTTCAGCTATCAGCCACACTCCATTACTTATTCTAGAATATTTAGACTCCACTCTTCGCCATTTTAGTCGTTATCTACTCTTATTATTTACACTTATAAATGTGTTCTCCCTTTTTATTATATTATATACACCTACTTAAAACTTCTCTTCTTCTTCCTCTTGTATTAGGTCGGGTGACCTGTTTGTGACGCCGTCGGCGGCCTGTCCTGGGATGAGGAGGTCCACCTGTTCTTCCATCTGTTGGGTGGCCTTTCGGGTAATCTTCTTCCAATGGGGATTTCCGTTTTGAGTATCTTTGAAAGTCTGCGATGTCATCCATTCGGTCGATATGGTCATCCAGTCTTTGACGCAAAAACATTTTTTCCAAAGGAGGGCTCAAGGTTCGTCGAAAGGGGTCCCCTCAACAAACCCCTCCCGAAACAACTCTGACCACCCTTAATGTTCCCTGGAGGAGACTCTCACTGCAAGGATCTACATACTACTACATTTTGTTAGTAACTAGTATCTTACAATAACGTATTACTACGTACTAAATCTTAATCTAGAGGACAAAATTGTAATTTTTTTCAAAATTAAGCGGAACTTAAGACATATCAACTGAAATGGTCTTAGCGCATTAAAAGATTGATAAAATGACAATATGAGATACAGGTTTTCACGGCCGGTATCCATACTGCTGTATGTATTTTCCGGAATATGCTATGAGGTTATGATCGATTGGGTTTTTGTTTGCCCAACGTTTCGACCCACACTTTGGTGGGCATCATACACTGACAACTGAATCCCCTCAATCGATCACAGCTTCATAGTCCGGAAAATACACACAGCGATAAAATAACAGTTTATTTTTCGTGCCCTTTTTCAAATCATCGCAAAATTTGCTTTAAGTATAGACATATTGGCATTTCAAAATATTTCAAAAAACGAGAGACTTTGTATTTCGATAACCTTACTAAATATACTTTGGCAAAAATAGGGTAGATACATTAAACCATTATCTAGAGAATGACCGTAAAAGATTTTTTATATCTTGTATAGATTTCTCAAAAAAATAATTTAAAACCACCTCTGACCTTTTTTCCGAAAGACGGAAACTCGTTTTCCGAAAGTCGTGGAGTATTTTTGTTTTTCTTGTACTGATAATATACATTAAAATCTAGGGAATAACCGTAAAAGTTTTTTGATAGACGCA